>CM035407.1:51441380-52876380 GCA_020310875.1 Ceratopteris richardii | reverse complement strand
GGTTTTGCTTATTCACATGAGGATTTGATGGATGCTGAGAGGAGTAGTTTTAAGAAGCTGCATTCATGGCCATCACGTCCAATAGATGATTTTGATTTCGCAAAAGACTCTGTGTTTGAGCAGAGAGTGAGGGTTCTTGAGAGTGCGAGTGCTCTTTCACTGGGAACATTTGCAACTTTGTTGATGGAAGTTGCACTCAGACTTGACTATGTTGTAGAAGCTGTCGAGGAACTTGGCAGGCTGGCAAACTTTAAAGATCCAGAGCCACGAACTATTACGATCAATGGTAGTGTGTGATATTTTATTAAGGACAAGGTGTCAGAAGAAACACGATTACATGAACTATCTTTGGAATCCTTGCATCCTGGAGTGGGAAACCTTAATGCACAAAATCGTGCCCTCATCTTATAATGAATTTTCAAGCTTGCTTTATGCTGCTAACAGTTCAATCTGTGTAAGATATTGCAAGATCAAAGCCTAGCACATCTTGGATCTAGTGTGCACTAGAAACCATTACTCATGTGACCATATTTCTGCTAGGTAGGTTCAAAGAATCTATCGGTAAACAGAAATAAATTTTCAAATCATGGCATAGTTTTGCTGATACACCGATGTACATAATGTTAAACATTATCGCTGCTGTATATGGTGGAGGTATAAACAAAAGGAAGGTGTCTTTTCATTTCTTTGATGTGTTAACCATTTGTCTTTACCTGAGAGGCCAGTTTGCAGTTTCATAAACGTCTTGGATTGTTTCGTTTTCAATATAGATGTCTTGATCTTGCATTCGATATCATCCCAAATATGAAGAGGGTTTTCTATTGTGCTGACCGTTCACGCACACATGAGGGTCTAATCCAGCATTCTAATTTCATCAGAATGTACTTCTCACTATGAGTATGCAATACTTTATGATGAGCAATCAGGGAAAAATTATGCGTTTCAATGAGAAGTTTTGTATCAAAGCCCCGCCTCTAGATAATTCTTAATTTTTTAAGAGCTTCTGAAGAGCAGCCCCATTGAACGAACATGAAAAGCTGATTTGAAAGCAAAAATAGCGTATATTGGAATAGGCGCAAAAAAGACAACTACATTCAGGTCATTTAGATCAACTTATCTGGCATGACTTCAGGGAAATATACGAGGACTAAATCTAATAGACTATTACTAAAGACGCAGTAAAGTTTATACGAGTGCCGAAGAATGGCTGAGCAAGCGACCTTTTTTTTTAAATATGATTTTTTTGAATTATGTATGACATGTGGCTCGTTGCGCGTGCAAGTCTCCCCTGCCCCCATCCCCTCAGTAGCGCCCTCCACCCTGCCTCCTTTTTTCCTACTCGCCCCTCGCACATCGAGCCCCCCTCCGTCATGCCCCTTCGCCTCCTCCCTTGTTTTCTATACAGCCCAACATGGTGCTTGGGTGGTTTGTCTTGTTGCACCAAATTGTGTAGAACTATAAGGCGAGTGGTAACCATGCATGCCTATGGACAGTGGACTGGCTAGGAATACCCCCACCATCTGAAGACGAAGCACCAAGGCTGTAAGCGTTGAGCCTTCCCTTCTTCACTTTTCATGGAAATGTCAGATGTCCCTTGCATCGTGGGTAGATGCTCGACAATGGGAGCGCCCCCTATCAATCCTTGGTGGGCCTTGTACCTTGATGGTCGGGCGGCCCAACACCGGGTCGGTCTGTCACTCATCTTGCCCACTCACTCAAAGGGGCTTTGGATGTGTGTGGCAATGGAGAGCCACTCTGCCTCTAGGCAACTGGCAACCTTGGACTTGATGACAACCTACTGTTGGGCTGGCTCGCCTTCTGCAGCCGTCCCTTCATGCTTCCAAGTTAAGTCATCGCTTCTGCCATGCAACTGGCCAACCTAAATTTATTGAAGATCCAGCCCATATGGAGCTTGGGCATGTCTCGATGCAATTGGAGTGGGGCATGTCGTCCCTTTAAATCCTAAGTAGTCCCTTTTGCTCCGAGTCAAACCAACGGTGTTAGGTTTGCATCTCACTTGCATAAGTAGAGTTTCCCTTAGATATGCATTTGCACAGCAACCCATGGTACTAAGGACACTGTCCCAAAATTAGAGCATAAGAACATCATGTAGAGTCTCACAACCATCACAATTTTTACCCTTTCGGCTTCACCACAAATGGGAATCATTTTGGGGCTCGTAGGTGAACTTCTCAAGGATGAGAAGTTTGTCAGAGAGGGGGTGGATGTCATGTCCCTTTGCCTCCTCCCTGATTTTCTATCCAGCCCATCATTGTGCTTGGGTGGTTTGCTGTGTTGTGCCGAATTGTACTCAATTATAAGGCGAGTGGTAACCATGCATGCCTTTGGATGGAGGACCGGCCAGGAATGCTCCCAACGTCCGAGCAAGGTGGTTCGGTACGATACGTACAATACGTGTACGGTACGTGGCAGGGAGGTTTGGTACAGTACGGGACATATATATATTTTTTAATATATATATATATTTATATATATTTTTTATATTGTATAAAAAATTTGTATATAATAATATATTCTCCATGCATGTATTTATAGTGAATTACCACATGAGCACTTGAGTCTCACAGCATGGCTCATATAATGAGGTTCCAAGTTCAAAATGTTGAATGATTATTTTTTTTTTATAGAACAAGTACCGTACGTGTACGGTACGTTCGGTATGTACCGTACGTATTGTACACATCCAAGAGGTTTGGCACGCGAATTTTTCCAACCTTGTGTCCGAGCGACGAAGCACCAAGGGCGCAAGTGCCAGTCTTCCCTTTCTCACTTTTCATGGGAATGTCGAATGTCCCTTGCATCATGGGTAGATGTCCGACAACATGAGTGCCCCCGTCAATCCTTGTTGGGTGTTGTACCTTGATGGTCGGGCAAGCCGACACTAGGATGGCTCGCTTCTCATCTTGCTTGCTCACTCAAAGGGGCTTTGGATATTCCGGAAATGGAGAGCCACTCTACCTTCTAGCAACTCGAAACCTTGGACTTGACAACAATTTACCATTGGGCCAGCTCGCCTTCGGCGGCCATCCTTTCATGCTTGCAAGTTAAGTCCTGCTTCCGCTATGTAGCTGGCCTCCGGGATAACTTATTCTAAGTCCCGCTTGCTCTGAGGTAACTTAAGGGGATTGCCTCTTTAACTTCATGGTTGTCTATCTCCTTGTGGGTTAGGCAAAGAAGGCCTCCCCTTGGAGCGGACTGTCACACCCCCTCCTCCCTCCCCGGTAGCACCCTCCACCCTGTCTCCTTTTTCCTTTCCCGCCTCCTTCTATCAAGTTGAGCTTGGGTCTCTGGAGGCTTCCACTCGGATGATCACCTTATCACCCATTTTGGTTCTGGTTGGTTATGTCTCCCCTTGGACACATGGCTTTGATCCTTCGACAGCCTCATCATCAACTTTCATTCCTAGCAAGGCATGCGGGTTTCCTATGACAAATTTCTTTTTGGGCTTACATCATGAGTGGCTTGCTTTTTGAGCTTACATCATGAGTGGCTTGCTTTCGGAGCTTACATCACAAGTATCTTCCCTTGTTTCCCTAGATTGACAGATCTCTTCGCACCTTCTGGGAGATCTTAAAATTGGGGGCTCTATTGTGGCCAAGGTCATAGGCCTCCCATCGATGCGGATCCTCATCATTGATCTTGCACAACTCTCTTTGGAGATTGAGCTTCCCTTACTCTCAGGCAGATGGTTGATTCACACGGTCAAATATTCGGGCATTTCAAATCAGTGTTTTGCATATCGCAAAGTTGCTCACGTTATAAAGGTGTGCTCCTCGAGGACTCGGCAATATTTGATGCAGAAGGCTCAATGGCCATCTATGTAGGCATCTCATCCTTCATCCCTCTCTTTGGCTTTACCAGGCTCATTGCCTTCGTATAAGGGTGGGTCTCATCATCACTCTAGCACTTTGGTTTCCATGACTACTGTAAGGAATTGAACTCACAACCTCTTGGTTAGGAATGTGATGGGCTAACCACTTGCCCCAAAAGCCATGGTTGAGGATTACTTCCTAATCCTCTCTCTTAGGGTGTGGTTCAACCATCTCCTACCAGGATTATGTTACAACTACCCTCTCATCCTTAGGCTCAGGATGGCAACAACTAGGACATCAACAATAGTTTGGATGGAAACCCCATTTGGCAGTCCAAGATAGATTTTCTCCCACGAGGAATCGTTTCAATGCTCTTCAGGAAGATTTTCTTGTGACCCTTTACATGGTTTTGGAGCTGGAGCCTTCTCTTGATGCCCCTATTACATTGGTGCCCTCTCCTCGGCCATCTATCTTGACCCTTGTGCCATTGATGTATGAGAGAACTTGGAGAAGCTTGTAGGAGGTAGAAAAGTGAGTTGCGAATTGATGAAGTTTGGTCTAGCCAACCAACACAGAACAACCCTTGAGCTTATGGAGAATCACATTCACCTTATAGGCATGTGATTAGTGAAATAAAATCCACTATGTACTTTGGAGCATCAAATTGAAAGAGTCGATACAAAACAGATAGGTTTATGCATGGACTAGCTCAAAAAACTTACTATCTCTGGATGAAACAATCAACTTCAAATGCTCATAGCAGCCACCATGATTACAATTGAAAAGTTTCCTTTTGGAGGAAACTTAGACATAGGGTTCAGTGTCTAAAATGCACAAGAGTACAAGTAATAAGCAAAATATGCTCCTAGAATGAACTTGACACACAACAGAGGTACCCCCTATTTTTTAGGGCTATGCAAAGATAGATCCTAGATAGTAACGTTGCGATTTCTCCAAATATGCTAAACCAAATGCTTTGAAAACTCGTACACATAAACTAGACACTAATACCTCCCAATGTGAGCTCACCTAAATCACTGATTTTGAACTCCTCTTGCATGTTTCTCTTGATCCTTTGAGTGCCATTTGGATCATCACATATCACAATTATGTCATCTATATATACACGTAGATAGATAACCTCATTGTGATCCCTTTTGACGAAGAGAAGGATCTAAGTTGCTAGGTCTAAACCCTTGACCTTGAAGGTATGTAACCAACCTATAATTCCAAGTTCTATGAGCTTGTTTCAATCCATACAATGCTTTCTTAAGTATGCAAACATAAGATGTATGATTAGGGTTTCTAAAACCTAGAGGTTGTGACATGTATATATCTTCACCTATCCAAACATTTAAAAATGCATTTTTCACATCAAGTTGGAGGAGTCTCCAATTTCTTGCAAAAGCTATACTTATCAATGTTCTGATTGTAGTCATCTTTGCAACTATTGAAAATTTTTCCTCATAGTCTTTACCATGAGTTTATGAGCATCCTTTGGCAACTAATCTTGCCTTGTACCTGCAAATTGATCCATCTGAATTTGTTTTGAGTTTATATACCCATCTACAACTAGTTACCTTTTCATTGGCTGGCATTGGAACCAAATTCCAAGTGTCCATCTCCTTCAATGCATCTATTTCTTCTTTCATGGACTTTTCCCAATAAGGGTTTCCCTTTGCCTCCTCATAGGTTGAGGGTTTTTCAGAAGTTGAGTCTTTTGCCAAGTAGATTTAATGCTTTGTAACAAATGTGGAATCATATCCATGCCTTTTTGGTTGTTTCTTCTCCCTTGTTGATTGTCTAGGGGCTTGCTCAAAGCATTCTCCACACTCCTCCATCTTTGCTTTGCCTCTTGAATTCCATAGTTTGTAATCCTTTTTCCTTTCATCTTGGGCATCATCTGTATCACTTCTTGGATCTTGGACCTATGTATCATGGTTTCTTCCTAGCTGATGAGAATTAGAATCAAGATCATATGGTAGAGTTACCTTCTGTTTATCTTCATCATACCAAGACCCCTGTTCTTCAAACACAACATCCCTACTTGTAGTGAATTGCTTGGTTGAAGGATTGTAGAACCTGTAACCCATTTGAGTTGAGTCATGCCCAATAAACACTGCCTTGATGTACTTTCATCTAGCTTACCTCTTATTTGTGATGGTACATGAACATAAGTTAAACAACAAGACACCTTGCAATGTCCAAGACTAGGTCTTCTTCCATGCCATGCTTCATAAGGAGTCATACATGTCACAAGGAAGGAGATAAGGGAGGGAGCTCACACACACACACACTCTCACAATCAAAGAGAAGCACACACTCAGATTGAGGCAAGGAAGAATGATCTTCTTCTTCTTCTATTACATAATAAGGAGTGTACAAGAATGACCTAAAAACAAGAGTACAACTACTGCAATATATAAAGACTAGTACATAAGGAAAGACCTAATGTCCACGATGAGGTATTTTGATGGTGATGCACCACGATGTGCTCTCCTTCTCGAGAGCTCCATGATGATATCCTCGGAGTAGAAAACTGAGCTCCTAAGGCTACACACAGTACTCCGCATAGAGGCTGCAGAATATGTAGAAAAATACAATACACAGGGAGCACGAAGATAGACTTCTTAGGTCTTACAAATGCGGTCGATCTTATAGTCTGTGACTGACCAGACCACTATATGTTTTATTAAAGAACATATACAAAGAAGTGTCCAATGGCCATTCGGCCTTTCACATGGACACTAATGGTAACAATCTCCCACTAAAGGCCAATATGGCCAAAGTAACTATGGAAGAAAAATAAAGAATGTTAAAGAATACCTTAGTGTAATTATACAAACTATACCTCCCACTTGATGGGCATGTTACACAGTACACCAGTGATTTTGTAAGATCATGAATCAAGTAACCCCCATCAATCGACAATAGTGTTGAAAGCTATCCAGTGGTAGAGCTTTACTCAAAGCATCTGCAACATTATCTTGAATGTGAACCTTCTGAAGAATAATGCACTCAATGGTTAAGCAATCTCTAATGAAATGATACCTCACCTCAATATGCTTGGTCTTTGCATGATAGAACAGATTCTTAGCCAAAGCAATGGCACTTTGACTATCACTGAGAAAACAAGGTACATGCTGAGGTAAACCCATATCACAATCAAGATGAGAAAGCCACAATGCTTCCTTAAATGCCTCACTTGCTGCAACATACTCTGCTTCTGTGGTGGAAACAACTGTACATTTTTGAAGACAAGATCTCCAAGAGATAGCACCTCCAACAAAATGAAAAATGTACCCTGATGTAGACTTACGATTGTCTATACAACTGACATAGTAAGAATCTGTGTAACCAATAATGGATACTTTCCCTCTACCTAAGCATAAACCCTTGTCCTTAGTGCCACTCAGATATCTTAAAATCATCTTGACCACTTCCCAATGTTTCTCGCCAGGATTAGACATATATCTGCTCACAACTCCCATTGCAAATGCAATGTATGGTCTTGTAGCTACCATAGCATACATGAGATTACCAACAGCAGACTGATAGGGAATTTTGGTCATGAAATCCTTTTCCTCATCTGATTTGGGGCAATCATCCTTGCTCAATTTCACACCTGTGGGTAAAGGTGTCCTCAATGCCTTCCACCCTGCATATTGAACCTGTGAAGTACTTTGGATATGTACTCACTTTGAGACAAGTATATGCATCTTTTACTCCTATCACGAGTAATGCACATGCCAAGAATATGTTTGACATACCCCAAATCCTTCATATCAAATGTCTGAGTCAACTTCTTTTTGAGAATTGACAAATCTAAGAGGACTTCCCAGCAATCAACATATCATCAACATAAAATATCAAGCATATCAAGCTGCCATCTGAGCATCTCTTTGTGTAGAGACAATGATCCTCATTACTTTGAGAATAGCCTTGAGACTTCAAAAAAGCATCAAACTTTTGGTACCATTCTCTAGGGGACTGTTTAAGTCCATACAAGCTCTTCTTGAGCTTACAAACTAGACTTTCCTTGCCAAAAACTACATAACCCTCTGGTTGTTCCATATAGATCTCATCTGTAAGATCTCCATGCAAGAAAGAAATTTTCATATCCATTTGGACTAGCTCTAAGTCCTCCATTGCAACGAATCCAAGCAACATGCGCAGAGTAGTCATTTTGACCACTAGGGAGAAGATTTCCTTGAAATCAACACCATGTTTTTGTGTTAGCTCAATAAATGGTCCGTTTTGGTGCACTAATATGTTTGTATTTGGCAGAAGAAGATGTTTGATTACAGGTACTTGAAGAGTGATCAAATGTTTGAAGGGAAGTATTTGCAACTACATGACGCCATCATGATCAGAATGGATCGGGAACTTGGTACTGCTGTTGGAAATGCATTGATAGACATGTATGTCAAGTGTGGCTTGATCAGAAAAGCACACGAAGTCTTCAATAGGCTTCCGAATCAAGATGCTGTGTCATGGACTGCCTTAATTGCATGATATGCCAAACATGGGGATGCCATGTTTGCTCTCAATTGTCTTGATGAAATGCAACTCAAAGGTGTGGCCCCGAATGCCGTCACTTATGTTTGCTGCTTGATAGCATGTGGAAGAATTGGAGACGTGGAAAAGGGGAAGGAAATACATGAAGAGATTGTTAGCAAGGGCTTATTAGAGACACTTGCTCTTGGCAATGCTTTAGTGGACATGTATGCGAATTGTGGTTTTCTTAAAAGAGCATTAGAAGTGTTTGACATTCTTCCCAAGAGGGATGTTATTTCCTGGAATGCTCTCATGTCTGGTTATGTCAAATATGAGTATGGCATTAAAGCACTTAACTGCCTTGCACAAATGCAGATAGAAGGGTCAATCCAGATTTTAGCACTCTTGTTTGTGGCTTGAAAAGCGCCGAGGGACAGATAAGGGGGAATGCTCTCGCTTTTGGAGATTTTGGCTCTTCAATTTTTGGGGGTGTGGCTCTCGTTTTTTGGGGAAGACAGATCGAAGGGGGAGGGCAATAGCGGGCTGCTCGCCTTTATGAGGGGGGCTCTTGCACTTTTTGGGGCTCTCTTCTTTTTTGGGCAGATGTCGAGGGGGAAAATCCATCAGAGGAGAAAACCCAGCCGTTGGTAAGGAGTTCTGATGGAGAAAGCTAGACTGCACGACATTTAATAGTGGAAGACACTTGCCAAATGAATCAAGGGTCGCATGGAAGGAACAGAGGTGAATGTTCTTTCGAGGAGGGCTCCCGTTCGTAGGTTGGCGGCTCAGAAAAGAAATCAGAAGCCATGAAGATGTGGAGGAGGATCAGAAAGGTTTCAAGAAGTGCTGAATATTTGTGACAACTTCGGTGGAATAGTTTTTATGAGAATTGCCTTGCGCAAAATCTATTGATTCAGACGAAGGCTTCATTTCAAAGGATTGCGGATGTTTTGATTATCTGAGCGTGGAAGAAACGCATGTATGCACAGGGGACGGATTGGAATTTCACGAGTGAGAAGGAAAGAAGAGGAATGCGATCTTTTGGTGGCTGGTTATGTCAGGACGAGTATCATCTTGGGCATGGAGGAAAAAACTACAGTAACGACGATGCTTCAAAAATGCGTGCATGAAGGATGTTATAGAGTCCAGAACACACATGAGAGTTTTGTATCACCACATTATGGTGTCCCACCCTTTGCGAGAGCTAAAATGAATGGTGCCTTGAAAAAAAATGAATTGCAGTAGGACGCGCATGATGACTGGATGGTAGCCTATGCATATGAATTTTGTAAAATTCATATGAATTCTGTGGAGGTCTAAATATATGGCATACAACCGATTGGATGCTACAAAAATGAAAGATGTGCGATTCCTGAGAAGAAAGGCATCACTTCTACTTGAAATCAGGAGTCATCTATGTTTCTGAAGAAAGAAGATCGATTTATTGCTGCGAAGAAAGAGCAAATATTTTAAAGATGAAATTTCGATAGCATATACTACGGACCGTCACTTTTGAAACTTATGAAGTTTAATTTTCATAACATATGAAAGAAAGGCTAATGTTTGCTCACATAGAAAGCCTTATCTTCCGCAAAAGTCTATAGCTATGGCGTTTGCTGACACGCTCAGAAACAATTGGGCATGTCCATGATGGAAGAATTACCTCTGCTAATGCACTTTCAAGATCTAGGAAAGAGGGCATGCGTAGGGAAAGAGAAAGAAAGAGCTTCAGGGAGGCAGAGGAGGATAACAGAATCAGCGTGTCTTTTCAGGAACGTTTGGCAGAGTACAAAAAAAAAAGATGAATTAACTCCTCAGATTAGCATAAGGATTTGGAGTCTATAATAGAGAAGGGTTATAGATTGGAAGTACTGAGGAGCTCGAGATCACAGAGATGATTTCAAAGTCATTATATTCTCTATGAATGGGAAGTTCAGAGCATTATCAGAGCGAGTCACTTCACATAATGAGGAGGAATTAAACAAAACTGATTACAGAAGTGCAAAGACTGATTTTTTTGAATCTTTTTAGGAGAATTGAACGCTGCAGATTATCAACAAAGATTAACTGTTTTCAGCCACTGAAATTGAGCACTTGTTTTTTTCTAGCAAGGTAACATCTGTTTTGTTTATTGTGGTGAATATCCTTATTCAATCCTTATCATGAGCATTATCAATGCTCTTCGGTGGTAGCTTTAGTTTTGTGCCAATGCCCAATCATCGCTTCTTTATTATTCCAACTATGATTATTATCCCAAGCTTTTGTTTTTATCTACTATGGCATTGCTTTCGTTCTGATCTCTGCTCATCTACTTGAGGACTTTTCTACAGTATGATTGTTTGTCAACTAAATGTGATAGATTTCTCAAAAAAAAAATGTGTTGCTTACCGTGTTTGCATGTGTGTAAGAGGATAAGGGAAAGGAACAGAGGGAAAGAGAAAGAAAATAAGAGCATGTACATGGGTCGAGGTGTACAAGCAATGCACAAGAATATAGGTATGAGCAGATGTGTGTATAGGAGAGTGTGAGAGAGAAAGATAAGAAAGGAAGAAAGGGAGGGAATTGCGGGTGTGCGTGCATATGTGCAAAAGGGAAAAGAAAAGGACCAAAGGGAAAGCGAGTGGAAGCGGGTATATACATATGTGATATTCGAGAGCAATTGTGGACTCAGAGTAAAAGAAGTGGCATAGCACAAGCTAATTTAACAAAACATAGGTGTGTGTAAGGCGGTTTCCCTTGGGCATTAGAACCAAACATTTTGGTGCGTTTGTCGGGACGCATATGAACTAGTACATATACAAAGGAAGAATTCCTCGAGGGATAATTATGGGCTCCAGGTAATCCAATTAGACCGATTCCGAGGGATTTGAACAAATTAAAGCCTCGTATAATCACTTTTTCCTTGGGCTTAGGAACCCAACATTTTGGTGCGTTTGCCGGGATCTGGGCTTAGCACATCTCGTAGAGAGTGCTACGAGTTCGCTTGGTGCCCCAATCGTGTGGCACAGCCGAGTCGATCCCAAATCTTCTTTGATCTTCATGAAAGAAATGGCTCAACAAAGGCAAGCCTGTGGTTTTGAGAAGACCAACATGAGGCAAATGAATTCTGGACGAAATAGGAGATGCATATATTCTCATTCGACCATGAGAGATCATGCGAACCGAAGGTGGCGATTTGGCCCGATATCAAATTACGTGAGATGCTGGTGTTGCGAGCAGATTGGGCATATAGCCAAATATTGCCCTCGCGTATGCACCCCACTGGATTTTGTCCCCACATGTGTGGACTGTGGGAAAAAGAGACTATGCGAGCACGTGTGTGGCTCAAAAGAGGTGACTGGCGTAAAGGTCGCAACGAATCAGTCTGATAGGTGTTTATCCTCTTTGTATGTGGAAGTTGACAAAGGTGGAGTTACTTCATCGACAGAAACTGCGAGAGCAAGTGGAAGCAAGGACATTCGATCTCATGATCGAGGCTTGGTAGAACTTGTGAAGAGCTTGGAATGTCAAGTCAATTGGTTGCATGTGGAGCGAGATAACGAGAGGATCAAAATAGCGAAATTAGAGGAAAATCAAGAGAAAATGGCCGAGGTCCTAGAAACTTGGGAAAAGCAAGTACAAGTGTTGAAAAGTGAAAACAAGGAGTGGAAAAGAGTAAACAAAAGCTGGAGGCAAGATCTTGTGAAGCCCGAGAGTGAAAACGTGGTCTGGGACTTGAGATCCGGCTTGATGGTAGCCAACTGCTTTGGAGTTGCGATCGAAGAAGAGCTCTCAAGAGACGAGGATGACCTAATGAGGAGAGTCGAAGGAATGGAGCATGAAATTGAGAAGGTACAAAGCATAATCCATCGATACAGTGATCAAGCGGGTAAGGCATGTGACGAGTTCCACCTGGAGTTAGAAAGAATGAAAAGTGCCCAAGCGGAGAGTGATGAGAAAGTGAGACGGGTAGAGAAAGAGAATGCAAGGCTGAGTAGCAAGCTCGGTAGGTGGATGAATCAGAAAGACGATGAGACCCGAGAACGAGTAGAGGATCCGAAAGTAGGTAGAATAGAGGAAGAGCTAAAAGTGATGTTGGACAAGTTAGAGGCGATAGGCGTGGAGTTAGAAAAGGCGCAGGAGTTGTCGAAAAAAGTGGATGATCTGGAAGTAGAAAATATGAGTAGAATCTGGGAGGAGAGGTCGATTCGAGAAGAGGTTGAAAAGTTGTCTGGCCAAGTGGGGAGGAGCGAGGAGGTTCCTTTGGAAATAGAAAGAAAGATGAGCCATTTAGAAGAGGAGAAGAAGAAAATGTGGGTTCCGTTCCATCAAGTGGATGATGAGATTTTTCGACTCCAAGGCAGTGATGAGCGAAAAGAAGAAGGGATAAGAGATTTAGCTTTGAAGCTCGAGGCATTAAGAGGTGTAGTAATGAATGGTGGCCTTCCAGACCGTATCGCCTGGCTAGAGGACAATATCAACAAGCTGTCGAATCATGTGGAATCTCTGCGAGGCAGAGGTTGGAGATGAAAAAGAGATAGACGAGGCAATGGATGTTGGTGAGGATGGCTTGAGTCTGATTAGGGTTTGCTTTGCGGATTGCGAGTCGGAGATGTGAGGACGGATGGACCAAGTCTGTTGTACGCTTAAGAACTAAAGTGACACTTTTTGAGGTTTCAGGTCGACAAGGTGGTTAGTATGTGCGGGTTTTGCGAGGACGGGTTGACCATGGCATTAGTGGTTGGATTTTGGCTTGAGTGGTAGCAAAGAGGAGATATGTCTCATTGGGATGTCCACGGGGGGATATATGTGTGTGTGTCGTGATTGGTTGGGTTGGGAAAAGTCCTTTCTTTTGTCTCCTAATTCTTGAGATGCGGGAACGGAAAAAAAAATGGAAAAAAAAAAAAAAAAATTTATGATTATGTATGTGTGAGTGTGGCTACGCGCCTATGTGGGCTGATAGGTGGGTGGACCCACTTTGGCCGGGTGGTCAAAGCCATGAACCGACGTCGGTTTCGCATAGGGCTAGCTGTCTGTGTGTCGTGCGCTGCATTGGGTTGGTAAATGGGTGGAATAAACTCGATCGGGTGGTCGAGTCCACGAATCGCATCCAGCTTCGGCGTAGGCCGGCAAGTGTGAGTAAATATGTGAAAAAAAATGATGAAAAAAAAAAGAGAAAAAAAATGTGGAAAAAATGAATGAGAAGAATTCCTCGCTCGAGGGGGGACAGAAGAGAGGTGAGAGAGCAAGATGCTCGGATGGGAATATATGTGTTTGTGTTGTGGGGATTTGGGTTATGTGTGGGCTCCCGATGAAACATGTCAATTTGAAGCTTAAGCTCGGCTAGGGTTTTGGTTGCGATGTGTCTATGGAAAGCTTAGACTTGAGGAATCCAATCGTGCTAGTTGCATTGTTTGTCTGCAAACCTTCCAGAAGTGTTCAGTTTGGCTCTTAGGTGGTATGACAACTTGAGAAGTCCTGAATCGCGTTGATGATGAGTGGTCCTGTCGAGGTGAGTTCGTGTTAGGCTTGAGTGGTCTTTGCCGTGTGTCCATCAATTAAGGAGAGGTGGTGGTGACCAAGCATAGGATCTGATCGATGAACAAAAGAGCACAGAGTAGATGAAAAGGTAAGTGGGAATAGAAAACCCTAGGTGGGAAGGAAATGGGAAATTGGCAAGAGAACTCGGTTAGAAATGAGACAAAGGAATCAGCAAAACGATCGTGTGACTGGGAAAAGTATAAAAAACAAAACTCGAAAATGGTTTTTGATGGTGTGTGTAGAAAGTGTGTTGAGCATGCATGTGGAATAAAGATGTGTGACGTGTTGAATGAGTAGTCGAGAAGAGTGACGAGAGCGAATGTGGACATGTCTTCTGCTTGCATGTATGTATGTTGTGTGTGACGAGAATGCATGTGTGACACTGATCATGATGTGTGTGCTGAATATATATGTGTGATGTGGATCAAGGATATGATTGGCTTTTCATTTTGGTTGTACATATGGTGATTTGATGAAGAAAGGTTCTAATGTTTTAATGAAGTTTGCAGCCAGGTGGACATGTCAATGAAGATGCGAGAAGATGGACAAAGATGGTAAGTGAAATGATTGGATTTTGGTACTAACAAATGATTGTATGAGTATGATTTCAGGTGCTACATTGAGGAAGAAGAGAATAGGCATACAAGGTAAAGATTTGTACTTGATTGAGTGATGATCACATGTTGGAACTGGAGTGCAGGTAGCATATCGCTCGTCGAGGACGACTTCGTAATTAAGAAGAGGGGAGTATGTTAGCTCAATAAATGGTCGGTTTTGGTGCACTAATATGTTTGTATTTGGCAGAAGAAGATGTTTGATTACAGGTACTTGAAGAGTGATCAAATGTTTGAAGGGAAGTATTTGCAACTACATGACGCCATCATGATCAGAATGGATCGGGAACTTGGTACTGCTGTTGGAAATGCATTGATAGACATGTATCTCAAGTGTGGCTTGATCAGAAAAGCACACGAAGTCTTCAATAGGCTTCCGAATCAAGATGTTGTGTCATGGACTGCCTTAATTGCAGGATATGCCAAACATGGGGATGCCATGTTTGCTCTCAATTGTCTTGATGAAATGCAACTCAAAGGTGTGGCCCCGAATGCCGTCACTTATGTTTGCTGCTTGATAGCATGTGGAAGAATTGGAGACGTGGAAAAGGGGAAGGAAATACATGAAGAGATTGTTAGCAAGGGCTTATTAGAGACCCTTGCTCTTGGCAATGCTTTAGTGGACATGTATGCGAATTGTGGTTTTCTTAAAAGAGCATTAGAAGTGTTTGACATTCTTCCCAAGAGGGATGTTATTTCCTGGAATGCTCTCATGTCTGGTTATGTCAAATATGAGTATGGCATTAAAGCACTTAACTGCCTTGCACAAATGCAGATAGAAGGGTCAATCCAGATTTTAGCACTCTTGTTTGTGGCTTGAAAAGCGCCGAGGGACAGATAAGGGGGAATGCTCTCGCTTTTGGAGATTTTGGCTCTTCAATTTTTGGGGGTGTGGCTCTCGTTTTTTGGGGAAGACAGATCGAAGGGGGAGGGCAATAGCGGGCTGCTCGCCTTTATGAGGGGGGCTCTCGCACTTTTTGGGGCTCTCTTCTTTTTTGGGCAGATGTCGAGGGGGAAAATCCATCAGAGGAGAAAACCCAGCCGTTGGTAAGGAGTTCTGATGGAGAAAGCTAGACTGCACGACATTTAATAGTGGAAGACACTTGCCAAATGAATCAAGGGTCGCATGAAAGGAGCAGAGGTGAATGTTCTTTCGAGGAGGGCTCCCGTTCGTAGGTTGGCGGCTCAGAAAAGAAATCAGAAGCCATGAAGATGTGGAGGAGGATCGGAAAGGTTTCAAGAAGTGCTGAATATTTGTGACAACTTCGGTGGAATAGTTTTTATGAGAATTGCCTTGCGCAAAATCTATTGATTCAGACGAAGACTTCATTTCAAAGGATTGCGGATATTTTGATTATCTGAGCGTGGAAAAAACGCATGTATGCATAGGGGACGGATTGGAATTTCACGAGTGAGAAGGAAAGAAGAGGAATGCGATCTTTTGGTGGCTGGTTATGTCAGGACGAGTATCATCTTGGGCATGGAGGAAAAAACTACAGTAACGACGATGCTTCAAAAATGCGTGCATGAAGGATGTTATAGAGTCCAGAACACACATGAGAGTTTTGTATCACCACATTATGGTGTCCCACCCTTTGCGAGAGCTAAAATGAATGGTGCCTTGAAAAAAAATGAATTGCAGTAGGACGCGCATGATGACTGGATGGTAGCCTATGCATATGAATTTTGTAAAAATCATATGAATTCTGTGGAGGTCTAAATATATGGCATACAACCGATTGGATGCTACAAAAATGAAAGATGTGCGATTCCTGAGAAGAAAGGCATCACTTCTACTTGAAATCAGGAGTCATCTATGTTTCTGAAGAAAGAAGATCGATTTATTGCTGCGAAGAAAGAGCAAATATTTTAAAGATGAAAGTTCGATAGCATATACTACGGACCGTCACTTTTGAAACTTATGAAGTTTAATTTTCATAACATATGAAAGAAAGGCTAATGTTTGCTCACATAGAAAGCCTTATCTTCCGCAAAAGTCTATAGCTATGGCGTTTGCTGACACGCTCAGAAACAATTGGGCATGTCCATGATGGAAGAATTACCTCTGCTAATGCACTTTCAAGATCTAGGAAAGAGGGCATGCGTAGGGAAAGAGAAAGAAAGAGCTTCAGGGAGGCAGAGGAGGAGAACGGAATCAGCGTGTCTTTTCAGGAACGTTTGGCAGAGTACAAAAAAAAAAAAGATGAATTAACTCCTCAGATTAGCATAAGGATTTGGAGTCTATAATAGAGAAGGGTTATAGATTGGAAGTACTGAGGAGCTCAAGATCACAGAGATGATTTCAAAGTCATTATATTCTCTATGAATGGGAAGTTCAGAGCATTATCAGAGCGAGTCACTTCACATAATGAGGAGGAATTAAACAAAACTGATTACAGAAGTGCAAAGACTGATTTTTTTGAATCTTTCTAGGAGAATTGAACGCTGCAGGTTATCAACAAAGATCAACTGTTTTCAACCACTGAAATTGAGCACTTGTTTTTTTCTAGCAAGGTAACATCTGTTTTGTTTATTGTGGTGAATATCCTTATTCAATCCTTATCATGAGCATTATCAATGCTCTTCGGTGGTAGCTTTAGTTTTGTGCCAATGCCCAATCATCGCTTCTTTATTATTCCAACTATGATTATTATCCAAAGCTTTTGTTTTTATCTACTATGGCATTGCTTTCGTTCTGATCTCTGCTCATCTACTTGAGGACTTTTCTACAGTATGATTGTCTGTCAACTAAATGTGATAGATTTCTCAAAAAAAAAATGTGTTGCTTACCGTGTTTGCATGTGTGTAAGAGGATAAGGGAAAGGAACAGAGGGAAAGAGAAAGAAAATAAGAGCGTGTACATGGGTCGAGGTGTACAAGCAATGCACAAGAATATAGGTATGAGCAGATGTGTGTATAGGAGAGTGTGAGAGAGAAAGATAAGAAAGGAAGAAAGGGAGGGAATTGCGGGTGTGCGTGCATATGTGCAAAAGGGAAAAGAAAAGGACCAAAGGGAAAGCGAGTGGAAGCGGGTATATACATATGTGATATTCGAGAGCAATTGTGGACTCAGAGTAAAAGAAGTGGCATAGCACAAGCTAATTTAACAAAACATAGGTGTGTGTAAGGCAGTTTCCCTTGGGCATTAGAACCAAACATTTTGGTGCGTTTGTCGGGACGCATATGAACTAGTACATATACAAAGGAAGAATTCCTCGAGGGATAATTATGGGCTCCAGGTAATCCAATTAGACCGATTCCGAGGGATTTGAACAAATTAAAGCCTCGTATAATCACTTTTTCCTTGGGCTTAGGAACCCAACATTTTGCTTAAAACCCTTTGCAACAAGTCGTGCTTTATACTTTGGAGAAGCACTATCTGATGGGAATTTCGACTTATATACCCATTTACATGGTAAAGCTTTCCTGCCCTTTGGCAAAGGTACTAAATCCCAAGTATCATTCTTGTGAATAGAATCCAACTCACTCTTCATGGCACGTTCCCACTTGACATGGTCCTCTTTCTACGTAGCATCTTTGTAGCAAGAAGGCTCACCGACATCTATAAGCATAACAAAATCTAAACCTGGAACATATCTATCAGGTGGATGTGAGACACGTGGAACGTCTCAATAGTTGTTGAATAGGAGCGTGTGCAGACTGATTTGAATGGATATTCTCTTGAACATCCCTACATGCAACATTTTTATGCATGCTAACCAGAGGACTAGTATCCTCAAACACCACTCTTCTCACTTCAACCTCCTTAATGGGCTGTTTATGCATCTTAGACTCATTGAAAATGACATCACTACTTCTGATCACTGATCGTGTTTCAGGATCCCATAAGCAATATCCAAATTGTCCTTCTCGACCATATCCAAGAAAAATGCATTTCTTTGACTTATGGTCCAACTTTTGTCTAAGATTCTTGGGTATATGAACATATGCTTCACACCCAAAAACTCGAAGATGATCATAATATGGTGGCTTCCTTGACCATAACTCTTGTGCCACTTTCAGACCTTTGGCAGTACTATGTGAAAGGTTAATCACATGAACTGCAGTCAATACTGCTTCTACCCAAAAGCCTTGTGAGAGGTTTGCATGATGCAATATAGAGACTACTCAATCTTGAATAGTTCTACTCATCCTCTTAGCTACACCATTCTGTACTGGGGTATAAGTAAACTCTCTACGAATCCCTCTAGACTGACAGAAAAGGCTGAATTCATGTGAGGTATACTCACCCCCATTATCTAAACGTAAAGCCTTAAGCTTTGTTCCTTTTTCAGTCTCAACTGAAGCAAGCCATTTTCTGAAAGTAGGAAATACCTCATCCTTCGATTTGATAGGATATACCCAGACTTTTCTAGTAGCATCATCTATGAAAGTGACAAAGCAAAGAGACCTAAGGATCTAGTGGGCATAGGACCACACACATCTGTATGAATGAGATCTAAAGGCTGAATTGAAGAGTCAATGTGCGTTCTATGCACATTTTTGGTTTGCTTTCCATATTGACAATGCTCACAAAATGAAAAATAAGAGAAAGATAACACAGGTAAGTAGCCAGAATGAGAAAGATTTTCCATTCCATTACGAGATATATGGCCCAAATGACCATGCCAAATACAAGCCATAGGCTGTTTAGTAACAACTAACAAGTGTTCTTTCTGTGATACAAATAATAAAGTGAGCCAACTTTCCTTCCTTTTGCAATAACCTTATTGCCCTTTGATATACAAAGGGATTGAGCATAGAAGACCACTTTGTAACCAAGGTCATCAAGTTGACCAACTAACATCAAACTGCGTGATAACTGAGGTACATGGTGTAAATTATGCATAGTAAATTTTGAACCATCAATGAAATGCAACCACATCTCCAATCCCCACAACATCACACTCGTAAGAGTCACCAAGTCTCACAGTACCAAGAGACTTTGTTGCATAATTAGAGAACCATTCTCTGTGTGGTATCACATGGAAAGAAGCACCAGAATCTAGCAACCACATGTGGGAAAGAGAATTAGCCATAAGCGCCTCAGTCGGCATAGTACTATCAAGTGTCAACACATCAGCATCATCAAAAATAGCATTAATTTCTTCAATATTCACAGTCAAAGTAGATGGTGCAGGTAACTATTTAACATGCCCATCAACGTTCTGTCCTTTACCTTTAGCATTCTTTAATGCATAACAATCTTTCTTCATATGTCCTTTCTTATGACAATAATGGCATTCAATATCCCTCTTCCTTGGTTTACTTCTACTCTTATTCCATTGACCATTCTTTTCCTTGTTCTTGCTCCTGCCATGTTGCTGATTCTTTCCTTGGTAAGAATCACGAACATTATATACATCTCCACTTTGAGTGTCAACCATAGATTTTCTACGAATCTCCTCACTCAAGAGTGCTCCACATATGTCATCATAGATGAGTTTACCACGAGGTATACTATTGCTAATAGCTGTGCAAAATGTATCCCATGATGATGGCAGGGTGCATAACAGCAATAGTGCTTTTATTTCATTATCCATATCCATTTTCTGAGCTTGTAACTAGGAGAATATAGCATCAAACTCATTTAGATGAGCAACAACACTATCTGTCCTTCATGCGAAGGTCATATAATTTTCTCATCAGATAGACTTTATTTGATGCCGTCTCTTTTTCATATGTATTGCATAACTTCTTCCAAAGCTCCTCTTCACTTTCACAATCTAATACTATAAAGTAAACATTATCTACCAGGTGCAAGCAAATGGTAGACTTGGCCATTTCATCTAACTCATCCCAATCATCTTCATCAATGTCAGAAGGCTTCTTTGAAATCCCATTTACTAGCTTCCATTGCCTCCTTTGAATCATCACATCTTTAATCTGATTCTTCCATAGAGCAAAGTTTGTGCCATCAAATTTTCGGATCTCAAAATGGTCTTTGCCTTGCAAGTTATAGCTCCTCCTCAGAACATTGGCACCAGAACCTGATCCACCAGATGTGCCTAAGACCTCTGATGCCATGATGGTAGAGAACTGAATAGAATGATAATGGAGCTAGAAGAGTCCAAACACCAATGAATAAGTGTATCAAAGAGTAAATTGAACACTATATAGTTGACAAAACCAAAAATCTGGAAAAATTTTGCCAGAGTATCCTCTACAAAATGAGCATATGACTAGTGTCAAAATATCATAAAACTACAAGTACTGACATGTTTACATGCATAGTGAATCACTGACTCCACTGCATATAATCATTTACCCAATAGAAGCCAACTAGGCTTATCGAGCACCTATGAACAACTATCATACATCTCCTATGACGAGGCTGGGTAAGTCTTCCACACACATCACCAAAGAGACCCCGACATGTGGGTGTCCCCCAATTAAGAAAACCTCACCCAATTAAGAAAGCCTTTTCAAACGTAAAAGGCTTTATGCAAAAATGTATCTGCTATATCAATGACCACATGGACATACATAAGCAGTATCCATAGAAGCATACATGGTGTGTATGTGCTCAATATATGCAGTAAAATGACACTAAAAGGCTGAATGCACAACCCAAAAACTAGTCAAAACACCTGCAAGTGCCTGTCAACTGATGTTTTAGGCTCAAAAAACCTGCATAAATTTGCAGTAGCTGCTCCCACCAAAATTAAAAACTTTTCAAGAAACTTGTAGTTTTACGAGTGTGGCTGAAAAAACAGCCCCAATGGTTGATATTTATTATCAAAAACGTACGAAGAACACTCTTCTTGATGTTCTTGGACCTGTGTCAAGAGAACTATGTGCAAAAGTACTCCAAAATGGCTCCAAAAGACACCCAAAATTGCTTCAAAAATAGGCTTTGAAAGCAGAGAATGAAGCTTTGAGGGACCAAAACATGTTCAAGGTAATGTCAAGCTTAGTCTTTCTCCTTCTTCAAACACAACAAGAGTATAGCTTAGTAGCAAGATATTTCCACAATTAAGCGACCTGGGATCGATGACCTCCTGGGAAGTATCGAGAACCTCTATCTTCCTTGATCGTTGAGGTCCTCCCTCGTACGCAACCAACGATGCCAATGGTGACTTTGGTGACTCGGATGACAAAGTATGCCAAGGTCTATGCCTTGGTTGCAGCCTTAGTCAAGTCTTGGTTGCCTCCTTAGTCATAAGCCTTGAAGAAAGCTGAGGGGGGGTTGCTTGCTTCGTTCGCACAAAAGGAACAAAGCTTTTGTGTCAAACTGCTTTGATACCAGTGAATGGTGATGCACCATGGTGCACTCTCCTTCTCGAGGTATCGTCATATCCTCGAAGTAGAAACTAAGCTCCTAAGACCGCACACAGTACACCGCACAGAGATTGCAGAATACACAGAAAAACACAGTACACAGGGAGCATGAAGATAGACTTCTTAGGTGTTACAAATGCGATCGAACTTACATTTTGTGACTGACCCAACCACTATATGTTTTATTAAAGAACATATACAAAGAAGTGTTTGGTGGTCATTTGGCCTTTCAAATGGACACTAACGGTAACACGCGAATGACTGAGTTAGCAAGAAACAAATGTGCCATCACTCTCGGTAAATAAATCTAATAAAGTTCAATGAAGTGTCCTTGACATATATCGACGTGACCACTATACATGTCAGAGAAATGAAAAAGTGATATGTGTCATCCTGGAGCATCACATGTTGAGCCTGATATCTCAACACTCCCCCTCAAGATCAATGCCATGTCCTCTAATCCAAGCATCTTTCGAAACTTCTTGAGCTTCTCTACTCCAAGTGCTTTAGTGAAAATACCAGCAACCTGCTCATCTGTTCTCACATAAACAAGATCAATATCACCTGCTAATACCCTCTCTCTGATGAAGTGATAATGTACCTCGATATGCTTTGTTCTAGCATGAAAAACTAGGTTGCATGCTAGCTGTATGCTTCTAAGATTATCACAATAGATGGTGATAGGCTTTTACACTTCCACACCTAAATCTGCAAGTAGCATCTCCAGCCATGATGCCTCACATGCTCATTGCAGCACCTCTATACTCAGCCTCTGTACTCGACAAAGCAACAATGGTTTGCTTATTGCTGCTCCATGTAATAGCTGCACCTCCAAGTGAGAATAGAAATCCACTAGTAGATCTTCTATCGAGAATACTACCAGTCCGATCTGCATCGGTGTATCCATGAACTTGCAAATCTACACTAGCTTTATAAAACAATACATAATCCAAAGTAGCACTCACATAACGTAGAGTGCACCACAGAGCATTTAAATGTGGATTCCTGGGAACCTGCATAAAATTACTTTCAAGTCCAACAGTATAGCTTAGATTAGGCCTTGTAATTGTGAGATATATAAGACTTCCCACAATTTTCTTGTACATAGTAGCATTTTCCAATGCTTCACCTGATATAGTATCCAACTTCAAATTATGATCTAATGGCATAGAAATTGGCTTACAATCAGCCATACGATACTTTTGTAGCATATTCAAGGCATATTTCCTTTGCAACATCCATATACCTGTGTTTGCATGTATAAAATCAATGCCCAAGAAGTAGCGCAACACACTAAGATATTTCATGTAAAATTCCTACATAAGAAGTTGCTTTACCTCTTTAATGCTTCCTTCATTATCACCACCTACAATCAAGTCATCAACATAAATAACCACAATTGTGATGCCATCATCACCCTTCCTTACATATATTGAATGATCTGCATATCACATACAAAACGCAATAGTGGTTAAGTAATCAACAATCCTTGCATGCCATGCACGAGTTGCTTGCTTCATCCCATACAAAGCCTTTTGCAACCTGCAAACATATTCTGGATGCTTTAAATCTTCATATCCTTGTGGTTGGTTCATGTATACTTCTTCTTGTAACTCACCATGTAGAAAACCATTCTTCACATCCATCTGATGCAAAGTCCATCCTTTTGCTGTAGCTAGTGAAACAAGTGTTCTGACAATAGACATTTTAGCTAGAGGGCTAAATGTTTCCTCATAATCAATACCATAAGTTTGTGCATATCCTTTTGCTACCAAACATGCTTTATACCTACTTATGCTACCATTAGTATTGTGCTTTACCTTGTAAACCCACTTGTAGCCTATGGCTTTCTTTCCTTGTGGCAATGGAACCAGCTTCCATGTATCATTTCCATAAAGTGCATCCATCTCCTCATCCATAGTTTTTTCCCAATCTGCATTTCCAATTGCATCTTCAAAACAAGAAGGTTCAACATCTCGTATTACTTTTGTCATGTAGGCACAATGACGAGCCATGTAACTATCATATGTCAATCGTTGCACTAAATTCCACATCCTCCCAGATCTTCTTGTCCTAGGTCACTTATCCTTGTATCATCTACATGTGCCTTTCTTACTCTTGGAGTCTTCACAGAGGGCAATCCAAGTTCCTCATGAAGACTCTTCTCTAAACCGCTTGAATCTCCATCAATGTCTTCAAAACTTGCACATGTTTTATGACCAACAAAAAGCTTTTCTTTACCTTTCTTGGATGCATTTGATGAATTTGTCGGACTGAAATTTCCACACAATCTTCCACTCCATGGACTTGAGTTGGAACTATTTCTTGGTGATGCATCCGGTCCACTCAAAACTTGAGATTCTGCACTTGATTTTTCAACATTTTCTTTGTCATTTGGTTCAAGATTTAGTCCTTCTTTGGCATTTTCATAGAAGCTTGACATTTTGTCAAATACCACATCTCTGCTCACCCTCACCTATCATGTGAGTGGGTTATAACATTTATATCCCTTTTGCTCAGGGGAGTATCCAATGAAGACACATTTTTCTACTTTTGGATCAACCTTCATCCTCAACTCATATGGAACATGTACATATGCAGTACAACCAAAAACTTTCAGATGTGATAAATTTGGCTTTTTACCTGTAAACTTCTCTTTAGGTGTAACTTGATGTACAACAATAGTAGGAGTTCTATTCATGATGTATACAACAGTATGAACAACTTCTGCCCAATAACAATGAGGCATATTCTTCTCAGCCATCAAGGCTCTTGCTATTTCTGCAATATGTCTATTTTTGCATTCATCAACGCCATTTTGTTGTGGTGTGTACCTGCATGAAAACTGAAATCGAATTCCATGATTTTCTAGAAAATTGCAGAACTCATTTGACATGTATTCACCTCCTCAATCAGATCTTAATGTCTGAATATACTTCCCTGTCTACATTTACACCACAGCTTTAAAAATCTAGAAGTGATTGAATACCTCACTCTTCTCTTTCATGAAATATACCCACACTTTTCGTGTATAGTCATCAATGAAAGTAACATAAAACTTGCAACCACCCACTGCACATACCTTTTGCATCTCTGCAACCTTGAAATTTGGTAGTCCATGGACAATCTCCTTTGACTGCATCAATTTCAGCCTTTGCAAGTTTGCATGTCGAATTTGTTTGTGCCAGATCTCTATATCAGCAATGACTCCTACACCTTTTGCAAACATGGCTGCATTCATTTCAAGAATTTCCACATTTAAGGTGAACATCCTACCCACTTTGTTTCCTTTGGCAATCAATCTTCCATCCTGTTTGTATTTCTACATATAACCCATCAGCATTGAACCTGACTTGTAATCCACGGTCAACCATTTTTCCAACAAAAACAATATTCTTTGTTCTATTTGGAACATGCCGCATATCAGCAAGATGTTTTACCTTCCCATCCTCCATAGACAATGCTATGTTTATTGTATGCTTGATAGGGTGTGAAGTGTTATCACCTGTTTCAATATATCTAGGAACTGGAAAATTCTGCAAAGTACTAAACCATTCTGCATGATTGGTCATGTGATTTGAAGCACCTGAATCAACATACCAGACATTATCATTCGATTTTGAAACACTGGCAGACATCTTATTATGATCATGTGATGTTGAACCATGAATAGCTTCTCAGAATCATCTGCACTTGTGGATGCATAGTTGTTTTGATGCCTTATATTATTTTGATTCTTCAACTTGCAATCAAGTTCAAAGTGTCCAGGTTTACCACAACTCCAAAATCTTTTACTGTCATTACCTGAATCATTTCTTTGGAAATTTTTGCGGCCTCTTTGGCTCCCCCTGCCTCGAAACTATCCTCTTCCTCCGGCATGATTTTGTTGTTGACTTTGGTCTTGGTTCTTGTTTCCTCTTCCACTTTCGAAACCTCTTCCTCTACCTCTTCCTCTACCAATGGAATACCTGCTCAGAACTAGGCTTTCCTTGGGAGTTTGAATCCTCACCAAGATTCTTTTCTTCAATAATCAGCATGGATACCAAATCAACAAAATTCAAAATGTTTTCTCTAGGTTGTATAGAAGTTTTGAGCTTCTTATATGCAGCTCCCAAACCAAGAAGGCACACTTCCACCTTATCATCATCATCGACATTCATGCCAATAGATGCAAGTGACTCACATATGCTTTTGATTTTTAGGGTGTAGTCACTTACTGACATGTCTTTCTTCTCCAATGTATGCAGCTTCCTGTATGCTCGTTAGGATGTGATGTGTTATCACCTATTTCAACATATCCAAGAACTGGCAATTTCTACAAAGTACTAAACCATTCAGCATGATGGGTCATGTGATTTGAAGCACCTGAATCAACATACTAGACATTATCATTTGATTTTGAAACACCAACAGACATTGTATTCATCATGTGATGTTGAACCATGAACAACTTCTCAGAATCATCTGCACTTGTGGATGCATAGTTGTTTTGCTACCTTTTGTAATTTTGATTCTTCAACCTGCAATCACATTCAGAGTGTCCAAGTTTACCACAATTTCAACATCCTTTACTCTCATTACATGAATCATTTCTTTGGAAATTTCTGTGACCTCTTTGGCTGTCCCTGCCTCAAAACTATCATCTTCCTCTTGCATGATTATGTTGTTGACCTTGGTCTTGGTTATTGTTTCCTCTTCCACTTCTGAAACCTCTACCTTTGCCTTTTCCTCTGCTAGAGTAGAATACCTACTCAAAACTAGGGTTTCCTTGGGAGTTTGAGTCCTCACCAAGATTCTTTTCTTCAATAATCAGCATAGATACCAGATCAGCAAAATTTTTTAAGGTACACAACAATTGAAATAGCCTCTACCCATAGATAATGTGACAACCTCTTCTCTTCAAGCATTGTTCGAGCTGATTGTTGGGTGAACCTAACTTGCAAGACTTTTTCAACTATTTGGCCTACACTTATTAGGTTTTTAGTGATGGTGATTACATAGAGAACCTTAATCAAAATGTTTGTCTTGCCATTGGAAGCTTTGAAATTATGAATCTTCTCCACATTGTGCTTAGTATCATCCCGTATTTGTACTTCATGTGTATGCTTTGGACTTTTCAAGACAGATAGAAGAGAAATGTTGCCTGCAGCATGGTTTGAACATCTTGAATCTATGTATAACAAATGATCATATTCTTCGCCTTCTTTGTGGCTTAGACTCATTAGAAGCAATGAGTCTTCATGTGGTTGATCTTCTTAATAATTGTTGAAGTCCCTTCTATTGTGACTTCTATTGTTGTTGTTCAATTTGTGTCCACCTTTGCCTCTAGTGTTGCCATATCCACCTCTTCCACTTCCTTTTTGGGTCTTTCCATTGAACCAACAATTCTGAGTGGTGTGGTGAGTCTTATCACATATGGCACAAGTTTGAACATTCTTGCCTTTGGTTTTATCAAGCTTTGGTCCTTTCTTCTTCCCTTTCCACTTGCTCTTGCTTGCAAGGTTGGCTTGGGAAGTCTCCTCTTCATCCTCTTTCTTCTTCTTGCCTTTCAATTTCTTCTCATTCTTATCTGCATATAGACTAGTGTTCGAATTAGCATGATATTAGTCACCTTCTTTTATGCTATTTTTGGCCTCTTGATTGAAGAGTTTTCCAAGAGAGATGTTGAAGTCTGGAGTTTTCACATCCATGATGAGATCATAAGCCGTAGTGAAGGATTGCCATTGCTTATCACTTCTAATTCCATTTCGAATTTGCCTCATGATGGTCCCTTCTTCAATCAACTCTCCAATGGATGCTAACTGATCTACAACCTCCTTGATCTTGGTAACAAATTCTATGATATTTTGTTTAGGTGTCTTCTTCATTTGGTTGAACTCATTCAAAAGATGATTCTTTCTTGCTTTGGTATTAGCATAAAAGAAAGTCTCTACAGCATGCCAAGCCCCTTGAGATGTCTTACATCCTCTTATATGTGGTAATAGAAAATGAGAGATAGAGTTTTGTATGTATGACCTTGTTTGAGCATCCCTTGCACACCAAAGTGTGAACTTATCTATCTCCTCTTGTGTAAGGTCCTCCTTTGGATCTTGGAGTAGGCGTAGCTTCATCACTTGCTATAATTTTGTAAAGATTTCTACCTTGCAAATACGCCTCCATTCTAATTTTCCATGCCGCATAGTTGTGTCTATCAAGCTTCTCAATCATTGTGGTAAAGCCACCACCCATCTTGATCTGGCTTTGATATCACTAAGAGAACTCCGAGTAGCTTGTAGGAGGTAGAAAAGTGAGTTGCAAAGTGAATAAGTTTGGTCTAGCCAACCAGCACACGACCAACCCTTGAGCTTATGGAGAATCAAATAGAGCTTAAAGACATGTGATAAGTGCAATAAAATCCACTATGTACTTTGCAGCATTAAGGAGAAAAAGTCGATACAAAATAGATAGGTTTGCACATTTACTAGCTCAAAAAACTTGCCATCTTTGGATGAAACATTCAACTTCAAATGCTCATAGCAGCCATCATGATTACAATTGAATAGTTTTCTTTTTAAGGAAACTTACACGTAGGGTTGAGTGTCTAAAATGCACAAGAGTACAAGTAATAAGCAAGATATGATTCTGGAATGAACTTGAAACTCAAGAGAGGTAGCCTCTATTTTTTAGGGTTGTGCAAAGATAGACCTCGAGAACATAAAATTGCAAATTTTTCACATCTAATAAATCAAATGCTTTTAAAATTTGTATAAATAAGCTAGAAAATATTAACTTTCCAATTATTGCTCATGCATCTAATTCTAGGCTCTGTAGAGAGAGCAACAACCTTTGCACATTCATTATTATTGAAGAAGATTGTGCAGAGAAATGAAGGAGCAAGACAATGATGACCAAAAGTGTATGCATATTGCTTCCATGTAATACAAGTGATTTGAAGTTTCTATATAGACTCTTGAAGTATTCCAAGACTTATACAAGTGGATTTTGGATTCAAATGAAGGCGGGATAGGTTGTTGAAGAGAATCAATTCCCTTTCTTATAATCTAGGGAAAGTAAAGATCTAATTTGATCTGCTTTTAAGTGATTGATTGATTGCTTGATTTTCAAACTCAACCACATCGAATTCATGGAATTTGATCTCTCCTTTTCTCCTTTTACATGTGTAAAGCTTTTAGATTTTACATTGTCAAATTACCCATAAAAAACTTTAGAAAAAATACAGTAAATGAGCATAAATAAAAGAACTCATCAATGGATATTTGTTGACATAATCCAAACGATAGTTATTTGATGTAGATCACATACATCTCAATTATAATGTAAGCTTGATGTTCCACCAGCTCCCCCTCAAGCTAAAGTATGCTTGAGTCTTCATTCTCTAATAGGTTGAATACTTAAAATCTGCAAAGCTTTATTTTATCAAATGCCTTCATCATCATATTTGCTACTTGCTTTTCAGTTGGAACAAAAGAAATGTCAATCTCCTTTTCCATGAAATTCTCCCTGATGAAGTGGCAATGAACCTCTGTTTCTTGCATGGAAAATTGGGTTTGCTACTAGATGCATGAAACTTACATTATCTCCAAATATGTGAGATTTGGAACTCACAAGTCCCAAACCTGTATACAATGCTTTTAACCATATTTCTCTTGAGTTGCTATGGTCAAACCTATATAATCTGCTTAAGTTAAGGATAAAGCAACTGTTGGTTCCTTCTTGGAGCTCCATGATGCTAGCTTTGAACCTACAAATGCTAAGTAACCAGAGGTACTTCTTCTATCATTCTTAGCTCTTGCCCAATCTACATCTGAATAGATTTTGATATCCAAATCTGAAGACTAAGGATAGAATATACCTTCATTGATTGTACATTTGAGGTACTTAAGTACTCTCTTAGCTGCATCCATTTGTGGTCTTCTTGGTGACTGCATGAATTGTCTTAGCACTCTTACACTATATGTGATATCTACCCTTGCATGAGTAGCATTTATCAAACTACCTACCAAGCTTTGATACTCTTTAATTTCTTAAATTTTCTCACCTTCATAAACACTAAGTTTATGATTGATGTAGAAGAACTTGGAGAAGCTTGTAGGAGGTAGAAAAGTGAGTTGCGAAGCAACGAAGTTTGGTCCAGCCAGCTGACAGAAGACCAACCCTTGAGCTTATGGAGACTCCAATAGACCTTATATGCATGCAATAAGTGCAATAAAATGCCACTATGTACTTTGGAGCATCAAGGAGAGAGAGTCGATACAAAATAGATAGGTTTGCATATTGACTAGCTCAAAAAACTTACTATCTTTGGATGAGACAATGAACTTCAAATGCTCATAGCAATCAGCCTGATTATAATCAGAAAACATCTTTTTTGGAGGAGTGATACACATAGGGTTGAGCGTATAGAATGCACAAGAGTACAAGAAATAAGCAAAATATGCTTTTGGAATGAACTAGACACTCAAGAGTGGTGCCTTCTATTTTTTAGGAATGCATAGAGATAGACCCTCACATAGAAAAACTACGATTTCTCCCAATCTACTAAGCCAAATCTATTGAAACTTTATACACCTAAACTAGACACTAATACCTTTCCAATGAGTGGTCAGTAATCCAATTGGGAGCTCTTTAGGGAGACTAGTAGTCTCTTCAAGGTTACTAATGTTGAAGAAGATGATGCAAGAAAATGAAGGAGCAAGACAATGATGGCCACAAATGTAGTTATGTTGCTTCCATGTAATGTATAAGTGATTTGAAGTCTTTATATAGACACTTGAAGTGATCCATGATGTCAAAAAGTGGATTTTGAATTCATATGAAGGCGGGATTAGTTGTTGGAGGAAATCAATTCACTTTCCTATAATCTAGGAAAAGTGAAGATCTAGTTTGATCTACTTTTAGGTGATTGATTGATTCATTGACTGCACCTTAATCACCTCAAATTGATGAAATTTTAGCTCTACTTTTCTACATTTACATGTGTAAAGCTCTAGGCTTTTACAATGGTAAAAGATCCATGAAAAATCTAAAAAAAAAATAAATGAGCATAGGTAAAAGAATGCTTCAATGGATATCTTTCGATGTAATACAGGTGATAGCTTTTGATGTAGATCAAATCCACCTCAAGCATACTATAAGCTTGATGTTACAAAAGATCCCTCTCAAGCTAAAGTATGCTTGAGTCTTCATTCTCTAATAGGTTGAATACCTGCCATTGATTTAAATATGCAAAGCTTTATTCCATTAAGTGCCTTCGTCATCATATCTGCTACTTGCTTTTCAATTGGAACAAAGGAATTTTCAATCTCCTTTGTGTTGGTGCAATAGAAATGTTGGGGGATTCTTGGACAAGAAGGGATTTGAGTGTTTGTAGGAGAAAAGGGAAAGACAAGAAGAAAGATACACACTGGAAGCCTCTTTCAATTGATTATAATAAGACAAATACAATGGTGATGCACAATACAATCCAATGCTTCTGTGCAAAATCCCACAGAGTGCTCAATTACAAAATACCAAATACCCAAGGGACTTGTTGCTGCCAGCCTCCTCTGCACCAAACCTCCACCTTCTCCAAGCCTGCACTTGTGCACACCTTGCACCAAGCTTCCAATAAGGGGGAGGGATTGGACACCTTCTGTTGGCACACGCACACTGCAATGAAACCTTGGGATCCTTGGGGGGGGAATAGCTTAACACTCTCTACACACTTCTTAGTCACTCTTCATGCACACCTTGCACTTCACTTCTCTGTGTCGCACACTGTGTGTCTCTTGCACTTCTTTCTCTTGCCTGACCCAATCTCAAATTCTCTAATTCCTCTATGATGATTTCTGCAGTATTTTCATGCTGAAATTGATTTTTGGATGCATCTTTCATTAAGTCCCAAGTTGTAAAATGGTTCTCAACAAACTGGCTGAACCAATTATCTACTAATCCTTCTAATGTAGTAGGGAAGAGTATGAAAAAGGCATCCTCTCTTCCCATTAAGCCTATAGTTTTGCATAGTGCTAAAAACCTTCTAATATGCTCGTCCGGATCTTCTTGAGCTAGGCCTTTGAAAGAAGGAAATTTTATATTTAATCTTGATAGTAGGGTTTCCAAGTCTACCTCACCATCCATGCTCCTTACTGATGAAGTTGATGAAAGTGGACTAGATGATCTTCTAACAGCCTTCCTCCTTGTTTGCTTACAGGTGACCCTCAATGTTTGGGACCAAGTTGCGATCATGAGCTGCTCATAGCCCTCTTAGTATGAGATAATTGATAAGAATATGTACCTTTTAGCCCAATGAAGTAGTACTGTCGGCACTTGAATAGTGCTTCTCCACACTGCACGATGTCTTCTCCTATGCTCAAATCTCCTTGGAGTCCCACCGGGCATGCGAAATTTTGTTGGGGGATTCTTGGACAAGAAGGGATTTGAGTGTTTGTAGGAGAAAAGGGAAAGACAAGAAGAAAGATACACACTCAAAGCCTTTGTCAATTGATTATAATAAGACAAATACAATGGTGATGCACAATACAATCCAATGCTTCTATGAAAAATCCCACAGAGTGCTCAATTACAAAATACCAAATACCCAAGGGACTTGTTGCTGCCGGCCTCCTCTGCACCAAACCTCCACCTTCTCCAAGCCTGCACTTGTGCACACCTTGCACCAAGCTTCCAATAAGGGGGAGGGATTGGACACCTTCTTTCGGCACATGCACACTGCAATGAGACCTTGGGATCCTTGGGGGGGAATAGCTTAACACTTTCTGCACACTTCTTAGTCACTCTTCATGCACACCTTGCACTTCACTTCTCTGCGTCGCACACTATGTGTCTCTTGCACTTCTCTCTCTTACCTCGCTTAGACTATGCTCACCTTGCTTAGTCTTAGAATGGTCCAAGAATAGTCCTTGCCTTGATTTGAGTGTCAATTCACCTACGCTCCTAACTGCAAGAGTTTGTAATCCTTTTCCCTTTCCTCTTGTTCATCATCTGTAACACTTCTTGGATCCTTGACCTATGTATCATGCTAGCTTCCTAATTGATGAGAATCAAAATCAAGATCATATGGTAGAGTTACCTTTTGTTTGTCTTCATCATACCAAGACCCGTGTTCTTTAAAAACAACATCTCTACTTGTAGTTAATTGCTTGGTTGAAGGATTATAGAACCTATAACGCATCTGAGTTGAGTCATACTCAATAAACACTACCTTTGTTGCCCTTTCATACACCTTACCCATTATTTATGATGGTACATGAACATAAGCTAAACAACCAAACACCTTGCAATGTCCAAGACTAGGTTTTCTTCCATGCCATGCTTCATAAAGAGTTATACCTTGAAGTGATTTGGATGGTAGTCTATTGACAAGGTACACAGGAGTTGAAATGGGCTCTACCCATAGATAATGTGGCAACCTCTTCCCTTCAAGATTTTTTCTGGATGATCCAACCAATTTCTTGTTTCTCCTCTCTGCAATTCCATTCAGTTGAGGAGAGTATGTGGTAGTCACTTCCCTTTTGATACCTGAAAGAACTAATCAAACTCTTTGGAGAAGTATTCTCCCCCTCCATCAGATCTAAGCTTCTTGAGTCTACCTATATGGTTCTTCACATGTGCTAGATATTTTTTGAGGCAATCAAACACTTCATTCTCACTCTTGATAAAGTATAGAATAGTCCATCTACTATGGTCATGAATAAATGAGACATAATACCTTGATCTTGCCAATGACGGTTCTTGAATTGGTCCCCATACATATGTATGTACTAATGGTTGTCTTTGTGCCTTACCAATTTGACATGCATCACACCTATTGATCATATGTTTCTTTGATATGTTTGACAGTCCAAGAACACTTTGATCCCTGCATATATCCTTCAAGGTTCTTTCATTCACATGAGCAAGTCTTTTATGCCACACTTCAAGCTTACTTACGATTTGAGACCCAAAAGTGAATAGAGCTATTGTCACTCTAGCACAATGGTGAGTACCAACGTGAGGAGATACACCTCATAAATGTCAATCCATGGAGACGTGAGGACTGGTATGAAGACCACGAGCAAGTGATGGCACAAGTGCGTGAGTGAAAGCACACAAGCATGCACACACATACACACACACACACACAAGGTAAGAGCAAAGAGTGGAACAATGGAAGATCTTCAATTGCAAAAGAGTTCTCTTACAAAGCTGAAATCCACAACAAGCTAACCCCAAAAATGAGCTCTCCAGCCCTTTTTATAGTTTTTTGAGTGGTTTTGGCCCTATGGAGACCTAGTGTCCGACCTAGATAAAAAATACGTTCCAGGGCTTATTTGGGGCTCAAACGGAGTCTAAAAATTATGAAAATTGGTAGGATGATAGTTCTAATACTCCTCAAGCTCGGGGACTTCTCGGCTTGAACAAAATGGAGTTACAAAAATAAAAAATGGTATTTACAATGGTTTTTAGTGAAAAAAATCACTATTTTTAGAGGGATTTCTTCTGAAAATTTGACAGGTGCTTCTTGGAGCTCCCTACTTGCTCCTTCTTCTAGTGTGTCCACTTCCTTGATGCACTTCCATGCTTTTTCCTTGACCTTGAGCTTCAACACTCCCCCCCCCTCTTGAGTCTGTCGTCCCTGACAGACCCTTGTTGTAGTGGTTGTTCCATGTAGTACGTTGAGAGGTAGTTCCCTTTACGTCCAACTGGAGCGATCCATCTTCCCAATGTAGCCTGGTCGTTTGTCTAGTTCTTCACTTTGCCACTGCTAGCTCTTGCAGTTTGTAGTCCTTGATGGTGCATTTGTGAGCTGTCCAAAACTGCTATTTGCTCAAAGGAGGTGGTCAATGTTGATTATGAGCAACTCTCGGTGGTGGATGGCTTCCTTGCTCTTGTAGTGGTCACCCTGATGTCCTCTGATTCTTCCAAAGATGGCTTTCAGAGTTTTCATGCCAAGTACTTGTAACCCATAATGTATGATGGGTAAGTGCATTAGTGCATGGGTTGAACAAAATATGTGCCTTGTGCATGGCCTTGTTATGTGGCCCTATGTATGCATACTTAGAAAATGTGTTGCAAGAAGTATGGTGCAAGAGATTGGGTTTTGAGCTAAGTGCTCAAGGGTATGCTGACGAAGAGGTTTCCTAACCTATCATGGTTATAGTGTTGTTGAAGCATACACGTCTTACCATGGTGAAAGGTCCGTTGATCTTCATCTCTTCGTGTTGTAGTTCCATCATGGTGTTTGACCATCAGCTTGTCTTTTTTGTTGATGGATGTCCTTGCTGATAGTTCATTGATGAGCATTTTCAAGCACATAGTCCTCTTCTTTTCTTTTCTTTCTTTCTTTCTTTATTTTTTTTTTTTGGTTGGTTGGTTGGTGCACACGATGGCATCAAACAAGAAGAAAGAGGTTAGTATCAATAAAATATTTTACATGTTGCAAGTGTTTCTCATGTGCCTAGAATTTCTCAATGGTGTCTATGCAAGGCTTGTAAGGTGTCCCTATATTAATGCATACTTTGGAAATGCATGACCTGAATGGTGCAAAAGACAAGGTTATGCCAAAGGCACATGGTTGTTGCACGTTGAGGCTTTCAATGTTCTTGTAGATGTTGATGCAGCCTTTGTTGGAGGTATCCATCGGATGTGGAAAGGGCCACTGATTTTGGGGACCCATTTCAGAATAGTGTTGGGCTGCATACAAGTGCTTGTTGACTTCTGCATCTTTGGTTGGTTGCTTAAATTTTGTATCCAGAGTGGTTCGTTCTTTGGTGCGGCGGATGCCACTAGTACCTTAGGCTTCCAAACCCATATCCTTGATGATTGTCTTTTTACCTTTGCTAGTGGGTTGAGTTTATCTTTTTTTTTGTTCTTTGTGCTCGGTTCTTACCTCTTTCTCTCCTTGGCTTCTTTGTTGAGACCGTTTGCATGGTGGAGAGCATAGACCTTTGTGCATGTAAGAGTGCTTTGGGGACCCACATATGTAATCACCCTTGCTGAGCTGTCACTAATTTCTTAGGTACCCAAATTTGTATGTAATTGTGGTCGGCCATCATCACGTGCTTCGGTACCCACATTTGCCGGAGGCCTTGTGGTTGAGCTTGTCCTTGTTTCTTGCTGCTTCTTTTGGCGTGGTTAGCCCTCTTGGATGGAAATTTTTGCAGCAAAGCTGGTGGTTTCTCTCCTTTTCTAACCCAGATCTGCTTCGTGCCTGGAGCTTCTTTCTCCTTGAATTGTGTCTTTTGATTTGATATAGCAGTTCTCTTGGGCTGTTTTACTTGCTTCTTTGGTTGAGTTGTTGTGACTGCTTGAGTCTTTGCGTAAGAGGATGAGTCCACTTGTCTTTGAGCCTGTTCTTCCATGATTGAGTGCTTTTGGAACATAAAGCCCTTGACACATACAACATCTTTTTTGCTAAGATTAGTCCTAGAAGAACTATGAGAAGGATTGACATCTGGATTTGCGAGCATGCAATTTTCTAATTCTAATGTAATGCATTGTTCGTGTACCCAAACTTGAAGAATTTGACTTCTTAAGTTCAAGTTGACTGCATGGTCATAAATCCAATCTTGACCCAACAAGTGGCTCTGTAAGGTCCTCATCCTGACACACCAACATTTTGACTTTCATTGGAACATCTTGAATGTAGAGAGGAAGTTCCACCTCGCCCAAACAAGGGGTTTCCACACCTCCCAATCCTATGAGATATGCTTCTATGGGCTTGATGTCCACTTGCAGGTCTTGGCAGTATGAAAGTCTAACTGCACTAGTTGCTGCACTTGAGTCAACCAATGCTCTCACAGTCCTTACGCTCTTTCCTTGTCCTACCTCGATGGTTACAAAGGGGCGTCGGTCAATTATTCAAGAAGTAGTTAGGTCCGATTTTTGGCACATGTCCATGTGATATTTTTTGGAGCTTGTGTGTTGACATCTAGGCCTAGTCGCCATAACTTATTTCTTCTAATGTGCTCTCTAGCCTCTGCTTGTGCTTCTTCTCTAACCCTTAACTCCTCTTCTTTTCGCTTCTTAGCAGTGTTGAGTCTCATGAGCATATCCTCTGTAAGCGGTTCTTGATATAAATTGACTCGACAACCACTTATGTAGTTCGGCAAGATATCACCTTCTAAAGTGGCCAATTGAACTGCACCACTTGTGGAGATTCTATTAATGATCATGGGTCCATATCCTCGTTTCTCCAATTTGCAGGCATGTTGCTTTAGCATATAAACCAGCACCAGATCTCCTTCTTTCAATCCTTTGTCCTTTACATGGGCATCAAATTATGCCTTTTGTCTTTTCTTTGCAGCATAGATGCCTGCTGCTGCTCGTAGCCTCGTCTCACCTAAGCGTTCTAGATCAAAGATCCTGGAGGACAACTCGTGTCCATTCCACGCGTGCTCTTGTGCTACTTTCAAGGCTGGGATTAGGAAGTCCAATGGTAGCACAACATTCTGTCCGAAGACCATCTTAAATGGGGTGGCATTGAGTACTGTTTTGTACGCAACTCGGTAAGCCCAAACACCATGATGAAGTTGTTTGTCCCAATCCGAGCGTTTATTATTTACAAGTTTTGTCAATACGTTACATAGGATCTTATTCGTGCTCTCGGCTTGTCCATTGGCTTGTGGATGATAAGGGGTAGACTTCTTGTGTATCACCATGAATTCTTGAAGGAGATTTTCAATGACCTCATTCAAGAAGTGCGTACCTCTATCACTAACCAACTCTATTGGTAACCCATATCTAGTGAACACGTTTTCGAATAAGAACTTAGCCATCGTTTGAGCATCATTCTTTGTCGTGGCTTTTACTTCCACCCACTTTGTAAGGTAATCTGTGGCTACAATAATGTACTCAGCATGGGAGTTTCTAGCTGGGGGGTTAATGGGACCTACAAAGTCTATACCCCACTTCGAAAATGCATGTCCTCCCATCATTGGCCTCAAAGGCATCTCATCTTTTCTTATCGGATATTGTGCACGTTGGCATGTGTCACATTTCTTCACATAGGTATGTGCATCCATATGAAGAGTTGGCCACCAAAGTCCTGAGAAAAGAATGGTCTTAATTACTCTGTCAGGCCCAAAGTGTCCACCTGCAACACCATTGTGTGTAGTTTCTAAGACTTTCAAGTAGTCTGATTATGAACACACAGTCTTAGGTATCCATCCTTGCCTCTCCGATATAGGTTGTCTCCTACTAAGGCATAGTCCTGAGCCTCTTCCTCCATGCTCCGTTTTCTTGCTAGTCCAACCTCATTGGGTAATGTTCCCGATCTCATGAATTCTACCAATGGAGCACTCAAGTCTGGAATTAATGACATGTGATAAAGGGTAGCATGCTCCACTAGGGGTCTCTCCTGACACATTGGACAATTCTGAAAGCACTCTTGTATTTCTTTGTCCATGCTAGGCCAATATACTCCTAAATGTTTTAAATTCTGCAATGTTTGTTGTTTAGAGTAGTGATTTCTTAGCAGTCCCTCATGGGCTTGTTGCAACCAACTAGTATGTTCGTCGTCCTCGACACAACAAGCTAACACTCCCTCTGTATCTTGTTTGTACATGCTCCCTGCCAATATTTCATATTTTTGTGATCTCACTACTTCTTTGTTCAATTTCACATTTTTATTTGCAGGGCCGAAGGTTAGGATTGGTACTAACTTATTTGCCCATTTAGGAACAACTTCTAAATTGAACAAATAAGCATCAAGCAGTTCATCTGACACTCCTTGCGGTGACTCTCTTGAAGTGATGCGAGACACGTGATCTGCCTTGAGATGGGTTCTACCTTTCCTGACAACCACTTCAAAATCATATTCCATTAGTAATAGGAACCATCTTACTAAGCGTTCTGTATTGCAAGGTTTATTGACCAAGTATAATAAAGCTTGATGATTGGTGAAAAACTTGAAATTGTTGGCCAACAAGTAGTGTCTAAACTTTTTCACAGCATATACCATGCCTAAACCCTCTCGCTCAATTGTGGTATAGTTTCGTTTAGCAGCATTCAATTGCCTGCTAGCATATGCTATCGGCAAATTTAGGTTTCCTTCACCTGTGGGTTGTGCTAGCACACATCCTATGGCATGATTGGATGCATCCACATGGACATGGGATGGTTTACTCCAATCAGGAGTGGTCAGTATTGGTGTTGAGCACAAACGTCTTTTAAGCTCATTGAAGGATTTTTCACATTCATCATTCCACTCAAAATTTGTTAATAATCCATAAAGAGGTATAGCTATGATGGCATACATGTGGATAAACCTACGGTAATATCCACAATGGCCCATAAAGGCTTGTACCTCTTTAACATTCCTTGGTCTTGGCAACTCTGCTATGGCTCTTACCTTGTCTTCATCTGTTGATATCCCATTTTTTAGAAACAATGTGACCTAAGATTTTACCTTTTCGTACCATGAACACACACTTCTCTGGGTTCAGACAAACTCGATATTCTCTACACTTGTTGAAAATTTGCCTGAGCTCAGGAATGTGGTATCTTCTCTGTTGGGAATGTGCATATAAATTCTAAGCTCTTCCGCAAGAACTCTTTGAAGACATGACACATGAGCCTTTGGACTGTTGCAGGTGCATTGGTGAGACCAAATGGCATCACACGAAATGCAAAGATTCCCCATTCTGTGGCAAAAGCTGTTTTGTGTTGATCTTCTGGGGCAATGCCTACTTGGTTGTACCCTGAAAACCCATCAAGGAAGCTATAAACTTCCTTGCCTGCAACACGCTCCAGTAAACGTTTGGTGATTGGAAGCGGATAACTATCTCGAATCGTAACAGCATTAACTTTTTTAAGGTTAATGCACACTTGCAACTTTCCATTCTTCTTAGGCACCACTACAATGGGGGACACCCACTCAGTATGCTCAATTTTGTAGATAAATCCAGCTTCAATCAGCCTGTCGATTTCTTCTTTTATTTTTGCTTCATATGTTGTTGATATATTTAGATAGTGATGTGTGTGAACACACTAGGACTGCCGGGGCACTTTTTTCCCTCTTTAGGAGGTTTTTTTCCCCCGGCTTGTATATACGCCTATTGCCCTAATGGGCTACTTATCTTTGTACATTCTTTAGTAATACATTCAGTATTGTGTGTTTGTACTCCAAGCTTCTTCTTCTTCCTTGTGCTGTTCGCGTGCTTCTGTAGACGTCTAACTCCAACAATTGGTATCAGAGCAGGTCGTCGCTTCATCTAGGGCACCGTCGACACTCCTTCGTTTGCAGTCTTAGAATCGCACGAATTTTGGTGAGCATACTCAGCGTGTTTCCGAGATCAAAACAGATTTGCTCTGTGATGCCAAAATCGCGATCTGAGCTCGTTTCGGCCTCCGAACGCACTATCGCAGCGCTTGTGCAAGCTATTTCGTCTTTTTGTGCCAAAGGTATATACCAGTTTCTGTTCGCCAGTTTAAGCATCTCGAAGTCTGCTACAGGTCTAGGAGAACTCATCTGGGCAGTTCTGTTCAACTTTTTGAGATACAGTCAATTTTCTGCATCAAGGTATTTTAGTCACTGGCCATGGCTCAAAGCAGTGATGTATTCCGTATGTTGGCTGCTGAGGATAAGTTGGATGGTACCAACTACCCATTATGGGCTTATATGATGCGACATGTTTTGGTTGCAAAAGGATTGTGGAACATTGTGCAGGGTGTTGAAAGACATCCTATTACACCTGTAACGACAGGTACTGCAAATATAGGTGCTGGAGCTGATGAAGATGGTGTCGAAGATGATATTCCACAGATTCCTATTCGTGCTGCTGTTTCTGTTGCACTTACTGCAGAGCAAATTCGTTGGCATGGCAGAGATGCCCAGGCACATGCATTGATAGCTTTGTCTGTCAAACGTGCCATTATTCCTCATATTTGCTCTTGCAAGACAGCTAGGGATGCTTGGCATACACTTACCACATTGTACCAAGCTAGGAATGAGGCTCGTGTTGCTTACCTCTGAAAACAGTTGGAGAGTGAGCACATGAATGAAGGTGATTCTATGGAGAGTTTCCTAACGAAGATCAAAGATTTGAAGGAACAGTTGATTTCTGCTGATGAGGTTATACCAGATAGCTCACTTGTGCAGACTGTTCTGAATGGTCTTCCTGATTCATATCAGAGTTTTGCTTCTACTCTTTGGTTGATGATGAAAGGCAATCCGAATGCCTTATCATTTGAGGAGTTAGTCTCTACTGTGTTGCAGGAAGATCAGTCCAGGCAGAACAGGTCCATTATGCGTGTTGCAGATCAAGCTTTCCTAGCTAGTCAGAAGGGCAAAGGAAAATGGAGCTCTTCTACTAGTAAGCAGAAATCTGCAAATGCTGCACATTCGAAGAACCAGGATAAAGATGAGAAGAAATCAAAAGTAGAAATTGTTTTGCAAGTACTATAAAGGGAATGATCATATCGTAAAGAACTATCCAAAACTGGCTGCAAAAGAGGCAAAGAAAAAGGAGGCTGGAATGGTTGTTGCAGAAGCCTCTACACCAAAAACAGAGTCTATTAATCTTGTGCAGGAAGAAGAATGGGCGTTTACTATTGTTTGCAGTTTTGACCCATCTTCTCATGAGCAGTGCATGTCTGCAGTGGACTCAGATGTTTGGTACTTTGATAGTGGGGCGACCAAACATATTACCTCGCAGCACAGTTTCTTCTCTTCACTCGAGCCTGCCCCTACAGAGAATACTGTCACATGCGCCAACAACTCCTCTTATCCTGTTATGGGAGTTGGTAAGATCATTCTGACTACTGTTGATGGTAGTTCTTTCACCTTGTCAGATGCTTTATTTGTGCCAGGGATCAAGAAGAATCTGTTATCAGTTTCTGCATTAGCCAAGATTGGCTTGGTCGTGAAATTTGTTGATGATAGTGTACAGTTCATGATCTATCAAATGGAGATGTGATTATTGCTTCTGGCATTTTATGTCGTGGGCTGTATAAGATCATAGACTATGAAAGATCTGTGAATGATTCAGCATGTGCAGTTCATGATTCTCAGGCTATGTCAGATGCAAAGCTTTGGCATGCACGCTTTGGTCATCTGAATTTTGCTAGTTTGCTACGCCTACAGAAATCTGATATGGTGTCTTCTTTGCCCAAGCTTGAGGCACCTAGAAAACATGTATGTGAAGGCTGTATTTTGGGCAAAATGCAGTGTTCCTCCTTTCCAAAAGATGGTTCAGTTCGGGCTACGCAGAAATTACAGCTTGTACATAGTGATGTCTGTGGTCCTATGCAGACACCCTCTTTTGGGAATTACCTTTACTTCGTGACTTTCATTGATGATTTTTCGAGGCATGCATGGGTATATCCACTCAAAGCAAAGTCGAAAGTGTTCATGTGCTTTAAACAGTTTTTGGTTTTGGCTGAAAATCTGTCAGCATGTAAAATGGGCACCCTCCGTTCTGATCGAGGGGGGGAATATATGTCTTCTGATTTTAATGCATTTCTGGCTGAACGTGGGATAAAACACCAGTGTACAGTGCCGTATACACCTCAACAGAATGGAGTTGCTGAACGAAAGAACATGTCACTCATGGAGATGGCGAGGTGCATGGTCAAGAGTCAGGCTTTACCACATAGTTTTTGGCTTGAGGCTGTCATGTGTGCATCATATGTACTGAACATGTATCCCACTAAAGCGCTGCAGTCTATCACTCCATATGAGGCTTGGCATGACTGCAAGCCATCTGTTGCTCATCTTCATGTTTTTGGTTGTTTGGCATATGCATTAGTGCCTGAACAACATGGCAGAAAATTGGATGATAAGGCAGTAAAATGTATTTTTGTTGGGTACAGTTCTGAAAGTAAAGGCTATCGTCTGTATCATCCACAGACTAAACACATTTTGGTTAGCCGTGATGTTGTCTTTGTGGAAGATGCTATTCAGCCATTGCTTTCATGTACTAAGGAGACATCTATTAGCTCCAAAGACATGTATGATACGTTGATGCCTCTTTTTACAGGTGGACAGTCTAGTGCTGGTCCTAATGAGGAAACTTCTCAGCCTTTGCAGGTTTCATATGATGATGCAGATCATTCTATTTCTGATGCAGATTTACATGATGCACTTGTTGATGAGAGAGCTGATATTGAGCAGGCAAAAACTATGCCAAAATGGCTGGTGCAGACTTTGCGTGACAGCAAATTAGATGCACCTTTGTCATATCGTACTCGTTCAGGCTCTCATAGTGCTTCCTTTGCATCAGATTGCTATGCTATGGCTGTGTCTAGTCTCTGTGATGAGAATGAGCTTGTTTCTTTTGATGAAGCACAAAATTCAGAAAATTGGATGGCTGCCATGCAATCTGAATATGATGCTATAATGAAGAATGGTACATGGTCTTTATGTGACTTGCCTCCTGGCAAGAAGGCCATTGACACTAAGTGGGTATACAAGTTGAAGCGTAAACCTGATGGTACAGTTGACAGGTATAAGGCTAGGCTTGTTGCAAAGGGTTATGCACAGGAAAGAGGCATTGATTTTGATGAGACCTTTGCACCTACATGCTGTATGACTACTGTTCGGAGCATTTGTGCACTCGCAGCCCATCATGGTTGGAATGTACATGAGTTGGACATTAAAACAGCATTTCTCAATGGTGACTTGCATGAAGAAGTGTATGTTTTTCAGCCCTGTGGCTTTGTGCAGAAAGGGCATGGAAACCAGGTGTGCAGGTTAAAGAAGGCATTATATGGTTTAAAGCAAGCACCACGTGCTTGGTATGAGAAGATACATTCCTATCTGGTTGCACATGGTTTTGTGAATAGTCCAACTGAAAGCACCTTATATGTTAAGCGTGCTAATGATGTGCTTCTGATCATTGTTGTCTATGTTGATGACATGCTGCTCGCTGGTCCTATTGAGAAGCATATTGCTGATTTCAAGGCTGATTTGCATGCCTCATTTGAGATGTCCGATTTGGGGCATTTGCATCACTATTTGGGCATTCAGTTTATGCAAGTTGATGCTGGAATGGCTTTGTGTCAAACGAAATATATTGACAGATTATTGCAGCGTTTTGGCCTTGAAGACTGTAAGCCTATTGCCACTCCTATGGAGACAGGTTTACGCTTGAGTCTTCATGATGCTGGAGATGCATTTGATGTTGTTCTCTATCAGCAGGCTGTTGGATGCTGGATTTACTTATGCATTACTCGGCCAGATATTCAGTTTGCTGTCTCACAGATGAGCAGGTTTATGCATTGCCCAGGAGTCATGCATTGGAAGGCGGTTAACCGCATCTTTCGCTACTTGAGTGGTACTCGGCTACTTGGGTTGTTTTATCCCAAGGGGGGATCACTACCACCAGATTTGCATGCTTTCTCTGACTCAGATTGGGCTGGTTGTTATGACACTCGTGTGTCCACCAATGGTTTTGCCTTCATGATTGGTAGCTCATGTATATCTTGGTTGAGCAAGAAGCAGCCTACTGTGGCCACTTCCAGTTGTGAGGCTGAGTATAGGGTAGCTTTCACAGCGACTGTTGAGTGTGTGTGGCTCAAAAGCCTTATGGCTGATTTGGGTGTTGGCCAGTCTTCTGCCACCACCATCTTCACTGACAATCAGAGCATATTGGCAGTTGCGAGGAACCCTGTGTTCCATGTTCGCACTAAGCACATTGAGGTGCATTATCACTATGTCAGGGAGAGGTTCTCTGCTGGGGAGATCAGCTTGGCATATGTGCCCACACAGGAGAACATTGCAGACCTTTTCACGAAGGCTCTGCCTAGGGAGAAGTTTGAAGGTTTCCGCAAAGCTTTGGGCTTACTTCCTTTTGTGGAGTGATTTCCACATAGCTTGGCACTTCCTTATACATGAGTGCCAGCTCCTTGTTCACCGCATCACTCCTAGGGGGGATTTGTTGATATATTTAGGTAGTGATGTGTGTGAACACACTAGGATTGCCGAGGCACTTTTTTCCCTCTTTAGAAGGTTTTTTTCCCCCCGCTTGTATATACGCCTATTGCCCTAATGGGCTACTTATCTTTGTACATTCTCTAGTAATACATTCAGTATTGTGTGTTTGTACTCCAAGCTTCTTCTTCTTCCTTGTGCTGTTCACGTGCTTCTGTAGACATCTAACTCCAACATATGTGTCATTATATGTGTAGGGCTTTTGTTTGGTGGGTTTGGCATCAGTAGTCATGGGGATAGTATGAGAGAAAATTTTCGGATCTACTCCCTTCAAGTCTCTATAGTGCCAAGCAAACACGTCCCTATATTCCCTTAATAGAGCTACAAGCTCTGCTTCTTCTTTTGCACTTAGGTCATCCCCTATGTATGTGCATCGCTCTCCATTCCCTTCAATGGTTACCACAATCTTTTTAGTTTTTTCTTTATTATCATATGATTCTCCTATGATGGCCTCTCTCTTAGGCATTCATACCAAAATTTTCCGGTCTTCCACTTCATATTTCTTGAAATTTTCTGTTACTTCAAACAATGATTCCTCCTCTTCTTGTTTCACTGCTTTTCTTTTCTTTCTCTTGTGACTACCCTCACTTCCATCCTTTGAATTTACAGTTTTAATACTTGTGAGAGGTTCTTCTTCTTTTTGGGTTAACACGCCTATGTCTTCTAAATAGTGCTCCTCTGAGTCAAAGTAAGTATCCATCACAATGGATTCTAGATCATCATCATTCTCTTCTTCTTCTATGACCTCGCTAGGATCACACTCTTCCAACAAGGGCTGACACATGAACATTGAAATATCATAACCCTCCTCATCACAATGAGGTGTCCATTGTTCTTCATTGACTGCAATGTCCATAGTAGCTAAGATTTTTGCCCGACCATGAGGCTCAAATTCCTCATTTGGAAATATCATCGATGTATAGGCTGGGTCTTTGACTGGTCTATCTCCTGGGGGAGTTCCTTCTTCTCTTGCTTTTAGGTGCTTTTCCTCTTCCTCTGCGACCTTGCACATCCACAGGTGAGTATCTTCATGCAACCAGGATGGATCAGGTGAACTTCCAGAATGCTTGGAGATAGAATCTTCTTTCGCTTTGTGGATAGGATTCCACTGTAGGGGTGGTACATCTCTGAAGGTGTAATCCTTCAAATTGACCTTGGTGGTGACTCCTAAGTGCTGTAAGTACAAGGAGTTGGTTCCCCAATCCTGTACTATTTGCAATTGTCGTAGGAAGGGTCTTCCTAGGATCATCTCGTAGACATTATTTTTTTCAAAGTCACATATAGAAAATGTATGTTCAAACTCTACACCACAAGTGGTTAGAGTTATCCCTTCGAGCAATCCTACAGGTCTTTCAAAATGACCATCTTCCATTTGAAGCTTCATTCTAGTTGGTCTTAATGTGGGTTTGCCCCATCGCTTCCACAAGGAGGTGGTCGCAATAGCAACACCAGCACCTAAATCTATGATTGCTTTGGTTGTGTAACCTTTATAGGTGATCAGAAGATAAGTATTACCTTCTTCACCTTCACTTATGTCTCCTATCTTGTCTAGAGGTATCTCTTGGATTTTTTGCTTAGAGCTTGCTTTGGGCATATTGGAATCAAGTTCTGGAACTTGATCCTTCACATGATTCCATAGCTCAGGTTTTGCTTTGAGCAGCTCTTCTACCGTGAGATGGCACTGAACCTTAGTGTTCTTCACGACATCAGTGTTCCTTGGAACCATTGAGTCTTCATTTCTTACCAATATTGTGGGAGCTCTGATCTGGAGAAATTTGGATTCCCATGGGCCAGTGAATTGTGGCGACTCTTGTAAAGAATTAGATTCAAAATCTAATCTTTCATCTTCATGTTGCTCTGTTTGGTCTCCGTAGATAGATGGAATGTCTTGGGGAATTGGTCATGAAGATCATCAATCTCAAGGAGGGGGATTTCCCTTCTCCTTGGCCCATTTCTCTTCTTGTATTTCCCGCAAGAACTCTTGAGAGTATTGTTGCATTGAAAAAGGTGTTCCATCATCCACGGAATCAGGAACATAAGATTTCCTTGGTGGTGAGCTTTCTCTTTCAATAATTGGTTGAGCCTGTGGAGGTAAAGAAACCTGGGGTTTGTTTACCAATTGCTCTAATCTTTCTAGTATACCCTGGAAATGCAAATCCGATTTGATAGAGTTTGTCTGATTGAACTTTTTACTAGTCTCGAGCATAGCTTGAGCTACTTCTACCATTTTCATGCACATTTTTGTTCGTTCAATCTCTAAGTCTGCTCTAGGGTAACTCTTGTCCAGGTTTGCAGTTGTTGGCCCTTCTTGAAGGCGAGCCTGGTAGGCCTTGAACATCATGTCCAAGCCTTTTGGGGTTGGATCTGCAAGAACAGACCCTTGTTGTGGGTTATTTACACTAGGTGGTGGGGTGGGATGAGGTGGAGTGGATGGAGCTTCGACATGCGAGGGGCTTTGAGATGAAATGTCTTCTATTTTTGTTTTGGTATCCCTTAGGCTTTATTCTAGCTCGGATAGCTTTTTGTTCCACTTGCGATTAGCCTTCTCTCTGGTATACTTCCATGTTCTTGGTTTCCTCTTACTAGGCTCTCCTGACTCACTTGACTCCGATTGCTCAGATGGTTTTGCTTGTTGTGCAGTCTCTGCCCTAGTAACTGCTTGTACAGGAGCCACATTACTGCTACTTGAACTTGAATCCGCCACTAAGCCTACCACATTGATGGATATAAGCTTAGGCACACTAGAGGGATTTCTGGGACACTCTCTAGGAAGATGTTCCTTGCCACACTCATGACAAAAGCCTTGTATTGTGATGTTTTGTCCTTGTCCAAGCGCTGGTTGATGGGGACATTCATGAATGAAATGGTCGCCCTGACATCTAAAGCATGGTCCTCTAGGGGCTTGTGGTCTTACTTGCCTCACTTGGGGCCTAGGATTTGGATTCGTATACATGATGTTGGGGGTTTTCTTGGACAAGAAGGAGTTTGAGGGTTTGTAGGAGAAAAGAAGATAATGAAGATGGAATAACCTTGAAAACTTCTGCAGAGGAGTACGCCTGGAATCTTGAAGGTTGATTATATTGAACAATTACAATGACTAAATACAATCCAAGTCAATAACTAAATACAACTACAGAGAATGCTCAGTTACAAAAGACCAACTGTCTCAAGTCTTCTGGCAGCGGCCTCTTCTGCACCAGTCCTTCACTTGCTTCACGCTTCTCTTGGGCACACCTTGCACCAAGCTTCCACCAAGCTGAGGAATGGATACCTTCGGCGCGCACACACAACCGACCTTGGGACTCTTGGATTCTCCCTTCCTTGCACTCTTCACTTTCACTTCCTGGGGTCGCACACCAGTAACTCTTTACTTCCCTTTTGCTCTCTTTGAAGCTCTCTCTTGAAGTGTGTTAATCCCGCGCCTAACTGCACTTGACTCTTTGCCTTCCCTTGTCCCAAGATTGTCCTCTCAACGACGGCCAACTACTAACTGTTTTGTATTGTAGTAACTTTTAGATAAAAAAATAAAAATTTTAATGGGGCCCATACTTTCACCTGTGCGTACGCTTCACACAACTTCTCACTTCCTTTTAATTTTGCACAAGGGGGGATTCACCTGAACCTTCCCGATTACTTTGAACACCCTTTGACCTTAAGGGAATTATCCAAAATACTTCTCTGCAATACCTCTTGTCTTGATTTTGCTGGTTTCAACCTGCTAGGGCTCAACAGATGCCCACCACCTAATGTACTCTCCGACCCGGAGAGACAACGGAACACGACACAGAGGGAAACATCGACTTCAGAACATAGTGGAATAGCAGCAGAACAAAGAGGGAACAAAAGCATGAAAATAGATAAGGAATGATAATTTATTAAGGAAGAAAACTCGAATGACCCACTACTAAATGTGATTGATCCCGGATAAGCCCGCTACAAAATTTATTGAACCCTGATAAGACAAATGCAGCCCTGATAAGACAAATGCAGAAGGATGAGAGATTATTGCACATCTATAAGAGAACCCGAAGCCAAGAGCAATGGATGGAGAAGTAGGTCTTCAAATTATTGAGAGGTTGGATGGAGGCCTGCATCTGATGGTTGTGGAGATGAGGGCAGTGGAGCAGAAGCCTGCTCAATCATATGCTGGAGAGAACTAAGGCACTGCCGAAGGTGGTCCCGTTCGCGTTTGATCCATCGACATGCCGCATTGTCACATAGTCCTAATTGAGAACGATTTTGAAGATCTGATAAGGTCTGTAGAGCAGAATCAGCCATGTCTCTATACTTATCCCTCTCTTCTTTGAGTAATCGTGCTGATTCAGTGAGGGATTGCCATTGTGTTGTAACCTGTCGATTGATATTGTCGATGGTCGAAATATACTGCTGGTGAATCGTAGTTGCAGTTGAAATTGAATCCAAGGACACCTTGGATGCTTGAGCACTGCCCTGTGCAATGGCACTGGCTTCGCGAAGCAAGTGGAAAAAAGAGGGAGAGGTCGGAATATCAATTGTAGGAGTAGGGGCTGCAGACGGAGGGGAAGAATGGGTTGGAGTGGTAGAGGGACCGGGTTGGGATGGTTTATGCGAGGGAGTGGGTTGGGTGATGGGAACGGCACTGGTAGATGGGAAAATGGGGACAGGAGGGCGAGGGGGTGTACAGGTTGGGTTTTGCGGGTTGAGATGGGTTTGAATGAGCGGGCGTTTTAAAGATGCTGCCGAAGAAGAGCCATGGTGGAGAACAGGGTTAGGGGGATGAATGGTAGTTGTAGTCTGATGGGTGGTGAGGATGGGAGAAGAAGAGTGCGGTGGAAATGCAGGGAGATCAGGGGGGGCGGGGGGTGGTGTGGATACGGAAGTGGAGCCAATGGAGAGTGTAGAGGAGGGGGGAGGTTTGGTTATGGAAGGTGCAAGGGGAGCTCTGACGTGCTGGTCAACAGAGATATGAGGTGACGGTGGTAGAGCATTAGCTGAGTGCGCTGGGAGTTGATATAGCCATTCGAGTAATGGAGCAGAATATATGGAAAATGAGCGAGATCGACGAGGAATAGCGTCACGGAGGCGACGGGAGCGCATATTTAATGAACTATAGAGGAGGGCGGCGTAAGGGTAGGGGCGGCTAGTGAGGAAGTAGTAAAGTGGATCGGCAATGCGAATGTCGGACAGTGGAAGCGGAGATGTGGGGCTCCGAAGTAAAAAGAAAAAAATGAAGGAAGTAAGTATGGATTGCATACGGATAGAAAAACGTGCAGTTTTTGCAAAGCGTTCATGACAAAAGGCAATTGTTTCCGAGGGTGACACTCCAGAATATAAAAATGGAGGGCTGCTGAAGTGGATGAGGGAGCATCCTATACTGGCGGCAATGTCAGAGATGGTTAGAGTGCCGGTGCGAAAAGTGGGGAACAACCGAAGAGCTTCATAGACATCATTAAGGTTGGAGGGTTCCTGGAAGAGGACGTTCGCCAAGCCCCAAAGACCGGCATACTGAAGATTTTCTACTGAGAAAAGACTGCGGAGGTCAATGGGGGGGAGAGATAAGTGAATACGGATTTGGAGATTTAAATCATTTGGGAGAAAAAGGCGCATATAATCGGAAGGTGAATTAGTTAGCAAATGATGAGAAGCAGAAGGAGATGGAGAAGGTGAAGGTGGGCGAGGTAGCGAAGGTGGGGAATAATCGGTGGAATAATGGGTGGAATCGGAGTGAATTGAATAAGTGGGAATAGTTATAAGTGGAGGAGGAAGCGCGGAAATTGATGCATCTGCGGGGGGATAATGGGAGGCGGGAGATGTAGGAAGCGGTGGGGTAAGGGAGACGGGCAATGATGTGACCGGGTAGACGAGGGTGGTCAGGGGTTGGTTATGCGCCGATTGAGCAGACCCAGAAGGAGTGGAAGTGGGATTGGGGGTTGGTATCGCGGAAGGCGTGAATTCCGAAAGAACGGCCTACGGGGGAGGATCGGCCATGGAGGAACGGTTGGTATGATGATGAACGCAAGAAAGGTCCTGGAGAGCAAGAATGCCCTGCCTATGATTGAAGTACACAGAAATTGCGAGCTTTCCTCTGAAGAAAATAGATGATCCAAGAACAAAACGTAATTGCTTTTAGTCTCTCTGTTCTGTACCAGGTTGTAGCTCAGTGATGAGTAGCACCTCCTTTAATGTCAATCTGGGAAGACATAAGGATGCTATGAAGACCTCGAGCAAGTGACGGCACCAGTGCGTGAGTGAGAAGCACACTAACATGCACACACATACACACACACGCGCACACACGGCAGGAACAAAGAGAGTAAGACAATGGAATCACTTCTATTGCAACCAAGTTCTCATTCAAGCTCAAAACTACAAGAAGCTCTCCCAAAAATGAGCTCCCTAGCTCTATTTATAGTTTTTGACTAGCTTTGGCCCTGTCCAGACCTAGTGTCCGGCCTAGTTAAAAATTAGGTTCCAGGGCTTATTTGAGGGCTCAAACGAGATCTAAAAATTATGAAAATTGGCAGGCAACTACTTCTAATGCTCCTCAAGCTTGAGGACTCCTCGGCTTGTACAAAATGGAGCTACAAAAAGGTGAAAATGGTATTTACAGGGGTTTTTAGTGATGAGAATCACTTTTAAATGGTGTAGTGGTTTTAAAAAAAATAAAGGGTTTCCTTAGTGCTAGATCTGCTTGTATGCTCGTACTTGCTTCTTCTCGTATACGGCCAACACTCTCCCCCCCCTAGCGTCTGTCGCCTCTGACAGACCTCTGCTCCACTGTTTGATCAATGTATTCCTGCAGGAGGTCGGTTACCACTTCTTGTTCCTTGATGCGTAGTCCCCGGATCAAGTCTCTCTGGAGGGCATCCCAATTGACCGCACCCAGCATATCAGGGTGTGGTGTGGTGTAGAGCTCTGAGTGCATGGTTTGTTCACACGCGAATAGATGTAGCAGGTGGGTTGGCCATGGTGCGAACACTTCGGAGTGTGACTCCCAAAACCCCGTGGTGAACATATCATCAAAGGTTTGCTTGTAGCAGGCAGGGAGATATCTTATTCGTGCATGCCATGCGTAAGCTACTCGAATGCTAGGGGTCGTGCTCATGTCATATAGCAAATCATAATTACCGTTGATGAAGCCCGGGATTGAAGGCTGGATGTTACGTACATTTCGAAAGGTCTTTAGGACCACTTGCATCATGTCCAAAATTTTGAGCATCATTTGAGCGGCGACATCCGGCATGGGGTGGAGACGTGGCATCCAATGTCTGATGGTGGCTATCATGTATGATACTGTAGGTGTGCCGGTTGGGGGTGCGATTGCAGGGTAATTGAGCCATTCTTTACAATTTGCGTTGTTCTGAACCTTGATGGCGAAGGCCTTCCATGATCTTCTTCTTTGTACTGGCCCATAACAGGGGTTATACTTCAAATGCATGGGAGCGTGATCCCATGTTCTCAGCATTTCCGGGTATGTTTCCAGTAATCTTTGCCTCCAAGTAGGTTGAAAAATCGCCCCTTTTCTGGCTGCCTCTGGTATATCTTCTGGTTCGAACTGGGTGGCGAAGGTAGGGCACTTGTTGGTGACTCTTTTGATCTCTGCGTTGTAGTCGGCCAACAATACAAAATATGGCTTATATTGTAATTCTGAGCTCGTGATGAGTCGTCTAGGAGCAAGGTGCCTGAAATACTCAGATTGAAGTATAGTTTCTTCAATGGCCTTCATTGCTAGCATCTAAGTCGCTACGCGCTCCTCGTGAGTGTGGCCCATCTCCTCTACCTGCTTCATCCATGCTGACGGGGGTTCCTCATATGTATCCTGGCCTTCCTCCGTAATTCTGCCTCCTGGAAGGGGTTGAGGCTCGTAATTGTCTTCAAATGTCTCCTCCACTGGAATGACTACTGTGTCTTCTTCGATGGTTTGATCAGGTGGAGAGGGAGGTCGTTCATACTGTAACAATTTAATTTTTAGTTCTGCCACCTGTTGCCGTAGCTCAAGTACCTCATTGGTTACTGATAATTCTGGCTCTGGTGAGGTTGCAGCGTTGGCCATCTCTTTAGGTTCTTGTTGGTTTGGTGCAGGCACTTGGACTTTCTGTAGGTCTTTGACTTGGTCAGCAAGCTGATCATGAGCTTCTAAGAGAGTGGCATAGGTTTCTAATATTTGTTGTATATTCTCTGAGGGGATGGCTTGGAATTTAGCAGGGTCGATGGGTGCCCCTGGAGTATTTTCCATGGCTGCTTCGAGGTTGTCTTGATTTTGTTGCTGTAGTCTTTTGTTTTCTTCTTGGGCAGCCGCTAAATGGCGTCGGAGTAGAGCCATGTTTCGTTGTAGTCTAGCGTTACGGGCTAGCTGTTCTCTAAGTTGTTCTTCCGTTGCCCTATGCTTCGCTGTATGTGTGGACTCGAGCTCCACCTGATATTGTTGGAGGGTGGTCACCTCCTGCTGTAACTCCGTATTAGACAACTCCAAGGCAGTGACACGTGCCTGGAGGTGGGACGACAATGTACAGAGCTCCTTATTGTTTTCTTCTAATAACCGGTATTCCTGGTTAAGTTGGGCAGCAGCTTCGAGCATGGTGTTGAGTGCATGACTAAATGAGGTGGGTGCAGGGGTGAGGGTGGAAGATGCAAGGGGTCGGGAGATGGGAAAGGGAAAAGTGGATGCTGTGCCTACAGTGTTTGGAAATGGCGACGTAAGTGAAATGACACGTGGTGATGTTGGAAGAACCGTGGTGGTGGGTGATCCTGTGGATGGTGAGATGTCCATGGGATCGGACGTGAGAGTGTGTGATTCGTGCACTGTGAATACAGGAATGGTGGGTGGTGTGATAGTGGTGGTAGTGAATGTGGCGGAGTGGGGTTGGGAGAGGGACTTTTTATTATAATTATCCACCTGTTGGAGTATATTTACAAGGTTTGTCCAGAAAGATGGTTGTGTGATTTGGGTTGAGCATGAGGCGGTTACTAGGGAAGTGGTGGATAGGGTTTGGGTGTGGGTGAATGGGAAAGGATGGGATGAGGTCTGGCTAGTGGCAAGTGGTTGTCCAAGGGCGGGGAGATAGGAAGGGTGACCTATTATGGTTTGATCGGTGGCAGGATGACCGGTGTGAGGTTCAAAAATTTGGGTGGAAGTGATGGATGTGGGTAATGGGAAGGATGTAAAAACAGAGGTGTGTACAATGGTTTCATGAGGGTTGGATATCAGTTGTTCTGAAAGACTAGTGGAAAGGGGTTCTGAGGGTTGAATGGGAGGTGGCGGTGGAGATGGTACCTGTGTAATTACATCTTGTTCGTCAATGGGATTTGCGCTCATCATGTGAACATCCTCGGAAACTGTAGTAGGCAAGGCAGTAGAGACCTCCATTTGAATCATTTTCCCTCGTCGTGGACGTGTATCAATCCTTCGTTGATCATAGGTAGGGTTTTCCTGATAGACCATTGTCCTCAATGCTTCCCCGATCCCACATGTCTCTGCCAATAGGTTTAATGATTCCACAAAATGTGAGTCGACATTCTCATTTTGAAGCATTTGGTTCACTAGGGCTCTATTCGCCTCTTCTGTCATCTTGTGTCTTCTCTGCACCTGCTTGATTGTCCTGTATAGCCTTTTGAGTTGTGCCGTATAGGCAGGGACCTCCTCTTCACTGTCTTCTGATTCATTTCGTTGAGTACCTTCTTGAACTTGTGTGTTTGGGACAGGAGGATGTTGTGCCACTTCTTCCCCATGTACCCTGCTTGTCTCGCCCCGTGGCTATTCTCTTTGGACTGATTCGTCAGGGGAATCTTCACTATCTGATAGGGGGACTGTCTGCAGGAATCTTTCAAAATCAAAGTTTGGATCCTCGGTGAAGGTGGCCATGGATGCGAACTCTGCATCGGTAGGTAGTGGAGGGGCGGATGGAGCGGGTTGTACCACCTCCCCAGCTTGAACTCCTTGAAGATGGATCGTGAAAGGAGCGACCTGAGCTTCTGGTCGGGGAGAAGCTTCGGTCGTGGCTTCTTGAGGGATCATTACCTGGGAGACCTGGGAAAGCGATCCACGCATTCGTTTTGCCGGCTGGCTCCCTGACTTCCGCCCTTTGAACAGCTCCAATTGTGCATATTTTAAGGCTCTGGCAACCGGCACGTCATATCAAGACATCTATAGATGATTCTTGTAAGTGCACAACAGCCATGTAAAGTGGGCTTCCTCACTCCTCGTTTGCCTGCCTCATACACTTGGTCCAAGATCCATACAGGCATCTTGATGGGCAAGCTTCCAGTCTCTGCTAGATATAGCCCATACCATATTTTCTTGTGAGGTTGAGTGAAACGGTCCTGAGCGGGGAATGCGAAGTGTTGGAGGCACATCCGCAAAGGTATGGCGATGTTGGGGGTGAGGGCGCACATTTCTTTTAGCTTCTTGATTCTATTGCTTTTCATTGACTCAGGTATCAAGGGGTCACGGTCAGAAGGTACATGCGTGCCATACATCTGAAGTGCATCCCTGATTAAAGTGACATTCAATTCGAACTTCCTCATTTCCTCCAGATTTGACAAGGAGGGCACCCAGAATGTGCCTGAATGATCTTTATCCCCTGTCGGCTTCAGCGTGGCAATTAGGTAGTAACACCTGAGGAAATCGGGTTTAGGCAGAGCTGCACTAAAATACGTTTGTAATCCTGCTTTTTGCCAGATATCTTGAAGTGGAGCTGCATTTTGCAATGCTTCGAATTCTCGTGAGAAGAACTGGAAGGTCCACCACACTCCTCCGCATTCCATCTTGGATTCCCAGATGTGATCCGCGTCTCCCAACTCTCCTGGCATCTCATTGAACCAGTGAGAATGCCCCTTTACTCTTTCGGTTAGGCCATTGGGTGGATCTGGAATAGGAATTCTCCGCACATTCACGAACTCTTGAGGCCGAGCTGTTGGTGGGGCCTCCACTGGCATGGCATCCCAATTGATTGGAGCACCAGAGCCTGCCTGAGAGCTTGTGCCTGCCGCTGTTGCCATGAGAGTAGGTTGCTTATCTGCTGGAAGAAGAAAGGCACATTAGTGTTGCATAGGAAACAAGATGTAATGGTGTTCCCTTCACAATACTAACATGACAATCCTGGAGGTCAGTGGTTAGTGGTGAAGTGTTTGTAATAGGTGTGAGTGGTGATTAGAGGTCAGTGTCGTCCTAGATGCATACTTTGGTTATGCAATGGGCTCAAAATGCTCCTGTGTTAGAGTGGATGGATTTACAGAATTGGGTCAGGGGGTTTAATACACAGTTTAATTCTCCACACTTTGATAGAGGATTCGTAGCTCTTAGAGCTAAAGACAGGTGAAGATTTTTGGATGAGAGTGTGATGCATTTGGGACCTTTTGGGTGCCCATTTCCATACATGCCTAGGGTTGATGGGAGTGGAGACAGTGAGTGGTGTAGGTATCTTTTCGTTTTCTGAGTTGTTGGCCATGAGTGCTTGTGAATGTTGCTTCATCCTAGTGTCTGAAGGTGAAGTAATTTGGGCTTGTAAGCAGGCCTTGGGCACCCATATCTGCCTAGCATTGGGGATGGCCTTCATTGACCGCTTAGGAACCCAAATAGAAATGGTATGCCTAGGGGTTATCTTAGAGGGCTTAATCACTTTGTTCCTTGATGGTGAGGCTCGTTTCTTGTCTCCTTGAGAGTCTGCTATTAGAGTTGTGGGTCTTCCATCCTTGCGTATCCAGATCTGCTTTGCGCCACGAGATGCTCCATGTTGTACGGGTTGGCGCTCTTGCCTCTTGATCATCAGCCTCCTTTGTGTCGGTTGATGTTCGGTCTGCTCGTTTAGAATCTTCTTTGGATCAGTTAGGAACTCCTTCTTGGCTCCTATACCTTCAGTACGATTGACAATCCTCTGCACCATAGAAGTTTGTACAAGAACAACATTGTTATCTTCATGTGGATTCCTGGAGGGACCAGGAGTTGGTGCCTGTTCTATTGGCTTGAGTGCTTGATTTTCTAATTCAATCGTGAGACGGCTTTGGCCTACCCAAACCTGAAGAAGTCCACTTCTTAGGTTGAGGTTGACTGCGTGATCATAAATCCAGTCTTGGCCTAAGACAAGAGGTTCAGTCAGATCCTCATCTTCACACACTAGCACTTTTGCTGGCATGAGGACCTCTTGTAGGTAGAGGGGAAGATCCACCTCTCCCATGCAAGGGGTTTCAACACCTCCTAGTCCTATCAGATATGCTTCTAGGGGTTTTACCTCCAATTGCAGCTGCTTGCAATAAGAAAGCCAAACTGCACTTGTGGCTGCTCCTGAATCAATTAAAGCTCTCACGCTTGTTGTGCTGTCTCTTTGTCCTATTTCTAGGGTCACAAAAGGTCGTCGATCCACTATCTTAGGGGTACGTTCACCTGAAGCCTCACACATGGCCATGTGATAGCCTGGAGACTCTTGAGTGTCAATCATAGGCTGATCCCTCCCTTGTCTCCTCAACTTCATTCGTCTGATGCGCTCTAAGGCCTCTGCCTGTGCTTCTTCTCGAATTCGTTTTTCCTCCTCTTTACGTTGCTTAGCAGTATTGAGTCGACTTAGCATTTCCTCCGTGAGGGGTTCCTGATACAGCTTGACTCTGCATTCGCTAATATAGTTTGGAAGAACATCCCCCTCTAGAGTGGCTAGTTGTACTGCTCCACTCGTGGAGATCCTATTGACGATCATAGGTCCGTAGCCTCTCTTTTCTAGCTTTTTTGTGTGTTGTTTCAATGTGTAGACTAAAACTAGATCTCCTGCTTTCAAGCCCTTATCCTTCACATGGGCATCAAAGTATGCCTTTTGCCGTTTCTTTGCAGCATAGATGCCTGCTGCTGCTCGTAGCCTCGTCTCACCTAAACGTTCTAGATCAAAGATCCTAGAGGACAACTCATGTCCATTCCACTCATGCTCTTGTGCTACTCTTAGAGCTGGAATTAGGAATTCTAATGGTAGCACCGCATTCTGTCCGAAGACCATCTGAAATGGGGTGGCATTGAGTACCGTTTTGTAGGCAACTCGGTATGCCCAAACAACATGATGAAGTTGTTTGTCCCAATCAGAGCGTTTATTATTTACAAGTTTCATCAATACGTTACATAGGATCTTATTCGTGCTCTCGGCTTGTCCATTAGCTTGTGGGTGATAGGGGGCAGACTTCTTATGTATCACCATGAATTCTTGAAGGAGATTTTCAATGACCTCATTCAAGAAGTGCGTACCTCTATCACTAACCAACTCTATTGGTAACCCATATCTAGTGAATACATTTTCGAATAAGAACTTAGCCGTCGTTTGAGCATCATTCTTTGTCGTGGCTTTTACTTCCACCCACTTTGTAAGGTAATCTGTGGCTACAATAATGTATTCGGCATGGGAGTTTCTAGCTGGGGGGTTGATGGGACCTACAAAGTCTATACCCCACTTTGAAAATGCACATCCTCCCATCATTGGCCTTAAAGGCATTTCATCTTTTCTCATCGGGTGTTGGGCACGTTGACATGTGTCACATTTCTTCACATAAGTATGTGCATCCATATGAAGAGTGGGCCACCAAAGTCCTGAGAATAGAATGGTTTTAATTACTCTGTCAGGCCCAAAGTGCCCACTTGCAGCACTGCTGTGCGCAGTTTCTAAGACTTTCAAATAGTCTGATTCATGAATGCACAGTCTTAGGTAACCATCCTTGCCTCGTCGATATAGGTTGTCTCCTACTAAGGCATAGTCTTGAGCCTCTTGCTCCATGCTCCGTTTTCTTGCAAGACTAGCCTGATTGGGTAATGTTCCCGATCTCATGAACTCGACCAATGGAGCACTCCAATCTGGGATTACTGACACGTGATAAAGAGTGGCATGTTCCACTGGGGGTCTCTTCTGGCACACTGGACAATTGTGGATCCACTCTTGTATTTCTTTGTCCATGCTAGGCCAATACACTCCTAAGCGTCTTAGATTCTGCAATGTTCGTTGTTTTGAGTAGTGATTTCCTAGCAATCCCTCATGGGCTTGTTGCAACCAACTAGTATGTTCATCGTCCTCGACACAACAAGCTAATACGCCCTCGGTATCTTGCTTGTACATACTTCCGGACAATATTTGATACTTTAGTGATTTTACAATTTCCTCTTTGCTTGTTTTCACATTCTTATTTGCCGGCCCGAAGGTTAGGACTGGTACCAACTTATTTGCCCATTTAGGAACAACTTCTAAATTGAACAGATAAGCGTCGGGCAATTCATCAGACACTCCTTGCGGTGGCTCTCCTGAAGTGATGCGAGAAAGATGGTCCGCCCTAAGATGGGTTCTACCTTTCCTGACAACAACATCAAAGTCGTATTCCATTAGTAAGAGGAACCATCTTACTAAGCGGCCTGTATTGCAGGGTTTATTGACCAAATATAGTAAAGCTTGATGATCAGTAAAAAAACTTGAACTTATTGGCCAAAAGATAGTGTCTAAAATTCTTCACAGCATATACCATGCCTAAGCCTTCCCTTTCCGTTGTGGTATAATTCCGTTCAGCTGCATTTAATTGCCTACTAGCATATGCTATCGGCAAATCTAGGTGTCCCTCACCCGTGGGTTGTGCTAGCACACATCCTATTGCATGATTGGAGGCATCTACATGGACATGAAAGGTTTTGCTCCAATCCGGAGTAGTCAATATTGGTGCTGTGCACAACCGTCTTTTCAGCTCGTTGAAGGAATTCTCGCATTCCTCATTCCACTCAAAATTTGTTAACAACCCATAAAGAGGTTTAGCTATGATGGCATACATGTGGATAAACCTACGGTAATATCCACAGTGGCCCATAAAGGCTTGTACCTCTTTAACATTTCTTGGTCTTGGTAACTCTGCTATCGCTCTTACCTTGTCTTCATCTGTTGAAATTCCATTCTTAGAAACAATGTGACCTAAGATCTTACCTTGTCGTACCATGAACACACACTTCTCTGGGTTCAGACACACTCGATAATCTCTACACTTGTTGAAGATTTGTCTGAGCTCAGGGATGTGGTAACTTCTTTCTTGAGAATGAGCGCATAAATCATCCACATATACTTCTAAGCTCTTTCGCAAGAACTCTTTGAAGACATGGCACATGAGCCTTTGGAATGTTGCAGGTGCATTGGTGAGCCCAAATGGCATCACATGAAATGCAAAGATTCCCCATTCTGTGGCAAAAGCTGTTTTGTGTTGATCTTCGGGGGCAATGGCTACTTGGTTGTAACCTGAAAATCCATCAAGGAAGCTATAGACTTCCTTGCCTGCAACACGCTCCAAAAGATGTTCGATGATTGGAAGTGGGTAACTATCTCTGATCGTAGCGGCATTAACTTTTTTAAGGTTAATGCACACTCGCAATTTCCCATTCTTCTTGGGCACCACTACAATGGGGGACACCCATTCAGTGTGCTCAATCTCATAGATGAATCCAGCTTCAATCAGCCTGTCAATTTCCTCCTTTATTTTGGCTGCATAAGTGTCATTATATGTGTAGGGCTTTTGTTTGGTGGGCTTGGCATCAGCGGTCATCGGAATCGTATGTGAGCAAATCTCTGGATCTACTCCTTTCAAGTCTCTATAGTGCCATGCGAACACATCCCTATATTCCCTTAATAGAGTTACAAGCTCTGCTTCTTCTTTTGCACTTAGGTCATCTCCTATGTACGTGCATCGTTCTTCGTTCCCTTCAATGGTCACTACAATTTTTTTGGTCTTTTCTTTATTGTCATATGCTTCTCCTATAATGGCCTCTCTCTTAGGCATCCGTACCAAAATTTTTCGGTCTTCCACTTCATATTTCTTGAAAATTTTTGGTACTTCAAACAATGGTTCTTCCTCTTCTTGTTTCACTGCTTTTCTTTTCTTTTTCTTCTGATCTCCTTTTTCCTGTGAATTTATCGTTTTAATACTCGTGAGGGGTTCTTCTTCTTTTTGGGTTAATACTCCTATGTCTTCTAAATAGTGTTCCTCCGAGTCAAAGTAAGTATCCATCACAATGGATTCTAGATCATCGTCACTCTCTTCTTCTTCTATGAACTCCCTAGGATCACATTCTTCCAACAGGGGCTGACACATGAACACTGAAATATCATAACCCTCCTCATCACAATGAGGTGTCCATTGTTCTTCATTGACTGCAATGTCCATGGTAGCTAAGATTTCTGCCCAACCATGAGGCTCAAATTCCTCATCTGGAAATATCATCGGTGTATAGGCTGGGTCTTTTATTGGTCTGTCTCCTGGGGAAGTTCCTTCTTCTCTCGCTTTTAGGCGCTTTTCTTCTTCCTCCGCGACCTTGCACATCCACAAGTGAGTATCTTCATGCAGCCATGATGGTTCAGGTGAACTTTCAGAATGCACGGAGATAGAATCTTCTTTTGCTTTGTGGATAGGATTCCACTGTAGGGGTGGTACATCTCTGAAGGTGTAATCCTTCAAATTGACCTTGGTGGTGACCCCTAAGTGCTGTAAGTACAAGGAGTTGGTTCCCCAATCTTGTACTATTTGCAATTGTCGTAGGAAGGGTCTTCCTAGGATCATCTCGTAGACATTATTTTTCTCAAAGTCACATATAGCAAATGTATGTTCAAACTCTACACCACAAGTGGTTAGAGTTATCCCTTCAAGCAATCCTAGAGGTCTTTCAAAATGACCATCTGCCATTTGAAGTTTCATTCTCGTTGGTCTTAAGGTGGGTTTGCCCCATCGCTTCCACAAGGAGGTGGTCGCAATAGCAACACCAGCACCCGCATCTACAATTGCTTTGGTTGTGTAACCTTGATAGGTGATTGGAAGATAAGTATTACCTTCTTCACCTTCACTCATGTCTCCTATCTTGTCGAGAGGTATCTCTGGAACTTTTTGCTTAGAGCCTACTTTTGGTATATTGGATTCAAGTTCTGGAACCTGATCCTTCACATGATTCCAGAGCTCCGGTTTTGCCTTGAGGAGCTCCTCTACAGTGAGATGACATTGAACCTTTATGTTCTTCACAACCTCAGTGTTTCTCGGAATCACTGAGTCTTCATTTCTCACCAATATTGTGGGAGCTCTGATCTGGAGAGATTCAGATTCCCATGTGCCAGTGAAATGAGGCAACTCTTGCAAAGAATTAGATTCAAAATCTAATCTCTCATCCGCTTGTTGCTCTGTTTGATCTCCATAGATAGACGGAATGTCTTGGGGAAATTGATCATGAAGATCATCAATCTCAGGAATAGGAGGGGAATTACCCTTCTCCTTGGCCCATTTCTCTTCTTGTATTTCCCGCAAGAACTCTTGAGAGTACTGTTGAATTGAAGGAGGTATTCCAGCATCCGTGGAATTAGGAACATAAGCTCCCATTGATGATGAGCTTCCCCTTTCAACAACTCGTTGAGCCTGTGGAGGTAAAGCAACTTGTGATTTGTTTACCAACTGCTCTAATCTTTCTAGTAAGCCTTGGAAATGCAAATCCGGCTTGACAGAGTTTGTCTGATTGAACTTTTGACTAGTCTCAAGTATAGCTTGAGCTTGTTCTACCATTTTCATGCACATTTTCATCCGTTCAATCTCTAAATCTGCTCTAGGGTAACTCTTGTCTAGGTTTGCAGCTGTTGGCCCTTCTTGAAGTCGAGCCTGGTAGGCCCTGAACATCATGTCCAAGCCTTCAGGAGTGGGATCAACTAATACTGATCCTACTCGGGGTGGTGGGTGGGTTACGTGGGGTGTATTAGAGGGTGGGGGAATGGAGGGTGATGGGGTTGGTAAAGGTGGAAGTGTGTGAGAGTGCGGTTGAGATGTGATCTCTATGATTTTTGCCTTGGTTTCTCTCAAGCTTTCTTCAAGTTTGTTTATCTTTTTTGCCCATTGCCTTTTCATTCTTTCACGACTATCCTTCCAGGCTCTAGTCCTCTTTTTGGTTATGCTCTCTGTTTTGCTCACCTCGGGGCTCTTTTCCTGACCAACACCTAGGTTTTGTTGTAGTGCCTGGGCTCTTGTGATTACCTGCACAGGTGCAGTGGAAGTCACACTCCCTGTGGAGTCTACAACTAACCCAACAACATTGAGAGGAGTGATTTTAGGCATGTTATTAGGGTTCTTTGGGCAATCTCGTAGGAGATGTTCTTTCCCACAGTCTTGACAGAAACCCTGAATGGTTATTGGTTGAGGTTGTGTAGGGACAGGCAGTGGACAATCACGTATAAGGTGATCTCCCTGACATCTGAAGCATGGTCCTCTAGGAAATGGGGGTCGTACCTGCCTAGGTTGAGGTCTAGAGTTGGGGTTTGTGTACATGACATTAGCATACTCAGGTTCCCCACTATTTTCACTTAGGTCCTCATAATAGTACGACTCGTTAGGCTCGGGTGACTGCATGTAGTAAGCCTGTGGGCTATCAATATGTGTGGAGTCAAAACTATGGTCACTTGGATCGCTGTCTGATAGCAATGAGGTGACTGGGACTATGGCTCTATTTGGATTTTCTTCAGCAGACGCATATTTCACTGGGATTGCCTTGGTGGGAGCAGGGGGTTGCTGTACTAGGACTGGTTGAGGTCTCCGCTGCCCTTGATACGGTGGCTGATAAGTTTGCTGTGGTCTGTTGTATTGTTGTGGTGGGTACTGATTCTGGTATCTACCCTGTTGTGGATATGGCTGAGGGTAATTTTGCCTAACAGTTTGTTTGTTATATGGGCAGTCTTGTGCAGTGTGGTTGGTGTACCTGCGCTCTATGGTGCAGTACTGGCTACTAGGATTCGCCTGGGGTTGGGCCATAATGGGACATACACTTGCCATATGGTCACCGCCACAATTGTAACACCGCTTAACTGGGGCAAATCTCGGAATTTGTTTGCTAGAGACACCTAGTTTTCGGGCTACCTTCTCTGCAAGTTCCTCGATGGATGTGGATTGACCAGATGTCAGGTTACTAGAGCTATCAGAATCCTTATAGATTTTTGATAGTTCTAACTCCTCACCTAGATTGTCCTCAATGTCTATGCACATGCGCACGCACTCTTCTATCGTTCTGGGGTCCTTCAGGTACACATATGACCTGAGCTTAGTGCTCAACAATCCATCTAGGAACAAGGCCACTTGTTTGGCTGGAGTGGGTAACTCTGGCATCGGGCATCTCTCCAGGTACTGCCTAAATCTTCTCCCATCTAGTCTGACCGTCTCTTGAGGTGTTTGTTTGAAGCTATGAATTAGTGAGGAAGTGTTATGCCTGATTCCACTCTTAGAAAACTCAACAATAAATGCCTCTAAGAGCTGATCTATGTTTCTGAAATGCCTCTCGTTTAATGGTTGAAACCACGTAAGGGCAGTGTTCCTAAGGGTCAGACCGAAAGCATTATATTGTGTGAATAGGTCCTCTACCTGTTCAGCTTTCAATACTTGCCGAAATTCTGCCACATGGTCATAAGGGTCTCCCGTGCCATAGAAGTAATTCTTCATGGACTTCACCAGTTGAGTTGGTCGCAGGGTCCTAGTGTGTTCTCTCGGCCTTGGCAAAGGAAAATCGTCAGCATTCCTTTGATTCCATGGGGTTCTATGTCTCTCAGGGTCCACTCTATTCCTTTTTGTTCTCGTTCTTTCTCTTCCCAGGGAGTTGGCAAAACTTACCTCAGGTTTGTCTCTACTTCTATCTCTTTGAGCTCCATGAGCTTGGGAAGTCCCAGCTCCTTGGTGACCAAAGGACACATTAGACCTTGGTTGGGGAAAAACAAATTCACCCTTCCATGTGTAAGCATGTCTGCCATGCTCAGTGACCATGAAGATTCTCTCTGATGCATTGTCTAGGTAGGTTACTTGGCCTGGGCTATTAGGGTCTTTAAACTCATAGATTGTGAGGTCACTCACTTCCTGAGGTTGAGCAGATTTATATCTCCAAAAAGCCTCATCGGTTTCTCGGTTTAAAAGCAGATCTATGCTTTTATTATCCTGTGGAATCCATTCTGGAGTCATGATTCTGGTCAAGACAGATTTACCACGAGGAGTTCTTGGCTCTCTCTCTAAGTTACCTTGCTCTATATCACCCATGTCAGTCTCCGCAATCACATTTCCAAACTCATCAGTTCTATAAGGAAGAGTGGTGACTACATATATAGTCCCCTCTTTATCTAGGTATGCTCCATCCTCAAACTTGACTACCGGGTGGTCTAATCCATGGGGTTGATCGGGGTTCTTAATTTGGACCACCGATCTTCTCAGTCCGTCTTCGTAGATGCGAGCACCTAGACGATTCGTCCTGATATATTCCAATTGAGTCTTGTAAGGTCCCTCTGGTTTTTCTAGATAAGCCCACCCTGAACTACCTACTGGTCTCTCCATGTGATAGGACATCTCAGAATCACTTGTTTCTGATGTGGGAGTGTATTGGTAAGCACTCAACTGTTGGGCCTAAGACCTGGCAGTGTGATTGACACTAGCTTCAGAAGATCTGAGGCTTTGTTTGTCTCGGCCCAAGTGTCTGCCTGATCTAAGGTTCATATGCCTGATTTGTTTACCCCCTTGGACCCAAGCACACTCTCGTTGCAGGTTAATTTGCACCAATCACTTTGTTCTTTTGAGTTGAATATTATGTTTATGGTCTTGTCTGAAATCGCGTCGTCAGGAGTACTTAAGTGAATTTCCGCACTTGATGAGTGATCGACTCCAGTTTACCTTTTGTCCCTTAGAGTTTTCGCACTTAAGACCTACTTAATTCTTGCACTTGGTTGATTAATAATCTTGGACTTGATTCGTGCCTAACGTTGCCCTAATTAATTACCACACCTAAGTTGTACTTAGCCTAGGCTAGGAATTGACAAAGGAGGGTTGAGAGATTTTCCAACCTCAATTAGCTGGTTGACCAAACTGCTACACAAGCCCAGGAAGCCTTCTCCCAAGCTTGGTACTCACCCTTGCTCGCTTGCTTTGGATTACCTTGAATGCACACAATGTTCCTGCAAAAGCTCACCAGTCAGTATAGCTCTATTACCCCAAGTATTTGAAAGACATACATCAATATTTTCAGCCCCCCTGGAGTAACTCACTGTACCCCCTGAATCTGAGGACCACTTAGATCCACCTAAAGGTCAGCTTTCCAACGAGACCAAAATCTCATCAATCGGAGTTCGTATGGTCAAGTTATGACCATTCAGGCACTAAAGGGTCAAAACAGGCTCTCAGGGTTCAGGAGATCCCTCTCTGGTTTCTAGGTCTTTTGCCCACTTCCAAGGTTCTAAAGTTATACCAAGGTGCCTAAAATTAAGCTCAACTACCCTTCAATTCACTCAAAAATAAACCTAACTTTTTATGCGTTAAAGGCCGTGTATCGCGATAGGTCGGGTCGAGGTGTCGCGATAGCTCGTGAGTGTCGCGATACCTCGGGGTGTCGCGATAGCTCGTGAGGTGTCACGATAGTCCCAAGTGTCGCGATACCTCGGGGTGTCGCGATAGCTCATGAGGTGTCGCGATAGTCCCAAGTGTCGCGATACCTCGGGGTGTCGCGATAGCTCGTGAGGTGTCGCGATAGTCCCAAGTGTCGCGATACCTCGGGGTGTCGCGATAGCTCGTGAGGTGTCGCGATAGTCCCAAGTGTCGCGATACCTCGGGGTGTCGCGATAGCTCGTGAGGTGTCGCGATAGTCCCAAGTGTCGCGATACCTCGGGGTGTCGCGATAGCTCGTGAGGTGTCACGATACCTCATGAGGTGTTGCGATACCTCGTGAAGTGTCGCGATAGCTCGTGATATGGTGAATTTTTCAGTTCTGTCTAATGATCCTAGGAGCTCTAGGCCTGCGCAGTGTCGTGGTGCACTCAGAATCGTGATTGGGTGAAATTTTCGGAGTGTCGCAATAGGTCGAGCTCAACGCCTCGGGGACTGTGCAGACAGATTCTGTACCTGCTGAGCTTGCTGGAGATGATGATGGAGCTGCCACCTGCAAGAAACATGCAAAAAACACACAAAACAAGAACACACACGCTCGCTCTCTCTCAAACTCGCACACAACAAATGAGGAAATGATAAGGAAGAGGGAATATATAGTGGAGAAGGAGGTGGAGGTGGAGATGGAGAAAGAGGTGAAGATGGAGATGAAGATGGAGAAAATTCAGAAATTTACCGACTACTTACCATTCCAACGCGTCCTCTCTACGTCTTACCATCACACGCTCGTCCTCAAAGCTCGAATCCCCGGCAACGGCGCCAAAATTTGGTGTAGCTCAGTGATGAGTAGCACCTCCTTTAATGTCAATCCGGGAAGACATGAGGATGGTATGAAGACCTCGAGCAAGTGACGGCACCAGTGCGTGAGTGAGAAGCACACTAACATGCACACACATACACACACACGCGCACACACGGCAGGAACAAAGAGAGTAAGACAATGGAATCACTTCTATTGCAATCAAGTTCTCATTCAAGCTCAAAACTACAAGAAGCTCTCCCAAAAATGAGCTCCCTAGCTCTATTTATAGTTTTTGACTAGCTTTGGCCCTGTCCAGACCTAGTGTCCGGCCTAGTTAAAAATTAGGTTCCAGGGCTTATTTGAGGGCTCAAACGAGATCTAAAAATTATGAAAATTGGCAGGCAACTACTTCTAATGCTCCTCAAGCTCGAGGACTCCTCGGCTTGTACAAAATGGAGCTACAAAAAGGTGAAAATGGTATTTACAGGGGTTTTTAGTGATGAGAATCACTTTTAAATGGTGTAGTGGTTTTGAAAAAAATAAAGGGTTGCCTTAGTGCTAGATCTGCTTGTATGCTCGTACTTGCTTCTTCTCGTATACGGCCAACACAGGTGCTGAAGGAGGAGCTGCAATTCAGCAAATTTAGTTGGATGATCCCAAGACTCGAACGAACATTGATGATGATAGCGCTGCTGATGATGAGGGAAGCAAGAATGAAGGAGAAGGTACACTATATAGCAAGGAGGAATGAGAGATAGCCTCACAGGGAGGGATGGTTCAGCATAAAAGAGTTTCCAAAAGAGAGGAGAAGCAAGTGCTAATTTCTTTTTAATCTCCTCCATTGAAGACAGAAACAAAGGAAAGGGCATAATTGAAAGTTTCCAAAAGAGAGGAGAAGCAAGTGCTAATTTCTTTTTAATCTCCTCCATTCAAGACAGAAACAAAGGAAAGGGCATAATTGAAAGTTACTGAGCAAAACTACAAGCCCTACAAAAAAAATGGAAATTTTAATTTAGAAATCAATTATTGAATTGGTTGCTCATTTATGAAATAAACAAGCAAAAATAAGCAAAAGTGGTGCCCCCAAAAAATGCGTGAGCAAATGGCTTGCTAGCATGATTTATTAATCGAAAACAAACAAAATTAGAGAAAATGCAATGATTATGACTTTTGGTGATAACCCTTGAGTCTGGAAACGTTCACCAAGGGTAGGGTGTCGCCATAGAGTGTTTCTAATTGCACAGCACCCCACTGCAGCATCTTCTTAATGCGAAAAGGGCCTTCCCAGTGAGGGGTCCATTTTCCTTTGGCTTGAGTAGAAAATTGTGGTCTGTGTAATAGAGCTAAATCCCCAGGCTGCAAGTTGATGTTCCATAAATTTTTGTCGTGGTTCTCCTTCCTCTTTATCTGAATCTCCTCTAACTGTTTGGAGGCTAAAATCCTTGATTCTTCCAATTTATGCAAAGCAGTTAGTCGGGCTGGAACTTCTATCCCATTCTTTTCAATTTCTTCCGTTCGAATAGATCCCTTGATGAACTCAAATGGTTCGATGGGAACCAGGCCATAAACTAATTGAAACGGAGAATAACCTGTTTCCTTGTAGGCTAATCGGTATGCCCATAATGTGCCCAGATAAGCCTGTCCCCAAGAAGTAGGCTGTAACATGCATTCTTTTCGTAGCATTGAAATTAATACCTTGTTGGTTGATTCGGCTTGTCCATTAGCTCGTGGGTAGTATGCACACGAAGTCCTATGTAAAATGTGATATTTGTCGGAAATTTCCTGTAGAATTTTGTTGACAAAATGAGTACCCTGATCGGTACAGATTTCAAGCGGACACCCAAACCTGCAAATGATGTTACTATACAAGAAGTCAGCCACTGTTTGTGCAGTGCAGTCAATGGATGCAATAGCTTCAGCCCACTTTGTCGCATAGTCGGTGGCTATTAGTAAGTACTTTTCCCTTTTAGGAACCGCCACAGGGTATATAGGCCCGACAAAGTCTAATCCCCACTTCTCAAAAGGTTGCCAAGAAGTGGAAATCATTAAAGGATTATGCCTTTGCTTGGTGGGCTTAGGGCCACACCTCTGGCACACATCACATGTTCTTCTCCAATCATCTGCATCCTTAAATAGTGTAGGCCACCATAGACGAGCATCCAGTATCCTTTGGCTCATGATATGCCCTGGAAGGTGCCCACCACCTGTTCCTTCATGTGCAGAGTGCAGTACTTCCCTCACTTCATCTTCCTCCAAGCATTTCCTCATCTTGTCATCCTTGCCTTGTCTATATAATTTCTCATCAATTAAGGTATAAGGTCTACTCTTAATTAGCAATCTTTTCCTTTGAACAGCATTAGCCTTGTCAGGATACAACCCAGTTTTAATAAACTGCTTAATATCATCATACCATCCTTGAGCTTGTACAGCAAACAGATGAGCATCAGGAAAGTCATCATCGATTCCACTGGGTTGATCTATCATACTTATTCTGGACATGTGTTCTGCCATAACATTCTCTCTACCTGGTTTATGAATTACCGAGAAATCAAACTCCTGGAATAGCAATAACCACCTCCATATTCTACCAATGGCTTGTGGTTTATTGAGTAAGTACTTCAGGGGTTGGTGATCCGTTATAATAATAAATTTTACTCCCAATAAGTAATGTCGGAATTTTTGGACTGTAAAAACCATGGCTAGGGCTTCTCTTTCTGTGGTGCTGTAATTCCTTTCAGCCTTAGTTAAAATTCGACTCGCATATTGGACTGGCCTATCCATCTTAAATTCTTCACTAGGTTGTGTTAGAACTGCCCCTACTGCATATGCACTGGCATCCACGTGTAAATGAAACACTTTTGACCACTCAGGTGTGATCAAAATGGGAGCAGACACTAACCTTGCTCGGAGTGTCTGATATGCCTTTTCCTCTTCTTGATCCCATTTAAAAGGAATCTCCTTGCCTGTGAGCCTGGTCAACGGTCTGGCAATATCTGCATACATTTTGATAAATCTACGGTGGTATCCTGTGTGTCCTAGAAAACTTTGAATCTCCTTTGCAGATTTGGGCCTGGGTAATTTCAATATAGCCATGATTTTATCTGGATCAGGTGCCATACCTTTAGAAGATACTACATGCCCTAACAAGGTACCTTCGGTCACCAAAAAATGGCATTTGTTTGGATTCAGTTTCAGCTTTGTTTCTCTACACCTCTTAAAGACTTGTTTTAACTGAAGCAGATGCTTCTCTAAATAGTCCAATGGGGTTTCTTTAAGAGTACCTGAAAAAGTTGAGAAGTCATCCATGAAGATTCTTAATGACTCTAGTAGCAATGGTCCAAAAATGAGATTAACGGTTCGATTGAAGGTACCTGGAGCATTTCTTAACCCAAAGGGCATCTTCAGATACACATAAGTTCCCCAAGGAGTAATGAATGCTGTCTTCTCTCGATCCCCAGGGTGAATGGATATCTGATTGTATCCACTGAATCCATCCATGAAACTATAAATGGAATGACCAGCTACTTCTTCTACGACCTGCTCAGCAAATGGCATTGGAAATCCGTCTGGAATTGTGACCTTATTTAATGCTCTAAAATCCACACAAATTCTGATCTTGTTAGTGTTTTTCTTTGGCACTATCACCATGGGGGATAGCCACTCCGAATGCTCCACAGGAATGATAATGCCTGCATCTTCCATTTTCTTAATTTCGGAATAAATAGCTTCAGCATATTTGGGATTCAATCTATAACTTTTCCCTCTTACTGGCTTTGCTCCTTCTATCAAAGGAATTCTGTGTTCTCCATAACTTGGTGGTACTCCTTCTAGATCCTTATAATGCCATGCAAAAACATCTGCGTAGTTGTTCAAGAATGTTCTGACCTTTTCCAGGATCCTTGGGTGGTGCCACAACCAGGTGGCCACCAAAACCGGTAGGTTATTATCTTGAGTATCTAAATATATTTCTTTGACAGGATCTCTCTCTACCATACTTCCTGTGTGCTCTGTTTCTTCCTTGTTTTCTTCTACTAGTCTTCTGTGCATTGCTTCATAAGCCGGTGTCTCCTGAATTTCAATGTGTTCTTCTTTTTCCTGCATCCATCCTGCAGGTATTTCTTGAATAGGAAAAGAGTATTCTTCACTAGAGTCCATTACCTTGCCCTTGGCCTTGGCCTCTGCCTTATTTATAGATTTGATATGCTCCTCCGAGTTGTCGGTGAGGGGTGTCCTTCTGCCCCTTCTGTGGTTCGTGATAGGCTCACCCAATCCATCAGCTTGAACTTTTGTGTCACCTTCATCATAATCTTCAATTGTGTATGAATTATTGATAAAAATTCCAAAACAAGAAGAAGAGTTGCCTGCATGTAGCCACTTTAGAATATCCTCTTCTTCCTCAAACTCTATCTGGGGTTGATCTTCTGGTTCTGGTTCCATGCAAATGCCAACCTTTTGCATCATGCTAGTGTTTCCTTGGTCATCCGGACCTTCTTCCAAGTAAAGCTGTGTGAGATCTTGCCCTTTCTTTTGTACCCACATAGTGTCCTTGCCCCAATCGTGGATGACACTTGCGTGTCTCAACCATGGTCTCCCAATTAAGAGGGGAAATCCTCCTTCAATCTGGGGCAATCTTAAAACAACAAAGTCCAGTATGAACATATTGCCTTGTATCTCAAGTGGGACTTTTGGAATCACTCCCACAGGCCTTACTTTGCTCTGGTCTGCCAGGGTAACGGTGAAATTTTCCGGTCTGGAAGGGTGGAGTCCAATTCTTTTCATTGTATGCTCAGGCATCAGGTTGATGCCCGAACCACCATCCACAATAACACCCTGAAATTCATGACCCTTTATAGATACTGTCAGTCGAGGACTTTTATAATCCGTAAGCGGTGCTTCCCCTACAATTATGCCTTTATGTAGAACAGCAGCAGTCCTGGCCACTAAACTTGTAGTAGAAGCCTCATCAATTATCTGCAATAACTCTGATCTGAATTTTCCATCCATCTTTATTAGATCAAAAATACTAACCTCTTTCTTCATAGACTTGAGTAGTTTAGAAGCTTCGGACTCTTTAATTGGATGCGCTCCATTTGCCTTATTCAACTCTTCCTGAGCTCTGATGAATGCATGCCCAATGACATCGCTGGTGCCTATGAGGTTTTCCTTTTCTTTTGGGTCTGCACCTGTGGTGGCTTTGTCTTCAGCTACAACTTTGTCTTTGTTGAATCCCCCAATCCTTGATTCTTGACTTACATCCACTTGAGCTTTCCCCTTGCTTCTTGTCTGCACTGTAAAGGATTCAAGTTCTTCTAATTGTACCACCCTGGTAGACGGGGAGGGCTCATCGACCTGAGATAATGTTTCTTCCTTGTATACAGAAATCATTTGGAGATGGGGTCCGGAAGTAGAAGCTTGGTTCTTAGGACAACAGTTTGTATAATGGTCCCTGGCTTCTGGACAGTTCCTGCAAGGAGGTGCATTTTCTGGGAGAGTGCACCTAGATTGGTAGTGCCCGCATTCTCCACATTTGAAGCAAATTATTGGCCTTCTAGGCCCATTTGCAAAGTTATTTCTTGGTCTAGGATTATAGTTGTTACCAGGATTTGCTGCGGCTGCCATCACATTTGCTGGTGGCAAATGTCCTCCTTGTGTCCAGTAGGTCGTTGTAGGCATTCCCCTTACTTGGCATTCATGGGCCTCATGCCCAATTTTCTTGCATAATTGACAAGTCACTTTTAGGAGGGGACATTCACTTACTATGTGCCCTTGCTGGCTACACATGGAGCACCAGAGTCCATTCTTAATGCCACCTCCTTTGAGTTCCTGCAATTCTTGTCTTAGCTGAGCTAATTCTTCTGCTTGGGCCTCTTCTTCCTTTTGGAGCTTGAGTACTTCAATCTCTCTTCTCAGCTGAGCTACAACAGTCTCCTCTTCTGTGAAGGGCTTATTCCTTTTCAAGCCCTCCAACTCCCTTCTTAACTGGACCACTGGGTCCTCCAATTCTGTACCATAGGTTGGTTGGGAAGAAATTGCACCATATTGGTGCCTTATCTGCTCCAAGCGTGTGGCCGTATTGATGAATTCCTCAACAGGGGCCGTAGGTAGCACTAACTCTTTTATTTTGCATTGGGTGACCACAGGTAGGGGTTTGGCTAACCACTTCTTGACAAAGAAGTCGTGTGGTGGATCTGGTAGTTTAGCCATTAGTGCTTTGGCCCTGGTCACAAATTTTGGGAAATTTTCTCCTGGACCCAATTTCAAGTTTTCTAATTCTTCTATAATGATATCTGCCGTGTTGCCATGCTGAAACTGATTTTTAAAGGCCTCTTTCATCAAATCCCAAGAGGTAAAGTGATTTTCAGCAAACTAGCTAAACCACTTGTCTGCCAGACCTTCCAATGTGGCAGGGAAGAGTATCAAGAAAGCATCTTCCCTACCCATTAGACCTCTAGTCTTGCATAATGCAAGAAATCTTCGAATGTGCTCATCTGGATCCTCATGGGCTAAACCTCTGAAAGAGGGAAATTTTATGGTTAATCTGGAGAGTAAGGTTTCTAGGTCTACTTGTCCTGCCATGCTTCCTACAGATGAAGTTGATGAAAGTGGACTCGATGATCCTCTGACCGCCTTTCTTCTTGTCTGCTTGCACTTGACCCTCAAGGTTTGTGACCGGGTTGCGGTCATGAGCTGGTCATAATCTACTTAATATGAGACACTTGATACAAGTATGTACCTCTTTAGTAGTCCACTGGAGCGTTAATGTCGACACCGGAGTATTGTTCTCCAATTGCAATTGACCTTCTCCTAAGCTCAAATCTCCTTGGATGTCCCACCGGGCGTGCCAAATTTGTTGGGGGTTTTCTTGGACAAGAAGGAGTTTGAGGGTTTGTAGGAGAAAAGAAGATAATGAAGATGGAATAACCTTGAAAACTTCTGCAGAGGAGTACGCCTGGAATCTTGAAGGTTGATTATATTGAACAATTACAATGACTAAATACAATCCAAGTCAATAACTAAATACAACTACAGAGAATGCTCAGTTACAAAAGACCAACTGTCTCAAGTCTTCTGGCAGCGGCCTCTTCTGCACCAGTCCTTCACTTGCTTCACGCTTCTCTTGGGCACACCTTGCACCAAGCTTCCACCAAGCTGAGGAATGGATACCTTCGGCGCGCACACACAACCGACCTTGGGACTCTTGGAGTCTCCCTTCCTTGCACTCTTCACTTTCACTTCCTGGGGTCGCACACCAGTAACTCTTTACTTCCCTTTTGCTCTCTTTGAAGCTCTCTCTTGAAGTGTGTTAATCCCGCGCCTAACTGCACTTGACTCTTTGCCTTCCCTTGTCCCAAGATTGTCCTCTCAACGACGGCCAACTACTAACTGTTTTGTATTGTAGTAACTTTTAGATAAAAAAATCAAAATTTTAATGGGGCCCATACTTTCACCTGTGCGTACGCTTCACACAACTTCTCACTTCCTTTTAATTTTGCACAAGGGGGGATTCACCTGAACCTTCCCGATTACTTTGAACACCCTTTGACCTTAAGGGAATTATCCAAAATACTTCTCTGCAATACCTCTTGTCTTGATTTTGCTGGTTTCAACCTGCTAGGGCTCAACACATGACATTGGAGTATTCTGGCTCCCAATTTTGTTCCATAGGTGGTGCCTCATATTGATACTGAGAAGTCTCACTTTGCTCAGGTGACTCTATGTAATAAGCATGTGGACTACCTTCATGGGAGTAGTCTGAATTATGAGCATGAGAGTCATTTTCTGAGACCAAAGGGGTTAGTGGCACCAATGCTCTATTAGGGTTCTCCTCCACCATCGTATACTTAATTGGGATCACATTGGCAGGAGTTGGTGGTTGGTTTCCCAGGACTGGCTGTGGCCTGTTTGGTGCCTGATAGTGTTGCTGGTATTGAGGTTGATATTGTTGTTGTGGCCTATAATATGGCTATTGGTATTGGTTCTGATACCTACCCTGCTGGTAAGGTTGCTGATAATTTTGTCTAACAACCTGCCTGTTATAGGGACAATCTTGAGCCGTATGGTTCGTGTATTTTCTCTCAATAGTGCAATATAGAGCATTAGGGTTTCCTTGGGGTTGAGCCATCATTGGTCAAACATTAGCCATGTGGTCTCCTCCACAATTGTAGCATCATTTCAATGAGGTCACCCTTGGCATTTGTGTATTTTGAACTCCTAGCCTCTGGGCAACCTGATCAGGTATCTCATCTATCTCAGTGGAGGTTCTGGAGATATGACTAGTGGAACTGTCAAAATCCTTGTAGAGTTTGGACAATCCTAATTCCTCACCCAAATTGTCTTCTATGTCAATACATATCCGCACACACTCTTCTATGGATTGAGGCTCTTTCAAGTACACATACGATCTCAACTTGGTACTTAGCAAGCCATCTAAAAACAAGGCCACTTGTTTGGCTGCTGTGGGTAATTTCGGTGTAGGGCATCTTTCCAAGTACTGTCTAAACCTGCTTCCTGCAAGTCGCACTGTTTCTTGGGGTGTCTTCTTGAAGCTGTGGATCAAGGATGATGTGTTATGCCTGATACCACTCTTGGAAAATTCCACAATGAATTCCTCTAGCAGCTGACCTATCTCTCGATAGTTGCGACTATTCAGGGGTTGAAACCAAGCTAAGGCAGTATCCTTAACAGTCAAACCAAATGCCTTGAACTGGGTGAACAAATCCTCAACCTGTTCAGCTCTTAACACTTGTTTGAACTCGGCCACATGATCATAAGGATCTCCTGACCCATCAAAATAGTTCTTCATTGTCTTAACCACTTGAGAGGGTCTAAGGGTTCTTGAGTGCTCTCGTGGTCTAGGCAATGGAAAATCATGCTCATCTCTTTGATGCCTATGTACTCTATGTCTCTCCCTTTTAGGTCTTTCCGTTCCATATCCTGATCTCTCTCTGCCCATAGTGTCTGCAAAGCTTACCTCCGGTCTCTCTCTAGTTCTTTCCCTCTGGGTTTCATGAGCCTTGGATGATCCGACTCCTTGGAGGCCATGGGAAACATTAGATCTTGGTGGAGGGAAAATTGATTCACCTTGCCAAGTGTAAGCATGTCTGTCATGATCTGATACCAAGAATAATTTCTCAGATGTGTGATCTAGATAGACAACTTTCCCTGGTGTCTCTGGATCCTTGAATTCATAGATGGTGACTACTGGGCTGGGTTGATTTGGCCTAAATGTCCAAAAGGCTTCCTCCGTTTCTCTATTCAAGAATAGTTCTATGCTTTTGTTATCTTGAGGAATCCATTCTGGAGTGAGCACTCTGGTCAAGACTAACTTACCTCTAGGAGTCTTCGGTTCTCCCCCTAGGTTCCCTTGCTCTAGGTCTCCTATCTCATTCTCAGGAATAACATTTCCAAACTCATCCGTCCTATCTGGTAAGTTGGTAACCACATACATGGTTCCTTCCTTATCAATGTATGCTCCCTCTTGGAACTTGACCACTAGGTGTTCAAGTCCGAAGAGTTGATCAGGATTTTTGAGCTGGACCACTGATCGTCTCAGACCATCCTCATAGATGCGAGCACCTAATTGGTTGGTCCTGATATACTCTGATTGTCTTTCCATGCTGAAAAACATTTTTGAGTCACTGGTTTCTGAACTTAGTGTGTAAGGGTACCCACTAAGCTGTTGAGACCAAGACTTGGCTGTATGGTTGACACTAGCCTCAGATGATCTAATGCTTTGTCTATCCTTGCCTAAGTGTCTGCCAGATCTCAGGTTCATAAGCCTTGGCTTCTAGTCCCAAAGTTCTCTTATATTGCTCAAAATCCTTTGGAACTCCTTGGTTTTCTAGTTTCCCTGAGGGTCAACTTCAAAATACCCTATCTAATAATTCGTGTATTATTTTTACCGTAACGGATTTCGTATGAGAAAGTTATGCCAGTTCAGGGTTCTGGGGGTTAAAACAGGGAAAGAGGATCTCTCTGGGATTACTACAGAACATGCGATACACGAAACTTGCCAGGTATCACGATACTTGGAGTAGACAATACACGATACTTGCCTTGCCACGATACACGATATCTCCACTAAAGGATACACGATACTTGACACAGAAGTAAGTCCACGATACTCGATACTTAGTCCACACGATACACGATACTCAACCAACTAGACAGATCACGATACTTGATATCCAACAAGTATCACGGAAGGACCCTCACGATATTCGATATTGCACAAGTATCGCCAAGAGGAATCCCACAATACACGATACTCGATATCAGGCGAGAGTTAGACTCATGATACTTGACACTGTAGGTCACGATACACGATATTGGGTAGGTATCGCGAAAAAAATCACGATACACCATACTTGGAATTCCCACAATATTCGATATTCATCAAGTATCGTTTTTAGATCTCTATGAAACTCGATATGTGACCAATATCGCGAGAAATTTTTTGACGATACTCGATATCTATCAGGTATCGCGAAAGTTAACTCCACAATACACTATAGGTATCGCGATCAGAAGTTCACAATATATGATACATGATATCTGTCTAGTATCGTGAATGTTTCTCAGCGATACACGATACACGATTTGTGACCACTGCAAGTATCGCGATACTCGACCACAGGAGTTTCACGATATCCAGGTATCGCGATACTTCAACCGCGGAGAACACGATACTTGGATTTTTTGGAGTCCAAATTCAGATTTTTTTTGCAAATATGAGTACCTTGGGTCCTCCTTGTCACTCCTATGTGTCTATAGATGCCAAATCTTCCTTCAAACCCACAATATTGCCCTCACGATACTTGGCGCAGGTTATGTCATGTCCGAGGCTGTTCACTCTGATTTTTGGATATTTTTGGTACTATTTCTTCAGCGTTTCAGTACTGCACCCTCTCTAAGGCTCTTTCTCACAACCACAAGTAAAAAGCGAGGTGAATGGTCAAAAACTGCTCAATAAAGAATGAAGATCATAAAGTGAAAGAACCACCCTCTGCCCAAAGCCCCGTAGGGGCACGCATCAGGCAACAACGCAAAACATCCAAGTCCTGAGGAATGGAATTAAAGAACAATCAGAACCAGGACATTTCATGGGAAGGACGGACCAGGGCCAGGAACTATCCAAGAAGAAGTGCAAGAAAATACTTGGCAGGTAATAATCCTCCCGCTGATAGCATGCGTTGTCAACAAAGTAAACAGGCTCAGAACAATACAACAGGTCAGATAGGTGAAGACAAAGACAAATCAGAAGACCAAAAGTTAGAAAGAGGCAGAGGCTGAAAAGTTGAAGAGGGTGACTAAGAACAGCACATTCCTAGTCACTGATGGCGTGCGTGGCAGCCCAACTGAATACAACAACCCAGATATCTGATATAAGGAATACCAAGGGGCAAACAGAAGCAAAGGACATACTTCAGACAAAATAACAAATTCTCTGACAGTCCTTACCGCTTCTTCGACCACCGGGTGTGTGTATTCAGAAAGCCTAGACAGACAGCAAACAAGAAGCAAAAGCCTGTCAAGGGACGACAGAGACAAAGAGGGGGAGAGTGTTGCAGAGCAAAGAAGCACAAAAGAGGAGCCCCAAAATTTTCAAATTAATGGGAACATTTTTTCTTCTTCAAGTCTTAGGAAAATCCCTCAAAGCCATGTAAATGCACTAGAGGAGTCCTCTAGTTGCATAATCCCAACTTGTTGTAAAATATCCCTTGTAAATTAGTAGGAAATTCACTTTTTAGTAATAAAAGTGCCGGTCTCTTGTGTGAAAGGACCAAATTTAGGGCACATTTATATAAGTCACTTTGTGACTCTTTGTAGACACTTTTTTGCCATTGTGAAGAAGGGGAGCTCCTAATTTTCGAATTGGCTTCTTTCTTCCATATTTCCATCTTCTCTTTGATCTTCTATGTGTGTGTAATGCTTGGAATGTGTGTGTAGGACGGTTGTCTATCCCTCTCCACTATTTTTGAGCTACTGTAGTGTGTGTGTGAGCTTGTAGAAGTTGTGGAGTGAGTATGGGTGTTTTCTGCCATTCATTATTTTGGTCATAACTTGAAGCACATTTGTCAGAATCGAGTGAAACCACTTCCAATAGATGCGTCTCGTCGAGAGCTTCAAAACGATTCTGCTATTGACTATATTTGGAGTCTGGGCTAGGAGAAATTCTTGATTTACTGAAAACTCCTGTAAGTGGTATCGCGGCAAACACTTTCAGTATTTCAATGAGTTAGAGAGGTGGATTAGTCCTTTCTCATGCATATAAGCTGAACCACTTCATTTTCCATCATGCGTGCACATGTCCTCATACACTTGGTTAGGTCGTTTGATCGGATTGACAAGTAAGCGTGTGTCAATTTCCCACTATACGCACTTGTGTTGCAAATGAGGTTTAGTCTCTTTGGCACAAGTCCTTAAGTCTTCTTGACTTAGGTACACACTTGCTTTTATAAAGTTTCTTTTCAAGATATTAGAGAACTATATAAGAAGGGGTTTAGCTCATTATGTGGTCATCTTCTCAAGCTCTATCACTCAAGCTATACATAAGCTTTGGAGGTGATCTAGGAGGAAGTCCTTTCTTAGAGGAGATGTTCTTACACACTTGGAGAAGGTACGCTCTACTTTTGGAGTATCTAGAGGAGTTCATGCCAACTTACCATCAACACATTGTTGAGTTACTATGAGTAACAAGTCTATTTTTGTTCCTACTTGTTCATTCAACTAGTTCTTGATTTAGGGATAATCAAAACTTGGGTTATTTTGTCAAACAGTTCTAAATTGTTCATATTCTCCATATTCACACACACACACACACACACTCTTAATACCTCTTAGGCACAAAATTGTTAGTATATGATCAATGTCTACCTCTCATGATTGTATGCACATTTTGTAAGGCCCCCATTATGAGGAGAAGCCAAGCCTGTATTACCCAATTGATGGGAATCCCAACTTGCTTGTTGGATGAAGGTCATGTTGGTACCTGCACTGGCCCCTTGGCTGGGGGGTCCCAGGGGCCAGTGGACCCCTTGGTGGGGGTCCGGAGGCAGTGCCCTCGGCACGATGGTAAAGGGAATATTCCCTATCAGAGTAAAAAATCATTTATATTTGTTAGGTCAGTTCAACCGGTCTAGGCCGTGTATGGCAATTACGTGGGTGGTGGCCGCCCACACTCTACCGCCATGTATAGCCATCCATGATCCTATATATACATGACCTCTGCACTACCTGAGACATGGAATTGAGCCAGTATACCTCTACCTTGTATCTCCCTATCTAGAGTTGTCTAGATCACCATTTAAGCTCTACCTTGAGAGCGCACGGGTGGACAATGCCATCATCTTTGTACTTGCTGTTAGTAGAAAATTGTTGAGATTCTCATATATCTGTTATCTTCTCTGCTACTACTCCTGTGTTATATTGCGTGACTATTGTCTTACATGGTATCAGAGCCATGAGGTTCGAATAGCTTGAGAAGTATCACTATTTTAGCCTACTAGTAGACTAGAATATCAATAAATTATTCGAGTGATTACATCATGGCTTCATCGTCGAACACTAGTCTTGGTGCTTCAGCTAATGTTAATGCTGCACCTATTCGAATTCGCCCACCTACATTCACTGAAGGGAAGCTGGATGGAACCAACTATACACTTTGGAAGTTCAAAATTTCTGCAATTTTGGACTCCTATGAATTACTTGACATTGTCATGGGACTGATGGGATTGGATCCAGAGCCTATACTAGTTGAAGATCCAGCAAATTCAAGATTGATGACTCAGCCAGATCCAGATCTTCTACAAACTTGGAAGAGGTGAAATGCTGTCACTAGTGTAAGTGATTCTATGCTTACTTTAGTTCAACATACTACTAAAGCACATGAGGCTTGGGGCATATTGGCTCGTCAATATGAGACCAAGAACCACACTAGGATACAAAATTTAGAAAATCAGTTGGCAAATGAAAAGCATTCTGATTTTGAAAAGGCTGAAGATTTTATCAAACAGATAAAACATCTTCAAGATCAATTGGTTGCAGTTGGTGTTGTTATTACACTAGAAGAGCTGGCTTGAAGATGTGTAGGTGTTCTTCCAGAAAAGTATGATGGATTAGTAACAGCCCTTAACACTCAGGTAAGACCAACTCCCCTTAGATAGTCAATACCGTAGTCTACATCCTCAATCGAAGCTACACAAGAGCACTGAAGGGGATGACTCCTCAAGAAGCATATTCTGGTAAAAAGCCTTCATTTTTGCATTCTAGAATTTTTGGTTGTTTCTGTTATGCACATATTCTTGATTCAACAAGATCAAATTTGGATTCAAAAAGCAAAAAGTGTGTCTTCCTAGGATATAGCGAAGAGTCTAAAGCATACAGGTTGTGGGATCCTGAGGCAAGGAAGATTTTTTTTCACCCAAGATGTGTTGTTTGATGTTTGATCTTCTTCTTCTTCTCTTCTTGCTTGATTCCCCTTCCACACATCCCTCCTCCTGAACTCTGTCATCCCTGACAGGCTTTTTGTGGCGACGTGAGTACATTTGTATGGCTGCTTGCTCTCTTTGATTCAACAAATTTGCGTGACAAATTATAAATTCTTTCCATTGTGTTGACTTTACTCCATCTTCTGGTGCTTGACGGTGATCCACAAAAAGGCTTGTTTCGTAAGCTACCAGTCTGGCGTTAAGATTTGAAGTCATCTTTACAACTTCTGAATCTATTTCGAAGAAACCAGTGAAAAATGCCTCTTCGAATGTTTGCATGTATGTGCTTGGTAAAAACATAAGTCTCGAATAATAAGCCATAAGTGTCAAGCGACTCGAAATGGTGGAAAGATAAAAAACGAGTGCCTCGGATCCTTGCGTAATGCTGATAAAGTTCAAAAATGTATATTTTGCATGTTGGAAGACTTTAATTACTGTCAAGAGCATGCTAAAAATCCTATTGGTAATTTTAACTGCTAAGTCTGGGATAGTCGCATATCTTGCAATCCAAAACTCCATTGTTTTTACCATGTACTCTTCCGCTGGTAGGTAGTTATGTGGTGGACTAGGTAATAGCGGATAATTCAGCCATTGATTATTAATGCTTCCCTGGCGTTGCCCTTCCCAAAATTGTGACCAGGAGCGTCTTCGGGGTACTGGGCAAAAAGATGGGTTTACCTAAAGCACATATGGTGATGCTTCCCATTGTACCCGCAGTGTGGGATTGTTCTCCAAAATCTTCTTCCTCCAGATAGGATCAGCCTTCTCGAATTCTTCTTGAGTATACGTGAATGTATCGTTGCTGAATTGGAGATTGCTGTCTGGATCTTTATTTGTTGTTTTCTTTATATACTGTCGCGTTTGTTCTTTTAGTAGTGCATATGGTACATTGAAAGGCTTCAAAATTTGATCCAAGTTTTTGCTTTCAATTTTAGCTTCCTTCATGACTTGGATTATTTGATCTTCGAATTCAACAGTAAGCTGGGACACCAGTAGTACCCTTTCCGGTCGGCTTAGTTCTGCAATGTCCCGATTATGATGTTCAATTTTGGTCTCCTGTTCCTTGCTTATTGGTGAATGATATAAGGGGGGAGAGAGAGGATGTACCTCAGTCTCCTCAGTAGCCTCTGCGGATTTAGGAACTACTGGTGTCCCCTAAATTGTCTTCTGCTCTAATTGGTCTTGTAGTTGCTTAATCATCTCATCTTTTTGCTTGATTTCTTCATTCGCTTTAGCAATTGTGTCCTTATGTTTGAGGAGTTCTTGAGCAACAATATCAAGATGATCAATGTCTTCTTTACATTGCATAAGATAGCGATTCTCAGCTTTTTTCCATTTAGTCCTTAGAGCTGTTGTGTCCTCCATGTACCGCTTTTTCTAGTCAGCAATGGTTGCCTGCTCCTGCTTGAGCTGTTCTTCATGCGTAGCTATCTTGTCTACCATCTCTTTTATGTCTTTGTCCGGCCTTTCCTGAACATCTATGGACTGATCACTTAGAAGAGCTATCATGAGCTCCTTATTCCGGTTCCTTAGATTTTCTGCCTCCTCCATATATACCTTTATTTGTGATTCTAGGATCTTACTTGGGGCATTCATTCTTATCTTCTCGGTCTCACTAGCCTCATATTTCTTTTGTACTTCCTGTATTTGTTCTTTTAATTTTGCATTTTCTGTCTCTAAATAGTTGCACTGCTTTTTGGCATCTTGGACTTCCTTTTCTTTATGTAGTATTTGTTCTTACTAAATTTAATTCCACCGAAAGATTCTTACCCCTTTCTTGAAGCTCATGCTTTTTCCTGCATTGCTTGATCGTAGTCTTCATCAACCTCAAGCATTAATTGTTGCGTGTCCATTGCGGTTCTCATCATGTCTTGCACTACTGGCTTGAGCTGAGCGATGTCGACATTCAACCATGTTCGGGGTATGTTGGGAGCTTCTCATGTTTGTACATCTTTTCCTTGCTCTACATGGATGATTTCATTGTGGGGTTGTCTAATTTGTAATAGTATTTTTGGCTCTGTCTTATCTTCGTCCAGATCAATGACTTTTGTGGCACTCCCTTGAAAAGTGACATCCATGGGGGAGGGTTCTGCCACAACCCTTATCAGTGTGAAGGGTTCTGCTTCTTCGACTATCTCATCTTGAGGCTATTTCTTTGGTATCTTGATTGACACCTCTCTCGTTGGTGTTGTCTCCTTGATATGAATTGTGGATGTCTCATTGAGTTTGATTACATGTGTCCCTTCTTGGTCTACCTCCTTGCTTGCGATTTCCTGATCTGGTTGGACAGTGGTGTCTTCCACCTTCATGCCTTCTTCTTCATTGTAGTTGACTACATTCAATTCCTCCCATTGTCCATCATCCTTTGATTCACTTTGAATATCCACATTCAACAATGAAGTATCGGGTTCTTCTTGTGCATCCGAAGACAAGCTTGAGTTATCCAACCCTAATTCTCGATAGGGGTGGACTTTGGTGAGTTTCTTTTTTGTTTCCATCTCTTGGTGGGTCTGCTGGTAATGGTGTCCTTGCACTAGTAAATTGACTTGCCCTTCTGTATATTGGTGTGTATCCTCCAGGGCTTTAATTAAATCTTCTTCTGTAATAGGCCTTAGCTCTTCAATACTTGTCTTTGGAAGTACGTGTGCTCTTTTCGTGGCTGGAACTTCCTCTTCGACTTGCTTTACTTCCCTTAATCTCTTTGTGCCTCTCATTCTGGGTTGAGAGCTGGTTTTGGCTTCTTCAACAATTTTGACTCCTCTTTTCTTTTTTGGTACTGTCGCGACTTTGACATACTTAGCCATAGCAGTTGATGATGGCATTTCTTGCAGGTGCTCTCTAATGCCTAAAGCATGGTAAATCAATATTGTCAGAGCTACGCTGCCATTGAGGAACTTCTTGCTGTTCCATTGCTTCTTTGCCTCGAATAGTCTTTCCTGTATGTAAGGAGTCAGATTAATCTGATTTCCAATCTGCTTGATTGCATGTGAGAGCAGTTGAACAATTATCTTCTGAGGGGCCGTGTATCGATGCATATTGGGGAAGCATAAGTGCTGATGAATGAGCCTGACTTCCTCTTCAATATCCACTCTGTTGATGTCAGTGAATGTCCTTGTCTTTGCTCCACGACTTTCGTCTTTCACTATCGTGTGGCCATCCTTTTCCCATCCAAAGGCTTCCTTAATCAAGTCATGTGTGAACTGAATAACTACCCATTCACCTATTTTATCCATGACTCTAGCCGCGGGCACCAATGGATCATGTAGTGCTGGCTGTAAGGTGTTCATGACTTGTGTGCACCTTTGAAAGTCGGGCTTATAGATTGGCAGTTCAAAATATTTGTGTATGCCCGCTTTCTTCATGATGTCTATTGTAGACGGGAGTTCATGCACTACTCTAAAATCTTGGGACATGATTGGAAATTGATGATCTCTATGCATGATTTTGATAGTCGCCAGGAAGAGATATTCCCCAGCCGGTTGATCCTCTCTAAACCAATGTCCCTTTGCTTTGGTGATACTTTGGAGAGGAAATTCCAATACTTCCTCTTGAATTATTGCTTCAAAATCTTCAAAAGCCATCTGCACTTGTAAGGAAAAGTGCATTAGCTTTAATAGAAAGCATAACAACTGTGTAGTGCATTGCAGTGATATGTTGTCATTACTGTTGGAGCAAGTCTATGACAAGCCTAAGTATTGGCTTGAGTCCCACAAAGTCATAGAACAAGCCTTAAAATGAAGACTATGTAAAGTTCACTTGTGAACTACCTCTTGTAACTTTTGAAGAGTTTACTTAATGTAAAAGTGAAAGAATCTTAAGTGGTTGAGTCCACATGATCAAAAAGGGAAAGAGGAGCCACGAATTCGTGATTTGTGGTAGGTAGATAATCAAATCAATCATTGATTGATTGGAGAGTGATTGAGGGAAGTTAGCCTCCCAAACTCAACTATAAATAGATGGTAGTTTTAGTCGTGGTTAGAGAGACCTATGTGAAGACCTCCAAGAGCTGAGCTTTATGCCATATCAAGGTGTGATTACAAGGCACACATATGTATCATTTTCTCAGTCAGATTGCAGAAATGTTTTCTCTGAGCTTGGTGAATCATTTTCAGTAATTTAACTTGGTAAAGTTAGCTCTATACGTCTACTATACGCTCACAAATTTTCATGTCATTTGGATGTTGAAATCTTCAGTTATGTTCATTTGAAGTCAACAGGGTCTGTTCATCTTCACTTCTCTGTCAGGTACCCGACTTTTTCACTCATCTTGTCAGAGCCATTTCTCAGTGGTTACTTATCCACATTCAGTGATTTAAAGCTTGTTAGATTCAGCTTACTGTCTAGTATAACCATACAAATTTTCATAATCATTGGATTCCTAAATTTTGAGTTATGCTCATTTTTCTACTCACTGGTCTCAAACTATAGCAGCCCGTGAAAATCGGGATGATGTCATCACTTGTTAAAACTCATTCTCAGTGTTTGGTTTGTTATTTTTGATGAGATTACTCTTGAAAGTTATCTCTTTAAGTTATCTAGACTTCCCCAAGAGGAATTAAGTTAATTGCTGCTGTGCTCAAAGAATTATGCAAAACACTTGACAGGTGTATGAACCAAAATAGAAAGTCTTTCACCTCTGAGCTAACTCCAACTTATCTGTTTTGATCTATCTTTTTGAGAGTGATCTTCCAAGGTACATAGGGTGTCTAATACATCCATTGGCAAGCTAAAAGGGCCCACCATATACTCCTGGAGTTCATTTGGCTGGTGTAGATCAAGGATTTTGCAATACCTCTTCATCTTCAAGCACATACCTATCCATCTCTTCACAGTGGTATCAGAGCAAGGTTGGACAACATGGCAGATGGATTTCCTTCATCAATTGACAAATTGGACAGAGGTAACTACTCAGCTTGGTCATTAAGAATGGAAGCCTATCTCCAAGGTAGAAATTTATATGGTTATGTGGCTGGAGATGAAGTTATGCCAAGTTTCAGGAACAAAAGTCAACCAACACAAGAAGAGCAAGAAAGATTGAGCACATGGTGCTCCAAGAATGCACTTGCAAGGTCTTATCTCCTCAACTCTATCTCAGATTTTTTGTTGCCTCACATTAGAAGTTGTAAGACATCTCAGGAAGTGTGGGATGCACTTGAAGCTTTCTTTTCTTCAAGTACTAAAGCTAGGAAGCATTAACTATGGCTGGATTTCACAACTCTCAAGAAGGCTCCCAAAAAAAATGTGACTGATTTTGTCACAAAGCTCAAGGACATAGCGGATCAGTTGGGAAGCATTGGAGAGGTAATAGATGAAGAGAAAATTGTAAGGCAGGTCATCAATGGCTTGAAGGCAGATGAAAAGTGGGAGGCATTCACCACAGCTATGGATTTGTACATGGACATGCATGTACCTGATTTCAATACACTCATTGGACAACTACTTACTCAAGAGGCAAAGCTTATCAAAAATGGATAAAGCTCTAAAGGTAATCAATCTTCAGCTTTATACACTGATAAAAGCAAGTCCAAAGATTACAAAGGAAAGGCAAAGAAAGTGGATTATGAAGCAGGTACATATCAAGCTAACTATGCAGGTAGAGGAAGACATGGCAGAGGTAGAGGAAGAGGAGGTAGACAAGGCAGGGGGAGATCCCAAGACTCCAACCCATGTTCTATTTGTGGATTAACTAATCATACAACTGAAAATTGTTTTAGGAATTCCAGGAATCAAAGAGGAAGAGGATACAATAGAGGAAGTTATGGCTACTCAAGAGGAAGGTTCAACAATTATCATGGCAACTACAACAACTACAATCATTCAAACTATCAAGGAGGCTACAAAGGAAGGAGAGACTACAATAACTACATAGAAGACTCAAACAAAGAGGATTCATTATTGATCATGAACATGGCTATGCCACAAGGTAAATCTAATGAGCATGTTTTCTACATAGATTCAGGTTGTTCAAATCATGTGGCAGGAAATGTGGCACTCCTATCAGATTTAGAAGATCCAAGGAATAAGCATGAGGTACAAACAGGAGATGACACAAAACATCCAATGGAGAAAATAGGCAATGTCAAAGCACCTGATGGAAACATCAACCTACTCAGTAAGGTACTCTATGTCCCTACAATTACAAAGAATTTGATAAGTGTTGGGCAGATAGTAGAGAAAGGGTTGCAAGTCAGGTTCACAAAGGCAGGAGCATTTGTTGAAGATCCAAGTCAAGGATTCAGAAAAATTGCAAAAGGTGAAAAGATAGGTAGATTATTCACATTTGAATTACAGGACACTAGAAACATTGCTCTCTTTAATTATGGTAGTCAGACACTCACAGAATTGGAAGTATGGCACAAAAGGTTAGCACATATTGGTGAAAGGTCATTAAAGCAAATTTGCAAGGACCAAAGTGCTCTTGGACTCCCTAATTTGTCAAAACAACATATGATTTATAAGTGTAGTGCATGTCAATTTGGAAAGTCTCACAGGTTACCATTCATGAAGAAAGGTTATATGCATGGAGATCTCTTGGAGTTGGTTCATATAGATGTATGGGGACCTAGCAAGGAAGCTTCAATATCTGGATCAAGGTATTATGTTTCCTTTATTGATGATTGCAGCAGATGGACTATCCTATTCTTTATGAAACACAAAGATGAAGTTTTTTCATGTTTCAAAAGATATTTGGCTCTTGTGGAGAATCAAACAAGTAAATCACTAAAAAGGCTAAGGTCAGATGGAGGGGGAGAATACTTCTCCCATGATTTTGATTCTTTTCTTCAAGAAAGAGGAATCAAAAGAGAGGTAACTACAAGGTACACTCCTGAGCAAAATGGAGTGGCAGAAAGGAGGAATAGGACAATTGTTGAAGCTGCAAGGTCTATGTTAAATGAAAAGCATTTACCTAATTACTTATGGGCTGAGGCTGTATCTACAGCCACTTACTTGATTAACAGGTTGCCTTCAAAATCCCTTGATGGGATGACTCCATATGAGGCTTGGAATGGAAAAAGACCAAGCTTAGATCATTGTACAATTTTTGGATGTATTGCTTTTGCTCATGTTCCTTCACAGGTTAGAGGCAAGATGGATCCAAAGGCAAAAAGGTGTGTATTTATTGGATATGACAACAATCAAAAGGGCTACAGGTTATACAACCCTACCAACAAAGGGTTCTTGGTAAGCAGAGATGTAGTTTTTGATGAAAACAATTCATGGTATGAAGATTCATGCAGGAAGGTCAATTTACCATATAATCTTGAAGAAGATTTCCAAAGCTTGGTAGAGAACAACCAAAGATTGAAGAACAAGACACCTCGGAGGATGATGAAGAATCTTATATGGAAAAGATCAAAGCATGGAAGTCTAAAGGTAAAGCAAAATTGCAGGAACTTGGACATGAGGCAGAATCATCACATCATGGCCTAAGAAGATCTATGAGGGAAAATAAAAAACCAGAAAGGTATGGGTTTGACACCTCATTAGTAACTAAACATTCTATCTACATAGCACATGACATAAACCAAGAGGAGCCATCATCATTTGAAGAGGCCAAAGCAAAAACAGAATGGAAGCATGCAATGAAGGAAGAGATTGAAGCACTTGAGGAAAACAACACTTGGGATTTGGTGCCCAAGACTTCATCCATGAAGGTAATAGGCTCAAGATGGGTCTATAAACTCAAGACGAATTCTGATGGTTCCATTAACAGGTATAAGGCAAGGCTTGTAGCAAAAGGCTTTGCACAAACTCAGGGAATTGATTATGAGGAGACTTTCTCTCCTGTGGCAAAGATGCCTACTATTAGGGTTTTGCTTAGTATTGCCTCTTCCAAGAATTGGAAGATACTTCAACTAGATGTAAAGAATGCATTCTTGAATGGTTGGATAACAGAAGAGGTATATATGGCACAACCACCTGGTTTTGAGAATCAAGTTTATCCTGGTTATGTGTGTAAACTTAACAAAGCATTGTATGGTCTCAAGCAAGCTCCAAGAGCTTGGAATTTCAGGCTTGTTTCATTCTTGCAAGACAAAGGCTTTCAACCAAGCAAGGCAGATCCTTCACTCTTTATTAAAAAGAGTAACTCTGAGGTCATCTACCTATGTGTATATGTAGATGATATTATATTGAGAGGAAATGATGCAGATGGTATGAAGAAGATCAAAGATCAGATGAGAGAAGAGTTCAAGATAAGTGATTTGGGTTCACTTACCTACTTCCTAGGTTTGGAAGTTGTCTACAAAGATCATGGTTTGTTTCTCACTCAAAGAAAGTACATTAAGGACATGTTGGCAAAATTCAAGATGCAAGATTGTAAGATTGCAGGTATTCCAATGGAGGTCAATCACAAATTGAGCTCACATGAAGGTGAACTCATAGAGGACATCACATCATATCAAAGTCTAGTGGGTAGTCTCAACTATGCCACATTGACAAGAGTAGATATATGTTACAGTGTGAGTGTGCTAAGTCAATTTATGCACACACCAAGGAAACCACATATGGATGCTGCCAAAAGAATTCTCAAGTATCTCAAAGGAACCATAAATGAAGGACTTTATTATCCTTATGTATCTGATTTAGATTTGAAGCTATTTTCTGATGCAGATTGGGCTGGCTCCAAGGAAGATAGAAGGAGCACTTTAGGTTATCTTACCTTTGCAGGTTCAAAGCTTATTTCATGGTCATCTAAGAAGCAACCCACAGTTGCTCTCTCTTCTACTGAAGCTGAATACAAAGGTCTTGCCATAGCTACTCAGGAAGCTATGTGGATGGAGACATTATTCAAAGATCTTGGATTGGAGTTTGGAACTCCAACTATTTTTGGTGACAATATGAGTTCTATTCACTTGGCTGCTAATCCTATTTTTCATGCAAGGACTAAACATATTGAAGTTCATATCACTATGTACGAGAGAAGGTTCTAAGCAAAGAGATTCAAATATCATATGTGTCCACTCATCAACAATGTGCATATATTCTAACCAAAGCATCGGATGGTACAAAGCTTTGCAAATTCAAGGCTATGATTGGTTTACAGGTAATCTTGGAAGATCAAAGACCTCAAGCATACTTGGCTTGAGGGGGAGCTGTTGGAGCAAGTCTATGACAAGCCTAAGTATTGGCTTGAGTCCCACAAAGTCATAGAAGAAGCCTTAAAATGAAGACTATGTAAAGTTCACTTGTGAACTACCTCTTGTTACTTTTGAAGAGTTTACTTAATGTAAAAGTGAAAGAATCTTAAGTGGTTGAGTCCACATGATCAAAAAGGGAAAGAGGAGCCACGAATTCGTGATTTGTGGTAGGTAGAGAATCAAATCAATCATTGATTGATTGGAGAGTGATTGAGGGAAGTTAGCCTCCCAAACTCAACTATAAATAGATGGCAGTTTTAGTCGTGGTTAGAGAGACCTATGTGAAGACCTCCAAGAGCTGAGCTTTATGCCATATCAAGGTGTGATTACAAGGCACACATATGTATCATTTTCTCAGTCAGATTGCAGAAATGTTTTCTCTGAGCTTGGTGAATCATTTTCAGTAATTTAACTTGGTAAAGTTAGCTCTATAAGTCTACTATATGCTCACATTTTCATGTCATTTGGATGTTGCAATCTTCAGTTATGTTCATTTGAAGTCAACAGGGTTTGTTCATCTGCACTTCTCTATCAGATACCCGACTTTTTCACTCATCTTTTCAGAGCCATTTCTCAGTGGTTACTTATCCAAATTCAGTGCTTTAAAGCTTGTTAGATTCAGCTTACTGTCTAATATAACCATACAAAGTTTCATAATCATTGGATTCCTACATTTTGAGTTATGCTCATTTTTTTGCTCACTGGTCTCAAACTGTAGCAACCTGTGAAAATCTGGATGATATCATCACTTGTTAAAACTCATTCTCAGTGTGTGGTTTGTTATTTTTGATGAGATTACTCTTGAAAGTTATCTCTTTAAGTTATCTAGACTTCCCCAAGAGGAATTAAGTTAATTGCTGCTGTGCTCAGATTATGCAAAACACTGGACAGGTGTATGAACCAAAATAGCAAGTTTTTCACCTCTGAGCTAACTCCAACTTATCTGTTTTGATATATCTTTTTGAGAGTGATCTTCCAAGGTACATAGGATGTCTAATACATCCATTGGAAAGCTAAAAGGGCCCACCATATACTCCTAGAGTTCATTTGGCTGGTGTAGATCAAGGATTTTGCAACACCTCTTCATCTTCAAGCACATACCTATCCATCTCTTCACAGTTACGTCACTCCGTTTCCCTTGGTTCTATAAGTGAGATCTCTTACCACATCTTTTTATTTCTTTTTCCTGAAAGAAAACAAGTATTAGTATAGCCGAAGCATTTATTTATTTACATAGTATGTCCATTCCTAAGGAAGTTGAAGCTATGACCTAATTCCCATTGGGGAATGTGCACCAATAACTTCATTATGTACATCAAGTGCTGAATGCTTGGCCCTGTAATGTGGCCCTATTATGCATACTTTAGGTGCATTCGATACTTCATGAGTGCAATTGGAATCTTTGTTGTTGTGGTGGTCCATTCCTTGCGGTTGCTTTGGCTTCCAAATCCACTTCGGTGTCATGATATTCCATGTCTTGCCTCTGGTCCTTCGAACTTCATGTATTTCCTTTGATGTCCTAGTAATTGAGTTTTTTCTCTTCATGTTTCTATGATGAGTCTGTCTCAGCTGCATGGTTTGAATGTCTTGATGTAATGCATCCTCTTGTTTGTTTATCTCTTGCTTGCCTGCTTGTCTGACCTTTTTGGGAATCCATATCTATTGTCGTGCCTTCTGAGCTTCAATCAAAGGCTTCGGGAGCCATACTTGCAAGAGTCTTGTTGTTTTGGATTTCGGTGAAGCTGACTTCTTGTTCTCCTGTTTCTCCTTGTGAGTTGATGTTGACGTCTCTGATTTCTGCACTTGATCCTTGCCTACCCATTTGAATTTGACCGTTCCTTCATGCGAGTATTTGAGTGTTGTTTTCCATATTAGTGATCCTTCTGTCATGTGAGAGACTCCATGAGAGTTGGTTTCCTTATTTTCTAGCCGTCCACCAACTGAATAGGGTGATTTCACCTCTTCCTTGGACACATTAGGGTTTGAGCTTTCTGCTTCTTCTAGATTGGTTTCTGAGGTATTAGGACTGGAATCATGTTCCACTACCTCTTCTTTGCGTTCTTCTGCACTCTCGATGGCTTTTGGTTGTTGTGAAGGCTTCTCCCCTAGTAGACTAAAAATTTCCTTGTGCCCTATCTTGGCTGAAATATAGCCTTGAGCTAGGTTGATGCTTACTTCATTCTCAATGATCCAATCCTGTCCTAGGATCAAATCTTCTAATAAATCTTCATCTCTACACACTAAGACTCGTAGTTCCATGGAAGAATTTCCTAGGTGGAGGGATACTATCGTTGCTCTAATGCATTGTATGAGTTGACCTCCAATTCCTATCATATGAGCCTTTGTGGGAGTCATAATCATTTGAAGATCTTTTATGATGGTATTACGTATGCAACTAAGTCCTGCTCCTGAGTCTATCAAGGCATCTCTCAATTTGTACTCTGTCATGCCAATCCCTAGGTTTAGGTAAGGTTGTGACCTGTAAGCACTAGTCGTGTCAGATGTATGGACTTGGTAATTAGCCATAGGATAGGTTCTTCTCCTTGGAGATATCGTTCATCTCTTTGCCTAATCCATTCTTTCCTTTTCTTGATGCGTTCTAGGGCTTCTTGTCGTGCCTCCTCTCTAATCCGTTCTTCCTCTTTCTTCCTATTTTGAGCACCTACCAGACGTGCTAACATTTGATCTGTTAATGGCTCCATGAACCGTTTTACTCTACATCTGCTTATGTAGTTAGGAAGAATGTCTCCATCTAAAGTGGCTAGATTAACTGCTCTACTAGTAGAGATCCTATTTATGATCAGAGGTCCATATCCACGTTTTTGTAACTTCTTGGCATGTTGCTTTAGGGTGTAAACCAGGACTAGGTCTCCTTCTTCAAGTCTTTTGTCTTTTATATGTGTGTCATAATATGCCTTTTGTCTTCTCTTGGCTGCATATATTCTTGCTACTGCTTGTAACCTGGTTTCATGCAGCTTTTCTATTTGGTCTAGTTGTTGGGGACTCTTAACTCAATTCACTTGGACAGAGGAATGTGAGAAGGCATTCAATGAGTTAAAGAAGAGACTTAGCACAACTCCAATTCTGAAAACACCAAATTGGAACAAGCCCTTTCATATTCATGTAGACGCTTCTAATTATGCAATAGGATGTATCTTAGCCCAACCAACAGATGAAGGGAAGTTAGATCACCCAATTGCCTATGCGAGTAGACAACTGAACCAAGCGGAGAGAAATTATACCACTACCAAGCGAGAAGGATTAGGAATGGTCTATGTAGTAAAGAAATTTAGACACTGCCTCTTAGCCAACAAATTCAAGTTCTTCATAGACCATCAAGCCTTATTGTACCTAGTCAATAAGCCTTGTAACATGGGAAGATTGTTAAGATGGTTCCTACTATTGATGGAGTTCGACTTTGAAGTGATAGTGAAAAAGGGAAACACGCATGTAAGAGCAGATCACCTTTCTAGGTTAACACATGGAGAACCGCCCAGTGGAGTACCTGATGATCTCCTAGACACTTATTTGTTTAATTTGGAAGTGTGTCCAAAGTGGGCAGAGAAAATAATTCCTATACTCACTCATGGCCCACAACACCTTAACAAGGAAAGCAAAAAGGAAATTCTCCAATCAAGAAATTTGCACATTATTGCTGAAAGTGTGTACTATAAGGAACCCAATGGTGTATTGCTAAGATCTGTTGAGGAGGACAAACAAGTGAAGCTGATTGAACAAGCTCATGTGAACAAATGGAGGACACACAAGGGACCTCATGGGACTATTAGGGAATTAAAGTGAATAGGAGTATATTGGCCTGACATGCCTAAGGATGTCCATGACTACGTGAGTAACTGTGCAGAATGCCAGGTGACAATCCTCAAAGATCATGTATCCATACCTTTCTCAACAATAGCACCCAATTGGAGCAAAACATTAGTTAAATTCCTAAAGACTAGAGAGCATGAGGAAGGAGTTAGCTTGGCAAGAAAACGATCCCTAGAAGAGATGAGCAAAGATTATGTACTTATGGGAAGACAATTGTTTAGAAGAGGAAAAGACAACCAATTACGATTATGTGTTCATGAAGGAGAGTATTTACCCATATTAGAGATGGCACACGCAGGTGCGACAGGAGGTCATTTTTCAGCCGAGAGAACCGTAAAAATGGTCCTCTTCATTGGCGTGTGGTGGCCAACTTTACATATGGATGTTGAAACACATGTACGAAGCTGCGAGACTTGCCAAAGGGCTAAATACCCAATTTGGAGAGATGACATGCCTTTGAGACCTATGGTTTGTGCAAGAGCATTGTCTAAATGGGGTATTGACTTCATAGGACCCATTAACCCACCGGCCAAAGGGTCTCATGCCGAATACATCATAGTAGCCACAGATTACTTGACAAAATGGGTAGAGGCAAAGGCTACTAGAAAGAATGATGCTCAAACCATGGCTAAGTTTCTTTTTGATCATATCTTCACTCGTTTCGGATTACCAATTGAGATTGTGAGTGATCGAGGAACGCACTTCATTAACGAAGTGATAGAGTCTCTAATGAATGAGTTTTTAGTGATCCATAAAAAATCAGCCCCATACCATCCCCAAGCCAATGGTCAAGCAGAAAGTTCCAATAAGGTATTATGCACAATACTGACAAAAATCGTCAATAATGGGAGGTTTGACTGGGACAAGCAATTGCATCATGCAATTTGGGCCTTCCGAGTTGCATACAAGACTGCCATTGGAACTACCCCATTCAATTTGGTGTACGGACAGAATGCAATTTTGCCCATTGATTTTTTAATCCCCACTTTGAGAGTAGCACAATAGTATAAATGGACCGGACATGGGTTTGGCGATTATGGCATACACGTGGATAAATCGACGGTAGTATCCACAATGTCCCATAAATGCTTGTACCTCTTTCGCATTCTTCGGTCGAGGGAGCTCTAAGATGACCTTAATCTTATCTTCATCCATGGAAATTTCATTTCTAGAGACTATGTGTCCTAAGATCTTCCCTTGTCTTACCATGAAGACACATTTCTCTAGGTTTAGGCAGACTCTATATTGTCGGCATTTGTTAAATATCTTTCGCAATTCAGGAATGTGGTCCAACCTTTGATTTGAATATGTACATAGGTCATCTACATACACTTCCATGCTCTTTTTCAGGAATTCCTTGAAAACATGACACATCAATTGTTGGAAAGTAGCACGCGCATTAGTAAGTCCAAACGGCATCACTTGGAAGGCATAGACTCCCCATTCGGTCACGAATGCAGTTTTATGTTGGTCCTTAGTAGCAATAGCTACTTGATTGTATCCAGAGAATCCATCTAAGAACCTATAGACTTCTTTTCCTGCTACTCTTTCCAATAGATGGTCCGTAATGGGTAATGGGTAGCTGTCACGTATGGTGGCTGCATTGACCTTTTTCAAGTTAATGCACACTCTAAGTTTTCCATTCTTCTTAGGTACAACTACTAATGGCGAGACCCACTCGGTGTGTTCTATTTCATATATGAATCCTGCCGCTAATAGCTTGTCTATTTCTTCCTTAATTTTAGCAGCATAGACCTCATTGTATGTATATGGGCGTTGTTTTGATGGTTTCGCATCTGCTATCATTGATATTCTATGAGAACAAATTGAGGGTTCCACACCTTTGAGATCCCTATATTTCCACGTGAATACATCTCGATATTCTTGGATCAATTGTTTTAACTCTTCTTCCTCTTCCACTGACACATCTTTGCCTATGTATGTGCATCTTTCTTCTCCATCTTCCACTGTTACTATGATTTTTTTTGTTTGTTCTTTATTGTCGTATGCTTCTCCGTCTCGAGCCTCTCGTTTAGGCATTTGAATGGCTACCTTTCTCTCTTCTCTTCATATCTTTTAAAATGTTTTGGAACTTCAAATAGGTTTGGGTCTGGTCCTATTTTACTCATGTTTTCCTCTTGCTTTTGTACTATGGGAGCGGCTTCTATTGCCAAGATCCTTGTTGGTTCCTGCTTTTCCTTGGTTCGAATGGTGTATAGATAGCTCTCTTCTGAATCGAATTCTGGTTCCATTTATATACTCTCATATTCCTCTTTCCATTCTTTTTCCAAGATTTCTCCTTCTTCCACTTCTTGAAGGACAACCATGTATAAATTCACATCATAGCCTTCTTCATCTATGCACTCATTCATAGTTAGTACTTCCTCGTTCCCACACACATCTAAGGTGGCTAAGATTTCCATCCATCCATGCGGTTCAAAGGTTTCATCAGGAAAGATTTGAGGCATGTACCTTGGGTCTTCTACAGGTCGGTAGTTAGGATGTCCTATTGGCCATAGCTGTGTCTTATTGTCCTCTTTCTTGGCTTCTTTACACATCCATAACTGAGCATCCTTGTGCATCCATGATTGATCGCTTGATCCGACGCTATGAATAGACAAGTCATCTTCCTCCTTGTGTATGGGATTCCATTGTAGTGGAGGGACATCTCGATATGAAAATGTGTGCAAGTTTATCTTGGTGGTATTTCCTTGATGTTGCAGGTATAATGAATCTCTTCCCCAGTCTTGCACTACCCGCATTTGTCTCATGAAAGGTTGTCCTAATATCATTTCATAGTTGTTAGCCTTTTCAAATTTATAGATGGCTAATGTGTGTTCGAATTCAACTCCACAGGTGGTTAATTTGATTCTTTCCAGTATTCCTAAGGGTTTCTCCACATGACCATTTGCTAATTGGAGTTTCATGTGTGTGGGCCGTAAGGCCGGCTTTCCCCATTTCTCCCAAATCTCCTTGGTGGCGATTCCTACTCCAGCTCCTGTGTCTGGATTGCCTTGGTCATGTATCCATTGTAAGTGACAGGTAGACATGTATTACCTTCATCTCCTTCACTAAATTCTCCCACCTTATCAACTGGGATTTGTATCTTAGATGAGTTTTCTTTTCCCTTCACTTCCGTTTCGTCCTCCTCTTGCCCTAATTCCAATTGACCCGCTAATTGCTTCCATAAATGCGGTTTAACCTGAAGTAATTCTTCCAAGGTCATTTTGCATAGTACCTTCGTCTTCTTAAGTTCCGTTAGATTGTGTGAACTCTTTTATGAGTTTCCTTTTCCTTTTCCATGTACCGTGGGTGCTTGGATTATCATAGACTCCTTTTCGTATTCTCCCATGTAATTTGGTAAGGTTGAAATGCTCTGGGCTTCTTCCCTATTTCTATCTAGTCTTGATATTTCCTCATATACTTCTTCCATGTTGGGGTTTGGTTGATAAAGTTCCACATCTAATTCCTCAAGGGGAGGCTTAATCACTCCATTCTTCTTCCATTGTTCTTCTCGGATTCTATTCCATAACTCTTTTGGCCAATCAGCTTCTAGCTCACATATTGTTGACATCGGTTCATCTTGAGTTTTCACTCGTTCACATTTGTCATCCTTCCCTCTAAGTTCTTTATTCTTGACTTTGACACAATCCTTTTGTTGCTCCTCTACTATTCTTGTCTCAGGAAGTGTCGGGATAATCTTTTCTAGGGTTGCTTGTGCTACCTATATGAGTTTTTGACATATTTCTTTTTCTAATTCTCCTTGTGGGTAAAGCTTTTCATGTTGCTCTACATTCGGTCCAGTCTTAATTCTAGCTTGGTAAGCTTTCAACCACATGTCTAAGTCGTCAGGTTTCGGGCCAGCTAGAATTGATCCTGATTTCTCTGCTTCTCGGGTAAGCGGTGGAATGGGAACCTCTTCCCGAATCCCTTGTTCTCTATGCTCTTGTTTGTTTCTCGTTTGTTTCCTATTTTCTTGACCCTTGTGTTTCATCCATTTATCTTTGAGATTTTCTCTTCTTTCCTTCTATTTCTATGATTTAGTGTTCTGGGTACTCTCACGTGGGTCCTCAAAATCTTCCACTATCTGAATTTTGGGACTTGCCGTTCTATCATTTTCTTGTTCTCGTGCCGGTTGTTTTCATTTTTGCTCTTTTTTTTGGTGTCTTGTAATGGCCTTCAAGGGCATTGTGTATTACTTATCACTTCCAGGTGTTTCTATCACTTCAATTACATTAATTGGTGCAGTGTCTTGGACTTTGGTTGGGTTCTTAGGGCAATCTCTGAAAAGATGTTCCTTTCGGCAATCATTGCAATATCCTTCCCAAGTCCTAGGGGGTGGTGGATTGTAAGGCCGAGGACATTCTCTAATAAAATGGTCTCCTTCGCATCTATAACAAGGTCCTCTCGGCACAGGTGGTCTAATGGGTGGTCTCATGGGTGGTTGTGCTTTAGGTGTTGTATACATTAAAGTTGCTACCTCCGTTCCATAAGCCTGATCATAACCTTCATATCCATAATAAGCCGCGTCATATGCTGGTTCATACTCTAGCATGTTGGCTTCATGGGGATAGTAATCTCCTGGGGGTAGCTCATATCCAAGGTTTGCTGATTCTCCACTGGACATCATTGAGGCTGGCACTATGGCTCTTTCCAAATTTTCTTCTAGTTGGGCATACTTCACAGGTACCACTTGTTGAGGTTGTGACAGTTGTGGCCCTAACACTAGTTGGGGCGGTGTATATGGGACTTGCTCGTATGGTCTCGGTGCTCCTGTTGGGGTTGGGTAAGGATTGTACCTGGGTATCTCTCTGCCTGGCTCTCTAGGTGGATATCCATATGGTCGATACTGAGGTGGTTGTAATGGTCATGCTTGCCTATTGAATGGGCAGTTCTCTGTGGCGTGATTGGTGTATTTTTGTTCTATGTGGCAGTACAAGGCAGTTCCTTGTTGAAGCTATCTATTGTATGGATATGTCTGATACGCACCGGTTCCTCCTCGCACACACATGTGTGTAGGGTGATCACCTCCACATAGACTACATCTTCGTAACATGGGCACTCTTAAAGCCGGGTGTTGGTAATTTCTATGTCCTTGGACTCCCAACTTCTTTGCTACCAACTCTGCTAATTCCTCCACATTACTGGAGTTGGAAGTAATAGTACTCCGTGAGTCTTCTGATTTAGTGGGGCTGGGTGTGCTCTTGAGATCCTCAACTAGATTGTCTTCTAGGTCAATGCACCCTTGAAGACACTCACTCAGGGTTTGTAACCTCTTCACATATACTAGCGTTCTTAGGGTTCCATTCGTAAGTCCATCCAAAAATAATGAAATCATTTTTTGCTGAGTGGGTCTCTCTGTAGTTGGACATCTAACAACATACTGATTGAATCTTTGTGTGGCGGTTTTCACAGTTTCATTAGGGTTTTGTTTAAAGCTGTGGATTAAAGATGTAGAGTTGTGTTTAATCCCTCTCTTAGTGAATTCCCCAATGAATTCCTGAAAAAATTGTTCCATGTTTCCAAATTGGTTGGGGTTTAATGGCTGGAACCAAGTCAGAGCCGTTCCTGTGAGGGCGAGTCCGAAAGACTCATACTGCACGAAGAAGTCATCTACTTGTTCTGCCCCTAGAACTTGTTTAAATTCAATGATGTGATTGTAGGGTTCTCCCAATCTGTCATAATGATTTCTTACGCATTTGGCCACTTGAATAGGCCTCAATCTTCTCATTGGTTCTGGCGGTCTAGGCATGACAGGGAAGGCAGGAACTACTGGTCTAACTGGGGGTATTCCATGTTGCCCTCCTACTGGTGGTCGGTATTGATTACCTAATCCTGGGTGGGTCCGATTGTGTGTTTTCACGCCTAGAGTTGCAAATTGTACATGAGTACGGTTTGGAACACTCCGTTGGCTAGTTTGTCTTGGCATGGTGTGCTCTGCCTCTTGTTGGGTTCCAAAGGGGTTCTGAGAGGTGGTTGCCTGCTCTCTCTGAGGGAATACAGGCAAACCCGTGTATTTCAGTTGAGCCATGTCTATGGCATCAACCAACCAATATCTTCTCCGATTTTTATCTAAGTATGTTATTCTAGTCACGTCTTTCGGATCCTTTAGCTCATAAAATGTCATTGGGCTTTCTTCTCTTCCTTGGGTCGATGAGTTTGTTTGAAGCAATAAGTCCATTCCATGGATCAAATAGACTTCCAATAGGTAGTCGTCTTGAGGTATCAAGTCTCCTCTCATGACTCGTGTCACTTGGGACCTGCCTCTAGGAGTAGTCACTAACTCCTCAGGGTTTGGTCTCCCTGAGTTTTCTTGTCCCTCTAACTCTCCCCTTTCATTGATCAAATCGGGAAATTCGGTTACTATGTAGATGTGACCTATCTTGTCCATGTATGCTCCTCCTTCATACTTAACAGTCGGTCTGGGCATAATCGTTGCCTCTATTGTCGTCACCATTCTAGCCACGGATGTGTTTAAGCCATCCAGGTAGATGGGAATCTCCTGGGCATTAGTAGAAACGTATTGTAAGGAGGTACGTTATTCTCCCTCCATAGCGCTCATGAAGTTTCTACCTGGGGCAGGGCCTTGCATGTCTTCTGAAGCCATGGGTATCTCCTCCTCTGAGTCACTAGAGGTGTCTGAATAGATAGAGCGGTGACTGACCTGAGCAGCACTTCCAACAGAAGATATGACACTCCTTCGACTACTTAGCACTCTCCCTGACCTCAAGTTCATTCACCCTCTTGAGGCTCTCCAGGTCTCTGAAGCTCTCCCTAAGTGGCTCCTCCAATGCTTCAAGTTTGCCCTTCAAAATGGTTCAAAATCTCTGGACGATACCACACCAGGCGATACTGCCTTGGGCGATACCAAACTGGCCACGCTATATACGTGAGAACTAGGCGATATGATACCGCACCAACAGACGATACGATACCGATGTTGATCACAATACGATACTGGCTATCCTAGCGATACGATACTTGAAGACTAGACGATACGATACCAGGCCTAGTCACGATACGATACCAAAAAGGGCATGATACAATACTGGAGTTTGCCCCGATACGATACCTATCTCCTCACGCGATACGATACTACAATGAAGGGACGATACGATACCAAGATGGTATCGCAATATAACACCGATACGATACTTGGGGTTTCCACGATACGATACTGGTGCAGGTGGCGATACGATACTACCAACTTGCACGATACGATACTAGAGGCTCTATCGATATGATACCGGAGGCTCTGCCGAAATGATACTAGAGTGGAGCACGATACAATACTGGTGGCTACACGATACGATACCGCAAAAACTGCACGATATGATATTGCTGCAAGCGGTGATACGATACCACCGACTTGCGCGATACGATACGAGTACGGTATCGCGATACTAAACAGGACAAGGCACGATACAATACCAGAATGGACTGCGATACGATACCATTTTGGTAAGGTGAGATCGCGATACCAACCCGGCGATACGATACCACGAGTGGTATCGCGATACCAAGGTTGGTAGTCGACGATATGATACTTTGGCGAGTATCGCGATACAAGGAAATTTTTGGTATCGCGATACCAGAAACTCAACCGATCGCGTCAAGCCAAAATACCTCCAAATACAAAAATTTTTACACCCCCTTGGTCTTCTCTCACCCCTCTTCCCTTCTAGCCTACTGTCTCTTGCAAAGAAACTCAAAAAACACACTGTCTCTCCCCGCGATACCAGATGTGAAAGTATTCACGTTTTGGTGCAGTTTTAAAGTGTTTTCGTCAATGAAATCTCATGGAGTCTTACCTCCGTGAGGTCTTGCTTGCACCTTGAGATCAATACCTAGCTTTGATAGCCTGGAAAGCATGATACCAAGTCCACGATACCGATCGCTACTTTTCTCACGATATTGCTCTCTGAACAGTGAGAAATGAACTGGAATTTTTTGTTTTTTATACTTTTTGGTGACTAAAGCTACACTAACTAATTTGGCTTTTTTTTTTTTTGAGACTTTTCTTGGTGATCTTAACTTACTCCTACCTCACTCCTCTCCTTCTCTTCTCCTAACCTAACCCTAACTCTTCCTTCTCTCCCTTCCTACCAACCCGAAACCTAGAAACTCATTACACACACCTCCAGGATGTGAAGTAACAAGTGCTGAGGTGATTGACTACTTGCCACTGAACGAGTTCACTTCTACAAGTACGATTTCATCACACTCGATCTATAACCATCACGAAGGCACCTTGGCTGAGTGTTCCCCAACAACGGCACCAAAAACATGTGTACCTAAGTCAAGAAGACTTAAGGACTTGTGCCAAAGAGACTAAACCTCATTTGCAACACAAGTGCGTATAGTGGGAAATCGACACACGCTTACTTGTCAATCCGATCAAACGGCCTAACCAAGTGTATGAGCACATGTGCACACATGATGGAAAATGAAGTGGTTCAGCTTATATGTATGAGAAAAGACTAATCCACCTCTCTAACTCACTGAAATATTGAAAGTGTCTGCCGCAATACCACTTACAACAGTTTTCAGTAAATCAAGGATTCCTCCTAGCTCCAAACTCTGAATATAGTCGACAGCGGACTCGTTTCGAAGCTCTCGACGAGAGGCATCTATTGGAAGTTCGATTTTGACAATTGTGCTTCAAGTTATGACCGAAATAGGGAATGGTGGGAAACACCCACACTCACTCCACAACTTCTACAAGCTCACACACACACTACAGTAGCTCAAAAACAGTGGAGAGGGATAGACAATAGTCCTACACACATTCCAAGCATTACACACACATAGAAGATCAAAGAGAAGATGGAAATCTGCAAGAAAGAAGCCAATTCGAAAATCAGGAGCTCCCCTTCTTCACAATGGCAAAAAAGTGTCTACAAAGAGTCACAAAGTGACTTATATACATGTGCCCTAAATTTGGTCCTTTCACACAAGAGACCGGGACTTTTATTACTAAAAAGGGAATTTCCTACTAATTTACAAGGGATATTTTACAACAAGTTGGGATTATGCAACTAGAGGACTCCTCTAGTGCATTTACATGGCTTTGAGGGATTTTCCTAAGACTTGAAGAAGAAAAAATGTGCCCATTAGTTTGAAAATTTTGGGGCTCCTCTTTTGTGCTTCTTTGCTCTGCAACAGCAAGATTATTACAAATGCAAAATGGAAATTGATAACCTTTTTATGTATATTTTAATTTAGCACGTATATTTGCTTTTTGAAAAACCATTCACAAAAATACTCCATGTTTGTTGTGCCCATTGGGTATCGAACCCAAATGCTCTAATCTTGCTCTCAAATCTTTTGTTCTAAACCACTCATCCAACACCTTTTTTTTGTGGAGACTTCTAAGTCATACTCATCATATGCTCTAGTTATACAATTTTGAGATATTATCCAACAATCCCCCCCTTCCATGTCATAATGGTACAAGGTTTAATAACCTACAAAACTTCGTATGCTTTTCTCTGGATAATGATTCAGTAAAAATAATTACAATAGTTTCATTTGTAGGTATGTAGATGAGCTCAATGTGCTTCTTAGATACTTATTCCTGAATGTAGTGGTAATGAACCTGTATATGCTTTGTCTTAGCATGATGAACAAGGTTCCTTGCAATAGCAATAGCACTCTGACTGTCTGAAATTATCTGAACTGTAATATGAACATGAACATCAAGATAACTCACAACTTTTGTAACCAAACTAATTCAAATGTTGTTGTAAAGGCAGCCCTAAACTCTGCTTCATGCACATTGAACTTGAACTTTGAAATGTATGATTGCACTTTGAAATGTTTTGTGACTTACAAATTTAGTTTTGAGTCCAGTTGAGATTTATGTAGAGTCAGCTTAAGATTAAATGGAAATTAGTGAAGAGAATTTTCAAGTATTTGAAGGGAACTTCGAGTTATGCTATGGTCTTTTCAAAGTCTTCACATTTCTTACTTAAAGTTTTTCCAGATTTGAATTCGACAAATGATAAAGACTCAAGAAGAAGAAAAAGTGGCTATTGTTTCTATCTAAGAGATTATGTTATCTCTTGGTTGTCAAAGAAACAACCTACAATTTCTACATCTTCAAGTGAAGCAGAGTATAAGGCTGCTCTACCCTTGGAGTATCTGCAGGAGTTTGTGTCAGCTTACAATTAGCACATTGCTGAGTTACTGTGAGTAGCAAGTTTATTTATGTTCCTACTTGTTTATTCACTAATTTTTGATTTAGGGATAATCAGAATTGGGCTTTGTTGTCAAATAGTTCTAAACTGTTCATGTTCTCCATATTCTCACACATAGACTCTTCATACCTCTTAGGCACACAATTTTTTGTATCTAGTTCCTATTTTTACCTTGATTCAGATATTGTTAGTTTGTATCATATTCACACATTGTAAATTAGACATTGGAATATCATTTTGTGTAGGTGAGCATCTTAGCTTACCATACACTTTGAAAATCTTGTCTATTCTCTCTCTCTCTCTCACTCATCATCTTTTTTATTACTAAGGTGTGTATGCTAAGGTTCATGTGTTGGAAGATCTTGTAAACCTGTGATTAATTGTTATTGAGGCCCACCCCACTTCCAACATTTGGTATCAGAGCATAGTTGACATACATCCTTAACAACGTGAGTGATTATAGACTTGAGAATGAAGACAATCTTGAGGGAATGTCTAATTATCCAATGTGGAGTTTTATGACGATGAATCTGTTAGTATCAAATGACTTATGGACTATTGTCAATGACACTTATCCAATTCCAAGAAAATTCAGAGAAGACAATGCTTCATCTTCTAGAAGACTTGTTGTTTGTATATCTGTTCAACAGGAGGTTAGTGAAGAAGAAGGAACTACTTCATCATCATGAGGTTGTACTACTACCACATTACTTCCTATAGAAGAGCAATCCAAATGGGCTTCAAGGGATGCACAAGCACTTTCATATATTGCTATGGGAGTTAAGAGGTATATTATACCCCAAATCAAGTCATGCAGAACCTCTCATCAGGCTTCATTGGAGTTGGAGAATCTCTATCAGAGTAGGAACCCCACTAAGAATGCTCATCTAAGGAGTCAATTAACTAGTCTAATAAGTTCAGACATTTCAGTAAGTTGATTTAGTTCAATTGATTTAGTTCAGTTAGATAATTTGAAGCTCAAAAACTTGAAGAATATGCTTGGAAAAGAACATTTCAAAGTGCAATCATACATTTTCAAAGATCAGTTGCACATTTTGAAGTTCAATAATTTACGAATTCAGTTTTTAGTTGAGTTCAAATTCATGCACAATCAGCTTAAGATTCAAATAACCACTTCCCCCATAAGACATGGTTGGTTCATCCTAATCCTCTCTCTTAAGGTGAGCTTCATCCACCTCTTAATAGGATTATGTGATATCAGGCATGTGAATGAGGCTATTTGAAGGCATTTCTCCTAGCTTGGGGGGGTTTGACCCTTGGAGTAGAGGATTTACTTATGCATTTTGCAGAAGAAAAGAACAAAAGGACTCATGAATGAGAATTAGCACCACTCCATGACTATGGAGATATGTCCTCCACAGGAATGAGTTGGGCTCTAGATATCAACGACCATTGAGGCACCACTCCTCTTTCAGTCCATGGATGAAGCCCAACTATCTCCTTCCTCCTCTCTACTATCTAGAGAAAACTCTTACCTAAGCGTGCTAGCCTATAATACAAAGATAGCTTTCCATAGTTGCATACCATCTCCTCCTCGTCCTTTTTCTTCCTTCTTCTCGCTCTTTTCCTTATTTCCCCTCAAAAACGGTTCTATCAAAGTTGCTTTGTCTCGGATGAGTGATGAAAGTCGTCCTTCCACTTGCATACATCTTTGGGAGATGCTCTTGTCCTCCGCAAACAGAGGAAGTGCCATGATCACAACAGCCCTCCTTTTCCCTTCGCGAACCACCCTCTTCTCCTTTTGAACCGCTTTCCACACCTTTCCTTTTTTGAAACCTTCGTCCTCCCTTTTATCCAACATTCACCATGCAAAACTTCACGAATACTTTCTCTTGGGTTTCAACAATTTTTTTTTTTTAAAAAAATCTCATTCACATGGAGCACAACCGTCCAAATAGAAGTTGAGCACAACCTATCAAATCATATAATTGAATGATAAATAAAAATCGATGAAAGGAATTGTTATGCTTGTTCTAATAGCTATAAGGCCTTGAATTTCTTGTTTGGGAGTGGAAATCATTTATTGAATTTAAGAATTCAGATGACAACAAACAGATACTAATATCAAGAAAATCCATATATTGTTCCTCGATAAAACACCAAATTGATTAAATACTTTGATAAAGAGAATTTATGGTTCTCCATGTACAACATTCACTCCGTTCTAAAGTGTCCCTCTTGAGTTGGAATTCATGAAGATGAAATCTCCATGACAATACAAGCAAGGAAGAAGCAATAGAGTGGAACAATGGAATCTTTTCATTCATAAGCTAGCTAACCCCTCAAAATGAGTGTACATGCTCTATTTATAGCTTGTAGACTAATTATGACCAATTTCACACCTAGCTAACCCCTCAAAATGAATGTAAATGCTCTACGCATAGTTGCACATTATCATGGAAAACTAATTTCTTTGTTAGTATATGAAAAATGTCTACCTCCCATGATTGTATCTTGGTGCACACATGTGAGGCCTCCATTATGAGGAGAAGAGAAGCCAATTGTGCACTACCCCATTGGTGGGAAACCTAGCTTAGATGCTGGAAGAAGGTCACTATGGACCATTGATGATTAGTAGATGGCTTAGGGAGACTTTGTATATGGCCAGGTGGAATATTAGCAATTTTGATATGAAACACAAGTTAAAGCTTTGGATGCTTTAACGTATGAACCAATTCATGATCTGGATGACCTCAGGTTCTTAATTAGAGCTCAAATCTAGACCCAAAACTCAATAGGGCTCCTTTTACTGATTTTTGTGATTTGTGAATTTGGTTCATAAAATAGGCTTTTCCTTAGGTCACAAGACCCCGCTTGGAGGCTACATATGGACAATGGTCTAGTTCGTGGTAGTGGCTACCCACACACAACCACCCATGTGTTGTTTCCCACGAAACATCTTCTCTATTCATGTCCTATTTAAGGAGCTATTGTTGAAGCACAAATGGGTAGTTCAGCAAGCATACATCTATCTTGTATTGTTGGATACAATGTCAAATTTGTCCAACTACAATATATGATGAGTATGACTTTTAATTCTCCACAATGAAAAGGCATTGGGAGAGTGGTTTACAATAAATGATTTGAGAGCAAGATCAGAGTGTCTAGGTTTGATACGTGGTGGGCACAATGAAGGTGGAAATTTTTCATGAATACTTTTTCGAAAAGCAAATATGTGCACTAAATTAAAATCTACGTCAAAAGATTAGCGACCACCATTTTGCATTTGTAACGATCTTGATTTTATATAAAACTATATAAGATGGGGTTTGGATCATTATGTGATCATCTTCTCAAGCTCTATCACTCTAACTATACACAAGCTTTGGAGGTGATCAAGGAGGAGGTCCTCTCTTAGAGGATTTGTTCTTACACAGTTGGAGAACCCTATACTCTACATCACTTGAAGATGTAGCAACTGTAGGTTGTTTCTTTGACAACCAAGAGATAACACAATCTCCTAGATAGAAACAATAGCCAATTATGATTCTTCTTGGTTCTTTATTATCTACACAATCAGAATCTAGAAGATATTTAAATAAGAAATATGAAGACTTTGAAAATACCATAGCATAATTGGAAGTTCCCTTCAAATATCTGAAAATTCTCTTAACTAATATCATAATTTTAGCTTGGATGTTGTGATTTTAATCCCCAACACCTGACCAACCACATTCTCTATTTCCTTGGAGTTGAAAGGAGTAATGATCATGTCCTCTTCTTATATTCCTCTTGCAAACATTTAGCATTCTATATGGGATAATAGAGAAGTCATCAAAGAGCTTTAGTGCACTCACACATGTTGATATATTTTTGTTGTGATGTATGTGAACAAACTTAGGATTGATGGGGCACGTTTTTCCCTCCGTCTTTAGGAGGTTTTCCCCCCTGGCTTGTATATAAAGCTATAACCCTAATATGTCACTTATCTTTGAGCATTCACTTGGGAATTCATTTAGTGTTGTCTTGTGCTCCAAGCTTCTTCTTCTTCCTTGTGCTCTTATTATGCTTGCACAAACCTCGAACTCCAATAATTGGTATTAGAGCAGGTCGCCGCTTTATCTAAGGCATTCTCGATACCCCTCTGATCACAGTCTCAAAATTGCACAAAAATTGGTGAGCATACTCAAGTCAAAATTTTGGTCTTAGCTTGCTTCAACCTCTGAATGCACTATCACAACACTTATCTAGGAAATTTCATCCTTTTGTGCCAAACATGTATATAGGTCTTGGTTTGCCAGTACAAAAGCCTTGAAGTCTACTACATATTTAGTAGATCTTGACAGGGTAGTTTTGTTCAATTTTTTCAGATACAATCATTTTTTTTCATCAGGGTATTTAGTAAGTGGCCATGATTGAAAGCAATGATGTATTCCATATGTTGGTTGTGGAGGACAAGTTGATGGTACCAATCACCCATTATGGGCATATATGATGCATCATGTATTGGTAGCAAAAGGGTTGTGGAATAATGTTTAGGGTATTTAAAAATGCCTTAATACACCTGAGACTACAATTATTGAAGATAATGCAAATGGCATTGAAGATGATGATCTTCAGATTCTTGTTCGTGCTACGGTTCTTGCTACACCTACTATAAAGCAACTTCATTGGGATGGTAGAAATTCTCAAGCATATGCATTGATAGCCTTGTCTATCAAACATGCCATTATCTTTCATATTTGTTCTTGCAAGACAATAAAGGATGCTTAGGATACACTTACAACCTTATACTATGAAAGAAATGAGGCTCGTGTTGTTTACCTCTGAAAATAGTTGGAGACTGAGCACATTAATGAAGGAGATTCCATGGAAATTTATTTGACAAAGATTAAAGATTTGAACGTGTAATTGATTGTTACTGATGAAGTCTTGCCAAATACCTCACTTGTTTAGGCTGTTCTTAATGGTCTTCCACATTTGTATCAAAGTTTTGCTTCTACCTTTGATTTACAATGAAAGGCTATCCAAATGCCTTAGCATTTGAGGAGTTAGTCTCTGTTTTATTACAAGAAGATTGATTCCAGGAAGAAAAAATCCATTATGTGTGTCGTTGATCAAACTTTCTTAGCTAGTCAAAAGGGCAAAGGTAAATGGAGCTCATCTAGTGTATGGCCAAAAATCAAGCTTTACCACATCGCTTTTGGCTTGAGGCTGTTATTTGTTTAGCATATGTACTTAAGAGTGTCCCACCAAAGCAGTGCAATCTATGTAAACAAGACTAGTGAATGATGTGTGTGCCACTCTCCTCCCATCCATTATTTGCCCTTGTATTCAAAATAGCAGTGATCTAGAATGGTCTAGTGATGCCATGTGGCCATCATGCAACACTCATCCCCATTACCATTGAATACCTTTGGATATCCCCCAAGCTTGGGACCTTGGCTATGTCTGACCCTTGTCGCACACACACATGGAGTGGTCTCTATAGACCAATGTCTGAGACTCTCTCCCCCTTCTAAAGATAATTGTCCTCAATGATGAATGAGGGAAATTACTTGTGAACTAGATCTTCTGATTCCCAACTAGAGTTAGTAAGCGGTAATCCTCTCTAGGCTACTAGATACTCTTGGATGACACGATTTCTTAATCACATCTATCTCTGATCTAGTATCCTATATGGAGAATGATCTGTGCTATCACTTTCCTGCAAAGAAACAATACCCTCTATTAGATCATCCTCCCTAGAAATATACTTTCTAAGTTTACTAACATGAAACATTGGATGGACTCTACAATGAGGAGGCAGATCTAATCCGTATGCAACATCACTAAGCTTCTTTACTATCTTTTAAGATCTCCAAAACCTTGGTGAGAGATTACTACCCTTCCTTGTGGATAGTGAAGTAGATCTAGCTGGAACTTGAAGAAAAACTATATCTCCTTCCTCAAAGACTCTAGGAGATCTCTTCCCTTCAGCATACTCTATTGCCCTATCTACTGCTTGCTGCATCTTGGCTTTAGCTATTTCTATATTTGCTTGGAGGTTTGCTAAGAACTTCGAAGCACTAGGACATTTCTTTGGCAGTCCTATGGTATAGGGAGCAGTGGGATTCATGCCATAGTTCATCTAAAAAGGAGACATTCCTATCACTTTATGAGGTCTATTGTTATAAGCAAACTCTACTAATGGGAAGTAACTATTCGAATCTGTCTGCTTCTCAGACACATATGCCCTCAACATGTTCTCTAAAATTTGGTTGACCCTCTCCGTCTGACCACTTTTTCTGGATAATCAACACTACTCATTTTCAATGAAACTTTCAATTTGTCAAATACAAAATTCCAGAAGTGTCCTATGAATCTAACATCCCTATCTGAAACTATGGATGTCGGTAACCCATGCAATATGAAGACATGCTGGATAAACAACTTCGCTAACTGTGGAGCTTCTATTATCTCTTGTGTGGGTATGAAATGAGCCATCTTGTTCAACCTACCTACCACAACAAGGATAGTATCTCCCTTCCTTTGGGTCCACGGTAACCCCACTATGAAGTCCATGGATACAATATCCCACTTATGATCTAGAATCTATAAAGGATGCAAAAAACATGGTGTCTTTACCCTTTTTGTCTTGTTGACTTGACACATAAAACATTGTTCAACATAAGTGTGGACATCTATGGCTAATCTATGCCACCAAAATGTTCTTCTAACAAGCTGTATTGTCTTTTCAACACCAAGATGCCCTGCGCAAGGAACATCATGTTTATCATGGATGAATTTTCTTCTCAAATCCTAGGAATCTGGTATGCAAACCTTTCCTTTTCATTTAACTATTCTCCTTTGAGAAATTGGAATGCGGAGTGGACCTCTTTGCTCTGTTACGAGAGGAAACATCTGAAACTACCTCGTCTCCTATGATAGAGTCATCATTGATGGCTCTAATGATTTGTAACAAATGTGGATCTTCCACTTGTGCTTCCTTTATTTCCTGAAGCAATGAGCTTTTTATAACTGTAAAGCTCATTTTATACACTATCCGTGATAATGCATAAACTACTATATTCTCTTTTCCTCTTCTATACAAGATGTCCATGTGAAAATCTTGAATGAGCTCAACCTAACGAGCTTGCCTGCCTCAAAGATTTGGCTGACTACAAAAGTACTTGAGTGTATGCTGATCTGTGTATACCTTAAAGTCTCCACCATAAAGATAGTGTCTCCAAAATTTAAGAGCATGCGCCACTGCATACAACTCTATATAAAGTGACATATAAGAGATGGTTGAACTACACCCTAAGAGAGAGGATTAGGAAGTAATCCTCAACGATGGCTTTTGGGGCAAGTGGTTAGCCCATCACATTCCTAACCAAGAGGTTGTGAGTTCAATTCCTTACACTTGTTTTCTAGAGACACCTAGCTTCTGAGCTACTTTCTTAGCAAGTTCCTCAATAGATGTGGATTGCATGGAAGAGAGGCTAGTAGAACTATCTGAATCTTTGTAGATTTTTGAAATCTCTAATTCCTCCCCTAGGTTATCCTCTATGTCTATACACATGCGTACACATTCTTCTATGGTTCTAGGGTCCTTCAGGTACACATATGATCTCAATTTGGTACTCAATAACCCGTCTAGGAATAATTGCACTTGTTTGGCTAGGTTAGGTAGCTCTGGAACAGGGCACCTCTCTAAGTATTGCCTAAATATTCTTCCTGCAAGTCTGACCATCTCTTGGATGTTTGTTTGAAGCTATGAATCAATGAGGAGGTATTATGTCGTATCCCGCTCTTAGAGAATTCAGTAATGAATGCCTCTAGAAGTTGGTCTATGGTCTTGAACTGTCTCTCATTCAGTGGTTGAAACCATGTAAGGGCTATGTTCCTAAGGGTTAGACCAAAAGCATTGTACTGCGTGAATAGGTCCTCAACTTGTTCAACTCTCAAGACTTGCCTAAACTCGGCCACATGATCATATGGGTCTCCCGTGCCATCGAAGTAATTTTTCATGGACTTAACTAGTTGAGTTGGCCTCAAGCTCCTAGTGTGTTCTCTAGGCCTTGGCAAAGGAAAATCATCAGCATTTCTTTGGTTTCTTGGAGCTCTAGTTATCTCAATTTCTTCTCTATCTGTTTATGTTCTCATCCTTCCTCTCCCCTGGGGGTTGGCAAAACTTACTTCTAGCTTGTCTCTACTTCTGTCCCTTTGAGCTCCATGAGCTTGGGAGGTCCTAGCTCCTTGGTGGCTGTAGGAGACATTAAATCTTGGTTGGGGAAAAATGAATTCACCCTTCCAAGTGTAGGCATGTCTGCCATGCTCGGTGACCTCGAAGAACCTCTCTGACGTATTGTCTAGGTAGGTTACTTTGCCTGGGCTATCAAGGTCTTTAAACTCATAGATTGTGAGAGCTCCCACCTCATTGGGCTGGTCAGGCTTATACCTCCAAAAAGCCTCGTTGGTTTTGCGGTTTAAAAGCAAATCTATGCTCTTATTGTCCTGGGGAACCCACTCTGGAATAATGATTCTAGTCAGGACTGATTTGCCATAGGGAGTCCTCGGCTCTCTTCCTAAGTTCCCTTGCTCTATGTCACCCATGTCAGTCTCTGCGATCACATTACCGAACTCGTCTGTCCTATCTGGGTGATCGGAGACTACATACATGGTTCCCTCTTTGTCTAGGTATGCGCCATTTTCAAACTTCACGGCTGGATGTTCTAGTCCAATGGGTTGATCTGGGTTTTTAATCTGGACTACGGATCTTCTTAGACCATCCTCATAGATGTAAGCACCTAATCGGTTGGTCCTAAGATATTCGAGTTGAGTCTTGTAAGGACCTTCAACCTTTTGTAGATAGGCCACACCTGAACTCCCTGTGGGTCTCTCTATACCTTGAGACATCTCTGGTTCACTAGTCTCAGAGTTTGGGTAGTGTGAATAATTACTCAGCTGTTGGGCCCAAGACCTAACAGTGTGATTAACACTAGCTTCAGAGGATCTAAGGCTTTTTTTGTCTCGGCCTAAGTGTCTTCCTGACCTAAGGTTCATATGCCTGGTTTCTCTTCCCCCTAGTCCCAAGTACAATCTCGTTGCAGGTTAGTTTGTATCAATCGCTTTGTTCTTTTTAGTTGATTATTGTATTAAACTCTTGTTTGAAATCACATCGTCAGGAATGCTTAAGTGAATATCGTGCTTGTAATTGATCGATTTCAGTTTACTTTTGTCCCTTAGGGTTTTCGTTCTTAAGACCTATTTAATGCTTGCACTTGGCTGATTAGTTCTCTTAGACTTGATTCGTGCCTAACATCGCTCTAATTACTCGCCACACCTAAGTCGCACTTAGCCTAAGCTAGGAATTGACAAAGGGGTTTGAGAGAACTTCCAACCTCCAATCACTTGTTGCCTTAGCTGCTACACAAGCCGAGGAAGCCTTCTTCCAAGCTTGGTACTCTTCCTTGCTAGCTTGCTTTGAATGCCTTGATTGCTCCCAATGTTCCTGCAAAGGTTAAATGTTTAATATTGCCCTTCATCACAATGAATTGACAGACACACATCAAAAAGTATAGGTCCCCCTGAGACTAGCTCTCTGCACCCCCAAAGTCCTATGGCTACCTAAGTCCTCCTAATGGCCAACTTAAAAATACTTGATCCAAAACTCCACATATGATTCTTACAAAAACCAGTCAAGGTCCACATAGAATTCTCAACGAGCTTTCCAACGAGACCAAAATCTCATCAATCGGAGTTTGCATGGTGGAGTTATGACCATTCATGCACTTAGGGGTCAGGACAGGCTCTCACGGTTCAAAAAATTCATCTATGGTTTTCTAGGTATTTTGCTCACTTCTAAGGCTCTAAGGTAGCTCCAATGTGTCAAAAATCAAGCCCCAAAATTACCCCAATTCAATTAATTATTACACCCCAAAAATTATTTGTAAGGCCGGTGTATCGCGATAGCTCGGGTCGATGTGTCGCCATAAGTGAGTGTGTCGCGACAGCTCAATGTGTCACGATAGGTGGGAGTGTCGCGATAGTCGAGTGTGTCGCGATAGATGGAGGTGTCACGATAGTCGGGTGTGTCGTGATAGATGGAGGTGTCACGATAGTCGGGAGTGTTGCGATAGGTGGGAGTGTCGCGATACACGGGTGTGTCGCGATAGTTGGGACACCTCGATGTGTCGCGATAGTCAGGTGTGTCACGATAGATGGAGGTGTCGCTGTTGGTGTAATTCAAGCCTTAACACTTGGCTTGGATATCAACCTTGAAGACTCTACATAAAGTTGAATCTTGGAAGCCTAAGCTTAGGATAATTCATGAGGATATAACTTGAAGAATGAACCATAGGAACCTAGTCTTATTGATCTTACCATTTATCTCATGTAAAAGTCTATATGACTTTAATCACTCTTGTAATCACACCTACTTGAGAAAGTCGTGGAAAAGTAGATGAATGATTGAGAGAATATCTCATTCACTTTTAGGTACAAGATTCTAGGAGAATTGAATTAGAATTCAAAAATTCAAATTCTCACTCAAACTATATATATGTGAAGGAAAAAGTCGCGGGTAAGTGTCACTCTTCCCGAGGTATTTCTGAGTGAATCATTGAGTGTGTATGAGCTATACCATAGCCTACACCTCTGAGTACCATTGGACATTACATATCATGCCAATGGGAATGTACAATCAATAGATTTAATACATATACTCATATTGATCATCTCTGTTATTCTCTGAGTGTACTCTTCAACTCTGTCAACTTCAACAAGGCATATCTCAAGATCTACTGAACCAAATTGGATAATTCAAAGTGCATTGGATTCAGCTCATAGTCTACTACACACCTACAAAGTTTCAAGGCCATTGGATTAACCATCACAGAGAAATCTCAGTCGGGGTGCTCACTAGTCTGTGACTGTAAGTCTCCTAAAAAATCGGGGGTACACCTTATTTTGCTAAAGTGATTTCTATGAGTGTAGTTTATCATTTCCTTTCATTCCACTTGAAAATGGAAGCTTACTAAGCTAATAGAATATCTCTAGAAGGAATTTTGCTAATTGCAACTACACTGGTCACACTGAGCATAACACTGAGCAGGTGTTAATACCAAAATAGCAAGTTTTTCAGGATTTTGAAGTCACAAGTAGTCTGTCTTGATTTGATCATTACTCATAACATTTGCAAAGCACATATATGGTTTCTTGGTATCATTTGGAAGCTCAAGGAGTCTACTAAGCATATCTGGAGTCAAAGGAGGGCAGGTGTGAAGCAGGTCTAGCAGCACCAACTTGATCTTCTGAGTACATCCAACCATCACTCCCAACAGTGGTATCAGAGCTTATAAGGTAATCATGGGTGATGGTTTCCCTTCCTTCATTGACAAATTAGACAGGAACAACTACCAAGCTTGGTCTCTAAGGATGAAGACCTATCTACAAGGAAGGAGCTTGTTTGGATTCATATCAGGAGATGAGGAATTGCCCTCATTCAAAGCAAGAGGCCTACCCACCAAGGAAGAGCAAGAGAGACTCAATCAATGGTGTGCAAAAGATGCTTTGGCAAGGTCATATCTTCTAAACTCTATTTCTGATTTCCTTCTACCACACATAAGGAATTGCAAAACTTCCCAAGAGACTTGGGAAACCTTGTCAACTTATTTTTCATCAAGCACAAGGGCCAGAAAGAATCAGCTATGGATTGAGTTTACAACTCTTAGGAAACAATCAAAGCAATCTGTCTCAGATTTTGTTACCAAAGTCAAGGACATTGCAGACCAACTTGCAAGTGTTGGAGAGGAGATTGAGGAAGAGCAAATAGTCAGACAAGTGATCAATGGACTAAAGGCAGATGACAAGTGGGAGAGCTTTACCACAGCAATGGACTTATACATGGACATCCAAGCACCTGATCTAACAACTCTGATTGGACAACTCTTCACACATGAAGCAAAGATCACAAAGAATGGAGAGCAATCAAAAGGTAACAATCCCTCTGCTCTATATACTGATAAGAAGGCTAAAGACAAGGGAAAAAACAAAAAGGTTGATGAAGAAGGCTCTACCTCCCAAGCAAACTATGCAGGGAGAGGTAGATCTTCTAGAGGTAAGGGCAGAGGAGGTAAGTCAGGTAGGGGGAGACCCTACAACCAATCTCCATGCAATATTTGTGGCTTGTCTAACCATACCACAGATGAATGCTACAAAAACTACAAGAACCAAAGAGGAAGAGGTCACCAAAGAGGAGGATACTCTCAAGGCAGAGGCAGATTCAACCAATCTCAAAGCTACCATGGCTACAACAATAATTATAACAACAACTACAATCACAATGGCAACTATCAAGGTGGATACAGAAATAGGAAGGATTACAACAATTATGCAGAGGAACAAGATGATTCCCTATTGATCATGAATATGACATCTAAGTCAGGTATCAATGATGATCATTTATTCTATATTGATTCAGGTTGCTCTAATCATGTAGTTGGCAATGTGGCACTACTTTCTGATTTGGAAGAACCCAAAGGCAAGCATCAAGTGCAGACAGGTGATGACACTAAACATTCAGTTGTTAAAGTAGGCAATGTCAAAACTAGTGATGGTAATCAGAATTTATTGAGCAGAGTATTGTATGTTCCAACAATCACCAAGAATCTGATGAGTGTAGGTCAGATTGTGGAAAAAGGTCTACAGGTCAGGTTCACTCAACATGGTGCATATGTGGAGGATCCAAGACATGGATTCAGAAGAATAGCCAAGGGAGAAAAATCAGGTAGATTGTTTACCTTTGAATTAGAAGACACAAAGAGTATTGCTTTGTACAACTATAAGGATCAAACACTATCAGAATTGGAGATTTGGCACAAGAGATTAGGTCACATTGGAGAGAGGACCTTAAAGCAAATGAGTAGGGATCAATGTGTGCTTGGGATACCTAATGTATCCAAGCAACACATGATATACAAGTGTGGGGCTTGTCAATTTGGTAAGTCACACAGATTACCCTATACCAAGAAAGGGTTTATGCATGAAGACTATCTGGAATTGGTGCATACAGATGTTTGGGGACCTAGCAAGGAGCCATCCATATCTGGATCAAGGTACTATGTGTCCTTCATTGATGACTATAGCAGGTGGACTGTCTTATATTTCATGAAACATAAAGATGAAGTATTTAATTGTTTCAAAAAATACCTTGCACTAGTTGAAAATCAAACAGGTAAACATTTGAAGAAGCTAAGGTCAGATGGTGGTGGAGAATACTTCTCCAATGACTTTGAAGATTTCTTGCAGGAAAGAGGCATCAAGAGGGAAATTACTACAAGGTACTCACCTGAACAAAATGGGGTAGCTGAAAGAAGGAATAGAATCATTGTAGAGACAGCTAGGTCTATGCTAAATGAAAAGAAATTGCCAAATTATCTATGGGCAGAGAGTGTATCTACTGCCACATATTTAATTAACAGGTTGCCATCAAAGACACTTGATGGAATGACACCATATGAAGCTTGGCATGGTAAGAGACCATCTCTAGATCATTGCAAAATCTTTGGTTGTGTTGCATATGTGCATATTCCCTCACAGGTAAGGGGAAAGCTAGATCCTAAAGCTGAAAAATGTATCTTCATTGGTTATGATTTGAATCAGAAGGGATAAAGGTTCTATAACCCCTCAAACAAAGGCTTTAAGGTAAGCAGAGATGTCGTCTTTGATGAAAATGATTCATGGTATGAAAATGAGTGCAGGAAAGTTAGCCTACCTTATGATATGGAAGAAGACTTTCCCAAGCTTATCAGAGAAGAACCAATTCAGAAAGAGGACACAAGCTCAGATGATGAAGACACCATCAACATTGAAGAGTTCAAGGCTTGGAAATCCAAAGGGAAGATGAAGATGAAGCAACTAGAAGATAATCCAGAATCCTCAACACAAGCAATGAGGAGATCTCAGAGAGAAAAGAAGAAGCCTATTAGGTATGGGTATGATACTTCCCTTGTAACCAAGCATTCTGTATATCTTGCAAAGGATCTATTGAATGAAGAACCAGGTTCATTTGAAGAAGCAATCACTAAACCAGAATGGAAGGAAGCAATGGATGAAGAAATGCAGGCTCTCAAAGAAAGTGACACTTGGGACTTGGTACCCAAGAAAGAATCTATGAAAGTGATAGGATCCAGATGGATCTATAAACTCAAGAGAAACTCAGATGGTACAATAAACAGGTATAAAGCTAGGTTGGTAGCCAAGGGTTTTTCACAAACCCAAGGCATTGATTATGAGGAGACATTTTCTCCTGTGGCCAAGATGCCAACTATCAGAGTTATGGTGAGTGTAGCTGCATCCAAGAATGGGAACATGTACCAATTGGATGTGAAGAATGCATTCTTGAATGGATGGATATCTGAAGAAGTCTACATGTCACAACCACCTGGCTATGAAGATCCCAAGAAGGTAAATCATGTTTGTAAATTGAAGAAGGCTCTATATGGTTTGAAACAGGCACCTAGAGCATGGAATTACAGGTTGACAACCTACCTCCTAGACCAAGGATTTATAATGAGTAAAGCAGACACTTCTCTATTCATAAAGAGAAGTAGTACAGAGGTAATATATTTATGTGTCTATGTTGATGACATCATTATTACAGGAAATGATGTTCAGGGAATTAGACATATCAAAGGACAGATGATGAAGGAATTCAAGATTAATGATCTTGGATTATTAAAGTATTTCTTAGGTCTTGAGTTAGTCTACACCAACTCAGGTATATATATCACTCAAAAGAAGTATGTGCAGGATATGGTCAAGAAGTTTGGTTTGCAGGATGCTAAAGTATCTACTACTCCAATGGAGGTCAACCTAAAGCTATGTGCTCATGAAGGAGAAGAAGTTCAAGATATCACAGGATACCAAAGTATGGTAGGTAGTTTGAACTATGCTACCTTGACAAGAATTGACATAGCATATGGAGTTAGTGTGCTTAGTCAATTCATGCACAAACCAAGGGTACCTCACCTAGAAGCAGCAAAGAAAATCTTGAAGTACCTCAAAGGAACTCAAAGTCATGGTTTGTACTTTCCTTATACATAAGATATTGACATAAAAGTGTACTCAGATGCAGATTGGGCAGGCTGCAAGGATGACAGGAGAAGCACATCTGGTTACATATGTTTTGCAGGTGATAAACCAATTTCTTGGTCATCCAAGAAACAACCCACAGTAGCTTTATCATCTACTGAGGCAGAGTATAGAGGGCTAGCAAATGCCACTCAAGAAGCCATATGGTTGAAGCTTTTATATTCAGAATTGGGTCTATACACAAGGCCACCAATTATATTTGGTGATAACACAAGTTCTCTTCACCTAGCAGCTAATCCAATTTATCATGCTAGGACAAAACACATAGAGGTTCACTACCACTATGTGAGGGAGAAATTACTTAGCAAAGATATTCAATTATCATATGTGTCTACTAATATGCAATGTGCAGATTTGCTTACTAAGGCTCTGGATGGAAGCAAGCTATGCAGATTTAAATCCATGATTGGCTTACAGGAAGTAATTGAAGAATAGAGATGAAGACTTGAGCCAAAGTGTTTGGCTTGAGGGGGAGCTGTTGGTGTAATTCAAGCCTTAACACTTGGCTTGGATATCAACCTTGAAGACTCTACATAAAGTTGAATCTTGGAAGCCTAAGCTTAGGATAATTCATGAGGATATAACTTGAAGAATGAACCATAGGAACCTAGTCTTATTGATCTTACCATTTATCTCATGTAAAAGTCTATATGACTTTAATCACTCTTGTAATCACACCTACTTGAGAAAGTCGTGGAAAAGTAGATGAATGATTGAGAGAATATATCATTCACTTTTAGGTACAAGATTCTAGGAGAATTGAATTAGAATTCAAAAATTCAAATTCTCACTCAAACTATATATATGTGAAGGAAAAAGTCGCAGGTAAGTGTCACTCTTCCCGAGGTATTTCTGAGTGAATCATTGAGTGTGTATGAGCTATACCATAGCCTACACCTCTGAGTACCATTGGACATTACATATCATGCCAATGGGAATGTACAATCAATAGATTTAATACATATACTCATATTGATCATCTCTGTTATTCTCTGAGTGTACTCTTCAACTCTGTCAACTTCAACAAGGCATATCTCAAGATCTACTGAACCAAATTGGATAATTCAAAGTGCATTGGATTCAGCTCATAGTCTACTACACACCTACAAAGTTTCAAGCCATTGGATTAACCATCACAGAGAAATCTCAGTCGGGGTGCTCACTGGTCTGTGACTGTAAGTCTCCTAAAAAATCGGGGGTACACCTTATTTTGCTAAAGTGATTTCTATGAGTGTAGTTTATCATTTCCTTTCATTCCACTTGAAAATGGAAGCTTACTAAGCTAATAGAATATCTCTAGAAGGAATTTTGCTAATTGCAACTACACTGGTCACACTGAGCATAACACTGAGCAGGTGTTAATACCAAAATAGCAAGTTTTTCAGGATTTTGAAGTCACAAGTAGTCTGTCTTGATTTGATCATTACTCATAACATTTGCAAAGCACATATATGGTTTCTTGGTATCATTTGGAAGCTCAAGGAGTCTACTAAGCATATCTGGAGTTAAAGGAGGGCAGGTGTGAAGCACGTCTAGCAGCACCAACTTGATCTTCTGAGTACATCCAACCATCACTCCCAACAGTCCTGATAGTCGGGTGTGTCGCGATAGATGGAGGTGTTGCGATATTCGGGAGTGTGGCGATAGGTGGGAGTGTCGCGATACACGGGTGTGTTGCGATAGTAGGGTGTGTCGCGATAGATGGAGGTGTCGTGATAGTCGGGTGTGTCACGATACCTCCGTGTGTCATGATACACGGGAGTGTCGCGATACATGGGAGTGTTGCGATACACGGGTGTGTCGTGATACACAGGAGTGTCACGATAGGTGGGAGTGTCGCGATACACGGGTGTGTCTCGATAGTCGAGTGTGTCTCGATACCTCGGTGTGTCGCCATAGACCGGGATATGGTGAATTTTACTGATCAACCTAGTGATTCTAGGAGCTCTCAGGCTGCGCTGTGTCGTGGTGCACTTAGGATCTTGATAGGGCCAACTTTTTGGTGTGTCACAATAGCTCAAGCTCGACGACTCGGGGCTTGCGCAGAGATTTTAAGTACCTGCTGAGCTTGCTGGAGATGGTGAGGATGCTGCAACCTGCAAGAATCATGCAAAAAACATACAAACACAACAATGCACACTCGCTCTCTCTCAAACTCTCACCAAGCAAATGAGGAGAATGAAATGGAAGTGGGAATATGAAAGGAAGATGGAGATGGTGATGGAGATGGAGATAATGGTGAAAAACAAGAAATTTACCTACTACTTACCATTCCAACGCGTCCTCTCTATGTCTTACCATCACACGCTCATCCTCAAAGCTCAATCCTCGGCAACGATGCCAAAATTTGGTGTAGCCCAGTGATGAGTAGCACCTCCTTTAATGTCAATCTAGGAAGACATGAGGATGGTATGAAGACCTCGAGCAAGTGAAGGCACAAGTGTGTGAGTGAGAAGCACACAAACATGCACACACATACACACACATGCACACACACGACAAGAACAAAGAGAGTAAGACAATGGAATCACTTCTATTACAACAAAGTTCTCATACAAGTTCAAAACTACAACAAGCTAGCCCAAAAATGAGCTCTCTAGCTCTATTTATATTTTGTGACTAGCTTTGGTCCTATTCAGACCTAGTGTCCGACCTAGTTAAAAATTAGGTTCCTAAGCTATTTTGGAGGCTCCAACGAGCTCTGCAAATTATGAAACTTGGTAGGCAAATACTTCTAAAGCTCCTCAAGCTCAAGGACTCCTTGGCTTGCACAAAATGGAGCTACAAAAAGGTGAAAAGGTATTTAAAATGGTTTTCAGTGATGAGAATCACTTTTACAATAATGTAAGGGTTGAAAAAATTGGAAGAGTTTCCTCAGTGCTAGATTTGTGTGTATGCCCGTACTAACTTCTTCTCATATCTATGCTTGATGGTTATTTTATTGAGTGCTCGGTAGTTGATACACATCTTATAAGCTCCGTCTTTCTTCTTCACAAGAAGAATTGGTGCTACAAAGGGTGAATAGTTGGATCTGATCAACTCTTTTTGTAGGTACTCATCCACGAACTTGCAGACTTCATTCTCCTCCTACAAACTCATTCTAAATGGTGGCCAAGCAGTCAGACTCACTTGTGGTACCAATTTGATCCTATGCTCAATGTTTTACAAGGTGGTAAACGTGAAGGTAATGCTTTCAAGAATAACTCTTGGAATTTTGCTCTTACTTTCTCTGGAAGTACTTGAGCATTCGAACTAGAGTTTCCATGACTCCATGAATCCATCATAATAAATGTCAAATACACAAATAAAGAAAGTAAATATACTTACAATCAATCTTGAGCAACTTGGTAGTAATTGCCAATTGCGTCTCTTGGAGATTTGGCTCTCCATAGATCAGTAGTCGCCTCTCCTCATGGTCAAACTAATACACATGTGAAACAAAGTTGACGACTGGTCATTTCCCTAGCATGCCACTTCTAACTTAGGACTACATCGAAACATGCCAGTATAGCTATCTCAAAATTCAATTTTTCCTCATAGGATTGGATCTGAATTGGCAAACCAACTACTCGTCAGTCCCTCGTCTCAGTTCACTTCCCATCAGCTAACTCTACTGTGTAGGCATAGTCTGACGGCATAGTCTCTAAGTGTAGCCTCCTGAGTAGTCGTGAACTAATCACATTATGCATTGAACTAGTGTGAAAGTGTACCTTGATAGGCTATCCTACCATGAATCCCCTTATGATAATGAGCTCGGTGTTTGAGAACTGGTATCCTTTCTAGGACACTGACAAAAGCACATCGTCTGGCATTCTTCATGATTTTCATGTTCACTATGGGAGATGATATCTATGATGGGGAACTCCAAAGTCTTCATCTCCATGACTCCTTGCTTGAGTGGGATTAATAACTATGGTGGCTATGATTTTCTTTTTCTTAGGAAAATCCTTGAAAAGGTGGTATCCTAGATACCCATAGCACTCTTTTGATGAGGGGTAAGAATAGACTTATTATATGCCCTCTCAACCAGAGTAGACACTTTCCTTTTCCCTCTTGAAACTGTCTTGATCATATGCACTTGCGTAGCCTCTCTAGAAGGCTATGCACTGATCAAGTGAGGAGTAGATGTGGGGAAGGGTCCGCTTATCTTAGTCCATGAGGACCTTTAAGCTTGGGAGCCTATGCCCTTGTGGCCATCCTCATAGACTAAAGCCGTCTCCATGGCCTGTGCCAAGTAGTGACATCTCTCCTTCCTCACCAAAGGTCTAATAGTTTCCCTCAGTCCCAAGACAAACTTTTGGACCTGGAGAAACTCAAGGATAGTATCATGTACTTTAAGAAGTACCTCACTATACTTATCTGAGTACCCTTGAACAGTTTGGTTCTTCTGGCTGATGAAGAACCAAGTGTCTAGCACTCTATACCTCTTTTCTTGCCTAGAGCATCTACCTCCATTCTGGGAAACTCAGTCTCAAACGTCACTTCCTCTTTCTTGGAACCACGCACATGTTCCAAGATCTCATGAAGTGCACTCTCTAAATGTGCTATCCTAGCACTCATGGTCTCTATGGGGTCTGGAGTGCACTCACCCATGAATCTATCAGTCCTAACTAGTGAACAGGGACTTGATTCCATGCTGGGATAAGGTGTATGTATCTTTTTATGGTTTTATGATTTTTTAATGTCTTTTTTAAGGTTTTTACACTCTATGTACACCGAAGATATCCAAATGGGAGCAAAAATAGACAAATCACAAGCCTTTGCATAAAAGAAATAAAAAAAAAGAAACTTTTCGTATGCTTTATCTACTTTTTATGCACATGCATGCTAAATCTTAAAAATTTTGGCAGCATATCAACGTAAAAATGAAAATAAAAAAATGAAACTAAGTGCACTACATGCACTTCTCCAAACAAATGGTGCTGATAGGCACAATATATACATAGTAAACCTAAGGGCACTATACACCCTTGCAATGACCCTCGTGCTTGCAACATGGTATAACAATAAGAACATTGCAAGTTCTTATATTTTCCTTTCCATACCTGCAAAACCAGGTGCGAGCTCTACTTGAAACACTACTTTCACGCAAAGTCTAGAGCCGAACAAGCTTCTAATTAATCATATACAATGTATGCCATGCAAAATGTGTTAAACGCTGTGTTCTAACTGTCAGAAGTGCGTTTAAACGTTGTTGGGTTCTTGGGAGTGGAAGGGGTCTGTAAAAACAGAGGCCCTATGCTTGTTTCCCAAAATGACTTCACACCACAATATACAAATATTCAAGACTTCTATCATGAATTGGTATACCCTTCTCAATCTTTACGGTTCGTTATTCTAATTCTTCCAAGGTTTGCCGAACACACTGTACAGACGATTAGTATCATGATACGGAGTTACCTCGGACCCTTTTCCGAATACACATTGCAGTAACATTAGGAACAATAGCAGTAGTTCAACCTTCACCGAACAGTGCTCATAGTCAAACTCAACCGAAGACACAGAAGGACTCAATAGTTACAGACACACAGTGCTTTGAAGATTCAGTACGCAACTTAGGACGGCTCTTACCGTAGCTTAATCTTTGTCGTACGAACATAGACCTCAATACGGAAGACAACACAATACAAACCGGAATACCAGAAAAGCTACCATAGCTACACAGACTTCACCAAACATTGGCAGACCATTTCAAGAAAGAATAACAACACGATACGCGAACTAACACAACAATCCCAATAAAGACTCGCAAACGACTTACTCAGACAACAGTACAACGATCTACCATCTGTAAATGAAACTCATAAGCGCAACAGAGATCGATAGACAACAAACACGGATATGCACGGTATACTCAGAGTACTCAAAAATTAGACAAACAACGCTACAACAGTGCTCAGAAAATCACCCAGACGGACAGTCTGGTGATTCCACGAGTCGTCACTGAGCATCTCTTTTCATTACTTTATATAAAAGATTACAACTGTCAGTGTAACAACTTTTCGCGCGTGCGAACAAAAGATTCAGTTTTACAACTTCCAATCCGGCGGCCGACTAACACTCTGGCACGCACGGTGGACTCGAACCCGCTGGTTTTACAAAATTATTGTTCTTCTATAACTCCGTCTAAATACATGTTTCTGGCTAATCTAAAGGTTCGGGCGATTTTCTTCTTTGAAGTTTCTAACAGCTGTTTGAGAGTATCCGGTTCTACTAGTTGTGCATCTACTCTTACAGAACTTAAAGCTATAGCTTCGGTCAGCAAAAATTCTGCTTGCATCTGCAAAAAGGCTTCTTGTAGGTAGAAATCATTCGATAGAGCCGCATCTCTGGAAACTTTCATTTCTGCCACTTGTTTCTCCATCTTGCTTACTCTTTCTTTCTGATTGTCCAGTTGATTCTCCCTTCTTTCGATCTCTTGATTCTGAAACTGTATGGTTCTGGAATATGCATCCCTTTCTCTTCGGAGATCTGTTATTACTTTTTGTAATTGTGCTTCTAATGTCAGTTTTCGCCGTAGAATGTTGTTTACCTCGTCAAATTCTATCTTACATTTTTGGAGTTCTTCGGTTGTTTTCATCGCCAGATCATACTGTTCTTGGCCTTTTTGTACCACTTCGTCTAGTTGAACTCTAGTTTCTTCGAGCAGATTTCCTAATGTGATTCTTGCATCTTCTTTGTCCTATAACTCTTGCTTCATTTTACTGATTTCGGCATTTGCATTCTATAATGATTCTTCTTTCTTTGTGAGCTCAGCCACCGCCGCATCTCTCTGTCTGGTAACCATTTCCTGTTCGGCAATTCAGGCTTGTAATTCCTTCAGCTGTTCTTGTAGAGATTGGTTTTCGGCTTTGGCTACTAGTAATTCTTCCTGTAGGGGGCTAATGTCGGCCTCCAGTAGATCTACTTTATGTTGGAATTCATTGCGAATATTCTCTGTTACTTGCTTCATTTGCGCAGGGAGTTGTTATGGTAAATTGATTAGCAGTTGACCCATTGACGCTAACTCAGAGAATACGGGGATGGACGTGAGTGGAGGAGGGGGACAAGGTTGGGAAGAGGATGCGGTGAGGAGTTGCTGGGAGTTCGGTGGAGAGTAGTTAGGCGATGAAGATGAAGAAGCTGCGAGTTCGTCGGGTTCATTGGGTGGAATAGGAAGGATGGGGTTGAGCGGAGGTTTCGGTGGTGGAGTGGGCATGACAGGGTTAGGTTATGTTACCTGTTCTGTTGTTTGTTGTGCAGTGTCGACAGCTGTGGACTCAACTGCTTTCAGAAGTTCGTCGAAAACTTCTTTAACGATCTGTTCTTCATTTCTTTGGTTTCCCTGCTCTGATTGTTGCTGTGATGTCTCTTGTGACGAGCTTGTGTTGGATTCGGTATGATCCTCCTGTTCTTGTTGTCCTTCTGATGAAGATTGTGCTGATGATTCGTGCTGCATAGACGTTGCGGTGTCATGGAAGGTTTCTTCGTCCTGTTTTTCTTCATCCTTGTCATCTTCTTTGTTTTTTTTGGTTGACCCCTGGGCTTCACTTTCAGAGGAACTGATTCTAATTCTTTTCCGACAGAAGAGTTGATTGAGTTCTTCTTCGTCTTCTTCATCGTCCTCCAATAATTGCACAGAATCTTCATGCCGCAAGACCGGGCCTCTGGGTGGTGGTTGTGCTGCAAGAATGGCCGAAAAAAGGAAAGAAATAATGTGCGGCAATCTGGACCTTGGCATTCCTCCTTTGTTTACCTGTTTAATTATTGAAACGCATTCCTTGTGAATGCGGTGGAAGAAGTAGGATGCAAAATTTATCGGTTCTCTAGCAGTTAAATCAATGGCGGAGTAGAATGGACATGATATTCCATAAGTACGTTTCTGTAGGTTCAGGATAGCTACTAAGAACTGAAGGGTGGATCTCTCAGGTTCCGGTCAACATAGGATCGCGTATTCGTTGGATGAATGCCTAGAGAATAACTGATTCATGGTGGCTAATGGCAGATTCGGGCCATTCTCTCGACCTTGCGAAGGGAGTCGAAATGACTCAGCGAAAGTTTGGAAGGTGATTACGGTTCGGGAGGGTAGGGAAGTGATAGCCCAGCTTTGCTCGTTGGCAGGTGTTTTAGCGATAGCGGCGATGATCTGAGCAAGAAAGGAGTGGGATTCCAATGAATGCCACGGCAGTTCAGCAAAATTGGATAACCCACGGGTGCGCAAAAACTCTCCTACCTCAGTAGGGAGTCCGTCACGGAAAGCGGCATAGTTTGCCAGAGCTTCCATGGCGCAAACGATGACAGCAAGCACAAAACGCAAATGCACAGGGTATACAGTCACACAAATCACGCAAGCACAATAGCGATTTTTGGCGAAACGGAGAAAGTTAAGTAGATGTTCGGTAGTGGGGAGCAATCAAAATCACTAATAATCATTCATCATTGAGATGATAACTTCTTAACTTCGGTGTGCATGCATGAGTAGCTGGAAAGGGCAGGGCAGCTGTTGACATAATTAGGTATCAAAACGCGGATATTTACAGACTTATTTTATTAAGCACGCAAAAAAGAAAAGAAAAGAAGAGAAAAGGAAAGAAAAGAGAACGCCAAAAGACGCGGCCAACTGCGAAACATTTCATTGCGGGTTAGATGTTTGTTGATACGGCCGTAGCTTCGAACAGTTGATGACTTTTGGAAGAGGAATTCCGGTCAAAGTAGTCAACCGAAAAGTTGCTAGGCCCACTTGTTCAAAAATCCGGTAGGGGCCAAACCATCGTAACTTGAATTTGCCAGCAGAGTGATTTGATTTTGCATTGTAAAATAGTACAAGTTATCCCACCGTAAAAACTGGGGTCTTTAGATAGCGATGATGTGTTTGAGCTTGTCTTAGCTGTACTTCCTGCATAGTTAGAAAACTTTGCCATCGGTGCTCATCCAGTTCTCTGAGTGTATCTAGCCGAAATGATAAAGAATCTTCTGGTATTAATTTCTGAGTGAGAGCCACACGTAAGCTTGGCACAATAATTTCCAAGCAAAACCCATCGCGCTAATCGGCCACCTAAGTGCTGTTGCCGAACCAGATAGACAAGTGCAACATGATCTACATGAAAAGTAAATTTGCGGCCAAGTAAATAATGCCTGAACTTCTTGACAGAGTATACTAAACCCAGACATTCCCTTTCAGTTACAGAGTAATTCTTTTCCGCAAGGGCAAGCCTTCGACTTGCATAGTATACTGGTCTGAACCACTTATTTGTTTGTTGCATTAATACGCTTCCAATTGCTATATCTGAGGCATCAACAAATACATGAAAGAGGTGATCCCAGTCAGGAGGCTGTAAGATGGGAACTTGTGTTAATAAAAACTTTAGACGATCAAATGCTATCTGACATTCCTGAGTCCACTCAAATTGTCGAGGAGTCTTGGTGATTAATCTGTTCAGTGGTATTGCCAAATGAGCAAGCCACCGTAAGTGCCGACCATGCCATCTTACTTGGCCCATGAAGCGCATCACTTCCTTAGGTGTAGTGGGCACAGGTGCTTCTAACACAGCTGTAATTTTATCTGGATCCACCTGTATACCTTGTGCAGATACGATGTGGCCAAGTAGCCTTCCACATGAAACCGCAAACACAGATTTTTTTGGGTTCAAATAGAGTCTGTATTCTCTGCATTTTTCAAAGCAATACCGTAAATGGAACAAGTGTGCTACTATCTTGCCAAATAACGAAAAATCATCAAGATAAACTTGCATAAACGAGGTAAGGTAAGGGGAGAATATTTCCTGCATACACCTCTAAAAAGTACTTGGAGCATTTCTTAATCCAAACCACATTACGGTACAAGCAAAAACACCCCAATTGGTGATGAAAAGTGGTCTTTGGTATATCCTGTTCAGCCATTCTAACTTGATTATACTCACTGTATCCATCTAGGAATGAATACATTTCATGTCCTGCTACTCTATCAAGCATTGTGTCAAGAAAAGGTAGCGAAAATGAATCATGCACCGTAGCTGCGTTCAACTTCCGGTAATCTACACATATTCGTAGCTGCTTATTATTTTTAGGCACAATAACAATTGGTGAGATCCATTGAGCATGCTCTACTGGTACAATGAATCCGACTTTGAGTAGCCTATCAAGTTCTGCCTTTACTTGTGATGCATAGTTCGGATTCATCTGGTAGCTTGGTTGTTTGATTGGTTTTGCTTCTGGCTTCAGCATGACCCTGTGTTGATTAATGCGCGGGTCCAAACCCTCCATGTCTTTGTAATCCCATGCAAAGACGTCAGAGAACTCTCAGAGTAGCTGGATTAGGTATGCTTGAAATGTTTCCGATAAGTTTTCTTTTATCTTGACAGGACGCGGATGGTCTTCATCTCCTAAATTATAAGTGATCAACTGATCCTCTGGAACATAAAATTGTCGAGGCTTCTCTGTATCGTCAGCTGGCTTAAAAAGTTGTTGCAGTTGAGCATCATCTATAGCAGCAGTATCTTCCTTCTTATCTTCTTCTGTTACAGGCATCACCGTACAAACTGCGGGATTCCAATTATCTACAACAGATTGTAGATCAACAGTTCCTAGGGAGATTAAGTCAATGTTGTTCTTTAAAAACTCTTCTTCTTCATCATCTGACAACCCATCTAACATATGAACTGGTTCTGCAAAATACGGTCTAGCATGCAATTCGCAAGGCTGTATAGCATCTAGTTTTACAATATATTTACAATTATTGTCTTTGAAAGTGAGTTCCTGTGCAGACCAATCTTGTATGACCTTAGCTTGCTTCAGCCAAGGATGGCCAAAAAGAAGATTATAATCAAGGGTGGATTCCGGTAATTCTAGGACGACAAAGGTCATCTTAAATGTGGTACCCTGCAAAGTTATTGGTACATTCCGTACAAGTCCTACTGGATGGAGTCTTGACTGGTCAGCCATTCTGACAAAGAACTGAACTGGTTCGATTTCAGTCCATCCTAACTTCTTACACAGTGCAGCAGTAGCAATGTTGACACCAGATCCTCCATCAATTAGTACTTGTGTAATTTTATGATTTTTATACCATACCGTAATTAAAGGAACCGAATGATCAACCGTAGAATCAGGTTCCAATTGCACTGCCGCTGTTGCTGGAATGGAAGAAGGTATAGGACTGAACTGTTGTTGGAATTGTTGTCGAACTCCTGGTACTAGTGCAAGTAATTGGCCAAGAGGAAGAGTAATGGATGCTTTAGATAAAATCTCCTAGGCCTTATGTGATTGAATTGTGCTTTCCACAGATTCTGAAGATGATGCGTCGGCTGAAGAGGATGTATCTGCTGACACATCAACAAACTTAATTAACAACATTAGGAGATCTATTTCAAAGATTCATCTGGTCTCGGTCAAATCTTTATATGTCATGGATAGTGTGCTGCCCTGAATTCTTGCATGTGGTGTAGAACATTTGTCTGGTCGGGTCTTCTGCAACATTTTTATTTGCCTTTAACCATTCCAAGTCTTCTGTAAATCCTCCAACCTTGTTTTCCAGCTGCAAAGCCATTGCAATCACTGCATCTAGCGTCATAGCTCCTACACAGCGTATGATCATAACCTGTTTAAGTTGCGGAGTCAATCCATTGATAAACCATTGAGTGATAACGTCATCCGGTAGGTTGGCATGTGCTGGTGGTAATTGCCTCAAATGGGTTCTGAATAGAGTGGCATATTCCTGCACTGTTTGATTTATCTTCTGTCTATTGTTTTGCAGGTAATCGAAAATTTCGGCTGGATTCTTCTTTAGCCTGAATCTTTGCAAAAATGCATCCCTTACTGCTTCATAGGTGCCGAAATGGTTAATATCATATTATGTAAGCCATCTGGCTGCTTCATTAACCAATGTAGACTAGAAGACAATAGCCTTATACACCGGATCGGGTGGATGGTTGAGCACTGCATAACTTATCTCAAATGTGCGTACATGAGCATCTGGGTCATCTCCTGAAAGTCCACCGAATTTAGTGTACGTTACTCCGGTTGGAGTCAGCCTTGGTGGGCATAGTTGTTGTTATTGTTGTTGTTGTTGTTGTTGCCCGTTCATGGCGCTCATGGTTGTATTGTGGCTATCTTCTATACCCCGAGGCTGAATATCTAAATCGTCGGAATCTGTATCGTCAGCCTTTGCACTTTCCGGGTCAATAATCTTGTTCAGTATGTTTCGAATCTCGGTTTTGAACAAGCTACCTTCCTTCTTGATGTCAAATGTAGGAAAGCTTACTCCCAATAGCGGTGACTGGATTGATGATTCACCAAAAAATGGTAAACCACGGCCGGAAAACTGCGAACTTTCAGCAACTGGTACCGAAATATCACCGGAATGTGTCGATTTTTCACCAATACAGGGTGCTTTTTCTCCCTTGCTGATTTCTTTGACTAAGATGTTTCTATTCGTAAACAAGCTCGAATCTTTACTCAATGATGTTAAATTAACTTCATACTGCGTCTTGTTAGATTCTGGAGTTACTATATCTTCGACAGATTGTGACGGAATCGCATCGGAATCTGCCAGAGATTTAGTTCGTTCCACCGGAATATGACCGGAATTCTTACTAACGTTCTTTACTTTCTTGACAATTGGGTTAGACCTAGCTGCGCTTTTACCTCCTGGAGGTGTCCTTAGCAAATTAGGTACCCCAGGCTGGCGGTTCTTTGGATATGTTTCACCGGATCGAGTAACCGGCATGTATCATCTTTTGGTACTAATCGCGTACTATTACTGTCGATTTACAATTTATAGTCACGTTTCCACAAGTGATTTGCAACAATCTAATCTGTTGCCACCTTCCCACAGACGGCGCCAGTGTTAAACGCTGTGTTCTAACTGTCAGAAGTGCGTTTAAACGTTGTTGGGTTCTTGGGAGTGGAAGGGGTCTGTAAAAACAGAGGCCCTATGCTTGTTTCCCAAAATGACTTCACACCACAATATACTAATATTCAAGACTTCTATCATGAATTGGTATACCCTTCTCAATCTTTACGGTTCGTTATTCTAATTCTTCCAAGGTTTGCCAAACACACTGTACCAGACGATTAGTATCATGATACCGAGTTACCTCGGACCCTTTTCCGAATACACATTGCAGTAACATTAGGAACAATAGCAGTAGTTCAACCTTCACCGAATAGTGCTCATAGTCAAAGTCAACCGAAGACATAGAAGGACTCAACAGTTACAGACACACAGTGCTTTGAAGATTCAGTACGCAACTTAGGACGGCTCTTACCGTAGCTTAATATTTGCCGTACGAACATAGACCTCAATACAGAAGACAACACAATACAAACCCGAATACCAGAAAAGCTACCATAGCTACACAGACTTCACCAAACACTGGCAGACCATTTCAAGAAAGAATAACAACACGATACGCGAACTAACACAACAATCCCAATAGAGACTCGCAAACGACTTACTCAGACAACAGTACAACGATCTACCGTCTGTAAATGAAACTCACAAGCGCAACAGAGATCGATAGATAACAAACATGGATATGCACAGTATACTCAGAGTACTCAGAAATTAGACAAACAACGCTACAACAACGCTCAGACAATCACCCAGACGGACAGTCTGGTGATTCCACAAGTCGTCATTGAGCATCTCTTTTCATTGCTTTATATAAAAGATTACAACTCTCAGTGTAACAACTTTTCGTGCGTGTGAACAAAAGATTCAGTTTTACAACTTCCAATCCGGCGGCCGACTAACAAATGCTTGTCCTATGTGCACCATCATGCATGGAGAGAGCAAGAATGCATCAAAATTGACCAGAAAAACTTATCTTAAGGTCCAAAAGATTGATCTGCAGGTGTGTGTAGTGCTGAAGATGATCCACACACACTGTTCTTGCTTCTCCAAGAGTCTCTCGACGATACTTGCATTAAAGCAATGATTAAATGGGGTCCTTGATGTTGAATGGTCAAGTTTGAAGCTCTCTATAGGTCTAAAATTTGGTTCAAATAGTGGCTTCTATAATAAGGAATCCATACCAATAGAAATCACTCAATTTGGACAAGTTTTGAGTGAGATATGGCCAAAATAGTGAAACTATGCAGTCCTTCTAGACTCTTTTTAGAGGGGCTTTGCACATGAACAAAGAAACTCACTTCGATTTGGATCTGTTGAGCTTCTTTCTGAACGAAATTGTGCATGATCAGGTCTAGATATCCCAAATTTGATGGTGAACACAGGTTTGGCACCTTCATATGGAAGGTGAGCTCTTCAAGTCTTCAACACAAAAGGAGGAAGAGATGCTCTATGAATCTCTCAGTCTCTTTGTCTTTGGGCAATGCATGAGCATGTGGGTAGTGAGTTTGGATGTTTGGGTAGCTATTTAGGTAGTTGAGGCTACTCTATGTTGTGGGGCTGGAGTTCACGAGCTATGTTTATCTCCTTTTTACTTCCACAATGACTCTCTCTACAACTATTGTTCATCGATGGCATGATTTCTAAGCATGACGATGACTCCACAAATCAAAGGTGATCAATTCCCAAAAAATCACATAGAAAACTTTCCCTAAAAGCTCTAGATACCAAATGTAAGAAAGACTAGTGAATGATGTGTTTCCCATTTTCTTCCCATCCATTATATCCCCTTGTATTCAAAATAGCAATGATATAGAATGGTCTAGTGCTGCCATGTGGTCACCATGCAACACTCATCCCCATTACCATTGAATACCTTAGGATATCCCTCGATCTTAGGACCTTGGCTATGGCTGGCCCTTGTCCACACACACATGGTGTGGTCTCTGTAGAACAATGTCTAACAATCTATCACACTATATGAGGCTTTCCATGTTCGCAATCGATCTATTTCTCATCTACATGACTTTGGTTGTCTAGCATATGCATTAGTGCCTAAACAACAATGAAGGAAAATAGATGATAAAGCGATGAAATGTATTTTTTTTGGGTACAATTCAATATGTGCTAGTCCTCGTAGATGCCAGCCATGCCAATGTACTTTCCCAAGGAACTATAAAACTTCCATCTGGTTATGAGGTGCTAGAGTTTCCAATATGACCTTAACCTTATCTAGGTCCACCACAATGCCGTTCTTTGAAATAATTTGGCCCAATAATTTTCTGCATTTGACTGCAAATGTTGATTTCTTAGGGTTAAGGCAGAGCTGTACCTTCCTGCATGAATCAAAACATGCACGTAAGTGCTTCAGATGTGCAACCATCTTGCGAGAAACTAAGAAGTCATCTAGGAAAATTCGCATAAAGGATGTAAGGTATGGAGCAAAAATTTGTTGCATGTAGCACTGAAAGGTGTTGGATGCATTCCGAAGACCAAACCACATGATGATACATGCATATACTCCCCAATTTGTAATGAATGTCATCTAAGGTATATATTCCTCTACCATTCCAACTTGATTATAGCCACTAAAACCATCTAGTAAAGAATACATTTCTCTGCCTGCTACCTCATCTAACATACTATCTAGAAATGGAAGTGGAAAAGCATCAGTTATCATCATCGCATTCAATTTCCTATAATCCATGCAGATTTGCAATTGCTTGTTCTTCTTGGGTACAATGGCTATTGGGGAGACCAATTTCGGATTTTCTATGGGAACAATATATCCAACTTTGATAAATCAATCTAACTCATACTTAACCTACTCTGCAAAGTTCGGATTCATTCTGTATCACTGTTGCTTTACTAGGGTAGCATCTGGTTTCAGTAAAATTTGGTGATGATATAATTTTGGATTGAGAACCTTCATATTGGCATATGTCCATGCAAACACATCTTTGTACTACTCTAGGAGAGCAATCAGAGCCATCCAAAATTTCGGAGCAAGCTATGCAAAAATTTAGATAGTTTTAGATTCTTCCGTAGTGCCGAGATTCAAAACTTCTAATGAATCTTGTTCAACACGAATTTTCCCCAGCTCCATGGGGTCTTTCATTATTGTATCCACAATATCCCCTTCTTTTGGTTCCAAGAGTTCTGTGGAGACAGTGGCCACCATGCCATCACAGACTGGGCTGAGGACTGAGTTTACATATACAAATCTGAAGGATAAGAGGTCTCTATTATGTAAGCGGGTTCTGCTAATATTGGTTTATGTTTTGGAAGACAATATTGTTCATCTTCTAATGGGACCAAAAAATTAGCATGCCCTTTTTGCAAGGTAATGGTCTTTGCATCCCAATTCTATTGAACCTTGGCATTCCTTAGCCAGGGCCATCCCAACAATAAATTCTAATCCAAATTCTTTCCTTTGAACTCCAATACTACAAATGTAATATTAAACATCACTTGAGAAATCCGGATAGGAATGTCTTTGATCAGCCCCACCGGCCTCACTCATGACTGATTAGCCATCCATACAAAAAATGGGGCTAGCTCAATGCTTTTCCAACCCATTTTCTTGCACATTTTTGTGGAAGTGATGTTTATGCTTGATCCACCATCGCTTAGGACCTTAGGAATAGGTTTATTTTTATACCACATCGTAATGGTGGGAACAACATAATCCACTACTCTATCCAGAACATCTTTTACCATACTAACCATCAGTTCTTGACTTGAGGCCGGTGAATATTTTTTCTATAATTTCTTTAATAGTTTCTCCTAAATAGTTCTAGGAAGGCTCCTAGCAATAATTCAATATGTGAATTCTATAATAGCTAACAAGAGGTACCTTCCTCTGATACTACCAAAGTCATTTCATTATGCTTCTATTCAGCCATGGACCTCTAGTTCCGAAATCCAATACAAGGTTCTTAGTCACTAGTAGGTGACTTCTAAATTTTTGAAATCAAATGTTCTGCTAACTCCACTGAGCGTTCCTCTTCTTTTCTAGCTCCACTAGTCTTTGAGGTTGATATGTTATGTGATTTTTTCTTACTTTTCTAGTATGTCAATTTTGACTATGGATAACCTTTGGAACAAGTTTAGGATCCACATAATACGGTGGGTACTCCTGCACCCACTGAACTGATTTCTTCAGTCTTTGCTTCTACTTGATTGGCACTGGATTATCTGGTTGTTGTAGGTTCTGTTATTCCTGTCGTGACCTTGTAACTAAAACTATTGATGGATCCAAATATTCTAAAGTGATAACATTAGCCATAGGTGCATTGAGTTTGGCCTCATTTTTTTGCTGATCATATTCCTTAGATTCTTTGCACGCAAACCTCTTGTGTCTGTACTATAGGCAAAACTAGCACTGCACTGATCGATTTCTGAAACTGCCTAGTTCAGGTGGTCTGAACCGACGTTCTCTTCCTTACTCTTGAAAGCTTGGAGGGGAGAATTTTTGTTGGTCTGGAAACTGTTGTGCATTTGTATACTCCATCTATCCAAATACCCTTACGTCTAGGCTCTTCATGTATTGTCTGGGTTGACTCAGAGGTTTATAGCCTACCAAGTTACCTTTCCACAGAGGAGTTTCTACTTGTGCTGAGGCTACTAGTGTATTCCTTGCATTAAATCTGCATTCTTCTATACTATGATTATTCTTGTTACAGATAGCACAATATACCTGATTGAGGGTGTAGTCGGCAATGATGAAGCCCACATTTCTACATCGCCGGCAATATGTTTTCTCATGTTCAACTAGAAATGCATTAAAGTTAGAAGACATATATTCCCCCCCTCGATCAGAATGGAGGGTGCCCATTTTACACGCTGATAGATTTTTAGCCAAAACCAAAAACTGTTTGAAGCACATAAACACTTCGGACTTTGCCTTCAATGGATATACCCATGCATGCCTAGAAAAATCATCAATGAAAGTCACGAAGTAAAGATAGTTCCCAAAAGATGGCGTCTGCATAGGACCACAAACATCACTATGTACAAGCTACAATTCTTGAGTAGCTCGAACTGAACCATCTTTTGGAAAGGAAGATGCTGCAGTTTGCCAAAAATACAACCTTCACAAACATGTTTTCCAGGCGCCTCAAGTTTGGGCAAAGAGGACACCATTTTAGATTTCTGCAGGCGTAGCAAACTAGCAAAATTCAGATGACCAAAGCATGCATGCCAAAGCTTTGCATCTAACATAGCCTGAGAATCATGTACTGCACATGCCAAATCATTTACAGATCTTTCATAATCTATGAGCTTATACAGCCCACGGCAAAAAATGCGAGAAGCAATAATGACGTCGCCATTTGATAGATCATGAACTGTACATCTATCATCAACAAATCTCACAACCAAGCCAATCTTGGCTTATGCAGAAACTGATAACAAATTTTTCTTGATCCCTAGCACAAACAAAGCATCTGACAAAGTGAAAGAACTACCATCTGCAGTAGTCAAAATGATCTTACCAACTCCCATAACAGGATAAGAGGAGTTGTTGGCGCATGTAACAGTATTCCCTATAGGGGTGAAGAGAAGAAACTGTGCTGCAAGGTAATATGTTTGGTCGCCCCATCTGAGTCCACTGCAGACATGCACTGCTCATGAGAAGATGGGTCAAACCTGCAAACAATAGTAAACGCCCATTCTTCTTCGTGCACAAGATTAGCAGACTCTATGTTTTTATGTAGAGGCCTCTGCAAAAACCATTCTAGCTTCCTTTTTCTTTGCCTCTTTTGCAGCTAGTTTTGGATAGTTCTTTATAATATAATCATTTCCTTTATAGTACTTGCAAAAAAAATTTTCTTTTCTAATTTCTTCTCATCTTTATCTTCCTTCTTCAAATGTGCAACATTTGCAGATTTTTGCTTACTAGTAGATGAGCTCCATTTACCTTTGCCCTTTTGACTAGCCAGGAAAGCTTGATCTGCAACATGCATAATAGACCTGTTTTGCCTAGACTGATCTTCCTACAACAACACAAAAACTAACTCCTCAAATGACAAGGCATTTGGATTGCCTTTCATCATCAAATGAAGAGTAGAAGCAAAACTCTTATATGAATTAGGAAGGCCATTCAGAAGGGTCTGCACAAGTGAGCTATCTGGTATAACCTCATCCGTAGAAATCAACTGTTCTTTCAAATCCTTGATCTTTGTCAGAAAACTGTCCATAAAATCACCTTCATTCATGTGTTCACTCTCCAACTGTTTTCAGAGGTAAGGAACACGAGCCTCATTCCTAGCCTGGTACAATGTGGTAAGTGTATCCCAAGCATCCTTAGATGTTTTGCAAGAGCAAATGTGAGGAATATTAGCACGTTTGATAGATAAAGCTATCAATGCATGTGCTTGGGCATCTTTACCATCCCAATGAATTTGCTCTACAATATGTGCAGCAGAAACTATAGCACAAACATGAATATGCATAATATCATCATCTTTAACACCTTCTGCATCAGCTTCAGTACCTGCAGTCGTAACAGTTGCAGGTGTGATAGGATGTTTTCCAACACCTTGCACAATGTTCAACATTCCTTTTGCAACCAATACATGTCACATCATATAAGCCCATAATGGGTAGTTGGTACCATCCAACTTATCCTCAACAACCAACATATGGAATACATCACTGCTTTCGGCCATGGCCCATGACTAAAATACCTTGATGTAGAAAATTGATTGTACCTCAAAAACTTGAACAAAACTGCCGAGACAAATTCTGCTAAACTTGTCGCAGACTTCGAGATGCTTATACTGGCCAACCGAAACTGGTATATACCTTTGGCACAAAAAGATGAAATAGCCTGCACAAGCTGATAGTGTGTTCAGAGGCCAAAACGAGCTCATATTGCAATTTTGATACCACATAGCGAAGTTGTTTTGATCTCGGAAAGACCCTGAGTATGCTCACCAAAATTCATGTGATTCTGAGGCTGCAATCCGAGAGGTGTCAGCAACACCCTAGATGAAGCGACGACCTACTATGATATTAATTGTTGGTATTAGACATCTACGGGAACATGTGAACAACACAAGGAAGAAGAAGAAGCTTGGAGTACAACACACAATACTGAATGTATTACCACTAGAATGTACAAAGATAAGTAGCTCGTTAGGGCAATAAGCGTATATAAAAGGGGGGGAACCTCCTAAAGAGGGAAAAAAGTGCTCAGGCGGTCCTAGAGTGTTCACGCACATCACTACCTAAATATATCAACAAGCTTATCAAGAATGGAGAAAGCTCCAAAGGTAATCAATCTTCTGCCTTGTATACTGATAAATCAAAGTCCAAAGAAATCAAAGGAAGAGGAAAGGAAGTGGATTACTCAAGAGGAAGATTCAACAATTACCATGGCAACCATAACAATTACAACCATTCAAACTATCAAGGAGGCAATCGGGGAAGAAAAGGCTTCAATAACTACACAAGAGACTCAAATCAAGAGGACCCATTGCTAATCATGAATATGGCCATGCCACAAGGTAAAGTTGATGAGCATGTTTTCTACATAGATTTAGGTTGTTCCAATCATGTGGTAGGAAATGTGGCCCTCCTATTAGATTTAGAAGATCCAAGGAACAAGCATAAGGTACAAACAAGAGATGATACAAGATACCTTGTGGAGAAAATAGGAAATGTGAAAGCACCTGTTGGAAACATCAACCTACTTAGTAAGGTACTCTATGTCCCTACCATTACGAAGAATTTGATAAGTGTTGGGCAGATAGTAGAGAAAGGGTTGCAAGTCAAGTTCACAAAAGGAGGAGCATTTGTTGAGGATCCAAGCCAAGGATTTAGGAGAATTGGAAAGGGTCAAACGAAAGGTAGATTCTTCACATTTGAATTACAAGACACTAGAAACATTACTCTCTTTAACTATGGTAGTCCGACACTCACAAAATTGGAAGTATGGCACAAAAGGTTAACACATATTGGTGAAAGATCAGTAAAGCAAATTTGCAAGGACCAAAATGTGCTTGAAATCCCTAACTTGTCAAAAGAACACATGATTTATAAGTGTAGTGCATGTCAATTTGGAAAGTCTCACAGGTTACCATTCATGAAGAAAGGATATATGCATGGAGATCTCTTGGATTTGGTTCATACAAATGTATGGGGACCTAGCAAGGATGCTTCAATATCTGGATCAAGGTGTTATGTCTCCTTCATTGATGATTGAAGTAGATGGACTATATTATATTTTATGAAACACAAAGATGAAGTCTTTTCATGCTTCAAAAGATATTTGGCTCTTGTGGAGAATCAAACAGGTAAAACATTAAAAAGGTTAAGGTCAGATGGAGGGGGAGAGTACTTCTCCCATGAATTGGACTCCTTTCTTCAAGAAAGGGGAATCAAAAGAGAGATCACTACAAGGTACACTCTTGAGCAAAATGGAGTGGTAGAAAGAAGGAATAGGACAATTGTTGAAGCTGCAAGGTGTATGCTAAATGAGAAGGACTTACCTAATTACTTATGGGCTGAGGCTCTATCCACAACCACTTATTTGATTAACAGGGAACCTTCAAAATCACTTGATGGCATGACACCATATGAGGCTTGGAATGGAAGAAGACCAAGCTTGGATCATTGTAAGATTTTTGGATGTATTGCTTATGCTCATGTTCCTGGACAAGTTAGAGGCAAGATGGATCCCAAAGCAGAAAGGTGTGTATTCATTGGATATGACAACAATCAAAAGGGCTACATATTATACAACCCAACAACCAAAGAATTCTTGGTGAGTAGAGATGTATTTGATGAGAATAGTTCTTGGTATGAAGATTCATGTAGAAAGGTCAACCTACCTTATGATATTGAAGAAGATTTTCCAAAACTTGTCAAGGATAATTCTTCTAAAGTTGAAGAGCGGGATACCTCATAAGATGATGAAGCAACTCAGTATGAAAAAATCAAAATGTGGAAGTCTAAAGGTAAAGCAAAAGTGCACGAACTTGGATAAGAGGCAAAATCATCACATCATGGCCTAAGAAGGTCCATGAGGGAGAAAAGAAAACTAGAAATGTATGGGTTTGATACTTCTCTAGTCACTAAACATTCAATCTATCTAGCACAAGACATAAATCAAGAGGAACCTTCAACATTTGAGGAAGCAAAGAAGAAATCAGAATGGAGGCATGCAATGGAAGAAGAAATTGAAGCTCTTGAGGAGAATAACACTTGGGAGTTGGTTCCCAAGTCTCCATCAATGAAAGTGATAGTCTCAAGATGGATCTACAAACTAAAGAAGAACTCAGATGGCTCCATTAACATGTATAAGGCAAGGCTTGTGGCAAATGACTTTGCACAAAATTAGGGAATTGATTATGAGGAGACCTTCTCTCCTGTGGCAAAGATGCCTACTATTAGGGTTTTTCTTAGTATTGCCTCTTCCAAGAATTGGAAGATACTTCAATTGGATGTAAAAAATGCATTTCTTGATGGATGGATAACAAAAGAGGTATATATGCCACAACCACCTAGTTTTGAGAATCACATATATCCTGATTATGTGTGTAAACTTAATAAATCTTTATATGGATTCAAACAAGCCCCAAGGGCTTGGAATCACGGGCTTGTCTCATTCTTGCAAGACAAAGGATTTCAACCTAGCAAGGCATATCCATCATTATTCATAAAAAGGAGTAATTCTGACGTCATCTATTTGTGTGTTTATGTAGATGATATTATACTTACAGGAAATGATATAGATGGCATGACGAGAATCAAAGAACAGATGGGAGAAGAATTCAAGATAAGTGATTTGGGTTCAATTACCTACTTCCTAGGATTGGAAGTTGTCTACGAAGATCATGGTTTGTTTTTCACTCAAAGAAAGTATATTAAGGACATGTTGGCAAAATTCAAGATGCAAGATTGTAGGATTGCAGGTACTCCAATGGATGTACTCCAATGGATATTAATCATAAATTGATTTCAGATGAAGATGAACTCATAGAAGATGTGACAGGTTATCAAACCCTTGTGGGTAGTTTGAACTATGCCATATTGACAAGGGTAGATATATGTTATAGGGTGAGTGTGCTAAGTCAATTTATGCACACACCCAAGAAAACTCACATGGAGGCTACCAAGAGGATACTCATATATCTCAAAGGGACCATGAATGAAGGGTTATATTAGTCTTATGTATCTAATTTAATTTTGAAATTGTTCCCTGATGCAGATTGGGCTGGCTCCAAGGAAGATAGGAGGAGCGCCTCAGGATATCTTACCTTTGCAGGTTCAAAACTTGTCTCAAGGTCATCCAAGAAGCAACCCATAGAGGTCTTGCCATAGCTACTCAAGAAGCAATGTGGATGAAGACACTATTCACAGATCTTGGTTTGGAGATTAGAACTCCAAATATCTTTGGTGACAATATGAGCTTTATTCACTTGGCTGCCAACCCAATTTCATGCAAGGACTAAAAATATTGGAGTACATTATCAATATGTAAGAGAGAAGATTGTGAGCAAGGAAATTCAGTTAACTTATGTGTCCACTCATCAACAATGTGCAGATATTCTAACCAAAGCATTGGATGGTACAAAGCTTTGCAAATTCAAGGCTATGATTGGTTTGCAGGTAATCTTGGAAGGTTGAAGACCTCAAGTCTACTTGAATTGAGGGGGAGCTAATGGAACAAGTCCATAGCAAGTCCAAGTGATGGCTTAAGTCATCAAAAGACCTAGAGACTTGAAGGAAATGTCTAGTCTTTGTAAAGTTCACTTGTGAACTATCTCTTGTAATTTTTGAAGTCTTTACTTGATGTAAAAGTAAAAGGAATCTAAAGTGGTTGAGTCCACTTGATGAAAAAAGAAAAGGCAAGCCACGAATTTGTGATTGAAGGTAGTTGAAGAATCAAATCAATTACAATTAAAAGATTGGAGAGTGATTTTAGGTGAGATTCAAATTCAAATTTGGGCTCCAAATATCACTCTAAATACTTGACCCTCTAGTCGCATTTTTTGAGACCTCCAAGAGTAGAGCTTTATGCCATATCAAAGTGTGGGTTCAAGACACACATATGTATGAGTAAGTCCATTGTACTTTTCAATCAATATACATTCATATTCATGATCATTTGAGTTCATATCTTTATGCTTTTGTGAGTATATTGTTCACTACCATATCTCTGAGTTTTCTTAGTCAGATTGCAGAGATGATTTATGTGAACTTGGTGCATCATTTTCAATGATTTAAGTTGGTAAATTTTTCTCCTTAATTCTATACATGCTCATGAAATTTCATTGAAATTTGGTTTTTCAATCTTGAGGTATGTTCATTTGAAGTCGACTATATCTCTTCATTCTCTACTTCTCTCTCAGCACTCCATCAGAACAATCATTTCTCAGAGCTGGTTCTCAGTGTGTACATCATTTTCCATGATTCAAAGCTTGATAGAATCAGCACACTAGTACATGCATACAAAATTTCATAAGCATTCCTAACATTTCTCTGCTCATGGGTCTAAGTACTGGTACAGCCCGTGAAAATTGGGGTGATGCTACAACTTGCTAAACACTTTTCTCTTTATGTAGTCCATAATTTTTTATGAAATAACTCTTGATTGTTAGCTTACTAAGTTAATAAGAGTTTCCCCAAAAGGAATTAAGTCAATTGTTGCTGTGGCCAGAGAATTATTCAAAACACTGGATAGGTGTATGAACATAAATAACAAGTTTTTTTATCTTGAATCTACTCGAGCTTATCTTTTTTGATTCATCTTTTTGAGAGGAGGATGTCTAATACATCCTTTGGCAAGCTAAAAGGGCCCACTACATATCCCTACAGTTTCTTTGGTTGGTGTAGTGCAAAGTTTTTGCAGCACCACTTCATCTTCTCCAAGTTCAAATCCATCTCTTCACAAGAATTAAATCTTGTAATCCCATAAGGGAACTATGGAAAGTCAAACCTTGTAACCAACCATCTAAGAAAACCATGTAACATGTGTGTATAGTACTAGAATCATGTTGAGCAAATGCACTTTCGAGAGTATGCATATAGGCATCATGGCAACTCACCATATCACATCACAGGACACTCAACACCCACTCTCACATTACATAGGGATGTACAAGAAACATCTCGGTGTTGGAAAGAGAACAAGGTCTTATCTGTTGAAGAATCACTCACTAATTATACATAAAGACATGAAGACATATGAAAGATGAAGAAAGACGAAGAGAAGCAGAAACAAAGCATTCAGAAAATCAAGCCTTTGTGAAGGGACAAATTCACGACTATAATATAGTCCATAGAAACTTCCAGAATTACGAGTTTTGAATCTCGAAACAAAAATGTATATATATAGAGTTGAGAAGGAGAAGAGACTAGAGAAAGAGTGCATAGAATAGTAGGAAGTGCGTGTATGTAGAGATGAATAATAGAACCTGAAATGTCGGGTATTCATCTGAGAGAGAGATGGTAAGGATGAACTACTCAGCATAGGAGATTTTTTCATGACTATGAGCAAAGTGAGGCCAAGCCATTTTTTGTACACATCTTCTCTAATAGAAAAACACATACTTATGTGGAAAGATCTGAGCGCATTTTTCTTGTGTGAAGAAATCTAAGTGATTTCATGCTACTGTGAAAGTTAGTTAACAGTTACAGTTTCTCAACACATGTTTTACGGTACTTTTACAAGTTAGATCTCATAGTGTAGTGTAAAGTTTTTCATGAGTGATAGCTTATCTTGAAGCTAGTAGTCTCAACTACAAACTGATCAAAAGAGTTTTGTGAAATGGGACATGTACGCACAGTACTATTTCTGAAAGTAAAGGCATTCTAAACCGATGAAGTTTTTCTCAAACTTCAGTTAGAGTTTATTCATTGAAGGAAGTTCAGGTATTACTTCTTTACTTCATCTACATTCATTTTAAGTAACTACAAATAGAATTGCAGTTGATTCTGTTAACATTACAGTGATATTACGGTGACACTCCGGTAACAGTCTGGTGAAGTTCCAATGATATTTCGGTGGTTTCAAAACACAGTTTTAGCACATCTAAGTGATGGGAAGAATATCTAACAGTAAGCAAACAAAGAAATTGTAAAGATTAAAGTAAATGAGATCAGAATTGAAGCCTGACGAAAAGGCAAAGTTTTCTGTAAAGTGAATTTTTGGATTTCACTTAATACAGTTATAAAGTTTTCAATTTCAGAAAGGTTGCTAAGCTATTGATGGTTATAGAGGTGTTCTAATATCACTCTAGCTTAGTTCTTGTGGCGTGAGGAGTTCTGTAGCTTAAGTTTCAAGCTTCTTGCCGTGTCAACAAGTGGTATCAGAGTAGAAAGGTCCTCAAAAGTAAACGAAAGTGAAGATACAAGAGAAATTGAAGAATTCCTCATAAGAAAGGTGAAAGCTGAGGTGATCAACAACAAAGGGCATCAGAGAAGCATTCCGAAGTCATTCTCAAGGGTAAAAGTTTATGAAAGGTAAAATCTTTTAATGTTATACTCACCGACAGAAAAAAGAAACAAGGAAACCATGGCAGATCATATTTCTATTGACAAATTGGACAGAGATAATTATCCCGCATGGGTAATGCGAATGGAAGCCTTACTTATGAGTAAGGACTTAATGATATATGTGACAGGAAAAGAAAAGAAGCCTACTTTTGGAGACGAAAGTCAACCAAAGAAAGAAGAGTTAGAAGCTTTGAAGTTGTGTCAGAAGAAAGATGCAACGACAAGAGCTTATATCTACAATACTATTACAAATCATTTGTTACCACATATTAGAGGTTTGGAGAAAGCGGAAGATATATGGAGTGCATTGGAAGATCATTTCCAAAACACTACGAAAGCTAGGAAGGCTAGCTTATGGTCAGAGCTTACAACGTTCAAGAAAAAAGAAAGTCAAAGCATTAGTGATTATGTCACTAAGATGGACTTGGCAGACAGTCTTGGATCTATTGACGAGGATATCAAAGACCACAGGTTAATAGCGCAATTGCTTGCAGGATTGAGAGGAGATGAAAGGTGGAAACCTTTTGTACTCTTGTTAGCAGCCGACAAGGGACTGAAGGACTGACAAGGCATGGCAGTCAGAGAAGAGAGTCAGAGGGGAGAGAAGGCATAAGTAAACAAGGGAGTCAACGAAGATCTGGCAAATAGGCCAATAAATTTCTTCAGGAAGAAGTACGTATGAGCATTCACGCAGATTTAGCACTAAGGCAACCTTAATTTTTCAAAACCTCTACACCAATTAAAAGTGATTCTCATCACTAAACACCATTGTAAATACCATTTCATCTTTTTGTAGCTCCATTTTGTGCAAGCCAAGGAGTCCTTGAGCTTGAGGAGATTTAGAAGTATCTACCTGCCAATTTTCGTATTTTTTAGATCTCGTTTGAGCCTTCAAATAAGCCCTGGAACCTAATTTTTAACTAGGCCGGACACTAGGTCTGAACAGGGCCAAAGCTAGTCAAAAACTATAAAAGGAGCTAGAGAGCTCATTTTTGAGGCTGGATTGTAATTGAAACAAACTTGTAAGAGCTCTTGAAAGTAATCTAAAGACTCCATTGCTTATCACTCTTTGTCTTGCTGTGTGCGCGCGTGTGTGTATGTGTGTGCATGTTTGTGTGCTTCTCACTCACGCACTTGTGCCGCCACTTGCTCGAGGTCTTCATACCATCCTCACGTCTTCCCGGATTGACATTAAAGGAGGTGCTACTCATCACTGAGCTACACCAAATTTTGGCGCCGTTGCCGGGGATCGAGCTTTGAGGACGAGCGTGTGATGGTAAGACGTAGAGTTGACGCGTTGGAGTTGTAGGTATTTTCTTCACTCTCATCGAGTTTCTTTTACTTTCTTCATCACCACTATCATCATCACCATCTTCCACCTCCATTTCCATCATCGCGAAAATTTCTGTTTTTTGGTCATATCACCATCTCCACCTCATTTCCTTCATTCTACTTGTGACAGAGAGCGAGAGAGCGATATTGTGTGCACTGTTTTTGCATGTTTATTGTGTTCTTGCAGGTATCATCATCATCATCCCCTCCAGCACGCTGCGCAGGTACGAAATTCGTCTAATCTGTCTCGCGGTCGCCAGCCTCTATCGATCGCGATCGACAGAAAATTCGATCATTTGGTTAAACAAACTTCACCACTAGCACAAGCATGATGAGCACATCCTAAAACACTAAAAACAGTAGAAAAATTCCAAGGTTTTCTGTCAATCGCGATCGACAGACCCTGTCAATCGCGATCGACACCGTCAATCGCGATCGACAGACCTCACGATCGACAGACTGCCACGTAGGATTCTGTCAATCGCGATTGACACCATCAATCGCGATCGACAGCCACGACCGACAGACCCTGTCAATCGCGATTGACACCATCAATCGCGATTGACTGAAAGTCAACGATTGATTGACTTTTGCGCGTAGCCTCTTGTCCATCGCGACTGATAGAACCCCGATTGACTGAAATTTCGGCGAAAAATCCGGAAAACGTGTCAATCGCGATTGATACCGTCAATCGCGATTGACAGCCACGATCGACTCTGTCGATCGCGATTGATACCGTCGATCGCGATTGATACCGTCAATCGCGATTGACACTGTCCATCGCGACTGACAGGCCCGACGGACACCTCTGTCAATCGCGATTGACAGACCTGTCGATCGCGATTGACAGGCTTTTCGGCCAAAAATTAGGGTTTTATTTTTGTTCAAAATTGAGATAATTTTGGGGCAAAATAGTCAATCCATTAGCACTTTGGAGGTTCCTACACTTGTGATTGAGAGAAAATCATAGGATCTGTCGGTCAGTTTGAATCCTGTCTTAACCCCCTAAACCCTGAACGGACATAACTTTCTCATACGAAATCCGTTTGCGGTGATTCTTGTTTTGTTGGAAAGCTCGTGGGGAGCACAACCAAAACATCGACTGGTTATAGTTAAATTAAGATCAGGATTATTAGATAGGGTATTTTGAAGTTGACCATACCCAGGGGGATCAAAGTCAGGGGTCTTTAGAATTGTTTTCTTAAAAAATCACTATGCAAGTTTGTGTGTGTGCTACAGGAATGAAAATACTGGGTTCTGTCTGTGGAATTTAAATTTTTAAGCTAACTTTGGAATTTTCACAGATCCTTTGAGAGCATCGCAAGACGCTCTAAGCAAGTGTAAGTGTAAGCTGGGGAACACACTTCCTGGGCACTCAAGGGCAACCAAGCAGGAAACAAAAGGTTGGAAACTTTTAACCCCCTCTGTCAATTCATAGTTTAGGCTAAGAACGACAAGAGGTAGGAGTAAGTCAGGGCGACGATAGGCAGGTATCAAGTTGAAGACTACCTAAAAGACTCAAGTCCAAGCTAAAAACCTAACCTTTGTACTGTCGATAACATAAAGGAAAAGAACCTAACGTGGAACGATCAACTTGAAAGCACGAAGAACACTCAAGTATTCCTGACGACGCAATACCGTACAAGATCATAAACATAATAACTCACTAAAAACGAATCAAGTAACTGAGACCAATTGATCAGCAACGAGGTTGTACTCTGGGCAAAAATCGGGCTACTTAATTAGGCATATGAACCTTAGATCAGGACGGCATCTAGTAAGGGAGAGACAAAGCCTTAGATCTTCAGAGGCTAGTGTTAACCACACTGCTAGGTCTTGGGCCCAGCAGTTGAGCCACCACTCATACTATCCAAGCTCTGAGACCAGTGAATCAGAGATGTCTCAAGGTATGGAGAGACCTACAGGCAGTGCAGGAGTGCCATACTTGCATAGGGTAGAAGGCCCTTACAAAATGCAGTTAGAATACCTTAGGACCAACCGATTGGGTGCTAGCATCTATGAGGACGGCCTAGGAAGGTCTGTGGTACAGATTAAGAATCCCGATCATTCCATCGGATTAGAGCGCCCAGCTGTCAAGTTCGAAAATGGAGTTTACTTAGACAAGGAAGGGACAATATATGTGGTCACCAGCCACCCCGATAGGACTGATGAATTTGGGAATGTAGTCCCAGAATCGGACTTAGATGACCTAGAGCAAGGAAACATGGGTGCAGAACCTAGAACCCCTCGAGGCAAATCGGTTCTCACTAGGATTATCACACCGGAGTGGATTCCCCAGGATAATAAAAGCTTAGATTTGCTACTCAATCGAGAAACCGATGAAGCCTTTTGGAGATATAAATCTAATCAGCCAACTGATATAGGAACTATCATGATCTATGAGTTTAAGGATCCGAATAGCCCAGGTAGAGTGACCTACTTAGATCACACTTCAGAAAGGATCTTTGTGGTGACAGAACATGATAGGCATGCTTACACTTGGAAGGGTGAATTTGTTTTTCCCCAACCAAGATCGAATGTATCCTATGGTCACCCTGGAGCTGGAACATCCCAAGCTCATGAATTACAAAGAGACAGACATAGAGCTAGGCCAGAAGTAAGCTTTGCCAACCCCGTGGGCAGAGAAAGAACGAAAATGGAAACAAACAGAGTAGAGCCTGAGATACCTAGAGCTCACAGGAATCAAAGAAATGCGGATGAGTTCCCTCTACCACGACCTAGAGAGCATGCAAGGACCTTGAGGCCAACTCAGCTAGTTAAGTCCATGAAGAACTACTTCGATGGCACGGGAGATCCATATGATCATGTGGCTGAGTTTAAGCAAGTCCTGAGAGCTGAACAAGTAGAGGATCTGTTCACACAATACAATGCCTTTGGTCTAACCCTTAGGAACACAGCCCTGACATGGTTTCAGCCGCTAAACGAGAGGCAGTTCAGGAGCATAGACCAACTCCTAGAGGCATTCATTATCGAATTCTCTAAGAGTGGCATAAGGCATAATACCTCTTCGCTGATTCACAGCTTCAAGCAAACCCCTCAAGAAACTGTGAGACTTGCAGGAAGAAGGTTTAGGCAATACTTAGAAAGATGCCCTGTTTCGGAGTTACCCACACCAGCCAAGCAAGTGGCTTTATTCTTGGATGGATTGCTAAGTACCAAATTGAGATCTTATGTGTACCTGAAGGACCCTAGAACCATAGAAGATTGTGTACGCATGTGCATTGATATTGAGGATAACCTAGGGGAGGAGTTAGAGCTTTCCAAGATATACAAAGAGTCGGATAGTGCCTCTAACCTCTCATCCACGCAATCCACATCAATCGAGGAACTTGCAGAGAAAGTAGCTCAGAAATTAGGTGTATCTAGCAAACAGATTCCAAGGTTCGCCCCTGTGAAAAGGTGCTATACTTGTGGTGGTGACCACATGGCGAATGTGTGTCCCATTATGGCTCAACCCCAAGTAAATCCTGGTAGCCAATATTGCACTATAGAACGAAGGTACACCAGTCACACCGCGCGAGATTGCCCTTACAATAAGCAAGCCGTTAGGCAGACGTACCCACAGCCATACCCTCAACAAAGAAGATACCAGAACCAGTACCCACCTCAGCAGTATGCTAGGCCTCAACAAACCTACCAACCCTACCAAAACCAACAAAGGCCTCAGCCTGTGCTAGCACAGCAACCCCCAGCTCCAGCTAATGTGATTCCGGTAAAGTATGCTGTGGCAGAAGAAAACCTGACTAGAGCTATAGTCCCTATAACACCACTGCTTACAGAAAGTGATCCCAGTGACCATAGCTTCGATTCTACGCATGTTGAGAGTCCCCAGGCTTACTTCATGCAGTCTCCTGAACATGGTGAGTCCTACTATAGTGGAGAGCCAAATGAATCTAGTTGGGAATCGGATTACGCAAATGTCATGTATGCAAACCCCAACCCTAGACCTCAACCCAGACAGGTGAGACCTCCATTTCCAAGGGGACCGTGCTACAGATGCCAAGGAGATCACTTCATTCGTGATTGTCCTTTACCTCCACCTACACAACCCCAGTCAGTGACGATCCAAGGCTTCTGCCAAGAATGTGGAAAAGAGCATCTCTTACGAGATTGTCCAAAGAACCCCAATAATATGCCAAAAATCACTCCTATCAACGTTGTTGGGTTAGTGGTAGACTCCACAGGGAGTGTGACTTCCACTGCACCAGTACAAGTAATCACTAGAGCCCAGGCACTGCAGCAAAACCAGGGTGTAGGTCAGGAAAAAAGCCCAGAAGTTAGTGAAACAGAGAGCACGACAAAGAAGAGGACTAGAGCATGGAAAGATAGTCGAGAAAGAATGAAAAGACAATGGGCTAAAAAGATGAGTGAACTTGAGGAAAGCATAAGAGAAACCAAAGCCAGGATAACTGAACTCACATCTCAAACTCCCTCTCACACTACCCCACCACCACCTTTCCCACCGCCATCCGACCAGCCACCTTCCAACCCGCCTCACCTAAACCCACCACCCCCTAGAGTAGGATCAGTACTAGCAGATCCCACTCCCGAAGACCTTAATATGATGCTTAAAGCATATCAGGCCAGAATCCAAGAAGGGCCAACCATAACTGATCATGAAAAATGCTACCCTAGAGCCGAGCTAGAGCTTGAACGAACTAAAATTTGTGCCAAAATGGTGGAATTGGCTCAGACCATGTTTGAAGCCAGTCGCCTCTTTAACATCTCTAGTTCAGCTAAGACGCAGTTACATTTTGATGGACTGCTAGAAAGAATAGCGAGGCTAATTGCACAATCAGAAAAGGAACCTGCCCCTCAAAGAAAGGAAAGGGCAAGAGAACGGATAAGCCAGCCTCTTCAGGGTGCCCAGGTGCCTCCTCAAGAAGCTTATCTTTCCTTCCAAAAGGCAGATGAGCCTCCCTCGGAAGCTCACATACCTCCACAGGTTGCCTACATTCCCCCTCAGGGAGCATATCAGCCTGTTCGGAAAAGTAATAGAATAAGTAATCCTCCCCAGGAAGCTCGTACTCCAAACATCTATGAGAGCGAGGAAAGAGCCAACGATAGAATAAGCCCTCCTTCCCAGGTTGCTTATGTGCCTAATTCTACGGAGCCAGACACTTCTTCTATGAATCGGTTTGCACCAGACTTCCTACGAGAAATTCAAGAGGATAAATGGGATAACGAAGTTGAGGTCGCCCCTCCCTTTGAACTTGTGGATGATGCACACGACCAATTCCCACAAGACATCCCATCTATTTACGGGGAACATGAGAGTACCCAGTCTCACGAGAGATTGGACTTTGAATCCAATTCCATACAAGAGCTACCCCATTTCACAGGCCCATGGGAAGCAAAGTCCACGTGCATGAGAGCACCCACGGTCATGGTAAGAAACGAAGACTCGATCATACCTAGGAACACAGAGGTAGTGAAAAACACCAAAGTGCAGTGCAATCTCAAGTTAGAAGAGCTACTCAAGGTTAAACCTGAATTATGGAAACATGTAGCCAAACAAGTACCAGAAATAGCCAAAGCTCGTTCCCAGGTAGGATCCCATAGAACGGTGCCAGAGATACCCCTGGATAAGATAGGAGATATGTGTGAAGGTGAAGAAGGGAACACCTATCTTCCCATTACCTACCAGGAGCACACCACCAAGGCAATTTTGGACTCTGGTGCAGGAGTTGCAATTGCCACCACTTCCCTATGGAAGCGTTGGGGCAAGCCAGCACTCAGGCCAACGAGAATGAAATTGCAGATGGCCGATGGTCACATAGAGAGACCCCTAGGATTGCTAGAAGGAATAACTCTCACCACTTGTGGTGTCGAGTTTGAACATACCTTTGCTATATGTGACTTTAGCAAAAATCATGCCTATGAGATGATTTTGGGACGACCATTCATGCGACAGTTGCAAGTGGTACAGGATTGGGGAACTAATTCCTTGTACCTGCAACACTTAGGTGTTACGACCAAAGTCAATCTCAAGGATTACTCTCATAGAGATGTCCCTCCTATCCAATGGAACCCCATCCATAGAGCCAAAGATGACACGGAATCTGTACGTTCCATAGGGTCTGGATCCTCATGGATGCATGAAGACACTCATTTATGGATGTGCAAGGTTGCAGTAGAACAAGAGAAGAGAGAGAAAGCCAGAGAGGTAGGTGCAAAAGAAACACATAGATCAATTCAAGACCCAGCCTATGCACCTGTAGTCTTCCCTGACGAAGAATTTGAACCCCACGGCTGGGCAGAAATCTTAGCAACAATGGATGTAGCCATCAATGAGGAACAATGGACGCCTCACTGTGATGAGGATGGCTATGACATTTCAGTCTTCTCCATAGAGCCAATCATGGGAGAGGCAGTTCTAGAAGAATGCGAACCTAGCCCTGATGCATTTGAGGATGCAAGTGACTCCGATCTAGAGTCAATCATTATGGACCCACCATTTGCATCAGATGAAGAATACTTCCATGAAATAGAATTTCAACCCCAGAGGTATGGAGAGCTTACAAATGATGTAAGATTAGCAACACATGTGACCTCGAAGGAAGAAGGGAAGAAACGAAAGAAGAGAGAAGTCTCACCAAAAGAGGAAGAATCCTTGTTTGAGGTCCCAGAAAATTTTAAGAAGTATGAGATAGACGACAGGAGAGTCATGATAAGAATGCCTAAACGAGAGGCACAATCAGGAGAGGCCTATGATAACAAAGAAACCACCAAGAAAATAGTAGTAGCCCTAGAAGAAGGAGAGGAGAGATGTACATACATAGGCCATGACCTAACAGAGGAAGAGGAGCATGCGTTAATAGCCTTGCTAAGAGAATACAGAGATGTATTCGCTTGGAGTTACAAGGATTTGAAGGGTGTTGACCCAGACATTTGCTCACACACCATCCCCATGACCTCAGATGCCAAACCCTCTAAGCAAAAACCCTATACATATAACGATAATTACGCTGCTAAGATCAAAGAGGAGATAGATAGACTGGTTGAAGCTGGATTTATCTATGAAATTGAGCACACTGAGTGGGTATCCCCCATTGTAGTGGTGCCCAAGAAAAATGGAAAGCTGCGTGTATGCATTAACCTGAAGAAGGTCAATGCAGCCACAATCCGAGATAATTATCCGCTTCCCATTACAGAACATCTCTTAGAAAGAGTAGCGGGCAAGGAAGTGTACAGCTTCCTGGATGGATTCTCTGGCTACAATCAAGTAGCCATAGCTCCAGAAGATCAGCATAAGACAGCTTTTGCCACAGAGTGGGGGATATTTGCCTTTCGTGTAATGCCATTTGGGCTTACCAATGCACCAGCAACCTTCCAGAGGCTGATGTGCCATGTGTTTAAGGAGTTCCTGAGGAAGAATTTAGAAGTCTATGTTGATGATCTCTGTGCTCATTCCAACATTAGGCAAACCCATATTCCTGAACTCAGACAAATCTTTGACAAATGTAGAGAATATCAAGTCTGCCTGAACCCAGAAAAGTGCGTTTTTATGGTCAGGCAAGGCAAGATTCTAGGACACATAGTGTCAAAGAATGGCATATCTACTGACGAAGAGAAAGTGAGAGCCATAGCAGAGCTACCTAGACCAAGGAATGTCAAGGAAGTACAAGCTTTCATGGGGCACTGTGGTTATTACCGACGATTTATACACATGTATGCCATCATAGCAAAGCCTCTGTACGGACTTCTGACTAACTTTGAGTGGACGGATGAATGTGAGAATTCCTTCCAGGAGCTTAAACGAAGATTATGTTCAGCACCAATCTTGACCACTCCAGATTGGAATAGGCCTTTCCATGTTCATGTGGATGCATCCAATTATGCCATTGGATGTGTGCTTGCACAACCTACTGGTGAAGGTAATATGGATCTTCCAATTGCCTATGCCAGTAGACAATTGAATGCAGCTGAACGGAATTATACCACTACAGAGAGAGAAGGCTTAGGCATGGTATATGCAGTCAAGAAATTTAGACACTATTTGCTGGCAAATAAGTTTAAATTTTTTACTGATCACCAAGCATTGTTATATCTCGTGAACAAGCCATGCAATACAGGAAGATTAGTAAGATGGTTTCTCTTACTAATGGAATATGATTTCGAGGTTGTAGTGAGGAAAGGTAGGACTCATTTGAGAGCGGATCATCTCTCTAGGCTCACCTCCGGAGAAGCCCCACAGGGAGTATCAGATGATCTTCCTGACGCTTACTTGTTCAATTTGGAAGTGGTGCCACAGTGGGCTAAGCCATTGGTACCAGTATTGACATACGGGCCTAACCATCCAGTAGTAAACACACGGAATAGAGAGGTTGTGAAAGCCCAAAAGTACCACATCATGGCAGGAAGTATGTACAAGCACACAGATCAAGGCATCTTGGCCTGTTGTGTGGAAGAGGACGAGTACAATAAATGGTTGCAATTAGCACATGTAGGTGCATTAGAGCAACACTATTCAAAACAACGAACCCTACAGACACTCAGGAGGCTCGGAGTGCACTGGCCAACTATGGAAGCTGATGTCCAAAGGGTGTGCAAGGAATGCCCAATCTGCTGCACTAAACCACCTGTAGAACACTCCACTCTTTATCAAGTGTCCATAGTGCCAGATTGGAGTGAACCACTAGTATCCTTCCTGAGGACGAAAACATTCCCTCAAGACATGACGCTGGCTAGGAAAAGGAGTTTAGAACAAGAAGCCCAGGATTACTCACTCATTGGTGATAATCTATATAAGCGTGGTAAAGATGGTTACCTACGGCTATGTGTCCATGAAAGTGAATATCTCAAGATCTTGGAAATTGCTCATCAAGGTGTAGCAGGAGGACACTTTGGGCCAGATCGGGTGATCAAAGCAATCCTATTTGCGGGCTTCTGGTGGCCTACCCTTCACATGGACGCACACACCTATGTGAAACGGTGTGATGTCTGTCAGCGAACCCAGTATCCTATACGTAAAGATGAGATGCCACTGAAACCTATGATGGGTGGACGTGCGTTCTCTAAGTGGGGAATAGACTTCGTAGGTCCTATTAATCCCCCAGCTAAGGGTTCCCATGCTGAATACATCATTGTTGCGACGGACTATCTAACTAAGTGGGTAGAGGTAAAAGCCACAACAAAGAACGATGCTCAAACAACAGCCAAGTTTTTATTTGAGAATGTGTTCACTAGATACGGACTACCTATAGAGCTAGTCAGTGATAGAGGCACTCACTTCCTAAATGAAGTTATTGAAAATCTGCTCCAAGAATTCTTGGTAGTTCATAAGAAGTCTGCCCCCTATCACCCCCAAGCTAATGGCCAGACTGAGAGTACCAACAAGATCTTATGCAATGTACTGACGAAATTAGTAAACAATAAACGCTCGGATTGGGACAAACAGCTACACCATGCTGTTTGGGCATACCGAGTAGCCTACAAAACGGTACTCCAAGCCACCCCCTTTCAAATGGTGTTTGGCCAAAATGCGGTGCTGCCATTGGACTTCTTGATACCAACATTGAAGGTAGCCCAAGAGCACGAATGGACAGGTCATGAACTCTCCTCTAGACTTTTTGACCTTGAACGATTAGGAGAAACAAGGCTAAGGGCAGCTGCAGGGATATATGCAGCAAAGAAACGACAGAAGGCATACTTTGATGCCCATGTGAAGGATAAAGGCTTGAAAGCAGGAGATCTAGTTTTAGTCTACACACTGAAACAACATGCAAGAAAGCTAGAAAAGAGAGGCTACGGACCCATGATCATTAATAGGATCTCCACAAGTGGAGCAGTACAACTGGCCACTTTAGAGGGTGATGTTCTTCCAAACTATATTAGCGGATGCAGAGTCAAGCTGTATCAGGAACCCCTCACGGAGGACATGCTAAGTCGACTCAATACTGCTAAGCAACGTAAAGAGGAGGAAAAACGAATTCGAGAAGAAGCTCAAGCAGAAGCCTTAGAGCGCATACGAAAAATGAAATTAAGAAGACAAGGTAGAGAGCACCCTAGGCAAGATGCATATGCAGATCAAGGATATGACGTGGCTATGTGTGAAGTTTCCGGTGTTAGCTCACATAGGATAACCGATCGACGTCCTTTCATAACCTTAGACATAGGACAAGGAAAGAGAGCAAGGACTGTAAGAGCCTTGATTGACTCAGGTGCAGCCACCAGTGCTGTTAAATTGTCTTACTGTCAGGAGTTGCAATTAACTGTCACTCCTGTGGAAGCATATCTCATAGGATTGGGAGGCGTGGAAACCCTTTGCATAGGCGAGGTGGAACTTCCCCTCTATATTCATGATGAGGTAATGACAGTTAAAGTGCTAGTATGTCAAGATGAGGACCTCACTGAGTCTCTCGTCCTGGGTCAAGACTGGATTTATGCCCAATCAGTCAACTTAAACTTAAGAAGTGGACTTCTTCAGGTATGGGTGAATCAAACTAGAATTACAATTGAGTTAAATAATGGAGCACTCAAGGAACTAGAAAAGGCACAGACTCCTGGTCCCTCCAGGGGTGCACATGAGGCTGAGCATGCTGTTCTTGTCCAAGGCTATGTGATGCAGAAGAATGAGGATCTCAAAAAAGGAGTCAGAACCACAACGGAACTCCCTTCTTTTCCAAAGGCCAGTGGGAGGCAGCAACCAAAGGCGGATCAAAGGCAGAAGAAGCAGAATACTACCTATGTTGGAGACCAAAAGTACCGGCGCACCAGAATGTCTCAGCAAGTGAAACAAGTGTGGGTGCGGAAAGGCGAATACCCGGTTGCACTCAAGCCAACCACACAGGCAAAGCTGCATAGTAGTAACCAACAACGCAACAACAATAAGAAGTCTTTCAAACGTTCTTCTATTAACGCAAGGTCAATTTGGGTGCCCAAGAAGTCAATGAAGGCTAGCCCACAATCAAGACAAATTTGGGTGCCTAAGGCTTGTTGGCGAGCTCAAATAGCTACACCAAGACCACACCCTAGACAGAATGATCTACTCACCCGGACAGCCGGTATCTACTCGTTTTCGAAACTCAAGAACACACTAAGGCCCATGAGCACAAACATACTCACTTGTAAATGGGTCCCTAAAAAGCCTCACTTTCAAGCCGACACGCCCATAAAGCTCTCTAGAGTCCCTACGGAACCAAGAGCAAAACCTATCCGCTGCATTTGGCAACCTAAGATTTGTAACAAACCCCCGGACCCCAATTGTAAATCCATGCTAATCTACTAACCACATCACTATCACGCCACATCATTCCACTTAGCTATAAGGTGCACTGAACTCCTAACCACACACACACGCGTGCACGCACGGTACTTACTAACCATTATTCATTCCCAACCCTCGTGTTAATAATGTAAGGGAACAACAACAGCTCTCCCCTGTCCTGTACAATGTTAACACATGTTGTATATTCTCACAGAGACGGGCAGCAAGAAGTAACATGGCAGATACGGCAGGACCTAGCTCCCAGACAGGTACCACCCCTCAAATTGTGGACATTGAAAGCCTTCCGGTTGAAGAGGAATTAAAGGAAAGACCAGTGGCATTACGGGCATTACATGCCATACCAATTCAGAATCCGCCACAGGGTCACACAATGCCGGTGGGTAAAACCTCACACTGGTTCAGTGATGTTGCTGGACCTCTCGGTGAAGGCACATACATGTGGGAGTCCGAAGTAGAATTCAATGGACGCTGGGGCAGATACCACTTCTTTACCAGAGAGTTTGAAAAGCTACAGAACAACGAAGGACTGCAGCCAATATGGAGGAAGGCTGGGTTATATGATTATTTCGAGTTCCAATTACCCAAGCCCGATTTTCTAAGGTGCTCATACTTAATTAGTACCCTCACCCCCAGCAAAGACAAGAAAGGATACAGCTCCTTTGTGCTCCCATCACTCACAAGGGGCAATGAGCTGAAGCGTTTCCGCTTGACTATCAACCTAGTAAGAGAAGCTCTTGATATGCACGGAATGCACATTCCTACGGAAAAGGAGACCATGGTCCCCGATAACATGAAGAACAGGAATCTGACAAAACTGAAGGACATGGTGGCAATGACTCCCACAATAGCCATTCATTTACGTATGGTCATGCAACATTTCGCGTTCCCCGCACAAGACAGGTTCACAATGCCTCCGAAGAAGATTTGGTTTAGCCTCTACCTGGCGGATGCTTTTGAATTGTCCATCAATATGCCCCACTGGATTATTGACCAGATTCATATGGCTCATCAGAGATGGTATAAGAAGCAAAAGTCTGTGTTGTATGGTTGTTGTGCACTTACAAGAATTGTATACAGATGTCTCGCATATGATGTACCGGTGCAGAGGGCTCTCAATTGGTCCAGAGCACAGGAGTTTCAACGCAGGTTGTCCGCTGTCGGACCTCCCTCTAAAAAGATGAGAGGCACCGTACAGATGCCTTGTGCACAACCCCGTGGTGCAACCCTAACACCAGAAACAACTCCAAGGCTTCCTCGAAGAGTGCAGCCATTTACTATAAGGTTACCCAGGCAGAGCACAGATGGCCCGAACCTTGTGTTTCCACCAATACCGACTGATCTGGAATTCTCGCATGGATTCACTCTGGAGGATCTAACTGACGAAGAAGTTGCTAGAATCATCGACGCTGTCAATGCAGAAGTTGAAGCAGAGCAAGCTACTGGACAGCCAACTGCCCCAGACCAACCCCAGCCCAGCCAACCGGATGTAGTCAATGTGGACGAGGAAGAAGAAGCACATGAGGAGGCACGGGGTGGACAATCAGAAGCAGAAGAACAAGAGTATGATCAAGAAGCCCTACAAGTACTGGAAGGTGCCCCCGCCTATACTAACGCATTAAAGAAGCTCTACGATACGATGAACCGAGTCCAACAGCAACACAGGCTATCATTAGCTGCAGGTAAAGCCCTCATGAACCAGATTCTGGAGGAGGAAGGCGTGGACGAGCAATACCGTGCCACCCTGGAAATGATATCAGATGCTTTGGGAGTACCTGAAACGGTGCATACTGCACTAGCGCAATCACGAAGGACAGAGAAAAGATATGGAAGACGCCCCCCACGAGCGGGAAAACAAATGAATGTATTAGGATCAGGACCACAAGGCACCCCCACAACCACTGGCACAGCACACACCGCTCACGACACCGAGGAAGCCCACACATCAAGTGCACCTCCATCACCTCCCTTACCATCCTCCCCTCCCTCTCCACCACATTCACCTCCCATCACCAATGTAACTACCACCGTTACCGCCTCCGAACCCATCGCCATGACTGAAGCACAAACGGCCTATCAACCCACACACCCTCTCAACACCTCCCGTGCATACACCTCCACTACCACTGTAACACTAACGGCATCTACTGACATCCCCATTCCCCCACCCACACTTTCGGGCAGTTCACATCCACAACTGCACACAACACTGTACACATTCACCACGATCACTGCACCCACCGTTCCACTATTCACAATCACTCCCACTACTGCTTCCACCACAGATTTTATGGACATATCACCTTCCACTGCACCTCTCCCTCCCCCCATACCACCACAATCTCCCATTCCCCCACCACCCACTTCACCATTTCCCAGCACTGCATTCACACTCCCCTTCCCCTTTCCCTTCCCCGCTGCACATAACACCCTCCCTGCATCCATCCCCATTAATAATGTATTTAATAGTATGTATCAATGCATGTCCCAACTTCAGCAACATTATCAACACCTTGACAACCAACATACAAGGCTTTTCCGAAGCCACGAAGATCTCAAAGCACGGTGTAAGGATCTTGAAGAGCAGAGGCAGCTACTACAACAGCAGCACATGACCTTACAGGAACAATATGCACAATTAGTAGCCAACCCACCCCAAGCAGATGATGAAGAGCGACGACACATGGACGAGTTGCTACATTCTCAAATCACAGAGAACCTCAAACTCCGCCGAAACATGGCTCTATTACGGAAGCATATGTCTGCAGCCCTAGAAGAAAATAGACGGCTTCAGACACAAAATGAAGAGAACTTGGAGTTAGCCATGGAAGGTTCCCCACAGGACATTGACCCGGAGAGATTTAAGGCTATCCCCTCGGATAATATGCAAATCATTTTGGAAACCCATGCGGATCTCCTCGAAGCCCATGCAGCCTTAGAAAAGGAAAGAGATGAACTACGAAGGCAATTGGCAACTCAACCAGCACCACCCAAGGAAGCCCCGACCACAGCTCACACAGCTGACAAAGTAGCAGCACTCAAAGCACAAATTGCAGAATTGGAAAAGAAAGTGCTTGTATATGAACGCCAACCCTCCCCCTTGGCAGAACCAGAGCCTGACGATCTTGTGCCAATTGAAGTAGAAGAAACATTTGAGGATCCCTATGTTCCGATGCCAACACCCGGGGGTAAGCGAACAGAACAGGGCATGGACACAATTGAAATCGAGGCACCTGAATGGATGCAAAAATTAGAGAAAGTAGCCACGACGCATGATGACAGGGTGGCAGTCCAAATCGCATTGATGTCAAAACTGGAAGATGTTGTAATAAAATCCGATTATTTTCAGACTCTCTCACACCATAGGTGGATCAGCCCATCGGATGACCTGTATGTTCCTCTTTGCGTGCTAATGGCGGATTATAATGCGGAGATCAAACACCACACCTCCAGGGAACCCACCTCTGCCACCCAATTTGCACCTGATGACATCCCCGAAAGTGCCAAGCAGGGACATATTCGCCAACCCACGTGGAGAATTCGGCTGCTGGAAACATATCCGGAAATGGTAAGAACATGGAACAACATGCCATTGTACATCAAATATAACCCATGTTATTGCCCTGTATTTCGAAGGAGATCATGGCCGGAGTACACACAAACAGTGCTGACGATTAAAGGATGTGAGAAGTGGCTCAATTATGTGTACTTCGCACCCCCGAAGGGCCCACCTACGATTGGATATATGATTTCGACGATTCGACATTGGGGGGTCCGGTTCAAGAATGTACCTGATGTCATGACTCAGATGTGCCTGAAGATTTTCGAACTTATGTTGGTCACCTTCAGGACCTTCAAAAACGTCAAGGAACCGCATCTCTCAGCATTAGGATTTAATGAAGGTAATCAGGACCTTGTATACGACATGAGCACAACCCCATCGATTACTGTGGTGTATGCATGGCACGCTCGCATCAAATATCTACCGGCCTGCTTCAAACAAACGTTTGAAGAGATGTTTGTCACGGGATTCTGGGAATATCACTCCGAGATATTCATTCCCAGACCATCCCATCTCTTGCAGTTATTTGCCGTGGAACAAGCTCTACATTCCGAAAAGCTACGTATACCACATCCAGAGGTTCCCGGGCCGGTAGACTGGGATGCTCTTTTGACAGATTTGGCCAAAGGGTTGAGAATTGCAGAACATCACTTAGCGCAGGATGTCGTCGAGTACTACATCCAAAAGCCCCCACAACAAGGGTCTGTCAGGGACGACAGACGCGAGAGAGGGGGGGGTGTTAGCAGCCGACAAGGGACTGAAGGACTGACAAGGCATGGCAGTCAGAGAAGAGAGTCAGAGGGGAGAGAAGGCATAAGTAAACAAGGGAGTCAACGAAGATCTGGCAAATAGGCCAATAAATTTCTTCAGGAAGAAGTACGTATGAGCATTCACGCAGATTTAGCACTAAGGCAACCTTAATTTTTCAAAACCTCTACACCAATTAAAAGTGATTCTCATCACTAAACACCATTGTAAATACCATTTCATCTTTTTGTAGCTCCATTTTGTGCAAGCCAAGGAGTCCTTGAGCTTGAGGAGCTTTAGAAGTATCTACCTGCCAATTTTCGTATTTTTTAGATCTCGTTTGAGCCTTCAAATAAGCCCTGGAACCTAATTTTTAACTAGGCCGGACACTAGGTCTGAACAGGGCCAAAGCTAGTCAAAAACTATAAAAGGAGCTAGAGAGCTCATTTTTGAGGCTGGATTGTAATTGAAACAAACTTGTAAGAGCTCTTGAAAGTAATCTAAAGCCATTGCTTATCACTCTTTGTCTTGCTGTGTGTGCGCGTGTGTGTGTATGTGTGTGCATGTTTGTGTGCTTCTCACTCACGCACTTGTGCCGCCACTTGCTCGAGGTCTTCATACCATCCTCACGTCTTCCCGGATTGACATTAAAGGAGGTGCTACTCATCACTGAGCTACAACTCTCAACTTAACTTTCATTAAATCATTTTGTACCAAATTTAAATCAGTTGCTGGGATTAATGCTAACATTTGAGCAAGATTTGAAGATAGATGGAGATAAAGGACATAGTTCTGCTTTGTACGCAAAGAATAAGAAGAAAAGTGATAAAGGAAAAGAAAAAGATGAAGAAGAGGTGACTACTCAAGCAAATTATGCAAGAGGAAGAGGTAATGTCAGAAGTAAAAGTAGAGGTAATACGAAAGGAAGAGGTAATCAGAATAATAACAAGAAGTCCTATTGGATCTATGGATTAAGCAATCATTTGGCTCATGATTGCTGGCATAATTCTCAAGGATCAAATCAGAATCATAATAACAATAACAGAGGCAGAAGTGGAAGATATCAAAGAGGTGACAAAGTCAAAGAGGCAGATATGGTAGAGGTGGAGCAAGAAGTTGGGGATAGAATCAATCTCATAACACTACCTACTACAACTATGCAAATGATACACAGAATGACAATCATACAACATTGATGATGAATTCGATAAGTGTGTCAGAGAATGAAGATCTAAAGGAATTCTATGTTGACTCTGGTTGTTCAAATCATTTGTGAGGAAATATAGAATTGTTATCAGAATTGGAAGGAGGTATTTCAAATCATACAGTACAAATAGGTGATAACACAAAACATAATGTGCGGTCAATTGGAAAAGTAAAGTGTAAGAATGGAGCTGAACTGCTAACAAATGTTTTGTATGTTCCAACAATCCCAAAGAATCTGATTAGTGTGGGACAGATAGTAGAAAAAGGTTTTCAAGTCAGGTTTACAAATGAAGGAGTATTTGTTGAAGATCGAGAGAATGGATACAATCAAATTTTCTATGGAAAAAAAGAAGGTAGACTTTTTACTCTTAAAGTACAAGGGAATGTTGGTCAAGCTTTTAGAGAACTAGACCTCTGGCATAAGAGGTTAGGACACTTTAATGAAAAAGGAATCAAAACTATGGTGGAGAAACAATCTGTAAGAGGATTACCAAATTTGAAGAATCAACATATGATTCACAAATGTGAAGCCTGTCAGAAGGGAAAAGCACATAGGTTGCCATTTCAAAAGAAGGGTTACAAACACGATGTTTTGCTAGAACTCATACATACAGATGTATGATGACCAACAAAAGAAGGATCTATTAGTGGCTCAAGATATTACGTTCTTTTTATTGATGATGCAACAAGATGGATAACTCTTTATGTTTTAAAACGGAAATCAGTAGTGTTTGGAGCTTTCAAGCATTTTCATGCATATGTTGAAAGACTTACAGGACAAAAACTCAAAAGACTAAGGTATGATGGAGGAGGAGAATATTTCTCTCAAGAATTCAGTGATTATCTGTGGAATGCAGGTATCAAAAGAGAAATAACTTGCAGGTATACACCACAACACAATGGAGTAGCAGAAAGGAGAAATCAAACTCTAGTTGAATTTGCAAGAGCAATGTTAAAGGAGAAGAATTGTCCAAAGTATCTTTGGGCTGAGGCTGTAAATACAGCCACACATCTTGTAAATAGATTACCATGTGCATTTTTAAATGGAATGACCCCTTATGAAGCTTGGTGGGGTAAGAAACCAACACTTGATCATTGCAAAGTGTTTGGATCAGTTGTTTATGCTTATGTACCATCACAACTTAGACATCAGCTTGAACCAAAAGCTTAAAAATATGTGTTCATTAGATATGATGAAAAGGAGATGGGTTATAGACTATGGAGTCCTTTAACCAAACAGTTAATTGTTTCCAGAGATGTGAAATTTGATGAACAGAAGAATTGGTATGCAAATAAAGAGCATAATCATGAAACATTTGAAGAAGAGATAAGAAGAAATGAAAAAGGTAAATCACATATGCAGGTGAATGGAGATGAAGATTATATGCAGGCAAGTACATCCAGGATCGGATCAACTATGAGGAATGAAGATGGACCGAGATTTGATGAAGAAGTGTATTCAGATACACATGAAGAATATGAACCAAGAAGGTCAAACAGAGTAAGGAAACAACCAACAAGGTATTCCTATGATACTTCTTATTTGACTCTGAAAAACTATGCTTACTTAGTAAAGGAAGATGAAGAACCTCAGAATTACAGTGAAGCAAAAGGTACGAAAAAATGGGAAGAAGCAACGAAGGAGGACTTCAATGCGCTTGAAGAGAACAAGACTTGGGAACTTGTTCCAAACCCAAATGGTAAGAAAGTGATTGGAAAATGGGTTTACAAAGTTAAGAAGCTTGCAGATGGAAGAATAGCTAGATACAAAGCTAGACTGGTAGTAAAAGGTTATGCTCAGACGCATGGCATAGATTATGATGAGACATTCAGTCTAGTGGCAAAGATGTCAACCATAAGGACAGTGATTGCTATAGCAGCATCAAAAGGATGGAAGCTAAGTCAATTGGATATAAAAAATGCATTTCTAAATGGATATATATCAGATGAAGTTTACATGGAACAACCTGAAGGTTTTGTAAGTTCCAATTTCCCAAATCATGTTTGCAGATTAAGAAGAGCACTCTATGGATTGAAGCAAGCTCCAAGAGCTTGGAATTACAGACTTGTGAAGTATCTCAATGATCTTGGATACCAAAGTTCAAAAGCAGATGCAAGTCTACTCATCAAGAGAACAGATGAAGGTATGATCTACATTTGTATTTATGTAGATGACATTATAATCACAGGTACCTCAGATGAAGGAATCAAGGAGGTAAAGAGATTGCTTGAAAAAGAGTTCAAGATCAGTGATCTAGGAAAGTTATCATACTTTCTTGGAATGGAAGTTACATATACAGACCACGGTGTATATGTTTCGCAAGAAAGGTATCTTCTCAACTTACTGAAGAAGTTTAACATGGAAAATTGCAGAGAATCCTCAACACCACTTGAGGTCAATCATAAACTCAGCAAATATGATGGTGCAAGTTTTAAAGATATGAGGAAGTATCAATCTTTAGTGGGAAGCTTGATTTATGCTACGCTAACAAGACTAGATCTTAGTTATGCAGTAGGAGTTCTCTCACAGTTTATGCATTGTCCTAAGGATCAACATTGGGTTGCAGGATAGAGAGTTCTTAGATACATCAAAAGAACTATAAAGGAAGGATTATATTATCCCTTTATGTCAGATATAAAGCTGAGAGCATACAGTGACTCAGATTGGGCATGAAGTCAAGACGACAGAAGGTCAACACATGGGTATATGATATACCTAGGAGATAAGCTTGTCAATTGGTGTTCAAAGAAGTAGCATATAGTGGCTTTATCGTCAACTGAAGCTGAATATAAAGGACTTGTAGAAGTAGCTAAAGAAGTGATATGGATGCAGACCTTGTTTAAAAGCTTGGGAATTGATCAAGGTATACCTATCATACATGGAGATAATATGAGTTCATTGTATCTTGCAGCAAATCCAGTATTTCATGCAAGAACAAAGCATATAGAGATTCAATATCATTTCCTAAGAGAAAAGGTAATGGAGAAGGAGCTTAAAATAGTATACACTCCTACAAAAGATCAAATTGCAGATATTCTAACAAAGAGCTTGGATGGAGTAAAGACAAGCAGATTCAAAGAAATGACAGGAATAAAAGAAAAGAAGAATATATGAAAGATCAGAGGATTCTAATTAGTGATTGAGGGGGAGCTATTGAAGAATCACTCACTAATTAGACATAAAGACATGAAGACATATGAAGGATGAAGAAAGACGAAGAGAAGCAGAAACAAAGCATTCAGAAAATCAAGCCTTAGTGAAGGGACAAATTCACGACTGTAATATAGTTCATAGAAACTTCCAGAATTATGAGTTTTGAATCTCGGAACAAAAATGTATATATATAGAGTTGAGAAGGAGAAGAGACTAGAGAAAGAGTGCATAGAATAGTAGGAAGTACGTGTATGTTGAGATGAATAATAGAACTTGAAATGTCGGGAATTCATATGAGAGAGAGAGATGGTAAGGAAGAACTACTTAGCATAGGAGAGTTTTTCATGGCTATGAGCAAAGTGAGGCCAAGCCATTTTTTGTACACATCTTCTCTAATAGAAAAACACATACTTATGTGGAAAGATCTGAGCGCATTTTTCTTGTGTGAAGAAATCTAAGTGATTTCATGCTACTGTGAAAGTTGGTTAATAGTTACAGTTTCTCAACACATGTTTTACGGTACTTTTACAAGTTAGATCTCACATTCTAGTGTAAAGTTTTTCAAGAGTGATAGCTTATCTTGAAGCTAGTAGTCTCAACTACAAACTGATCAAAAGAGTTTTGTGAAATGGGACATGTACGCACAGTACTGTGTCTGACAGTAAAGGCATTCTAAACTGATGAAGTTTTTCTCAAACTTCAGTTAGAGTTCATTCACTGAAGGGAGTTCAGGTATTACTTCTTTACTTCATCTACATTCATTTGAAGTAACTACAAACAGAATTGCAGTTGATGTTGGTAACATTACGGTGAGATTACGGTGACAATCCGATAATAGTTTGATGAAGTTCTGGTGATATTTCAGTGGTTTCAAAACACAGTTTTGGCACATCTAAGTGACAAGAAGAATATCTAACAGTAAGCAAACAAAGAAATTGTAAAGATTAAAGTAAATCATATCATAATTGAAGCTTGAAGAAAAGGAAAAGTTTTCTGTAAAGTGAATTTTTGGATTTCACTAAATACAGTTATAAATTTTTCAGTTTAAGAAAGGTTGCTAAGCTATTGATGATTATAGAGGTGTTCTAATATCACTCTAGCTTAGTTCTTGTGGCGTGGCGAGTTCTGGAGCTTAAGTTTCAAGCTTCTTGCCGCATCAACATTATCGAGTTTCTTTGACAATACTAATGTGTTTTTCTTATTATATAAGATCCATAAAGAGCACATCCACTTAGCAGTACGCAATGAAAAAAGAAGGAACAAGCTCACAACTGATAGACATCAACTCTTTGGACATCAAGGAACAACCTTCTGAGAGGCCTCCTATGTTCCGCAGATATAGGAGTACCTTTCCAATCCAAATCCCACCATCAAGGCACACAAAGAGGGTGTGCATATTTGGGAAAGAGCAAGCTTTCTAAATTATTTGGGTGCCTAGTTGCTCCAACCAAATTTCTTAAGGTGCTATTACTTGATCCAAACTCTACATCTTGGAGGAGACAAGGACCATCCACATTCATTCGTGGTACCCTCTATGAGGCCTAACCAAGAGTTGAAAAGATTCATGTTGTCATAGAAATTGGTAAGTGAGGCTTTGAACATGTAAGGAAAGCCCGTTCCTACAGACAAGGAGACTCAAATCGCACATGTGATGAAGAAGAGCGATATATTCAAGATCAATCAGATGTTAGCAATCACATCAAGTTTATTAGTACCTCTCAGGATGTGTATGCAACATTTTTCTTTTCTTGGGCAAGATCAGTTGACTTAGCCACACAAAACGATTTGGTTCAACCTCTACCCTATAGAATCAGTTGAAATCAAAATCAATCTTCCTCATTGGATGATAGTCAATTATATGCAGATAATGCACAATGGCAATGAAAACCAATGTTAAATGGATGGTGTGCAATCACACAAATTATTTATAGATGTTTAGCATATGATATCCCAATAGAGGGGTGCAAACTAGAGCATCATTACAACTTTTTAAGTAGAGCAAGGTTATAGCTCGACAACCAAAGAGGATGCAAGGCACCATTCCCTATATGCAACCAAAAGGTGTGGTCATCACACCAGACATATCACCAATCCGGGAACCCATAATTCCTCCATTCACAACTCACCTTCCCATACCTACCAAGAGGAGAAACTACAACCCAATGGATGGCCCACCTATTCCATTGAATTTTGAGTGCCCAGTAATGGAAGGACTTAAGGACATTGGCACTTTTGATTTCGAGCAAATCCTTCAAGGCATTTCACTCTCAAATGTAGAGCTTAGATAAACAATGGAATATGAACAAGAAATAGTAGCAGCCAAGGAGGCAAGATGATCAACAATGTATAGACAAATGCCATGTCCACTAGGAGGAAAATCAATACTCGACCAGATCACAAGAAGAAGATAGATAGTCAAGCAATGAAGAAGGAAAAGATGAGCCTGCATATACTATGACTCTTAAGAGATTATGAAAGACCATGGAAGATGTTCAAGCCTATAGATGTGTATCCAAGCAACGACTGATCATCTTGGAGAAATTATTAAAGGTAGACAATGTGGAGCCCCATTTTATCAAATTCTTACATGCACTGGCCAAAGCCATAGGAGTGGTGGGAGCAATTGATCACATGTTGACAAAACCAAGTGTGCAATATGATGAATGATGAGTCATGACCATTTTGTGATCACGCAAAAACATACAAATACCTTTAGCTTCTACTACGACATCTACCACTACCCTTGTCACCACCAAAATTACTTCCACTTTTGTACTTACGATCACTACTAGTTAATCACCAAACAATCAAACCCATCTTCCATACTCCCCCTAACTCAACCCCCATAACTACAGATCCCATTTTAACCTCTACTATCAACGAACAAATAGCCACAAAGCTTGTAACTACAATAATTCCAATCCCTAGTTTTGCATTCCATAGCCCCGTATCACATAGCCAACTTTTCTCCTCACATGACAACCCATTGTATAATGGTAGTTTCTCCACAACCACAAGTTACCTATTAGATCTAGTAATCGATCATGTTTGCACCACCACACCATTCCCTCTTCTCCAAACATCCTTTACTCCATTCCCACACACATAATGAGATGTAAAAAAAATTGGTGCAACCAAAGAGGAAGTATTCGTGGAGTTTTGCATGGTGAATGTTGGATAAAAAGGAGTATTGAAGGTTTTGAAAAAGGAAAGGTGTGGAAAGCAGTTGAAAAGGAGAAGAGGGTAGTTCTTGAAGGGAAAGGAGGACTATTGTGATCATGGCACTTCTTTTGTTCATGGAGGACAAGAACATCTCCCAAATGAGAAGAAGGAAGAAAATGAATGATGCGGATACAGTATGTAACTATGGAAAGCTATCTTTGTCTTATGGGCTGACACGCTTAGGGAAGGGGTTTCTCTAGATAGTAGAGAGGAGGAGGAAGGTAGTTGCACTTCATTTATGGATTGAAAGAGGAGTGTTTGTGCTCAAGTTTGAACACAAGGCATGGGAACATGTGAAAGAAGTGGATATGCAAGAAGAGGGAGCATGTAGGGAGCTCTAAGAAGTATATGTCAAAAGAAACCCCTATAAAAACAATGATTTTGATCACTAGAAACCATTCTAAATATCATTTTACATTTTCAAATCCATTTTGTTCAAGCTTAGGAGTCCTTAAGCTTGAGGATTATAAGAAGTATATACATACCAATTTTCATGATTTTTAGACTCCATTTGAGCCCTCAAATAAGCCATGGAACTAATTTCTAACTAGGTCAAACATTAGGTCTAGACATGGACAAAGCTAGTGAAAAACTATAAAAAGAGCTAGAGAGCTCATTTTTCTAGGTATCATTTTGGTTTATCAAGTTAGGAAAATGAGATTCTTGGAGAGTGCAATTGAGTTATTGAGAATCAAAGCTTCCATTGTTCCTATCTTTGTTATCTTGCCTTATGTGTGTGTGCATGTATGTGCTTGTCACTCACATTTGCTCGCCACAATTGCTCAGGATCTTCATATCCTCCTCATGTCTCTGTGGATTGGCAAGTAAAGGAGGTGGTACTCATGCTTGTGCTACACCAAATTTTGGCACTATTGCTGGGGATCATTGCTTGATAATGAGCATTGTGATAGTAAGATTGTAGATTTGTGACATCAGAAGGTACAAAATTTTCATTTTCTGTTAAGTTTCTAATTTTTTTTTCCACCATCACCATCATTGACATCTTCTCCCATCTTCATCTTCATAGAAAGTTTTTGTTTTTTATTGTACTATATTCACTATTTTCACCCCATTTTTCATTTGTGGCTATGCGAGCGTGTGTGTGTGTGAGAGAGAGAGAGAGAGGGAGAGAGAGAGAGAGAGAGAGAGTGCTTGTGTGTGCATGTTTCTATGGTCTTTGTGACCCTCTGCATGATACAAAGGTCTTGGTGCTTGATTTCAGAGTTCCCCCCAAGATTCTCAGAAAATCATGACTTTTTGGAAAATTCAAATTCTTTTAATATCACAATTGCCTGATTCTTGCCTAAAATCACTCAAAAATTTGTAATTTTTTGGTTCCTTCACTCTCAAAAAATCACGACTTTTTGATTGTCACAAAATTGTGCCTTTGTGGTGGTCACAAAACATCAAAATTTGTTTTTGTTTTTAGTTTCTTGGCGTTTACAAATTGTTTTGATCTTTTTGAGTGAAGGAGAGGAGAAAGGGGGAAAGGGAGCCTCTATGGGCATAGAAAACATTAGCAAAAACTTGGCATTAGTGGAGTTGAAGAAAATTGCAACTTTTTGAGTTGACTTTTATTGGGTAAAAATCATTTTGGAATGCAACTTTTGAAAAAATTATGACTTTTTGCAATCCTTTTTTTGAGAAAATCATGACTTTTTGAATGAAGAAAAGAAGAGAAATGTGATTAGATACTTTTTGTCTAAGGATCGACTAAGGAAAATGAGAAGGTAAAAAAGTGACCTTTTGGGTAATTTTTGGGCAAAAAATCGTGATATGCTACGGATAAGTCTCAGTATGCTTGGGCGACTCTGTGTAATAAGCTCCTCGGCAATCTTCATGGGTGTAGTCATAAATCTGAGCATGAGGGTCATTTTTTGAGAGCAAATGGGTCATCAACACCGATGCTCTATTAGGGTTCTCCTCTACCATTGTATAGTTAATTAGAATATTGGCAGAGGGTGGTGATCCATTTACTAGGATTGGTTGTGGCCTAAATGGTGCTTGATATTGTTGTTGGTATTGAGATTGGTATTGTTGATATATTTAGGTAGTGATGTGTGTGAACACACTAGGACCGCCGGGGCACTTTTTTCCCTCTTTAGGAGGTTTTTTTCCCCCGGCTTGTATATATGCCTATTGCCCTAATGGGCTACTTATCTTTGTACATTCTCTAGTAATACATTTTATATTGTGTGTTGTGCTTCAAGCTTCTTCTTCTTCCTTGTGCTGTTCATGTGCTTCCGTAGACGTCTAAATCCAACAATTGGTATCAAAGCAGGTCGTCGCTTCATCTAGGGTGTCGTCAACACTCCTCCGTTTGTAGTCTCAAATTCGCACGAAATTTGGTGAGCATACTTAGGGTGTTTCAAAGATCAAAACATCTTCGCTTTCTGGTGCCGAAATCGCGATCTAAGCTCGTTTCGGCCTCCGAACGCACTATCGTAGCACTTGTGCAAGCTATTTTGTCTTTTTGTTCCAAAGGTATATACCAGTTTCTGTTCACCAATATAGCGTCTCAAAGTCTACTACAGGTCTAGTGGAATTCATCTGGGTAGTTCTGTTCAACTTTTTGAGATACAATCAATTTTTTACATCAAGGTATTTTACTCACCGGCCATGGTTGAAAGCAGTGATGTATTCTGTATGTTGGCTATTGAGGATAAGTTGGATGGTACCAACTACCCATTATGGGCTTATATGATGCGACATGTGTTGGTTGCAAAAGGACTATGGAACATTATGTAGGGTGTTGTTGCAGAGCTAAAAAGAGCACAAAGCAGAGAAAAAGACGGGTCCCAAAATTTTTCCGATTTGGACATCATATTTTTGTATCATAACCATTCTTGTATATATTTTCCGTTGTAAATGCACTAGAGGAGTCCTCTAGATGCATCCCCTCAGAAGATTAGAAACTTACCCATGTAAAATAGTAGGAAATTAGTCTTTTAGTGAATAAAGTGCCGGTCTCTTGTGTGAAAGGACCATTTTTAGGGCACAAGTATATAAGTCAATTTGTGACTCTTTGTAAAGACTTTTGGCCATTGTGAGAAGAAAGAGCACATAAATTCGAATTTGTGTCTTCTTCACTCTGTATCTTCTTCTTTGTGAGCTTGTATGCATGTGTATTGCTTGGAAAGAGTGTTAGGAAGTGTTGTCTATCCATGAAAGTGTTTGTTTGCTGTAGTTAAGGTGTGTGCGAAGTGTAGGAAGTGCTGAAGTGTAGGAAGGTTTTCCCACGAATCAGTATTTTGCTCATAACTTGAAGTAGGAGTGTCAGAATTGAGTGAAACTACCACCATTGGATGCGTCTTCTCAAGAGCTTCGAAATGCATACGCTATTTGCTATATTTGGAGTTTGAAGCTGAGAGAAAAGTCCAAATTACTGACGGCTGCTACACCAAGTATCGTGACACCATGACAGACAGTTGAAGCTTGTTTGGATTAGTCTTTGCCTTATTTGCACTCTTTAAGTAGTTCATTTGCATTGATCATCACTTGATTGCATGTCCTCATACACTCGGCTAGGTTTGTATACTCATTGGATTGATAATTAAAGCGTGAATCCCCACTATATGCACTTGAGGGGGATTGAGGTATAGTCTATTTCTCCACAAGTCCCTAAGTTGGTGCTTAGGTCAACACGTTTTTTGGCGCCGTTGCCGGGGAGTGTCGAATCAAACCGAGGCATTCGTGTGATGGTAAGTAGTTTTTTGCATAGAGGCGAGAGGAGGAGTGGTGATTTTCTCTTCTTTTGGTAAGTCACTTTCAGCCGCACTTACTACTTCTCATTCTTGGAGTGTGTGTAGTGAGTTGTTAGTTTAGGGAAGTGTGTGGAGTGAGTAGAATAGGTGGAGTAGGAAGTTAGACTAGATTCCATTCTCTTTTCTCTTTGTTCTTTCAGCCTTTTAACTAGGAAGAATTTTTCAAAAAAAAAAAAGTATAAAAACCCAAAAACTTGTCTTTTGTACTTCACTTGTGCTCAAAGCAAGTATCGTGAGATTTTGGGATCGAGTATCGTGGACGAGGAATTGAGCCATCCGAGCTACGCAGAGCTAGTGAGGAGGGGTAGAGGGCTGAGATAGAGTCCTAAGGTAAGTTCTTGTATCATTCCATCAACTTCATTACATAAATCAAGTTTTTGAGAAGGAAACGATCTGCGTCAGATATTGTTTAGGACTTACAGGGGTGAAAAAGTGTGACTTGGATGAATCAGAGAGTGAGGAGAGGGTAGAAGAAAAACATCTGTGTGCAATCAAAACTTAAAAAATCTAGCAAAAATTTGAAAAAGGGTCAAGTATCGTGTCCTCCCGCGGTCGAGTATCGCGATACTTAGCAAGTATCGTGATCTCCTGTGGTTGAGTATCGCGATATTTCCCAGATATCATGTATCGTGTTGCAAAGATCGCGATACTTTGCAAAGATCGTGTATCGTGTTGTCACCGATCGCGATACCTACCGTGTATCGTGTATCGTGATCTATCGATCGCGATACTTGAGAAGTATCGTGTATCGCATAGGACAAGTATTGTGTATCGTCACTGAGAAGATTGCGATACTTCAGAAATATCGTGTATCGTTTGAGCCAAGTATCGAGTATCGTTTTCAACCAAGTATCGTGTATCGTGTCTTCATAGATCGCGATACTTGTCACCGATCATGTATCGTGCATACAGCGATCACGATACCTATCAAAGATCGTGTATCGTGTGGTTCAAATATCACGTTTATCCAAGTATCGAGTATCGTCCCTCTTGAGGTATCGTGTATCGTGTAAGCTCAAGTATCGTGTATCGTTATATCTAAAGTATCGAGTATCGTGGGCATCCAGAGATCGTGTATCGTGGTCCCTGATCAAGTATCGTGTATCGTTGTGTTCAAAGATCGTGTATCGTGTAACTTGGAAGTCAAGTATCATGGCTTGAAAATTTCATTTTCAGTCAATTCCCAGCCAAAATTTCTCTAGAATTCTAATCCATAGTGAAGAGTTCTAGAAGCTAGAGGTTAGCAAGGACTGATCAGAGCTGTTAAGTGGATGAACCTGAGGTCTGGAAGAACCCTAGGAAGCCGAAGAAGTGTAATCTCTTTTGTAGCTAGTGTATCCGAGCCAAGTAGCCGTTCACATTACTCGGAGACCTCCAGTGAGTCAGAGGAAGAAATTCCCATGGCTTCAGAGGATATGCAGAACCCAGTGCCAATGATTGGCATGATGTCAATTATTGAGGGAGAGTACCAGACCTCTTTAGAATATGTGAACACCAACCAAAATGAGATCCCCATTTATTTGGATGGTCTGAACAGGTCAGTGGCCAGACTAAAGAAGGCTTCAGAGGCTTACATAGTACCTAGGCCAGCAGTCAAGTATGCAGGAGGATTTTACATGGACAAAAGAGATATCCAGTATGTTGTCACGGAACACCCGGAAAACATTAATGAACATGGGGAAGAAAACAATGCTTCAAACCTAAATGGAGAAGGGAATGAAGAGCAAGTAACTACTCCTAGAGGGAGATCTACGCTTGTTAGGGTCTCGAGAGGAGACCTGATTCCCCAAGATGACTCCATAATGGATGTATACTTGATCAATGGAATGGAGCCTCTTCTTAGAGCACATTCTTCAATATGGGAAGCAGCCCCTAATCCTGTCACCATCTATGAGTTACAAGATCCTGATTTCCCCACCATCATCACATATTTGGATAAGAATCAGAGAAGATATTGGCCCTTAACGGAATTAGAAAGAGCCGAGTTGAAATATCAGAATATCCTAGTGTTTCCCCCTAGGGACCAAGCCACTACTTCACGAAACCCACTTGGAACGTCACAGAATGATTCATATCAACAGTCAGGGCAAACACAACAAACACAACAAACCCAAATCCCGGTTAGACCACATGTGCAGTTTGCAATGCCTGCAAATAACCCCAATTACCGACCTCAACCACCTGTTGACCCAAGACATGGAATTCCTGCCCCAGTCAGACCACCGATAGCAAGAGGACCGGGCATACCCATAGGAAGACCTATTTTCCCCGTGATGCCTAGACCGCCTGAAGCAGGAAGAAGATTAAGGCCAATTCAAGTGGCCAAATGCATGAGAAACCACTATGATGGCTCTAGTGAACCTTACAATCATATAGCCGAATTTAAACAAGTAATCAGAGCCAAACAAGTAGAATATTTCTTGATCCAATATGAGTCCTTTGGTCTTACTTTGTCAGACACTGCGTTAGCATGGTTCCAGCCTTTGGACCCTAATAATTTTCAAAACATGGAACAAGTCTATCAAGAAATGATTGAGGAATTCACTAAGTCAAGAATTAAAAACAACTCATCATCATTGATCCATAGCTTTAAGCAAGCCCCTATAGAATCAGTAAGATTGGCAGCAAGAAGATTCAAGCAGTATGTGGACAGATGCCCAGTGGAAGAGAGACCTACCCAAAATAAAATGGTGTCATTATTTTTGGAAGGATTATTGAACGGATCATTAAGATCTCTGATATATGTAAAGAGAGTTCAAACTTTGCAAGAATGCATGAAGGAGTGTATAGACCTAGAAGACAACCTAGCAGAAGATTTGAAAATACCTCAAGGTAGCTTAAAAAGTGAAGATTCGGCCAGTAGCACATCAAACCCTAAAAACAATGTAGAGGAAATAGCTGATTTGGTAGCGAAGAAGCTGAACATTCAAGGACAGAGGAACTACCCCAATAACCCTATAAGAGTGCCCATGCTTAGAAGATGTCTGCAGTGCGGAGGTGATCATCCCTCTCACTTGTGCACTAGGGGAGTAGTCCCACCACTTGCTTATGCTTATAATAGACCCACCGTCCCAGGACCTCTACAATATTGCAGTATAGAACAGAAATATACAAATCACAGTACAGAAAATTGCCCTTACAATAGGCAATCGAGACCAGCACAGCCATATATGAGACCTTATGGATACCCTCAGAGAGAGCAAGGAGGTGAAGCCTTTAGGTACCCTACTTATCAGCAGCAGGCACCAGTGCCACGACCATATGCATATCAAGGATACACCCAACCACAACTAGTACTAGGACTGCAACCGCCCCATCCTCAGAACATTGTCCCAGTCAAGATGGCTCAACCTGAAGAAAACCTAGAGAGAGCAATAGTCCCAGCCACACCATTGCCTAGTAATGAACCATATGACTCATCTTACGACCATAGTCAAGGATCATATCCCAATTATGAAAGCTCTATGATGGAATACGGACAACTGTACGAACCATATGCCTACGGCATGGAAGTATCAGATAGTTCCTACGGATATGAGCAGGACTATGTGTCATTAATGTACACAGCCCCTAGAGCAACCATACCACCCCGACCCATGAATAGACCGCCTGTACCCAGAGGACCATGCTACAGATGTGGAGGTGATCACTATATCAGAGAATGTACATTGCCAAACCCACCACCACCACAACGAGTCTGGGAAGGCTACTGTAGTGATTGTGGTAAGGAACACCTTTTCAGAGATTGCCCCAATAACCCCAACAAGGTTACATCCAACGTGCAAATCAATGTGATTGAAGTAATCGAATCATCAGGGAGCGATAAGGAATACACTGTACCATTAAATGCAATAACAAGAGCAAAAGCTAGAGAGACCCCAGAGAAACCTGAAAAACACAATCGAAGTGACCTAGAGATGAATACAACCACACCTCAGAGAGTTGAAGACTCGGAAGAGCCTGAGAAAAGTGTTGTAAGTAAAAGAACACAAAGATGGAAGAACCGTAGAGATACGATAAAAGAACAGAAGTTACTGCAGAAGAAGGAAAATGAGAAGAACGAACTAAACCCAAAAGAGGAACAGAAAATTGAAGAAGAAAACAAAGATGAAAAGTGTAAAAAAGAAGAGGTGGGATCAGTCTTAGCAGATCCTATGCCTGAAGAATTAGCCATGTGGATTCAGGCATACAAGGCACCAATAAGAGCAGGACCTACCATAGAACAACATGAAAGAGAATATCCTAGAGGTGACCTAGAGAAAGAGAGGTTGGAGATTTGCAAAAAATTAATAGAAGTTGCTCAACAGACCTTAGAAAAACCTGCGTTGCCATTACCCAATACCCGAATTTCCGAAAGAAAATTCCAAGAGTGCGTCATCACTAATGATCATGAAAAACCCGAAGTAAGTAAGACACAGAATGGAAATTATTGTGAGGATAAAAGGGAAGGATCCATTGTTCCCAAAGTAGAAGGGGAATGGCCTAAAGATTTGTGGGCAAGAGTCCAAGAAGACAGATGGAAGAAAGTGGAAGGAATAGAACCACCCTTTGAAGAACTAGAAGTAGAAGATGGAATAGAGGATTTGATACCTGAATTGAATTCCAATGAAATATTACCAATTGATCCAAGTAACAAAGAAAATGATAGTGTAAAGGCTTTGCCAAATTACACAGGAGAGTACGAACATAATTCAGAATTGTATTGCATCCCCTCAATAAGGAAAAAAGAACCGAACCCATCAGTCCAAACATCGGATATCATACAACACCTTAGAAAGGTCAAAATCCCTTGTACCCTAACATTAGAAGAACTGTTGAAGGTTAAACCACAATTGAAGGAGAAATTGACCAGTCAATTGGAGATCCAGATGGAAGAAAAAGAGATATCTGATGAAGTAAACACAGTAAAGATCCCAATGGATAAGGTAGGAGATTTTAGTGAGGTAGATGAAGGAAATACTTGCCTTCCAATTACTTATAGGGGTTATACCACCAAAGCCATCTTAGATTCCGGAGCTGGTGTAGGCATTGCTACTAGAGAGATCTGGGAGAAATGGGGAAAACCAGCTTTAAGAACAACGCGCATGAAGATACAAATGGCAGACGGACACACAGAAAGACCCTTGGGATTATTGGAACGAGTAGTTTTCACCACATGCGGGGTTGAATTTGAACACACCTTAGCAATATGTCAATTTAAAAGGGCAAGCAATTATGAAATGATATGGGAGACCTTTCATGAGACAGCTAAAGGTTGTGCAAGATTGGGGAAAAGATGTAGTATACCTACAGCATGAAGGAACCACCACGAGAATAAATCTCCACACATATACTTATCAAGATGTTCCCCCCTTACAATGGAACCAAATTCATAAGGAGGAAGACGATCAATCCATTCACAGTATAGGTGCTAGTGACCAATCCTGGATGAACGAGGACACTCATCTATGGATATCCCAAACTGCAAAAAAGGAAGAGGATAGGAGAAAGGGATGGCAGCAAAGGCAAGGTGTAGCTAGGTCTGTACAAGATCCAGCTTACATGCCTCAAGTCTTTTTGGATGAAGAGTTTGAACCTCACGGTTGGATGGAGATTTTAGCGATCCTCGATGTATGTGTGAACGAAGAAGTAATAACTATGAATGAATGTATTGATGAGGAAGGATATGAAGTAAATCTATATGTGGTAGTCCTTCAGGAGGCTGAAGAAGGAGAAGTTATAGAGAAAGAATGGAAGGAGGACTATGAGAGTATTGAGATGGAGCAAGAACCAATGGAATTGGAAGATGAAAGTCAACCCATAAGGGTCACAGCTAACGAAAACAACCAGGAACCTACACATGAAGAAGAGCTGGAGTTAGATAAAGAACCAGAAGGTGAAGAAAACAAGCCACAAGATCAGTTTGAAGTGCCAGTCCACTTCAAAAAATATGAGGTAGAGGAGAGAAAAATTGCTATTCAAATGCCTAAAAGAGAAGCACAGCCAGGAATAGCATATGACAATAAGGAACAAACCAAGAAGATAGTAGTAACCTTAGAGGAAGGAGAAGAACGATGTACTTTCATAGGACAAGATGTCTCAATGGAGGAGGAACAAGAGTTAATACGCCTCATAAGGGAATATCGGGATGTCTTTGCCTCGACCTATAAGGACTTGAAAGGAGTAGATCCATCTATATGTGCCCATAGAATCCCCATGACATCAGAAGCCAAACCTTCTAAACAAAGACCGTATACATACAATGATGTGTACTCAGCAAAGATAAAGGAAGAGATAGATAAATTGTTAGATGCTGGATTCATATATGAGATTGAGCACACGGAATGGGTGTCACCTTTGGTGGTTGTACCGAAAAAGAATGGGAAGTTAAGAGTGTGCATCAATCTGAAGAAAGTAAATGCCGCGACCATAAGGGATAGTTACCCATTACCCATTACCCATTACGGATCATCTGTTGGAAAGGGTGGCAGGGAAGGAAGTTTATAGTTTTTTGGATGGCTTTTCAGGGTATAATCAGGTAGCCATTGCTCCTGAGGACCAACATAAAACCGCCTTTGCAACTGAGTGGGGAGTATACACCTTTAGAGTCATGCCTTTTGGTCTAACGAATGCCCCAGCCACCTTCCAAAGATTGATGTGCCATGTATTCAAAGAGTTCTTGAGAAAAAGTATGGAGGTATACGTGGACGATCTATGTACTTATTCAGCTATACGATCGGAGCACATCCCTGAACTAGAAAAGATCTTTGCTAAGTGTCGACAATACCGAGTATGCCTCAACCCAGAAAAATGTGTCTTCATGGTTCGACAAGGAAAAATATTAGGGCATATTGTCTCTAAAAATGGAATTTCAATTGATGAAGATAAAATCAAAGTAATTCTGGATTTACCAAGACCAAAGACTGCTAAAGAAGTACAAGCATTTATGGGACACTGTGGATATTATTGAAGATTTATACATATGTATGCCATAATTGCTAGACCTCTCTATGCACTCTTGAATCAATTTCATTGGACCGAGGAATGTGAGAAAGCCTTCAATGAGTTAAAGAATCGATTGAGTTCAGCACCAATCCTTCGAGTACCTAACTAGAATAAGCCATTTCACATTCATGTGGATGCTTCCAAGTTTGCCATTGGTTGCATCTTAGCTCAACCTGTAGATACAGGAAAGCTAGATCACCCTATAGCCTATGCCAGTAGACAATTAAATCAAGCAGAGCGCAATTATACCACAACTGAGAGAGAAGTCCTAGGGATGGTGTATGCAGTGAAAAAGTTCAGACATTACCTGTTGGCAAACAAATTCAAATTCTTCATTGATCATCAAGCTTTATTGTACTTAGTCAATAAACCTTGCAATATAGGAAGACTAGTACGATGGTTTTTATTGCTAATGGAATTTGATTTTGAGGTAGTAGTCAAGAAAGGAAATACCCACATGAGAGCAGATCACTTATCAAGAATGACCCATGGAGAACCACCCATAGGAGTACCAGATGATTTGCCAGACACGTACCTTTTTAACCTGGAAGTATGTCCCCAATGGGCAGAAAAGTTGATCCCTATACTCACACATGGACCTAAAGATGGGATCACACCAAACCGAACCCAAGACCTTTGGAAGACTAAAAACCTTCACATCATTGCAGGAAGTTTGTATCACCAAGACTCAAGTGGATTACTCATGAGATGCGTAGAAGAAGAGGAACAAGAAATGTGGCTTCAGAAAGCACATGTAAATCAATGGAAAACTCATTTGAATGCAAACGGAACATGGCAAACCCTGAGGAGATTAGGCATATATTGGCCAACCATGCAGAGAGATGCACATAACTATGTATCAGCATGCCAAACCTGTCAAGAACAAAATCCAGAAGAGAACTCTACTCTATGCTACTCCACAGTAGCACCGAGATGGAGCATGCCTCTGGTAAAATTCTTAAAGACCCAAGAATATCCAGAAGGAGCCACTTCAGCAAGGAAATGTGCATTTGTAGAACAGAGCAAGGATTATGCTATTATAGGAAAACAACTTTTCAAGCGAGGGAGAGAATCAATTACGATTGTGCATTCATGAAGACGAATAGCTTGCTGTTTTAGAGATGGCACATACAGGAGCTGCAGGAGGACACTTCTTTGTAGATAAAACAACAAAAATGATCCTCTTTGCTGGAATGTGGTGGCCAACTCTACATCAAGATGCCTTAACGTATGTGCAACGATGTGATACATGTCAACGAACAAAATATCCAATTAGAAGAGATGAGATGCCATTGAGACCCATGATGAGTGCCAGAGCTTTCACTAAATCGGGAATAGACTTCATAGGACCTATTAGCCCACCAGCGAAAGGATCCCATGCCGAATATATAATTGTAGCCACAGACTATATGACCAAATGGGTAGAAGCCAAAGCAACCAAGAAGAATGACGCAAGAACTACGGCCAAGTTTCTCTTTGAGAACGTTTTCACTAGATTTGGACTACCGATAGAAATTGTGAGTGATAGAGGTATGCACTTTGTGAATGAAGTTATAGAAGCCTTACTGAATGAATTCTTGGTAATTCATAAGAAATCAGCTCCTTATCACCCACAAGCCAATGGACAAGCCGAAAGTTCGAATAAAATCTTGTGTACAGTTCTCACAAAAATTGTAAACAATGGTAGATCTGATTGGGATAAGCAATTACATCACGCTTTATGGGCATTTCGAGTAGCCTATAAAACGGCCATAGGCACTACTCCTTTTAACTTAGTGTATGGACAAAATGCTATTTTGCCAATTGATTTCTTAATTCCCACTCTCAGAGTAGCAACAACTTACGAGTGGACAGGACATGAACTATCAGCTCAATTGGATCAAATAGAAAAGCTTCACGAAACTAGGTTACAAGCAGTAGCAGGCATTTATGCTGCTAAACGCCGACAGAAAGCCTACTTTGATGCTCACATTAAGGATAAAAATTTGAAGGAAGGAGATTTAGTTTTGGTATATACCTTGAAACAACACGCTAAGAAGTTGCGGAAAAGAGGATATGGCCCATTAATCATCAATCGTATATCGACAAGTGGAGCCATTAGCTTAGCAACCCTAGATTGGGAAGTATTACCAAACTATATTAGTGGATGTCGAGTGAAAAAATATCTACAACCATTGACCGAAGAAACAATGTCTCGATTAATCAAAGGCAAGAATAGACGTATTGAGGAGGAAAGGATACGAGAAGAAGCGAGACAGGAAGCACTAGAACGAATTAAGAAACGGAAAGAGTGGATTAGAGAGAGAGATGAGAGATATCGACTAGGAGAAGAACTCATCCCAATGGCTAATTTTAGAGCCACAAAAAACCTCGGTCCACAGAGAACACAACCATATTTGAATTTGGGAGCGGGTAAAACGGAATACCACTTAGTGGATGCTCTCATTGACACAGGAGCCGCCATAAGTTGTATCAATCTTTCTTTGACTCAGAAACTCAAGGAGGAATTACGTCCATCAATGGCACAGTTGATAGGAATAGGAGGAACAATTACTCAATGTATAGGTGAAATCACCTTACCTCTGCATCTTGGCAACAACACTATGGAACAGAAGCTATTAGTGTGTCATGATCAGGATTTACTCGAAGAAGTAGTATTAGGTCAAGACTGGATTTTCGAATATGAGGTGACCATTCAATTGGCTTTAGGATACATCTCAGCCAAGATAGGACATCGTGAAGTATTCAGTTTGCTAGACGAACGACCAATCAAGGCCGCAAGCATAGAGCCAAAAATTCACTCTAATGAACAAAGTCATGAGTGTATGTTCAATAGCACTATAGAAACCCCTTCCTCAAGTACTTCATGTGAGGGCACACTGATTCCTGCTTGCATTCCATCTTCTAGTCTAGCAAGTCACAAGAGTGTCAATCAATCTGAAACCTGCCCCAGTAAAGCACCATACATCAACGAGACTTGTCCTCTGAGTAATCCAAGGTCTGTACCTATTAGAATATATCCCATTCCATACACCAACCAGGCTTGGATAAGGAAGGATCAAGCGAAGGAATATCTTCGACGACAGAAGCATTATCAACATCAGAACAGTCCAATGAACAAGCAGACAAATCATTTTGAGCACCAAAGTCAACAACAAAGTGCTAGGATCTGGATTCCAAAGAAAATGGTAGCCACCCAACCGGATCGAGTGCAAATATGGATTCAAAAATCATGTGCTCCAAAGACGCTAAACCGAAACGATGAACCTCAGCATAAGAAGAACCAATATGGTCTAAGGGCAAAACAACCAAAGAAGATTAGCTACAGGAAAGAAAAGAAGTCTGCAGTTGCAACAACAGCCAGTCCAAGATTCCAGAAGCAGATGGAGCAGACGTACAACAGGAGAAGCACCACATTCATCAGGGATGTTCGGGCTACAATACGTCCCAACAGACTAAAGCAGATTTGGTTGCCGAAAGCCAAGACAAACTGCATGCATCATCCAACTATTTCAAGTTGCACACATTTGGAGTTATCAGGGCCCAAAGTATGCATGATAGGGCCACATTACAAGGCCAAGCATTCGGCACATCTTTCTTCTATTTCAGGATAGTCGAGCACATTTTCCTACTGGGAAATAGGCGGGCGATTGTACATACATTAAGAAAATAACTCAAAAAATAATTACCGCTTCGGCTATGATCTAACTTTTCTGTTTTTCCTTTCAGATGAAAATATTAAAATATCTAAAATATGGAAAAATCTAGGTATTACCTTTCTCACACCCACGGGAAAGGGACGACACCATTCACTCGGAGCAATGTCAAGAAAATAAAGAAGGATCTCTGATAGTATATGGCCACTAATTCATACTCTATATTGAGTGCAGATGGCATCTACTAATTCCGAAGCTACGCAAGAGGAAGAGGTCCAGCTTCTTCCACTCGAATCCATAACAAAAGCAAGAGGCCATTGGTTTCTGGATGACCAACGAGTGTCAGACCTCATTTTCATGGCCACCATAAAGATCATGGATAGGGATCACTATTTCCCCATTATGTCGCAGGACTTCAAAACTATAATACAAGGATTACCACATATAGAGGATGTATGGACACAGGCAGGCCTAGAGGCATTTCTCAAATTACCGATTTATCTACCAGATTTTCAAAGGTGTACACAAGTAATGAATACACTGCAGCCTGCCGCAACGAAGATATCAGTTCCAGAAGCACGAGTATTGGATAAAGTGGGAACATGGAAAACCATTCAATTCACCCATGAACTAATCAACAAAGCCTTCGGATGGAATCAAGAAGGGATCACTAATGTCAAAGAGGAATGTCATGATCCTAAAAAGAGGTCCTTTTTGGATATCAACAGGACTGATATTGAAGATGCTGTCCGCCTGGTGCACCAACATTTTTGTTTCCCAAGTATGCACAGATATACTGCACCACAAAAGATTGTCGTACAACTACTCTCGCATGCGATGAGACAAGTGGGGAATAAAGTAAATATGACTGGCTATGTCCAAGAAAGATTATTTGAAGCCCAAAAGAAGTGGGGTCAGAAGAAGTTTCTAAATGGGAGTTCGGCATTGACACTACTTATATATGAAGCCCTTGACATGAATTACGTGAGATGCCAACCTCAGAAGGGCTAGCCAAATATGCCAAATCCGCTACGGTCCCCAAGAAAAAGAAAGGAGCTGTTGTTGTTGAAGAGGCAGGAACCAATTCACAGAAACCCATGAGGGGTACAAAGCGTCTAAGAGAGGAAGAAGCCCAAGCAACACCACAATCAAAGAGGACACACATTCTTCCAAAGATTACGGTAGCCCAAATGCCTATTACCAAGAGAGATCTATCTGCGGCCCTAGAAGAGACACATCAGTACATGCAAGGGCAAGTAAATCTGAATGTTCAAGGTCATCATTATAGACAAGCTAGTCAAGAGAAACAACAGACGCGTCAAGAAAAGACCCCAAAACAACCTGGGAGATACAAAGAACTGGGCTTAGATGATTCTAGTTCCGATACAGAATCCAGTCATGAAAAAGACACCCTAGACACTAACATAAGCACAAAAACTCACGAAGAAGAATGGAATGAGATCAATCAAGTCGAAGTCACGCCAGATAACCACAAAGAAAAGGAAAAGAACATAGAAGATTCCAATAAACCTGAACATGTCATACAATTGAATGATACTACAAAAATCAGCATCAAAGAAGCTCCAACAACTGATACATATGCAAAACCACCTATCAAAGAGGAAATACAAACTCTAGTGAACACGGATTCAGGGCTATTACAAAACAAAGAGCAGATTGTAATTGAGGTCCCAGATGATACACCTCAAGGAAACATTGAACACATGGTGGCTGAGCCAAGGATCCAACTTCAGATTAGGCAGCCCCATGACACTACGCTACATGTGGCACAGGGAAAAGACGTCACAACAGGCGAAGAACTTAGTATACCAACAACATGGCTCAATGTGGATGTCACTCAGTTGAAACCTGTAGTCAAGCAAATGATTCAAACAGCTTTGGATACACAACAACAAATGATGGACATAGATGCAGATTATGATAAGGCCATGAGAGAAAAAAATCAATTCCAAATGATGAGCGAACAATTGTCATTGCAATTAATCCAGGCCCAAAAAGAGATAGCAATCAAAAGCACGGAGTTACTCGATGTAAAAACGCAATATGATACATTAGTGACTCAACATCACCAACTCCAGGCACAGCTCGTGGATTTACAAAGATTACATGATGCAAGCGAGGCTGACAAAGAAAGAATGAAGGCTAGAAGCACTCTACTTGAGACACAGCTAAAGTTGTACATGGAAGAGAATGACACTTTACGAAGCAAGAATAAAGAATTGATGAAATCACTGTTATATGATCAACCTATTGAACAACAGGAGTCATCCAAAACTAAAGAAAAGGAATTAAGAAATCATCTGGCACAACACGCAGATTTGCTGAAACAAGAGCGAGAAGTGAGAGAAGAATCGGAACGGAAGTACAGTCAAGAAATAAATGAACTAAAAAAGCAGTTGAATACAGCACATGGGAAACTTGCAGCAAGCTACAGTGAAAACTTGGACCATGTCGCTAAAATTGGTAATGAATTGCTTGCAGCAAAGGAAGCGCTCAGAGCAGCCATGCAAGAAAATAAAGAGAAGACTGACCGTATAGCACAGTTAGAGACCCAAGTAAAGCAGAAAACACCAATCGGGACACCAGTAGAGCCCGCTAAGGAAACTCCTACTCACGAGGTAGAGGTACGTCCTCTATCTCCCCCGATTTATCATTCTCCAATACATGAGCAGATGGCGGATATACATGATGATCATCCCATGCCATACACTGCAGAAATCAGTCAGAAGGAACGGGCACTAGTGGTGTCTCGATTGACGGAAAATTTTGAAAATGAGGTAATCAAAGTAATGAAAGAGGCCAAGATCAAAGGTAAAGACTTGGAAAAGATCATGAAGCCTTTCAACATTCCGTACGGATTATTGAAAGAGAAAACCAGACAATATATAAAGAAGATTACAAAGAAAAGTCCAGATGAGCAGCTAGATTTTAAACAGGACACATTCGCATACAGTCAAGAAGAATTCGAAGCTGCACAACCTATTTGGCGAAGAAAGTTTTTGGAGAAACATCCCACAGTACGGGTGCATTGGCAAGCAGCACCATATTTCTTACAGGTAAACCCTTCATTTTTTCCTATACCACGCAGAAGGGATACTAGAGAATTTTTGGACCTACAAAGAAATGGCGCTATAAATAAACAGTGGTTGAATTACCCTCTACTTCCAAGCCCGCCACATAATTACTTGCCAACGGAAGATTATATGGTCAAAACCATCGAATTTTGGCTGCAAAATTATGCGACAGTACCAGACTTGACTGTCAAAATGACAAATAAAATACTCAGTATGATACTTACTGTTTTGAAGGTCTTCAAGCATGCGGCCTACACATTTTTGAATTTCATTGGTATTAATCAAGGCACAGAGATTCTCATTTTTGACCTATCTGTTATGCCTAGCCGACCAACAATAATGGCTTATTATTCCAGATTGATGTTCTTGCCAAGTGTATATATGCAAACTTTTGAAGAAGCATTCTTTACAGGATTTTTTGAAATTGACTGAGAAGTCTTTTTGAAGATGTCCTCTAATTTGAATGCCAGATTAGTGGCATACGAACTTAGCTTCTTCGCAGATCACAAACAGCCACCAAATGACGGTGTAAAGGCAGAACAATGGAAACAATTAATGATACGTGAAGCCAATTTGCTTAATGAAACAGAGCAGAAAATATATAGAACATATGCCCGTCACTCGTCAAAGCCTGTCGGGGACGACAGAGTCCAGGAGGGGGGCAGTGTTGAGGGAGAATCAAGTAAAAAGAAGAAAAGAAGAAGACAACAAAAGAAGCTTCACTAAAAAGGAATATCTGAAGATATATCTTTGCAAGAAGCCCCGCAGGGGCGCAACACCCATCTCTGCAGAGAGCCCCGCAGGGGCGCACACACCAAGGAAAGGACGCAGCCCAAAAGGATGCTACAACCTCTTGATCTTTGGTAGGTCCAGATCGAAGACTGTAGCACCACATCCTCATACCTTCCACTGGTGGTGTGCGTGGCAACCCGACTTATCAAACAAAACAAATGTATCAGGCCTAGAGGATGTAAAAAAAGAATTAAGAAGAGGCCATCAAAACTGAACACCTGTTTTATAAACAGGTAAAACTGAGCAAGGGTTGCGTGCGGACAACAAACTGAAGACAACAAGTAAAGCCTGTCAAGAGACGACAGAGACAAAGAGGGGGAGAGTGTTGCAGAGCTAAAAAGAGCACAAAGCAGAGAAAAAGACGGGTCCCAAAATTTTTCCGATTTGGACATCATATTTTTGTATCATAACCATTCTTGTATATATTTTCCGTTGTAAATGCACTAGAGGAGTCCTCTAGATGCATCCCCTCAGAAGATTAGAAACTTACCCATGTAAAATAGTAGAAAATTAGTCTTTTAGTGAATAAAGTGCCGGTCTCTTGTGTGAAAGGACCATTTTTAGGGCACAAGTATATAAGTCAATTTGTGACTCTTTGTAAAGACTTTTGGCCATTGTGAGAAGAAAGAGCACAGAAATTCGAATTTGTGTCTTCTTCACTCTGTATCTTCTTCTTTGTGAGCTTGTATGCATGTGTATTGCTTGGAAAGAGTGCTAGGAAGTTTTGTCTATCCATGAAAGTGTTTGTTTGCTGTAGTTAAGGTGTGTGCGAAGTGTAGGAAGTGCTGAAGTGTAGGAAGGTTTTCCCGTGACTCAGTATTTTGCTCATAACTTGAAGTAGGAGTGTCAGAATTGAGTGATACCACTACCATTGGATGCGTCTTCTTGAGAGCTTCGAAATGCATAGGCTATTTGCTATATTTGGAGTTTGGAGCTGAGAGAAAAGTCCAAATTACTGACAGCTGCTGGACCAAGTATCGTGACACCATGACAGACAGTTGAAGCTTGTTTGGATTAGTCTTTGCCTTATTTGCACTCTTTAAGTAGTTCATTTGCATTGATCATCACTTGATTGCATGTCCTCATACACTCGACTAGGTTTGTATACTCATCGGATTGATGATTAAAGCGTGAATCCCCACTATATGCACTTGAGGGGGATTGAGGTATAGTCACTTTCTCCACAAGTCCCTAAGTTGGTGCTTAGGTCAATAGGTGTCGAAAAACTTCCTATCACACGTGAAACTGTTACAACTGCAAGTACTGAAGCTGATGTAGAAGGTGTCAAAGATAATGATATTTTGCATATTCTTGTTCGTTCTGTAGTTTTTGCTACACCTACTGTAGAGCAGATTCGTTGGGATGGTAGAGATGCCCAGGCACATGCATTGATAGCTTTTTCTGTCAAACGTGCCATTATTCCTCACATTCGCTCTTGCAGAACAGCTAAGGATGCTTGGGATACATTACCACATTGTACCAAGCTAGGAATGAGGCTCGTGTTGCTTACCTCCAAAAATAGTTGGAGAGTGAGCACATGAATGATGGTGATTCTATGGATAATTTCCTAACAAAGATCAAAGACTTGAAGGAACAGTTGATTTCTGCTGATGAGGTTATACCAGATAGCTCACTTGTGCACACCGTTCTGAATGGTCTTCCTGATTCATATCAGAGTTTTGCTTCTACTCTTCGGTTGATGATGAAAGGCAATACAAATGCCTTGTCATTTGAGGAGTTAGTCTCTGTTCTGTTGCAAGAAGATCAGTCCAGGAAAAACAGGTCCATTATGCGTGTTGCAGATCAAGCTTTCCTAGCTAGTCAGAAGGGCAAAGGAAAATGGAGCTCTTCTACTAGTAAGCAGAAACCTGCAAATGTTGCACATTCGAAGAACCAAGACAAAGATGAGAAAAAAATCAGAAAAGCAGAAATTGTTTTGTAAGTACTGTAAAGGGAATGATCATATCATAAAGAACTGTCCAAAACTGGCTGCAAAAGAGGCAAAGAAGAAAGAGGTTGGAATGGTTGTTGCAAAAGCCTCTACACCAAAAACGAAGTCTGCTAATCTTGTGCAGGAAGAAGAATGGGCATTTACTACTCTTTGCAGTTTCGACCCATATTCTCATGAGCAGTGCATGTCTGCAGCGGACTCAGATGTTTGGTACTTTGACAGTGGGGCGACCAAACATATTACCTCGCAGCGCAGTTTCTTCTCTTCACTCGAGCCTACCCCTACAGGGAATACTGTTACATGCGCCAACAACTCCTCTTATCTTGTTATGGGAGTTGGTAAGATCATTTTGACTATTGCTAGTGGTAGTTCTTTCACTTTGTCAGATGCTTTATTTGTGCCAGGGATCAAGAAGAATCTGTTATCACTTTCTGCATTAGCCAAGATTGGCCTGGTTGTGAAATTTGTTGATGACATGTGTACAGTTCATGATATGTCAAATGGCGATGTGATTATTGCTTCTGGCATTCTATGTCGTGGTTTGTATAAGCTCATAGACTATGAAAGATCTGTAAATGATTTGGCATGTGCAATAAATGATTCTCAGGCTATGTCAGATGCAAAGCTTTGGCATGCACGCTTTGGTCATCTAAATTTTGCTAGTTTTCTATGCCTGCAAAAATCTGAAATGGTGTCCTCTTTGCCCAAACTTGAGGCACTTGGAAAACATGTTTGTGAAGGTTGTATTTAGGGCAAAATGCAGCGTTCATCCTTTCCAAAAGATGGTTCAGTTCGGGCTACTCAGAAATTGCATCTTGTACATAGTGATGTCTATGGTCCTATGCAGACACCTTCTTTTGGGAATTATCTTTACTTCGTGACTTTCATCGATGATTTTTCTAGGCATGCATGGGTATATCCATTGAAGGAAAAGTCCAAAGTGTTCATGTGCTTCAAACAGTTTTTGGTTTTGGCTGAAAATATGTCAGCATGTAAAATGGGCACCCTTCGTTTAGATCAAGGGGGGGAATATATGTCTTCTGATTTTAATGCCTTTCTCGCTAAACGTGGGATAAAACACCGGTGTACAGTGCCATATACACCTCAAAAGAATGGAGTTGTTGAACGAAAGAACAGGTCACTCATGGAGATGGCAAGGTGTATGGTCAAGAGTCAGGCTTTACCACATAGTTTCTGGCTTGAGGCTGTCATGTGTGCAACATATGTACTGAACAGGGGTCCCACTAAAGCGCTGCAGTCTATCACTCCATATGAGGCTTGGCATGATCGCAAGCCATCTGTTGCTCATCTGCATGTTTTTGGTTGTTTGGCATATGCATTAGTGCCTGAACAATGTCGTAGAAAATTGGATGATAAAGTAGTAAAATGTATTTTTGTTGGGTACAGTTTTGAAAGTAAAGGCTATCGTCTGTATCATCCATAGACTAAACGCATTCTGGTTAGCCGTGATGTTGTTTTTGTGGAAGATGCTATTCAACCATTGCTTTCATGTACTAAGGAGACATCTGTTAGCTCCAAAGACATGTATGATACTTTGCTGCCTCTTTTTACAGGTGGACAGTCTAGTGCTGGTCCCAATGAGGCAACTTCTCAGCCTTTGCAGGTTTCATGTGATGATGCAGACTAGGTTGCAGGTTGTCGCTGGAATTTATGCAGCCAAGAGAAGGCAAAAGGCATATTATGATGCTCACATAAAAGACAAAGGAATAAAAGTAGGAGACATAGTCCTGGTCTACACCTTGAAGCAACATGCCAAGAAGTTACAAAAATGCGGATATGGACCTCTAATCATTAATAGGATCTCGACGAGTGGAGCAGTTAATCTAGCCACTCTAGATGGAGATATTCTTCCTAACTACATAAGTGGATGTAGAGTGAAACGATTCATGAAGCCATTGATGGATCAAATGTTAGCACGTCTCCTAGGTGTGCAAAATCGGAAGAAAGAGGAAGAACGGATTAGAGAAGAGGCACGAAGAGAAGCCCTAGAATGCATTAAGAAACGGAAAGAGTGGATTAGGCAAAGAGATGAACGGTATCTCCAAGGAGAAGAGCCTATCCCTATGGCTAATTACCAAGTCCATAAGTCTGACACGACGAATGCCTACATGTCACAACCTTATTTAAACCTAGGAATTGGAACAACAGAGTACCGCTTGATAGATGCCTTGATAGACTCCGGAGCAGGACTCAGTTGCATACGAAATACTGTCATATGAGATCTTCAAATGATTATGACTCCCACGAAAGCTCATATGATAGGTATCGGAGGTCAAATCATACAATGCATGGGAGAAACTAATGTATCCCTCCACCTAGGAAATTCTTCCATGGAACAACGAGTCTTAGTGTGCAAAAATGAAGACTTAATAGAAGACTTAATCCTAGGATAAGATTGGATCGTTGATAATGAAGTAAGCATCCACCTAGCGCAAGGATATATTTCAGCCAAGATAGGGCACAAGGAAATTTTTAGTCTATTAGGGGAGAAGCCCTCACCGAAACAAAAAGCCATTGAAAGAGTGGAAGAACTCAAAGAAGAGCACTTAGAACATGATTCCAGCCCTAGTCCCTCAGAAGCAAGTTTGGATGAAGTAGAAAGCTCAAACCCTAACATGTCCAAAGAAGAAGTGAATTCATCCTATTCAAATGGTGAACGGAAAGACACCAAGGAGATCAACTCTCATAGAGTTTCTCAAGCGAGAGGAGAATCACCAATTTGGAAAACCACAATCAAATACTCACATCCAGGAACGGTCAGATTCAAATGGGTACGCAAGGATCAAGTGCAGAAATCAGAGACATCAACACCAACTCATAAGGAGAAAAAGGAGAACAAGAAGTCAGCTTCACCCAAATCCAAACCAAAAAGACTCTTGCAAGTATGGCTCCCTAAGCCTTTGATTGAAGCTCACAAGGCACGACAACAGATATGGATTCCCAAAAAGGCCAGACAAGCAGCCAATCAAGAGATAAGCAAACAGGAGGATACATTACATCGAGACATTCGGACGACAAAGCCAAGACAGACTTGTCATAGAAACATGAAGAGAAAAACCTCTATCACGAGGAAATTAGAAGAAGCTAAGGAAACACATGAAGCTCGAGGAACCAAAGTACAGACACGTCCTATCAACGCGACCACGAAATGGATTTGGAAACCAAAGCAACTGCAAGGAGTGGACCACCAGAACCACGAAGATTCCAATTGCACTCATGAAGTATCGAATGCACCTAAAGTATGCATAATAGGGCCACATTACAAGGCAAAGCATTCGGCACTTGATGTACATAATAAAATTAGTGGTGCACATTCTCCAATGGGGAATAGGTCATAGCTTCAATTTCCTTAGGAATGGACATACTATGTAAATCAATAAATGCTTCGGCTATACTAATCTTTGTTTTCTTTCAGAAAAGAAATAAAAATATGTGGTAAGAGATCTCACCACAAACAAGGGAAATGCAATGACAAAATGAAAAAATATCATAAACAATGCACCACACAATTGCTATATTTTCTATTGAAGCTAATGCACTTTTCATTACAAGTGCAGATGGCTTCGGAAGATTCTGAAGCAACAATTCAGGAGGAAGTATTGGAGTTTCCTCTACAGAGTGTAACCAAAGCGAAGGGACATTGGTTTAGAGAAGATCAACCAGATGGGGACTACCTCTTCCTGGTGATAATCAAAATAATGGACACGGATCATCAATTCCCTATAATGTCTAAGATTTTAAAGTGGTGCATGAGCTCATGTCGACAATTGCCATCATGAAGAAAGCGGGTATACACAAATACTTCGAACTGCCAATCTACAAGCCCGACTTTCAAAGGTGCACACAAGTCATGAATACTTTATAGCCATCACTACATGACCCATTGGTGCCAGAGGCTAGAGTTATGGAGGGAGTCGATGAATGGGTAGTGATCCAATTTACACATGACTTGATTAAGGAAGCTTTTGGGTGGGAAAAATATGGCAACACGATATTGAAAGAGGAAAGCCGTGGAGCAAAGACAAGGACCTTTACTGACATCAATCAAGTGGATATTGAAGAAGAAGTACGACTCATCCGTCAGCACTTCTGCTTCCCAAACATGCATCGATACACGGCCCCTCAGAAGATCATTGTCCAACTCCTCTCACATGCTATCAAACAGATTGGGAATCAAATTAATCTGACTCCATACATACAGGAACAATTATTTGAGGCAAAAAAGCAATGGAATAGCAAGAAGTTCCTAAATGGCAGTGTAGCTATGACCATACTGATCTACCATGCTTTAGGCATTAGAGAGCATCTCCAAGAAATGCCATCATCGACTGCTATGGCTAAATATGCAAAGGTTGCCATAGTCCCCAAAAAGAAAAGAGGAGTCATGATCGTTGAGGAGGCAGAAACTAGCTCTCAACCGAAAATGAGAGGAACAAAGAGATTAAGAGAGGTAAAGCAAGTAGAAGAAGAAGTTCCAGCCATGAAAAGAGCCCACGTACTTCCAAAGGCCAGGATTGAAGAGCAAGGACCTATTACAGAAGAAGACTTAACTAAGGCTATGGAAGATACACATCAATACACAGAAGGGCAAATTAATCTACCAGTGCAAGGGCACCATTACCAGCAGGCCCACCAAGAGATGGATGCAAAAAATAAGCTCACCAAGGTACATCAATATAGAGAATTAGGGTTGGATAATTCAAGCTCATCTTCGGATGCCCAAGAAGAACCCGAAACCTCCTTATTAAATGTGGATATTCAAAGTGAATCCAAGGATGATGGACAATGGGAGGAACTTAATGCAGTAAACTACAATGAAACAGAAGAAGACATGAAGATAATGACAACACTGTCCACCCCGATCAAGCCAACACAAGCAAGGAAGCAAATCAAGAAGGAACACATGTCATCAGAATCAATGAGACTTCCAAAATTCAAATCAAGGAGACAACGTTTACAGGAGAGGTGTCAATCAAGAATCCAAAGGAAGAACCTAAAGAAGCTACAGTCGAAGATTCAGAACCCTTCACACCGATAAGGGTTGTGGCAGAACCCTCCCCCATGGATGTCACATTTCAAGGGAGTGCCACGAAAACTATTGACATAGAAGAAGAACAAAAGGAACCGGCAATTCAATTACAAATCAGACAACCACACAACGAGACTATCCATGTAGGGCAAGGAAAAGATGTACTAACCGGAGAAGCTCCAAGCATACCAAGAACATGGTTGAATGTCAATATCGCTCAGCTCAAGCCAGTAGTGCAAGACATGATCATAACCGCTCTGGATACCCAACAATTAATAATTGAGGCTGATGAAGACTACAACAAAGCGATGCAGGAAAAGCATGAACTACATGAAACCGGTAAGCACCTTTCAACAGAATTAAAGCTAGCCAGAGAGGAAATAATACACAAAGAAAATGAAGTTCAAGAAGCCAAGAAGCATTGCAAAAGTTTAGAGACAGAAAATGCAAAATTAAAGAAACAACTACAGGAATTATAGAAGAAATATGAAGCTAGCGAGGCCGAGAAGACGCGGATGAACGCAAGAAGTAAAATACTTGAATCAAAAATAAAGGTATACATGGAGGAGGCCAAAAACCTAAGGAACAGAAACAAGGAGCTCATGACAGCTCTCTTGAGTGATCAGCCTATGGAGATTCAGGGAAAGCCAGAAAAAGATATCAAGGATGTTAGTATATGATCAATGTCTACCCCTCATGATTGTATGCACATTTTGTAAGGACCCCGTTATGAGGAGAAGCCAAGTGTGCATTACCCAATTGATGGGAATCCCAACTTGCATGTTGGATGAAGGTCATATTGGACCATGTAAGGTATTGTAAGGAAAGGGAGTTACTAGGGTCCCCAATTCAGGGGTCCAGGGCAGCGGGGAGCAACCCCTTGGCTGGGGGGTCCCACGGGGCCAGCGCCCCCGGCGCGACGGTAAAGGGAATATTCCATAGAATATTCCCTATTGGAGTCAGAAATCATTTATATTTGTTAGGTCGGTTCAACTGGTCTAAGCTGTGTATGATAATTACGCGGGCGGTGGCCACCCACGCTCTACCGCCCATGTATAGCCGTCCACGAAAGGCCACCCATGATCCTATATATACATGACTTCTGCACTACCTGAGACATCAAGTTGAGCCAGCATACCTCTACCTTGTATCTCCCTATCTAGAGTTGTCTAGATCGCCATTTAAGCTCTACCGTGAGAGCGCTAGGTTGGACAACGCCATCATCTTTGTACTTGTTGTTAGTAGAAAATTGTTGAGATTCTCCTATATCTGTTATCTTCTCTGCTACTGGTCCTGTGTTATATTGCGTAACTATTGTCTTACATGGTATCAGAGTCGTAAGGTTCGAATAGCTTGAGAAGTATCACTATTTTAGCCTACTAGCAGACTAGAATATCAATAGATTATTCGAGTGATTACATGATGGCTTCATCGTCGAACACTAGTCTTGGTGCTTGAGCTAATGTTAATGCTGCACCTATTCGAATTCGTCCACCTGCAGTCACTGAAGGGAAGTTGGATGGATCCAACTATACACTCTAGAAGTTCAAAATTTCTGCAATTTTGGACTCCTATGAATTACTTGACATTGTCATGGGACCGATGGGATTGGATCCAGAGCCTATACCAGTTGAAGATCTAGCTAATTCAAGATTGATGATTCAGCCAGATCCAGATCTTCTACGAGCTTGGAAGAGGCGGAATGCTGATACATTATGTCCAATTGTCACTAGTGTAAGTGATTCTGTGCTTACTTTAGTTCAACATACTACTAAAGCACATGAGGCTTGGGGTATATTGGCTCGACAATATGAGACCAAGAACCACACTAGGATACAAAATTTAGAAAATCAGTTGGCAAATGAAAAGCATTCTGATTCTGAAAAGGTTGAAGATTTTATCAAATGGATAAAACATCTTCAAGACCAATTGGCTGCAATTGGTGTTGTTATAACACCAGAAGAGTTGGCTCGAAGATGTGTACGTGTTCTTCCAGCAAAGTATGATGGATTAGTAATAGCCCTTAATACTCAGGTAAGACCAACTCCCCTCACATTTGAAGAGTTTTGTGCTATGCTTTTAGAAGAAGAGATGTGGTTGAGGAATCGACAAAGCACAAGTGATGCTGCATTTTCAGCAAATGCAAAAGGTAAAGGCTCTTCTAATGTATCAAAGAAGAAGCCAAAGAACAAAAAGTTCATAGGAAGTTGCTTCTATTGTGAAAAGAAAGGCCATGCCATCAAGGATTGCAGAAAGAAGCAAGCTGATGAACGGAATGGGACTGTAAAATCATCGTGGAAGAACAAAGAGTCTGCAAACAACACAGAGCTGGAACTTTGGGTAGCTATTGAAGAGGTATGTTCATCTGCTCAAGCTTGTGTTGATGAACCATGGATTTTAGATAGTGGAGCTTCTCGCCATATGACCAATAAAAAGGATTCGTATGTCCCTAGTGCCTCTGTGGGAATCCATCAATTCAGTGGTGGGAAATGACTCCAAGTGTCCAGCCGAAGGAACTTGAACCATCTCTTTTATCACTTCTCTAGGAGTTGAGTTATCCGATGTTCTCTATGTACCTACACTTAAAAGAAATTTGTTGTCAGTTTCTGCAATAACAGATCGTGGACTCGAAGTTCACTTCAAAAAGAGTGGTGCAAAAATCATGGATTCATCAGGTAATGTTGCAGGTAAAGGCATACGACGGGATAACTTGTATAAGTTAAGTGCTTTAATTGCTACAGAAGATAAAGATGTAAGCAGGTTATGGCACCAACGATTTGGGCATCTCGGATTTGTAGTTTTGAAGGAGATGCAAAGAACAGGGATGGTTGCTCATTTGCCTGCATTTTCAGAGTTGCAGGAACCTTGTGAAGCTTGTATGATGGGCAAGCAACAACGAAAGGCATTTCCAAGAGAGACCAGCAATCGATCTCAAGCTCCTCTAGAGTTGGTACATGCTGATCTCTGGAGTAAAATGTCTACACTTGCTTTAGGAGGATCTTTCTACTTTTTGCTGTTAGTCGACAGTTATAGTAGAAAGATGTGGGTTTATTTCATTCGAGAGAAGGCTAATGCTTTTGAAAAATTTAAAATGTGGCATAAGTATGTGGAAAATGAATCAGGAAGGAAACTGAAGAAATTCAAAATAGATAGAGGAGGTGAATTCTTGTCAACAGAATTCAATAATTACTATAAGGAGCATGGTGTGAAAAGGCAACTTACCACAACTCATACACCTCAATAAAATGGCGTTGTTGAGTGCAAGAACAGGACAGTAGTTGAAATGGCTCATTGTATGTTAAAGGCTCAAGACATGCCTGATTCATTTTGGGCAGAACCAGTCAATACAACAGTCTACATCCTCAATCGAAGCTACACAAAAGCACTGAAGGGGATGACTCCTTAAGAAACATATTCTAGTAAAAAGCCTTCAGTTTTGCGTTTCAGAATTTTTGGTTGTTTCTGTTATGCACATATTCGTGATTCAACAAGATCAAAGTTGGATTCGAAAAGCAAAAAGTGTGTCTTCCTAGGATATAGTGAAGAGTCTAAAGCATACAGGTTGTGGGATCCTAAGGCAAGGAAGATTTTTGTCAGCCGAGATGTGGTGTTTGATGAACGACCACACTTAGTAGAAGATAAAGGTAAATCTGCTATCTCATCAAACGGAGAAATATCTCACCTTGTGCCTATCAAAAGACAAGTTAAAGTTGAGGAGGAGGAAACATCTGATGGAGAAATTTCCCTAATAAAAAGCCAACCAATTGTAGCTGCACAACATAAGCCACTACCGAAGTGGACACAACAACTCTTTGATGATCACAATGCACATGTAGATGTACCAGAATCATCATCGGATGGATTACGAAGATCAAAGAGAATTGAGGAGCAAAGAAGAGCCTCAAAACACATTGTTAACATGGCTCTAATGGCAGATATCATGGGCTCCATAAAGGAACCTACCACCATTGAAGAAGCCCTTGATGATCCGGGTTGGAGAGCGGCAATGCAATCAAAGTATGATAGTATACTCAAAAATGATACATGGGATCTAGTCTACTTGCCGCCAAAGAAGAAGGTAATAGGTACTAAATGGATTTGGAAAGCTAAGTATAAAGCAGATGGAACATTAGAAAAGCATAAGGAAAGATTAGTTGCTGCAAGGGAACAAGGATTACGACCACCACGTGCTTGAGAGATGACTCTCCTCCCAACCAAATGCCTCTATATATAGCTCTCTCCAGGGGACTGCCTTCTTGGGAAGGTGGATACTAACCATCCAAGTGTCAGCCATGTGACTACATGTGCGCCAAGTGTCCCAGTTAACTCGAGTTAACTCAAGTAGATGCTTCTAGAAGGTTCTAGATCTCTTTGGCCAAAATACTCTCCCCATATATATAGCTCTCTCCAGGGGATTGCCTTCTTGGGAAGGTGGATACTAACCATCCAAGTGTCAGCCATGTAACTACATGTGCGCCAAGTGTCCCAGTTAACTCGAGCTAACTCAAGTAGATGCTTCTAGAAGGTTCTAGATCTCTTTGGCCAAAATACTCTCCCCATGTCTCCCATGGGGATTGAACCCAAGACCTCCTGTCACTCTAGCACAATGGTGAGTACCAACGTGAGGAGATACACCTCATAAATGTCAATCCGTGGAGACGAGAGGACCGGTATGAAGACCGTGAGCAAGTGATGGCACAAGTACGTGAGTGAAAGCACACAAGCATGCACACACATACACACACACGCACACAAGGTAAGAGCAAAGAGTAGAACAATGGAAGATCTTCGATTGTAAATGAACTCTCTTACAAAGCTGAAATCTACAACAAGCTAACCCCAAAAATGAGCTCTCCAGCCCTTTTTATAGTTTTTGAGTGGTTTTGGCCCTGTCCAGACCTAGTGTCCGGCCTAGTTAAAAAATAGGTTCTAGGGCTTATTTGGGGGCTCAAACGGAGTCTAAAAATTATGAAAATTGGTAGGATGGTAGTTCTAATACTCCTCAAGCTCGAGGACTCCTCGGTTTGAACAAAGTGGAGTTACAAAAATGGAAAATGGTATTTACAATGGTTTTTAGTGATAAAAATCACTATTTTTGTAGGGATTTCTTCTGAAAATTTGACAGGTGCTTCTTGGAGCTCCCTACTTGCTCCTTCTTCTTGTGTGTCCACTTCCTTGATGCACTTCCATGCTTTGTCCTTGATCTTGAGCTTCAACACTCCCCCCCCTCTTGAGTCTGTCGTCCCTGACAGACCCTTGTTGTAGTGGTCATTCCATGTAGTACGTGGAGAGGTAGCCTCCTTTGCGTCCAATAGGGGCGATCCATCTTCCCAATGTAGCCTGGTCGTTTGTCTGGTTCTTCACTTTGCCACTGTTAGCTCTTGCAGTTTGTAGTCTCTCTGTACGTACTTCTGCCGTGTATTCCCTTTTCATGGTGCATTTGTGAGCTGTCCAAAATGGCTAGTTGCTCAAAGGAGGTGGTCAATGGTGATTATGAGCAACTCTCGATGGTGGATGGCTTCCTTGCTCTTGTAGTGGTCACCGTGATGTCCTCTGATTCTTCCAAAGATGGCTTTCATAGTTTTCATGCCAAGTACTTGTAACCCATAATGGATGATGGGTAAGTGCATTAGTGCATGGGTTGAACAAAATATGTGCCTTGTGCATGGCCTTGTAATGTGGCCCTACGTATGCGTACTTAGAAAATGCATGGCAAGAAGTATAGTGTAAGAGATTGGGTCTTGGGCTAAGTGCTCAAGGGTATGCTGACGAAGAGGTTTCCTAATCGATCATGGTTATAGTGTTGTTGAAGCATACACGTCTTACCATGGTGAAGGGTCCGTTGATCTTCATCTCTTCGTGTTGTAGTTCCATCATGGTGTTTGACCATCGGCTTGTCCTTTTTGTTGATGGATGTCCTTGCTGAAAGTTTGCTGATGAGCATTTTCAAGCACAGTCCTTTTCGTTGCCTCTTTTTTTTTTTTTTTTTTTTTTTGGTTGTTGCACACGATGGCATCAAACAAGAAGAAAGAGGTTAGTATCAATAACATATTTTGCATGTGAAAATTGTGTCTCATGTGCCTGGGATTTCTTAATTGTGTCTATGCACGGCCATGTAAGGTGGCCCTATATTGATGCATACTTTGGAAATGCATGACCTGAATGGTGCAAACGACTGGGTTATGCCAAAGGCACATGGTTGCTGCTGGTCAAGGCTTTTGATGTTACTTGCATACTTGATGAATTCTTTGATTGGAGGTGTCTATTGGATCTCGAAATGATGTAATCCTCTAGATTGGAACCCATTTTGGAATAGGGTTTGGTACTGTAGAGATCACCTCAGGCCACTTCATCTTTGGATGCTTTCCAAACTTTGGTATCCCATGTGGTTGGCCTTTTGGTTCTGTGGATGTTGTTGGTGCTTTTGGCTTCCAAACCCATATCCTTGATGATTGCCTGCTTACTTTTGCAGAAGGGTTGAGTTTATCTTCGTTTGTTCTTTGTGTTTTGTTCTTACCCTTTGCTTTCCTGGGCTTCTTTGTTGAGACCTTTTGCATGGTAGGGAGCATAGGCCGTTGTGTATGTAAGAGCTTCTTGGGTACCCACATCTGTAATCGCCCGTGTTGAGCTGTAGCTAATTTTTTAGGCACCCAAATTTGTTCATGATTGTGGTCGGCCTTCTTTGATAGCTTCGGTACCCAAATTTGTTGGATTCTTCGTGCTTGAGCCTGTCGTAGGTGCTTGGTCCTTCTTTTTTCATGGTCGATCTGGTTGGGTGGGAATCTTTGAGGCAACATCGATGGTTGCACTCCTTTCTTTACCCAGATCTGCTTCATGCCCATAACTTCTTTCTTCTTGAAGGCTCTTTGTCTATTTGATAGATTGGCTATCTTGCACTGTTTTGTTTGCTTCTGAGGTTGAACTAATGTGGATGCTTTACTCTTTGAAAAAGAAGAAGGTTCTTCTTGCCTTTGCGACTGTCCTTCCATGATTGTGTCCGTCTGGATCATAGAGCTTTTGACATTTACAACATCTTGTTCGAGAAGATTAGCCTTAGAGGAAAGAAGAGAGCATGTGGTGTCTTGGTCAGTGGCCATGCAATTCTCCAATTCTAATGTAATGCATTGTTCATGTGCCCAAACATGAAGAAGTTGACTTCTTAGGTTCAAGTTGACAGCATGGTCGTAAATCCAATCTTGACCCAAGACAAGTGGCTCTGTGAGGTCCTCATCATGATGCACTAGCGTTTTGGCTTTCATTGGAACATCGTGAAGGTAAATGGGAAGTTCCACCTCTCCTAAACAAGGGGTTTCCACGCCTCCTAAACCTACGAGATAGGCTTCTATGGGCTTGATGTTCAATTGAAGGTCTTGACAGTATGAAAATCTAACTGCACTAGTTGCTGCTCCTGAGTCAACCAATGCTCTCACCATCCTTACACTCTTTCCTTGTTTTACTTCTATGGTCACAAAGGGACGTCCGTCAATTATTTGAGAAGTAGATTGGCACATGTCCATGTGATATTTGGGAGCTTTTGTGTTGATATCTAGGCCTAGTCGTCGTAACTTATTTCTTCTGATGCGCTCTCTAGCCTCTGCTTGTGCTTCTTCTCTAACCCTTATCTCCTCTTCTTTTCGCTTCTTAGCAGTGTTGAGTCTCATTAGCATTTCCTCTGTAAGAGGTTCTTGATATAACTTGACTCGGCATCCACTAATATAGTTTGGTAGGATATCACCTTCTAAAGTGGCCAATTGAACCGCACCGCTAGTGGAAATTCGATTAATAATCATGGGTCCGTATCCTCGTTTTTCCAACTTACGGGCATGTTGCTTTAGCGTGTAAACCAGCACTAGATCTCCTTCTTTCAATCCCTTATCCTTTATATGGGTGTCAAAGTATTCCTTTTGTCGTTTCTTTGCAGCATAAATGCCTGCTGCTGCTCGTAGCCTCATCTCACCTAAGCGTTCTAGATCAAAGATCCTAGAAGACAACTCATGTCCATTCCACACATGCTCTTGTGCTACTCTTAAAGCTGGGATTAGGAAATCTAATGGTAGCACAGCATTCTATCCGAAGACCATCTGAAATGGGGTGGCATTGAGTACCGTTTTGTAGGCAACTCGCTATGCCCAAACAGCATGATGAAGCTGTTTGTCCCAATCAGAGCGTTTATTATTCACCAGTTTTGTCAAGACATTACATAGGATCTTATTCGTGCTCTCGGCCTGTTCGTTGGCTTGTGGGTGATAAGGGGCAGACTTCTTGTGTATCACCATGAATTCTTGAAGGAGATGTTCAATGACCTCATTCAAGAAGTGCGTACCTCTATCACTAACCAACTCTATTGGTAACCCATATCTAGTGAACACATTTTCGAATAAGAACTTAGCCGTCTTTTGAGCGTCATTCTTTGTCGTGGCTTTTACTTCCACCCACTTTGTAAGGTAATCTGTGGCTACAATAATGTATTCTGCATGGGAGTTTCTAGCTGGGGGGTTAATAGGACCAACAAAGTCTATGCCCCACTTCGAGAATGCGCGTCCTCCCATCATTGGCCTCAAGGGCATTTCATCTTTTCTTATCGGATATTGGGCACGTTGGCATGTGTCACATTTCTTCACATAGGTATGTGCATCCATATGAAGAGTGGGCCACCAAAGTCCTGAGAATAGAATGGTCTTAATTACTCTGTCAGGCCCAAAGTGTCCACTTGCGACACCGCTGTGTGCAGTTTCTAAGACTTTCAAATAGTCTGATTCATGAACGCACAGTCTTAGGTAACCATCCTTGCCTCTTCGATATAGGTTGTCTCCTACTAATGCATAGTCCTGAGCCTCTTGCTCTATGCTTCTTCTTCTTGATAGACTAGCATCGTTCGTTAGAGTTCCTGATCTCATAAATTCTACCAGTGGAGCGCTCCAATCTGGAATTAATGACACGTGATAAAGAGTGGCATGCTCCACTGGGGGTCTCTTCTGGCACGCTGGACAATTCTGGATCCACTCCTGTATTTCTTTGTCCATGCTAGGCCAATACACTCCTAGACGTTTTAGATTCTGTAATGTTCGTTGTTTAGAGTAGTGATTTCCTAGCAGTCCCTCATGGGCTTGTTGCAACCAACTAGTATGTTCGTCGTCCTCAACACAACAAGCTAGTACACCCTCTGTATCTTGTTTGTACATGCTTCCGGCCAATATTTGATACTTCTGTGATCTTACAATTTCTTCTTTGTTTGTTTTCACATTTTTATTTGCAGGCCCAAAGGTTAAGACTGGTACCAACTTATTTGCCCATTTAGGAACAACTTCTAAATTGAACAGATAAGCATCGGGCAATTCATCAGACACTCCTTGCGGTGGCTCTCCTGAAGTGATACGAGAAAGATGGTCTGCCCTAAGATGGGTTCTACCTTTCCTGACAACAACTTCAAAGTCGTATTCCATTAGTAAGAGGAACCATCTCACTAAGCGGCCTGTATTGCAAGGTTTATTGACCAAATATAGTAAGGCTTGATGATCAGTGAAAAACTTGAACTTATTCGCCAATAGATAGTGTCTAAATTTTTTCACAGCGTATACCATGCCTAGACCTTCTCTTTCCGTTGTAGTATAATTTCGTTCAGCTGCATTTAATTGCCTACTAGCATATGCTATCGGCAAATCTAGGTTTCCTTCACCCGTGGGTTGTGCTAGCACACATCCGATGGCATGATTGGATGCATCCACATGGACATGGAATGGTTTACTCCAATCAGGAGTGGTCAGTATTGGTGCTAAGCACAAGCGTCTTTTTAGCTCATTGAAGGATTTTTCACATTCATCGTTCCACTCAAAACTTGTCAACAATCCATAAAGAGGTTTGGCTATGATGGCATACATGTGGATAAACCTACGGTAATATCCACAATGACCCATAAAGGCTTGTACCTCTTTAACATTCCTTGGCCTGGGCAGCTCTGCTATTGCTCTTACTTTGTCCTCATCTGTTGAAATTCCATTCTTAGAAACAATGTGATCTAAGATTTTACCTTGTCGTACCATGAACACACACTTCTCTGGGTTCAGACACACTCGATAATCTCTACACTTGTTGAAGATTTGTCTGAGCTCAGGGATGTGGTATCTTCTTTGTTGGGAATGAGCACATAAGTCATCCACATATACTTCTAAGTTCTTTCGCAAGAACTCTTTGAAGACATGACACATGAGCCTTTGAAATGTTGCAGGTGCATTGGTGAGACCGAATGGCATCACACGAAATGCAAAGATTCCCCATTCTGTGGTGAAAGCCGTTTTGTGTTGATCTTCTGGGGCAATGGCTACTTGATTGTAGCCCGAAAACCCATCAAGGAAGCTATAAACTTCCTTGCCTGCGACACACTCCAATAAATGTTCAGTGATTGGAAGTGGATAACTATCTCGAATCGTAGCAGCATTAACTTTTTTAAGGTTAATACACACTCGCAATTTTCCATTCTTCTTGGGCACCACTACAATGGGGGACACCCATTCAGTATGCTCGATCTCATATATGAATCCAGCTTCAATCAGCCTATCAATTTCTTCTTTTATTTTAGCTGCATAAGTGTCATTGTATGTGTAGGGCTTTTGTTTGGTGGGCTTGGCATCAGCCGTCATGGGTATAGTATGAGAGCAAATTTTTGGGTCTACTCCCTTCAAGTCTCTATAGTGCCACGCAAACACATCCCTATATTCCCTTAATAGAGCTACAAGCTCTGCTTCTTCTTTTGCACTTAGGTCGTCTCCTATGTACGTACATCGCTCTTCGTTCCCTTCAATGGTCACTACAATTTTTTTGGTCTTTTCTTTATTGTCATATGCTTCTCCTATAATGGCCTCTCTCTTAGGCATTCGTACCAAAATTTTACGGTCTTCCACTTCATATTTCTTGAAATTTTCTGGTACTTCAAACAATGATTCTTCCTCTTCTTGTTTCACTGCTTTTCTTTTCTTTTTCTTTTGACCTCCTTCACTTCCTTCCTTTGAATTTATCGTTTTAATACTCGTGAGGGGTTCTTCTTCTTTTTGGGTTAACACTCCTATGTCTTAATAGTGTTCCTCTAAGTCAAAGTAAGTATCCATCACAATGGATTCTAGATCATCGTCATTCTCTTCTTCTTCTATGAACTCACTAGGATCACACTCTTCCAACAGGGGCTGACACATGAACACTGAAATATCATAACCCTCCTCATCACAATGAGGTGTCCATTGTTCTTCATTGACTGCAATGTCCATGGTAGCTAAGATTTCTGCCCAACCATGAGGCTCAAATTCCTCATCTGGAAATATCATTGGTGTATAGGCTGGGTCTTTTATTGGTCTATCTCCTGGGGGAGTTCCTTCTTCTCTCGCTTTTAGGTGCTTTTCCTCTTCCTCTGCGACCTTGCACATCCACAAGTGAGTATCTTCATGCAGCCATGATGGATCAGGTGAACTTCCAGAATGCACGGAGATAAAATCTTCTTTCGCTTTGTCGATAGGATTCCACTGTAGGGGTGGTACATCTCTGTAGGTGTAATCCTTGAAATTGACCTTGGTTGTGACCCCTAAGTGTTGTAAGTACAAGGAGTTGGTTCCCCAATCTTGTACTATTTGCAATTGTCGTAGGAAGGGTCTTCCTAGGATCATCTCGTAGACGTTATTTTTCTCAAAGTCACATATAGCAAATGTATGTTCAAACTCTACACCACAAGTGGTTAGAGTTATCCCTTCAAGCAATCCTAGAGGTCTTTCAAAATGACCATCTGCCATTTGAAGTTTCATTCTCGTTGGTCTTAATGTGGGTTTGCCCCATCGCTTCCACAAGGAGGTGGTCGCAATAGCAACACCAGCACCTGAATCTACAATTGCTTTGGTTGTGTAACCTTGATAGGTGATTGGTAGATAAGTATTACCTTCTTCACCTTCACTCATGTCCCCTATTTTGTCTAGAGGTATCTCTGGTACTTTCTGCTTAGGGCCTACTTTTGGCATATTGGAATCAAGTTCTGGAACTTGATCCTTCACATGATTCCATAGCTCCGGTTTTGCCTTGAGCAGCTCCTCTACAGTGAGATGACACTGAACCTTAGTGTCCTTCACAACATCAGTGTTTCTTGGAATCACTGAGTCTTCATTTCTTAACAATATTGTGGGAGCTCTGATCTGGAGGGATTCAGATTCCCATGGGCCTGTGAAATGAGGCAACTCTTGTAAAGAATTAGATTCAAAATCTAATCTTCCCTCTTCTTGTTGCTCTGCTTGGTCTCCGTAAATAGGTGGAATGTCTTGGGGAAATTGGTCATGAAGATCATCAATCTCAGGAATAGGAGGGAAATTACCCTTCTCCTTGGCCCATTTCTCTTCTTGTATTTCCCGCAAGAACTCTTGAGAGTACTGTTGAATTGAAGGAGGTATTCCAGCATCCGTGGAATTAGGAACATAAGCTCCCATTGGTGGTGAGCTTCCTCTTTCAAAAACTGGCTGAGCCTGTGGAGGTAAAGAAACTTGTGGTTTGTTTACCAACTGCTCTAATCTTTCTAGTAAGCCTTGGAAATGCAAATCTGATTTGACAGAGTTTGTCTGATTGAACTTCTGACTAGTCTCAAGTATAGCTTGAGCTTGTTCCACCATTTTCATGCACATTTTCATTCGTTCAATCTCTAAATCCACTCTAGGGTAACTCTTGTCTAGGTTTGCAGCTATTGGCCCTTCTTGAAGGCAAGCCTGGTAGGCCTTGAACATCATGTCCAAGCCTTCTGGGGTTGGATCTGCAAGAACAGACCCTGGTTGTGGGTTATTTACAATGGGTGGTGGGGTGGGGTGAAGCAAAGTGGATGGAGCTTCAGCATGCGAGGGGCTTTGAGATGCAATGTCTTCTATTTTTGTTTCGGCATCTTTTAGACTTTCTTCTATTTCAGATATCTTTTTGTTCCACTTGCGATTAGCCTTCTCTCTGGTATCCTTCCATGTTCTTGGTTTCCTCTTACTAGGTTCTCCTGACTCACTTGACTCCGATTGCTCAGATGGTTTTGCTTGTTGTGCAGCTTGTGCCCTAGTAACTGCCTGTACAGGAGCCACATTACTGCTACTTGAACTTGAATCTGCCACTAAGCCTACCACGTTGATGGGTGTGACCTTGGGTGCACTAGAGGGATTCCTGGGACACTCTCTAGGAAGATGTTCCTTGCCGCACTCAGGACAAAAACCTTGTATTGTGATGTTTTTTCCTAGTCCCAGAGCTGGTTGGTGGGGACATTCACGAATGAAATGGTCGCCCTGGCATCTAAAGCATGGTCCTCTAGGGGCTTGTGGTCTTACTTGTCTCAATTGGGGCCTAGGATTTGGATTCGTATACATGACATTGGAGTATTCTAGTTCCCAATTTTGCTCCATAAGTGGTGCCTCATATTGATATGGAGAAATCTCACTTTGCTCCGGTGACTCTATGTAATAAGCATGTGGACTACCTTCATGGGAATAGTCTGAATTATGAGCATGAGAGTTATTTTCTGAGACCAAAGGGGTTAGTGGCACCAATGCTCTATTAGGGTTCTCTTCTGCCATCGTATACTTAACTGGGATCACATTGGCAGGAGTTGGTGGTTGGTTTCCCAGGACTGGTTGTGGCCTATATGGTGCCTCATATTGCTGCTGGTATTGAGGTTGATATTGTTGTGGCCTATAATATGGCTGTTGGTACTGATTCTGATACCTACCCTGTTGGTAAGGTTGCTGATAATTTTGTCTGACAGCCTGCCTATTGTATGGACAGTCTTGAGCCGTATGATTTGTGTGTTTTCTCTCAATGGTGCAATACAGAGCATTAGGGTTCCCTTGGGGTTGAGTCGTCATCGGGCAACCATTAGCCATGTGATCTCCTCCGCATGTATAGCATCGCTTCAATGAAGTGACCCTTGGCATTTGTCTATTTTGAACTCCTAGCTTTTTGGCCACTTGCTCCACTATCTCATCTATCTCAGTGGAGGTTCTAGAGTTATGACTTGTAGAACTATCAGAGTCCTTATAGAGTTTGGATAGTCCTAACTCCTCACCCAAGTTGTCTTCTATGTCAATGCATATCCGTACACACTCTTCTATGGACCTAGGCTCTTTCAAGTACACATATGACCTTAACTTTGTGCTCAATAGGCCATCTAGAAACAAGGCCACTTGTTTGGCTGCTGTGGGTAATTCTGGCACAGGACATCTTTCCAAGTATTGTCTAAATCTTCTTCCTGCAAGCCGCACTGTTTCTTGGGGTGTCTGCTTGAAGCTGTGGATCAAGGATGATGTGTTATGCCTGATACCGCTTTTGGAAAATTCCACAATGAATTCTTCTAGCAGTTGGCCTATCTCTCGGTAGTTACGACTACTCAAGGGTTGAAACCATGCTAAGGCAGTGCCCTTAAGAGTCAAACCAAATGCCTCGAACTGGGTGAACAAGTCCTCTACTTGTTCAGCTCTTAGCACTTGTTTGAACTCGGCCACATGATCATAAGGATCTCCTGACCCATCAAAGTAGTTCTTCATTGTCTTAACCACTTGAGAGGGTCTAAGGGTCCTTGAGTGCTCTCGTGGTCTAGGCAATGGGAAATCATGATCATCTCTTTGATGCCTATGAACTCTATGTCTCTCCCTTTCCGGTCTTTCCGTTCCATATCCTGATCTGTCTCTGCCCACAGTGTCTGCAAAACTTACCTCCGGTCTCTCTCTAGTTCTTTCCTTCTGGGTTTCCTGAGCCTTGGATGATCCGGCTCCTTGGAGGCCTTGGGAAACATTAGATCTTGGTGGAGGGAAAATTGATTCACCTTGCCAAGTGTAAGCATGTCTGTCATGATCTGATACCAAGAATAATTTCTGAGATGTGTGATCTAGATAGACAACTTTCCCTGGTGTTTTTGGATCCTTGAATTCATAGATGGTGACTACTGGGCTCGGTTGATCTGGCCTAAATCTCCAAAAGGCTTCCTCCGTTTCTCTATTCACGAATAGTTCTATGCTTTTATTATCTTGGGGAATCCATTCTGGAGTGAGCACTCTGGTTAAGAATGACTTACCTCTAGGGGTCTTGGGTTCTCCTCCTAGGTCTCCTTGCTCTAGGTCTCCTATCTCATTCTCAGGAATGATATTTCCAAACTCATGTGTCCTATCTGGTAAGTTGGTAACCACATACATGGTTCCTTCCTTATCAATGTAAGCACCCTCTTCAAGCTTGACCACTGGGTGTTCAAGTCCAAAGGGTTGGTCGGGATTCTTGAGTTGAACCACTGATCGTCTTAGACCATCCTCATAGATGCGAGCACCTAATTGGTTGGTCCTGATATACTCCAATTGGGTCTTATAGGGACCTTCTGGTGTCTGTAAATAGGCAGTGCCTGAGCTACATGTGGGTCTTTCCATGCTAAAAGACATTTCTGAGTCACTGGTTGCTGAACTTCGTGTGTAAGGATAACCACTAAGCTGTTGAGCCCAAGACTTGGCTGTATGGTTGACACTAGCCTCAGATGACCTAATGCTTTGTCTATCCTTGCCTAAGTGTCTTCCAGATCTCAGGTTCATAAGCCTTGGCTTCTAGTCCCAAAGTTCTCTTATATTGCTCAAAATCCTTTGGAACTCCTTGGTTTTCTAGTTTCCTTGAGGGTCAACTTCAAAATACCCTATCTAATAATCTTGGTATTAATTTTACCGTAACCAGTCAATGTTTTTGTTGTACTCCCCACGAGCTTTCCAACAAAACCAAAATCACAGCAAACGGATTTCGTATGAGAAAGTTATGCCAGTTCAGGGTTCTGGGGGTTAAAACAGGGAACATGATCTCTCTGGGAACTCAGGACAGGCGAGACGATACCAAATTTTCGTGATACGATACCTTTGTCTTACACGATACCACCTTGGACGATACGATACCACCTTGGCGATACCAACTTCCACGATACGATACTGCTCTCTTAGGCGATACGATACTGAAAGTGGTCACAATACGATATCTCTAATTTGCACGATACGATACCACTTAACCTCGCGATATGATACCTGTAATGACACGATACGATACTGAGTTCTTGAGTGATACGATACCACGGGATTTGACGATACGATACCAGAAATTTACGCGATACGATACCAGGTGGACCACGATACGATACCACCGGGGCGACCATGATCGCGATACCAGCACTTGACGATACGATACCAGAATGGTATCGCGATACCTCAAGTGGGCATGCACGATACGATACCAACCTCACGATACAATACCACTAGGTGGGCGATACGATACTTATGCAAGTGGCGATACGATACCACAAGGTGCACGATACGATACCAGAATCTCAGGCGATACAATACCACTTGGTCAACGATTACGATACTGTGACCGTCGCGATACGATACCACTTGGTCAACGATTACGATACTGTGACCGTCGCGATACGATACCACTGAGGCAACTGCGATCGCGATACCAACACTTGACGATACGATACCAAAATGGTATCGCGATACCTCAAGTGGGCGTGCACGATACGATACCTCGACAAGTATCGCGATACTCAGGAATTCTGATATCGCGATACCAAAACTCAACCGGACACGATACTTGGATATTTTTAAGCCCAAATTCAAAATTTTTTGCAAATATGTGTACCTTACTTCCTCCTTGTCACTTCTATCAGCCTGTAGATGCAAAATCTAGCTCCAAAGTCACACTACCACCGTCGCAATACCAAACGCAGGTCGCTTCAGCCCGCGCGATACTGAATCAAATTTTTGGAGTTTTGAGAGGTTTTTCAAGAATGTTTCTTCAGCATTTCTGCTCTGAACAGCCTCCGCACTTGTTCCTCATAGCCGCAAGTGAAAAACGAGGTGAAGATATAGGTGAAAATGGAGAAAATCAGAGAATATGAAGAGGGAAGAAGATGATGATGAAGGTGAAGATGAAGAAGAAGAAAAAACTCAGAAACTAAACTGAAAATGGTGATTTTTTACCTTCCAACGTCTCTTTTCTACGTCTTACCGTCACACGCTCGTCCTCCAAGCTCTCTCCCCGGCAACGGCGCCAAATTTGGTGTCACTCTAGCACAATGGTGAGTACCAACGTGAAGAGATACACCTCATAAATGTCAATCCGTGGAGACGAGAGGACCGGTATGAAGACCGTGAGCAAGTGATGGCACAAGTACGTGAGTGAAAGCACACAAGCATGCACACACATACACACACACGCGCACAAGGTAAGAGCAAAGAGTAGAACAAGAGTAGAACAATGGAAGATCTTCGATTGTAAATGAACTCTCTTACAAAGCTGAAATCTACAACAAGCTAACCCCAAAAATGAGCTCTCCAGCCCTTTTTATAGTTTTTGAGTGGTTTTGGCCCTGTCTAGACCTAGTGTCCGGCCTAGTTAAAAAATAGGTTCCAAGGCTTATTTGGGGGCTCAAACGGAGTCTAAAAATTATGAAAATTGGTAGGATGGTAGTTCTAATACTCCTCAAGCTCGAGGACTCCTCGGATTGAACAAAATGGAGTTACAAAAATGGAAAATGGTATTTACAATGGTTTTTAGTGATAAAAATCACTATTTTTGTAGGGATTTCTTCTGAAAATTTGACAGGTGCTTCTTGGAGCTCCCTACTTGCTCCTTCTTCTTGTGTGTCCACTTCCTTGATGCACTTCCATGCTTTGTCCTTGATCTTGAGCTTCAACACCTCCTCCTTCACATCTTGAGACTTAACCACTAAGCTAAGTGGATCACTTGTTCACAAGAGCACAAGACCTCCTAGTAAGTCTAAACTCGAGATCTTTGGTCATACACACAGATGACCAAACAATGTCCGATTTTAGATCTGTCTGAACCGGCCAGACCCTTGGATCATAGACTTACTTTATTACAGTTGCACAAGGTTTTTCACAGATCGAAGGATTTGATGTTCAAGAAACTTTTGCGCCAACAACACGCATGACAACTACTCCTAGATGGATGTCAAATCTGCATTTTTTAATGGTCAACTCAAGGAGGAGGTATATGTATCTCAACCACCAGGTTTTGAGGTGCCCAATTCAGAAAATAAAGTTTGCAGGTTGAAGAAAGCTTTGTATGGACTTAAGCAAGCTCCACGGGCTTGGTACCAACGAATAGATCATTTTTTCAAAAAATATGGGTTTTGAAAGAAGTACTTCTGATGCTAACTTGTCTGTAATGAAAAGGGATAGCAAGCTAGTTGTTGTCATTGTATATGTAGATGATTTGATCATTACAGGAGATCATCAGGAACTCATCAATCAAACTCGGATCAGCTTGGGAAATGAGTTTGAAATGACAGACTTAGGTCTACTCCATTTTTGTCTGGGAATTGAAGTCTGGCAAAGGAAGGATGGCATTTTCATCTCACAACAAAAATATACCAAAGAGATTCTAAAGGCATTTGGAATGATGGACTGCAAGCCAACTAGCACACCTATGGAGGTAAATCATAAGCTATCTATGGATGATAACATGCCTGATGTAGATGCTAAGAAGTATAGGAAGCTCCTTGGAAGTCTAATTTTTTTGTGCAACACTAGACCAGACATTTGCTATGCTGTTGGAGTATTAAGCAGGTTTTCCAACAAACCTAAGGAGAGTCAGTGGAATGCTGGAATGCGAATTCTAAGGTACATTGTAGGAACCTTGGATTTTGGTATTTTCTATACCACAAGTGATACACTCCAAGGATATTGTGATTCAGATTGGGCTGGAGATTGTGATTTTAGAAAATCAGCTTCTGGATATTGTTTCTCACTTGGTTCAGGAATATTTTCTTGGGTAAGTAGAAAGCAACCAACTCTCGCACTCTCCTCCACTAAAGCAGAGTACAAAGCAGCTTGTTTTGCTTCTTGTGAGGCAGTCTGGTTAAGGAGAATTCTTGCAGATCTAGGCTTTCCATCAAATATGGCGATTGTACTCAAGTGTGATAATCAAACTTGTATGGCTATTGCAAAGAACCTAGTATTTCATGCTCGCACCAAGCACATAGAAGTACAGTACCTTTACATTCATGAGCTAATTGAAGATGAAATTGTGGAGCTAGAATATTGCCCGACAGAGGCCAATTGTGTTGACATATTCACTAAAGCACTTGGAAGAGAGTAGCTCAACAGACATCTTCAACAGATGGGCATAGGACCGAAACCTACTTGATTTTTCATCAGTAAACATTGAGGGGGGGTTGTTAGTATATGATCAATGTCTACCCCTCATGATTGTATGCACATTTTGTAAGGCCCCCGTTATGAGGAGAAGCCAAGCGTGCATTACCCAATTGATGGGAATCCCAACTTGCATGTTGGATGAAGGGTATATTGGACCATGTAAGGTATTGTAAGGAAAGGGGGTTACCAGGGTCCCCAATTGGGGGGTCCGGGGCAGGGGGGAGCAACCCCCTGGTTGGGGGGTCCCAGGGGGCCTGCGGGCCCCCTGGTGGGGGTCTGGGGGCAGCACCCCCGGTGCGACAATAAAGGGAATATTCCATAGAATATTCCCTATCAGAGTCAGAAATCATTTATATTTGTTAGGTCGGTTCAACCGATCTAAGCCGTGTATGACAATTACGCATGCGGTGGCTGCCCACGCTCTACCGCCCATGTATAGCTGTCCACGGAAGGCCACCCATGATCCTATATATACATGACTTCTGCACTACCTGAGACATCAAGTTGAGCCAGCACACTTCTACCTTGTATCTTCGTATCTAGAGTTGTCTAGATCGCCATTTGAGCTCTACCTTGAGAGCGCACGGGTGGACAACACCATCATCTTTGTAATTGTTGTTAGTAGAAAATTGTTGAGATTCTCCTATATCTCTTATCTTCTCTGCTACTGGTCCTGTGTTATATTGTGTAACTATTGTCTTACAAAGGAACTAGAGGAAAAGATGGCTAAGTATGGAGATCAGCTCAAGCAAGAGCAGGCAGTGATTGCTGAATGGGAAAAGAGGTATATGGAGGATACCGCAGCTCTAAGGACAAAGTGGAAAAAAGCAGAGAATCGATATTTAATGCAATGTAAAGAAGACACTGATCACCTTGATGTTGTAGCTAAAGAAATTCTCAAAAACAACTTCTCGATTTGGTCTAGTTGTTGGGATAATTCATGTCCCGTCCATTCGTACTACTGGGCTACTCTCAAGGTGGGTATCAAAAAATCAATTGGTAGGATTGCGTTCTGTCTGTATACTAGATTGAAGGGGGTAGTTCCAATGGTAGTCTTGTACGTGACTCGGAAGGCCCGAATTGCATGATGCAATTTTTTGTCCCAATCAGACCTCCCATTATTGACAATCTTTGTCAATACTGTGCATAATACCTTATTGGAACTTTTCGCTTGACCATTGGCTTGGGGATGGTATGGGGCTGATTTTTTATGGATCACTAAAAACTCATTCATTAGAGACTCTATTACCTCATTAATAAAATGCGTTCCTTATTCACTCACAATCTCAATTGGTAATCCAAAACGAGTGAATATATATGCTCAAAAAGAAACTTAGCCATGATTTGAGCATCATTCTTTCTAGTAGCCTTTGCCTCTACCCATTTTGTCAGATAATCGGTGGCTAGTATGATATATTCGGCATGTGACCCTTTGGCTGGAGGGTTAATGGGTCCTATGAAGTCAATACCCCATTTAGAGAATGCTCTAGCACAGACCATAGGTCTTAATGGCATGTCATCTCTTTGAATCGGGTATTTAGCCCTTTGGCATGTCTCACAACTTTGTACTTAGGTCTCCGCATCCATATGTAAAGTTGGCCACCATAAGCCCGCAAAGAGGATCATTTTCATGGTTCTCTCGGCTGCAAAATGACCTCCTGCCACACCTGCATGTGCTATCTCTAATACAGGTAAATATTCTCCTTCGTGTATACATAATCGTAATTGGTTGTCTTTTCCCCTCTTAAACAAGTTTCTTCCCATGAGTACATAATCCTTGCTCATCTCTTCTAGGGATCGTTTTCTCGCTAAGCTAATTCCCTCCTCGTGTTCTCATGTCTTTAGGAATTTGACAAATGTTTTGCTCCGATTGGGTGCTATCGTTGAGAAAGACATGGATGTATGATCCTCAGGGATGGTCTCCTGGCATTCTGCGTAGTTACTCACATAGTCATGGGCATCCTTAGGCATATCTGGCTAGTATACTCCTAATCGCTTTAACTCCCTAATGGTTTCATGAGTTCCTTTGTGTGTCCTCCATTTTTTCACATGAGCTTGTTCAATCAGCTTCAATTGTTCATCTTCTTCAACACATCTTAGCAATACTCCACTCGGTTCCTTGTAGTACACACTTCTAGCAATAATGTGCAAATTCCTCGACTGCAAAATCTCCTTTTTACTCTCTTTATTGATTGAGTGTTGTGGGCCATGAGTGAGTATTGGAATTAGTTCTGCCCACTTTGGACATACTTACAAATTAAACAAATAAGTGTCGGGCAGATCATCGGGTACTCCACTTGGTGGTTCTCCGTGTGTTAACCTAGAGAGGTGATGTGCTCTTACATGAGTATTTCCCTTTTTCACTACCACTTAAAAGTCGAACTCCATCAATAGTAGAAACCATCTTACCAATCTCTTCGTGTTACAAGGCTTATTGACTAGGTACAATAAAGCCTGATGGTCTATGAAGAACTTGAATTTGTTGTCTAAGAGATAGTGTCTACATTTCTTCACTACATAGACCATTCCTAATCCCTCTCGTTCCGTAGTTGTATAGTTCCTCTCAGCTTGATTCAGTTGTCTACTCGCACAGGCAATTGGGTGATCTAACTTTCCTTCATCTGCTGGCTAGGCTAAGATACATCCTATTGCATAATTAGAAGCGTCTACATGGATATGAAAAGGCTTGTTCCAATTCGGTGTTTTCAGAATTGGGGTTGTGATCAGCCGCTTCTTTAACTCATTGAATGCCTTCTCACATTCCTCAGTCCAAGTGAATTGAGTTAAGAGTCCATACAAGGGTTTGGCAATTATGGCATACATGTGGATAAATTGACGATAATATCCACAATGTCCCATAAATGCTTGTACCTCTTTCGCATTCTTAGGTCTAGGAAGCTCTAAAATGACCTTAATCTTGTCTTCATCCGTGGAGATTCCATTTCTAGAGACTATGTGTCCTAAGATCTTCCCTTGTCTTACCATGAAGACACACTTCTCTAGGTTTAGGCAGACTCTATATTGTTGGCATTTATTAAATATGTTCCGCAATTCAGGAATGTGGTCTTGCCTTTGGTTTGAATATGTACATAAGTCATCTACATACACTTCCATGCTCTTTTTCAGGAATTCTTTGAAAACATGACACATCAATCGTTGGAAAGTAGCAGGCGCACGTGAGTCCAAAAGGCATCACTCGGAAGGCATAGACTCCCCATCCAGTTGCGAATGTGGTCTTATGTTGATCCTCTGTGGCTATGGCTACTTGGTTGTATCTAGAGAATCCATCCAAGAAGCTATAGACTCCTCTTCCTACAACTCTTTCCAATAGATGGTCCGTAATGGGTAATGGGTAGCTATCACATATAGTGGTTGCATTGACCTTTTTCAACTTAATGCACACTCTCAGTTTTCCATTCTTCTTAGGCACAACTACTAATGGCGAAACCCACTCGGTGTGTTCTATTTCATATATGAATCCTGCCGCTAATAGCTTGTCTATTTCTTCTTTAATTTTAGCAGCGTAGACTTCATTGTATGTATAAGGGCATTGTTTCGATGGTTTTGCATCAGCCATCATCGGTATTCGATGAGAGCAAATCAAGGGTTCCAAACCCTTGAGATCTTTGTATGTCCATGCGAATACATCTCGATATTCTCGGATTAATTGTATTAATTCTTCTTCCTCCTCAATTGACACATCTTTACCTATGTATGTACATCGTTCTTCTCCATCTTCCACTATTACTATGATCTTTTTTGTTTGTTCTTTGTTGTCATACGCTTCTCCTTCTCGAGCCTCTCTCTTAGGCATTTGAACGGTTACCTTTATCTCTTACACTTCATATCTTTTAAAATGCTCAGGAACCTCGAAAAGATCTGGATTTGGTCCAATTTTACTCATTCTTTCCTCTTGCTCTCGTTCTATGGGGGCGGCTTCTATTGCCAAGATCTTGGTTGGTTCCTGCTTCTCTTTGGTTCCACTTCTTGAAGGACAACCATGTATAGGTTTACATCATATCCTTCTTCATCTATGCACTCGTTCATAGTTAGTACTTCTTCATTCACACACACATCCAAAGTGGCTAAGATTTCCATCCATCCATGTGGTTCAAAGGTTTCACCAGGAAAGATTTGAGGCATATACCTTGGGTCCTCTACAGTTCTCTAATTAGGATGTCCTATTGGCCACAGCTGCCTTTTATTGTCTTCCTTCTTGGCTTCTTTGCACATCCATAATTGGGCATCCTCATACTTCCATGATTGATTGCTTGATCCTGCACTATGAATAGATAGGTCATCTTCCTCCTTGTGTATGGGATTCCATTGTAGTGGAGGACATCTCGATATGCAAATGAATGTAAGTTTATCTTGGTGGTATTTCCTTGATGTTGCAGGTATAATGAATCTCTTCCCCAGTCTTGCACTATCCGCATTTGTCTCATGGAGGGTCGACCTAATATCATTTCGTAGTTGTTAGAATTTTCAAATTTACAGATTGCTAGTGTGTGTTCAAATTCAACTCCAAAGGTGGTTAATTTGATCCTTTCTAATATTCCTAAGGGTTTCTCTACATGACCATCCGCTAGTTGGAGCTTCATGCATGTGGGTTGTAAAGCAAGCCTTCCCCATTTCTCCCAAATCTCCTTGGTGGCGATTCCTACTCCAGCTCCTGTGTCTAGTATAGCCTTGGTCATGTACCCATTGTAAGTGACAGGTAGACACGTATTACCTTCGTCTCCTTCACTAAATTCTCCCACCTTATCTACTCGAATTTGTATCCTAGATGAGTTTTCTTTTCCCTTTTCCTTTTCATCCTTCTCTTGCCCTAATTCTAGTTGACTCGCTAATTGTTCCCATAATTGTGGTTTGACCCAAAGTAATTCCTCCACAGTCAGTTTGCATTGTATTTTTGTCTTCTTAAGTTCCGTTAGATTGTGTGAATTCTTTTCTGAGTTTCCTTTTCCTTTTCCATGTACTGTGGGTTCTCGGATTATCATAGATTCCTTTTCGTATTCTCCCATGTAATTTGGTAAGGTTGAAATGCTTTGAGCTTCTTCTCTATTTCGGTCTAGTCTTGATACTTCCTCATATACTTCTTCCACATTCGGATTGTAAGACAATAGTTACACAATATAACACGGGAGAAGTAGCACAGAAGATAACAGATATAGGAGAATCTCAATAATTTTCTACTATCAGCAAGTACAAAGATGATGGCGTTGTCCACCCGTGCACTCTCAAGGTAGAGCTTAAATTGTGATCTAGACAACTCTAGATAGGGAGATACAAGGTAGAGGTATGCTGGCTCAACTTGATGTCTCAAGTAGTGCAGAAGTCATGTATATATAGGATCATGGGTGGCCTTGCGTGGACGGCTATACATGGGCGATAGAGCGTGGGCGGCTACCGCCTGCATAATTGTCATACACGACTTAGACTGGTTGAACCGACCTAACAAATATAAATGTTTTTGACTGCGATAGGGAATATTCTATGGAATATTCCCTTTGCCATCGCGTCGGGGGCTATGCCCCCAGACCCCCACCAGGGGGCCCGCTGGCCCCCTGGGACCCCCCAGCCAGGGGGTTCCTCCCCGCTGCCCCGGACCCCCCAATTGGGGACCCTGGTAACTCCCTTTCCTTACAATACCTTACATGGTCCAATATGACCTTCATCCAACATGCAAGTTTGGATTCCCATCAATTGGCTAATGCACGCTTGGCTTCTCCTCATAACGGGGGTCTTACACAATGTGCATACAATCATGAGGGGTAGACATTGATCATATACTAACACCCCCCCTCAATGTTTACCGATGAAAAATCAAGTAGGTTTTGGTCCTATGCCAATCTGTTGAAGATGTCTATTGAGCTGCTCTCTTCCAAGTGCTTTAGTGAATATGTCAGCACAATTTGCCTCTATTGGGCAATATTCTAGCTCCACAATTTCATCTTCAATTAGCTCACGAATGTAATGGTACTGTACTTCTATGTGCTTGGTGCGAGCATGAAATACTAGGTTCTTTGCAATAGCCATACAAGTTTGATTATCACACTTGAGTACAATCACCATATTTGATGGAAAGCCTAGATCTACAAGAATTCTCCTTAACTAGACTACCTCACAAGAAGCAAAACAAGCTTCTTTGTACTCTACTTCAGTGGAGGAGAGTGCGAGAGTTGGTTGCTTTCTACTTACCCAAGAAAACATTCCTGAATGAAGTGAGAAACAATATCCAAAAACTGATTTTCTAGAATCACAATCTCTAGCCCAATCTGAATCACAATATCCTTGGAGTGTATCACCTGTGGTATAAAAAATACCAAAATCCAAGGTTCCTACAATGTACCTTAGAATTCACATTCGAACATTCCAGTGACTCCTTAGGTTTGTTGGAAAACCTGCTTAATACTCCAACAGCATAGCAAATGTCTGGTCTAGAATTGCACAGACAAATAAGACTTCCAACAAGCTTCCTATACTTCTTACCATCTACATCAGGCATGTTATCATCCATAGATAACTTCAATTCCCAAACAAAAATGGAGTAAACCTAAGTCTGTCATTTCAAACTCAGTTCCCAAGCTGATCCGAGTTTGATTGATGAGTTCCTGATGATCTCCTGTAATGATCAAATCATCTACATATACAATGACAACAACTAGCTTGCTATCCCTTTTCGTTACATACAAGTTAGCATCAGAAGTACTTCTTTCAAAACCCATATTTTTGAGAAAATGATCTATTCGTTGGTACCAAGCCCATGGAGCTTGCTTAAGTCCATACAAAGCTTTCTTCAACCTGCAAACTTTATTTTCTGAATTTGGCACCTCAAAACCTGGTGGTTGAGATACATATACCTCCTCCTTGAGTTGACCATTCAAAAATGCAGATTTGACATCCATCTGGAAAATAGGCTAGGTCTTTTGTGCAGGGACTGCAAGTACCGTCCGAATAGTTGTCATGCGTGCTATTGGTGCAAAAGTTTCTTGAACATCAAATCCTTTGATCTGTGAAAAACCGTGTGCAACTAATCTTGCATTATACTTTTCTAAGGTCCCATCTGCTTTACACTTAGCTTTCCAAATCCATTTAGTACCTATTACCTTCTTCTTTGGCGGCAAGTCTACTAGATCCCATGTATCATTTTTGAGTATACTATCATACTCCGACTGCATTGCCGCTCTCCAAACTGGATCATCAAGGGCTTCTTCAATGGTGGTAGGTTCCTTTATGGAGCCCATGATATCTTCCATTAGAGCCATGTTAACAATGTGTTCTGAGGCTCTTCTTTGCTCCTCTATTTTCTTTGATCTTCGTAATCCATCTGATGATGATTCTGGTACCTCTACATGTGGATTGTGATCATCAAAGAGCTGTTGTGCCCACTTTGGTAGTGGCTTACGTTGTGCAGCTACAACTATTTGGCTTTTTATTGAGGAAATTTCTCCATCAGATGTCTCCTCCTCCTCAACTTTAACCTGTCTTTTGATAGCCACAAGGTGAGATATTTCTCCGTTTCATGAGATAGTAGATTTATCTTTATCTTCTACTAAGTGTGGTCATTCATCAAACACCACATCTCGGCTGACAAAAATTTTCCTTGCCTCAGGATCCCACAACCTATATGCTTTAGACTCTTCACTATATCCTAGGAAGACACACTTTTTGCTTTTTGAATCCAACTTTGATCTTGTTGAATCACGAATATGTGCATAACAGAAACAACCAAAAATTTTGAAATGCAAAACTGAAGGCTTTTTACCAGAATATGCTTCTTGAGAAGTCATCCCCTTCAGTGCTTTTGTGTAGCTTCGATTGAGGATGTAGACTGTTGTATTGACTGCTTCTGCCCAGAATGAATCAGGCATGTCTTGAGCCTTTGACATACAACGAGCCATTTCAACTACTGTCCTGTTCCTGTGCTCAACAACGCCATTTCGTTGAGGTGTATGAGCTGTGGTAATTTGCCTTTTCACACCATGCTCCTTACAGTAATTATTGAATTCTGTTGACAAGAATTCACCTCCTCTATCTGTTCTAAATTTCTTCAGTTTCCTTCCTAATTCATTTTCCACATACTTATGCCACATTTTCAATTTTTCAAAAGCATCATCCTTCTCTGGAATGAAATAAACCCAGATCTTTCTACTATAATCGCCGACTAACAGCAAAAAGTAGAAAGATCCTACTAAAGCAGGTGTAAACATTTTACCACAGAGATCAGCATGTACCAACTCTAGAGGAGCTTGAGATCGATTGCTGGTCTCTCTTGGAAATGCCTTTTGTTGTTGCTTGCCCATCATACAAGCTTCACAAGGTTCCTGGAACTCTGAAAATGCAGGCAAATGAGCAACCATCCCTGTTCTTTGCATCTCCTTCAAAACTGCAAATCCGAGATGCCCAAATCCTTGGTGCCATAACCTGCTTACATCTTTATCTTCTGTAGCAATTAAAGCACTTAACTCATACAAGTTATCCCATCATATGCCTTTACCTACAACATTACCTGATGAATCCATGATTTCTGCACCACTCTTATTGAAGTGAACTTGGAGTCCAGGATCTGTTATTGCAGAAACTGACAACAAATTTCTTTTAAGTGTAGGTACATAGAGAACATCGGATAACTTTTTCTCAACTCCTGGAGAAGTGATAAAAGAGATGGTTCCACTTCCTTCGGCTAGACACTTGAAGTCATTTCCCACCACTACATTGATGGATTCCCGTAGAGGCACTAGGGAACTATACCAATCCTTTTTATTGGTAGTGGAGATTAGATAGTGGAGAAGCTCCACTAGGGATTTTAGATAGTGGAGAAGCTCCACTATCTAAAATCCATGGTTCATCAACACGAGCTTGAGCAGATGAACATACCTCTTCAATAGCTACCCAAAGTTCCAACTCTATGTTGTTTGCAGACTCTTTGTTCTTCCACGGTGATTTTACAGTCCCATTCCGTTCATCAGCTTGCTTCTTTCTGCAATCCTTGATGGCATGGCCTTTCTTTTCACAATAGAAGCAACTTCCTGCGAACTTTTTCTTCTTTGGCTTCTTCTTTGATACATCAGAAGAGCCTTTACCTTTTGCATTTGCTGAAAATGCACCATCACTTGTGCTTTGCCGATTCCTCAACCGCATCTCTTCTTCTAAAAGCATAGCACAAAACTCTTCAAATGTGAGGGGAGTTGGTCTTACTTGAGTGTTAAGGGTTGTTACTAATCCATCATAATTTGTTGGAAGAACACGTACACATCTTCGAGCCAGCTCTTCTGGTGTTATAACAACACCAACTGTAGCCAATTGGTCTTGAAGATGTTTTATCCGTTTGATAAAGTCTTCAGCCTTTTCAGAATCAGAATGCTTTTCATTTTCCAACTGATTTTCTAAAGTCTGTATCCTAGTGTGGTTCTTGGTCTCATATTGTCGATCCAATATGCCCCAAGCCTCATGTGCTTTAGTACAATGTTGAACTAAAGTAAGCATAGAATCACTTACACTAGTGACAATTGCACATAATGCATCAGCATTTCACCTCTTCCAAGCTCGTAGAAGATCTGGATCTGGCTGAATCATCAATCTTGAATTAGCTGGATCTTCAAGTGGTATAGGCTCTGGATCCAATCCCATCGGTCCCATGACAGTGTCAAGTAATTCATAAGAGTCCAAAATTGCAGAAATTTTGAACTTCCAGAGTGTATAGTTGGATCCATCCAGCTTCCCTTCAGTGAATGCAGGTGGAGGAATTCGAATAGCTGCAGCATTAACATTAGCTCAAGCACCAAGACCAGTGTTCGACGATGAATCCATCATGTAATCACTCTAATAATCTATTGATATTCTAGTCTGCTAGTATGCTAAAATAGTGAGACTTCTCAAGCTATTCGAAAGTTATGGCTCTGATACCATGTAAGACAATAGTTACGCAATATAACATAGGAGAAGTAGCAGAGAAGATAACAGATATAGGAGAATCTCAACAAATTTCTACTAACAGCAAGTACAAAGATGATGGCGTTATCCACCTGTGCGCTCCCAAGGTAGAGCTTAAATGGTGATCTAGACAACTCTAGATAGGGAGATACAAGGTAGAGGTATGCTGGCTCGATGTCTCAAGTAGTGCAAAATTCATGTATATATAGGATCATGGGTGGCCTTGCGTGGACGGCTATACATGGGTGGTAGAGCGTGGGCGACCACCGCCCGCGTAATTGTCATACACGGCTTAGACCGGTTGAACCGACCTAACAATTATAAATGATTTCTGACTCCGACAAGGAATATTCTATGGAATATTCCCTTTACTGTCGCGCCGGGGGTGCTGCCCCTAGACCCCCACCAGGGGGCCCGCTGGCCCCCTGGGACCCCCTAGCTAGGGGGCCCGCTGGCCCCCTTGGACCCCCCAGCCGGGGCTGCTCCCCACTGGCCCGGACCCCCCAACTGGGGACCTTGGTAACTCCCTTTCCTTAGAATACCTTACATGGTCCAATATGACCTTCATCCAACATGCAAGTTGGGATTCCCATCAATTGGGTAATGCACGCTTGGCTTCTCCTCATAACGGGGGCCTTATAAAATGTGCATACAATCATGAGGGGTAGACATTGATCATATACTAACAGGGATTCGGTTGATAAACTTCTACATCTAATTCCTCAAAGGGAGGCTTAGTCACTCTATTCTTTTTCCATTGTTCTTCTCGGATTCTATTCCATAATTCCTTTGGACAATCAGCCTCTAGGTCAGGTATTATTGACATAGGTTCATCCTGGGTTTTCACTCGCTCACACTTGTCATCCTTCTCTTTAAGTTCTTTATCCTTGGCTTTGACACACTCTTTGTATTGATCATCTACTATCCTCGTCTCTGGAAGGGTTGGGATAGTCTTTTCTAGGGTTGCTTATGCTACCTCTATAAGTTTCCGACATATCGCAAGTCTCTCTTTTTCTAATTCTCCTTGTGGATAAAGTTTATCATGTTGTTCTACATTTGGTCCAGTCTTAATTCTAGCTTGGTAAGCTTTCAGCCACATGTCTAAGTCGTTCAGTTTTGGGTCGACAAATATTGATCCTGGTTTCTCTACTTCTCGGATAAGCGATGGAATGGAAACCTCTTCTTGAATCTCTGGTTCTTTGTGCTCTTTCTTACTACTGGTTTGTTTCTTATTGTCTTGACTTTTGTTTTTCATCCATTTATCTTTGAGCTTCTCTCTTCTTTCCTTCCATTTTTGCACTTTTGTGTTCGGGGTACTCTCTCGTGGGTCCTCTGAATCTTCTACTATTTGAATTTTGGGACTTACTGTTCTATTGCTTTTTTGTTCCCGTTTTGGTTGTTTTTCTGTATGTTCGTTCGTTTGAGCTCGGGTAATGGCCTTTAAAGGCATGGTGTATTCCTTATCACCTCCAGGTGCTTCTATCACTTCAATTACATTAATAGGTGTAGTGTCTTGGACTTTGGTGGGATTCTTTGGCTAGTCTCTGAAAAGATGTTCCTTCCCGCAATCATTGCAATATCCTTCCCAAGTCCTAGGGGGTGGTCGATTGTAAGGCCGAGGACATTCTCTAATGAAATGGTCTCCTCCGTATCGATAACAAGGTCCTCTCGGCACAGGTGGTCTAATGGGTGGTCTCACGGGTGGTTGTGCTTTAGGTGCAGTGTACATTAAAGTTGCTACCTCCGTTCCATAAGCCTGATCATAGCCGTCATATCCATAGTATGCGGAATCATATGCTGGTTTGTACTCTAACATGTTGGCTTCATAGTGATAGTAATCTCCTGGGGGCAGCTCATATCCAGGGTTTGCTGATTCTATACTGGTCATCGTTGAGGCTGGCACTATGGCTCTTTCCAAATTTTCTTCTCGCTAGGCATACTTCACAGGTACCACATGTTGAGGATGAGGAGGTTGTGGTCCTAACACTGGTTGAGGGTTTCCAAATTGTGCTAGCTCATATGGTCTAGGAACTCCTGCTGGTGTTGAGTAGGAATTGTATCTGGGCATATCTCTACGTGGCTCTCTAGGTGGGTATCCATATGGTCGATACAGAGGCGGTTGGAGGGGTCGTGCCTGCCTATTGAATGGGTAGTTCTTTGTGGTGTGGTTGGTGTATTTTTGTTCTATATGGCAGTACAAGGCAGTTCCTTGATGGGGCTGTCTGTTGTAAGGATATGTCTGAGGTACACCAGTCCCTCCTCGTACACACATGTGAGTAGGATGATCTCCTCCACATAGACTACATCTTCGTAGCATGGGCACTCTTAAGGATGGGTGTTGGTAATTTCTCTGTCCTTGGACTCCCAATTTCTTTGCCACTAGTTCTGCTAATTCTTCCACATTACTGGAGTTGGATGTGATATTACTCCGAGAGTCTTCTGATTTAGTGGGGCTAGGCATGCTCTTGAGGTCCTCAACTAGATTGTCTTCTAGGTCAATGCACTCTTGAAGGCACTCACTCAGGGTTTGTAACCTCTTCACGTAAACTAGCGTTCTTAGGGTTCCATTCGTGAGTCCATCCAAAAATAATGATATCATTTTTTGTTGAGTGGATCTCTCTACAACTGGGCATCTATCAACATACTGGTTGAACCTTCGGGCGATCGTTTTCACTGTTTCATTAGGGTTCTGTTTAAAGCTATGATTAAAGACACAGAATTGTGTTTACTCTCTCTCTTAGTGAATTCCCTAATGAATTCTTGAAAGAACTGCTCCATATTTCCAAATTGGTTGGGTTCTAATGGCTGGAACCAAGTCAAAGCCATTCCTGTGAGGGTGGCAAGCCCATGTACTTCAGTTGAGCCCTGTCTATGGCATCTACCAACCAATATCTTCTCTGATTCTTATCTAGGTATGTTATTCTAGTCTCGTCTTCCGGATCCTTTAGCTCATAAAATGTAATCGGGCTTTCTTCTCTTCCTTGGGCCAATGAGTCTGTTTGAAGCAATAAGTCCATTCCATGGATCAAATAGACTTCCAATAGGTAGTCGTCTTGAGGTATTAAGTCTCCTCTCAAGACTCGTGTCACTTGGGACTTTCTCTAGGAGTTGTCACTAACTCCTCAGGGTTTGGTCTTCATGAGTTTTCTTGTCCCACTAGTTCTCACCTTTCATTGATCCAATCAGGAAATTCAGTCACTATGTATATATGACCCAACTTGTCCATGTATGCTCCTCCCTCATACTTAACAGCCGGTTTGGGCACAATCATGGCATCCATGGAGGTTACCATCCCAGCCACAGATCTGTTTAAGCAATCTAGATAGATGGGAATCTCCTGAGCATTAGTAGAAACGTACTGTAAGGAAGTGCAGTACTCTCCCTCCATAGTGGTCATGAAGTTTCTACTTGGAGCGGGATCCTGCATGTCTTCTGAAGCCATGGGTATCTCCTCCTCTGAGTCACTAGAGGCGTCTGAGTAGACAAAGTGGTGACTGACCTGAGCGGCAATTCCCACAGAAGATGTGACACTTCTTCGGCTACTTAGCACCCTTCCTGACCTCAAGTTCATTCACCCTCTTAGAGCTCTCTAGGTCTCTAAAACTCTCCCTAAGTGGCTCTCAAAAAGCCTCAAGTTTGCCCTTCAAAAAAGCTTCAAATGCTCCGGGCGATACCACTTTAGGAGATACTGCTTTAGGTGATACCAAACCGTCCATGATACGATACCACACAAGCTCACGATATGATACCTGAAGACTAGACGATACGATATTGTAGCAACAGGCGATACGATACTACTCTTGGGCACGATACGATACTGGCTATCCTGGCGATACGATACCTCCAGAGTAGATGATACGATACCAAGCCCAGTCATGATACGATACCAGAAAATTGGGCGATACGATACTGCAGCAACATACGATACGATACCAAAAACTCTCATGATACGATATCAAAACTGGGATGATACGATACTGAAAATCCAGATGATACGATACCATGTTTTTTTGACGATACGATACGAGAACCTGCACGATACGATACTGCCAATATCACGATACGATACTGACCTTCTCACATGATATGATATCAGAGTAGGTGATGATACGATACCAAAATGGTATCACGATACGACACTGGTATGAGAGATGATACGATACTTGAGGGCTGCATGATACGATACTGCTACAGGTGGCAATACGATACCACCGACCTACACGATATGATACTAGTATGGTATCGCGATACTAAATTGGACAAGGCACGATACGATACCAAAAGTGGACCACGATACGATACCACTTTGGTAAAGTGTGATGGCGATACCAACCCGACGATACGATACCACAAGTGGTATCACGATACCACAGCTGGTAATCGACGATACGATACTTGGGCGAGTATCGCGATACAAGGGGATTTTTGGTATCGCGATACCAAAAACTCAATTGATCGCGATACTCAAGCCAAAATATCTCCAAATTCAAAAATTTTTGTTGCCCCTAACTCTTCTCTCAACCCTCTTCACTTCTAGCCTTCTGTCTCACTCCAAGAAGCTCAAAAAACACTCTCTCCCTCCCTGCTATACCGGTTGCGCAAGTGATCACGTTTTTGTGCACTTCTAAAGTGTTTTTGTCAATGAAATATTATGGACTCTTACCTCTGTGATGTCTTGCTTGCACCTTGAGCTCAATATCTAGCTTTGATAGCCTGGAAAGCACGATACCAAACCCACGATACCGAGCGCTGCTGTCACACGATACTGCTTTTTGAACAATTGAGAAATGAACTAAAATTTTTGGTTTTTATACTTTTTGGTGATTGAAACTGAACTACACTAATTTGGCAAATTTTTTGGGATATTTCTTGGTGCTCTTGGCTTACTCCTTCTCCACTCCTGTTCTCCTAACCTAACCCTAACTCTTCCTTCTCTCCCTTCCTACTAACCCTGAACCTAAAAACTCATTACACACACCTCCGGGATGTGAAGTAACAAGCGCTGAAGTGGTGGACTACTTGCCACTGAACGCGTTCACTTCTACAAGTACGATTTTCATCACACTCGAGCTATAACCATCACGAAGGCACCTTGGATGTTCCCCGACAACGGCGCCAAAAACATGTGTACCTAAGTCTAGAAGACTTAAGGACTTGTGCCAAAGAGACTAAATCTCATTTGCCACACAAGTGCGTATAGTGGGAAATTGACACACGCTTATTTGTCAATCCGATCAAATGACCTAACCAAGTGTATGAGGACATGTGCTCACGTGATGGAAAATGAAGTGGTTCAGCTTACATGCATGAGAAAAGACTAATCCACCTCTCTAACTCACTGAAATACTGAAAGTGTCTGTCGTGATACCACTTACATCAGTTTTCACTAAATTGAGGTCTCAGCTCCAAACTCCAAATATAGTCAATAGCAGACTCATTTTGAAGCTCTCAATGAGACGCATCTATTGGAGGTGTTTCACTCGATTCTGACAACCGTGCTTCAAGTTATGACCAAAATAGTGAATGGCGGGAAACACCCACACTCACTCCACAACTCCTACAAACTCACACACACACTACAATAGCTCAAAAACAGTGGGGAGGGGTAGACAACAGTCCTACACACACATTGCTAGCATTACACACACATAGAAGATCAAACAGAAGATGGAAATTTGCAGGAAGGAAGTAAATTCAAAAATCAAGAACTCTCCTTCTTCACAATGGCAAAAGGTCTCTACAAAGAGTCACAAAGTGACTTATATACATGTGCCCTAAATTTGGTCCTTTCACACAAGAGACCGGCACTTTATTACTAGAAAGTGAATTTCCTACTAATTTACAAGGAATATATTACAATAAGTTGGGATTATGCATCTAGAGGACTCCTCTAGTGCATTTACATGGCTTGAGGGAATTTCCTAAGACTTTGAAGAAGAAAAATGTGCCCATTAATTTGAAAATTTTGGGGCTCCTCTTTTGTGCCTTTTTGCTCTGCAACACTTGTATATATGCCTATTGCCCTGATCGGCTACTTATCTTTGTACATTCTCTAGTAATACATTCAGTATTGTGTGTTGTGCTTCAATCTTCTTCTTCTTCCTTGTGCTGTTTGCGTGCTTCCGTAGATGTCTAAATCCAACACGTATTGTTGTTGCGGCCTATAATATGGCCATTGGCATTGGTTCTAATACCTACCCTATCGGTAAGTTTGATGATGCATGTGTCTAATGGCCTGCCTATTACGGAAAATCTTGAGTCCTATGGTTCATGTATTTTCTCTCAATAGTGTAATATGGAGCATTCAGATCTATCGTGATATGGTTTTGCATTGGGCATACGTTAGCCATGTGTTCTCCTCCAGAGTTGTAACATCATTTCACTGAGGCCATTCTAGGTGTATGCTTGCTTGAAACTCCTAATTTTAGAGCTATGTTTTTCACCAGTTCATCAATGGAAGTGGATGGTTTGGAAGTGAAATTGATAGAACTATCTAAATCTTTATAAATTTTTGAAAGTTCTAGTTCATCACCTAGGTTTTCCTCAATATCTATGCACATGCAAATGCACTATTGTATGGTTCTAGGCTCCTTTGGATGCACATAAGATCTCAATTTAGCACTTAGTAGTCCATCTAAGAATAGTGCTACTTGTTTGGTTGGAGTGGGTAACTCTAGAATCAGGAACTCTCTAGGTATTGTCTAAACCTTCTTCCTACCATTCTAATCATCTCTTAAGGGGTTTGTTTAAAGTTATGGATCAAGGATGAGGTGTTGTGCCTAATGCCACTCTTGGAAAATTCCACGATAAATTCTAGTAGTTGACCTATATTTTGGTAATTGCTATTGTTGAGGGGATGAAACCAAGCTAAGGTGGTACCCTTGAGGGTCAAACCAAATGCCTCAAACTGGGTGAACAATTCCTCAGCCTATTCAACTCCCAATACTTGTTTGAACTCGACAACATGATCATAAGGATCTCTTGACCCATCAAAGTAGTTTTTCATTGTCTTGATCACTTGAGAGGGTCTAAGTGTTCTTGGGTACTCTTGAGGTCTAGGCAATGTCAAATCTTGTGCATCTCTTTGATGCCTATGTGCTCTATGTCTCTCTCTTTCAGGTCATTCACTTTCAATTCTTTATTTATCTCTACCCACAGTGTGTGCAAAGCTTACCTCAGGTCTCTCTCATGTTCATTCTCATTGTGCTTCTAGAACATGGGACAATACTGCGCCTCCTTGATCATGATAGGTAGTGGATGTATATAAGGGAAATAGTGGTTTACCCTTCCATGTGTAAACAAACCTATTTTGATCCATCACCACGAATACTCTTTCTAAGTTGTTATCCAGATAGGTTCATTGAGACAAATGAGACCGCAAGCCCCTAGAGGACCATGTTTTACATGTCAAGGTGACCATTTCATCTGTGAATTTACCCACCCACCAACTTTGGGACAAGGGCAGAACATCACAATACAAGGCTTTTGTCCTAAGTGCGGCAAAGAACATCTATCTCGAGATTGTCCAAGGAACCCCTTTAGTGATCCGAAGGTTACTCCAATTAATGTGGTAGGCTTAGTGGTGGATTCAAGTGCAAGTAACATCAATGTGGCTCCTATATAGGAAGTCACTAGGGCACAAGCTTTAAGATAAGCTAAACCAATTGAACAATCAGAGTCAAATGAATCAAGATAGCCTAGTAAGAGCAAGAAAGATATCTAAACTAGAAGAAAGCCTGAGACAAACAAAAAACAAAAATAGCAAGCATTGCATCTCAAAACCACTCAGAAGCCATAACTGATGTTAGAGCACCTCTATATCAAGAAAAACTAAAAAACTCAACCAACTTAAAATTTTTAACTAACTATGAACAAACTTAACACATAGAATGTCTGCTTCACTTAATCCACCGTTAGACTGATCAAATGTGTAAAGTTTCCAATGAAACTCTGTATGTTGTGTTGCCTAGTGCTTGCACACCTTCTCCAAGTTAACATTTCTCAAAAGGATTAGTAAAGCTTGAGATTTACTCCAAACAATTCACCTATGTCTAAAACTATACTTCTATACAATCGACTTTGAAACCTACAACTTCTAATGCATAGTTCTCTCAAAATAGAACCCATTTATTCAAATGTTTTTACCCATAGGTAGGTTACCTTCCAACTTAAAGAATGAGTGGTTACTTGCTCCAAACTTTACACTGTGGAAGGAGAACTGACCAAAACATTATGATCAAATTTGCACCTGTTGCAGACTTCTCTTCTTTTACACATGTAAATGTTCCTGCTTAAAATTCTCTCAGCCTAATCACAGTTAGGATCTGAAAATTTGTATTGAGGTCACTCAACTATAGAATTAGATGTCTACAAAAGCATTTCACAGGATAAACAGAGAAGGAGCACTGAGCAAAAGATCGAGGTGCAACTTTTCTCTTATTTAGGAGAACATTACATCTGATTGATGAGACATATTCTCATCACTTTTAAAGTCTCTAATGACTCTTACAACTTTTCATTCATCATTGCTCTCTTATGCCCCAACTTTTTACTTTTATATATAGGCATATATGTACGAACTTGTAACCATAACAAAGGTATAAGTGAGCTAACTACAAGTTTAGTGTACATATATATACAAGTCTTCATTTACTAGTCTTCATGCTTCTGAATTTGATCTTTGCTTTATTCTTTGACTTCAATCCTTTGTCCTAATCACCAATTGTTGATTTTTTTGCACCACAGCTCCCTCTCAATCATCAATTGTGATTTTCTCCATCTTCTTTATACCTGCCATGTCTTTGAATCTCTGTAGCTTTGTTCCATCTAGGTGTTGGCAGTAGTCAAGGAACCGAAGGAGTCACAAGACAAGGAAGCCTACGAAGGGAGTCGGAGCGAAGAGACAGCACAAGCAGGCACAGTAGTCAAAGAAGATCTGGCAAGTAGGCCATTTAAATTTTTCAAGCATCAAAGAGTTGGGCACACAAGAAGAAGGAGCAAGTAGGGAGCTCCAGGAAATGTATGTCGAAATGTTAGAAGAAATCCCTACAAAAATAGTGATTTTCATCACTAAAAATCATTCTAAATACCATTTTATATTTTTGTAGCTCCATTTTGTGCAAGCCAAGGAGTCCTTGAGCTTGAGGAGCTTTAGAAGTACCTACCTATCAGTTTTCACATTTTTTAGACTCCGTTTGAACCTCCAAATAGGATAGAGAACCTACTTTTTAACTAGGCCAGACACTAGGTCTAGACAAGGCCAAAACCTAGTCAAAAACTATAAATAGAGCTAGAGAGCTCATTTTTAGGAGTAGCTTGTAATTGATTTGAACTTGTAAGAGCTTTTTGAAAGTAATCTAAGAACTCCATTGCTTCTCACTCTTTGTCTTGCCTTGTGTGCACGTGTGTGTGTATGTGTGTGCATGTTTGTGTGCTTCTCACTCACGCACTTGTGCCTTCACTTGCTCACGGTCATCATACCATCCTCTCGTCTTCCCGGATTGACATTAAAGGAGGTGCTACTCATCACTGAGCTACACCAAATTTTGGCGCCGTTGCCGGGGATCGAGCTTTGAGGACGAGCGTGTGATGGTAAAACGTAGAGTTGACGCGTTGGAGTTATAGGTATTTTCTTCACCTTTTTCCTATTTTCTTTGTTTTTCTCGCCACCATCATCATCCTCACCATCTCCATCATCGCGAAAAATTTCAGTTTTTGGTCATATCACCACACCCATACCATTCCCCTCATTTCACTTGTGAGAGAGAGAGAGAGCGTTTGTGTGCTTGTGATTTTCTGTGTTTTTTGAGATTCTCTGCAGGAATCAGCATCCCCAGCAGCTGCACCAGCTCTAGCAGGTAAAAAATCTGACTGTGCAGGTCCCGAGGCGTTGACCTCTGTCAATCGCGACTGACAGAAAAAATGCTCTATTTGCTAAACAAAGTACATAACCATGATCTACAGGCCTAGAGCTTCCCAAAAATATGTTTAAATTTTTGAAATTCCTCAGATTTCTATCAATCGCGATCGACAAACCACGACGGACACCTACCGACGGCTCTGTCAATCGCGACCGACACGTCAATCACGATAGACAGAGTCAACGACCGACTGACCACGACTGACAGACCATACGCGTGACACGTGTCAATCGCGATCGAGCCATCAATCGTGATCGACCAGTCAATCGCGACTGACAGCCCCCGACAGCTCTGTCAATCGCGACCAACACAGTCAACGATTGATTGACCACGACGGACAGACCCTCGCGAAGGACCTGTCAATCGCGATCGACCCATCAATCGCGATTGACAGAGTCAACGACCCTTTGACCACGACCGACTAAAAATCCGGGCCACGTGTCAATCGCGATTGACCCATCAATCGCGACTGACAGCCACGACGGACCTGTCAATCGCGACCGACACGTCGATCGCGATTGACCTATCAATCGCGACTGACAGAGCTTGCAAATGCGATAGACGGGCAAATTTGGCTAATATTTTAGGGCAAAAAAGAGTGTTCTATTTTTGACAAATTTTTGGACAAATACTAGGGCTCATCCTTGCATTGTGAGGCCATTACACAAAGTATTTTGAGAAAGTCCTGTTTGCCTGTTAACCTGTTCTAAATCCTGTTTTAGCACCAAAACCCTGAACGGACATAACCTCCTCATACGAAATCCGATTGCGGTGATTTTTGTTTTGTTGGAAAGCTCGTGGGGAATACAACCAAAACTTCGACGGTAGAATTAATGTCAGGATTATTAGATAGGATAATTTGAAGTTGACCATATCCCGGGGTAGGAAAAAATTGAGGGTCCCTTGGGATTGATTTCCATAAAGGCAGAAGGCAATTGGGTCTGTGAATTACATGCATGAAAATGATCTGTCTGTCAACTAAATTCACTTCTTGAGCTAATTGTGGATTTTTTCAGGTTCTTTGAGAGCATCGAAGGGTACTCGAAGCAAGAGTAAGTGCGAGCTGGGGAACACGCTTCCTGGGCATACAAGGGCAACCAAGGGAAGAACTTAAGGTTGGAAATTCTCAACACCCTCTGTCAATCCCTAGCATAGGCTAAGTACGGATAGAGGTGTTGATTAATTGGGAACACGTTAAGAACAACCAAGTCCAAGAACTCTAATCACTCAAGTGCAAGTGCAAGGAGATTACAATCGCGAAACAACCTAAGGGAAAAGAAAATTAAATTGAGCGACCACACTCAAAGTACGATAAAAATTTAAGTGTTCCTTGCGACAAAGATTAATTGGACAAGAAGTGACACCCTAAGAGCAATTGAAAAAGAACAAGTGACTGATACAAAAGAACTCAGCAACGCAAAGTGTACTTGGGAAAAATTGGGATTATTCAATTGGGCTTATGAACCTTAGATCAGGACGACACCTAGGGAGAGATAGACAAAGTCTTAGATCTTCAGAGGCTAGTGTCAATCATACTGCTAGGTCTTGGGCCCAGCAGTTGAGCCATCATTCGTACTACCCTAGCTCTGAGACGAGCGAGTCTGAGATGTCCCACGGAATGGAGAGACCTACAGGAAGCTCCGGAGTGCCATATTTACATAGGGTGGAAGGCCCTTACAAGACGCAACTCGAATACCTTAGGACCAACCGATTAGGTGCTAGCATCTATGAGGACGGCCTAGGAAGATCGGTAGTACAGATTAAAAACCCTGACCAATCCATTGGACTAGAGCGCCTAGCTGTCAAGTTTGAAATGGAGCATACTTGGACAACGAAGGGACAATATATGTAGTCACCAGTCATCCAGATAGGACAGATGAATTTGGGAATGTAGTTCCAGAAACGGACTTAGGTGACCTAGAGCAAGGAAACATGGGCGAAGAACCTAGAACCCCCCGAGGCAAATCTGTTCTCACTAGGATTATCACACCAGAGTGGATTCCCCAAGATAATAAGAGCATAGATCTACTCCTGAACCGAGAGACGGATGAAGCCTTTTGGAGATATAGACCTAATCAGCCGAGTGAGGTAGGAACAATCATGATATATGAGTTCAAAGATCCTGATACTCCAGGTAGAGTGACCTACTTAGATCACTCTTCAGAAAGGGTCTTTGTGGTTACAGAAAATGATAGGCATGCTTACACTTGGAAAGGTGAATTCATTTTCCCCCAACCAAGATCGAATGTGTCATTTGGTCACCAAGGAGCTGGAACCTCCCACACTCATGGAACTCAAAGAGACAGACATAGAGATAGACCGGAGGTAAGCTTTGCCAACCCAATGGGAAGAGACAAAACGAGAACGGAAACAAATAGAGCGGAACCTGAAGGATTTAGAGCCCCAAGGAATCAAAGGAATACGGATGACTTCCCTCTGCCAAGGCCTAGGGAACACACCAGGATTTTGAGACCGACTCAGTTAGTTAAGTCCATGAAGAATTACTTCGATGGCACAGGAGACCCATATGATCATGTGGCCGAGTTTAGGCAAGTCTTGAGAGCAGAACAAGTTGAGGACCTATTCACGCAATATAATGCCTTTGGTCTAACACTTAGGAACACAGCCCTTACGTGGTTTCAACCATTGAACGAGAGACAGTTCAGGAGCATCGACCAACTCTTAGAGGCTTTCATCACCGAATTCTCTAAGAGTGGCATAAGGCATAATACTTCCTCATTGATATACAGCTTCAAGCAGACCCCCCAGGAGACTGTGAGACTTGCAGGAAGGAGATTTAGGCAATATCTTGAGAGATGCCCTGTTCCTGAGTTACCCACACCTGCCAAACAAGTGGCTTTATTCTTGGATGGATTGCTAAGTACAAAGTTGCGATCCTATGTGTACTTGAAGGACCCTAGGACTATAGAAGAGTGTGTACGCATGTGCATTGACATTGAGGATAACCTAGGGGAGGAGCTAGAGCTTTCAAAAATCTACAAAGATTCAGATAGTGCCTCTAGCCTCTCTTCCTCACAATCCACATCAATTGAGGAACTTGCGGAGAAAGTAGCTCAAAAACTAGGTGTCTCTAGCAAACAAATTCCTAGATTTGCCCTAGTAAAAAGGTGCTATACTTGCGGTGGTGACCATATGGCGAACGCATGTCCCATTATGGCTCAACCCCAAGTGAATCCTAGCAGCCAATATTGCACCATAGAACGGAGATACACCAATCACACAGCACAAGACTGCCCATACAATAAGCAAGCAGTTAGGCAAACCTACCCTCAGCCATACCCTCAACAAGGGAGATACCAGAGTCAATACCCACCACAACAGTATACTAGGCCTCAGCAAAATTACCAACCTCAATATCAGGCCCAACTGAGACCCCAGCCAATGCTAGCATAGCAACCACCTGCTCCTACTAATGTGATTCCGGTAAAGTATGTTGTTGTAGAAGAAAACCTGAATAGGGCCATAGTGCCAGTAACCCCAATGCTATCAGAGAGTGACCCCAGTGACCATACTTTCGATTCTACACATATTGATAGCCCCCAAGCCTACTACATGCAGTCTCCTGAACATGGTGAGTCCTACTATAGTGAAGAGCCAAATGAACCTAGTTGGGAGCCAGAGTACACCAATGTAATGTACACAAACCCTAACGCTAGGCCCCAGCCTAGGCAGGTAAGACCCCCATTCCCTAGAGGACCATGTTACAGATGTCAGGGAGATCACCTCATTCGTGATTGCCCCTTACCTCCACCTACACAACCCTAGTCAGTGACGATTCAAGGCTTTTTTCAAGGCTGCGGGAAGGAGCATCTCTTACGAGATTGCCCTAAGAATCCCAATAATATGCCAAAAATAACTCCAATTAACGTTATTGGGTTAGTAGTAGACTCTACAGGAAGTGTGACGTCCACTGCACCAGTACAGGTAGTCACTAGAGCCCAGGCTTTGCAACAGAACCCAGGAATAGGTCAAGAGAAGAGTGCAGAGGTTAGTAAAACTGAGAGCATAGCCAAGAAATGGTCGAGAGCCTGGAGGGATAGTCGAGAAATAATGAAAAGACAATGGTCTAAAAAGATGAGCGAGTTAGAAGAAAGCATAAGAGAAACAAAAGCCAAAATTGTTGAACTCACCTCTCAAACAAACTCTCACATACCACCACCACCCTCACTTCCATCACCATCTAACCCACCGTCTGTCCACCTACCTCAGACCATCCCACAACCCCCTAGAGTAGGGTCAGTGTTAGCTGACCCCATTCCTGAAGACATAGACATGATGCGTAAGGCATATCAGGCCAGAATCCAAGAAGGGCCAAATGTGACGGATCATGACAAGTGCTACCCTAGAGCTGACCTAGAGATAGAGAGAACCAAGCTATGTGTGAAAATGGTCGCATTGGCTCAGACCATGTTTGAAGCCAGTCGCCTTTTCAATTACTCAGGATCCGCTAAGACACAATTGCACTTGGATGGACTCCTAGAGAAGTTAGAGAGTATAATTGCAAGATCTGCCAAGGAAGAAAAAAATCAAGAGAGAGATGAGGCAAGCAAAAACATAAGCCATCCCCCACAGGAAGCTTATTTGCCCAATTCCACTAGACCAGACACTTCCTCTTCTATGAATAGGTTCACTCCAGAATTCCTCCGAGAAATTCAAGAAGACAAATGGGCTAAAGAAAGTGAAGTCCCTCCTCCCATTGAACTTGTGGATGACACGCAGGATCAATTCCCACAAGATATTCCTTCCATTTATGGAGAGCAGGAGAGAACCCAGTCCCAAGAGAGATTAGACTTTGAGTCTAATTCTTTACATGAATTACCCCACTTCACAGGCCCATGGGAAGCCAAGTCGACCTGTATGAGAGCACCCATAGTCATGGTAAGAAACGAAGACTCAGTCATACCTAGGAATACGGAAGGAGTGAAAAACACTAAAGTGCAGTGCAACCTCACTTTAGAAGAGCTACTCAAAGTTAGGCCAGAGTTATGGAAACATGTAGCCAAACAAGTACTAGAGATAGCAAAACCTCGTTCCCATGTAGGTTCTCAGAGGACAGTGCCAGAAATTCCTCTAGACAAGATAGGAGATATGAGTGAAGGTGAAGAAGGAAACACCTATCTTCCCATTACCCATCAGGGGTACACAACCAAGGCAATTCTAGACTCAGGTGCAGGAGTTGCTATTGCTACCACTTCCCTATGGAAGCGGTGCGGCAAGCCAGCACTCAGGCCCACGAGGATGAAATTGCAAATGGCCAATGGCCATATAGAAAGACCTTTAGGACTGCTGGAAGGAATAACTCTCACTACATGTGGTGTAGAGTTTGAGCACACGTTTGCTATCTGTGATTTTAGCAAAAATCATGCCTATGAGATGATTTTGGGAAGACCATTTATGCGACAGTTGCAAGTGGTCCAGGATTGGGGAACCAATTCCTTGTATTTGCAACACCTAGGTGTCACGACCAAGGTTAACCTCAAAGATTACTCTCATAGAGATGTCCCTCCTATCCAATGGAATCCTATCCATAGAGCCAAGGATGACACGGAGTCTGTGCACTCCATAGGATCAGGATCCTCATGGATGCATGAAGACACCCACTTATGGATGTGTAAAGTAGCAGTAGAAGAGGAGAAGAGAGAAAAAGCCAGAGAGATAGGTGCAAAAGAAACACATAGATCCATTCAAGACCTAACCTATGCACCTGTAGTATTTCTTGATGAAGAATTTGAACCCCACGGCTGGGCAGAAATCCTAGCAACCATGGATGTAGCCATCAATGAAGAACAATGGACACCCCACTATGATGAGGATGGCTATGACATTTCAGTCTTCTCCATAGAGCCAATCATGGGAGATGCAGTTTTAGAAGAGTGTGAACCTAGCCCTGATGCATTTGAGGATGCAAGTGACTCCGATCTAGAGTCAATCATTATGGACCCACCTTTTGCATCAGATGAAGAATACTTCTATGAAGTAGAATTTCAACCCCAGAGGCATGGAGAGCTAACAAATGATGTAAGGCTAGCCACACATGTGACCCCGAAGGAAGAAGGAAAGAAAAGAAAGAAGAGAGAAGTCACACCAGAAGAGGAAGAATCCTTGTTTGAGGTCCCTGAAAACTTTAAAAAGTATGAGATAGATGACAGGAGAGTCATGATAAGAATGCCTAAACGAGAGGCACAATCAGGGGAAGGCTATGATAACAAAGAAACCACCAAGAAAATAGTAGTGGCCCTAGAAGAAGGAGAGGAGAGATGCACGTACATAGGCCATGACCTAACAGAGGAAGAAGAGCATGCGTTAATAGCCTTGCTAAGAGAATACAGAGATGTATTCGCTTGGAGTTAAAAGGATTTGAAGGGTGTTGATCCAAACATATGCTCACACACAATTCCCATGACCTTAGATGCAAAACCCTCTAAGCAAAAGCCATACACATATAATGATAATTATGCGGCCAAGATCAAAGAAGAGATAGATCGTCTAGTAGAAGCCGGATTTATCTATGAAATTGAGCACACTGAGTGGGTATCCCCCATTGTAGTGGTGCCCAAGAAGAATGGAAAGCTACGTGTATGCATTAACTTGAAGAAGGTTAATGCAGCCACTATTAGAGATAACTATCCGCTTCCTATCACTGAACATCTCTTAAAAAGAGTAGCAGGCAAGGAAGTGTACAACTTCCTTGATGGATTTTCGGGCTACAATCAGGTAGCCATTGCACCAGAAGATCAGCACAAGACGGCTTTTGCCACAGAGTGGGGCATATTTGCCTTTCGGGTGATGCCATTCGGGCTTACCAATGCTCCTGCAACCTTTCAGAGACTGATGTGTCACGTGTTTAAAGAGTTCTTGAGGAAGAATTTGGAAGTCTATGTTGATGATCTGTGCGCTCATTCCAACATTAGACAGACCCATATACCTGAGCTGAGATAAATCTTTGATAAATGCAGAGAATATCAAGTCTGCCTGAACCCAGAAAAGTGTGTTTTCATGGTCAGGCAAGGCAAAATTGGAGGACACATAGTGTCTAAGAACGGCATATCCACTAACGAAGAGAAAGTGAGAGCCATCGCAGAACTACCTAGGCCAAAGAACGTCAAGGAAGTACAGGCTTTCATGGGGCATTGTGGTTACTACCACCGGTTTATACACATGTACGCCATCATAGCAAAGCCTCTGTATGGACTTTTGACTAACTTTGAGTGGACTGATGAATGTGAGAATTCCTTCCAGGAGCTTAAACGAAGATTATGTTCAGCACCAATCTTGACCACACCAGATTGGAACAAGCCATTCCATGTTCATGTGGATGCCTCTAATTATGCTATTGGATGTGTACTTGCACAACCTATGGGTGAAGGTAATATGGATCTCCCTATTGCCTATGCCAATAGACAATTGAATGCTGATGAACGGAACTATACAACCACCGAACGAGAAGGATTAGGCATGGTATATGCAGTTAAAAAGTTTAGACATTACTTGCTTGCAAATAAGTTCAAATTTTTTACTGATCACCAAGCTCTACTGTACCTGGTAAACAAGCCGTGTAATACAGGCAGATTAGTAAGATGGTTTCTCTTACTAATGGAATATGATTTCGAGGTTGTGGTAAGGAAAGGGCAGACTCACTTGAGAGTAGATCATCTCTCTAGGCTCACATCTGGAGAAGCCCCACAAGGAGTGTCAGATGACCTTCCTGATGCTTACTTGTTTAATTTGGAAGTTGTACCTCAGTGGGCTAAGCCATTAGTGCCAGTATTGACATACGGGCCTAACCACCCAGTCATAAACACTCAAGGTAGAGAGGTAGTAAGAGCCCAGAAGTACCACATCATGGCAGGAAGCATGTACAAACAAACAGATCAAGGGATCCTAGCTTGCTGTGTGGAAGAGGATGAGTATGCTAAATGGTTGCAATTAGCACATGTAGGTGCATTAGAGCAACACTACTCAAAGCAACGAACCCTACAGACACTAAGGAGACTCGGCGTGCATTGGCCGACTATGGAAGCTGATGTCCAAAAGTTGTGCAAGGAATGCCCAATCTGTTGCACTAAACCACCTGTGGAACATGCCACTCTTTATCAAGTGTCCATAGTGCCAGATCGGAGTGAACCATTAGTGGATTTCCTGAGGACGAGAACATTCCCTCAAGATATGACCCTGACGAAACAAAGAAGTCTAGAACAAGAAGCCCTAGATTACTCACTCATTGGTGATAATCTATACAAGCGTGGCAAAGATGGTTACCTGAGACTATGTGTCCATGAGAGTGAATATCTCAAGATCTTGGAAACTGCTCACCAAGGTGTAGCAGGAGGACACTTTGGACCAGATCGGGTGATCAAGGCAATACTATTTGCGGGCTTCTGGTGGCTGACCCTTCACATGGATGCACATACCTATGTGAAACGATGTGATGTTTGTCAAAGAACTCAGTATCCGATACGCAAAGATGAGATGCCACTAAAACCTATGATGGGTGGACGTGCATTCTCTAAGTGGGGAATAGACTTTGTAGGTCCTATTAATCCCCCAGCCAAGGGTTCACATGCTGAATACATCATTGTTGCGACAGACTATCTAACAAAGTGGGTCGAGGTAAAAGCTACAACAAAGAACGATGCTCAGACAACTGCTAAGTTCCTATTTGAGAATGTGTTCACAAGATATGGGCTACCTATAGAGCTGGTAAGCGATAGAGGCACTCACTTCTTGAATGAAGTTATTGAAAATCTACTCCAAGAGTTCTTGGTAGTACATAAGAATTCTGCCCCCTATCACCCACAAGCTAATGGCCAGGCCGAAAGCACCAACAAGATTCTATGCAATGTGCTTACCAAATTGGTAAATAATAAACGCTCTGATTGGGACAAACAGCTACACCATGCTGTTTGGGCATACCGAGTGGCCTATAAAACGGTACTCCAAGCCACACCCTTTCGGATGGTATTTGGCCAAAATGTAGTGCTACCGTTGGACTTCTTAATACCTACCTTGAAAGTAGCACAGGAGCATGAGTGGACGGGTCATGAACTCTCTTCGAGAATTTTTGACCTTGAACGATTAGGTGAGACCAGGCTAAGAGCTGCAGCCGGAATATATGCAGCCAAGAAACGACAGAAGGCGTACTTTGATGCCCATGTTAAGGATAAAGGATTAAAGGCCAGAGACCTAGTTTTAGTCTACACTTTGAAACAACATGCGAGGAAGCTAGAAAAACGTGGTTACGGACCCATGATCATAAACAAGATTTCGACTAGTGGAGCAGTACAACTGGCCACTTTAGAAGGCGATATTCTCCCTAGCTACATCAGCGGGTGCAGAGTCAAGCTGTATCAAGAACCTCTCACAGAAGAAATGCTTAGTCGACTCAACACTGCTAAGAAACGCAAAGAAGAAGAAAAACAAGCTCGAGAAGAAGCTCAAGCAGAAGCTTTAGAACACATGACAAGGATGAAGTTGAGATGGCAGGGTAGGGATCAACCTAGGGCAGGTGCCTATGAGGATCCAGGATATCATGTGGCAATGTGTGAAGTCTCAGGAATAAGTCCCCAAAGAATAATAGATCGACGTCCTTTTGTGACTTTAGAGATAGGACAAGGAGTTAGTGCAAAAACAGTGCGAGTGTGCAGCCACTAGTGCTGTGAGACTTTCTTACTGTCGAGAATTGAAATTAAAGGTCAATCCTATAGAAGCATATCTCATTGGATTGGGAGGTGTGGAAACCCCTTGCATGGGCGAGGTGGAACTTCCCCTCTCCATTCAAGATGTTCCAATGACAGTTAAGGTACTAGTGTGTCAAGATGAGGATCTCACTGAGCCTCTGGTCTTGGGTCAAGACTGGATCTATGACCATGCAGTCAACTTAAACCTAAGAAGTGGACTTCTTCAGGTATGGGTGAATCAGGGTCGAATTACAGTTGAGTTAGATAATGGAGCACTCAAGGAACTAGAAAATGCACAGACTCCTGGTCCTTCCAGGGGTACACATGAAGTTGACCATGCTATTCTTGTCCAAAGCTATGTGATGTAGAGGAATGGAGATCTCAATAAAGAAGTCAAGGCCTCGATGGAACTCTCTTCTTTTCCAAAGGCCAGAGGGAGGCAGCAACCAAAGGCAGATCAATTACTGAGGACTACCTATGCGGGAGGCCAAAAGAACGTGCGCAGCAGAATGACTCAGCCATTGAAACAACTGTGGGTGCGAAAAGGAGAGTGGTCTATTACAGTCAAGCGACAACAATCATCTCAACTTCCTATTAGTAATCAACGACATGATACTAATAAGAAGACGTCCAAAACTTCTTTTGAGAAAGTGAAATCTATCTGGGTGCCCAAGAAGTCGATGAAGGTTGGCCCACAATCAAGACAAATTTGGGTGCCTAAGACTTGCTTGCGGGCTCAACTAGTCCCGCACGAATCACATCATACATGATAGGGTTCACTCACTCAAGGAGCCATTACCCACTCTTGTTTAATATGCACGAACACACAGTCGCCGAGAAGCACGCACAGACTCACTTGTAAATGGGTCCCAAAAACGCATCATCCCCAAGCAGAATTACTCATACAACCCTCCAGAGTCTCCACAAAACCAAAACCAAAAGCCATCCATTGTGTTTAGCAACCTAAGACTTGTAATAAACCCCACGACCCCATTTGTAAATTCATCTCCACTTGCTAACTACATCACTCATACACTACATCTTTCCATCTAGCTTGTAGAACTATCCATTCATTAACTACACACACAATCATTGAGCACTCGAATGACCCACTAACCCATTACTCACCTCATGATAATGTTGTAACGGGGACAAAAAGTGTTCTATCTTGTCCATTACAATATTAACGCATGATCTATATTCTCACAGAACCAGCAAGCAAGCAATAACAATGGCAGAAGCAGGAGGCACCAGTTCCCAGGCAGGGTCTAGCGCACAAATTGTGGACATAGAAACCCTCCTCCTAGAACCACCACTCACTGAAAGGCCACAAGAACTTCAAGTGGTGCATGTTCTCCCTATTCAGGACCCTCCTCAGGGACACAGTTCTCAAGTGGGGAAACATGCTCATTGGTTTAGCGATGTCACAGGGCCATTGGGTGATGGCACCTATTTCTGGGAGGCAGAAATTGAATTCAATGGCAAATGGGGACGTTACCATTTTTTCACTCGGGAATTTGAAAACTATCAGAATGCCGAAGTAATGCGATCGGTTTGGACCAAAGCTGGATTGGATAGCTACTTCCGAGCACATTTGCCTAAGCCAGATTTCCTTCGCTGCTCCTATTTTATCAGTACCATCACTCCTAGCAGGGCCAAGGGAGGCGATAGTACTTTTGTGCTACCCTCACTATTGCCAGGCCACGAACTCAAGAGATTCAAACTGACCCTCAACTTGGTACGAGCAGCATTGAACATGCAAGGAATGCATATTCCCACTGAGAAAGAACTAATGGTTCCAGGCAGGATGAAGCATAAGGATCTCAACAAACTAAAGGATATGGTAGCAATGACACCTACCATTGCTCTACACTTACAAACTATTATGCAACATTTTGCTTTTCTCGCACAAGAACGATTCACTATGCCACCCAAGAAGCTATGGTTCAGTTTGTACTTGGCGGAGACAGAGAATCTCACCATCAACATAATACCGCACTGGGTCATCGATCAAATACACCTAGCCCATCAACGGTGGAATAAGAAATAGAAAAATGTACTTCATGGATGCTGTGCTCTCACAAGAATAATTTACAGGTGCTTAGCGTACGACGTGCCCATCCAAAGAGCACTAGTATGGTCCAGGGCTCAAGAGTTCCAAAGACGACTATCAACAGCGGGTCCTCCATCGAAGAAGATGAGAGGGGGAGTTCAATTACCATGCGCTCAACCAAGAGGAGCCACTACCACACCCGAGGTGACTCCTCCCCAAACGAGGCGTGTCCGACCATTCACCATTTGTTTACCCAGACCAAGTGCAGAAGGACCCAACCTGGTGTTTCCTCCTATTCCAGCAGACTTGGAATTCCCTCAAGGTTACACCCTTGCTGATCTAACAGATGAAGAAATCGCCCGTTTGATCAATGAATCTAACCTGGAGACAGAAGCGGAGCAGACCCAAGAACAACAACCCACGACTACAACTTCAGCCCTGACCCAACCGGGAGTAGTAGAAGTAGAAGACGATGAAGAAGAGACAGAAGAACAAGAGGCACACGAGGAGTATGATCAAGAATATGAAGAACTTTCAGAACTAGCAAGTGCCCCGGCATACTCGGCCCAAATAAAAAGATTATACGAAACTATGAAGCGAGTCTAGGAGCAACACAAGTTGTCGCTCGAAACAGGAAAGATGATCATGAGTCAAATGTTAGCTGAGGAAGGTGTGGATGACATGTTCATAGAATCAATGAACCTGCACGCTGATGCAGTGGGCTTAGATGAGGTTGTTCATGCAGCCATGACTTATATTAATCGATTTGAGAAACGTGTGCCTACCCGTCCCATGCGATCTGGCAAACAAATACACAGCAACGTATCAGAACCAGGAGGCAACACACAAACAGAAGAACATCAGGAGGAACCACTCTCACCACCCACCTCACCTCTCACTACACATGTCACCTCACCACCTAGCACCAGCACACCCATTTCTGCCATTACCACAGTCGTCATGGGAATTCCTCTCTCTCTTGGAATCCAAGTCCGAGGAGTTACCATGCCCACCTACACAACACTCTTCACAAATATCACATCCACCCCACCCACTGTTCCCATATTTACAGTCACACACACATTCGACACAATGGAGACATCACCAGCTACAGCACCACTCCCACCCCCCACACAACCTCAATCTCCCATACCCCATCCACCTACCTCACCACTTGATTCCACAGCATTCACAACTCCCTTCCCCTTTCCCATCCCCCCTGCATCTTCATCTTTCCCTGCATCGTTTAATGTAAATAGTATATTCATAGCTTTACATCAATGCATGTATCAACTTCAAAGTGAGTACCAGGCTCTAGAAGACCGTCATCATCAGCTAACGACGAATCATCAACAACTACAAAGACGGCTTACCAGTATAGAAGAAGAAAATGCAGAACTCAATCAATGCTACACCACTCTCGAGCAAGCTCATCAAACCCTCCTGGAGGCACCCCAGCCATCACAAGAGTCAGGTGTCAAACAACTCGAAGCCTTACTGGAGGTTCACCAAACAGACAACCTGAGAGTCCGACGAAATCTCACTCTACTCCGAAAACATATGGCTACATCCCTTGAAGAAAACAAACGTTTGCAGAAACAAAACGAAGAAAACCTGGAAGCTGCCATGGAAGGCTCTCCCCATGAAATCGACCCAGAACAATTCAAAGCAGTTCCCTCAGAGACCATGAAAACCATCTTGGAAAGCTATGCTGATTTATTAGAAGCACATGATGATTTGGAAAGGGAGCGGGATGAACTACGCAGCCAGCTCAGGGAACAGGAGGCTCACTCCAAAGTCATAGAAACGACCTCGACTGCAGAGGAAGTAAAGGCATTGACAGAGCAGGTGGCGGAGCTGTAGAAAAAGTTACTAGAATATGAAAGGCAGCCCTCTCCAGTTGTAGAACCAGAGCCTGAGGAATTAGTACCCATTGAGGTGGACGAAACATATGAGGAACCATATGTTCCTATGCCGATGCCAGGTGGTGCACAGACCTCAGAAGGAATGGACACCTTAGAAGTGGAAGTACCTGAATGGCTCCAGACACTAGAGAAAACAGCAACAACCCATGAAGATCGAGTGGCAATTCAAATCCAATCAATGGCAAAGTTAGAAGACATCATCATAAAGTCAGAATATTTCCGCACCATGTCTCATCATAGATGGATCGGCACCAACGACGATCAATATGTGCCATATTGTGTACTCCTTGTAGATTACAACGCAGAGATCCAACGCAGATGTGGCAAACCTCCAACTTTCGCCACACAATTTGGGCCCGATGATATCCCAGAAAGTGCTAAGAAAGGATCCATTCATCAACCCACCTGGAGAATCCGTCTTCTTGAGACCTACCCAGAAATGGTTCGTACTTGGACTAACATGCCACTTTTTATTAAATACAATCCTTGTTATGTTCTAGTCTTCTACAGGCGCACCTAGCCAGAGTTTACAATTGCCGTCAAGAACATCAAAGGTTGTGCAAAGTGGTTAAACTATGTTTATCTATCACCTCCACAAGGCCCTCCCACTGTGAATTATATGATTTCTACCATCCGTCAGTGGAGCACTCGACTACGGAATACCCCCGATGTGATGGCCCAAATGTGCATGAAAATCTTTGAACTAATGCTAATCACATTCAGGACATTCAAGAATATTAAAGACCCCCACTTCTCAGGTGTCGGATTTCTTACAGGAAACCAAGATCTGGTATACGACATGAGCACCACCCCATCAATAGAGGTAATATATGCTTGGCACGCCAGAATAAAGTACCTCCTAGCTTGCTTTAAACAGACATTCGAGGAGATGTTCATAACAGGATTCTGGGAATATCACTCAGAAATATTTGTACCCAGGCCCTCACATCTCCTCCACTTATTTACTGTGGAGAGAACCATCCATTCAGAACAACTGAGGGTGCCACATTCGGACGTACCAGGACTAGTGAATTGGGATGCATTATTAACAGATCTAGCACGGGGGCTCAGATTAGAAGAACACCACCTCGCTGCCGATGTCGTTCAATATTATGTCAAACGCACAACTAGACAAGGGTCTGTCAGAGACTACAGACGCGAGAGAGGGGGGGGTGTTGGCAGTAGTCAAGGAACCGAAGGAGTCACAAGACAAGGAATCCTACGAAGGGAGTCGGAGCGAAGAGACAGCACAAGCAAGCACAGTAGTCAAAGAAGATCTGGCAAGTAGGCCATTTGAATTTTTCAGGCATCAAAGAGTTGGTCACACAAGAAGAAGGATCAAGTAGGGAGCTCCAGGAAATGTATGTCAAAATGTTAGAAGAAATCCCTACAAAAATAGTGATTTTCATCACTAAAAATCATTGTAAATACCATTTCATATTTTTGTAGCTCCATTTTGTGCAAGCCAAGGAGTCCTTGAGCTTGAGGAGCTTTAGAAGTACCTACCTATCAGTTTTCACATTTTTTAGACTCCGTTTGGACCTCCAAATAGGATAGAGAACCTACTTTTTAACTAGGCCGGACACTAGGTCTAGACAAGGCCAAAACCTAGTCAAAAACTATAAATAGAGCTAGAGAGCTCATTTTTAGGAGTATCTTGTAATTGATTTGAACTTGTAAGAGCTTTTTGAAAGTAATCTAAGAACTCCATTGCTTCTCACTCTTTGTCTTGCCTTGTGTGCACGTGTGTGTGTATGTGTGTGCATGTTTGTGTGCTTCTCACTCACGCACTTGTGCCTTCACTTGCTCACGGTCATCATACCATCCTCTCGTCTTCCCGGATTGACATTAAAGGAGGTGCTACTCATCACTGAGCTACACCAGGCTTTTGGTTAACATGTCTGCAATCTGATCTTTCGTTGAAGTATGTATGACTTCAATCTCTTTATCAATCACCTTCTCTCTTAGAAAGTGATATTGAATCTCAATATGTTTAGTCCTGGCATGAAATACAAGGTTAGGAGCTAGATACAATGAACTCATATTATCTCCATAAATAGAGGGTGTACTCTGAATGATGTCAAAACTCTTCATGAGATTCTTCAACCATATGACCTCCTTTGCAGCTTCAACCATTCCTTTATACTCTGCTTCTATGGATGATAAAGCAACTCTATGTTTCTTCTTAGAACACCAAGAGATTAACTTATCTCCCTCATAACATAAGTACCCATAGGTAGATCTCCTATCATTAGGATTACATGCCCAATCTATATCACTATATATCTTGATGTTTATATCTGATGCAAAACCATAATACAAACCTTCTTTGAGTGTACCCTTAATGTATCTTAACACCCTTTGTCCTACAACCCAATGTTCTCTCCTTGGACAATGCATCAATTGAGACAACACTCCAACTGCATATAACAAATCAGGCCTAGTTAATGTAGCATAAATTAAACTACCAACCAGACTTTCATATAGCTTCATATTCTTGAATTCTTCTCCTCCATATCTGCTCAATTTGTGATTCATCTCCATTGGAGTAGGTGTTACCCTGCAATCTTCCATTTTAAACTTGATTATCAAGTTCTTCAAATACCTTTCTTGAGTTACATATACTCCATGTTGGGTATATGAAATATCCATGCCCAAGAAATATGAAAAATCTCCCAAGGCACTGATCTTGAATTCTTTCTCCATTTACTTCTCAAGACCTTGTATGACCTTCTCATCTGTATATGTAAGAATTATGTCATCAACATATATGCACATGTAAATGAACCCATCATCACTTGCTTTAACAAGCAAACTACTATCTGCTTTAGACACTTGGAAACCAAGCTCCTTCAAGAACTTCACAAGTCTATAATTCCATGCCCTTGGGGCTTGCTTCAAACCATACAAAGCTCTCTTGAGCTTACATACATACTATGAATACCTTTTATCCTTGAAACCTTCTGGTTGCTCCATGAAAACATCATCTGAAATGTAACCATTTAGAAAATCATTCTTCATATCTAATTGACATATCTTCCAATATTTACATGCAGCAATAGCTATGAGAGTCCTTATAGTTGTCATCATTGCCACAGGACTATAGATCTCATCATAATCTATACCATATATCTGAGCATGACCTTTCACAACAAGTCTAGCTTTATATCTAGACACACTTCCATATGCATACCTCTTTGTTTTGTAGACCCATTTGCATCCAATGATCTTCTGACTATTTGGTTTAGGAACCAAATCCCATGTCTCATTCTCCATTAATGCATCATACTTTTCCTCCGTGTCTTTCTCCCAATTTTCCTTACCTTTTTCCTCTTCATATGTAGAAGCGTCTTCCTCTGCTTTCACCATGTAAGCATAATCTTTAGTAGTCAAAAAAGAAGTATCATAGATATGCCTTGTAGGATGCCATTTATGTCTTGATGGCCTTCTGAGTTCTCCACTTCTTGAAGTTTTTGGTTCATCACATTCTGGATCAAACCTTGGCATTTCTTAAACTTCAACTTGTGCTTCGTTGTTCTCTTCTTCTGAACCTTTGATTTACCTTTCTTCTGATTCAAAGTTTCTTCATAAACTGCATGAATATTAATTGTACCTGCATACCAAGTACCTTGCTCATCAAATGTAACATCTTTTGACACAAGGAATTGCTTTGTGGATGGACTCCACAAACTATAACCCATCTGCTTATCATCATAGCCAATGAACACATACTTTTCAGCTTTAGGTTCCAATTTATGTCTCAACTGAGATGGCACATATGCATAAGCCAAACATCCAAATACTTTGCAATGATATAAGGTAGGTCTCTTACCCCACCAAACTTCATATGGTGTCATACCCTGCAAAGCTTTACATGGTAACCTATTAACCAAGTATGTGGCTGTATTTACAACCTCAGCCCACAAATAATTGGGATAATTTTTCTCCTTCATCATTGACCTTGCAAACTCAACAAGAGTTCTATTTCTCCTTTCTGCTACACCATTTTGTTGAGGAGAGTACGTGCAAGTAACTTCCCTTTTTATACGTGCATTCCATAAGTAATCACGAAACTCATTAGAGAAATACTCTCCCCCTCCATCTGACCTTAATCTCTTCAAATTTTGCCCTGTGATTCTCTCAGCATACACATGATAATGTTTAAATGTATTGAACACCTCTGATTTATCTTTGATCACATATATAGTGATCCACCTAATAGCATCATCAACATAAATCACATAATATCTTGAACCATTAATACTAAAGTCCTTTGATGGTCCCCACACATCTGTATGTACCAATTCAAGCTTCTCTGAATACATGAAACCATGCTTATTATATGATTTCTTATGAGCCTTACCTAATTGACATGCTTCACATGTGTATGTCATGTGTTGACATGCAACATTAGGTAATCCAAGCACTGAACCATGATTGATCATATCCTTAATACCTCTTTCATTGAGATTTCCAAGCCTTTTATGCCAAAGATCTAACTCAGAGATCTTATGTCCTCCATAAGTGAACAAGGCATGACCAACATTGCCTTGAATCTTCAATGTGAATAGCCTTTCCTGAAACAAGTTGTTTATACCCATTGCTAGGGTCTTCCACAAAAATTCCATCATTAGTGAACCTTACTTCATAACCTTTCTCTACAATTTTCCCTACACTTATCAGATTCTTTGGGATTGTAGGAACATACAAAACCTTACTCAGAAGAGTACTTCCATCCTTGGCCTTTACTAACCCAATTGAATTCACATTGTGCTTTGTGTTATCACCTGTTTGAACAACATGATTACTTACTTTATTCTCCAAATCTGTCATCAAAGCTATATTGCCACTCAGGTGATTGCTACACCCTGAGTCAATGTAGAAGACTCTTTGATCTTCACTTTGTCTTTCACAAGTTGCATTCAGAATCAACGTTGAATCTCTTTTTGGTCTGAAGCATAGTTATAGTAGGTATTATTGTAGGATTGACTTTGAAAGCTTCTACTTGCATTTCTTCCAAAGTAACCTCTACTATCTCTACCTCTGAAAGTGCCTCTCTGATTTCTATTATCTCTTCCTCTTGAGTAAAATTCTGATTATATCCTCCAACATTCTGATTATTATGCCAACATTCATGAGCTAAATGATTAGTCTTACCACAAATCGAGCTAGCTTTGACACCATCTTTATTGCTTCTGCCTCTTCCTCTACCTTTTCCACCTCCTCTTCCTCTTGGGAAGTTAGCTTGGTTAGTAGTGCCTTCATATTCATTCAATTGTTTCTTCTTCTTGTCCTTTGAATACATTGCTTGACTTGTACTTTTATCAACATCACCTTTGACATCCTGCTCAAAAGTTAGCAGGTGTCCTAGCAACTGATTCAAATTAGGAGTGAAATGATCTAGTGAAAACTCAATGGATAGAATGAAAGGCTTCCACTTCTCATCCCCTCTCAAACATGTGAGAATTTGTCTTACCAATTTATCCTCCTCAATATCTTCATCAACTGCTCCTAATGCATCTGCAATATCCTTCATCCTTGCTACATAATCAGAAATAGATTGAGAAGCTTTCTTTTTGAATGTGGTGAAATTTGCCCATAAAAATTCCTTCCTTGACTTTGTAGAGTTTTGGAAATGCTCCTCCAAATCATTCCATATGTCATGCACTTTCAAGTCCTCTAATGTGAGGCATCAAGTAATCCTTGACTCCCATGTAGATAATGATCCTTGCTTGATCATCCTTCTTCATCCATGTTGAGAAAAGGGGAGCAACAAACCCTAACCGCCTCACATGGAAGTGAGAGGTTTCTCCAAGTTGGGGCAAAGAATGAGAGGAGAGGTTCACCCACGCTCATGGAGCAATGGCAACAATGGCCAACGTCACAAGGAGCAAAGGGGAACATCCTCCCAACCATGCACACACACATGCAAATCCATACACCAAGACCAACGCCATTGCACACAAGGAGGCAAGAGAGTAACAAATGACACCTTCTTCCATTACCAAAATGGAGGCCAAGGCCATGGCCAAGGGACCTCCCCTTTTACAAGAAGTGAGCCTCTACTTATAGGCTTTGCATAATTCCCCATGTGCTCATTTGGAAAAGTCAAAAAGGTGATTCTCTCTCTAACTGCCAATCTTCTAGGATATTCTAAAGATCAAATTTGTAACAACCCAATCTCCGAGAAGGGCATGCGTGGGTTTTCTACGTGGGGAATCTTTCTAGAAGGGTCATAAAGGTGAGAGACACTATCCTATAGTATGAAGAAATATTAAAAAGGGGTTTAGGAGAGTGTTCATATGGACATCTCCTAATTTACAAAAAGAAGGTATTTTCATGAGGGCTAAAGGATGCCATAGCATGAGAAAAATTATGGGCAACCCTTAGGGTAACACTCCTCCCCCTCCTAGACTTTGTCATCCTTGACAAAGCTAAGAGAAGAGCATACATAGCTGAACCGACCCAAGGTAGAGTCTTGCAAGTCTAAAAATCTTCAAGTCTTCAAATTCTGCAATTCTTCAGCCTTGCAAGTCTTCAGGCTGCAAGTCTTTAGATCTTCCAGTCTTCATAATCTTCAAAGCTGCAGTACTTCAATCTTCCAATCTGCAAGCCATCAATCCTTTATTCTGAAAATCTTACAATCTTTAGAGTTGGGCGACACAATCCCCATGGGGGCAGTCAGCCCAACAACAACAAGAGCATCCTCTATTGTTGAATTTGAAGCAGTTATTCCTATGGAGCAAGTCCTGTAAACTGCATTCCAAAGACTTCATGGGCATGCATAACAAGTGTAATCAAGAAGGATCAAGCAATGACCCAGTTGCCATACGATGTTATAACATCTTTTAAACCTTAGTAGAGCAATCCCTGCTTCAAGTAGATCTGCAAAGATGCAGGAACCATGTCTTAAATCGGATATCTCAGGTCAGCCTGCTGCACAGTTGTGTCCCCGAAGTCTTAAATGATAGTGCAGAATTTTGCATCTGGGTAGCTGCATATCTCATATGACAGTCAATAGATCTAGTGTTCCAACCACATTATCAGGCTACTTTGATTGATAGAACAATAAGCGATAGCCATCCCCCAATGCTGGGAGCCTCCCATCAAAGAAAAATTCATCAGCTTCTCTAGATTTCTAATGGGGCCTGCTCATGTAAGTACCCAAATTGTGGCAAATAGAAACGCCACAATAATGGGATGATCCAAACATGACAGTCCATGAGTATTGACAATCTTCAACCACCTTCAGCCGTGAGTATTTGTCCCAACTTCTCAATTTTATGATAATTCAAAAGTTTCAGCTTTCCTGCTGCAATCATGAGAAGTGAAAGATATGAGCAACAATAAATGACATTCACAAATGTCTGGCCACACATACACAGGCAGGTTCATACTATTGGTGCTATAAACAATGTCATTCCTTGCATAAAACAGTCACAGTAGTAATTGAACATTTTATCTGCAATTGTTCCTTATGAAGGATCATATCATGGGGAGAAGCATCAGAACCCTATGTAAAACACCAGTAGAATTGTGGTGTGCCAGATAATTGATGGTCTCTACCCATCTCCAATACTTGAAGGCTGAGATTATGGAACACAACCTGCCCGAAGAAATTCTTAAGCAACCAAAATAAAGTTGGATTCCCTGTATGCTTGTTGGTCAATCACCCCCTGCAACTAGAGAACCTGCCTCAGAAAGGGGAAGCACTGGGCTTGAGATGTCCAGCTTCCAAAAAGTTTTTGTTTTGAGACAGCACCTAGAAATCACCATCAAGAACTGCAAGTAAAATTCAGCTTGGTAGAGCAACTCCAGTAGCTTGTGGAACCTGGTACATGCTTTGGAGCAGGCAACAGTGGCTTTTTCTCAGCTTTTCCTGAGAGCAAAAGAAGATGAGCTGTAAATCATTCAAGCCTGCTGTTGCACTAACTCGTTCCAATCACATCTTGTGGACATTGGTCACTGAGAAGCCCCAATTCCATAAGGTTGAATTTCAAAAATTGAGCCTTTGATAGTAGCAACTTCCATCTTTTTACTTCATCAGATACCTTTGGATCTTATTCCTCTATACACAACATCCAAGGACCTGCTCGAATTCTACCAAAAATCTGAGTAAGAGGATATCCCTCAAAGTAGTCTAGCTAGAGGCATTGTGGGTGAGTATTGAATCATCTGATGTGCACCTCATTGCTTGAGCATACATGTCATAGTTCAAGAGGCTTCCCCCCCTGTGCTCAGTGTTCCAATATCTCCATGTCTGCCAAAGGGCATGTTCATTGGACATATACTGCAATTTGTCTCCAGCAGAAATAATGCTCTTTTTGCACTTAGCTTGGTTGTTCACAGCATGAATGCAATAGGAGGTATGAGATCTCCTGTACTTTAAAATGTGGACACTATACTCAGTTGAGTGGTCCTTGCTTCGAACATATCTGCAGAAACGTATGAACCATGTTCCCAATCTCCAATCTCAGTCTAGCCAGAGGGCTGGAGTAGATTCGACAAAGAACATGGATAAAGATCCCCATAATATGGTTGGGGAAGTGCACATAATCCCTTGGTGCCTGCATGTCCCAATTACAGAGGTCTCACAGGAGGGATCAGAAGGCCACAGAGAACATCAGAATCACAGTGGCCTCATGCACAGGAACATTTTAGTCATAAAATTATACAGAGGTAAAATTCTTCCAATAGGTCTTTCAATTTCTCCCTGATGGTATGATAGTGGCATCCCCCAGCCTGTTGATGGGCCATGGTGTTTGGGAACTTGCTGTAGGACTCAAAAAATGGTGCCTCCTGATGAGCTGCCACCAATGCTTTGACAATACTCCAGTTAGGAGTTTAGTACACAACAATATATGAAACTCACAAATGTTCATTGAAGGGTGGGGATAACAACTCTGAATCTATACCCAAGTTCCAGCATCCCTACAGATAAATACTTTGGAAGAGCCATCCAGAGCTTCATTTCTACATATGTGAGCATTCCTACCTGCAACTAGTCTCCAACGGAGGGCAACCATAAAAAATGATACCTGGAGATGGTGTTTCAATTATATATCTATCTCCCTCCATGATGCTTAAGAGCGAGCTGAATGAGCAGGACAACAAGTATCATAGTGCATCTGATTATTTCTGCGGTACTAGACATGGAGGCTATTCACAACTTTCCTTTTCAGACATTTTTTCTTCATGAGGAATTCATAACAATAATTCTTGACTGTTGGAGTTGAGATACTACAGAACAAGTCTGATTCCTCTGGTTTTGGGGTCTCTTTGTTCTGTTGCAGCACATGGCACAAGCCTGAGAAAGTCTCTTGTCTCCCTGAGTACATGAAGCATTCCTTAGTCCTCTATCTTGTTGGTTGTCACTTTTTATTGAGGAAAAGTATGTGTTGGCAGTACCATCCAGCAATCAATCATCCCTTCTACATATATTAGAGATCATCTAAATCTCTATTTCTGCCAATGTACCCAGTCCTCTTCACATGCTATCTTGGATATGGTCATATAGCAAATCCTCTCGGCTGTAATCTTGTTGCAAATGCAGCATTGTCTGGGGGCTACCGTAGCAATTGGAAAGCTCCATGAACCCTGAAGATGGATGAAGGAGCTGACTGCTGCCCAAAATCAATAGTGTGGGAAAGTGTGGACACCATCCCCTCAGATGAGTTGTCCTCATTTCGAGGGAAACATCATTACCATCCAAAGCTGTCCTTAAAGTTTCAAAGCCTGCAATGTTCAGATATAGCACATACAAGTGGTTTTACTCACATCCTTTTGTTGCTATCTGGAACCTTGTGAAGATGACCAAAAGTAGAAGTTGCACCAATTCTATGCCCAAGCTTTTTCAGAATCTGGTGCCACACCTCCAGCCACCTCATAATCCTTTGCAATATTAGCTCAGGCCGCATGTGGCTCATGCCTTGACCCGTATACTTTGAAGCCTTGCCCCCTTCAAGTCAATCTATTGCTTGATTCTGACTCATGAAGGAAATGGGCCGCATGGATATCCCTGTGGCATCTGCTTTGCCATTTGAATCAAGTTACTACATATTCTGATCATGTCCATGTACCCACCAAAGCTTATTAGATGGTACCATTACATAGATCTTTGGGATCTTCCATTTGATTGAGTTTCATCTGCTTCTAGCTGCTGTCCTTCTGTATAAATGGATTTGATGTACAAACACCTGCAAGCACTCTAGTTCTTTTGACAATTGGCCTGACTTGCTTTGTAATTATGGCATCATGGAAAGGGAGAAGACCAGATAGAGACCTCTTCCCCCTCGCCCAAAACCTACCCAAATTATGGATATCTTACAACTCAGCACATCTTGCTTTTGCCAATTTGGTTGAGATCCCTGCTCAGTACCAAGTCCAATGATGGGGATGCCAACATCTATTTGTGTCTAAAGCCTGATTAGAATCTGCTTTTGGATATACATCATATCAGTTTAGAGAAGCTTCATAAGGATCTCTTCTTAATGTGATTTACAGTAATCTCCAAGGTACTCTTGCTGGATAAGGACTGTAAGGCACAGATTTCCAAAAATAGCTCCTAACAAGGCAGCAGCAAAATCTTTATCCTTTATATGATGAAGAATTTTCCTTACCTGGTGTTCCTTATGCAGTGAACCAAGTGTTCCAGAGTGAGGCTATCCATGTTCTATTTCAGCAAATGGATCATTGACACCTTCCCCATCTGAGCTTGGTGATAGATAAGGACACATCTTGTTCGTCAAATTACGTCTTTAGTTCAGCAACATCCATGCCAGCTTCTGTCAACAAAAGAGTGCCTCGATATCCGCTAGTGAGCCACGCTTATGCTTACACAAAAAATAAAGCTTGCTTGATTGCCTTGTGACCGTTTTCAAAGAGATAACAGTATGGCCACTGTCGAAAAGTTCTCATAAGCCTTCTTGCAGCCAATAGAGAAGCACACAGATGCTGATACAGTAGTAGGAAGCATCATCAGGATCTTCAACTTTTATTCCATGTGATCCTACAGAGGTTAGGAGATTTCTGAAGATTCATTCGCCCAAGAACATTTATGGCAGTAGAATCATACATAATCCGACGGCACCTGGTTGCCCAGCCGATCATATCAAAGAACTTTCTTACAGCAAACCAGAAGGATACAAGAAGCATCTGCTGCAGGAAAATGAGTTAATCCACAACTAGAAGTATGAAAACATCTATCTATATGGGCACCAAATCGGTCCTGTCTTTGAGATTTGCAGCATAATCTGGTCGATTCTCCACGATACTGACCTAGATGTCCTCAGCTTGAGGTTCATGCTTCTTCGAGTCTAGCAAGCAAGTCCAATTCTGCACAGCATGAGAAGTTGGACACAGGGGGAGCTCAAGCCTAAAAAAGATGATGAAAGGGAAAACTTTCTGTTGTGCCTGAGTAGCCCCAAAACTTATGTTTTCCCCCAATTTTATCTGCCAACTTCCTTCAGCACTCTAAGTATGAAGCTATCCCAGAAAAAAGCAAACTACACCAGCTCGACAGTTTGAAGAGGTTTGCCAACTATATATGAAGTTCCTTCACTTGAGACTCCACCACAATAAAGCACTGGTAAGCTAGGAGGTAATGATATGTTGCCATGTAAGCAGAGCTCCCTGTCTACGTGCTCAAGGGCTCTTTTTGTCAAGATGGGTATTCACAACCTGGAAAGTGAAACCAGGTGGTTCCACTCCTTTAAACTGGAACGTCACCCATGTAGCAATGCAGGGGACAGCCGCACCCCAAGATGTACTAGCTGGAATAGAAGGTGATTCAAAAAGCCAAAAAGTACCACCATCTGTCTGCTCAACCTGCTCCATGTTGTAAAAGGTGCTACAATGTTCATCAGAGCAGTCATTAAGACCTTTTCTGGAAAGTCCAAAATGCCCCTACCCTGGTAAGGCACGAATTAGATCTTCTTGTTGTGATTGAAGTCCTCAAAATCCCATGATACTTTTGGAGAAGACCACAAGAGCGACTTTTGTGGACTGCCTGACTGGAAGTGGAGACCCGGAACCTGTATGTCTTTTGTAGTAGTTCTGGTGCAGTTGAAGTCACCAAATCCCTCAGCATTATGTGGAAGGTTGACTTGTGTAGGAACCAAAGTTGCTGTTAACACAAAGGGATGAGAAGAATGACCAGGAGCAGGATTAATCAACTAGAGGTGGTAGAGCACTAGCTGAAAGTTCAAGCCAAATGTCTGTTTTGGAGCAGCACTCATCCCTGATGCACTTTCGATCATAATATCAAAGCATTGCATATCTTCAGAAGCTCTTTTGGATTGTGTCATCTACCTATCCCTTCAATGGCTACAAGAAGATGCGTGGAACACTCATGGACACCTGCCTGATGATTACAAGAGAATGTGTAGCTTTACTAAAGAAAGCTTTTCCTAGAAATCAATTGCCGAAGGCCCAACAGTCTTGGCATAGTTCGCTCTGAGGGCTTCAGCAAGGTACAAAAGAGATGCAGTCCAAAGCTCACCGTCAGACAAGATCGAAATATGGGGAAGCTTAGGCTTGTAGATATCCACGAAGAACCCCTCTGACCCTAAAGGATGCACCAGTGGTATGTGCAGCCCAGAGATTTGTTTCCATAGCATGAGATGGAGTCAAAAGTTCGACTCCTGAGCCTCCGTATGCCATCAACAGCAGAAAAACCTTCGTGCGTGACCTTCTTTGGCCTTTGGCTGGGCACAAGCAATTAGCTTCCAAAAATGTTCTCACACTTCCTCTAAAGTAATAGTTCTGCATCAAGTCTTCTTTTTCTGTTTCATCTGCAATGGTATCTCTTGTGTTTGCCAGCGTGAAAGATAGAGCGGCCATCATAGGAGAGTCCTCTGAAGGAGGCTTTGAGCACGTTCCAAATCTCTAAGGAACAACATAGTATTCGCTCTCATAGCAGTCCATAAAGGGGAAACGAATGGAGCGCGCATCTGCTTCGTAGAAGAATTACAAGGGAAGCTCAGATCCGACCCTTGGCGCACCCAAATAGATGGGGATCAAAGTTCTAAATCTGCATAGAGGGGGAGCCATGGGAAGCTCGACCCTGGAAATTGGTCGGGAAATTCCTAACAAGAGGGCGATCACATTTCTTGCCAAAAGAGTGGTTCGCAGACGCTGGGAGGAGGAGAGAGAAATGAATGTGTTAACTCCCCCACCTACCCGTCATTCCGTAACGATAGGACATGGGTGTGAGCTTCAAAATGAAGAAAAGGGGGGGAACAGAGAGTACATCCCTCCCCTCTTTTCAAGGCAATCACTTAAAGACAGATGAGAGAGGTGGATGGTGATGCCAAAGGTGGATGTGAAGTGGAGGTGTAAATGTGAGAGACTAAGAGAGATAAGGGAGTTAGGGGTTGTTTTTCTTGTGAAACAAAAAAAAATAAAGAACAAAATTACTCAAAAATTAAAAGACAAGAGGTACCCTAGGCCAACCGAAGGCCACACGTATTCATCCTCCTCCAAGTGTGAAGGTGCATCTCACAAAGTATGGACACGCAAACTTGGAAAAACCAACGGCTAAAGGCCGACGTCCCCGGCAATGGCGCCAAATTGTTGAGAAAAGGGGAGCAACAAACCCTAACCGCCTCACATGGAAGTGAGAGGTTTCTCCAAGTTGGGGCAAAGAATGAGAGGAGAGGTTCACCCATGCTCATGGAGCAATGGCAACAATGGCCAACGTCACAAGGAGCAAAGGGGAACATCCTCCCAACCATGCACACACACATGCAAATCCATACACCAAGACCAACGCCATTGCACACAAGGAGGCAAGAGAGTAACAAATGACACCTTCTTCCATTACCAAAATGGAGGCCAAGGCCATGGCCAAGGGACCTCCCCTTTTACAAGAAGTGAGCCTCTACTTATAGGCTTTGCATAATTCCCCATGTGCTCATTTGGAAAAGTCAAAAAGGTGATTCTCTCTCCAACTACCAATCTTCTAGGATATTCTAAAGATCAAATTTGTAACAACCCAATCTCCAAGAAGGGCATGCGTGGGTTTTCTATGTGGGGAATCTTTCTAGAAGGGTCATAAAGGTGAGAGACACTATCCTATAGTATGAAGAAATATTAAAAAGGGGTTTAGGAGAGTGTTCATATGGACATCTCCTAATTTACAAAAAGAAGGTATTTTCATGAGGGCTAAAGGATGCCATAGCATGAGAAAAATTATGGGCAACCCTTAGGGTAACAATCCATGTCTTCAAATCTAAGAGCTCTTCCCTAGTTGGAACACGAATTCTGGTCTTTCTTCTTCACCTATGATATATCCTATTAGTTCTTTACTCATGAGATAAGCTTTTATCCTCATAGACCAAGCAGGATAGCTTTCTCTATCCAATTTCTCTATCTGTAGAGAATATCCCATACTTTCTTCACTTGTGCAATAAATTCTTCAAACTTTGTGAATAATAAATGTACCTTTACTTTGAATATAGTTCCTTTTGATCTCCTTGATAGCTTCAGGCCTCCTTTTCTAGCTTTCACTTCAAACTTTCAACTTCTCAATCTTCAAAGATTGATTTCTGCATATTTGCAACAGTTGGGCTCCTTCTTTCTTCAATTTTGATAACTCTTGCTCTGATATCACTATTGGAGAGTGTTAATCTCCAAAAAAATACGTTATCCTTGATGTTAGAACACCTCTATATCAAGAACAACTAAAAAACACAACCAATTTTGGAAGATCAATACCAGATTACCAAAATTTTGAACTAACTGTGAACAAACTTAACACACACAAAGTCTGCTTCACTTAATCCACTCATAGACTAATCAAATGTGTAAAGTTTCCAATGAAACTTTGTATGACGTGTTTGCTAGTGTTAAAGCACCTTCTCCAAGTTAAACTTTCTCAAAAGGTTTAGTAAATCTTGACATTTACTCCAAATAATTCACCTATGTCTAAAATTATACTTCTATACAATCGACTTTGACACCTCCAACTTCTAATGCATAGTTCTCTCAAGCTACAACCCGTTTATTCAAATGATTTTAGCCATAGGTAGTGTACCTTCCACTTAAAGAATGAGTGCTTAGTTGCTCAAAACTTTACAATGTGGAAGGATAACTAACCAAAACATTATCATCAAATTTGCACCTGTTGTAGTCTTCTCTTCTTCACATTTACACATGTAAATGTTCCTACTTAAAATTCTCTCAACGTAATCACAAATAGGATCTGAAAATTTGTACAATGGTCACTCAACTATAGAATTAGACTTGTGCAAAAGCAATTCACAAAAGAATAAACACAGAAGGAGCATTGAGCAAAAGATCGAGGTGCAACTTTTCTCTTATTCAGGAAAACATTACATCTGATTGATGAGACATATTCTCATCACTTCCAAAGTTTCTAATGACTCTTACAAATTGTCATTCATCATCTCTCTCTTATGCCCCGACTTTTACTTGTATATATAGGCATATATGTACAAACTCATAACCATAACAAAGGTATAAGTGAGCTAATTACAAGTTTAGTGTACATGTATATACAAGTCTTCATTTACTAGTCTCATGCTTCTGAATTTGGTCTTTGCTGTATTCTTTGACTTCAATCCTTTTTCCTAATCACTAATTGTTGATTTGCTGCACCAACAATAACTCCATCCACTCCACTTTATTCCACCCCACCACTCATTGCAAATAGACCACAACCAAGTTTTTTTTTGTAGATCCAACCGTAGAAGAATTGGACATGATGTTCAAGGCCTACCAAGCTTGACTTCAAGAAGGGCCAACAGGTACAAATTAAGACAAGAATTACCCTAGAGTAGATTTAGAGATTGAATGGACAAAGGTTTGCATGCAAATGGTAGAACTGGCTTAGGCTACCCTTGAGTCCAATCAATTGTTCAATCAGACAAATTCTATCAAAGAAGCTTTGCATTTCTAAGGCTTACTAGAAAGATTAGAGCACTTGGTAAAAAAGTGATAGGTTTCTTTACCTCCACATGCTCAACAAGTTGTTGAAAGTGAAAGCTCACCACCAAAAAAAGTTTATGTTTGTGATTCCATGGATGTTGGAACACCTCTTTCAATTAAACATTACTGTGAAGAGTTCTTGTGGGAAATACAAGACGGGAAATGGGCCAAGGAGGAGGGTAATCCCCCTCTTATTCCTAAAATTGATGATCTTCATGATCAATTTCCCAAAGACATTCCATCTATTTATGGAGACCAAGCAGAGCAACAAGAAGACGAAATATTAGATTTTGAATCTAATTCTTTACAAGAGTTGCCATAATTTACAGGCCCATGGGAATTTAAATCTCTTCAAATCAAAGCTCCCATAATACTTATAAGAAATGAAGACTCAATGGTTCCAAGAAACACCAAAGTCGTGAAGAACACTAATGTGCAATGTCATCTCACCTTAGAAGAGCTGCTCAAAGTAAAACCTCAGCTGTGGAAACATGTGGCAAATCAGGTTCAAAAACTTGGTTCCAATATGTCAAAAGTAGCTAAGGAAAAATTCCTAGAGATACCTCTAGACAAAATAGGAGACATAAGTGAAGGTGAAGAAGGTAATAATTACCTTCCAAACAACTATCAAGGTTACACAACCAAAGCTATCTTAGATTCAGGTGTTGGCACTGCAATTGTGAGCACCTCCTTGTGGAAGCAATGGGTCAAACCCACATTAAGACCAACTAGAATGAAGCTTCAAATGGTTGATGGCCATATTCAAAGATCTCAAGGATTGCTAGAATGGATAACGCTAACCACTTGTGGTGTGGAGTTTGAACACATCTTTGCTATATGTGACTTTGGCAAAAATAATGTCTATGAAATGATCCTAGGAAGACCCTTCTTATGGCAACTGCAAATTTTACAAGATTGGGGAACTAAATCCTTGTACTTGCAGCACTTAGGGTTGATGGTGAAGGTCAATCTAAAGGATTATACCTTCAAAGATGTACCACCCCTATAGTGGAATCCTATCCACAAGGTGCAAGAAGATTCAATCTTTATGCATTCTGTAAGTTCTTCTGATCCATCCTAGATGCATGAAGATACTCACTTGTGGATGTGCAAGCTTGAAGAGGAAAGATGCCTAAAAGTGAGAGAGTGAAGAACTTCTCAAGGATCCATACTAGATAGAGACCTAGCCTACACACTGATGATCTTTCCCGATGAGGAATTTGAGCCTCATGGTCGGGCAAAAATCTTAACCACCATGGACATTGTTGTCAATGAAGAATTGTGGATGCCTCATTGTGATGAGGCCAGTTATGATATCTCTTTGTTCATGTGTGAACCCTTGCTAGACGAGTGTGACTCTAATGGGGTCATAGAAGAAGAAGAGGACAATGATGATCTAAAGTCCATTGTGATGGATAGCTGCTTTGACTTAGAGGAGCACTATCTAGAAAATGTAAAAGTATTTATCCAAAAGGAAGAAGAACCTCTCACAAGAATTAAAACTATAAATTCAAGGGAGGAAAGTGATAGTAGTCAAAAGAAAAAGAAAAGAAAAGCAGTGAAACAAGTAGAGGAGGAATCATTGTTTGAAGTAAGAGAGAATTTCAAGAAATATGAAGTTGAGGATCGGAAAATTTTGGTATGAAATCCTAAGAGAAACTCCATCACAGGAGAAGCATATGATAATAAAGAAACAAAAAAATTGTAGTAACCATACAAAAGAACGAAGAGGGATGTATGTACTTCTTCCTCTTCTTAAGTGAAGAGGGAGAACTAGAGCTTGTAACTTTATTAAAGTAATATAGGGATCTCTTTGCATGGACCTATAGAGACTTGAAGGGGGTAGATCCAAAAATATGCTCTCATACAATCCCCATGACGGCTGACACCAAGCCCACAAAAAAAAGCCCTACACATATAATGACACTTATGTAGCCAAAAAAAAAAGGAAGAAACCGACAAACTGATTGAAGTTGGATTTATCTATAAGTTTGAACATACTAAATGAGTGACCCCATCATAGTGGTGCCCAAGAAGAACGAAAATTTATGGGTGTGTATTAACCTTAAAAAAGTCTATGTTGTGGGCAAGGAAGTTTATAGCTTCCTTGATGGATTTTTCGGTTACAATCAAGTAGCCATTGCCCTAGAAGATCAACACAAAACAACCTTCACCATAGATTGGGGAATCTTTGCATTTTGTCTGATGCCATTTGGGCTCACCAATGCACCTACAACATTCCAAAGGCTCATGTGTCATGTGTTCAAAGAATTCTTGTGAAAGAGCTTAGAAGTATATGTGGATGATTTATCTGCTCACTCCCAAGAAAGAAGACAGCACATCCCAAAGCTTAGATAGATATTCAACAAGTGTAGAGAATATCGAGTGTCCCTGAACCCAGAAAAGTGTGTGTTCATGGTACGTCAAGGTAAGACCTTAGGTTATATTGTTTCTAAGAATGGAATATCAATAGATGAGGACAAATTAAGAGCCATAGCAGAGTTGCCGAAGCCAAGTAAAGTTAAAGAGGTATAAGCTTGTATGGGCTATTGTGGATATTATGGCAAGTTTATCCACATGTATGCAATCATAGCTAAGCCTCTTTACGCTCTATTGATAATTTTTTAGTGGAACGACGAATGCAAAAATTCCCTCAATGAGCTGAAGAGACATTTATGTACAACACCAATATTGAGCACTCCTGATTGGAATAAACCATTCCATGCCCATGCAGATGCATCCAATTATGCAATTGGATATGTGCTAGCAGAACCTAGAGGTGAAGGAAATGTAGATTTGCCTATAGCATATGCTAGAAGATAGTTAAACACAATTGAACAAAACTATACAACAATTGAAAGAGAAGGCTTAGGTATGGTATATGCCGTGAAGAAGTTTAGACACTATCTATTGGCCAACAAGTTCAAGTTTTTCACTGATCATCGAGCTTTATTATATTTGGTCAATAAACCTTGCAATACAGGACGCTTAGTAAGATGGTTCCTCTTACTAATGGAATACGACTTTGAGGTGGTTGTTAGGAAAGGTAGGGCCAACCTTAGGGAGGATCACCTTTCTTGCATCACTTTAGGAGAGTCACCGTAAGGAGTGTCTGATGAACTCCTGATGCTTATCTATTCAATTTAGAAGTTGTTCCTAAATGGGCAAATACATTTGTATCTGTCCTAACCTTCGGACCCACAAATATGAATGTGAAAACAAACAAAGATGAAATTATAAAATAACAAAAATATCGAATATTGGCAAGAAGTATGTACAAACAAGGTATAGAGGGTTCAATAGCTTGTTGTGTTGAGGAGGATGAACATAGTAGTTGGTTGCAACAAGCCCATGAAGGATTTCTAGGAAATCAATATTTTAAACAATGAACATTGCAGAATTTGAAATGTTTAGGAGTGTCTTGGCCTAGTATAGACAAAGAAATACATGAGAGGATTAAGAATTGTCTAGGGGGCCAGAAGAGACCCCTAGTGGAGTATGCTACAATTTATCATGTGTCATTAGATCCAGAATGGAGTGCTCCACTGGTAGAATTTATGAGATCAAGAACACTACCCAACAAATCTAGTCTAGCAAGAAAACAAAGCATGGAGTAAGAGGCTCAGGATTATGCCTTAGTAGGAGACAATCTATACTAAAGAGGCAAAGATGGTTACTTAAGATAGTGTGTTCATGAATCAAACTATTTGACAATCTTAGAAAGTGCACATAGTGGTGTTGTAGGTGGACACTTTGGGCCCGACCGAGTAATTAAGACCATTCTATTCTCAGGACTTTGTTGGCCCACTCTTCATATGCATGCATATACCTATGTGAAGAGATGTCACACATGCCAACGTGCACAATATCTGATAAAAAAAGAGGATATTCCTCTGAGGCCAATGATGGGAGGATGCACATCCTCTAAGTGTGGTATATACTTTGTAGGTCCTATTAACCCCCCAACTCAAAACGCCCATGCGGAGTACATTATTGTAGCCATAGATTACCTTAAAAGGTGGCTAGAAGTAAAAGCTATGGCAAAGGACGATCCTCAAATGATGGAGAAGTTCTTATTTGAGAATGTGTTCACCAGAAACGGGTTACCAATAGAGTGATTAAGTGATAGAGGTACACACTTCTTGAACGAAGTCATTGAAAACCTTCCCCAAGAATTCTTAGAAATACATAAGAATTCTTCCCCCTATCATCCACAAGCTAATGGAAAAGCTGAGAGCACAAATAAGATCCTATGTGATGTATCAATAAAACTTGTAAATAATAATCACTCTGATTGTTGGAGTTTGAGGTCTATGGAAGCATGCAAACAACATAAGGAAGAAGAAGAATCTTGGAGCACAATACACAATACTGAATGTATTAGCACTAGAATGTACAAAAATAAGTTATCTATTAGGGTAATAGGTGTATATAGAAACTTGGGGAAAAAAGCTCCTAAAGAGGAAAAAAAGTGCCCCAATTGTCCTAGTGTGTTCGCATACATCACTACCTAAATATATCAATAAATCCCCCTTGGGAGTGATGCAGTGAATGAGGAGCTAGCACTCATGTATAAGGAAGTGTCAAGCTATGTGGAATCAATCCACAAAAGGAAGTAAGCCCAAAGCTTTGCGGAACGCTTCAAACTTCTCCCTAGGGAGAGCCTTTGTGAAAAGGTCTGCAATGTTCTCTATCGTGGTCACATATGCCAAACTGATCTCTCCAGAATAGAACCTCTCCTTGACATAATGATAGTGCACCTCAATGTGCTTAGTGTGAGCATGGAACACATGGTTCTTCGCAACTGCCAATGCGCTCTGAATGTTAGTGAAGATGTTGGTGGTAGAAGATTAACCAACACCGAAATTAACCATAAGGTGTCTAGGCCGCACACACCCAACAGTCATTGTGAAAGCTTCCCTATACTCAGTTTCACAACTAGAAGTGGCCACAGTAGTCTGCTTCTTGCTCAACAAAGATATGCATAAACTACCAAGCATGACACAAAAACCACTAGTGAACACACGAGTGTCATAGCACCAAACCTAATCAGAGTCAGAAAAAGCACGTAAATCTGGCGGTAGTGATCCCCCATTGGGATAAAACAATCCAAGTAGCTGGCTACCACTCAAGTAATGAAAGATGTGCTTTACCACCTGCCAATGCTTGACACATGGGCAATGCATAAACCTGCTCATTTGTGAGATAGCAAACTGATAATTTGGCCAAGTAATGCATAAGTAAATCAAGCATCCCATAGCCTGCGCATAGAGAACAACATCAAATGCATCTCCAGCATCATGAAGACTCAACTATAAACCTTTCTCCATAGGAGTGGCAATAGGTTTACAGACTTCAAGGCCAAAATGCTACAATAATGTGTAGATTGATGTTTTATCCCACGTTCAGCTAGAAATGCATTAAAATTAGAAAACATAAAATTCCCTCTTGATCAGAATGGAGAGTGCCCATTTTACATGCTCATAGATTTTTTGCCAAAACCAAAAACTATTTGAAGCACGTAAATACTTTTGACTTTGCTTTCAATGTATATACCCATGCATGCCTAGAAAAATCATCGATGAAAGTAGCAAAGTAAAGATAATTCCCAAAAGAAGGTGTCTGTGTAGGACCACAGACATCACTATGAACAACCTACAACTTCTGCATAGCTTGAATTGAACCATCTTTTGAGAAGGAGGAATGTTGCATTTTGCCCTAAATACAACCTTCACATACATGTTTACCAGGTGCCTCAAGTTTGGGAAAAGAGGACACCATTTTAGATTTCTGCAGGTGTAGCAAACTATCAAAATTCAGATGACCAAAGCATGCATGCCAAAGCTTTGCATGTGACATAGCCTAAGAATCTTGAACTGCACATGCTGAATCACTCACAAATTTTGCATAATGTATGAGCTTATACATCCCACAACATAAAATGCCAAAAGCAATAATGATATCACCATTTGACAAATCATGAACTGTACATCTGTCATCAACAAATTTCATGAACAAGCCAGTCTTGGCTAATGTTGAAACTGATAATATATTTTTCTTGATCCCTAGCACAAATAAAGAATGTGACAATGTAAAAGAACTACCATCAGTAGTAGTTAGAATGATCTTACCAACTCCAATAACACGATAAGAGGAGTTGTTGGCACATGTGACAATATTTCCTGTAGGGGCAAGCACAAGTGAAATGAAGAAACTATGCTGCAAGGTAATAAGTTTGGTTGCCCCACTATTAAAGTACCAAACATCCAAGTCTACTATAGACATACACTATTCATGTGAAGATGGATCATAACTACAAATAGTAGTAAATGCCCATTCTACACAAGATTAACAGACTCTATTTTGGGTGTAGAGTCCTCTACAACCACCATTCCAACCTCTTTCTTCTTTGCCTGTTTTGCAGCCAATTTTGAACAACTCTTTATGACATGCTCATTTCCCTTACACTATTTGCAAAACAATTTTACCTTTTCTATTTTCTTCTTGTCTCTGTCGTCCTTCTTTGATTGTGCAAAATTAGCTAATTTCTGCTTACTAATAGAAGAGTTGATGATGAAACGCAATCCAAATGCCTTAATATTTGAGGAGTTAGTCTCTGTTCTATTGCAAGAAGATTAGTCTAGGTAGAACTGGTCCATTATGCATGTTGCAGATCAAGCTTTCCTTGCTAGTGAGAAGGGCAACGGTAAATGGAGCTCATCTACTAGTAAGCAGAAATCTACTGATTCTGCATAATCAAAGAAGGATGAAAGAGTTGAGAAGAAAACATAAAAGCAAAAATTGGTTTGCAAATACTGTAAAGGAAATGATCATGTGATAAAGAGTTGTCCAAAACTAGATGCAAAAGAGGCAAAGAATAAAGAGGCTGGAATGGTTATTGTAGAGGCCTCTACATCCAAAATAGAGTATGCTAATCTAGCATAGAATGAAGAATGAGCATCTACTACTGTTTGTAGTTATGAACCATTTTCTCATGAAGAGTGTATGTATATAGTAGACTTAGAAGTTTGGTACTTTGATAGTAGGGCAACCAAACATATTACCTTGTAGCGTAGTTTCTTCACTACACTTGAGCCTACCCCTAGAGGGAATACAACTCCTCTTATCTTATCATGGGAGTTGGTAAGATCATTATAACCAATGTCGATGGTAGTTCTTTTACATTGGGAGATGCTTTATTTATGCCAAGGATCAAGAAAAATCTGTTATTAATTTCAACATTAGGCAAGATTGGCTTGGTTGTCAAATTTGTTGATGATAGATGTACAATTCATGATCTATCAAATGGTGATGTCATTATTGTTTTTGGCATTTTTATGTCCTAGGTTGTATAAGCTCATAGACTATGAAGAATCTGTAAATGATTCAGCATGTGTAGTACATGATTCTTAGGCTATGTCAGATGCAAAGCTTTGGCATGCATGCTTTGGTCATCTGAATTTGGCTAGTTTACTATGCCTATAGAAATCTAAAATGGTGTACTCTCTAGCCAACCTTAAGCATCTCTTAAACATGTTTGTGAAGGCTATATTTTGGGCAAAATTCAGCATTCCTTGTTCCCAAAAGATGGTTTAGTTTGAGCTAGTTAGAAATTGAAGCTTGTTCACAATGATTTCTATAGTCCTACGCAGACACCCTCCTTTGGGAACTATCTTCACTTCATGACTACCATTGATGATTTTTCCATGCATGCATGGGTATGTCCATTGAAAGAAAAGTCCTAAGTGTTTATGTGCTTCAAACACTTTCTAATTTTGGATGAAAATTTGTCAGTATGTAAAATGGGCACCCTCCATTCTGATTGAGGGGGGTAATATATGTCTTCTAATTTTAATGCATTTCTGACTGAACATGGGATAAAACATTAGTGTATAGTGTCGTATGCACCTAAACGGAATGCAGTTGCTAAAAGGAAGAGCATGTCAATCATGGAGATGGGATGATGTATGGTCAAGGGTCAGACTTTACCACATAGTTTCTGGCTTGAGGTTGTTATGTGTGCAACATATGTACTCAACAGGTGTCCCACTAAAGTACTGCAAACTATCACTCCATATGAGGCTTGACATGGTCACAAGCCATTTGTTTCTCACCTCCGTGTCTTTGGTTTTTGGAATATACATTAGTGCCTGAACAACAACATGGGAAATTGGATAATAAAGCAAAGAAATGTATTTTTGTTGGGTATAGTTCTAAAAGCAAAGGCCATCATCTGTATCATCCACAAACTAAATGCATTTAGGTTAGTTGTGATGTTGTTTTTGTGGAAGATTCTATTCATCCATTACTATGTACTAAGGAGACATCAATTAGCTCCAAAGATGTGTATGACACTTTGCCGCCTCTTTTCATGAGTGGATAGTCTAGTGCTGGTTTGAATGAAGCAATTTCTCAGCATTTACAGGTTTCATGTGATGATGTAGATCATTCCATTTCTGATGCATATTTACATGATGCACTTCTTGATGAGAGAACTGATATAGAGGAGGCGAAGACTATGCCTAAATGGCTGGTGCAAACTTTGCGAGATAGCAAATTAGATGCACCTCTATCATATTGTACTTGTTCAAGCTCTCATAGTGCTTCTTTTGCATCATATTGCTATGCTATGGTTGCCTCTAGTCTTTGTGATGAGAATGAGCTCGTTTTGTTTGATGAAGCACAAAATTCTAAAGATTGGATGGTTACTATGCAATCAGAATATGATGCTATAATGAAAAATGGTACCTAGTCTTTATGTGAATTGCCTCTTGGCAAGAAGGCCATTAGCACCAAGTGGTTATATAAGTTGAAGTTTAAGCCTGATGGAACAGTTGATAAGTATAAAGCTAGGCTTGTTGCAAAGGGTTATGCTCAAGAAAGAGGCATTGATTTTGATGAGGCCTTTGCTCCTACATGCCGAATGACTATTGTTCGTAGCATATGTGCACTTGGAGCTCATCATGGTTGGAACATACATTAGTTGGACATTAAAATTGCATTTCTAAATGGTGACTTTCATGAAGAATTGTATGTTTTTCCGCCCCATGGTTTTGTGTGGAAAGGGCATGAAAACAAAGTGTGTAGGTTGAAAAAGGCATTATATGGTTTGAAGCAAGCACCACATGCTTGGTATGAAAAGATACATGCCTGCTTGATTGCACATAATTTTGAGAACAGTCCAACTGAGAGCACCTTATATGTTAAGTGTGCAAATGATGTGATTGATCATTGTTGTCTATGTTGATGAGATGCTGCTCACTAGTCCTATTGAGAAGCATATTACTAATTTTAAAGTTGATTTGCATGCCTCATTTGAGATGTCAAATTTGGGTCATTTGCATCATTATTTGGGCATTCAGTTTATGCAAGTTGATGTCGGAGTAGCTTTGTGTCAAACAAAATATAGTGATACATTATTATAGTGTTTTGGCCTTGAAGAATGCAAACCTATTGCCACTCATATCGAGACAGGTTTATGGTTGAGTCTTCATGATGTTGGAGATGTATTTGATGATGTTCTCTATCAGTAGGCTGTTGGATGCTTGATTTACTTATGCATTACTCACTTAGATATTCAGTTTGCTATCTCACAAATGATAAAGTTTATGCATTTCCTAGGTGTCAAGCATTAGTAGGCGGTTAAGCGCATCTTTCACTAGTTGAGTGGTACCCGGCTACTTGGATTGTTTTATCCCAAGGGGGGTTCACTATCGCCAAATTTACATGCTTTTTTTGACTCTGATTGGGCTAGTTGCTATGACACTTGTGTGCCCACCAATGGTTTTTTATTCATGCTTAGTAACTCATGCATATCTTGGTTGAGCAAGAAGTATCCTATCATGGCCACTTCTAGTTGTGATGCTAAGTATAGGGTAGCTTTCATAGTGACTGTTAAGTGTGTGTGGCTCAGATGCCTTATGGTGAATTTGGGTGTTGGTCAATCTTTTATCACCACCATCTTCACTGATAGTCAGAGCACATTGGTAGTTGTGAAAAACGCTCTGTTCCATGCTCACACTAAGCACATTGAGGTGTGCTATAATTATTTCAAGGAGAGGTTCTCTACTAGAGAGATTAGTTTGGCATACGTGCCCACATAGGAGAACATTGTAGACCTTTTCACAAAGGCTCTACCTAGGGAGAAGCTTGAAGCTTTGCACAAAGCTTTAGGCTTATTTCGTTTTGTCGATTGATTGCACATAGCTTTGCACTTCCTTATACATGAGTTCTAGTTCCTTGTTCTATGCATCACTCCAAGGGGGGGCTTTGTTGATATATTTAGGTAGTGATGTGTGTGAACACACTAGGACCGTCGGGGCATGTTTTTCCGTCTTTAGGAGGTTTTTTTCCCCTCGAGCAGGCTGAAAACCTCCTAATGAGGGAAAAAAGCGCCCGGACTGTCCTCTATGTTGAAACACCTCAGTAGCAAAATTTATAAGCAATCAATGAGCTACTAGATGAGCTAGTACATTCCATTCATAGCATGGAACGTACACTTGCAAAATGAAACTTGCACATGCATAAATGATCATGGTTTCATACATCAAATAGAGCACTATGTAACATTCTATCAAGGACAAGACAATCTAGGGGAGGTTGGGCATTGTTGAAGGATTCATGGAAAACGTGTGATGGAAGTGCCAAAAAGATTGTACAAAATAATTTTACAAGTCATGGAGCTCGAGAACTAGCATTAAGCACCTATTTCAATTTGTAACTCACGTTCCCTTTATATTCTTATATAAGAGATTTTCAAATCCATTTATATGTAGCTTTTTTAGTCAAACCCCTAACATTTTGCAAGCCTAGGAGTCCTTTGACTTATGGGGGACCTGCAAATTTAATTTCTTAATCTATTGAGTAATCAAACCTCTTGTTTTTAAAACTTGAATATATATATATATATATATATATATATATATATATATATATATATATATATATATATATATATATATATATATATACATATATATGTATATGTATATATATATATATATATATATATATATATATATATATATATATATATATATATATATATATATATATATATATATATATATATATATATATATATGTATGTATGTATGTATATATATATATATATATATATATATATATATATATATATATATATATATATATATATATATATATATATATATGAGCTCTCATTTTAAGAGTCTCATTCATTTTTCGATTAGACGTGCATACAAATTTATAACTCAAATTGTCTTTAATTTTTGACAGTTTGTTTCTGCCATGTTAGTGCATGTGTCTATGGGGAGGAGTGCTTGTAGGGGTTTGCTAGTCTAGGGGGATTCCTCTTGTTTTTTGTTGCAAGAATACTGTGTTATGACTAGGTACGTGACATGAATTGTTACCATGAATTTTGATCTATTTGTGCATGTATAGCTTTCATGTAAGTGGGTCTTTTGTGCATCCAATGTTGAGATATCAAACTCAACATGTGGTGATCGAGGATGGCACGTATCACTTTTTTATTTCTCTCACATGTATAGTGGTCATGCTAGTATATGTCAAGGATACTTTAGTAAACTTTACTAGGTTTATCTATAGAGAGTGATGGCACATTTGTTTTGTGGACATTAGGATTTCCCTTTTGTACTATTCTTTATACATTGAACTATTTGTATTGTTGTTTTAGGTCATTCTTGTATATGCCTTTTATGTAATAGAAGAAGAAGAAGATCATTTCTTCCTTGCCTCAATCTATGTGTGCTCCTCTTTGAGTGTGAGAATGTGTGAGTGAGCTCTCTTCCTTATCTCTTTTCTCTTGACATGGTATCAGAGCTAGTGTGGCTATAGAGAGATCATGGAGAAGGCCAATAGTGAAGAGTATGTGAGAAGGCATGGAGAAAGCGTGCTTCACAAATGACTGCCGATTACTACCAAAATTGGTGAATGTAGAACATGTCAAAATATTTTTTGTTTGAGAGCCATCTCCACCTCCACTTTGCATCTATAAGGTAGGGCCCACAAAAAACTACGTTAGTTTGAAAAATTGTAACTTGCATTCTATTCGAAAGCACTCTAGTATTCCAAATGCAAAATTTCAAGCAATTACATGTACTTTTGATACACAAAGACCATGTTTTTTTGAGATCAAACTATCGTGTCATAGTGTATATGTCATAGTATAATAGTGTTCAAGTAGAGGTACTACTTCTCGTGTTTTTGTAGTGTTGTGAATTGTTACAGTGTCACTCTAGCACAAAGGTAAGTACCAACATGAGGAGATCCACCTCATAAATTTCAATCCACGGAGACGTGAGTGTTGAGGGGAGAGAAAGTGCAAGATAAGAAGTAAATCAATTTTGGAAGGTTGTAGACTCGGAATCTTGCAAATTTGGATGTTGCTAAGTTTGTATGTTGGTCAATCAGATATTTTAACAAGAAACAGTTACGAGTTATTTAAAGAGAATGTTGTGGGATATATGATGGTTGTACTTTTTGTGTGTGGGAAGTAAGGAAGAAGAAGCATCTACAGAGAGACAAAAAGACTTGGAGATGATAGAAAGACTCTATTTTTTGTACTACACAAGCTGATAGTGATCAGACCTGATTAGCTTAATGTAGAAGAAGCCTAATTAAAAAACTCACAGTTCTATTTTTTTGTAATACAAAGATTTTCATTGTAGTATTTCATTCTATTTTGTTCCGCAAGCATGTATGGTCATTGTTCAGAACATAATCATTCAGTACAAGCATTATTGTTAGCCGAACGTGGTAAATCTGAAAATTCTGTATTTGCACAAGTAAGTTGAGTGTATGAGAAGGTTTTGTACTAAGGTTTATTCATGTGAGTAAATTGTTTGAGTCAGTAGCTATGTGTTCTTGAACCCAAACACATTTGGTGATCCAACTACATTTGCTAAAGAAGCAAGAGGTGCATGAAGGGAAGAAGAGGAAGATTTAGTAAAGTTTGACAACCCAATGGCCTAGAATGTTATGCACTACCTAACCTAATGGCTAGGCTCACAAAGATCATCTATTACCATCAATAGTCACACATAGAGTTCATCTATCTTGGAAATTAGGGTTCCACAAATGTCTAGGCTTTCACAATGGCTTCTGCTCATAATGGGGGCCTTACAACTTAGAGCACCATGGACCACTTGAGGGTGGAGTATTGAGTATATCTAAAAATATTCATATTCATTTGTGAGCCAATAGTGGAAGAATGTGAACCTATTGTGATCACATGTTAAGAGGAGAACAATGAGGATCTAGAATCCATGATAATGGATCCTTTTTTGTGATTCCAAAGAAGAATACTTAATGCACCTAGTAGAAGCTAAGATCCATGAACAAAATGAATGTAAGAAAGATGTATTGCTTACCAATCGAATTGAGATCAAAAGCAAAACGAAAAAAGAAACATGAAAAGAACCCATCGACTCAAGAAGAAGAAGAATCATTGTTTGATGTGCCAAAGAATTTTATAAAATATGAAATAGAGGATAGAAAGATCATGGTGAGAATGCCAAAAGTAGAGGCTCCCATGGGAGAAGCCTAGGACAACAAGGAAAGGATGAAGAAAATAGTACTAGCCATGGAAGACAATGACGAATGAACCACATACAGTTAGAATGTTGTCCGTTTGGATATTATAATACATTTATTTCTTAAGTTTTTTGAATTCCCATGAAAATCAATCGACTCTCTGCTTCTTAGTTTATAACCATTTTAAGGACGTTATAAACATGCCTTAATGCAGGAAAAGCTGAGAATACATACGCACACAGAGTGGAGATAGCCAGAATAGAGAAGAGTGAGTACTTTGTGAAATTATACTCTGTACCGATTGTAATGAATGCTTTGCATTTTAAACAACATCTACTTTCTTTCTATACCATTATCTATCTTGAAGTATTGTATTGTTTTGTGTATTTGTGATATACTTTTTGTGTTATAATTTTGAATAGGGAGTCGAAATGCATTGAATCTATTTCAGTAATCCCCATTCCCCAAAATCTTAACAATCAGCAAAATAGTACATAGGAAACAACCTCAAGAATGAGAAAAACAAGAGTTGATAGATCTTTTGGGAGAATACTATGATGTGTTGAAGAAAAAAGAGAGTTGATAGATATTTTGGGAGAATAGTGGGATGTGTTCCCTTGGACATATAAAAATTCAGAAGGAATATAGGATCCCTATGACTTTAGAATCCAAGCCCATGAAACATAATCCATATGCTAACATAAAAGAGGAAATTGAAAAGCTGATAGAAGCTACATTTATCTATGAAATTCAGCATACAAAACATTAGGGGAAAAAATGAACCCTGCATGGGCCTTTTAGATTAAGGAGAGATTAGAGATGGACCAATGAGAGGAGGGTGGTGGTTACAGTCTAATCTCTTAATCACCTAGAGTAGGCATAGGGTTCCCTAGTTTTTGGGTAGTCAAAGATCCAAAAACCATCTAGAACTCGTGGATTTCTTTAGAGAGTGGTTTTGAGAGGCTTTAAAACCATTCAGAGCCCTTGGATTGCCATAAGATCTAAAGGCTAATGTTAAATGTTAAAAGTCAAGGCATCTAAGAACTTGGGCCCTTGGATTGACTGTAGATCAAAGGGCTAACATTGAAGCAATCATTATGGGTGCGCCTTTTGTTCTGCGCCATTGGATGGGCTATCGAATCGGACGGCTGTCACTGAATTCGTTGAAGTTTGGGTGCTTCAATTGCTGGCCATTGGATGTAGCCAAAAATAAATGACTCAGATTTCTCCCACACTAAAAAAAAGGCGCCTTTTGAATGTGGCCATCGAATGATCCACGCCATCTAACGGCTCAGAATGACTAGAGAAAAACGAATAGCGCCAAATGCGCACATCCGTCAGATCCTTCATGACCTAAGGGCTCATCTTTTTGCAGAGAGTTTGCAAACTTTTGTCCTCACTCCATTTAATACTCATGCCTTCTCTCTCTAGTCCCATACAAAATTTGAATTAAGCCGTCGATTTGAAGGATCCAAAGGCTAGAAATGCTCACGCATGAGACATCACATTCAAAAATTTTTATATTTTTTTTTATTTCACAATACCATGGTGGTTTTATGTGCCTCCTTAAACCCATGGATTAAGCTTTTTAATCCCTAAAAATTAGGAATCCTTACAAGGCCCATGCAGGGCTCACTTTTTCCCCTAATGATGGGTATCCCCCATTTTGGTTGTGGCCAAAAATAATGGTAAAGTACATGTGTGCATTAACTTGAATAACATTAATGTTACCACCATATGAGATAGTTATATAGTTATCCACTTTCTATCACATAACATCTATTGGAGTGTGAGGCAAGGAATTTCATAGCTTTCTTGATTGAGTTTTTGGCTTTAATCAAGTACCCATACCCTTAGAAAACCAACACAAGATGGATTTTCCACAGAATCGAGAATCTTTGCATTTAGTGTGATGCCATTTGGGCTCACAATTGGACCTGCTACATTTCAAAGGCTAACATGCCATGTTTTCAAGATGTTCTTGCAAAAGAATCTAGAGGTCGATGTGGATGATTTTTGTGTATATTTCCACATACAACATTTGATAACTCAGACAAATATTCAATAAATGTAGAGAATACCATGTTTGCTTAAATCCAAAAAAGTATGTGTTCATGGTTTGACAAGGAAAAATCCAAGGTCACCTAGTGTCAAAAAATGGAATATCAACAGGTGAGGATAAAGTAGGGGCCACAAAAAAATGAACGAGACCTAGAATGGTAAAGGAAGTATACACATTCATGAGACATTGTGGATATTATCAAAGATTCATCCACATGTACGCAAGCATAGCTACGCCCTTTTACAACCTTCTAACTAGATTTTGAATAGAAGGATGAGTGCAAAAAGTCATTCGTAGAGATAAAATGATGTTTGCAGTCAACCTTAATTTCGACAATGCCTTATTGGAACAAGCCTTTCCATGTCCATGTTGATGCCTCCAATTTCACTACTAGATATTTGCTAGCATAACTTATTAGCAAAGGAAACATAGATCTACCAATAGCATACACGAGTAGACAATTGACAGCAGTAGAAAGGAAATATACCACAATTGAATGTGAAAGATTAGGTATGGTCTGTGGTGAAGAAATTTTGACATTACTTATTGGAAAATAATTTCAATTTTTTTACAGACCACCAAGCTCTACTTTGCCTAGTGAAAAAACCTTATGATATTAGTAAGATGGTTCTCTTACAAATGGAATACCATTTCAAAGTAGTGGTTAGGAAAGGTAAGACCCACCTAGAGAGGATCATCTTTCATGACCTACTTCAAGAGAATCTCTGCAAGGTGTGTCAAATGATATTTTGGATGCATATTTTTTCAACTTAGAAGTAGTTCCAAATTGGGAAAAAAAAACTAGTACCGATCCTGACATATGGACCCAACTACCCCATAGTAAGAACACAAGAGAAATAGTAAAATCACAAAAGTAGCATATACTCATAGGAATCATTTATAGACAAGATAAACAAGGAATCTTAACTTGTTTTGTGGACAAAGAAGAGCATGATAAGTGGTTGTAATTAGCACATGTATTTGCATTAGGGCAACACTATTCAAAACAAAGAACCCTCTAGACACTCAAGGCATAAGGTGTATATTTGGCCAATGATGGAATCTCATATGCACAAGATGATTATAGAAAGGCCAATTTGTATTAGCAGACCCCATTTTCACATGCCACATTATATCAAGTGTTGCTCATACTAGATTGGATTAGTCCTTTAGTTGACTTCTTAAAAATGAAAACCTCCCCTCATGCACTATCTTGACAAAGAAGTCTAGAACAAGAAGCACAAGATTACACATTAAATGGAAAGCAAGAAATATGGATGTAGCTTTGAATGAGGACATAGACTGTTGTATTGACTGCTTTTGTCCAAAATGAATCAGGCATGTCTTGAGCCTTTAACATACAATGATCCATTTCAACTACTGTCTTGTTCCTATGCTCAACAACACCATTTTGTTGAGGTGTATGAGCTATGGTAAGTTGCCTTTTCACACCATGCTCCTTATAGTAGTTATTGAATTTTGTTGACAAGAATTCGCCTCCTCTATATGTTCTGAATTTCATCAATTGATTTCTTGATTCATTTTCCACATACTTTTGCCACGATTTAAATTTTTCAAAAGCATCAGCCTTCTCATGAATGAAATAAACCCACATCTTTCTACTATAATTATCGACTAGCAGCAAAAAGTAGAAAGATCCTCCTAAAGCAGGTGTAGACATTTTATTGCAGAGATCAGCATGTACCAACTCTAGAGGAGCTTGAGATCAATTACTAGTCTCTCGTAGAAATGACTTTCGTTGTTGCTTGCCCATCATGCAAGCTTCACAAGGTTCCTACAACTTTGAAAATGTAGGCAAATGAGCAGCCATCCCTCTTCTTTGCATCTCCTTCAAAAATGCAAATCCGAGATGCCCAAATCATTAGAGCCATAACCTGATTACATCTTTATCTTTTGTAGCAGTTAAGCAACTTAACTCATGCAAGTTATCATGTCTTATGCCTTTACCTACTACATTACCTGATGAATCCATGATTTTTGTACCACTCCTATTGAATTGAACTTCGAGTCCACCATCTATTATTGCAGAAATGGACAACAAATTTCTTTTATGTGTAGGTACATAGAGAACATTGGATAATTTTTTCTCAACACCTGGAGAAGTGATAAAAGAGATGGTTCATGTTCCTTCCCCTGGACACTTGGAGTCATATCCCACCACTACATTGATGGATTCCCACAGAGGCACTAGGGAACTATACCAATCCTTTTTACTAGTCATATGATGAGAAGCTCCACTATCTAAAATACATGTTTCATCAACACGAGCTTGAGCAGATGAGATACCTCTTCAATAGCTACCCATAGTTCCAGCTTTGTGTTGTTTGTGTTGGAGTTAGACGTCTGTGAATGCATGCGAACAACACAAGGAAGAAGAAGAAGCCTGGAGCATGACACACAATGTTGAATGTATTACCACTAGAATGTACAAAGATAAGTAGCCCGTTATGGCAATAGGCATATATAGAAGCTAGGGGAAAAAAACATCCTAAAGAGGGAAAAAAGTGCCCCGGTGGTCCTAAACTGTTCACACACATCACTACCTAAATATATCAACAAATCCCCCCGCGGAGTGATGCACTGAACAAGGAGCTGGCACTCGTGTATAAGGAAGTGCCAAGCTATGTGGAATCAATCCACAACAGGAAGTAAGCCCAAAGGTTTGCAAAAAGCTTCAAACTTCTCCCTAGGCAGAGCCTTGTTAGCGGCCGCCGGATTGGAAATGTATAAATGAATCTTGTTCGCACGAGTGAAAAGTTGTTACAAACAGTTTGTAAAAAAGTTATATAAATCAAAGAAAGGCACGCCAGTGACGGTTCCGTGATGGATCACCAGACTGTCTGTCTGGGTGACTGAGCAGGTCGTTACTGTAGTGTCTGTTTGCATAATCTCTAGTATTCTGAGTTTCATGTTTGTCTCTTGTCTTGTCTGCTGTCGACATCTGTTTCTGTTTGTTAACTTCATAGACGTTCGAGAGATCACCAGACTGTCTGTCTCAGTGATTGGTCTGTAGTGTTACTGTGTGTCGAGTTGAGTAATCCAGAGTATCTTGGCGACTTTCTGAGTATTCTTTGTGTATCTGTGTTTCGGCTTATCGGTTGTCTGATGGTATCCATTGCGGTTGTGAGACTCAACTAGTTCGTGCATCGGGTTGTTTCTTTTCTTGAAATGTTCTGCAATTATGTGGTGAAGTTTGTGCAGTCGTGGTAACTCTTCTGGTATTCGGGTTATCTTAAGTGTCTGTAGTATCTAGGTTCAAGTTCCATACGGCAAAGTTTAAGCTACAGTAAAGATTCCCTGGATTGCGTACTGAATCTTCAGTACGGTGTATCTGAACATTGGGATTTTTTGTGTCTTCGGATATTGGACGGAGTGTGGTATCCATTCTGTGAAGGTTGGACGAATACTCTTGTTCTGATATGTTCAGTACGTTATGTGCAGATGTAACATAGCATCTTAACGTATTCGGTACACATGGTTGAGCTAAGACTGTGAACGGTAATGTCTAAGTACAATAGATTTTTGATAGAGCTCTCAGCATTAGTATATTGCTGGGTGTGAGCAGTGAGTTTGGGAACTAAGTACAGGGCCTCTGTCTAACAGACCCCTTCCACTCCCAAGAACCCAAGAATCGCTTAAACGCACTTCAGACAGTTAGGAGAATAAACAGCGTTCAACACTGGTGTTGTCTGTGGGAAGGTGGAAACAGATCAGATTGTTGCAAACCTGTTGTGGAAACGTGACTGTAAATTTTTAATCGACAGTAATAGTACGCGATTAGTACAAAAGATGATACATGCCGGTTACTCGATCCGGTGAAACGTATCCAAAGAACCGCTAGCCTGGGGTACTTAATTTACTAAGAACGACTCCGGGAGGTAGAAGTACAACTAGGTCTAACCCAGTTGTCAAGAAAGTAAAGAACGTTAGTAGTGATTCTGGTCATATTCCGGTGGAACGTGCTACGCCTCTGGTAAATTCCGGTACTATTTTGGCACGGTCTGCCGAAGATATAGTAACTCTAGAATCTACGAGGACGCAGCCTGAAGTTAGTTTAACAACATTGGGTAAAGATTCGAATTTGTTTACGACTAGAAACACTTTAGCCAAGGAAATTAGTGAAGGAGAAAACCCACCTTGTTTTGGCAAAGATTCGACACATTTCGGTGATATTTTGGTAACAGTTGCTGAAAGATCGCAGTTTTCCGGTGACGGTTTACCATTTCTCGGTGAATCTTCAGCCCAGTCACCGCTATTGGGAGTAAGTTTTCCTACATTCGACATCAAGAAGGAAGGTAGCTTGTTCGAAACCGAGATTTGAAACATACTGAATAAAAATATCGAACCGAAAAGTGCACAGGCCGACAATACAGATTCCGATAGTTCAGATATTGAGCCCCAGGATACAGAAGATAGTCACAATACAACCATCAGAGCCATGAACGGGCAACAACAACAACAGCAGCAACAACAACAACTATGCACACCAAGACCGACTCCAACAGGAGTAACGTACACCAAATTTGGTGGATTCCCAGGAGATGACCCGGATGCTCATGTACGCACATTTGAGATAAGTTACGCAGTGCTCAACCATCCACCTGATCCGGCGTATAAGGCTATTGTTTTCCAATCGACATTGGTGAATGAAGCAGCTAGATGGCTTACAGAATATGATATTAACCATTTCGGCACCTATGAAGCAGTAAGGGATGCCTTTTTACAGAGATTCAGGCTAAAGAAGAATCCAGCCGAAATTTTTGACTACCTGCAAAACAATAGACAGAAGATAAATCAAACAGTACAGGAATACGCCACTCTATGCAGGACTCATTTGAGGCAGTTACCACCAGCACATGCCAACCTACCGGATGACGTTATTACTCAATGGTTTATCAATGGATTGACTCCACAACTTAAACAGATTATGATCATACGCTGTGTAGGAGCTATGATGCTAGATGCAGTGATTGCAATGGCTTTGCAGCTGGAAAACAAGGTTGGAGGATTTACAGAAGATCTGGAGTGGTTAAAAGCAAATAGAAATATCATCGAAGACCCGACCAGACAGATGTGGAGGAATAGGCCAAGATAATATAACTGAGACCTTCTTGGGATCCATCTAAATCCCATCGATCAATACAACATGCCCTAGATACTCTATCCTCAAAAGAAACAGTTGAGTCTTCCCTGGATTTACATACTGATTCTCTTTTAAAACATTCAATACTAATCTCAGATGACTTTCATGCTCATGCACATTCCTACAATACACCAACAAATCATCAACGAAATCAACAACACACTTTCCAATGAATGGATGTAAAATATCACTCTTTAACATCATAAATGTGCTGCTGCATTAGTCAAACCAAATGGCATGACCAAATACTCATAGTGACTAAAATGGGTCTTGAAAGTTGTCTTATGTACATCGTGAACTTTTACTCTAATCTGATGGTAGCCACTTTTTAAATCTATCTTAGTAAATACAATGGCTCCACCTAGAGCATCTAAAAGATCATCTATCCTCAACATGGGATATCTGTGTCTAATAGTAATCTTATCGAGTGCTCAGTAGTTGATCCACATCCTATAAGATCCATCTTTCTTCTTCACAAGAAGAACTAGTGTTGCAAAGGGTGAATAGCTGGGTCTAATTAGCCCTTTCTGTAGGTACTTGTCCACGACCTTGCAGACTTCGTTTTCCTCCTCCAAACTCATTCCAAATGGTGGCAGAGCAGTGAGACTCGCTCCCCGTACTAATTTGATTCTATGCTCTATGTTCCTACAAAGAGGCAAACCTGAAGGTAATTCGTTCAAGAACAACTCTTGGAGTCCTGCTCTCACTTTTGTTGAAAGTGCTAGATCATTCCAACTAGAGTCTCCATGACTGCATGAATCCATCATAATACATGATGAATGCATGAAACAAAGAAAATAAGTGTACTTATAATCAATCTCAAGCAACTTGGTAGCCTTTATCAATCACGTCTCTTGGAGGTGTGGCTCTCCACGAATCAGTAGTTGCCTCCCCTCATGCTCAAACTGATAAACATGCAAAGCAAATGCAATGCCTCATCTCTTCCTCCCATGCAACTTCTTGCTAAGGACTACATCAAAATGTGCTAGTCTCGTTATCTCGAAATCCAATCTGTCTTCATAGGACTAGATCTGAATAGGTAGATCAACAACTCGTCGATCCCATGACTCAGTTCCCTTTCCATCGGCTAACTCTATCATGTAGGCATAATTTGGTTGCACACTCTCTAGATTGAACCTCTTGACTAGTTTCGAACAAATGACATTATGTGTCCACCTAGTGTCAAAGAGTACCTTGATAGGCTGTCTTGCCATGACCCCCCTCATGACAATAAATTATGTATCTCAGAACTGATATCCTTTCTCTGCCACAGGCGAAACCACAACATCTGGCACAGTCAAGACCTTCTTCGTGATCTTCATGGCCACTATAGGAGATGACATCGGTGATGGAGGATAATCACTCCCGAATTGAGTAGGATTTATTACTATGGTGGTTGTTATCTCCTTTTTCTTACGACAGTCCTTGAACAGGTGCTGCCCTAGACACCAATAGCATAATCCTTCTTTCATTTCCTTCTCTTTCTGTTGAGGGGTAAGTATAGACTTATTATAAGCCCTCTCAACTAGAGCATACACTTTTCTCTTACCTCTTGCAATTGTCTTGATCATATACACCTACTTAGCCTCTCTAGGAAGCTATGCATTGATCAAACCACGAGTAGGTGTGTGGAAGGGTCGACTTACCCTAGGCCATGAGGACCTCTAGCCTTGGAAGACTGTGCCCCTATCCTCATAGACTAAAGCAATCTCCGTGGCGTGTGCCAAGGACTAACATCTCTTCTTCCTCACCAATGGTCTAATAGTTTCCCTAAGTCTCAAGATGAACTTGTGGACCTGTTAGGGATAGTATCAGACACTTTAAGAAGTACCTCTCTATACTTATCTGAGTACTCTTGAATTGTCTAATTCTTCTGATTGATGAAGAACCAGGTGTCTAGCGCTCTAGAACTCTCATCAAACGATACGAAATTATTGTAGAGCAAGATCTTGAACTGATCCCAAGTCTTGGGCTCCTTCTTATCTTGTTCTATCTTACACAAATCCCTAGCAAATCAGGCTCTGGCACATCTTCCTCTTTCTTGGATCCACTCACCTGTACCAAGATATCACGAAGTGTGCTTTCTAGGTTGGTAATCCTATTACTCATGGTCTGCATGGGGTCTACAGGTTGCTATTCCATGAGTGTATCTATCCTAGGGATGATGGTCTTGAGTCCATACTAGGATAGGGTGATGGTCAATTTATAATTTTTTGATTTGTTATTTTCTGGTTTTATATTTTGTTGTAATTTTCAAATATTACGCTCTATGTACACCTAAATAAGTAAGTGGCAACGGAAAGAAACAAATCACAAGCCTTTGCTAAAATAAAAACAGGAAATTTTTAGTATTTTTTTGTACTCTTTAATGCATATGCATACTAATTTCTAGAAATTCTGGCAACATAATGGCATAATTTTGAAAATAAAAAAAACTATACCAAGAAATCGTCAAACAATTTTCACAATAACAATGCCAGCAGGCACAATCTAACTACAAAGAGACTGAAGGGGATTACACACCCTGATAAATTGATCCTTCTTTCCTCACAAACCTGCAAGAAAATACTTACCTATCCCTGCAAATAAGAATACATGTATAGTAAAATACGAGCCCACACGGTCTTAACTACATGTATACTCTAGATACTATGCAAAATTGCATGTCCTATATGTAATATGATGCAAAAAGAAAGAAACAATGCATATTAATTGACAAAGAGACTTATCTCGAGGTTCAAACAATAATTTGCAAGTGTGTGCAGGTGTTGGAGATGGTCCACCCTCCATCAGAATATCTTTCCAAAACTCTTCCAATATTAGGTGCTTCAAAATGATGCTTGAAAGAGGGTTGATGACAAAGAAGGGTCAAACTTGAGGCTCTGAAAATAACTAAGACTAAAGCTGACGTATGGCATGCAACCACTCTAAAAACAACTCTAAGAGAACTTTTCATAGCAACAAAGATCTTTGGATTTGGATGTTGGATGAGCAAGATATGGCCAAAAGAGTGGAGAGAAAATTAAGCTCTCGACTATGGCCTTCAAGTAAATCTTCAAAGAGTGTCACACATATGCTCTCTGAACATCTCCTCCCACCTCAAATGCATGCAAGAATGGGAATATTATCCCACATACGCTTAGAATCACGCTATAGATACCTTCATATAGAGGGTTGTCTTGTAAAGCTCCCCACAACAAAGGAAACAATGCTCAAACAATGCTCTTCTACTCTCTCTTCATGGATTGGTAGTGCCATCTGAGTGCAAGCAAAAGTTTTGAGCCTCCGGGTAGGCACGCAGGCAACATCAACAGTTAGGTGCATCTACAAACATTGGGGGGAGGGGGGGTCCTATGGGGCTCCCCTGCTCCCCTTTTAAGCTCTGCTCCCGGCTCAATGATGATGGAGATCGTGATCCAAAAGCTCCAAAGGCTTCACATGACCACGAAGATGAAACACATGCTCGTGAAAAAAAAAAAGGAAAAGCTCATATTGCGTTGATACTGATTGTAAGCAAGTGCTTGAATCATGTGTGTGTGACTCTCCTCCCATCCATATATACCCTCTTGTACTCTAAAAATAGCAATGATCTGCAATGATCTAGTGCCAACATGTGGCCATCATGCAACACTCATTCCCATTACTACCAAATACCTTAAGGTATCCCCCAAGCTTGGGACCTTGGCTAGCTGACCCTTGTCCCTCACACACATGGAATGATCCCTATGGATCAATATCATGATCCCTCTGAATCAATCTCTGACAAAAAGTGTTTATAGACATTGCAAAATCTTGAGATTTACTATCAACTCCTTGAACCTAATCATAAAAATGGAGCAAACCAACAAAGGTTTTCACAAAAGAGGGTGGGTGGAAGGGGAAAATGGGGGTAAATGGTGTACAAAACGATGAAGAGAATAGATGCGAGGGTGGGAAAATGGGTGAAATGAAGCCCCAAAGAGTAAAATGATGGAAAAATGCTTCTCCAAATGAGTGGAAAGCAACACCAACAAACTCAAGCACCACCACCACCACCAAAATTACCGCCAAATGCACCACCAAGACCTCCACATAGTGCTCTAATACCATGTAGACAGTACATGCATGGAAGCAAAATGAGAAGAAGAGTATAGTCACACAAGAAAGAGTGTGAGAGACTAAAAGTGAGTAGACCAAGAAATGGGTAAACCCACATGAATTAGAAATGAGATTTTCAAGAGCATGGAGTAGGCACCTCAAGCTTCTAACTAAGTACAAATGGGGGGAGAGGCCCTCCTTATATAGAATTGGGAGGGGCTCTCCAAGTACATCTCATGTGGGATAATTTCGCTCAAAGGAGAATGAATACAATGGTAGAAGCAAATGGAAAATGGAAATAAACTGGAAATGGAGTGCCTCTTGGATACAAAATGGAGATACACTCATGCACATACAAATTTAGATGATTTAGGAGCAATTATGTCCTCAACACATCTCACTCTTTCACAAAAACTATCACCAACATAGTAGAATAAGAAATAATATCGAAGACAGATATATGACATGAAGGAAGGAGATCAAGTATGTACAATTTGATAAATTTGGATCCCCAAGCAATCAAGTATGGCATGCTCTAATAACTCACCTATTTGGGTGCCTAAGACCTACTTGGAGGCCTAGATGCCTCCTTTTAATCCACCTACCTTAAGAATCCATAAGCCTTCTCATGCTTCCAAAACATCTAGATGAAAAGCCACTTCACACGCAAAGCCTTGTACTCATTCTCCTAGAAAAATTTAGAAATGGATGCTTGAACAGACCTGTGACCAACATTAAACCTCATTGTCTCTTAATAAGTTGTATAAATCATCCAAATCACCAAGTACTCCCATAAGGGAGCCTCTTATTTGTATACAAACTTGTAATAAACCCAGATACCATGAATAATGTAACATACAGTTGAATCATCCAAAGCATCTTGAGCCTATGCATCATCCAAAGTATGCAAGTAGGTGGTCTAGTACTCACATTAGGCATAATATCAATAGAGCACCAATATACCACAAGGGTACATGTGAATCTATGTCAGTATTGAAAAGCAATTAAGGTCTTTCCATATTGGGATCGACATCTATTTCAATATTAATATGTTTTCCTTGTGTTAGCAGATCACATCATAGTCAAAGCACTTGACCATGCAAGTCTTCGGTGCTTTAGTAGCGGCCCTAGTCAATGACCTATGAATTACTGCTCCCTACCAATGGAAGCATATCTTGTTCTCACCTCACACAAACTTGCGGGTTTTCAGCAACCCATACCGATTGAAGACCCATTAGTGGAGAGAACAGAATGACCTCATGCAAAATCATATTATTTTCAAGGGCTCTTTGGAACTGTAGGAGATGCCCCCTTTATATGGGTATCTACGCTAGAATTTGATCATAGATGGGGAAATTTTGGATTCTTCTCCTAGGAATTTGAAGAAATAAAGAATGTAGATGAGCTAAAGCCAATTTGGGAGAGAGTCGAGCTTGATGCCTACTTCAACTCTCCCCTCCCCAAACCTGACTTTTTACAATGTTATTGGCTTATTTCCACACTACAGCCAAATGCAAATAAGGATGTTTTGAGAACATTTTTGCTACCCCATCAATCCCCCAGGATATTCAAATTGTTGCATAAGCTTCTACAAGAAGTCCTTCAAATGGCAGGAATCGGCATTCCAACAGATAAAGAAGCATTGATCCCATAATAAATGAAGAAAAGTGAGGTTTTGAAGCTCTCTCAAATGTCAAAGATAACACCTAATCTCTCCACCCTATTACAAATGTGCATGATGCACTTTGCCTTTCCTGGGCAAAACCACTAACTCAAACACATAAGAAGATTTGGTTTAGCTTATATTTTTCACAAGAAACACAAATGAATATAGATTTGTCACATTAGATTATAGATTAGGTATATGCAGCCAATCAGTGATGGTCACACAAACAAGTTTTGAATGGATGTTCTGCAATCACATGAGTAGTTTATATTTGCTTAGCTTATGACATTCAACTAGAACATGCAATTACACGTGCCCAACTCCAAGCACTAAAGGGCAGTGCTCTTCTTCTAGTCAACCCACAAAAAGAATGCACAGCAACCTTCCTTACCTACATTCTAGTGAAACAACTGTAGCATCTAAGAAAAACCCCACTAGTCCAAAATTGTCGGTTCCACCCTTCACTATTACAATTCCGTGGTCAACCCCACCATCTACAGCTATAGTGTGAAAGCCACAAACAAAGGCATCAATGCAAATTCCCATTGCGAAAACAGTGATTTTGGAGCCAATACCACCCATAGGCTCTGATTTTGTTTTTCCAGTTACAAGTGTAGACACTCAAGGAGAGGAAACACTAATTTTTTATTTTGAACCGCCCCTCATAGATTTTGTTGAGTTTCACTATTCACATGTCCATTATCTTTCCAATAATATGAAAGTCCAAGTTACCCAAGATCACACACAGATCAAGAGGAAGGTCATAGCAAGAGAGACCAAGATGATGAAGAACGACCCCTTAGTAAAGAAGAAGAGGAAAGAATTGATGAGCAAAAAGATGAACAATAGCAAATATAGGATTAGCAAGAAACAAATCCACCTGCTTACACCACAACATTACAGAGACTATATGCTCACATGGAAGCAGTTCAGGCTCAAAAAGATTTCTAATCATAACCTTGATGAGAACAAATTAATGCATGGAGAGATTTCCTAGGGCGGCATTCACACACTTTCCACTAGCAAACGTTTACATGCAACAATATACACACAAATAGTACACTCCACCTCGTTTGGATTTTGGAGAAAGTTTTGCACGATTGTGATTTCATCATCCTCTTCTCAAAGCCCACGCGAGAAAGAAGAAAACAGAAAATACTGTCCTGCAACAAGATAGCATGGTATAAGCACTATCCTTCCTTGTATAAGACGACACAATAGAATCTCCTTTCCTCTAGCAAGCGAAGGTGGCATTACACTGTTTTTCTCTAAATTCTAGAATCTTTTTGATCGGGGAGATCTCTAAATGTAACTTCAATTTCTTAGAACAAAAATACACATACGATGATAATCTTTAAGGCGGTGTCCACAGACATATCACTAGGAAAAACTGATATTCAGCAATACAACACTTATGGCATGCAACTCCTCCTTTGTGTCCCTCAAGGCTCTTTGGAAACTCCTGACCCCTTTGGAGCATTTTCAGAAAACAAAGAAACTTTCTATCCAATATTTCTCCACCTTACCTCTGATAAAAAAAATGATATTAAGAGGGGGTTTGATAAATGTGGGGCAATGAGGCTGATACATACTCGACCGATTCTTCAAGGTTTTCTCCGATGGGGCATTGTTGAGAAGGGGTGATGACGTTGCAAAGGTTGACTAAAATGGCATTATGTTTTTCACTTATCTAGACATAAAATTTGCGATCTCTAATATCCTCGAACACAAATTAAAAGCTCAAAATACTACATGTGCGGCAATTTGCCCTTGTTTTTATTAAAGATTGTATTAGCTTGTAAATAGGTTAGAATCGTTTCATTGAGGTGTATAAAGAAACAAAATCAACCAGATTCCGGCCTGGCACCGTTAATATACCCGTCTTTCAAATTTTGCAAATAGCTCCGAAGATTATCGCTGCTTAGGTTTGAGAACTTTAAGCACAAAAGCCTCTGTGCCACGTGGTATTCCTTGCGCAATGGGAAGCTTTCAGATAATCCTTTATTCATTCTTTCCGTTTCCTAAATGAAAATACGTCTTTCGATCACCCAAAATTCACTTGTGTATCTTCGCGATAATTAGTTATGAAACGCACCTTGTCCTTAAGCTTCTCCGTGAGTTTCTTCGCATCCTCAATTACATTTTGAGGAAATCCGGCAAGTTCGGAAAGTAGTAATCCGTAATGTGGAATCGAAAAATATCCTTCCTTGAGAGAGAACTGCATAAAGGAAAATCTTGGTCCATTAACGCATGATCCGAAATGTTTGTGTATGATAAAGAGCTGAGATTTCGAATGGACCTTGAAATCAAGCTTGCCGTTTGTAATATTCACAAGAAAATGGCAAACCTTGACGTTGGGGTAAAGACTAGAAAGCTCCACCAGTTTGTGCATGTGGGTCGAAAATATGGTATATCTGACATGATGAAAAAAACCTTGAATCTAATCAGAGATAGAATTTAGAGTTGTAAGGATTTATTGCTATTCATCTTATAAAGAAAAGACATCCCCCCTCTCTCATTGAAACATACGCATTTGTTGATAACAAGTATTCACAACAGCTCCAAGCAACTGCCAATCCATCCACTGATGATGTTGCTCGCCCAAGCTCGTCGATCAGAATTAAACTTCTGTAAAATCTTAGCATGAGAACTTACACATCAGTAAAATTCAAAAAATCCTTAGTTAAACCTCAACATTTCGCGTACCTTGGGGTAACGTTCTCCAAAAGAAAAGTTGTTTCTTTCATTTCCGTCATAAACTAAACAGGGAATCGAGAAGAAAATGAGATTCTAGCACTATGACCTTAACGCATTGTGAGGAAAAAGTGCAATTTTCTACTCTTTCAGGTGTTGTTTCCCTCAGACAGAGACAAACCGCTTATACAATGTTACTCTCGTAAATCACCAAGATTAGAGCTTCGACGATACCAAACTATGTTGCCTTAGAAAAGCGCGAAGTAGTGTCCTTTGTCAGTTCAGAAATGAGATTCCGACGATAATAATTTTTTTCATCTAGGTAATATTCTTAAATTTAGAGAGAGAGAGAGAATTAACCTTGCAAAGTGGAAAAATTGAGACTTTTACGTTAAAAGCTCAATCAATATGTACTCATGCTACTACCAAAAGAACCTTGAACTCTTTATGTTTAGTATCGATGCGCTGAAGGACCTTGCCACGCTTTCCTGCGGCATAACCATCAATATCGTTTCCAAGGATTCCGTCAAAAATTTCAAATGCTTGAGAGATCTATTCAAAAGAAGTAGAACAAGGTCCACCAGATCGGCATCCCAGGAAAGTACAAATGTACGTGTTTCCAGCTAGTCCCCTCTTTCCTTAGTCCCGTCACCCCTCCCTCTACCATCCCTCTTCTAATGATTTTATATGAATGTAAGATGTGGTAATCACGCGAATATATAATCTATACATTGTTTTCGAATTTGTGAAAACAAAATTCAAATGTGATTCCTTTATATTTATTCTTATCAGTTCGTTTTAGTAAGAAACACAACTTTCTATGATTCTAAAAAATGTTGTATGGTTAAGAAGATTCATTTGCATATGTTGTAACTATATAACTGTAATAAAACTTAAGCAAATTATTCAGTGACCAATCGTATTTCTTGTTAACTGAAGCATCATTTTTATCTGCTCCGTCTATGTGTGTATTTTCTATTGTGCTTAAGATCCAAGACGTTCTTTCGCTTTAGGCAAACGTTTTCAATAATTAGGAGAAACAAACCACCAAGTTGAATCTGATTTGTGACTAGTAGCCAAAAGTAGTTTCCAAGAAACACATAAATGTTTTACGAACTCGGGTTCTACATTCGTACCTTCCATTCGCACTTCACGTTCTAAAACTCTATAGTTGGGCTGATATTTAGAAATTTATGGTTATGTTTCATTGTAGCTTATTTTACTACCTTCATTTTGAGCCATCATATAAGTAATTTGGTTATCTTCTATATATCGTTTGAGTGAGATTGACTTTTCTCTTGGAGAAGGAGATCATTGATCATTGATCATAAATCATTCTTCATATCATTGCTCACCCCTCATCATATTTCATCTTATCGCTCACTGTCAATCGTGTTTCCTCTCATCCTCGGTCATGATAGTGGTGATTGATCATTGATCCTGATGTTGATAATTGATCATTCATCATGTACACTTTTAATTCATCATGTCGCTTGGTGAGAGATAATTTTGGAGTTTTGTGGCAAGACATCATTTGGGAGTCTAACAAGAGATCATATTTACAACCTTCTTGAAAATTTTACAAAATTTCCAGGAAGAAGAGTTATCTTTTGCACACTAGCAAAAAGTTCCAACAAAAAGAGAGGCTTGGCTTTTTACAATGGCCCCCTTATGCATCATTTTACACCAATTTTTAAAAGATAAAAAATACAAGCATGAGATCAAGTTTAGATCTTCTCTTGCAGGTTTTCTCAAGAAGACTCTTCTTGTCTCGACAAAACCTATTTTAACAAAACATATGTAAAGCTCGTTGAAGATACAAAATTTTTAAATGTTTTTATGTCATTGCCATTGATTGTAAAAATGATGCACATATTGGATCAGTGAAAATATAAGGCGATGCTTTTCTTTTACACACTCCCTCCCTCTAATCTCTCATATTCCTCCAAGTCTCTTTTTTCTATCTTCTTCAAGGACTTAAGAGGGAGGAATCAAAGTTTAAATGGAGAATATAGACAGGATAGCTTTATGGAGTATTGTGTTGACGAGGAAAAGTATCGTCTCCTGTTAAGAAAATAAGGAGGATCAAAATGGATGGATACTCTTTATCAAACCAAGTTGAGGAAGTATCACTTCAAAATTTCCATTGAGTTAGCATAATAAGTTCTTAAATTATTTATGCTAAATCGTAAGATTGAACACTCTACTCAAGCAACAAGAGAATGCATTTCATTAAGTTTATTTTTGTAAGAAGAGGTGCTTATGGAAAGACTAAGTTTATAATGAATCCATAGTGGCATGCTTATCAAAGTAAGGATTCAGAATGATTCATGCATATACAAGCATTTACACCATTCATTAGATGGACGGGTTGAAAGGATAATATATGCATGATTATTGAAAGTTAAATGCTTACAAGGCCACATCTATTACATGAATTTAAAAAGCATAATAGATAAATTTAAATGAAAATTAAAGAGAAGATCAGAAACTTTGAGGTCTGCAAATCTTGCAAGATGGTATTTTCTGAATTTCATGATTTTGCTTATATGTCTTATTTGTATTATGGATAGTAGATACATCATCACTCAAGTTTCAAGAAAATACATTCCAAAATCCTTTGGGAAGCCTCCAAAATGGATCATGTAGACATACTTTCTAGCGGGTGACATGTAGCAGCTAGCCAATTTCAGACATGTGTTACTCTTTGCTTCAGTGTCTCGCCTCAATGGTTTTCAACCTATCAAAACCTCATCTTAAAGGCTTTCCAAATACATAAATAAAATTAGAATTGGATTTGATTTGGATTTCTTGCACATCAAAATAGGGTAAAACTCTCAAGTTTTAACACATGTAGTGATGGAGTTGGTGGCATTGTTGACAATAGTTTGGCTTTTTTAACACTTTCAAATGAGGAGAGGAGTGAATTCTCAAGCTCTAACTTCTATTAAATGATATTATTTATTGAAAAGTCTTAGGAAGTCTCTTGAGCTATATTTTATATTAGTTTCCTTAACACCCATAAATAATTGTAAATGTTCGAATTATATGTGCAACATGTAGTTTTGTATATTGATTCACCATGTTGGAGTCGGGTTCTATGGAAGCACATGAATAGCACAAGGAAGGAGAAGAATCTTGGAGATAACCAAGTGAATGTACAAAGATAAGTAATCCATTAGGGATATATGCATATATACATGCTTGGAAAAAAACGTCTAAAGAGGGAAAACATGTCCTCATAGTCCTAAGTGCGTTCACACATATCACTAATAAAATGTATCCACAAAGACCCCCTGGGAATGATGTGATGAGCAAGCAACTAGAACTCATGTATAAGGAAGTTCCAAGCTATGTGGAATGAAATCAATCTCCAAAAGGAACTAAGTCGAAAGCTTTGTGCAAAGCATCAAAATTTTAAGCAGAATCCAAACTAATCTCTCAAATAGAGAACCTCTCCATGACATGATGATAGTGCAACTCATTGTGCTTTCTAGGAGCATGGAACACAATTTTCCTTACAACTTCCAATGCACTCTAAATGTGAGTAAAGATAGTGGTGGCAAAAGATTGATCAACATTCAAATCAGGAAAGACGTGTCTAAGCCACACATGCAATAGTTGTTGTGAAACATGCCCTATATTCATACTTATACCTAGAAGTAGCCATAGCATGTGTCTTCTTTTTCAATCAAGATATGCATGTCATAGCAACTAGGAGAGTCTAAATTAGAAAAAGCAAGAAAATGTGGTGAGAATGATCCCTCATTGGGATTCAACAATCCAAAGTAGTTGGGTACCAATCAAGTAGCAAAAGATGTGCTTAACTTCATAGCAATGCTTAACATCAGGGCAATGCATAAACCTGCTCATCTGAGAGAAGCCAAAGTAAGTATCTCACCGATTCATGAATGAGAAAATCAAGCATCCAAACATCTACTGATAGAAAAAACGTCAAATGCACATCCAACATCATGAAGGTTCAACCATAAACCTCTTTCCATGGGAGTGGCTATATGTTTGCAATCTTCAAGCCTTCAATCGCACCAAACCATCATTTATCATAACAAATTGGTCTATCGTGACATACCCCCATTGTATTGCTACAGACTTCCCCCCATGACAGGCCTCTTCTATCGTGAAAAACCTCCCTTATCATGATACAACCCAATGATAGGCCCTTTCTATTTTAATAGAAACCCTTTATCATGACAGAGCACCCTATTCTAGCAAACCCTCTTTGTTGTGACATGCCACCTATTTGGTAGAAATTAGGGTTTTTAATTTTGGCCAAATTTTGGTCATTTTTAATGGCCCTTTGGTCATTTTTATGAGCTATCAAGCTAGAGTGTGTGTGTGTTCGAGACTCTCACAAGGGGTCTAAGTGGCAAAGCAAAGGCTTGGGAGACCCTCATGGTCACAAGAGAGCTCCAATCGTGACTTGAGGTTGGAAAACTATAAACCCCCTCTATCAATTCTAGCCTAGGCTAAGATGCTTAGCTTTAGAAGTAGGACTTACATTTACGATAAGCATCCTCCAAGTCCAAGATACCTTAAGGTATTAAGCTCAAGACTTCTAAATAATCTAAATCATGGAAAAAATAAGGATAAAAGAACTGAATCAAACAATTCCACAATCAATTCGTTAATGCAAGTATTCTGATGATGACATATTGAGACAAGAACTGACAAAGTAAATAATTCATTACATAATTGATAAGGGTACAATCATTAAATCAAAAGTATTAAAGGAAATTTAGAAAAGGAAATCATGTAAAATACATGAGCTTTAGATCAGGTAGACATCTTTGCAAAGTGGATCAAAAAAGCTTAAGATCATCTAAAGCTAGTGTCAACCACACAGCAAGGTCTTGTTCCAAGCAACTAGGCAACCACCCATTGAATGAGAACCAAGAGGTGAGTGAGTTAGACAGTTCCTATAGCATGGAGAGACCCACTCTAAGCAATAGGGCAACCTATCTAGAGGTGACAGAAGGACCCTATGAGACACAATTAGAATACATTCGAGCCAATCAATTAGGTGCTCCCATCAATGAGGAGGGTTTGAGAAGATCCATGGTAGAATTGAGAAATTGAGATCACCCCTTCATCCAATAGTTAAAATTTGATAATCGTTCATACATAGACAAGTCAAAGCTCTGTAAAGGATCAAAGATCTCAGCTAGTGTCTGATCGAAAGCCTCAATTGTAGTGGAGGAGCTACTTGAGTTAGTTGTGCAGAAGCTAGGAGGAAACTTGCCAAATAAGCAAACTCAGAAGGTCATGGCTATCAAGAATTGTTGTACTTGGGATGGTGATCGCATGGAAAATTCTTTCCCCATGCAAATCAAGAATGCCTTAGTTCCACGCTGGTATTACTACATGATAAAAATGAAGTACACAAACCATATGGCACAAGAGTTTCCTTACAACAAAGAGGCAGTTAGAAAAAACTATCATCAACCATATAATTATCAAAATAAGTACCAACAATAGCCCTTCTATAGGCCACAAAAGAATTACCAAATAGATTACCAAGCACAATCTAGGCCACAACCAGTGCTAGGTGAGAAGCTGCTAGCTCTTATCAATGTAATAGCACTCAAGTACACGCTAGTAGAAGAGAATCCAGATCCTAGTCGATTGAAATCCTAACCTCTTTATCATTGATTCTGACATCAGGTTGATTCTAGACCCACCATTTATGGTAACTCCTATAATGTCTTTGACCAACTAGGTTACTTGCTACACACAGGCTATAATAGTCAGTCAATGGGGCTTGTGCTATAAAGCAATTACGTAGGCTACTTTCCACAAAGACTTATGCTCCTAACGACATGATAATATTTATCATTTCACTTCTAAATCATGCATCCATTTTTAGGAGATCGTATAGGTTGACTTGCTGGTATGTGTTCTTTAGGGTTAGGTTCACTAATAGAGATATTGTTGGAGTGCTTATGGTGAGTTTTGATACCTTACCTTTGAGCTCTTGTTAGGTTGTATGGTATGCATCTTCCATTGTAGTTTCCTTCATTTTCTCCTTCTCTTGGCCTTTTCGTGCTTCTACAATTTGACTCATCATCAAGGTGTTTAGATTTTGCACTTCCCTTTCCATCCTTCTTGCCAATTCCTCTTCTACCATAGCTAGGGTTGTTTTTCCTTTTGTTATTGTATCCTCCATCTTGACAGGATCCTAATTCTTATAGGTTTCTTTTGCCTCATCATTCTTCTACCATTAGGTGGAGACCGTTTTCTTGGGGCTAGGTACATGGCTCATATCACTTTCCTGCCACCGTTCGATTTCCTCATCCTTTACTACCTTCATCCTCTCTTCTACCATTTGGACCCCAGTCCATATTCTGAGTGGGGAGATCTCTCATAGTTGCACCACGTGAGCTATTGGTGACCGTCACAATATATCCCTTGTTGAAGGCCGTTCTATCAAAATATGGAAAGCATTGGTCATCAGGTTTCGGCTTGATGTTACCTATTTAGGGCAATCTCTAGCATACTTGTCCCTTGACTCTCGATAATTGGACCATGGTGATGCATTTTTTGGTAAAAGGAAATGCGCTTGTACATGGACATATTCTCTACATCTAAAATATTATATGGGATGTTGATGCATATTCTTGAATGTTGGGATCAGATCGCTCATATTGTTTGGCATACCTATATTGGTAGGAGTAGCATAAGGAGTAGGGACTATAGGAATATTACCTAGAATAGTTCCTAGTGCTACCATCGACTGTATCATCATAACCATGGGTGGTGCTTTTCTAGTCATTTTCCCCATAACGTAAGTGCTTGGGGTTTTGCCATTCCTTTCAAGTAATAAGGCTTGCATGCTTCATGCCCCCATTTGTTGCAGAACTAGAAAATTACCTTGTTGTGACATTCTATTTGTGAGTGCCCTTGTTGGTGGTAAATGTTAAACTAGAAACTTGCCCTTGTCTGCTACTCCCTCAGTTCCTTGATTTCTTTTCTTAATTTCACTGTTGTATCTTCTTCCACGGTTGTGAACCATTGGTGTTCTTGGATGTCAGTCCACTACTTCGGACAAGATGAAGTACCGTTGAAATGAACTTGGGCTTGCTCTATCCTCCTCGCCATGGCTATAAAATCTTCTATTGAAGCACTTGGTGCTAGCAAGTTGTGGTGCCTTTGTGTGGTGCTCATTGGCAATGCCTTTTCTAGCAACTTATTGATTAAGAAATCCCCTAGATTCTTCACTAGCTTTGCAACTATCACCTTTGTTCTCCTCATTAGTTGAAAAACTTTCTCATCTTTTCTTAGATTCAAATTCTCAAGCTTGTCCAATACTTGTATCGTAGATTTTCTTGGTCTGAATGCGAAAGAAAATTCGGTCTTCATCTCGTGCTAGGTTGTGAAGTGATTGTCCTCAAATTGGCTAAACCATTTATCATCTAGTTTGTCTAATGTTGTTGAGAACAAGTCCATGAAAGCATCAGTTCTCCCTTCTAGTCCTCTATTCTTCCATAGCACTAGAAATCACCTCACATGATTGTGAAGGTCCTCCACTGAGGATCCCTTGAAAATAAGAAAAATTATGTTCATTCTCAAAAGTAGTGATGCAAGATCACCCTGGGAAATCCCTTGATTGTCTGTCTTTTATTGTTTACTCTTGAACCTTTTCCAAATGGTAATACTTCACTCCAAACTAAGTGATATAGGCCATGAACGAGCTCGGCACATAGATAGTCTAGGCCCAACAGACAAGCGAACTACCATGTCATCATCTCACTCATGTGCATGCCAAAAATTGCGTAGCTCACTGTGCAGAAGAGTCGATAATGTTAGAATAGACCAAGGAGGCACCACATCTACCAGAGAATCAGATTGCCCACATCCAAATTGTTATGGATATTGTTTCTACAAGCCTTAACTATAGGAAAACTGAACGAACCTTGCACAAAATAGTGAAATTTCTCCAACTTGACTCAGCAAATATAGGCAAGAGTTAAACCAATTGCAAGCATTTATATTATCTCAAAAGGAGTTACAACTAGAATAGGCCCCCCAAATGTTTCTTATAGGTTTCCAAGGAAAAGAACCAATTTTGACGAGAGAGCTTACACTTTACAAGAATCCCTTTGATGTAGAATGTTATACATATTATAGTAAAGTAATATGGATGGGATGTCACAACTATAGTTTCCTTTCCAGCCCTAGAGATCCTTCAAACTCTTGGATCTTATAGTCCAGGACAGGAAGGATGGATGAAGTCATCACAGAATCCTAGGAAGGAAAAGTGGAATCCAGCTGAACCTCCCCTCGCTTGTCGCCCACTAATTGCCTTTGACGTTATCCCTTTCATAGGATCACCACCTCGCTCATCCTCGATTCCTTAAGTTTCTATCATGATGCAGTGGTATCCAATGTGGAAACCACTTAGAGCCCAACCCACATCAACTCCTTGCTTGTAGCCTTCTTCTTCCGAATGTTGACAATCGTGTCTTCCATTTTGATCCATCCTTTTGAGCATTCTCCAGTACTTCTCAAGTGTGCAAATGCCATTTTTTTCCCCTCACAATCAGAACTCATCAATCACCATTGATACGGTTGTATTCCTCTTCAAAATCATAGGCATCTTCTATAGCCTATCCAAAATCCTCAACTATCCTTTCACCTGGTTCTTCACTTTCTCTACTATGCCTCTTGCAAAATCACCTCAAAACATGCCTAAATATTTCACCTTTGTGTCAGATCTCATCACTCTGCGCTTCTACATTCCCACTGCCTCTGCCACCTCTTGCAAGCTCCTATTTCTCATGTATTATGGACAACCTATGCATGGATGATGGTTCTTTGCATATATCTAGATGTGCTTCATGATGGATGTTGTTGTTCTGATGACGTGTTGCTATATGTTTCACAATATATAATGCTCTATTCTAGTATTCTAGGGCTCTATCTAAGTGTATCTCTCTATGAGGGTGCATATTTCGGACTTGAAGTTTTTCATCCACCTTCCCTTGAATCCTTCTTGTTCCTCTCTCTACCCTTTCTAGTTTCTCGGTAGTATATACATATATGTCTCTTCCTTGCCTTCTATTAACTCTCCCTATTTTTTTTGAAAAAAATTCCTTATATATCAGGTGTTTTTGCATTGGTCCTAGTGCGCCCCATCCTTCTTTGCTCCACCTTGATGTATCATGATAGCTATGAATTCCCGAGTTGTCCATTCACACAAGGGAATTATATTGACATACTTGATTTGTGCCCCAAAAAGATGTTATAGATGGGGACATTCCTTTTTTTAAATAAAGGAAGTTTGGCCTTAGCCGACTCTCTCGGGCTTGTATTAATTAAAAGAAAAGTACAAGTGAAGGGAATTAGTGCCCACGGGACCCCCTGAATCCCAAAGAGCAGGGGTAGATTTTATAGAGTTTATATGGCATTACAAAGAAGCCCTCATGCGGGGCCCACTTGGGTTTAAGCTTTTTGTTGATCAGAAGGAGCACTTGATGATGCCTAAAGGGGAAGGGGGGGGGGATACCTTCTCATCACCCTCATGCGGGGCCCACTTGGGTTTAAGTTTTTTGTTGATCAGAAGGAGCACTTGATGATGCCTAAAGGGGAAGGGGGGGGGGGATTTCTTACAGTTAGTGATTCTTTTGTCGAGGAGGAACAACGGTTTCTCAATCAACCACTCTTCGGGGGAGTTGCCAAAGTTATAAGCACATATTTCCTGCCAGATCTTCTATAGGACCTCCCCTCTAATGGCATTCCAGAGAGTCGTGGAGCAGCCAATCGCTTCCCATAGTAGAGCTTATTTCCAACTAATATGTTTTTGAAGTCTAATTTTCTTTCAAACAATCTGGCAAAGCTTGTTGGAGTTGGGACAAGTAAAGAAGATGGGGACCCTATCTGGCAACATAAATGTGACCTTGAGTTAATGATTGCAAAAATATAATTATAATTCATCAGCATATCATGGGCACATAACAATACACTGGTCTAGACGAGCTAGTGCTTCACTTCTAGAGTCCCTAGACCCAATTCTCTGATGTAGATGTCATCGTTTGTGGCCACTAAATAGCCAAAAGTGACATAAACTCTAAAATCAGTATGAATGTTTTAGAATCAAAGACCTTTGCTATAAATGGATACGTGTGACATCCCAAAGGATGTATAAATGGCACAAGGTAGGATATATAATATGGATCTTGATTCTCTTGATATCAAGGAGAGAGACTATGAATGCAAAATTCTTTTGTGAGAACTCCTTAAGTTTATAATGCATGTATTCCTCTAGACTTTTAAAAGTGCGGTTTTCCAAAAGCTTTCCTTAAGGACTTCCAAAGAAAGAACACATATTTATTTTTTTATCAAATTTTTTAGAGCTTGAACTCCCATTTAATCCTTTAACCATAATGTTCTCCATGTTTGGTTTCGTTTTTTTAGGGGAAATTGAATTCTTTGAATATGGGAGGAACTTATTCAATATGGTTCAACGACTCCAAATTGTATCTAGGAATGAAACCTTTTGTCTTCCCTATTCTAGGAAAAATCATCGGTCTCCATTGGTTTCACATATTCCAAATCATAGCTTTGGGATGAGCTTTCGTTTGTAATAAAAACTTCTTTTTCTTTCCCTGTCCTAGGAAAGAAACATCAGGTTTGATTATAATCCACATTTAGGCTCTAATGTATGCCATTAATATGAACTTATTCATTTCTTTTATGATGCCAAAGCCCTTTTTTATTATGAAAACCCTAGGAAAAGAGGTTCTTGGCTCTTGATACCTCCTCCGTTACAATGTGATTGAATCTTGGGAATAAAAACCAAATATATTTAGTTCTCTTTAGGGTCCACAAACCATCATTTCTGAAGATGCAACAAGAACGGATTTTTTTTCCAATACCTCCACTAAAATAACACGAATTGAGCAACCCATGGGGGTAACCGTTGCAAGAAGTCAAGAAATAGGTATAAAGACCATGGTACTTCCTCGTCAAAGAGATTTTATGAAAGAGTTCTTTGTTTCTTAGCATTCTAGACAAGCAAAGATTTAAACATCCATTTAGAAGCTAAAATTTCATTGATGCTGGAAGTACTAGGGATATTAATACCTATTTTAGTTTTGGAAAGGTGATAATTATCTGAAAGAATAATGGGAATCCCTTTCCGAATAAATTCATCCATCCAAGGAAATTTTTTAGATATTCCTTATCTTCTAAACGTATTTATCAAATGTTTTCTATTAAGCGAGGAATTAAAGGGTGTAAGGCACAAGATTTTGATGAAGATCAACATCCTTGTCTCAATGAGATAGAAGTACTTTGATGAATTCAAATTATTATGAAATATTTTTAAGTTCCACTCCCTATTTTGATTCAACGTACTCTCAAGAATTAATGAAAATACCAATAAATCTAAAGATTTGGCAATGCAAAATGATATGATAGCCTTCTTCCAAGATGGACAAAGGGAGTTTGATTGTTCAAAATCTTTATAAAGGTCTTATTCTAGCTAATTTTCGAGTCTAATACCTCACAAAGGGTTTTGGGGAGATCTTAAAGTTCCCTAGACATGTTTGGGCCATTCTCAATGAGTACAATAATATCATCAACAAATCATTTTAGAAATAGCTCATCTCTACTATAGAGGGGGGAGAAATCCTTTAATGATTCCTTTCAAGACTTCACCCTCAAAAAGGAATATAAGACCATTTGTAGTGATAAAAAATCTTGTCTACTAGATCTCATAGGGGGAAAGGTCCTAAAAGCTTATTCTTGTAATTAATAGTTATTGATAAGTTTTTCCATAAGAGCTAATAGGATTTAAATGAATATTTTACCAAAAATTATGTCTAGAAAATATTTAAAAATCTATTCCAACTAATGCCTTTTCATATTTTCTATCCAACAATATCTAAGAGAATCCCTAACTTCTACCTCGTATCTCAGAAGGCTTCTAATCTTCAGAAGACATTTCAATAAATGGGATTTTTGTTTGTGACCTTCCATCTCAAGACAATGGGGACTTTTATATAGCTTCCCTCTTTGTTCCCTCCATATTATTTGGATCTCCTTTTGAGTTATGCACAAAATGTCTTGGGTGTGATTGAAAGCATAGGTCGAACTCCTAATGGGGAGGAGTGAATGTTAAAGGTTTTTCTCTACGTTTGAGCGATATCCTACATAACAAAGGGGAGCCAGAACACGGACAAATCCGCATGGAACCACGACACTTTCCTACTAGCGAGGAGGGTTTCCAACAAAATACAATTGGGGTGCATTAAAGGTTTAACCAAGCGAAGCCATTAGAGTTCTTAACTTCAATTAGATCATGATGAAGCTTTATTGGGAATATAAAAGTAAAAGTTGAATTTTTTATAATTAAAAATCGCTTTTCTTCTAGATTTGTAAGAATGATCCGTATCCAATTTTTCAATCAATTTCATGTACTATTGAAACAAAAAAACTAAGATTTTCTTGAGTGCACACCTATTAGTCAAATAGTATGACAAAGTTATGGAAAACGTATGACTTCCAATACTTTTTGCAAAAATATCCTCTTTTGTAAAAGTGGAAAATTCTTATGAAAGGGGACAACATCTAAGTGAAAATTTTGGGAAAAAAGAACTTTCATGCTTAGAAGTTCATGAGATAGAATTTGTTCAAAAGAAAATCCTATTGAAAGGGCATCAAAGGCGACCATGGTGATTCCTTTCACTTAAAAGAAAGGATTAAATTTTTAGATCAACAAAAGTCATATGAGGATTGGATAATAAGAGCACAAAAGGTAATGTATTGACTATATATGTGTATACAAGGTAGCATGATCACAACAAGACCAATATGAAAGCATGAAAGTTGAAGCTAAAGAATGAGACCTACACATCAAAGAGAAAGAGGATGTTGTTAAGTGATTATAATCTAAAAAGTCACGTTTAGTTTTTATTTTAAATGTGGATTAATGATGATAAGGTAGAAGTGGGCCTTCATGGTTTGAATCGTATATACAAGAAATATTTGATCTTCAGTTAGACTACAGAGAACATCCCACTCTTATTTGCTCAAGTTTTCATGGCGAAAACAAAGAAAATAGACTCATTGATTACCATACAAAAAAAATCATGTATCTAAATAGAAAAGTGATGACTTCCCTCACTTTGAACATTCCAAGTCTATGGTAGAAAATCACATAGAAAAGGGTATTGAATAATTGCAATCCAATGTAGTAAAATTATATCTCTCTAATATGTTCCACAATGTTTTGAATAACCATGTGATTTGAGGAAAATCTTCATGCAAGTTACGCATTAAAAGAATGGCTTTTTTTAATAAAAATAATACGAATATTGCAGAAATGATAGCGGATTGAATTTGATGGTGTGAAAATACTTTATTTTTATTGGAAAAATGATATGTGCACTATTGTTTATATTATGAATTGAACTTTATTTTTGTTGTTTATCAAATACCAATGAGGAGAAATTTAGTAGTAAGAAGCCTAAATTCTGATAAATGAGAGTCTTTGGATATATTGCATATGTTCATTTTCCAAACAAGCTAAGGAAAATTATTTATGCAAAAAATTACAAGTTCAAACTCATTAGCTACTCCCTTAAGAAAAATGGTTATAAATGCTACAATCTAGTTCAATATCCAATTACGTACAAATGTGATGTTTCATGAAATGGCAAGTTGGTATGTTCATGCAAAGAATTCATTAATGCCGATCGAAATGAATAAGGAAATTTTGAGGGTTTAAGTGAAAAATATTAAGTTCCTCCTAGTAATATCTTCACTTAAAATCCATGGAAAGGAAGATTTTGTGGAACTTTTACGTGTACAAATTCATTCAATGCATAAACAAAAAGTAAAAAAGAAGGTAAAGAAAACCATAAGAATCTTAATATGGTTGTGGTTTCTAAAGATGTGAATGGTGATTCAAATCTTTCACAACAAATTCTTAATAAGGAGTTTAGGATACTCCCTATAAAGACTCAAAGAGTAAAGGGTGCACATGTAGGTGCCAGAACAAGAGGAAGAAATCTAGGTGAAAAGGATCTAGGAGGATGAAAAAACGAAGTACATAGATTGTAACATGGTAGTTCCATGAATTATAACTGTACCTAGACAAAAACCGTGTTGGGAAACATAGATTCCTTATGTTAATTTTAAAATGCTATTGGATATACAAAAATGGAGAAATTTATGAATAAGGAAATGTTTTCACGTTATGAAAATAAAATTTGGGAGCTAGTACCTTCGCAGAAAGGAAATGAATCCATAGGTTGTAAATGGATTTAAAAGATAAACCATAATGTTGATCATAGCATGATCAAGTATAAATAGGTAGAATAGTAAAGAGATCATCTGAGTAGATATATATAGAATTCTAGATTTTACATCAAACGGATGGCAAAAATGTCTTCCTACGTGGTCAATTACAAGAAGTATACATGCACCAATAGCCAAACTATGAAGACTCAAAACATCCAAAATGTGTCTAAAAACTAAAGAAATCTTCATATAGAATGGTTGGTGCATACCAGACTATACGATGACCAGTACAACATTTGATAGACAAAAATTGAAGCAAACGGAATACCCAATGAGGTGCATCCTCTCCCCCCCCCCCCCGGGGGCCCTTTTCTACCTTGCACTTATAAAATTAAATAGGTTGATCCTATATAAAGCTTTGACGTGTTGTAGATTTGCATATATGCGATATAAAGACTTGAACTCACATGCACAAACAATCATTCTAACACAAACAAGACTTCTCCTCATCTTATTCCATGATTGTTCCATACTGCCCCATAGACAGTAAAGATATGAGGATAATAGTTGGTCTTGAGATTATATAGAAATTATGGCCCTTAAGGTATCGATTTTGGCTTATGCGTTGCCATGTACATAAGGGTATGATCGCATAATATTATTGAGAAAATAACTGAAGATTTTTTAGCTCTAGCCACTATGATTTTCCTCTTGAGTGCACATGATTACGAGATAAAGCTTGAAAATATAGCTATCAAATGTATGGAGAAACAACAAGAAGAAGGGAGCTCAATGGGGACCCTACATGTCACACTTTTGGAGGTATTTATCCTGCAAGGATCCAAAAAATTAGAGGTAGCAAGCTAAAAGCCACGTTCAATGGATCGGCACCTCAATTTGGGTTCCACCATCAAATAAACATTGAGAAGTAATCATTTTCCTTTAATTTTGATTCTATACGATGTTTCCTCATATTACTTTATATAGCATTGAAATTGTACATGTAAGAATGAGATGTGAAGAAGTACGCATAAAGGATAGCAATATGGCGATGCGTCCTATTTGCATGATTTCTTATGATTACATTTGTAGTATGGAAAGTTGCTAGACCACTAAAATACTCATATGATCATACATTGCTTATTTCCACGTAAAGGTTGACAGCTCATAAAGCATTTGTGTTACGTACGCATCGTCCAAACATGTATTATTTCTTTTCTATTGTGAGAACATTGGAGATAGCTGCATAATAAAATTAGATGCACCAGAAATATTTAATTTTATTAAAGGCATTTTCAAAACACATGGTCAGGGTATATCATACAAGAATTGATAGCACGATGGTTGCACTATCAGACTTTTTTTTTGAAGATGGAACAAGAGCCACAAAATGCATAACTGGGAATAAAGGGATGGGTCATAGAACTTGCGTGGATTTCTAGGAACGTCAAAGAATGCGTAGTTAAGTTTGAAACGTCTTAGTTCTTGCATAAAACGGAGTTTGATTAACAATTTGCATGTATTATTTCATAAGGCATTGGCAAAATGCATGCATAAAAGCTTGCATCCTTAAATATGCGTGCATGGAAAGTATGCACCATAAAATGGTGTGAATTAGCATTCTAGTTTAAGTCGAAAGTCTTTGGAGATAAATGTTCCAAGCATTAACATGGTAAAATGGAACGCATAAGCTTAACCTTCTAGGTTAAAAAAATATAGGTAATAGACACCTTCAAATATGGTACCAAGGCCTAAACTAGGACTTGGATAAAGGCCAAGGTCTAAGAGAACTTCTATGAAGTTTTTTCAAAATCATTATAAGAAATTTGATCAGTAATCAATTTAAGAAACAAAATGGCTAAGGACCTTAAAGTTTATAATTAGGGTAGTAAAAAAGCTCTTTATGGTTGCAATATGCGCTTAACAACATTGTTCCCAAGAAGGTGTTTCTCATTTCCCAAAGCAAACGGACTATGGTATTACCGATGTGAGTGGTTTGGAAGAACCAAAGGAAAGAATGTTGAGCATTTTTTAGAAGTAAGGCTTAGAGAAAAACCTAACGTCACTAGTCTGTGACAAGAGAAGAGGAGTTTCATTGGTAGAATACGTTTACAAGCTCCTTTGATCTCTCAAAACAACTGTGTGTACGTATCTATGTAATCTAACGTGTTGATTTAAGATTCAATCCAAGGGGAACTGGTTTGAGATGCAAAGTTGTCAAAGTGAAGGGTTGCATCATCTTTCCTTCTTATTGGCTCAAGATCCAAGATAATATTTGTGCATAAAGGTTGAGCGCGTGAGGACTTTTAATGTTAGAAAATATGCGTTCATGTATGCATGAGAGAGAGAGAGAGGGAGAACTTATGGTACCCTACCGTACTTGAGTTGAATTCCGGGCTATCTCCTGAGCCTATTCGCGTGAGAATGCGATCGACCACCCGAAAAGATGCAAATTGAGCAGGAACAAAGCAGCCAACATGAGCCATTACCGTGATAAGAGCAACTTGACGAAGATAAGTGCTTTTTCCGCTCCTACAAACACAGGCATCAAATTAGCAGAGCATTCTACGCTAAAACTTTCTGAATCGGCAAAAGATATTACTATATACATATTTGGGCCGATTATTAGAACCATATTCGAAGCCTCCGAAAGGAATGCATTATTTGGCTGCAGCATACAACCACAAACCATATGAATTCAAATGAAGTAGTTGCACCGTTGGCGTCAAAGCAAGATGTTGATTTAAAATTGTATAAGGCAAAACCTCAAAGTCTATAATTCTACCACGAACTGTTCTGAACGTAGAACTTCGACTAAAGGATGTCGTCCAGCTTCTAAAGCGATAGGTCCATCCTCTGCAGTTTTTCGATTTTGTTCTTTTGACCAATTACAACTCGACGAGATAATTATTCGTCCACATTGAGCCCACAAATACTAATATCTATACCTGTAAACTCTGGACGAATATAGCTTCCAACCTCTTTACTTACGACCACAGAGGCAAATGAGTTAACAATCATGTCAAGTAGAGATATAGACTCTGATAATAGAGTCAGAAGTGTCACATCTTCTCTTATCTTGTCAATCAATCCTGCCGCGAAGGGTATAAGCTTGTGTAGGTATGAAACGATCAAGTTTCTCGGAGCGCAATAAAACTAACCTTCTAGACAAATTTCGGTTCTATGGTAACATTCTGTTGCAGCTTCTTTGTTCCTTACGTTCAACTGTACAGAAAAGATACTGCATATCATATTCATTTCAAAACTGCCATCTATACATCATATTAATATTGCAAGTTATCTAAAAGAAAACTTTGGATCTAACATATCAGAGGCTTACAGATATCAACTCTTGTGTGGAGCAATGAATATTTTTGCCTTGTTTAGTCACCTATTTCAAAACAAGCGAATATCTATAATATCGTCATCCTCATTCGTAATTAATTGTCCCATATTTAGCCCAAACGTACCTGGAAAAATAATTTAGGGAGCCCTTCTTCGTGGATATCTGTCTCAGCAATAGAAATATAAAATCCCCTCTTGCTGTTAAAAGGCATCTTCAAATTTGGTAGGTTAAAGATCTCTCTGTAATTCTTGGCCAATATGTGGATTGCTGGTTAAAGAAACCTTTTCTCAGCATTGAACTCAGCTCTTGAGAATCTTTAACATATGTGACGGCACCAAGTAATGACCTTCGCTAGTTTCACAAAATGCTTTTCGTGCCATGTCAAGTAAGCCATCAATTCCAGGCTTTACCGCAAAGCACTGCTGTGTCCGTGCAACAAACGGTGCTTTTGCATGCAACACATCATCGTCAATAACCCCTATGATTCTGCAGCGCGTGAGCACAAAAGTCTCTCGAGTCAATTCAGGCACTAACCCTTAATCCTCGTAACATTCGAACTGATATTGCTAGTTTAAAGGAGCAGAGACATACATATACTTCGAAATACCCAGTTCTATATACCTTTCCCGCAATGCTTTGAACTTAGCATGGTGACATATAGAATCTCTGATATCTGTAAGGAGTTGACTCTTTCCTGAGTTTAGGATCTAGAAACCTCGGGGTGAAACAGGAGAACGTGAATTTTAGTAATGACAGTCGTCTTTTGAGTGGATCTTTTCACAAAGACTTTACCTCTGCAAGTGCCGGAAGGACTTCAACTGCTTGCTTAAGTAGAATGACGCTAGCAATGAGGGTCTGACTCCGCTTGGTGCTGGACGAATCTGCCACATTGCCTATAGTTTTCTTTTGCCGAAAGCAAAAGTGACAAAGGACCCGATCTTTGCTCCATTCAAATGACAAGTTTACATTCAAACTCCTTGGATATGACTAAACCTTTCCAAGATTCAGTTGCCATAGTCAGAAAAGCGTTTAAGATACTGATTTAGAACTTACCTATGTCCTTGGGAAACTTTGAAAGGACTTTGGAAAGACCAAAAAACAGTTCCTCGTTGCTAGTCAATTCTTCCTGGGATTCGCCAAAATATAATATACAAAACATATATAGAGCTTGGATGTGGATTAAATCAGCTCGAATTGGTTAGAACAAACATTCAAGTTTACTCCTTACAAGACAGTCAAGACGCATATTTATTGTTCTGGCATCCTTCAATGGCTGAAGAAGATTCGCTCGAAGAAGCCTTGAGCTACAATAATCCGTAGACTCAGTAGAACTCTAGATTCAGAATAAGTTTTAAGAGAAAAGGATCTCAAATAACATTTTAACTGAAAATCAATAAAAGAAAATTAACATTCAATTTAAAGTGATATACCCCCCAAAAGTTTTTGTAGTATTCAGCATTCGAAAAAGACTGCTGCATTTTTTGTTCAAAACTCCTGAAGCCACTGCAAGAGACTCTATTATTTCTAAGTTCTGCACACTGACATGTGAAACATCAGAAGGTCATGCTTACAATCTGACAAAACATTCCCGAATCTTCAAGTGAACACTTCTGATCACCTTGTGCTATCAATCCCCATATGATCTGCCGATCCGTTAAAAGTAACCTGTCACAAAATACTGTTTAGATAAGGCGAAGATGCTGACCTTTTAATGATAACCTCAGTGGAACATTATATGATGAAGTCAAATCTGAATTACTGGAAAGGACACATTAAAATGTCATCCACATTAATTAATACGATATCTATACGCCTATGCTTGCCTGCAGGGAGTGATGAATGACCATGACACCTCTCTCATTTTCTACCCTGAAGAACAAAAGGAATTAATCAGCGGCCTCGAGATACTTGAAAGACAACTTTAGTTATGGCGAAGCTAGGATAAACGAATTGCTCCGTAGGATATAGATCAGACATCATAAAGCATCTCGAACCATCTTATCACAGCAGCTGCAGCTCCTAGGCAAAGATAGAATCGCTTGAAATAGCCGTCAAGACCAAAAGCTGCAGGCTCCTTGGCTGCAAGATTCTTTACCATGATTGCTCCCTGGAGGACGTTTGCAGATGCGGAAATTAGACAAAGTAATGAACAGCTCAATCTGAAAAGGGGGAAAAACGTCTTGCGCGCAGGCGTATGTCTATATGCCCCTGCGTGCCTGTGACTACCTTTGTATCATCAAAACAGCCACGTGCCAAAACTATCTGTCACTTTCAAGCGGCACAGGATGTTAATACATATAAAAAAGCACATCATCAGGCAATTAGATCCGTAAAATGAAATAAACAAACAAAACTGACTTTTTGAGCTTTCACAAGATTAAGAGCGCCAAACGCGCCTGCCAAGCCTTGCGGATTTGAGTTTGAAGGAGGTACAATAATCTCGACGGGATCGAAATAATGCAGCAAAGTAGATGTGTTCGTATAAGAGCGACTGGTTTCAATAAATTGCGACAGATGAAGAGATGCAGTCCTCGTATCAAAAGCCGCCAAGCCGACCTGATACCATGAGCAAATGCTTGCACTCAGGAAATTATCAAACGAAACTAATAAAGTACACATTATAGTACCAAAGTGTGCAGACATACCATACCTCCTTGGCTCGATTTTCGATGATGGCAACAGCAATGTGAGATGACGGAACTGATGGATCTTCTTGACGAATTTGCTGAAAATGGTCCGTCTTCATGACTGGACGAAAGCTTTTGAAATTCAGGAGTTCTCAATACATCTAAGGAAAACGTTCGTCTCTCAAGAAACTGGGAATGTTCGCACGCTATAATATTAAAAATAGGTGTCGAGAGCTCAACATCTTTTGAAGCGAAATAAATTGAGGATTATGTGTAATATGCTTGACGCATTTGCATTTCTAAAAAGCTAATAAAATTTTTGGGGTCCTCCGTGGTGCAAACGATGCCTTCGTGGCATGGAAGACTTGGGACACCTCTTCTATTGTGCCCCAAAACAATATCAATCTGGCTGGCCCTTGAGAGAGTCATGCTCTTACAGGGACAAAGCAATTGGAAGCGAGCTTTGCTGGGTGAAGCAATCGGATGTTCCTCAGCAGTGTGGAATGCTATACGAGGGGAGATCTATGCAAAATATGGAAATAGAGGTGTGCAGCCAACTTTGGAAGCCCTCCTAAAGAATGGTCGATCAAAAAATCTCTTTTTCTTTTAGGAAAACGAATTTCCAATTATAAGAAGCCCCCGCCCTTTAGACATCATAGAGTGTTATTCCTAGAGAGCAACAAGATCAAAACCAAGTGGGCACCACATGAGGGGGATGAGAGGGTTATCAACCTTCTTTGTAAAATTCTCTAGTACTCTATAAGCAGCCCCTGTTTTGTGAGATATCGGGGGTCCCATGTGTGCTAGGCCCATTCACTTGTACAACTGTAATTTTTATTAATTAAAGCTTGGAAGAGTAGGCTTTGTCGAACTTCCTTTAAAAAAGAAAAAGTTATTATATCAGACTATTAATTAAGCTAACTGATAACTTGTAAAAGTTGCCCCATCATTGTCCAGTAGCATAGCTTAATTGGATTGGGTTTTCACCTCCATTGGGTGGGGTGAATGTCCAATTCCCACAGGCTCCATTGGATATATAGACATGTCCCCATCCTTCTGATGAGATGAAATTGTGCCTTGTAGGGAGGCTTCCCATTGGCCTTCAGGGATTCTCCGTGGACATTCTCGATGGTCGCAAAGTTGTGCACATTATGACAATGCTTCAAGCAATTGAAAGTAATATCCACCTCTGGTCTTAGAGTCATCCTTTTCGAGTTTTTGCCATTAACGTGTCTTCAAGTCTCCTCATCTGACCTTAGGGACATCCTTTTTCAAATTCTACCATTAACGAGTCTTCAAACTCTAATCATTTCTATTAGGTGTTAGGTTTTCTTCCCCTTCATGTGTATACACAATGCTTCATCAACTCAAACTAGTCTCCTCCTCTGGCCTTAGGATGGTCCTTTCCCAATTCCTACCATTGTGTGGGTCTTCAAGTCTCCTTCTCTAGCCTTAGGCTTGTTGTTGAGATATAAGAATCTCCCAGTGAATCCTTACCCCCTTTTTGGGGTTGTGTCCAAAAATAGCAAGACTATAATGCGATAATACATGAGAAAATCTATGAGAGACTACCTTGTTCTCCTCTAAACCTCACACCAATATAGCCTTTCTCTCTCTCCATGCAACCATTGCATGAGAGCCATGTGGCCTCATGCCCTCAACCACCATAAAAGGTGGTCCACACCTAGTGTGTCATAACATTTTCTTCCCCTTAAGTTGAGGTTTGTCCTAAAACCTAGTCATGGAAGGCATAGGTGATAAAGAGAAAGAATATATTCGTTGTTCCCACTGCACCCCACATACCTAGTGTACATGGTGGTCTCTCTATAAAGTTTCCCATATCCTTCCCCTTAAGAAGAATCTTATAAATTCTTCATAAAGGTGGAAAACTATCTCTAAATGGTACTATCCTGCTCCCGAGTAGCACTATCTTTCCACTTAACGAGGTAATCTTTATATAAATAACTTCTCATCCATGTTTCTCTAGTATATAGGATGCACTCAGGCTCATGTGAAAAAAATTGAACAAAAATATGCTCTATTACCTCACTATCTAGAATGAGGTTGTTGGATTCACCTAATCTTTTCTTTAACCTACTAACATGAAATATTGGATGAATCTAACTTCTTTCTAGAAGTTGGAGCTAGTAAGCCATCTGACCTATTCTCTTAAGTATTGGGAATGGACCACAATACCTAAGAGATAACTTAGTACAAGGTTCTATCTTCATGGTTCAAGATCTAGAAGGAACTCTAAGACAGACTTGGTCTCCTATCTCAAAGTTGATTTCTCTGCTTTGAGGGCCAGCATAGGCTCTAGCTCTATCATGATCTTTCCTTATACCATCTTTAGTAAGTCTAAGCATACCATTGATTTCTTCCAATGTTCTATGGAAGAGTGCTTGGAACTATTATATGTAAACTCTTTTATAGTTAATTACTCTTCCCAATTAGTTTTCATTTCATTTAGATATGCTCAAAGCATATCCTCTAAGATTTGTTTAATCCTTTTTTTCCCATCTGACTATGGATGCTCGATAATACTCATACTAGTTTTAGTATCTAAACTTTTGAAGACTGCTCTTAAGAAACTTGTGAATTCCATATCTCGATCAAAATCAATGTCGAAAGGAAGACCATATAATATGTATAGGTTCTCTACAAACAATCTAGCGAACCCAAGTGTCTTCATTGTACTACATGTCAAAATAAACCTAGCCAGTTTGGTTAACCTATCCATAATTACCTAGATTGATTCGTGCCCTCTCTGTCTCTTAGGTAATCCTACGATGAAATCCATAGGCATATATACTCTCCCATTTCGCTAGGAATATCCAATAGGTGGAACAATCCTCCAATCTTTAACCTTTCAACTTTATTGAGCTGGCATTTAGTGCACTTAAGCACATACTCTTGGATGTCCTTATGAATTCCACGCTAGTAAAATTTCCTCTTAGCAAGATCATGAGTCTTGTTAATTTTTGGGTGTCCCCCACTAGGTGTGTCATGACACTCATACAAAATGTTTCGTCTCAACTCAAAATATTTAGGGACACATATCTTTCCTTTATATAATAGATATCCATCATGGATATTGTAATTGTGGCCATATTAGGACCAAATGTGTAATTAGCTCTAGAACCTAGCCTCCATGCCTGTAAGAAACTGACTTACGACTCTCCACCCAACCCTCCATTATATAGATTTGAGTATTAATGGTGATGCTTGGAGTAATTAGAGCTATGTTTACATGTGTGATCTCCACCACTACATTTACACCTTCCATTGGAGCCTATAAGTGGTACATGTACTAACCTTTTGAGTTAAGTCTCTCTGAAGTCAATTTAACTTACATTAACTTGAGTGAATGCTTCTAAAAGGCTCTAGAGCTCTTTCGACAAAACCCTCTCTCCATGCTCCTCATGGGGGTTGAGCCCAAGACCTCCTCCTTGCCATCCTTGAGACTTAACTACTAGGCTAAGCTTATGACTTGTTTAATGCTCTAGAAACCTAATGTTATCATTGCCTTGAACCTTGCCAAGGCTACTTTTTAACATTTTCCCCCTTCAATAATTTCATCCTCAAAAATATGCTTAAAGGTTGTTGGGGGATTCTTGTGCAGAAAGGGATTTGAGTGTTTATAGGAGAAGGGAGAAAGATAAGAAGAAAGATACAGACACTAGAAGCTTCTGTAGATTCATTATAAGGAGAAAAGTACAATGGTGATGTACAATACAATCCAAATCTCTCTCTGCAAAATCCCAAAGAGTGCACAATCAACAAACAATCCAAATCTCTCTCTGCACCAGACCTCCACCTTCTCCAAGGTTGCACTTGTGCACACCTTGCACTCAAGCTTCCAATAGGGGGAGGGATGGACACCTTCTGTCGACACACGCATAGCTTCAATGGGACCTTGTGACCTTTTGTTGCATGGCGTAGCACTTCTCTGCACACTTCTAAGTCACTCTTCTTACACACCTTGTACTTCACTTCTCTGTGTCGCACACACCCTATATGTCTCTTACTCCTCTCTTAGTGTAGACTATGCTCACCTTGCTTGATCTTCAAGAATAATGCCTTGCCTTGATTTGAGTGTCAGTTCCCGTACGCTCCTAACTGCTAGAGTATCTTGGTGCTCACTTTGATGTCCCAAGATTATCTCCAAAAGTGGGCAGCCAATGAATCCTTGTTTTCTCCTATAGTGACTTTAGACTAAAACAAAAATTTTAATTGGGGGGCCATACTTTCACTTCTGCGTACGCTGCCACTTCACATACCTTCACATTTTGCCTTTTAATTCTTCAAATATGCACCTAAGAGAGGGTTCACCTTAACCTTCCAAACACTTTTAAAAACACTTTGAACCTTAGAGAATTATAGAAATACACTCTATTGCAACCAACTTTCTGCAATTATACCCTTTGTGAAAAATTAATTGTGCACTACTTGTGCACCTTGACACCCAAACTTTGAATGCTTTGACTTCATCCATGTTGACTTTGACTTTGAGATGTTGACTTTGACTACTTTGACTTTGATACTTTGACTTTCATTATGGTTGACTTTGACCAATATGACTTTTATGGGCTCAATAGTTGCCGACTCTCCATCCCGAAGAGCTACCAACCAAAACATTGGGCAAAGATGACACCATGATTCCTGGGTAAATGCATGTTAATGTGAACACTTTTTAGGAGTATTTATCGCTTTTAAGCCCATCACTTTTTAGCTATTTCAAAAGCCTTTTAAATAGAAAAAAAATAAATTCATAAAATTTCAATTTGCTAGACGTACGATCACTACTCATGTGGCGGCCTGCTGGGTATCATGGTTGGAACATCGATAGTAAATGTCATTATTCCTCACATAGTCCACAAGGTGATGAGTCTATGGATTCTGTGCCAGTGGAGCACAAAAGGTCCGCATGACTTTGTCAGTCATGAGAGAAAGCTACCATCAATGAAGTTGTTCCATCAGATGACAAAGGTGAAACACAATCTCTGGGAACGAGTATGAGCAGGTATGGGGTCTAGCATCCATGCATGCAACATTTACGTGCTCGCATGGCTAGGAGTAATTTCTATGGTTCTAATGTAAGAGCCACATTTTCGATAGAGGAGAGGCACCGTCCGTTAAGAGTCCATCATTGAACCGGAAGCAATGGACTAGGTAAGCTCCAAATTTGATATCAATCAATGTGTCGAATGCTATGTAATTTAATAGGTTAATTTTACAGCCAGTTAAATGGCAAGTAGCACCTAGTTCTCCAAGAAGCAGACAGCAGTTGCATTGTCATCAGTAGAAGCTGAATTTGTGGCCTTATCTCTCACGGCAAAAGAAGGCCTCTTTTGCTATGTAATTTAATAGGCTAATTTTACAGCCAGTTAAATGGCAAGTAGCACCTAGTTCTCCAAGAAGCAGACAGCAGTTGCATTGTCATCAGCAGAAGCTGAATTTGTGGCCTTATCTCTCACAGCAAAAGAAGGCCTCTAGATCCAAACGGTCATGCAAGAGCTCTTACCGACGATAGAGAAAACCAAACATGTTGATTTAAAGTTTCATTTTATACGTGATCTTTTAGAGGAGAAAAAACTTCATCTCTCATATCTATTAGCTCATCTAATGTGGGTTGATATGCTTATGAAGCCTATGGGAGCAGATAAGTTCATCTTTTGCAGGAAACATCTTGGAATCGTTGAAATCAAGTAACATCTATGTCACATTCCAGTACTCTAGTTACAGGGGAGTGTTGAAGCGGCTTAACTATGATTATGTGGTTGTGCCACGTATGAACCATGTGGCCAAACGCCATGTCTTGGAAATAATGGCTTAACAGTCACGGTTCACTCATGTGTCGCATGATATAACAATTCGTATGTATCTAACTGCTATATTGAATCATTAATACATACAAAAGTTGTTGTGTGTATCTTTGCGTTATCTGCAGGCTTGTGTAGGACCCTTCTTTTTTGCATCCACGAACCACAAAGATATAGGGACTCTACACTTAATCTTTGGTGCTACGACTGGAGTATTGGGCATGCATTTATGAAAAAATTTGCCTTGTTGATGCAAGTGGATATATCCAGCATATCCAAAAGTGTTAGACCACAGCGTACTCTACCAGAAAAAAGAGGATTTCCACACCGTTTACGGCTTGTCTATCGTTGGTATAGATCCAAGTACTATATCAGAAAAATTGATTAGTGAGGCAGATTGGTTTTCTTTCTTCAAGGTACTTGACTCAAGGGGGAGATGAAAGTTAAATATGTCAGGCAAGAATTCTATGACGCACTAATGGTGTTATATCACAAAGTCTACCAGGACGTACTAACAAACTACGAATTGTCTGTAAAATTCGCTAGACCCTTTGCATTTGAAAATTGTACCACTGCTCAAACATCAAAAAATCCAGCTATGTACCAGGTGGCATGGGTTGTAGCTATAGAAGCTCCTATTAAAAGATGCAGGAAGATGGGTACATTGCAATCGAAGATTAAAAGGTTTTACAGTTGTTTGAACGATGATGCTTCAGCACTTTTAGAGCCTTTGGATGTGAACCTGTAGGAATAGATTGAAGATGTTGAGTTAAATTCTCGACAAGGTATGTCAGTTGCTTCCATAAGGTACTACGGTTATACATACTTTAGAATTGTTAATTGATAGTGAACAAAATAAGTTGGATAGGGTCAAGCTTGATTTGGATCAAGCCAAGCTATCAAAGGCTACTGAGTCTAAGGTGACTACAATAGTCATTGAGATGAAAAAAAGTTGCAGGTATCCATAGATGAATTGAAACGTGATGTGAGAATGTCTCCTGAGAGGAGGATTCAGTTGGAGACACAAATTCAGATATATACTGTTAATCTAGAGCTGTTAGGGTTTGATCCAGATGAGAATGACAAGGTGCCTGAACTGGAGGTAATATTTAGCTTTATTGACATTGGTTGGAACATTTTTCTAAGGTTCAATACTGATCATTTGGATTGTTACATACACAGGCTGAATATAATTTGCATGAGAATCGGCTAAAGAGTGCAAATCGACATCTATCCTTTGTAAAGAACATGTTAAGCATGATGCATTCAAATGAATTATCACCATTATTGCCATTACTTCCCCCAGAGTTACCATCAGCCCTCTTACTCAGTGTTTCATCCATGTGCATAGTATGTGGTTTGAATATTGAGGAAAGGGTGAGTTTTATAGTGCACCTTATGCCATGCAACCATGCATATCACTATATTTGTTTTGTAGCACATTGTCGTGTGTTAGTCAATTGTTTAGGACCTGAATGTGGACTTGAAATACCAGAACATGTGCGGCAAACAATCTCTGGATTCTTTGATGGTGGATTCAACTTTCATAGCAGTAAGCTTGTCGTGTTGATTAATAATAATAATACTTTTTATCCATGGTTGTGGCTTCTTGGTTACTTGTTTTTGGAAGTAGATATTACTAATTAGGTTGCTACTTGTTACCTATTACTAAGTAGCTAATTCTTAGTTACTTGTTACTAAGTATCTATTACTAATAAGATTATTACTAGTTACCGAGTTGTTGATTCTCGGTAACTTGTTAGTATCTATTACTAATTAGCTTGTTACTAGTTAGCTATTACTAGGTTACTAAGTTATTACTAATTATCTTGTTAACAATTAGCTATTACTAAGTAGATGGTTCCTAGTTAGCCGTTAATAATTAGCTATTACTATTTAGCTTGTTACCAGTTAGTTATTACTAAGTAGCTAGTCCTTGGTTAGTTGTTTGTAATTAGCTATTACTAATTAGCTTGTTACCAGTTAGGTATTACAAAGTAGCTGGTTCTTAGTTAGTTGTTAGTAATCAGCTATTACTACTAAGCTAGTTAATAATTATCTATTACTAATAAGCTAGTTACTAATTAGCTATTACTAAGTATATGGTTATGGTTAGTTGTTTGTAACTAATTACCATGTTACTAGTTAGCTATTACTAAGTTGCTAACTCTGGGTTACTTGTTAGTAATTAGCTATTAATAATTAAATTGTTACCAATTAGTTATTACTAAGTAGCAAGTCGTTAGTTAGCTGTTAGAAATAGTTATTAATATATTAGTTTGTTACCAATTAGCTATTAATAATTAGCTATTACTAAGTAGCTATTACTAAGTAACTATTACTAAGTAGCTATTACTAAGTAGCTATTACTAAGTAGCTATTACTAAGTAGCTATTACTAAGTAGCTATAACTAAGTACCTAATTCGTCATAGCTATTACTAATTAGCTATTACTAATTATCTATTACTAATTAGCTATTACTAAGTAGCAGGTTCTTAGTTAGCTTGTTAATAAGTTATTATTAGTTAGCTTGTTACTAATCACCTATTACTAATTAGCTATTACGAATTAGCTACTACGAATTAATATTTAGTTTGTTAGTAATCAGCTATTACTAAGTAGCTATTACTAATTAGCTATTATTAATTAACTATTACTAATTAGCTATTATTGATTAGCTATTACTGATTAGCTTGTTACTAATTAGCTATTATTGATTAGCTATTACTGATTACCTATTACTGATTAGCTATTACGAATTAGCTATTACAAATTAGCTATTACGAATTAGCTATTATGAATTAGCTATTACTAATTAGCTATTACTAACTAGCTATTACTAATTAGCTATTACTAATTAGGTATTATTAATTTGCTATTACGAATTATCGATTACTAATTAGCTTGTTACTAAGTAGCTATTATGAAGTAACTAGTTCTTGGTTAGTTGTTCGTAATTAGCTATTACTAATTAGCTTCTTACTCATTAGCTATTACTAAGTATTTGATTGTTGGATAGTTGTTAGTAGTTAGCTATTACTAATTAGCTTGTTACTAATTCACGATTATTAATTAGCTATTACTAATTAGCTATTATTGATTAGCTAAAATTAGCTATTACACATTAGCTATTATGCATTAGCTATTATGCATTAGCTATTACGAATTAGCTATTATGAATTAGTTATATGAATTAGTTATTACTAATTAGCTATTAGTGATTAGCTATTACTGATTAGCTATTATGAATTAGCTATTACAAATTAGCTATTATGAACTAGGTATTAATAAGTAGCTATTACTAATTAGCTATTATTGATTATCTATTATTGATCAACTATTAATAAGTAGCTAATACTAATTAGCTATTATTGATTAGCTATTAATGATTAGCTATTACGAATTAGCTATTATGAATTAGCTATTACTAATTAGCTATAGTGAATTAGCTATTAAGAATTAGCTATTACTAATTAGCTATTATTAATTAGCTATCACTAATTAGCTATTACTAATCAGCTATTACTAATTAGCTATTACTAATTAGCTATTACTAATAAGCTATTACTAATTAGCTATTACTATTTAGCTGTTATTAATTCGCTATTACGAATTACCCATTACTAATTAGCTTGTTACTAAATAGCTATTACGAAGTAACTAGTTCTTGGCTAGTTGTTTGTAATTAGCTATTACTAATTAGCTTGTTACTAATTAGCTATTACTAAGTAGCTGATTGTTCGATAGTTGTTAGTAGTTAGCTATTACTAATTTTGTTACTAATTCGCGATTACTAAGGATCTAGTTTTTCGTTAGTTGTTTGCAAGAAGTCATCCATCAACTATCTCTTTCTTACTCTTTAACCCTCTAGTGGAACACTAATCTAGCTGGTTTCATTGTGCTAAGCAGTTGCTCATACCTCAATAGGAACAATTACCAACAATGCTGATGTTGCATACGATAGGGAGCTTGGGACAAGTGAGAATGTTGGATGTACATCATTTCCTGAAAGTAAGACTTATGCCCAATCTTCATCATCGAAAGAGAAAGAAAATATTCCATCTTCCTCCAAACACTGTGTGCAATGGATGCTAGTGTGGATCCTTGTCCAATTGACAACATGCATGATGTGGATTCCACACGCATTGACTTTCATAGTGGTCTAGATGGAATGATTGAGAATGTTCTTGATCTAGTTAGCAGCTCAGATATTCATCAAGCTAGTCACAACTCTGTAGTTGATAATGATCCTGTTGTTTGTTCAAACAAAGGTCATCTGCAGAATACAACGTATGATCCTAATCAAAGTCCAAATAGAGATGTTCTTCAAACAAATGCTACAAATGAAACCTCCTCGAAGCAAAACTATTGTAACCAGCCTCAGATTCTGACATGTGTGGATCCCCAACAAAGGTTGTAGGTGTTCATGTACAAGAGGATGCCACTCTAGCATAGTTTATGGCAAATGTAAAAAGAAATTTGCAAGTACCTGTGAAACGACAGAAGAAGCCAAGCCATTTGCACCCAATTACAAGGTGGCAGACTACTCAGTCACACTTGAACGGAGGTGTTGTACTTGATATAGAGGATCGTTTGAAAGAATTGTACCAGTGTTCACCCCCTTACATCATTGTCCTTTGTAATGGTTACAATCCGCACATGTGGCATCATCCAACTCTATTAGCTATCATCACAGTTTGTGATCAGCCTATTTTGTATCGATGTTAGTAAAATGTTTTGTTCTCTCTGCCTCGTATTATATACCCTATACATATTTGATAGCTCAATTATGTCATTGATTGTAATGATGTAAAAAATTCTTCTTTTGGTATTATATGGGCAAAATGGCGTTTGTCCATTACTTAAGCACCAATTTGGAAATAATTTGAAGTCTTAATGCCATCATAAACATTAGGAATGCATTTGTATGAATTTTACAATCAGTCCTCTCATGATGCCTATTTAGAATGATATGATTTGGATAGTAGTAAATAGTTTGAAAGTGAGGAAACTGATTTCACTATTTAGTTCTACTTTTCACCTTTTTACAACACCTCTTTGTAATGGTTACTATCCACATGTGACATTGTCCAAATCGATTAGCTCTGATAGGATTTTGTATTTAGCCTATTTTGTAACGACGTATTTATCCTATTCTGTACAATTTTTGATAGACTAACAGTGTCATTGATTGTAAGCTATAATGATGTTTGGCTTATACGTTAGATAAAGAACAAAGTTCCATCCACAGCTGTCACAAAAGACAGTCTTACATCCTCAGCAAGTCAATGTTCCTTCCAAAATCATGCTTCCACCCGCACATCAATTCATCTGTTTCAGGAATGCATGTTTTTTTCTGAGGGGGGTAAGCTGCCACACTTTATTTTTCCTTTTGAAATGGACGTTTAGCCTAAGCCTACTCCCCCGGACTTTAATTTTGAAATTGCAACTGTACAAGTGAACAGGCATAATACCCATGGGACCCCCCATATCCCACAAAGCAAGGGTTAGAAGAGTTACATAGTGTCTTGCCATAGCCAAGGATTGAACCCCCACCCCTACCTCAAGAGGTGAAGAGCCAATCCAACTGAACTGAGCCATACTCTTTTTTTTTTTAGAGAAGGAAAAAAATGAATATTAATATAGGAGAGTTACAAACTGTGCTAGGGGCAAACCCTCACCAAATATAGATAAACACTCCACCTCTTTTTTTAGACAAGAAGAAGATTAGATTAATGATGGTATGTGTAAGTGTACAGAGGGAAGGATCCCACACAAGGGTCCCAGATTACAATAAATACTCAGCAAATACTACTGGAGCAAATGACATACATTTGGGCAGGATACAAGCCAGAGAGATACAAAGGTTCCTGATACACAAGCTCATGTACATGAGAAAATCATGTCAAATCTAGAACTAGAGTACAACTTAAGTAATGAATATCTCCACTGGTTGGGGGAGGTGTTATACAGATGTCTAGACAATTGAAAATCCTCAGGAGGGGTTGTCTTGATAGCAAGAAGACACCTCACTACAATGTTTTTGAACCCTCTGCAGCTCTTGAATTTCTGCAACATGTATCTGGCAACATCAGCAAGGTGAATAGGCCTGTGGGAAGTGCATTGAAGAAGCCTCTCCTACAGCACGTTCTTGTGTAGTAGCAATACCTGAAGACAAGCAGGAGATACGTTAGTGATATCCATTATAGCAGAGTCCTAAATGATCCCACCATTGATAGTGAGGTCATTCTAGCTAGAGTATCCCTTCTTGCAACACTTATGCTCTTTGATTCCCATTTTGCAATTGTTCTACAGAGATAGCCATCCAATCTAGATGCTTTCCTAAAGAAAAAAGTCAGAACGAGTAAAGTACTTCTCATTAGGGCAACATGCCTTTTTAACCTCCATCCAAGCCTTCCATAATCTACAACAAAGGGAACTGCCTACAACAACAAAAAAGTGAGGAGACACAATAATATCCCATAAAGAATGATCTTGCCAGGATTTATAGTTTTCTATATAAAAGTTTTTAGTGTTTCTTTGTATGAGGTTATCCCACATGTCAGAAGAATCCAAGGATCTAGCTATCCATTTAGAAGCTTTATTAGGGAGGCAGCAGATGTTCCACTTGATTGAACTTCTCAGCACAGAAATGGTTAGTGAAGAAACTAGTTTATAATTATCTAGTCAAATCATGTACTGCATAATGCAAGAAAAAAATTTGTCCAACATCACATGGGTATTACAAATTCCAGGGCATACTGTTATAAACGGCCTTATACACATCACCATTTATGGTAAACATGTCTGTGCAATCGTGGATTGGTGATATGGGTATTTTAATGCATTTTACAAGATGGGAATACATATAAGATGGTGGTCTTGTTTCTAATAGCCTATAGACATTTTCTTCTAGTCTCTCATAAAATAAACCCACCACATAATACGTTCCTGAAGCTATCAGGTTGTTCCACGCATCCATCACATTCTTCGGACTGAACTATTTTCCTTGTGTGCACTTTAATAAATAGAAATCTGCACCTTCATCATTGTCCTCTTATGCATTGACTGCAAAGTTGTCATCCACTGCCAATGCATCTGATAGGTAGTTTCCATCACCTTCAAATGTAAAATTGGAAAAGGATTAGCCTTCTGCTTCATCTGACTCACAGATAAGAGTCAAAGTATGGTACGCCCAATTTTGAACGTGGCATTTGTTGATGCATCTTTGCCACTGACCATGGATACAATGAAAGCAATAACATGTTAGTTCTCTGACACCAATGCACTGTCCACCTAACCTTGAATAGCCACAAATTGAATGCAAGGATCAAACTTGAGATATCCCCTTACAATCCCAAGCCTTCTCCCGATTCACTTTGTCAATCTTCACTTCCCAGAAGACCCGTGTGACATCTCTCCCTTTTGACTTTGACAAATGTCCCCTGAGAAATTTCACAACATCTCCAGCACACTTTAGCATTGCACCTTCAGGTTTAATTTGTTCATGGGTTAGCGCCCTTTTCACACTGCACCTGCACCATCATGTTCTCCCTTCCCGTGCCCTGACTCAAAGAAGTTCCATATCATAGTCATGCTTGTTAGCCCTGAATATCTTCCTACGAAGTAAAATGGACGTTTAACTTTAAATTGAGAAGTTGCACCATCTGACCATACCCAATCTTGGCTTAATTCAAGATTTAGCTCTCTCAACCATTGCCAATGTAATTGGAAACAATGTTGCACAAAAAGGGTGTCATGCTTCTTGTCATCGGATATGAAGAAGTGGATCACCTTTTTAGGAAAACCCTCCAAACGAAAATATGTGATATGCACAAAAATAGTTACCTGTACAGACCACCAATGCATAGATTGTATTTCATTTTGCTCGCGGAATGTATAGTTTTCTGCAAAATCAACCACTGAAACCACAACATCACCTGGGAATTCAGAGACACACATCTTAAACTGATTCACTTGCCATAAATAAATGAGATTGTTCTTGATAAATTTCTTTAGATTTTTCTCAAATAATCTTGTTACAACTTTAGGACTCATCTCCCTCTTTATCAATTCTTTCCTTTTATGAACTTGTCCTTCATATGTTGACTCGACATCTTCAAAGATCTTTACAGGAATATGATATTCCTCAATGCTAGTCTCTCTCGGACACCACTTAAAATGTCCTACTCCGTAATCAGAGCACTCACCCATCACACATTTGTACTGGTGGAATGTGGTATCATTTTGACGTGGACATAGAATATTCTCTATAATGCTGCTAATCGATCGAGATGTAGTTGCTGAAACATTGCACCTTGATGTCTCCCCCACTTGACAAATAGAACAATCACATTTACAAAGACAGCTATGCACGATCGAGCTTGATTGACATAGGAGATTGATTGCATCCTTAAGGTATGACATTTGAACGTGATAAATGCATCAACATGTGAATCTGTCTTTCAATCTCTTAACAAAATATGGCTTCAATGATTTGAACTTTCGAAGCTGGATATTTATCATTGGATGCAACTGTTTGAAGTGTATAAATAGCTCCATCTACATTACACAAACAAGTGGTTATTAGTAGTCACTAATTAGCTAGTTATCAATTTGCTATTACTAAGTAGTTGGTGGTTAGTTGTTACAAGGTGTTAGATTGTTGCTAGTTAGTTCTCAGTAATTAGCTATTGCTAATTAGCTTGTTCGTAATTAGCTATTATTAAGTAGCTAGTTCTTGGTTAGCTATTTGTAATTAGCTATTACTAAGTAGCTGGTTCTTATTTAGTTCTCAGTAATTGACTATTACTGAGAACAATTAGCTTGTTAGCAATTAGCTATTACTAAGTAGTTGGTTCTTGGTTAGCTGTTTATAATTAGCTATTACTAATTAGCTTTTTACTAATCAGATATTACTAAGTAGTTGGATCTTGGTTAGCTATTTGTAATTAGCTATTACTAATAAGCTTGTTACTAATTAGCTTGTTTACTAATTAGTTCTTGGTTAGCTGTTTGTAATTAGCTATTACTAATTAGTTTGTTACTATTACTAAGTAGCTGGATCTTGGTTATATGTTTGTAATTAGCTATTATTGATTAGCTTGTTACTAATTAGCTATTACTAATTAGCTTGTTATTATCTAGCTATACTAAGTAGTTGGTTCTTGGTTAGCTGTTTGTAATTAGCTATTACTAATTAGCTTGTTACTAATTAGCTTGTTACTAATTAGCTATTACTAATTATCTTGTTATTAATTAGCTTGTTACTAATTAGTTGTTACTCATTATCTTGTTACTAATTAGCTATCACTAATTAGCTTGTTAGTAATTAGCTATTACTAAGTAGCTTGTTCTTGGTTAGTTGTTTGTAATTAGCTATTACTAATTAGCTTATTACTAATTAGCTATTACTAATTAGCTTGTTACTAATTAGCTTGTTACTAACTAGCTTGTTACTAATTAGCAATTACTATTTAGCTTGTTACTAATTAGCTATTACTAATTAGCTTGTTACTAATTAGCTATTATTAAGTAGCTTGTTCTTGGTTAGTTGTTTGTAGTTAGCTATTACTAATTAGCTTGTTACTAATTAGTTATTACTAATTAGCTTGTTACTAATTAGCTTGTTATTAACTATTTAATTAGCTTGTTATTAACTATTTAATTAGCTTGTTACAAATTGGCTTGTTTCTAACTAGCTTGTTACTAATTAGCTATTACTAATTAGCTTGTAAGTAATTAGCTATTACTAAGTAGCTGGTTTTTGGTTAGCTATTTGTAATTAGCTATTACTAATTAGCTTGTTACTAATTATCTTGTTACTCATTAGCTTGTTACTCATTAGCTTGTTACTAATTAGCTTGTTAGTAATTAGCTATTATTAAGTAGTTAGTTCTCGGTTAGATGTTTGTAATTAGCTATTACTAATTAGCTTCTACTAATTAGCTATTACTAAGTATCTTGTTACTAATTAGCTTCATAGTGATTAGCTATTACTAAGTAGTTGGTTATTGGTTAGTTGTTTGTAATTAGCTATTACTAATTAGCTTGTTACTAATTAGTTATTACTAAGTAGCTGGTTCTTGATTACCTATTTGTAATTAGCTATTGCTAATTAGCTTGTTACTAATTATCTATTACTAAGTGGCTTGTTACTAATTACCTATTACTAAGTAGCTCGTTCTTGGATAGTCATTTGTAATTAGCTATTACTAATTAGCTTGCTACTAGTAACCTATTACTAAGTAGCTGGTTCTTAGTTAGTTCTCAATAATTAGCGACTACTATATAGCTTGTTAATAGTTAGTTATTATTAAGTAGCTAGTTGTTGGTTAATTGTTTGTAATTAATTATCTAATAATCTATTACTAATTAGCATGTTACCAATTAGCTATTACTAAGTAGCTAGTTCTTTTTTAGTTGTTAGTAATTATCTACTACTAATTAGCTTGTTAGTAATTAAATATTACTAAGCAGCTAGCTCTTGGTTAGCTATTTGTAATTAGCTATTACTAATTAGCTTCTACTAATTAGCTATTACTAAGTAGCTGGTTCTTTGTTAGTTGTTTGTATATAGCTATTACTAATTAGCTTGTTACTAGTTACCTATTACTAAGTAGCTGGTTCTTAGTTGTTAGTAATTAGCTATTACTATTTAGCTTGTTAAGAGTTTGTTATTATTAAGTAGCTACTTCTTAGTTAGTTGTTAGTAATTAGTTATTACTAATTATCTTGTTACCAATTAGCTATTACTAAGTAGTTGGTTCTTTGATGGTTATTAGTAATTAGATATTACTAATTAGCTTGTTACTAATTGGCTATTACTTAAGAGCCAATTTCTTGGTTAGTTGCTTGTAATAAGCTATTTTGAAATAGCTTGTTACTAGTGAGTTATTACTATTAACTTGTTACTAGTTAGCTATTACTATTAGATTGTTACTATAAGTTACTTGTTACTGGTTCTTGTATAATTAGCTAAAATCGTGAACTCATGATTGAAAATAGGATTACCTGAGATACATCAAGAAGGTGAACAGGATGCTCCAAATATTGATTTCTGCCAAGTCGGGTCCTGCTTATATCCTTTTTATTTGGTGACACCCTGCTGTCTGTTGTCCGAAACGTGATAGTCAGATGCTTGACCTCTTGTGTGATACATGTGGTACGTGTTGCCCTACCAGTTGCCTTCAAAAAACTATGATGTATCATAGACAACTTTCCTGCTTACTCCCAATACCCTAGAAAGTCTTGTAATATTTATGTGATTTGTTGATGAATATGCATCACTATTTAGAGCCATCATCAATGTTGATCTCTTCAACACAAGGTCATCAGAATTCTTTCTCATACTTTGTAGTGTATTCCGAAGATTGATGAGGGCACATGTTACATGATCTTTATTACTGCCAATTGCATCAAAAAGTTGCCCAATACATGGACTCTACAACATCCTATTTAGTGCCTTGATTTTATCTTCACAACATAAGTGTCTAGTTTGATTTTTAAAATACTTGATGATCTTATCCACAATGCCATCCAAGTTGCTTGAACTGCAATAAGCATTACCCTCCACATTAATGCCCGACCTTGACATTATTGTGTCTCTATATTTCCTTTTATTTTCCTTCTTATAACATCTTAATGCTTGCTGATCACTATCCCCTACTAGTATTGTATTAACTTCCATGAGTTCGCTTGTCCGAGATTGCCCTGTATCAACACACTACAAATGATGAAGAAACCATAAATACAATAACATCTACCACTCATCAATCCACTTTATTATATTGACTTTACATTGAGTATGCTCGCCTGATCACTTATGTATGTAGACTTGTTATACCACTTTTAAACCTACAGCAATCATCCAAAATCTCAGATGTTAGATACAATGAATGAACAATATGAAACTAAATGGACATTATTAGGCATACTTTTAAACCTGCAACAATCATCCACAATCTGAGATGTTACTCGTATATAACTTCCCTTTTTTTTAGAGAACAGGAAAAAAGTAGATTGATGAGGGAATCGTATAAAATGTGCAGGGGCCAAGAGCCCACACATCACCATAAAATCAATGTCATCAGTCTTTACAACGAGAAGCTGCACCATCTGACCATACCCAATGTTGGCTTAAGTCAAGCTTTAGCTCTCTCAGCCATTGCCAATGTAATTGGAAACACTGTTGCACAAAAAAGGTATCATGCTTCTTGTCATCAAATATGAAGAAGTGGATTACCTTTTTAGGAATGATCTCCAAATCAAAATATGTGATATGCACAAAAATAGTTATCTGTACAGACTCAGGATGCAGCACGTAGAAAAAATACATATAGTGATGGAGTTCCTCTCACTGTTCCCACTCAACATGCAGCATGTAGAAAAACTCATAGGCGAGAAGAGGTACTGCGGCATAATCTCCAACATGCAACACACAGAAAAATAGTTATCAATATTCCCCACTCAGGACGCAACGTGCAGAAAAAATGCTTATAGTGATGGAGTCCCTCTCACTGTTCCCGACTCAACATGCAGCACGCAGAAAAACTCTCGGGCGAGATGAGGTACTACGACATACTTCTCTAACATGCAGCACGCGGCAAAACCCACATCATGAACACTCCATGGAGGGAGTTGGAAAATCATTCCTACTATGCAACCCATAGAAATCGCATCAAGCTTTCTAATGTCTTTTCTATCCCAAGGATACATGTTGGTGGTGGCTTCCAAAGTCTGTTTCTGGCTCTTAACACTAGTTCTGTACTAAGACACTTGAGTGTCTTGGGACACTTAAGTGTCCTACTTTTACACCAAATTGATTGATTTTTCTTGATGACACCGTTGAGGCTTTGATGGGATACTCACTTGGATTTGATAACGCACATCATGTACTTTTAGAGAAAAATATAATCTTTGACATTTTAGAACCTTAGATGGGTTATTAAATGAAGAAGAAAATGGGGATTTTTGAAAACTCAACTTTCAGCATAACTGAAAAAATAACACAATTCAAACATTTTGACAAATTGGATATGTTTTAGGAAATGGAAAGCTATTCATGGACTTTGGCAGTGTAAAGAAAGTGTCTAGGGATCTTTGGAGAAGGTTGAACACTTACATAAGTGATAAACATGGACTCAAAACTTGTCTTCTCTAGAGCACTGCCATTTATCACACCTTTTCAAGAATGGCTCACTATAACTTGTGTGTAAGTGAGATTGTAGAGAATTGGCAAGTTATCAATGGATAACCTTCGTACTAATTGAATGCATATTTTTATTCAAAGTTAGAAGGCCTCCGCTTTGAACTAGTAGCCATTGCATTTGGTGCTCACTTTCATGCTGAATTGGCAAAGCATATATTTCTATGTTCACAAAAAGAACATAGCTCCAAAAGTTGAATAAAAAATTATGATGAAAATAATAATTATTTAAATGTTTCTAAGTATTAAACCTTCCAAAATATGCTTTCATGCCATGTTTCATTCTTAATCTCGACAAATAATATGTGATCTGCAATGGTGATCATGATAAGAATGAAAATAATTGGCATACATATTTCATTTGACAAAAAGAAGATGGCATCCATGATGGAAATGATGAAATGTTTTTAAATGATCCTTATCATTTTATGATATCAAAGATTATATCAAAGACTTTTGAGTATGTGTCCACAAACTATTCATGATTGTATTTTTAGAATTGGTTGATGCCCACACAACAAAAGATTCTTGGTTCTATCCAAAGACATGAGAATTTTGGTGGATTTCAATAAATTATTTAGCCTCGTATATGTAATCTTTGGTTTGTTATGTCACACATTTTCTACTTGGTAACTTGAATGTGTACACCATGAATGATGTCCATAAATTCTTTTGAGTCATATATGTAGGCTTTAGTTTTCTATTTTTGGTGACTAGAGTCATATCAGTTGATTTTATATGTGTATACCTTGGTTGTTGTCTTCAGAACTTGTTTGATTGTTGGCACATTTGTACACTTCTATGGATTCGCATAAGTTTGTTTGAACCATAATTAGAACTAGTTGCTGTTTTTTTGTGTACAACGTCAAAATAATTGATTTTATTTGAATTGAAATGATTTTTCTAAGTGCATTTGAGGTTCATACTATGTGAGCTATGTTTCAAGGAATGCGTATAATTTTTTCATTCATATGATGAATTTTTTTCTTTTGATAAAAATACATTTGATCAAGAATTTTCATCATGTTCACTACCATAGCATGTTGAGAGGCTATTTACATGAACACAAAACATGATTTATTGTGTTTTATAATTTTTCATTAACCTTTGAATTTTATTTAATATGTGTGTTAAAGGATTTTCTCAAATTCTCTTTGTAGAAGATATGTGATTTTTTGGAAATTTGTCAAAAAAGGACACTTAAGTCTCCTGTTTTGGTACCAAACTAGTGTTAACAGAGTCGATTTTCCACTTCAACTTGGGCTAATAATATTCAATACAGAGATTTTGGGTCGACCCTATTCTTGGTAGTGTGAAAGTTAGGGAACGTGAAGTGCAATGAGTAGAAGCAAATGCGAGAATCGATTCTTTGGAGTTGATTAAAGCCTCCGATTTTGTGTTGCACATGTACGTCTTCCATCGCCCATCAAGACAATCACTGAAAGATTTGGTCATGACTCGTTACAAGAGCACAGGATCAACAAAACAGCAGCCAAGAAAACTTCTGCCTTGCATGCTCCATAACGAATGTATGGATGCCAAAGACAATAATCAGCTATGCAGAAAAACTCCCAAGCAAGATGAGGTATTGTGGCAGACTCTCCAACCTACAGCAAGCAGAAAAAACCACGTCATGAATGCTCCAGCATGTGTATTGCCACCTACTCTTGCCCCACCACCTCTCTTTTACTCCTCTTTCAATAACCATTGCATGATGTTCAGCTAAAAAGGATATGGTTTTTCTAGCTAATTAACTATGTCCCGAACATCTCTTTTTTGTAACCATTAACATGCTTTCACCCTATAATCAATCTATAGAAGCTTCTAGTGTCTGTATCTTTCTTCTTATCTTTCTCCCTTCTTCTACAAACACTCAAATCCCTTTCTGCACAAGAATCCCCCAACAAAATTTGGCACGCACGATGGGACGACAATGAGATTTGAGCATGGGAGAAGCAATTTGCAAAGTGTAGAAGAGTTCAAGGGTACCGACAGTACTGTACTGACTTAAGAAGTAGTCCGTCTTCCATTAGAATTGTCTTAAACTTAGAGGATTATGAACAGCTCATGACCGCAACCTGGTCTCAAAGCTTGAGGGTCCCTTGCAAAGCAACAAGAAGGAAGGTTATTCGAAGATCAACTAGTCCATTTTCATTGACACCATTAGTAAAGAATATGGCAGCCCAGGTAGATTTGGAAACTTTACTTTCTAGATCGAATCTCAAATTTCCATCCTTCAGAGGGCTAGCACAAGAAGATCCAGATAAGCACATTAGGAGATTCTTAGCATTATGTAAAATAAGAGGTTTGATGGGAAGAGAGAACACATTTCTGATTCTTTTGCGTGCAACATTAGAAGGGCTAGCAGACAAATGGTTTAGTCAGTTTGCTAACAACCATTTCACCACATGGGACTTGATGAAGGAAGCATTTAGGACACACTTCTAACAAGGGAACACAATTGAAAACATTATTGAAGAATTAGAAAATTTAAGACTAGGTCTTGGGGAGACCTTCCTAGAATTTGTTACCAGGGCTAAGGCATTAATGGCCAAACTGCCAGACCCTCCCCATGATTCTTTTATCAAGAAGTGGTTGGCCAAACCACTTCCCATATCAACACAATGTAAAATAAAGGATTTAGTTTTATCGACAGCAACAATAGAAGAATTTATCAATATAGCTACAAGATTGGAACAAATTAGATAATAGTATGGGGCAAGCTCTTTCAATTTATCATATCCTACAGAACTTGAAGACCTAGTAATTCAGCTAAGGAAAGAGTTTGAGAGCTTAAAAAGGAATAAGTCCCATAAAGAGGAGGAGAGTGTGGTGACTCAGTTGAGGAGGGAAATTGAAGCATTGAAGCTACAAAAGGAAGAGGAAGCCCAAGCAGAAGAGCTGGCTTAGCTTCGATAGGAGTTGCAAGAACTCAAGGGAGGTGGCATCAAAAGTGGGCTATGGTGTACCATCTGCAGCAAGCAGGGTCATGTGGTAAGTGAATGTCCATTGTTAACTTTAACTTGCTAGTTATGCAAGAAAGTTGGCCATGAAGCCCAAAAATGTCAGTCAAGAGGTATGCCTGCAACAACATATTGGACACAAGGAGGATCCCAACCACCAGCTAATGTGATGGTGGCTACACCTAATCAAGGTAACAATTACAACCCTAGACATAGGGATACCTTTGGAAATGGGCCAAGGAGGCCAATTATCTATTTCAGATGTGGAGAATGTGGGCATTACCAAAGTAGGTGTACTCTATCAAAAAATGCCCCTCCTCGTAGGAACTACCCAGAGGCTAGGGATCATTCTACTAATTGTTGCCCTAAGAACTAGGCATCTTCATCTCAGCCCCACGTTCAAATGATTGTTGTGAGCAAAGAAGAGGTTGTGGAACAAGTCAATGTGCCATCGCCATCTACCAGAGTGGTGCAGTTAGAAGAAATTGAATCTTTTACAGTGCACACAAGAATCAAGGGGAAGGCTCAATTGGACATAGGTCAAGAATCAAGGATTAATGAGTTGAACAAAGACAAAGAGACATCTCATGGCAAAGCCAACACATGTGCAGATACAAGACAAAAAGAAAATGTCATAGGTACTAGTGATGCCATTGGACATGCATTCAGCAGGGCTCATGGGGAGTTTGATAATTCAAATAGAGCCCATGCTCTTAAGGAATCAGAAGCTTCAAAACTACTCAAGTCCATGAAAAAGGAGTTCAATATTTTTTATTTAATAAGGATGGATATGAAATTCAAGTCAGAGCTCTTGCAGATAATTGATGAGGCTTCCACAACAAGTTTAGTGGTAAAGGTTTTTGTTATGCATAAAGATAAAATTGTAGGGGAGCACCCCTCACATATTACAAGAGCCCTCCGCTAATAGTCTCTATCAAAGGTCATGAGTTCCAAGGATTCATTGTAGATGGTGGTTCTGGCATTAACTTGATGCTTGAACATACCATGAAAAAGATTGGACTACACTCTTCAAGACCTGCCAACTTCACTGTAACACTGGCAGACCAAAGCATAGTAAGGCCTATGGGAGTGGTTCCTGGAGTCCCAATCGAGATATAAGGTACTATCTTTAACTTGGACTTTGTTGTTCTAAGGCTACCACAGGTAGAAGGAAGTTTCCCCTTGTTGATTGGGCGACCTTGGTTAAGGCATGACATTGTGTTGCATGACTAGGGTAAGGACACAATGTGGGTGAAGCAAGAGGGAAAAGAGTTGCATCATATATTTTTAGAAGAAGGACTAGATAATCAAAGACATACCACCATGATGCAGACAATTGGTATTTGTATGGAAGAAGAATGGTTGGACAACCCAGAAGCAGATCTAATTGAAGAAGCAAATTTATATGAAGAAGAAAACATGTTGGCTTGTCTCCATGCAGAAGACCCATCTTCCTGCTCTGGAATTTTTCCAAACTCAAGTAGAGAAGAAGCCTATGAAGAAACAGAGGACATCATTCAGGTTACAGATTTGAGTGAGACAGTCTCAGTCAAAGGCCATAGAAGAGAGAAGAAAAGAAAAGTCCTTAAGTGCAACAGTGATGAAGCTACTTCAAATCCTATATCAATGGCTAGTTTGTTATGGATATTGGTATGGATATCATCTGTTATGTCAATTTTTATGATAGTAAGTGCAGGGCTTTACAAGGATGTGGAAGGAGTACGTGTAAGTCTTTCGAAACAGAGGGTTCCATTGGATGAAGAAGCTGGAATAGTAAAAATGAAATTCTTTAGATTAAGTTATAAAGTAGTTGAAACAAAGATACAAAAGATGCAGTATGGAGGAGACAATATTCTAATGAAGGATTTAGGGTAGCCTATCAGATGGTCAGTATGCCCAAAAAGAAGACAAAACAAATGAAGTGTAGTACAATTGGAGATTATGGAGGGGTTTCTCTTAGTCATCATATCATGGCTCAAGGCCTATCATCAAAACAACTGAAGATTTATGGATCACCTGGAATAGGCACAATCTGTCCAAGTTGTACATAGCTTTCTTATTCCATTTTTGCTTAAGTTTTAGAAGTTTTTATACATTTTAATACATGTTCTTTGCATTTTTATGCATATTAAAAGCCAATTTACAGCCCTTTGCATGATAATATTTTTTAGAAATTTTTTGGAATTTTTAAAGCATTTTTAGAATTTGTTTTAGATTTTTTTCTAGAATTTTTGAATTTTTTAAGGTGAATTTCTTGATAAAATGGAGAAAAAAGGAATCTCTCTGTGGTTTTGAGGGAGAAAAGTAGCCTAGAATTGTAGGGAATCTTTTGAGAATTTTGTTTTTTTTTTTGGATTTTATTTGTAATTTTTATCTATTTTTTTGGTATTTTTCAAAAAAACGCCGCCTCGCGGCTAGTTTTCCTCTTTATAAAATTAAAATAATAATAAAAAAAAAAATCCGCCCCCCCCAAGTGGACCCCCCCACTCCCATTTTTAATTTTTAAATTTATTTTTGCCAACAACCCCACGGATAACATAAAAAAATAAAAATTAAAGTTAAAAAAAAAAGAGATATATTTTTTTATTTTTTCTTGGTTCAATGCTTTTGGCTCTAGATTGCACGTCAAATGGCCATTTTTTTCAAACTTGGGGTCATTTTCATGTCTTTTGGCACCTTTGAACTCATTTTTTGACTTAGTTTTTTCCAAAATCCCAGCTGTTTTATGACTTTTGGTCATAACCCACATGTTTTGAGCACATTTATCATGTGTTTTTCATTACGCACACGGTCCACATGGTCTATTCTCAAATTATTTTACCATATGTTTCACATTTTCCCATATGAACCCTCTATATCTTTACTATTTTCTCCTTTTGACCCTCTCCAGAGCCCACAACCCTACTCGCTGACCTCCCTTTAGCCTTCTCACAAGCCCCATCCTTATTCCTCCATACCCTATCCCTCTCCCCCCCTGCAGCCCTCCCTTTCCTCTCCTTCCTACCTCCATTCGCCATCCTTTGCTTTTTCGTGCAAAATTTCCACTTTTGATTCTTCTTTGGTGTTTGTTCTCTATTGCTCCTCGTGGACTTGGTAGCTGCTCAAGTGTCCTTTTGAAGATTTTGCAGCACAAGAGGGTGAAAGCATGTTAATGGTTACAAAAAAGTGATTTCCAGGACATAGTTAATTAGTTTGAAAAACCCGATCCTTCTTAGCTGAACATTGTGCAATGGTTATTGAAAGAAGAGTAAAAGCGAGTTCGTGGGGTGAGAGTAGGCGGCAGTACGCATGCTGGAGCGTTCATGATGTGGGTTTTTCTACTTTTTGTAGGTTGGAGAGTCTACCGCAGTACCTTATCTCGCCTAGGAATTTTTTTGCATAGTTGATTGTTGTTTTTGGCAGCCATACATTTGTTATGGAGCGTGCAAGGCAGAAGTTTTCTTGGCTGCTATTTTGTTGATCTTGTCATGTTGTAACGAGTCATGAAAAAATCTTTCAAGGATTGTCTTGATGGGCGATGGAAGACGTACATGCGCAACATAAAATCGAAGGCTTTAATCAACTCTAAAGAATCGGGTCTTGCATTTGCTTCTGCTCATTGCACTTCAGGTTCCCTAACTTTCACGCTGCCAAGAATAGGGTCGACCCAAAAGCTCTGTATTGGATATTATTAGCCCAAGTTGAAGTGGAAAATTGAATCTGTTAAGAGCCCGAAACAGACTTTGGAAGCCACCACTAGCATGTATCCTTGGGACAGAAAAGACATTACAAAGCTTGATGCAATTTCTATGGATTGCACAGTAGGAATGCTTTTCCAACTCCCTATGTGGAGCATTCATGACGTGGGCTTTTCTATGTGTTGCATGTTGGAGAGTACGCTGCAGTACCTCATCTCGCCTGGGAGTTTTTCTGTGTGCTGCATGTTGAGTGGGGAACAGTGAGAGGGACTCCATCACTATAGGCAATTTCTCTGCATGTTGCATCCTGAGTGGGGAATATTGATAACTATTTCTCTGCGTGTTGCATGTTGGAGAGTACGCCGCAGTACCTCTTCTCGCCTATTAGTTTTTCTACGTGCTGCATGTTGAGTGGGAACAGTGAGAGGGACTCCATCACTATACGTATTTTTTCTACGTGCTGCATCCTAAGTCTATACAGATGACTATTTTTGTGCATATCACATATTTTGGTTTGGAGATCGTTCCTAAAAAGGTAATCCACTTCTTCATATTTGATGACAAGAAGCATGACACCTTTTTTGTGCAACAGTGTTTCCAATTACATTGGCAATGGCTGAGAAAGCTAAACCTTGACTTAAGCCAACATTGGGTATGGTCAGATGGTGCAGATTCTCATTGTAAAGACTGATGACATTGATTTTATGGTGATGTGTGGGCTCTTGGCCCTTGCACATTTTGTACAATTTCCTCATTAATCTACTTTTTTCCAGTTCTCTAAAAAAAAGGAAGTTATATACGAGTAACATCTCAGATTGTGGATGATTGTTGCAGGTTAAAAAGTATGCCTAACAATGTCCATTTAGTTTCATATTGTTCATTCATTGTATCTAACATCTGATTTTTGGATGATTGTTGTAGGTTTAAAAGTGGTATAACAAGTCTACATACATAAGTGATCAGGTGAGCATACTCAATGTAACGTCAATATAATAAAGTGGATTGATGAGTGGTAGATGTTATTGTATTTATGGTTTCTTCATCATTTGTAGTGTGTTGATACAAGGAAATCTCGGACAAGCAAACTAATGGAAGTTATTACAATACCAGTAGTGGATAGTGATCAGTAAGCATTCAGATGTTATTGGAAGGAAAAGAAAAGGAAATATAGAGACACAATAATGTCAAGGTGGGGCACTAATGTCGAGGGTAATGCTAATTGCAGTTCAAGCAACTTGGATGGCTCTGTGGATAAGATCATCAAGTATTTTAAAAATCAAACTAGACACTTATGTTGTGAAGATAAAATCGAGGCACTAAATAGGATGTTGCAGAGTCCATGTATTGGGTAACTTTTCGATGCAATGGGCAGTAACAAAGATCATGTAACATGTGCCCTTTTCACCAATCTTCGGAATACACTGCAAAGTATGAGAAAGAATTCTGATTACCTTGTGTTGAAAAGATCAACATTGATGATGGCTCTAAATAGTGATGCATATTAATCAACAAATCACATAAATATTTCAAGACTTTCTAGGGTATTGGGAGTAAGCAGGAAAGTCATCTATGATACGATTGGACGGTTAAGTACAGTTGAGTCTGATCATGGTTTTTTGAGGGCAACTCGTAGGGCAACACGTACCACATGTATCACACAAGAGGTCAAGCATCTGATTATCACGTTTTGGACAATAGAGAGTAGGGTGTCACCAAATAAGAAGGATATAAGCAGGACCTAACTTGGCAGAAATCAATATTTGGAGCATCCTATTCACCTTCTTGATGTATCTCAGGTAATCCTATTTTCAATCATCAGTCATCAATTTAATATTTTAGCTAATTATACAAGAACATGTAACAAGTAACTTATAGTAACAATCTAATAGTAATAGCTAACTAGTAACAAGCTAATAGTAATAGCTAACTAGTAACAAACTATTTCGAAATAGCTTATTACAAGCAACTAACCAAGAAACTGGCTCTTAAGTAATAGCTAATTAGTACCAAGCTAATTAGTGATAGCTAATTACTAATTACCATCCAAGAACCAACTACTTAGTCATAGCTAATTGGTAACAAGATAATTAGTAATAACTAATTACTAACAACTAACCAAGAAGTAGCTACTTAATAATAACAAACTCTTAACAAGCTAAATAGTAATAGCTAATTACTAGCAACTAAGAACCATCTACTTAGTAATAGGTAATTAGTAACAAGATAATTAGTAATAGCTAACTACAAAAAACTAATTAGTAATAGCTAATTACAAACAGCTAACCAAGAACTAATTGTTTAGTAATCTTTAATTACTAACAAGCTAATTAGTAGTAGATAATTACTAATGACTAACTAAGAACTAGCTACTTAGTAATAGCTAATTGGTAACAGGCTAATTAGTAATAGATTATTAGTAATAATTAATTACAAACAATTAACCAACGACTAGCTACTTAATAATAACTAACTGTTAACAAGCTAAATAGTAGTCGCTAATTGCTGAGAACTAACTAAGAACCAGCTACTTAGTAATAGGTTGCTACTAGCAAGCTAATTAGTAATAGCTAACTACAAACGACTATCCAAGAACCAGCTACTTAGTAATAGGTAATTAGTAACAAGCTACTTAGTAATAGCTAATTAGTAGCAAGCTAATTAGCAATAGCTAATTACAAACAGCTAACCAAGAACCAGCTACTTAGTAATAGCTAATTAGTAACAAGCTAATTAGTAATAGCTAATTACAAGCAACTTAGAAGCTAATTAGTAATAGGTAATTATAAATAGCTAACCGAGAACCAACTACTTAGTAATAGCTAATTGCTAACAAGCTAATTCGTAACAAGCTAATGAGTAACAAGCTAATTAGTAACAAGCTAATTAGTAATAGCTAATTACAAATAGCTAACCATGAACCAGCTACTTAGTAATAGCTAATTACTAACAAGCTAATTAGTAATAGCTAATTAGTAACAAGCTAATGAGTAACAAGCTACTTAGTAACAAGTTAATTAGTAACAAACTAATTAGTAATAGCTAATAAGTAACAAGCTAGTTAGTAACAAGCTAATTAGTAACAACCTAATTAGTAATAGCTAATTAGTAACAAGCTAATTATTAATAGCTAACTACAAACAACTAACCAAGAACAAGCTACTTAGTAATAGCTAATTACTAACAAGCTAATTAGTAATAGCTAATTAGTAACAAGCTAATTAGTAATAGCTAATTAGTAACAAGCTAATTAGTAATTGCTAATTAGTAACAAGCTAATGAGTAACAAACTAGTTAGTAACAAGCTAATTAGTAACAAGCTAATTTGTAATAGCTAATTAGTAACAAGCTAATTAGTAATAGCTAATTACAAACAACTAACCAAAAACAAGCTACTTAGTAACAGCTAATTGCTAACAAGCTAATTAGTAACAAGATAATGAGTAACAAGCTAATTAGTAACAAGCTAATTAATAACAAGCTAATTAGTAATAGCTAATTAGTAACAAGATAATTAGTAATAGCTAATTAGTAACAAGATAATTAGTAATAGCTAATTACAAACAACTAACCAAGAACCAGCTACTTAATATAGCTAATTAGTAATGAGCTAATTAATAATAGCTAATTAGTAACAAGCTAATTCGAAATAGCTAATTACAAACAACTAACCAAGATCCAACTACTTAGTAATATCAGATTAGTAACAAGCTAATTAGTAATACACAATTACAAACAGCTATCCAAGAACTAGCTACTTAGTATAGCTAATTAGTAACAAGCTAATTAGTAATAGCTAATTAGTAACAAGCTAATTAGTAACAAGCTACCAAGCTAATTATTAACAAGATAATTCATAATAGCTAATTACAAGCAGCTAACCAAGATCCAGCTACTTAGTAATATCTTATTAGTAACAAGCTAATTAGTAATAGCTAATTACAAATAGCTAATCAAGAACCATCTACTTAGTAATAGCTAATTGCTAACAAGCTAATTGTTCTCAGTAATAGCTAATTACTGAGAACTAACTAAGAACTAGCTACTTAGTAATAGCCTATTACAAATAGCTAACCAAGAACCAGCTACTTAATAATAGCTAATTACTAACAAGCTAATTAGTAATAGCTTATTACTGAGAAATAACTAGTAACAATCTAACACATTGTAACAACTAACCACCAACTACTTAGTAATAGCAAACTGATAAGTAACTAATTAATGACTACTAATAACCACTTGTTTGTGTAATGTAGATGGAGCTATTTATATGCTTCAAACAATTGCATCCAATGATAAATATCCAGCTTCGAAAGTTGGAATCATTGAAGCCATATTTTGTTAAGAGATTGAAAGACAAATTCACATGTTGCTGCATTTATCACATTCAAATGTTGTACCTTAAGGATGCAATCAATCTCGTACATCAACCAAACTCAGTCGTGCATAGCTGTCTTTGTAAATGTGATTGTTCTATTTGACAAGTGGGGGAGACATCAAGGTGCAATTCTTCAGCAACTACATTTTGATCGATTAGTAGCATTATAAAGAGTATTCTATGTCCACATCAAAATGATACCACATTCCACCAGTACAAATGTGTGATGGGTAAGTGCTCTGATTGCGGAGTAGGACATTTTAAGTGGTGTCCGATAGAGACTAGCATTGAGGAATATCATATTTCTGTAAAGAGCTTTGAAGATGTCGAGTCAATGTATGAAGGACAAGTTCATAAAAGGAAAGAATTGATAAAGAGGGAGATGAGTGCTAAAGTTGTAACAGGATTATTTGAGAAAACTCTAAAGAAATTTATCAAGCACAATTTCATTTATTTATGGAAAGCGAATCAGTTTAAGATGTGTGTCTCTAAATTCCCAGGTGATGTGGTTTCAGTGGTTGATTTTGCAGAAAACTATACATTCCATGAGCAAAATGAAATACAATCTAGGCATTGGTGGTCTATACAAGTAACTATTTTTGTGCATATCACATATTTTTGTTTGGAGGGTATTCCTAAAAAGGTAATCCACTTCTTCATATCGGATGACAAGAAGCATGACACCCTTTTTGTGCAAACATTGGCAATGGTTGAGAGAGCTAAATCTTGAATTAAGCCAACATTGGGTATGGTCAGATGGTGCAACTTCTCAATTTAAAGCTAAACATCCATTTTACTTTGTAGGAAGATATCCAGGGGTAACAGGCATGACTATGATATGGAACTTCTTTGAGTCAAGGCACGGGAAGGGAGAACATGATGGTGCAGGTGCAGTTGTGAAAAGGGTGCTAACCCATGAACAAATTAAACCTGAAGGTGCAATGCTAAAGTGTGTTGCAGATGTTGTGAAATTTCTCAGGGGACATTTGTCAGAGTCAAAAGGGAGAGATGTCACACGGCTTCTGGGAAGTGAAGATTGACGAAGTGAACCGGGAGAAGGCTTGGGATTGTAAGAGGATATCTCAAGTTTGATCCTTGCATTCGATTCATGGCTATTCAAGGTTAGGTGGACATTGCATTGGTGTCACAGAACTAGCATGTTATTGCTTTCATTGTATCCATGGTTAGTGGAAAAGATGAATCAACAAATGCCACATTCAAAATTGGGTGTACCATACTTTGAATCCTATCAGTGAGATGAAGCAGAAGACTCATCCTTTTCCAATTTTACATTTGAAGGTGATGGCAACTACCTATCAGATGCATTGGCAGTGGATGACAACTTTGCAGTCAATGCAGAAGAGGACAATGATGAAGGTGCAGATTTCTAGTTATTGAGGTGCACACAAGAAAAAAGTTCAGTCCGAAGAATGTAATGGATGCGTGGAACAACCTAATAGCTTCAGGAACATATTATGTGGTGGGTTTATTTTACGAGAGACTAGAACAAAATGTCTACAGGCTGTTAGAAACAAGACCACCAACTTATATGTATTCCCATCTTGTAAGATGCATTAAAATACCCATGTCACCAATCCACGATTGTAAAGACATGTTTACCATAAATGGTGATGTGTATGAGGCCGTTTATAATAGTATGCCCTGGAATTTGTAATACCCATGTGATGTTGGATAACTTTTTTTTTGGCACTATGTAGTACATGATTTGACTAGATAATTATAAACAAGTTTCTTCAGTAACCATTTTTGTGCTGAGAAGTTCAATAAAGTGGAACATTTGTTGCCTCCCTAATAAAGCTGCTAAATGGATAGCTAGATCCCTGGATTCTTCTGACATATGGGCTAACCTCATAAAAAGAAACACTAAACATTTTTATATAGAAAACTATAAATCCTGGCAAGATCATTCTTTATGGGATATTATTGTGTCTCCTCACTCTTCTGTTATTGTAGGTAGCTCCCTTTGTTGTAGATTATGGAAGGCTTGGATGGAGGTTAAAAAGGCATGTTGCCCTAATGAGAAGTACTTTACTCATTCTGACTTTTTTCTTTAGGAAGCATCTGGATTGGATGGCTATATCTGTGGAACAATTTTAAAATGGGAATCAAAGAGCACAAGTGTTGCAAGAAGGGATACTCTAGCTGGAATGATTGCACTCTCAATGGTGGGGTCATTCAGGACTCTACTATAATGGATATCACTAACTTATCTCCTGCATGTCTTCAGGTATTGTTGCTGCACAAAAAGGTGCTACAGGAGAGGCTTCTTCAATGCACTTCCCACAGGCTTGTTCACCTTGCTGATGTTGCCAGATACATGTTGCAGAAATTCAAGAGCTACAGAGGGTTCAAGAACATTGCAGTGAGGTGTCCTCTTGCTATCAAGATAGCCCCTCTTGAGGATTCGTACCTTGTCGAGAATTTAACTCAACATCTTCTTTCTGTTCCTGCAAGCTCGCATCCAAAGGCTCTAAAAGTGGTGAAACATCATCGTTCAAAAAACTGTAAAACCTTTGCATCTTTGACTGCAATGTACCCATCTTCCTGCATCTTTCAATAGAAGCTTCTGCAGCTACAGCCCATGCCATTTGGTACATACCTGGATTTTTTTATGCTTGAGCAGTGGTACAATTTTCAAATGTAAAGGCTCTAGCGAATTGTACGGAAAATTCATAGTTTGTTGGTACCTCCTGGTAGACTTTGTGATGTAACACCATCAGTGCGTCATAGAACTCTTGCTTGACATATTTAACTTTCATCTTTCCCTTGAGTCGATTTACCTTGAAGACAGACAACCAATCTGCCTCACTAACCGATTTTTCTTATATAGTACCTGGATCTATACTAGCGATAGACAAGCCTTTAAATGGTGTGGAAATCCTCTTTTCTTTTGGCAGAATACATTGTGGTCTAACCCTTTTGAATATGTTGGATATATCCACCTGCATCAACAAGGAAAATTGTTTCATAAATGCATGCCCATTACTCCAATCGTAGCACCAAAGATTAAGTGTAGAGTCCCTATATCTTTGTGGTTCATGGATGCAGAAAAGAAAGGTCCTATAGAGGCACATAGATAATGCAGAGATACACGCAACAACTTCTGTATGTATTAATGATTCAATATAGCAGTTACATACATGCGAATCATTACATCATGTGACACATGAGTGAGCCGCGACTATTAAGCCATTATTTTCGGGACATGGCATTTGGCCACATGGTTCATACGTGGCACATCCATGTAATCGTAGTTAAGTCACTTCAACACTCCCTTGTAACTAGAGTACTGGAATGTGACATAAATGTTACTTGATTTCAACGATTCCAAGATGTTTCCTACAGAAGATGAACTTATCTGCTCCCACAGGCTTCGTAAGCATATCAGCCCACATTAGATGAGCTGATACATATGAGAGATGAAGTTTTTTGTGCTCTACAAGATCACGTATAAAATGAAACTTTAAATCAACATGTTTTGTTTTCTCTATCGTCGATAAGAGCTCTTGCATGACCGTTTGGATCTAGAGGCCTTCTTTTGTCCTGAGAGCTAAGGCCACAAATTCAGCTTCTGCTGATGACAATGCAAGTGCTATCTACTTCTTGGAGAACCAGGTGCTACTTTCCATTTAACTAGCTATAAAACTAGCCTATTAAATTACACAACATTAGAGACACCGATTGATATCAAATTTGGAGCTGACCTGGTCCATTGCTTCCGCTTCAATGATGGACTCTAACGGACGGCACCTCTCCTCTGCCGAAAATTATGGCTCTTACATAGAACCATAGAAATTACTCCTAGCCATGCAAGCACCTAAATGTTGCATGCATGGATGCTAAACCCCATACCTGCTCATACTCGTTCCCAGAGATTGCGTTTCACCTTCGTCGTCTGATGGAACAGCTTCGTTGATGGTAGCTTTCTCTCGCAACTAACGAAGTCATGCGGACCTTCTGTGCTCCACTGGTGCAGACTCCATAGACCCGCCAACTTGTGGAGTAAGTGAGGAATAATGACATTTACTATCGATGTTCCAACCATGATACCCAGCGGACCGCCACATGAGTAGTGATCGTATGTCTAGCAAATTGAAATTTTATGAATTTATTTTTTTGCTATTTAAAATGCTTTTGAAATAGCTAAAAAGTGATGGGATTAAAAGCAATAAATACTCCTAAAAAGTGTTCACATTAACATGCTTTTACCCTATAAGGAGAAAAGTACAATGGTGATGTACAATACAATCCAAATGCTCTCTGTGCAAAATCCCAAAGAGTGCACAATCAACAAAGTTACAAAATACCCAAGGTTCTTGCTATCGCCGACCTTCTTTGCATCAGACCTCCACCTTCTCCAAGTTTGCACTTGTGCACACCTTGCACTCAAGCTTCCAATAGGGGGAGGGATGGACGCCTTCTGTCGATGCACGCATAGCTTCAATGGGACCTTGTGACCTTTTGTTGCATGTCTTAACACTTCTCTACACACTTCTAAGTCACTCTTCTTGCACACCTTGCACTTCACTTCTCTACATCGCACACACCCTGTATGTCTCTTACTCCTCTCTTAGTGTAGACTATGCTTAGTCTTCAAGAATAATGTCTTGCCTTGATTTGAGTGTCGGTTCCCATGCACTCCTAACTACTAGATTATCTTGGTGCTCACTTTGATGTCCCAAGATTGTCTCCAAAAGTGGGCAGCAAATGAATCCTTATTTTGTCCTATAGTGACTTTAGACTAAAACAAAAATTTTAATGGGGGGGCCATACTGTAAGGAATTGAACTCACAACCTCTTGGTTAGGAATGTGATGGGCTAACCACTTGCCCCAAAAGCCATGGTTGAGGATTACTTCCTAATCCTCTCTCTTAGGGTGTAGTTCAACCATCTCCTACCAGGATTATGTTACATTCTTCCCCCCTTGGTCGATCATTGTCCTCAATGATCTACTCTTGTATCCCTCTAGCCTCGGTGATCAACCTCTTGAACTCCCTAGGTGCCCTTGAATTGATGTTTCTCAACCTCAGTCTTGAACCTTGTTCTCACCCATGCTTGGTATCTTGAACACTCAATCAAGTGCCACCCAAGTATTCCCAAGGAATTCACACTTCCAAGCTAGCTCATTGGAAAGTTCGTTCCGAGAGCTTTCCAACGGTATATTACACGCCTCAATCCGACCTACGGATTGAGAGATACACCCCAATCATTGTAAGGTCCATCCTTGAAACCGACGCGCGCGCCTTCCACAATTCTTACCCTTTCACATAGAGGATGCCCAAGCGCCTTTTTTAGAGGCCATTGGGTCATTCCACCTTGCCCAAGCCTACTTCCTAGGCTCTGATACCAATGCAAGGAATTGAACTCACAACCTCTTGGTTAGGAATGTGATGGGCTAACCACTTGCCCCAAAAGCCATGGTTGAGGATTACTTCCTAATCCTCTCTCTTAGGGTGTAGTTCAACCATCTCCTACCAGGATTATGTTACACATACTTTCACTTCTGCATATGTTGCTGCTTCACATACCTTCACATTTTGCCTTTTAATTCTTCAAATGTGCACCAGGGTTCACCTGAACCTTCCAAACACTTTTAAAAACACTTTGAACCTTAGAGAATTACATAAGTACACTCAGTTGCAACCAACTTTTTGCAATTATACCCTTTGTGAACAATTAATTGTGCACTATCTATGCACCTTGACACCCGAACATTGAATGCTTTGACTTCACCCATGTTGAGTTTGAGCTTGAACACATTGACTTTGACTACTTTGACTTTGACCAATATGACTTTTATGGGCTCAACAAAGGTAAAACTTTATAATAGATTTCCCTGGAGCCAATGGTCCAATTGAGGAGCATGGTTATCATCTCTCAAATTTTCTTCTTTAGTCTGAAAGGGATATGTTGCAAGAAGCTTAAAAGGAAGCCAATATGCCTAAAGTTAAAGCGGTCAAAGGTGAGTCAAAGGATGAAGAAAGTGGTAAAAGGGAAGAATGAAAATGTACGCAAAGGAGGAAGGGATCTGCTAACTTTTCACATGTCAAATTCCTCCTCATACTAGGCGTTTCCCATTTTTTTACCCAAAAACTTGTAAAAAGCCTATTTTTGGCATGAAGTCCTATTTTTAGTAGTAACTGAGCCCTCATTGTAATAGTACTTGAGCTTATGGACATACGTTTCCACTAAACTTGTGTTTTTCTTCTTCTTCATCTTCATTTTCTTCTTCATCAGTACTTCTTGAGCTTAGTATTGAGTGTAGGGGCATATTAGGAGCTGAAATTTGAGACTTATGGCCTTTGAAGTGAGCTCTATGGGGTTATGAACTTATTTTTCCCAAAAGGACACTTGTTGCAAAGATATGAGTGAATCCCAAGTATCATGGTGTCATTTTTGCACTATATGATGATCAATTTCAGCATATAGGAGAAAGAGAAGACACATACATACCATCAAAATTAGATTTTGACTCAACAAAGTCCAAGTATCACAATACTTGGGTTGAGTCAAGTGTCATTGATGTGTGATTTTCTAATCCACACTTGATTCTCTGAGTATCGTTGAGACTTGTCCGAGTGTTATTGACATCTAGGTGTCGGGCCACTTGCAAGGTATTATTGACCTTTGTTTGGTGTTAAAGACATCTCATGGTATCATTGATATCTAGGTGTCCACAACACTTTGGTATCACAACATCTCTAAGGTATTGTGATGCTTGACTAGTTTCAGGATATCTAGGTATCATAGATTTGGTATCTTTGACACCTCGAATGTTGTGTGTTGCTGACACTTAGGTATCGTGTGTCGTGAAGAGAGGTTTCCTATGCTCTATGCCATCTCCTCAAGTTTTGCTAACACTGATCAAGTATCATGTGTTGTGAGTTCCAAGTATCACTGATACTTAGGCTTCATGTGGCGTGGGTTCCAAGTGTCGCTAGGGCAAGTGTCGTTGACACCTCACAGGTATCATGTGTTAAGTTTCACCAAATATCAAGTTTCATGTGTCATGGACAAGTGTCACAACACTTGCTAGGTATAGGTTTTTTCTCGAGTGTCCAAAAATCCAAGTATCATCTATTTTTGGCCATTCCTCCCAAGAATAAAGAAGCTAAAAAACACATTTTTACGAAAATACTAAGAGGGTTTGCAATATAGAAAGATCACATGATATGTCTTGTTATCCCATTTTGACCCCCACAAACGTGAATTAACATTTGTTTTTGGTAAAAAGTGTTAGATATACTCAATACTCCACCCTCAAGTGACCACAAATGGCCCATGGTGCTCTAAGTTGTAAGGCCCTCATTATGACGAAAAGCATGTGGGAGCCCAAAAGTTTGTGGAACCCTAACTTCAAAGTTAGATGAGGTCTATGTGTGACCATTGATGGTAATAGATGATCTTTGTGATCCTAGCCATTAGGTTAGGTAGTGCGTAAACTTTCGGGCCATTGGGTTGCCATTCAAGGCAAAAAATAAAGGCCTTGTGGTGCTGTAGAACCTTAATGGGGGTCAAGGCGATATGACTTCTAGTTGTCGAGATATTTTTGGATTATATATTTTGGTAACTATTTTGTCTCTCTCGACTACATTAAACTATAGAGATTCCCTTTGAAAAGTTATATAGACATGGACCATGTGTAGCTCTATACAACATTGTGTAATAGTAAGGCCTTCATCTAGAGTCTATCTAGATTGCTATCTACGCTCCACATTGGGAGCACACAAGTGGATAGCACCATCTTTGTAGTTGCTTTACTCTTGGCAATTTGAGAATTTCAGTTTTCTATCTCTCCATTTGCATCTCTTTTTTACTACATTATTTCCTCAACTCTTTCTATTGGTCTATTTTTTTGTGCTATTATTTTTTACATAAGTGCTATTATTTCTTATAGAAAATCCTTTTTCTGAGATCTAGAGCTCATCACAAAGCTTGTTTGAAATCCCATACACCCAAAAATTGTTTTTCTTAAATATCATAAACTGATAGTAAGGTATGATATTTTGAAGTCAAATTGAGGAGGGACTAGGAAGTTAAGGGAGCTCTAGAAAATTTTAAAACTACAAGGGTGGAAAAGACCATTAAAGGTTACTTGAATCTTGTCACACTAGAACAACAAGGATTTTAAAAGAAATAGACCACCTCTAGGGAAGGGGAGTCTCATTTCTCCACTCTGTATAGACCACTATAAAAAACTAATTATATTTATTGTTAACCGTATCACACCGAGGCACATCAATTTTATTTTTTTAAGGTGTATATAAACTTGTGCTATATTTTTCACGTGTATAGATTCTTAAGTGATTTGAGGTGAAGAGAGATCATTGCACTTATTTATTGCAACACTTAGTATGGATCTAGTGTTTGAGTCACATTCACAGCAGGACAAGAATTGTTGTGTTGCCTAGGTTGATTGGTTGTTTGATTAACTATGCATGTGCATGATTTTTAGATTAGGTAAGTTAATTGGAACTAATAGCGCATGAAAACAATCTGTGCAGGTTGAAAAAGGCACTATATGGTTTGAAGCAAGCACCATGTGCTTAGTATGAAAAGATACATGCCTACTTGATAGCACATGGTTTCGAGAACAGTCCAACTAAGAGCACCTTATATGTTAAGAATACTGTTGGGGTATTCTTTTGCGGAAAGGGACTTGAGTGTTTGTAGGAGAAAGAAGAAGAAGAAGAAGAAGTGGAACACAAACACTAGAAGCTCTTGTATATTGATTACCAATGGGAAAAAATACAATAATGATGTCCAAACAAGACCAAGTGATCTTTGTGCAAAGTTCTTAATCCCAATGAATACACACACACACAAGGTTACAAGATACCCAAAGTTCTTTATGCATCTAACCTTCTCTACACCAGACCTCCTCCTTCTTCAAGAGCTTGCTCTTGTGCACACCTTGCACTCAAGCTTCCAATAGGGTAGGAGGGAGAGGAACACCCTCTGTTGACGTGCACACCTCTTCAATGGTCCGTGTGCCACCTTGGTTGCTTTGCTTACTGGTTCTCTTCACACCTTCTCTACACACACTAGATCACCCTTCTTGCACACTTTGTCTCACACTTGCTTCTTTGTGTCGTGCACTAGTTGAATGTCCCTTGCTCTTCTCACCTAGTGTAGACTATGCCCTCACTTGCTTAGTCTAACTCCAAGAATAATGCATGCTCTTGCCTTGTGTTGAGTGTCGATTCACTTACGTATACCACTCCTAACTGATAGCATACCTTGGTGCTCACTTTTATGTCCCACGAATGTCTCAAAATGTGTATAGCCAATGAATCCCTATTTTGTCCTATAGTCACATTAGGATTAAAACAAAATTTTAAATGGCGGGGGGCATACATACACTTTTGCATACGGCTTCCTCTTCAGATGCCCTCACTTTTGCCTTTATTTCTTTAATATGTGTACCTAAGGGAGGGTTCACCTGAGCCTTCCAAACACTTTAAAACCCTTGAAAACCTTAAAGAAAGACAATCTCCAACCTGCATCCAACTTTCTGCAAAACATAACGATTGTGAATAAATTGTTTGTGCACTACCTCTGCATCTGGACTAACTTGACTTTGACTTGTTTGACTTCAAATAACTTGAATTTGACCACTTTGACTTTGATTCTTTTGACTTTGACCATTGTAACTTTGATTGGCTCAACAGTTTCCCATCACCTAATGGGTTCTCCATCTTAGAGAACTAAGAGCCAAATCAAGAGTAGAGATATCACCTTGATTCTTTTTGTGCAAAATCTTCAAAAGGACAATTGAGCAGCTACCAAGTCCACCAGGAATAGGAACGAACAATCATCAGGGAAGAATCAAAACTAGAAGTAGCGAATTGAAGAAGCAGAAGTTGGATAGTGGAGGGTACAAAGGAAAGGTTAGGTAGGGCTGAAGGGATGAGATGGAAAGGCAAAGGAGGGGTAAGGGTGGGGCAGGGTAGAAGGATAAAGGGGTGGGCAGGGAGTAAGAATAGGGACTCTAGAGAGGGCCAAAATGCTAATAATGAAAGATACAAAGGATTCATATGGAAAAATGAGGAGCATGTGGGAAAATGAGGAGGTAATAGACCATGTGGACCACATGCAGAATAATAAACACATGTTAAATGTGCACAAAACATATGGGTTTGGACCAAAAGGACCCAGTTTGAAAAAAATGAACATCCGAGGCACAATCTAGAGCCAAAAGCATTTTTCCAATTAATATATATATATATATATATATATATATATATATATATATATATATATATATATATATATATATATATATATATATATATATATATATATATATATATATATATATATAACCACCATAGGATAAAACTTATCCTATGGTGGGGGTGGGGATTTGGGGGGAGGGGGGGGGACTGTCCCAACTACCCAAGGCCCGAGAGGGGGCCTCAAGCATTTGCAAGATCACAAGAACATAGAATGCCAAGATGTTTTCCAAGAAATATTTTTGAGTTACTTTCATAAACGATTACAATGGGATGACAAAGAGAGCTTGGCTGGGGAGGTGGATTCCACAAGTCCTACTAACCCTCATAGTTGCACACAATTTGGCACTACAGGGTAAACCTCCCAGACACTAAAAAGTCCTGGATAGAAAAAGAGAGGTTGTCACGTCCTCCCCCCGGCTTGGAGAGCTTGTTGCCCTCAACAAGCGAGTTCAGATTTACAAACTTTGGGCTTGATACAACTTGGTGTGTTACAAAATGTTGGGAATGTTACAATGGGCTAAGGGGCGATGGTAGGCCTAAGATGTGCAGTCATATTTTTGGATAAGGGGATGGTTTGGACCAAATGCATTGGCCAGGAAACATTCAGCATCGATAAGGGGCAACCTTTCCACTTGATGAGGAATTGGGGCCCTTCCCATGTGTTGATGTCTCATAGAATAGCCTCTGGTTCAAACTGGTTCTCACCATCTTGAAGCACAAGGACGTCGCATCCATACTCGGTGTTGGGTTTGAACCGTTTTGAGCAAGCTCACGTGAAATGTGTTGTGAAACTGGGCATTGTTGGGCAGCTCTAGTTGGTATGTGACTTCGTTGATCCACTTTGCTACCTTGTATGGGCCGTAGTATCGATGGTTGAAATTCTGTGTAATGTTGCGGGGAAGGGTGATGTTTTGCATGCTCACGAGGAATAAGTCCCCAACTTCAAAAAAAATCATCTGGTCTTCGTTTCTGATTTGCATACCTGGCCATACATTCTTTGCTTTTCTATAAGCTTGGCTTGGCCTTCTCTAGCTTTGTCTTCCATTGATCAAGGAATGCTCCGCAATCAAGGTCATTGATGGTTAAAGTAGAGTCAAGTGTGAGGGCTAGCAGGGTTATGACCTCTTTTCTGGTTGTGATCTCGAACGGGGTCATTTTTGTACTCGAATGGACCAAGGCATTGTAGTGAAACTTAAGAATGCCTAAGTGTTTGGCCAATCGCATTGATCCATTTACACGTAGCTACGGATGTAATCCTCAATTGTTTGGTTGACCCGCTTGATTTGCCCATCGGTTTGTGGATGATAAGTGCTCGAAAATCTAAGTTGTGTGTCGAGTAAATGAAAGAGTTCGGCCCATTACCAACTCAAGAAGTGACCATCTCGATCTGACATGATTGTCAGCAACAAGCTGTGATACTTGACTATGTGTGTGAAAAATAGTTGGGCCACTACCTTTGTGTTCAAGGGAGGCTTAGCCAGAATGAAATGAGCCTGTTTGGTAAAGTAGTCAACTATGACAAATATGATTGAATATCCTTGGGATTCTGGGAACTCGGTTATGCAGTCCATACTAATCATGTCCTAGGGTCTATTTGGTATGGGAAGAGGTTGTAAGAGGCCTCTTGATTTGATTCTATTATGTCTTGCGATTTGGCACGTCGCACACATCTCCACATACTCTTGAACTTGACCTTTCATAGTTGGTCAGATAGATAGATAGATAGATAGATAGATAGATAGATAGATAGATAGATAGATAGATAGATAGATAGACAGACAGATAGATAGATAGATAGATAGATAGATAGATAGATAGATAGATAGATAGATAGATAGATAGATAGATAGATAGATAGATAGATAGATAGATAGATGGATAGATAGATGGATGGATGGATGGATGGATGGATGGATGGATGGATGGATGGATGGATAGATAGATAGATAGATAGATAGATAGATAGATAGATAGACAGATAGATAGACAGATAGATAGACAGATAGATAGACAGATAGATAGATAGATAGATAGACAGATAGATAGACAGATAGATAGACAGATAGATAGACAGATAGATAGACAGATAGATAGATAGATAGATAGATAGATACATACATACATACATACATACATACATACATACATACATACATACATACATACATACATACATACATGTTGAGGAATCACTCACAAATTTGACAGACAGACAGACATAAAAAGAAAAAAAAAAAGGGAAAAGCGAAATCTTCAGAAAATCAAAAGCCTCGGTTGTACAGTGTGCGAAATGAGTGCGCGGTGTGCGCATAAACAGAGTAACAAAGCAACAGAGCAATAAACAGCGGTGTGCGCATAACACGCGCGTAACATGAATTAAAGAATGAGAGCGGGAAGAGCGCAGAAAAAAAAGTGTATATATACACCAAGGATTGAAGGACTCGGATGATGAGGGATGATGAGGGATGATGAGATGATGAGAAGAAGAGGATTATGAGAGATCGCGTATAAGCGAAGAGAGAGTGAGAAATTCTCAGAAGACGCCATAGATCGCGTATGTACAGATGAATAACAGAAACCTGGAATGTCAAGTATTCATCTGAGAGAGATGGTAATAAGAAACTACTCAGTGTAGGAGAGTTTCTACAGCTTGTGCAAGAAGAGGCCAAGCTAATTTGTACACATCTTCTCTAATAGAAAACACATGTTCATGTGGAAGTTTGCGTGCACTGTTCGCATGTGAAGAATCTGAGTTTTTCGTGTTACGGTAGAAAGTTCGTTAACCATTAACAGTTACAATTCGTTACTAAACGTGTCCCTCGGTACTCTCTCAGTGAACGAATGTCTCGGTCAAAGATATCTCAGTAAATGCATTTTCGGTCAGTTATAATTTTCTCAGAAAGCGATTTTTTGGTAGAACAACGAAGTATATCTCGCAGTAGAATTCGAAGCTTTGTATGAGAGATAGCTCATCTTGTAGCTAGACGTCTCTACTTTAAGCTGATCACAGTTTCCGGTGGAATGGATATGTACACACAGTACAAAGTCTAACCGGAAAGTGGCACTTCGGAACTGTGAAGTTTTCCTTAAGAAGTTCATTCAGTGAAGGAAGTTCACGTGTCACTTCCTTACTTCACATAACTCATTTGAAGTGATCACGAGCAAAATCAAAGTTCAATCCGGTGATATTTCGTTAAAATTTTGGTGTCGTCCCAGTGACAGTCCGGTGAAGTTTCGATGGAATTCAAGTCGCAGTTTAACACAGTTAAGCGACAGAAATCTTGCTAAGCTATTGTTGATTACAGAGGTGTTCTATATCACTCTAGCTTAGCTCTCTATTCGGAAGCGCGACATTTTCCGCAGGCGTGACAAGGTTCAAGCCTTGCCGTGACGACCATCATCAGCGATATCTGAGTGAAAGATAATCGCCAACAAGTGGTATCAGAGCGAAAGAAGGATACCACACATCCGCAACAAGTGGTATCAGAGCAAAAGAAGGATACCACACATCCGCAACAAGTGGTATCAGAGCCAGTTAGTTCCACGAGCGGCATCAGAGCCAAAAGACTCTCAAAGACAACCTAAAGCAAACAAGAAGATCATGACAGATCATGTCCAAATTGATAAGCTGGACAGAGATAATTATCCCGCGTGGGTAATGCGTATGGAAGCCTTACTTATGAGTAAGGACTTAATGATGTATGTGACCGGAGAAGAAAAGAAGCCGACCTTCAAAGATGATAGCCAACCGGAAAAAGAAGAGTTAGAAGCTTTGCAGCTATGGCAGAAGAAAGATGCAACGGCGAGAGCCTACATCTACAACACTGTTTCAGATCATCTACTACCGCACATTAGAGGTCTGGAGAAAGTGGAGGACATATGAGCGCATTGGAAGACCACTTCCAAAATACTACAAAAGCTAGAAAGGCTAGCTTATGGTCCGAGTTCACAACGTTCAAAAAAAGGCCGAGTCAAAGCATTAGCGACTACGTCACTAAAATGAAGGATCTAGCAGATAGTCTTGGATCCATAAATGAAGATGTCGAAAATCACAGATTGATAGCGCAACTGCTAACAGGGTTGAGAGGAGATGAAAGGTGGAAACCCTTCGTACTCTCAACTGAACTTTCTTTAAATCACTTTGTGCCAGATTTAAATCAGTTGCTTGGTCTGATGCTCACATATGAGCAAGATCTGAAAGGAGATGGAGATAAAGGAGAAAGCTCTGCAATGTACATGAAGAACAAGAAGAAAGACAAAGGTAAGACAAAAGATGAAGAAGAGTCGAGCGCTCAGGCTTATTATGCTAGAGGTAAAGGCACCGGCAAAGCAAGAGGTTTTGGAAGAGGAAGAAGTAGTCAGAATACCAACAAGAAAGCTTGCTGGATTTGTGGACTAAGTAATCATCTGGCACATGACTGTTGGCACAACCAACAGGGATCAAATCAAAATGAGAACAGTAATAACAGAGGCAAAAGCGGAAGATATCAAGGTAACTTCCAAAAAGGTAGACAGAATCAAAGAGGAGGCTACGGTAGAGGTGGAACAAGAAGTTGGGGACAGGGCCAATCGTACAACACCACCTACAACAACTACGCAAATGACACACAGAATGAAAGTCATACATTGTTGATGATGAATTCTATCAGCATATCAGATAACGAAGATCTAAAGGTATTTTACATTGACTCTGGATGTTCTAATCACTTGTCAGGAAACATAGAACTGATGTCAGAACTGGAAAAAGGAAGTTCGAGTCATACTGTTCAAACAGGTGACAATACAAGACATAGCGTACATTCAATTGGAAAGGTGAAATGTAAGAGTGGAGCAGATTTGCTAACCAATGTTTTGTATGTTCCAACAATACCGAAAAATCTGATTAGTGTGGGACAGATAGTCGAGAAAGGTTTTCAAGTCAGATTTACAAACAAAGGAGTATTTGTAGAAGATCCCAAGAACGGATATAATCAGATCGTCTCTGGGAAGAAAGAAGGAAGACTCTTTACTCTAAGAGTACAAGGGAACATTGGCCAAGCGTTGCTCACATATGATGAAAAGGTGATTACAGAACTTGATCTCTGGCACAAGAGATTAGGTCATTTCAATGAAAAATGAATCAAAGCTATGATAGCGAATCAGTCTGTACTGGGATTACCGAACGTACAGAACCAACATATGATTCACAAATGCGAAGCTTGTCAGATGGGAAAAGCCCACAGGTTACCTTTCCAGAAGAAAGGATTCAAACATGATGGTGTGCTAGAACTCATACATACAGATGTATGGGGACCAACAAAAGAAGGATCAATCAGCGGATCAAGGTACTATGTCTTATTCATTGATGATGCAACAAGATGGATAACTCTTTATGTTTTGAAAGAGAAATCAAAAGTATTTGGAGCTTTCAGACATTTTCATGCATATGCTGAAAGACTCACAGGTCGAAAGCTTAAAAGACTAAGGTCTGATGGAGGTGGAGAATACTTCTCCCGAGAGTTCAATGATTACCTTTGGAATGCAGGTATCAAGAAAGAAATAACCTGTAGGTATACACCACAACAAAATGGTGTAGCAGAAAGAAGGAACCGAACTCTAGTCGAGTTTGCACGAGCTATGTTGAAAGAAAAGAATTGTCTAGATTATCTTTGGGCTGAAGCCATAAATACAGCTACATACTTGGTAAACAGATTACCGTGTACAGCATTAGAAGGAATGACCCCTTATGAAGCCTGGTGGGGAAAGAAGCCAACACTTGATCATTGTAAAGTGTTTGGATCAGTCGCTTATGCTTATATACCGTCTCAACTAAGACATAAGCTTGAACCGAAAGCAGAGAAATATGTGTTCGTTGGATATGATGAAAAGCAGATGGGTTACAGGTTATGGAGTCCTCTAACCAAACAATTTACTGTTTCCCGAGATGTAATATTTGATGAACAGAAAAGCTGGTATGCAGATCAGAGTCATACACTGAAGAATTTGAAGAAGAGATAGAGAGAAAAGAGAAAGGTAAATCAATCATACAGGTAAATAAAGATGAAGATTATATGCAGGCAAGTACGTCCAGGACCGGATCAGGTATGAGAAACGAAGATGAAGAAGTGTATTCAGATACACATGAAGAGTTTGAACCAAGAAGGTCAAACAGGAATAGAAGACAACTGGAAAGGTACTCATATGATACATCGTATATAACTCAAAAAGATTATGCATATATGATCAAAGAAGATAATGAACCTCAGAGCTATGATGAAGCTAAAGGCAAGAAGCAATGGGAAGAAGCAATGGAAGAAGAATTCAGCGCACTAGAAGAGAACAAGACTTGGGAGCTTGTTCCTAAACCAAATGGTAAGAAAGTAATCAGAAATAAATGGGTTTTCAAAGTTAAGAAACTTGCAGATGGAAGGATAGCCAGACATAAGACGAGACTGGTTATCAAGGGCTATGCTTAGACGCATGGCATAGACTATGACGAGACGTTTAGTCCGGTGGCAAAGATGTCAACCATAAGGACAGTGATTGCTATAGCAGCATTGAAAGGATGGAAGCTGAGTCAACTAGATATAAAGAATGCATTCCTGAATGGATATATATCAGACGAAGTCTACATGGAACAACCAGAAGGTTTTGTAAATTCCAGATACCCAAAACATGTGTGCAGACTAAGAAAAGCACTTTATGGACTGAAACAAGCTCCAAGAGCTTGGAACTACAGACTTTTGAAGTATCTCAACGAACTTGGATACCAAAGCTCGAAGGCAGATGCAAGTCTACTCATCAAAAGAACAGAAGAAGGAATGATCTACATTTGTATCTATGTAGACGACATAATAATTACAGGTACCTCAAATGCAAGAATCACAGAGGTGAAGAAACTGCTCGAAAAGGAATTCAAGATCAGTGACCTGGGAAAGTTATCATACTTTCTAGGTATGGAAATCACATATACAGATCATGGTGTATATGTTACGCAAAAAGGGTATCTCCTAAACTTACTGAAGAAGTTTAATATGGAGAATTGCAGAGAAGCTTCAACACCGCTTGAAGTAAATCATAAACTCAGCAGATACAGTGGTACAGAGTTCAAAGATATGAAGAAGTATCAGTCGTTAGTAGGAAGCTTAATTTACGCTACGCTAACAAGACCGGATCTCAGCTATCCGGTGGGAGTTCTTTCACAGTTTATGCATTGTCCGACAGATCAACATTGGGTTGCAGGACAAAGAGTTCTTAGATATATCAAAAGAACTATAAAGGAAGGATTATATTATCCTTTTACATCCGATATAAAGCTGAGAGCATTCAGTGACTCAGACTGGGCTGGAAGTCAAGATGACAGAAGATCGACACACGGGTATATGATATACCTAGGAGATAAGCTGGTAAGCTGGTGTTCAAAGAAACAGCATACAGTAGCTTTATCGTCAATAGAAGCCGACTGGTAGAAGCAGCTAAAGAAATAATATGGATGCAGACCTTGCTTAAAAGCATGGGTATTGATCAAGGTATACCAATTATACATGGAGACAATATAAGCTCGCTGTATCTTGCAGCAAACCCAGTGTTTCACGCAAGAACAAAGCACATAGAAATTCAGTATCACTTCCTGAGGGAAAAGGTAATGGAGAAGGAGATAGAAATAGTCTACACTCCTACGAAAGATCAGATAGCAGATATCTTGACAAAAAGCTTGGACGGAACAAAGACAAGCAGATTCAAAGAAATGGCAGGAATAAAAGAAAGAAAGATATATGAAAGACCGGAAGAGATCAAATTAGTGATTGAGGTGGAGCTGTTGAGGAATGACTCACGAATTTGACAAACAGACAGACATAAAAAGAAAAAAAAAAGGGAAAAGCGAAATCTTCAGAAAATCAAAAGCCTCAGTTGTACAGTGTGCGAAATCAGTGCGCGGTGTGCGCATAAACAGAGTAACAGAGCAACAGAGCAATAAACAGCGGTGTGCGCATAACGCACGCGTAACGTGAATTAAAGAATGAGAGCGGGAAGAGCGCAGAAAAAAAAGTGTATATATACACCAAGGATTGAAGGACTCGGATGATGAGGGATGATGAGATGATGAGAAGAAGAGGATTATGAGAGATCGCGTATGAGCAAAGAGAGAGTGAGAAATTCTCAGAAGATGCCATAGATCGCGTATGTACAGATGAATAACAGAAACCTGGAATGTCAAGTATTCATCTGACAGAGATGGTAATAAGAAACTACTCAGTGTAGGAGAGTTTCTACAGCTTGTGCAAGAAGAGGCCAAGCTAATTTGTACACATCTTCTCTAATAGAAAACACATGTTCATGTGGAAGTTTGCGTGCACTGTTCGCATGTGAAGAATCTGAGTTTTTCGTGTTACGGTAGAAAGTTCGTTAACCATTAACAGTTATAGTTCGTTACTAAACGTGTCCCTTGGTACTCTCTCAGTGAACGAATGTCTCGGTCAAAGATATCTCAGTAAACGCATTTTCGGTCAGTTATAGTTTTCTTAGAAAGCGATTTTTTGGTAGAACAACGAAGTATATCTCGCAGTAGAATTCGAAGCTTTGTATGAGAGATAGCTCATCTTGTAGCTAGACGTCTCTACTTTAAGCTGATCACAATTTCTGGTGGAATGGATATGTACACACAGTACAAAGTCTAACCGGAAAGTGGAACTTCGGAACTGTGAAGTTTTCCTTAAGAAGTTCATTCAGTGAAGGAAGTTCGTATCACTTCCTTACTTCACATAACTCATTTGAAGTAATCACGAGCAAAATTAAAGTTCATTCCGGTGATATTTCGGTAAAATTTTGGTGTCGTCCCAGTGACAGTCCGGTGAAGTTCCGGTGGAATTCAAGTCACAGTTTAACACAGTTAAGCGACAGAAATCTTGCTAAGCTATTGTTGATTACAGAGGTGTTCTATATCACTCTAGCTTAGCTCTCTATTCGGCGGTGCAGCATTTTTCGCAGGCCTGACAAGGTTCAAGCCTTGCCGTGACGACCATCATCAGCGATATCTGAGTGAAAGATAATCGCCAACAAGTGGTATCAGAGCGAAAGAAGGATACCACACATCCGCAACAATACATACATACATACATACATACATACATACATACATACATACATACATACATACATACATACATAGATATCTTTCTAATATAATGTGAGTAACAAGTCTACTTCAATTCTAACTTGTTCATTTATTAGTTTTTTATTTAGGTTAATTAGAATAAGAGATTGCTATCAAACAACTCTAAACTATTCATATTCTCCATATTCACACAAACACACTCTTCATACCTCGTAGGCAGTTTGCACACAATTTCTTGTATCTAGTTCTTATTTCTGCCTAGATTCAGATATTGTGAGTGTGCATCATATTCACACATTGTAATTTTACATTGGAATATAAGTTAGTGTAGGTGATCATCTTAGATTATTGTACACGTTGAAAATCTTGTCTATTCTCTCTCTATCTTTTGCTCATCTCTTTTTGAGTCTTACGATGTGTATTTTTTTAGAACTCTCCACCCCACTTCCAACATTTGGTATTTGAGCATAGTTGACATACACCCTTAACAAGATGAGTGACTATAGACTTACAAATGAAGACAATCTTGAGGGAATGTCTAATTATCCAATGTGGAGTTTTATGATGATGAATTTGTTAGCGTCAAAGGACTTGTGGAATATTGTCAGTGGCACTTATCCAAGGTGAAGAAAAGTTGGAGAAGATGTTGCTTCATCTTCTAGAAAACCTACTATTCCTATCTTTGCTCAACAAGAGGTTAGTGAAAAAGAATTAGGAACTACTTTATCATCAGGATTCTGTACTACTACCAGATTACTTCCTACAAAAGAGTAAACTAGCTGCGATTCAAGGGATGCACAAGCACTTTCATATATTGCTATCAGAGTCAAGAAGCATATTATTCCCCAAATCAGGTCATGCAAAACCTCTTATCAAGCTTATTTGGAGTTGGAGAATCTCTATCCGAGTAGAAACCCTGCTAGGAAATCTCATCTAAGTAGACAACTAGCCAACACAAGGATAAAAGTTGGTGAATTAGTTTAGTCATATATTTTGAAGTACAAAGTTCAGTCACACATTTCAAAGTTCAGTAACTTAGGTTCAGTTATGTTCAGATTTATGCACAATCAGCTCAAGATTCAATGGAAATCAATTAAGAGATATATTTTCACAAATCCAAATTTTTGCGGACATCAAGAAGTTTTGAAGGTTATTAAATCTTGTATCATTATGACATTAAAGGGGATATTGTTGGATGTAATGTCCAAATGATCCAACACTTGGAACTACAACATATATGAAGTTTTTGTAGAGTCCTCTCACCACAATAGCATAGGAGAGTCAATATAGACCAAACAACTTCTAAGATAAACCAAACCACCCGGGTTCAATTCACAACAATAGTAGCAAATCGCAAAAAAATGTTTCATGGAGTTCTTCTTGGTGGAAAAGCAAATTAAGCATTATTTTTAGCAATACTACAATTGCTTTTCAAGTAGCAATCATCTAGCTTTTTTGAAGTAGCTTTTCATAAGGGCTCATAATGCTATATAAGAGGGGCCTTGGTTCATATGGCAATCACCAACTTAAGCTACATCTTAGCTTAAGAGGTTATCAAGGAGGTCCTCTACTTTGAGGAAGAGTTCTACACTCTTGGAGGAGGTGTGCTCTACATCTGGAGTTTGGAGGAGTTCATATCAGCCAACCATCATCATATCTTGTTGATATACTATGAGTAATAAGTCTATTTCAGTTCTCACTTGTTCATTCACTAGTTTTCGATTTAGGTTAATCAAAATTATGGTTTGTTGTCAAATAGTTCTAAACTGTTCATATTCTCCATATTCTCACACACACACACTCTTCATACTTCTTAGGTACTTTGCACACAATTTCTTGTATCTAGTTCTTATTTCTACATAGATTCAGATCTTGTCAGTTTGTATCATATTCACACATTGTAATTTGACATTGGAATATAAGTTAGTGTAGGTGAACATCCTAGCTTATTGTACACTTTGAAAATAACATCTATTCTCTCTCTATCTCTCACTCAACGCTTTTTTAGCATTAAGGTGTGTATGCTCAGGTTCATGTGTTGGAAGGTCATGTAAACCTATGATTATTGTTATTGAGGCCCACCCCACTTCCAACAAGAATCACACAATCACAATAGTTTTTTTTATACACTCCCTATACTATCTATGATTATACGCATGTGAATCTATGACTATGTCATATCTCTATTTATACCTCTAACTATCTATTCACTTATTTATCCATTCATTCACTCATCTATCTATCTATTCACATATCTATAAATACAGTTACTCACACACACACACACATATATATATATATATATATATATATATATATATATATATATATATATATATATATATATATATATATATATATATATATATATATATATATATATATGTGTGTGTGTGTGTGTGTGTGTGTATATATATATATATAATAGTCTTATATATATATATATATAATAGTCTAATTTATTTTATGAATCATGATAGCATTTCAAAAGATTAATTATATTAAAAAAATTTAATTTATATGATAGTCTATTTGTTATATTCACAAAGATGCTAGGTAAAATGAATAAGCTAGAGAAAAATTTTCTACAAGAGTTCATCTACTCTTATCTCTATGGAATGAGAGAGGACCAAATAGCAATATCAATGGATGTATCCACTTACAAAGAGTTCATTGATAACTTATGTAGAGGCTTCACAATCATTTTTAGATATGTGTGTGAAAACGGAGATCAAACATCAAATAATCTATGTTTTCTCCCATGTTCATATATTCACTTTGAGGATGCAAATCTTATAGCATAAGGACAATATGGAATGATCCATAAAGTCAAGATAATCCATTCAAGGTTCTGTAATGAGATATCTGTAGCAAAATTATTCAAACTACATGGTGGTGACATGCAAACAACAAAGAACTCGATTATGCAAGAAGCCACTTTATTATGCATTACCCATAGTAGGATCATCATCCCACTAGCTTTTGCAAGACCACATGAAAAGCCCATGTCTCATTCTTAAAGTCGCAAATGGTTGTAACCTTGCTATGTGACTCAAAAAGATGAAAAAATAATAATTAAATGTGCCATGTAAGAGAGGGATCAAAGACTCAAAGGGTAACATAGGTTCAATCAAGAAAAATATTTGGAAGCTAATCAATGGAGTACTTCATATAGTTTTTTTTTGCACACATGCAAAATAACACATAATGACCTTCATCTAGAGAATATATTATTGCATTTTGAAGCAGATCAAGTTTATATCGAATTGTGTGACTTTGTAAGAGAAACACTATTACCAACAAAGATATGCTTTCCAAAGCTACATGATCTTGAGATATCCACAAGGAATGAGTATGTTGATTATGATGTGAATGATGTCAATTATGCCTGTCTATATATCTATCTACCTATGTATCTACCTACATATCCATTATATATATATATATATATATATATATATATATATATATATATATATATATATATATATATATATATATATATATATATATATATATATATATATATATATATATATATATATATATATATGTGTGTGTGTGTGTGTGTGTGTGTATGTATGTATGTATTTATGTATGTATGTATGTATGTATGTATGTATGTATGTATGTATGTATGTATGTATGTGTGTGTGTATGAATCAATCTATCTTTCTATATAGCTATCTATATGTTTATCATTTTATCTATTTATCTCTCCAATTATTTATATATAATATTCATCTATCTATTGATATGTCTATCTATATATCTGTCGTTGTTTATATATCTATCTATCTATCTATCGATTCATCTACCTATTTATCTACATATCTATCTATCTCTCTATGTAGTGATGTGGATTGAATGGTGTGAATGATGCAGATTGATGAATCTTATGATATGGAATATTGTGATGTTTATCATATGATTATTAATTCGTGTTATTATATTATTTAATATAAACTACTAATGTTTTCCTTTTGCAGATTTAGAAGTAAAACATGGCAAGAATGCCACATGTGAGCAATCAAAAGTTGATCATGTTGAGTCACAAAGAATTTTGGATGAAAAGAATGCACAATTTACTCAATCAGGGTTAGCATTTATATTTCAACAAGATTTAGAATTAGAGGTCTTAGACAAAGAACCATTATCTATGAAAGAAGTTAGAAACCTATGTTCAAATCACTTTGTTCATGATGTGCACTTTGACTCTTTATTCACGTTGAATGATCTTTACCAAACCTAATCAAATCACATTATATTTCATTCAAGAGGTTTTTATACTAGATATCCTTCACCGATGTGTAGATTGGGATGAACACCCGAAGAATGTTGGATAGGTTTGGTTCATCCTCAAAATTGTGTAGAATTTCATAATCAAGGACATGGTCCTCTTCCTCAAAAGTGGCCATATATTCTTCTACCTTAAGAACACAATCTTATTCATGATTTATCATCATAGGAATCAATTTTATACAATGAAGGACTAACAATTTCATATTTGCATAGAACAATTGAAGAATAACAAAGGAGAATTTATGATTTTAAAAATCAAATGATAAATTTACAAGTATCTTTGAATCCATATGAGAAAAAATATGGAAAACTATGACTCAACATTGATTCTTAGTTCACAATAGTATGTGTAAGTGTATGCACGCATATGATTATGATTTAATCTATTGTGATTATGTAATTAAGATTGATTTTTACTTCATAATAATATGTGCATGTGTAGATGTGCATATGATTATGAGTTAAAATCTATTGTGATTGTGTGATTTACAACATTGAGAAAAAAATTGATTGGCTATATGAAAAGGTAGAAATATAGACAGATAGGTAGATAAAAACATATATTAATAGATTTGAAAACTTTAAGAGAGATTTAGAGTAGTTGTATATATTTTAAGACATATATTTAGTGGAATGTATATCTTATTTGATATTGATTTATGTTTTCTTTTTGTAGATATAAATTCTTCATTAAAGCAAGCATTATGGGAAAGGGAAAAGAATGGGCATATGTGATTATGCATCAAGAGTGTAAAACAATCTCCACAAGACAATGCAAATGTTGTGGACATCGTTATGTAGGCAATGCAACTCGGACAAAAGAGCATCTTTTTAGTATAGGTGCAAGATGCTTTAATGCAAATAGTGATATATGGGTGCACTTTGTAAGCTATGCAAATAAACGTAAATCTCAAGGTATCACATCAAAAAGATTTAAAAGCATGAGTAGTTCATAGTACTTTCGAAGTCGTCCAAGTGTAGAGCAAGAACAAGTAGATGTATCAATGAAAACTGAGGATGCTTGTGATGTTTCTACTCAAGTATCAAAAAATATTTTTTAGCATAATCAGGAAATATCTACTCCATTTTCTATAAATACATCAAGAAAGAGTGGACCAAGTGAATCTAGTAGAAACGGTGGAACTAATAATGTGTCACCATGCTTTGTTCATACTAAATCACATAACACAATACTTGTAGCTTTTGAAAAGTAAGATTGTCTTGAGCTTCATCTTAAATGGACCCAATCATTTTTAGCATGTGGTATTCCTTCAATGTTATTTGCAACCCTATTTTCAAAGATGCATTAATGTCAACTACAGGGAAAGGATTCATCATGCAGATTTTAATAAAATACAAACAAAGTATGTAGATAAAGTGAAGAACAATATTGAAGCTTATTGATATATTTTGGTAGTGATGTGTGTGAACATAGTAGGACTATCGAGGCACTTTTTTCACTCTTTAGGGGATTTTTTCCTCTGGCTTATATATACACCTATAACCCTTATGGGTCACATATCTTTGTACATTCTCTTGGTAATACATTCAATATTATATGTTGTGATTCAAGCTTCTTCTTCTTCCTTGTGTTTTTTGGGTGCTTCCATAAACCTCAAAGCTCTAACAATTGGTATCAGAGCAGATCGTCGCTTCATCTAGGGTGTTGTTGACACCCCTCCAGTCACAGTCTCAGAATCACATGAAAATTGATGATCATACTTAGAGCGATTAGGAGTTCAAAGTGGCTTCACTATATGGTGTCAAAATTGTAATTTGAGCGTGTTTCGGCCTCCAAACATACTATCGTAACCGTTACATAGGCAATTTCATCCTTTTTTGTGCCAAATATATATACACATTTTGATTCACCAATACAAGTGCCTCAAAGTCTACTATAGATCTAGCAGAGCTCAACAAGGTAGTTTTGTTCAACTTTTTGAGATACTATCATTTTTTTGCATCATGGTATTTTAGTCAATGGCCATGGCTAAAAGCAATGATGTTTTCCATATATTGGTTGTTGAGGATAGATTGGATGGTGCTAATTATCCATTGCAAGATTACCACCACCATGTACGAGAGAGATGACTCTCCTCCCAACCAAATGCCTCTATATATAGCTCTCTCCAGGGGACTGCCTTCTTAGGCATGTGGATACTAACCATCCATGTGTCGGCCATGTAACTGCATGTGCACCAAGTGTCCCAGTTAACTCGAGTTAACTCAAGTGGATGCTTCTAGAAGGTTCTAGAGCTCTTTGGGCAAAATACTCTCCCTGTGTATCCCATGGGGATTGAACCCAAGACCTCTTCCTTCACACCCTTGAGTCTTAAACACTAGGCTAAGTGGATTACTTGGTTACAAGAGTAAATGACCTACCAGTAAGTCTAGACTTGAGATCTTTGACCATGCATACGGATGACCAAATGGTGTCCGATTTCAGATCCGCCTGAACCAGTCGGACCCTTAGATCATAGACTTACTTTATTACATTCTTCCCCCCTTGGAAAGTATTTTCTTCCTTGAAAATTCGAGCTATACATATTGTAGGTAAACCCTCAGTCTCATGTTCTAAAACTGGAAGAACATGGTCATGTTCTGGAACTGGAAGAATATTTCTCATCTCTGTGGTGGCATCCCTGTCCAAATGAGTCAAAACACTATCTCACTTTGTACTTTGATAAACTGATCAAAGTACAAAGTAGTGAGTGAATAATAAGGGTGGATCTGAAAACATCCCTCGTCAATTCATAGTTTCTCGATGTGCGATCTAGGCACAAACATGTGAACTGGGTAGATTCAAATTACTAGTTCATTTCTACGCATGACTGGTGCATGGACTTAGTAAGGAAGGTGAGATTCTTATCCCTAACAAGACTTTGAGAACTCTTGATTCACTTGAATTTGATTTGGAGCACTTAAAGTTTGGTTGTCTAAAATATCTAACTTAGATGTTTGTTCAATGGTTTACTTTTATCCAACAGTTACTTGATTTTTTCACCCAACTAGAGGATTTCTTAGTCCTAATGAGTTTAAAAATCCTATGTAAACTGTAGGAGAAAGTTTACCATTTTCTTTGAGTCAACCATACTATAACTTGACCAATTCAAATTCTAAATAAAAATTGTCCAACTTAAGACACTTTTCTCAAAGACTTGAGCTAAAAATTTCTGGGGAATTGTCAATCTGCTGATTAATTCCTAACTTCTCTATTCTAGAGTATACTAGACTCTAGGAAATCATTTATGCTATAACTTGAAGCAAACTCAAATGAATAAGTTCATCTTGAACTTATCATCTTTCGATGTTTGAAAAGGTTCTTGTACAGAACATCTATCTAGGGTTTAATTTAGTTACCTAGTTCTATCTGGCTAACCCTTGACTTTTATGAAAAAGATTCAGATACCATATCTGAGTCAAATCCAAAAGATTCGGAAAGCGGAAAGAAAGAACTAAAACTCTATTCAACCAATTCAAACTTCAAAGATATGTAGACTTGCTATGAGTCAAAGTCTAGATGACTCAAGACTTTAACTTCTCAAAGATCTGTTTCAACTGGGTATTGAAGCATTTTTTCTATCTTTAAGAGAAATAAGCTGGATTCTCAAAAAGATTCAAAGCAAATTGAAAACATCATCCAACCACAAGATACTAGTGTGGTTTTTAACATCAGTGTGTCGACCCACTAAAGTTCTGTTGATGAGACATTTTGTATTCAAATAATGCTTCATTTGAGACTAAGTTTAAGTCATATTCAGTCTTTCTGACTCCTTACTGGGAATGCAATTCTTGTGCATTTCTTTGAGTCAAAAGAGTGAATTTACCAAGTTACACTAGGAACTTGATGCTTGACTTAGTCAATCAAATCCTTGGTTTAAAAGATCAAATCAAAATCATAGTCCAACTTCTTTTAAAAAATTATGAAATATTTTTGAATTAATAACACTTTATCTTGAAGTGTTTCAAGAAGATCTTGGAAGTCACTTACTTCATATCTTCTGTTTCCTTGATCTCGAAGTTATCTTGAAATATCTTGAGATACTACTTTTATCCTCCTTGAATTTAAACTCCTTCTTTGAAGTTTTAATTCCCTTGAGGATCAAACCTAACTTCAAGATCCAATCTAGGACTAAAAGATAATTATCATCTCACAAGTCGATGTCCCATACCATCTTTCCTACATCAACCTGAGTATAAAATCTGGTATCCCATACTATCCTATTTTATATTCACATTAATGTGTGGGTGATACTTATCCTAAAGTCAAAACATATCTTGATAGAGTACCTTCTTGCTTCAATTCTTTATGAGAATTTTGAAGTTTCAGGTCTTACCTCTAATTAGATTTTTTAGGTTTTGATCCCTTCACATGATTGTCTCAAAATCATGTGCTTTTCTTTGGGAACTTGAAAATCTTTTTTATGGAACATCTATCCTTCTTTGCTAAGATTTGTAAATGAAAAATCGGTTATAATTCCAAGTTCTTGAATTTCTCAAATTCAAGTCCAATTGGTAATTCTTGATCAATTTTGTAGCAACAAGAGTTTTTAGTTCTTGTCTTTTTTATTCCTTTCTTACTAATGCTTTAGGTACCTACCCTGGCCGGGACTTAATAGGAATCTCTCTACTGCTTAAGTCTAAGCATCCACTCATGCTTTCTAGATTTGTACCAAAAATCCCTTTAAGGATAGATAAACATTATGTTTTACCTTCCACAGACTTAAGTATTGTCTTCACGGTTGCAGACTACATTCTTGGAATTTCTTTACTCTGTTCAGACTTGGAACAGATTACTCTTTTCATACTTTTTCATTGAATAAATGGAACCCGAGTGAATAATTCCTAAAAGAAATTTTATTGCCAATACTTGGGCAATCTACAGAGTAGTTCCAATCGCACATTCTTGGACAATTATAGCCAAGCTTGATCAATTCTAGTTGATCTTGCGACTAAAATAAAGACTTAGTCTTTATAATTAAGATCCCTTGAACTAACAAAAAGCATGTTTGCTTACCCATGGGATTTTAGAGATCTTTCCCTCAAGTTGAGTCCAAGCATACACCGATGCCTCTCAGATTCTAAAGCTAAGAATCTTTGATATATCTTTAGGTTATGTCACTATTTGGACTTAAGTATCCATACCAAAATTTTGAACTACTGGGAACTACTTGCTATAAAGCTTACTTGAAAGATTCCAGTCTCACATCTAGAGAGATTTTCTTTCAAGAATTTTAGATTCCTAGCAAGGAATCAAGTAATACTAAGCCAATTGTTACTTATGTAGGTTTTAGTAAGCATGTGTCTTATAGGGCAGATTCTAGAAGAGGTTCTTGTGATTTCTAAGTATCACATCTGGGAAAGCAAACTAGCTACTTGAGTTGCATGGTAGCCAAGAGCCTTGCAACTATCTGGTTTGCTATTTTCCTAGCTATCTAAGTCAAGTTAGTAAAAAAGAGGTAATGAAAGTATTAAGTATTTAACAAACAATCATGCATGTGCAAATGCCTATTCTTGCATGCAAATGCATGTGAGTACATGCACATATTGGCTTCAAGCACTAAACATAAATTAAGCAATTCTTGAGCTTGAAAATGCATGTCCCCAATCATCCATGCACAAAAATTCTACTTGCTAGCTTTTCTTTAAAAAGATATAAGTATTCATGTGCATAAACTTAAGCACTAACTATCTTTTAAAAGCAAGAAGAAAACGTGTTTTGTGCATAAAAACATTCTTTGACAAGGATAAATGCACCAACATTCTTTTGTAGATGCATGCCTATGCTTTTTTTAATGAGTGTTTCAATATTTTTATGCTCTTTCATGTAGGTTTTCATAATTTGCATCAAGATTATCAAGAATGAAGTTTACTACCATACTTCAATGATAAAAATGCATCCTACATGAAAGGAGAGAGCAAAAATAAATATTGAAACCAATCATTAACTTGGAAAATACTTATCTCGCAATTAGCTATGTCCCTTCATTGATCCTCTCGAATAGCCATTTTTCATCCTTTCGGTCCTCGTCGTGATGTCTTCAATGGTGGGTAAGAGTTAGAATAACCAAATATCTTCTCCTTCATGAGAATGCTCTACCGTGTGCTTGTTGCTCCAATCATCTTTCGTAGCTAAAGCGTAGCTGATGAGAGAGCAAAAAAAAACAACCCCACATGGGTCCAATTTATGGGGAATAGTAGGTTCGGGTTTGTTTCAAAGATCTGGTATTTCTTGAAAAACCGATAGAAGCCACTTTCAAATGCTCATAATTGATATCTCATAATTGAGATATCTTCATGTTGAGTATACAGGATACGGGATAGGAAGAGCTTTAGATTCTACTCTCGTTGACTTTGCAATATCTCCGCTGAGGATAGTTTAGCAGATGTTTTGCACCCATTTCTAGAAGATCAAGAGTTCGATTCTGCTATATCCACCAGAAGCAGATATATTTGTCTTGTCTAACGAAGAGTACTAAGAAGAAAAATATCACAGCTTGTTAGCTTGTATGAGTCGGCGCAGGAGATAGTGGGTTCGTGACTTCTAAACCTCCACTACTGAATGGAACTAAGCAATTGGACTTTTGTGTCTGCACATGATAACGTGTAGGAAACTAATCAATAAAGACAAAAATCTCAGTGTACCTTTTGAACGTCCACCTCTGTCTGACGCCATGGATACAGCAGGTATGCATCCCTGAAAAATCCGAGAGCAAATCCGTCTTCGGTCCGCCTTGAAAGAGATAAGATTTTTTTCGTTTCGAGCATAGTCATTATCAGGACGTTGATCATTTGGATAGAGTAGATGCTCCAGCTAGAAACAACCAGCGTTTGATTCCCAACTGTATATAGCGGCCCCGTATATGCAGCTCCTTTATTAGAGCTTCCCCTTTTGCTATAGGTTTTGGCAACAAGCAGATAGAAGACATCATGGCTACACGTCTGGATTGATAGAGCGTAGTGGTTTGTGCCAGATGATCTGCGTTCAATTCTTGAACACTATAACAACATACAGAACTCTGAAATCGTATTCATTTTGCTATAAAACTATAAGCGAGAACTAATCCGGTGTACGCTAATTTGTCGACAAGGTATGAATTAAAACAAGAGCATACGAAAACATATGCAAGATGAATAAATGAAATGAAATCTCATCAACTAGACAAACTAATCAACCATAGATCTTGAGGAAGAAGATGATGAGAGCAAGGTCTCCATGAAAGCTTAACCAAGCTCTGATACCAATGCAAGATTACGACCGCCACGTGCTAGAGAGATGACTCTCCTCCCAACCAAATGCCTCTATATATAGCTCTCTCCAAGGGACTGCCTTCCTAGGCAGGTGGATACTAACCATCCATGTGTCGGCCATGTAACTGCATGTGCACCAAGTGTCCCAATTAACTCGAGTTAACTCAGTGGATGCTTCTAGAAGGTTCTAGAGCTCTTTGGGCAAAATACTCTCCCCATGTATCCCATGGGGGTTGAACCCAAGACCTCCTCCTTCACACTCTTGAGGCTTAACCACTAGGCTAAGTGGATTACTTGGTTACAAGAGTAAATGATCTACTAGTAAGTCTAGACTCGAGATCTTTGGCCATACATACGGATGACCAAACGGTGTCCGATTTCAGATCTGTTTGAACCATTCGGACCCTTAGATCATAGAATTACTTTATTACACCCATCATGGGCATATATAATGCATCATGTATTGGTTGCAAAAGGAGTGTGTAATATTGTGCAAGATGTTGAAAAACCTCCTATTACACCTACAAATACAGTTATTGGAGGTGATGCAAATGGACAAGCAAAGATGCATTGATGTCAACTATAGGGAAAGGATTCACCATGCCAGGTTATAAATAAATGCAAACAAAGTATGTAGATAAAGTGAAGAACGTGTTGATATATTTAGGTAGTGATGTGTGTGAACATACTAGGACCGTGGTGGCACTTTTTTCCCTCTTTAGGAGGTTTGTTTTCCCGGCTTGTATATAGGGATATTGCCCTAAGGGGCTAGTTATCTTTGTACATTCTCTAGTAATACATTCAGTATTATGTGTTGTGCTCCAAGTGTCTTCTTCCTCCTTGTGTTGTTCACACGCTTCCACAGACATCTAACTCCAACAATTGGTATCAGAGCAGGTCGTCGCTTCATCTAGGGCATCATCGACACTCCTCCGTTTGCAGTCTCAGAATCGCACGAATTCTGGTGAGCATACTCAACGTGTTTCTGAGATCAAAACAACTTCGCTATGTGGTGTCGAAATCACGATCTAAGCTCGTTTCGGTCTCCAAATGCACTATCGCAGTGCTTGTGCAGGTTATTTTATCTTTTTGTGCCAAAGGTATATACCAGTTTTGATTTGCTAGTATAAGCGTCTCAAAGTTTGCTACAAGTCTAGCAGAATTCATCTTGGCAGTTCTATTCAACTTTTTGAGATACAGTCAATTTTTTGCATCAAGGTATTTTAGTCACTGGCCATGGCTGAAAGCAGTGATGTATTCCGTATGTTAGTTGTTGAGGATAAGTTGGATGGTACCAACTACCCATTATGTGCTTATATGATGCGACATGTATTGGTTGGAAAAGGACTGTGGAACATTGTGCAAGGTTTTGAAAAACATCCTATCACACCTGCAACTATTGCAACTGCAGGTACTCAAGCTGATGCAGAAGGTGTCGAAGATGATGATATTCTGCATATTCATGTTTGTGATGTGGTTTGTGTTGACCCTACTGTAGAGAAAATTTGTTGGGATGGCAGAGATACCCAGGAACATGCATTGATAGTTTTGTCTGTCAAACGTGCCATTATTCCTCACATTCACTCTTGCAGAATAGCTAAGGATGCTTGGGATACACTTACCACATTGTACCAAGCTAGGAATGAGGCTCGTGTTGTATCTCTAAAAACAATTGGAGAGTGAGCACATGAATGAAGGTGATTCTATGGACAGTTTTCTAACAAAGATCAAAGACTTGAAGGAATAGTTGATTTTTGTTGATGAGGTTATACTAGATAGCTCACTTGTGCAGATCATTCTGAATGGTCTTGCTGATTCATATCAGAGTTTTGCTTCTATTCTTCAGTTGATGATGAAAGGTAATCCAAATGCCTTATCATTTGAGGAGTTAGTCTTTGTTTTGTTGCAGGAAGATCAGTCGAGGCAGAACAGTTCCATCATGCATGTTGCAGATCAAGCTTTCATGGCTAGTCAAAAGGGCAAAGGAAAAATGGAGCTCTTCAACTAGCAAGCAGAAATCTGCAAATGTTGCACAATCGAAGAGGGAAGACAAAGATGAAAAGAAATTAGAAAAGCAGAAATTGTTTTGCAAGTACTGTAAAGGAAATGATCATATCATTAAGAACTGTCCTAAACTGGCTGCAAAAAAGGCAAAGAAAAAAGAGGCTAGAATGGTTGTTGCAGAGGCCTCTACTCCAAAAACAAAGTCTGCTAACCTTGTGCAGGATGAAGAATGGTCATTTACTACTGTTTGCAGTTTTGACCCATCTTCTCATGAGCAGTGCATGTCTATAGTAGACTCAGATGTTTGGTACTTTGACAATGGGGCGACCAAGCATATTACCTCGCAGCTGCAGTTTCTTCTCTTCACTCGAGCCTACCCCTACAGGAAATATTGTTACATGCTCCAACAACTCCTCTTATCCTGTTATGGGAGTTGGTAAGATCATTTTGACTACTCCTGATGGTAGTTCTTCCACTTTGTCAGATGCTTTGTTTGTGCCAAGGATCAAGAAAAATCTATTATCAATTTTTGCATTAGCCAAGATTGGCTTGGTTGTGAAATTTATTGATGACAGATGTACAGTTCATGATCTGTCAAATGGCGACGTGATTATTTCTTCTCGCATTTTATGTTGTGAGTTGTATAAGCTCATAGACTATGAAAGATCTGTAAATGATTCGGCATGTGCAGTACATGATTCTCAAGCTATGTCAAATGCAAAGCTTTGGCATGCACGCTTTGGTCATCTGAATTTTGCTAGTTTGCTATGCCTGCAGAAATTTGAAATGGTGTCCTCTTTGCCCAAACTTGAGGCACCTAGAAAACATGTTTGTGAAGGCTGTATTTTGGGCAAAATGCAGCATTCCTCCTTTCCAAAAGATGGTTCAGTTTGGGCTACTCAGAAATTGTAGCTTGTACATAGTGATGTCTGTGGTCCTATGCAGACACCTTCTTTTGGAGATTATCTTTACTTCGTGACTTTCATCGAGGATTTTTCCACGCATGCATGGGTATATCCATTGAAGGCAAAGTCCGAAGTGTTTATGTGCTTCAAACAATTTTTGGTTTTGGTTGAAAATCTATCAACATGTAAAATGGGCACCCTCCGTTCTGATCGAGGGGGGGGAATATATGTCTTCTGATTTTAATGCATTTATGGATGAACGTGGGATAAAACACCACTGTACAGTGTCATATACACCTCAACAGAATGGAGTTGCTAAACAAAAGAACAGATCACTGATGGAGATGGCGAAGTGTATGGTGAAGAGTTAGGCTTTACCACATAGTTTCTGGCTTGAGGCTATCATGTGTGCATGATCGCAAGCCATTAGTTGCTCATCTATGTGTTTTTGGTTGTTTGGCATATGCATTAGTGCCTGAACAACATCGCACAAAATTGGATGATAAAGCAGTAAAATGTATTTTTGTTGGGTACAGTTCTGAAAGTAAAGGTTATCGTCTGTATTATCCACAGACTAAACGCATTCTCATTAGCCATGATGTTTTTTTTGTGGAAGATGCTATTCAGCCACTGCTTTCATGTACTAAGGAGACATCTGTTAGCTCCAAAGACATGTAGGATACTTTGCTACCTCTTTTTATAGGTGGACAATCCAGTGCTGGTCCTAATGAGGTAACTTCTCAGCCTTTGCAGGTTTCATGTGATGATGTAGATCCTTCCATTTCTGATGCAGATTTACATGGTGCACTTGTTGATGAGAGAAGTGATATTGAGGAGGCAAAAGCTATGCCAAAATGGCTAGTGCAGACTTTGCGTGATAGCAAATTAGATGCACCTCTGTCATATCATACTCGTTCAGGCTCTCATAGTGCCTCTTTTGCATCAGATTGCTATGTTATGGCTGCATCTAATCTCTGTGATGAGAATGAGCATGTTGCAATTGATGAAGCACAAAATTCAGAAAATTGGATGGCTGCTATGCAATCTGAATATGATTCTATAATGAAGAATGGTACTTGGTCTTTATGTGACTCGCCTCTTGGCAAGAAGGTCATTGGTACTAAGTGGGTATACAAGCTGAAGCGTAAGCCTGATGGCACAATTGACATGTATAAGGCTAGGCTTGTTGCAAAGGGTTATGCACAGGAAAGAGGCATTGATTTTGATGAAACCTTTGCTCTTACTTACCGAATGCCTATTGTTCATAGCATTTGTGCACTTGCAACTCATCATGGTTGGAAGTTACATCAGTTGGAAATTAAAACAACATTTCTGAATGGTGACTTGCATGAAGAAGTGTATGTTTTTTAGCACCATGGCTTTATGCAGAAAGGGCATGAACACCAAGTGTGCAGGTTAAAGAAGGCATTATATGTTTTAAAGCAAGCACCACATGCTTGGTATGAAAAGATACATGCCTATTTGATTGCACATGGTTTTGCGAACAGTCCAACTGAAAGCACCTTATATGTCAAGCGTGTTAATGATGTACTTCTGATCATTGTGGTGTATGTTGATGACATGCTGTTGACTGGTCCTCATGAGAAGCATATTGCTGATTTCAAGGTTGATTTACATGCCTCATTTGAGATGTATGATTTGGGGCATTTGCATCATTATTTGGGCATTCAGTTTATGCATCTTGATGGTGGAATGGCTTTGTGTCAAATGAAATATATTGACACATTATTACAGCATTTTGGCCTTGAAGATTGTAAACCTATTACTACTCGTATGGAGACAGGCTTACGACTGAGTCTTCATCATGTTGGAGATGAATTTGATGTTTTTCTCTATTAGCAGGTTGTTGGATGCTTGATTTACTTATGCATTACTCGGCCAGATATTCAGTTTGCTATCTCACAGATGAGCAGGTTTATGCATTGCCCAGGAGTCAAGCATTGGTAGGCGGTTAAGCGCATCTTTTGTTACTTGAGTGGTACTCGGCTACTTGGGTTGTTTTATCCCAAGGGGGGATCACTACCGCCAGATTTGCATGCTTTTTTTACTCTGGTTGGTTTGGTTGCTATGACACTTGTGTGTCCACTAGTGGCTTTTGCTTCATGCTTGGTAGCTCATGTATATCTTGGTTGAGCAAGAAGCAGCCTACTGTGGCCACTTCCAGTTGTGAGGCTAAGTATAGAGCAACTTTCACAGCAACTGTTGAGTGTGTGTGTGTGTGGCTCAGATGCCTTATGGTTGATTTCGGTGTTGGTCAGTCTTCTGCCACCACCATCTTCACTAACAGTCAGAGCACATTGGCAGTTGCAAGAAACCCGATGTTCCATGCTCGCACTAAGCACATTGAGGTGCATTATCATTACGTGAGGGAGAGGTTCTCTACTGGGGAGATCATCTTGGCATATGTGCCCATGTAGGAGAACATTGCAGACCTTTTCACGAAGGCTCTGCCTAGGGAGAAGTTTGAAGCTTTCCGCAAAGCTTTGGGCTTACTTCCTTTTGTGGAGTGATTTCCACATAGCTTGGCACTTCCTTATACATGAGTGCCAGCTCCTTGTTCACCGCATCACTCCCAGGGAGAATTTGTTGATATATTTAGTTAGTGATGTGTGTGAACACACTAGGACCGCTGGGGCACTTTTTTCCCTCTTTAGGAGGTTTTTTCCCCAGGCTTGTATATATGCCTATTGCCCTAATGGGCTACTTATCTTTGTACATTCTCTAGTAATACATTCAGTATTGTGTGTTGTGCTCCAAGCTTCTTCTTCTTCCTCGTGATGTTCACATGCTTCTGCAGACGTCTAACTCCAACAGAAGAGTATTGAAGCTTGTTGATATATTTTGATAGTGATGTGTGTGAACATAGTACGACTATCAAGGCACTTTTTTTGCTCTTTAGGAGGTTTTTTCCTCTGGCTTATATATACACCTATAACCCTTATGGGTCATGTAACATAATCCTGGTAGGAGATGGTTGAACCACGCTCTAAGAGAGAGGATTAGGAAGTAATCCTCAACCATGGCTTTTGGGGCAAGTGGTTAGCCCATCACATTCCTAACCAAGAGGTTGTGAGTTCAATTCCTTGCATTGCCAATGCAAGGAATTGAACTCACAACCTCTTGGTTAGGAATGTGATGGGCTAACCACTTGCCCCAAAAGCCATGGTTGAGGATTACTTCCTAATCCTCTCTCTTAGAGCGTGGTTCAACCATCTCCTACCAGGATTATGTTACAGGTCACATATCTTTGTACATTCTCTTGGTAATACATTCAATATTGTATGTTGTGCTTCAAGCTTCTTCTTCTTCCTTGTGTTTTTTGGGTGCATCCACAGACCTCAAAATTCTAACAATTGGTATCAGAGCAGGTCGCCGCTTCATCTACGGCGTTGTTGACACCCCTTCAGTCACAGTCTCAGAATCACATGCAAATTACCAATCATACTCAAAGCGATTAGGACTTCAAAAGTGCTTCATTGTATCGTGTCAAAATTGCAATTTGAGCTTGTTTCGGCCTCCAAATATACTATCGTAACCGTTACGTAGGCAATTTCATCCTTTTTTGTGCCCAACATATATACACATTTTGATTCACCAATACAAGTGCCTCAAAGTCTACTATAGATCTAGCAGAGCTCAACAAGGTAGTTTTGTTCAACTTTTTGAGATATTATCATTTTTTTGCATCATGGTATTTTAGTCAATGGCCATGGCTGAAAGCAATGATGTTTTTCATATGTTGGTTGTTGAGGATAGATTGGATGGTACTAATTACCCATTGTGGGAATATATGATGCATCATTTATTGGTTGCAAAAGGAGTGTGGAATATTGTGCAAGATATTGAAAAACCTCCTATTACACCTACAAGTACAGTTATCGGAGGTGATGCAAATGGCATTGAAAATGATGATCTTTAAATTCTTGTTTGTGTTGCAATTCTTGCTAGACCTACTGAAGAGCAACTTCATTGGGATTGCAGAGATGCTAAGGCACATGAATTGATAGGTTTGTCTATCAAGCATGCCATTATTCCTCACATTCACTCTTGCAAAATAGAAAATGGTGCTTGGGATACACTTATCAATATATACCAGGCAAGAAATGAGGCTCATGTTGCTTATTTCCAAAAACAGTTGGAGAGTGAACAATGAATGAAGGAGATTCCATGGACAGTTTTTTGACAAAGATCAAAGATTTAAAGGAGCAGTTGATTTAGGTTGATGAAGTCTTACCTAGTAGTTCACTTGTGGAGAGTGTTCTTAATGGTCTTCTAGATTCATATCAAAGTTTTGCTTCTAGTCTTTATTGATGATGAAAGGTAATCCAAATGCCTTAACATTCGAGGAGTTAGTCTCTATTTTGTTGTAGGAAGATCTATCTAGACATAGTAGGTTGATCATGTGTGTTGCATATCAAGCTTTGTTAGCTAGTCAGAAGGGTAGGGGAAAATGGAGCTCATCTACTAGCAAGCAAAAACTTGCTAATGTTGCACGGTCAAAGAAGGAATACAAAGACAAGAAGAAACAAAAAAAGCAAAAAATGTTTTGCAAGTACTGTAAAGGAAATAATCATGTCATAAAGAGTTTTCTGAAACTAGTTGCACAAGAGGTAAAGAAGAAAGAGGTTGGGATTTTGGTTGCAAAGGCCTTTATACCTAAAATAGAGTCTGCTAATCTTGTGCAAAATGAAGAATGTGCATTTACTACTATTTGCAGTTTTGACCCATCTTCTCATGAGCATTTTATGTCTATAGTAGACTCAGATGTTTGGTACTTTGATAGTGGGACAACCAAACATATTACCTCGGAGTGCAAACTCTTTAGTTCACTTGAGCCTGCCCCTATAGGGAATACTATCACATGCGCCAAAAACACCTCTTATCCGGTAATGGGAGTTGGTAAGATCATTTTGACTACTACTGATGGTAGTTCTTTTACATTGTTAGAGGTTTTTTTTGTAACAAAGATCAAGAAAAATATGTTCTCAGTTTTGGCATTATCCAAAATTGGCTTTGTTGTCAAATTCATTGATGACAAATGTACAGTCCATGATCTCTCAAATGGTGATGTTATTATTGCTTCTGGCATTTTATGTCGTGATTATATAAGCTCATAGACTATGAAAATTTTTTGAGTGATTCAATATGTGGATTACATGATTCTTAGGATATCTCACATGCAAAGCTTTGGCATGCATGCTTTGGTCATCTAAATTTTACTAGTTTTCTACACTTGTAGAAATTTGAAATGGTGTCCTCTCTGCCTGCACCTAGTAAACATGCTTGTGAAGTCTATATTTTGGGTAAAATGCAATGTTCCTCATTCCCACAAGATGGTTCAGTTCGAGCTACTAAAAAATTGCAGCTTGTTCATAGTGATGTATGTGGTTCTATGCAGACACCCTCTTTTGGGAACTACCTTTACTTCGTGACTTTATTGATGATTTTTCTAGGCAGCATGGGTGTATCCACTCAAAACAAAGTCCAATTTGTTTATGTGCTTCAAACAATTTTTGGTTTTGGTTGAAAATTTGTAAGCATGTAAAATGGGCACCCTCTGTTGTGATTGGGAGGGGGAATACATGTCTTCTGATTATAATGCATTTTTGGTTAAACATGGGATAAAACATTAGTGTACATTGCCATATACACCTCAACAGAATGGAGTTTTTGAAAGAAATAATAGGTCGCTCATGGAGATGGCAAGGTGTCTGGTCAAAAGTCAGGCACATAGCTTCTATCTTGAGGTTTTTATGTGTTGGTTGTGTGGCATATGTATTAGTGCCTGAACAACGACACAAGAAATTGGATGATAAAGTAGTTTGTTGGGTATAGTTCTAAAAGTAAAGTCTATCATCTGTATCATCCATAAACTAAACACATTTTGGTTAACCGTTATGGTATTTTTGTGGAGGATGCCATTCAGCCATTACTTTCATGTACCAAGGAGACTTCTTTTAGCTCTAGAGATGTGTATGACACTTTGCTGCCTCTTTTTACAAGTGTATAGTCAAGTGCTAGTCCCAATGAGGCAGTTTCTCAGCCTTTACAAGTTTCACATGAGGATGTGGATCATTACATCTGTGATGCAGATTTACATGATGCACTTGTTGATGAGAAGGTTCATATAGAGGAGCCAAAAAATGTGCCTAAATAGATGGTGTATACATTGCGAGACAACAAATTAGATGCACCTTTGTCATATTGTACTCATTCAAGCTCTCATAGTCCTTCTTTTGCATCAGACTGCTATGTAATGGCTGCCTCTAGTCTATGTGATGAGAATGAGCTTGTTTTGTTTGATGAAGCACAAAATTTAGAAAATTGGATGGCTACTATGCAATCAGAATATGATGCTATTATGAAGAATGGTACCTAGTCTTTATGTGATTTTCCTCCTGGAAAGAAGGCCATTGGCATTAAGTGGTGGGTATACAAGTTGAAGTGTAAGCATGATGGAATAGTTGACATGTATAAGGCTAGGCTTGTTACAAAAGTTTATGCTCAAGAAAGACGCATTGATTTTGATGAGATCTTTGCTCCCACATGCCGAATGACTATTCTTCTTAGCATTTGTCAACTTGCATCTCATCATGGTTGGAATGTACATCAATTGGACATTGAAACTGTATTTTTGAATGGTGACTTACATAAAGAAGTGTATGTTTTTTAGCCCCATTGTTTTTGCAAAAATGGCATGAAAACAAAGTGTGCAGGTTGAAAGGGCATTATATGGTTTGAAGCAAGCACTAGTGCTTGGTATGAAAGATACATGCCTACTTGATTGCACATCATTTTGAGAACATTCCAACTGAGAGCACCTTATATGTTAAGTGTGCAAATGATGTGCTTTTGATCATATTTGTCTACGTTGATGACATGTTGCTCATTGGGCCTAATAAGATGCATATTGCTGATTTTAAGGCTGATTTGCATGCCATATTTGAGATGTCCGTTTTGGGACATTTACATCATTGTTTGGGCATTCAATTTATGCCAGTTGATGGCGGAATAGCTTTGTGTCAAACAAAATATATTGACATATTATTTTAGTTTTTTGGACTTGAGAAGTGCAAATCTATTATCACTCCTATGGAAACATGTTTATGGTTGAGTCTTCATGATGTTGGAGATGCATTTGATGTTGTTCTCTATCAGCAAGCTATTGGATGCTTGATTTACTTGTGCATAACTCAGCCTGATATTCAGTTTGTTGTGTCATAAATGAGCAGGTTTATGCATTGGCCAAGTGTCAATCATTGGTAGGTAGTTAATCGTATCTTTTGTTACTTGAGTGGTATCCCGTTACTCAGATTGTTTTATCCCAAGGGGGGATCAGTAGTTCTAGATTTACATGCTTTTTCTAACTCTATCTGGGTTGCTTGCTATGACACTCGTGTGTCCACTAGTGGTTTTTGCTTCATGCTTGGTAGTTCATCATATCTCGGTTGAGCAAGAAGAAGCCTACTTTGGCCACTTCTAGTTGTGTGGTTGAGTATAGGGCAGCTTTCACAGTGACTGTTGAGTGTGTGTGGCTCAGATGGCTTATGGCTGATTTGGGTGTTGGTCAATCTTCATCCACTGCCAACTTCACTGAGAGTCAGAGCACATTGGCAATTGCGATGAACCCTACGTTTCATGGTCGCACTAAGTACATTGAAATGCACTATTATTATGTTAGGGAAAGGTTCTCTACTGGAGATATCAATTTGGCATATGTGCCCACACATGAGAACATTGCATACCTTTTCACAAAGGCTATGCCTAGGGAGAAATTTGAAGCTTTTTGCAAAGCTTTGGGCTAACTTCCTTTTGTGGATTAATTCCATATAGCTTGCCACTTCCTTATACATGAGTGCTAGCTCGTTGTTCATTGGATCACTCCTAGAGGGGAGTTTTTGATATATTTTAGTAGTGATGTGTGTGAACACACTAGGACCATCGGGGCACTTTTTCCCCTCTTTAGGAATTGTTTTCCCCAACTTATATATAGGCATGTAACCCTAAAGGATCACTTATCTTTGTACATTCTCTTGGTAATACATTCAATATTTTGTGTTGTGCTCCAAGCTTCTTTTTCTTCATTGTGTTGTTCACATGCTTTTGTAGGCCTCAAACTCCAACAAAACAATTTTAAAATTAGTGATTCATTATGTACTCATGTATGCATGCATAATGGCACTAGATGGATGGACAAGTTATTAGAAGAAGGCATTAATTAATGTCATGGTTATATGTCCAATGGGAAGCATGTCTTTGGAAATAGTTGATACTTCTCTTAAGGAGAAAAGTTCACCTTTTCTTGTAAAGATATATGAACATGCTATATCTCGTGTGGGTGGTCCGAACAATCTCACTGCGATAGTGATTGATAATGCATGTAATTTTTGAAGTGTTGGAATTACAATACAAACGAGTATGAAGGAATTACTCGGGTTCCATGCAAAGCTCATACATTGAATCTATTATTGAAAGATATAGCTAGATTATATTTCATTAAGAAAAGTTTATTAAATGCAAATCATATGGTCAAATTTATCCAAGAGCATCAATTTTCATATCCTCTCTTTCATTCAAAATCTCCGAACAAAGCACTTCATATTTTTTATGCTACACGATTTGCAACAGCTTATATTGTGCTTAGTTGATTATTGGAAGTCAAGCCAATAGTTATATAAATGATTCTGGATCAAAGATGGGAGGCATGTCGAGAGAAGTATTCTTCTTATTGAGTTGCAACTTTGAAGTATATGTCTCTGTTTATAGGTTGAAATGTCTATAACAAACATATCAACACCTTCTCCAAATGTATTATGACTATAACACTACAATCATAACAAGGATTTTACATTCCTTAAATTAACTTCACACACTCTGATATTTTGGAATCTTTACAATACGTAGAGACTCAAAAAAACTTTGAATCATAATACTGCTCAGTGCGTACAACAATTCGTAATATAGAGCTTCATTTTACAAACTTTCTAAAATCATTGCTCTACACACAGAGATACTTCTGAATACCACACTATAATGCACCACATTGTTCTCTTCTCTGTAATCTCTTCACAACGTTTCATATTTGAAAAATAATGAATACCCCGATTTCGGACTTTCGGAAACTCTTTGAATCTCTGCAAAATAACCCTTCCTATTACAAAGTAAATTATGAAGATTTGTGGTCGTCCATTTCGACTGCTAACATCTCTAATATAGTCATAAAATTTTGGTGTAATGTTGAAAAAATTATCAGTATCACTAAACCTTTTGTGGAACTTTTATGAATTGTTGATACTAATAAGTTTGAGATAGGAACTTTTTATGGATTATGTCAAAAGCTATTCGAAAAGTGAAAGACTTTAATCATTTTTCATCATGAGAAAAAACATAGATTGTATCGTTAATAGAGAAAAGATGGATGCAAATTCATACTCATTTACATGGAACAATGTTCATCTTGGATCCACCATTTCAACTCAATGGTCAAGCATCAAACAAAGAAGTCAATGCAAATTGCAAAACCTCATGCCAATTATTACTTCAAGTCATATATGGTTGAGATGCATTCAATAAGAGAGTAGCTTATGTGAATCGAGAAGGATGTTTTGGATATCTATGGCACATTGAAGCAATTCAGAAGCATCCACCTCCTATATGGTGGAATGAGTATAGAGGTGAAAGAGTGGAGTTGCAACATATAGCTATGAGAGTGCTTTCAATAATAGCTTCAAGTGGCAGTTGTGAATGTAATTGGAGCGCATATGATTTTCTTCATTCAAAACAAAGAAATCACTTAAGTGTATCACGTTCCAATGATTTGGTATATGTTTTTTTAAATATGCATTTGTTACATGCTCCAACCAAGATAGCTTCTATAGCAACACAAAAAACTTTTGAAGAATTTCAAACTCATGAAAGTTTAACAAATTATTCATGGAGTGATTGTGATGGTTCAGACATGGAAGAAATAGATGACATGGTACGTGTAATAAATGATGATATTCAAAATGAATAAAATGATGTACTCTGAATATTTTGGGTAGATTCAATTGCAAAAATGATGTCTTTATCATAACGTGATGATTCTAAATATTACAAAAATTGACTTGTTTGTTCAGTGTTTTGTTGACTGAATAATTCATCTGTGGTGAATCGATCAAAAGATGATGATGCCTCTGATAATCTTCCGTATATGTTCTCATATGCATCAAGAGATACTTGTAAACTTTTCACTTGATTTTATAAATCATCAACTCTCTTATGTTGATCATCAATTGTTTTGCATAATCCATGACTTGTTAATCCTTCATTGTATAACTCTGCTCCCTGTGATGATAAATCATGAATAACTCTGCCTTCGAGGAAGAGGGCCTTCATGTCCTTGATCATGAAATTCTACACAATTTTGAAGATGGCCCAAACCTATACTTGCATTCTTCGGGCGATCATTCCAAGCTACATGTCGATGAAGAATATCTTGTACAAAAACTTTTTGAATGAAATATAGTGCTATTTGATTATTATTTGGTAATGATCTTTCAACTTGAAAAAAGCATCAAAGTAAAGTTTCTGCTAATCCTTTATGTTGTAAGTTTGAAAGCTTTAATGGTGTTGTTTCTTTCTTCCTATAACGCGAAAGAGAACATCATGAAAAAATGATTTGGACGCTTTTCTACTTATTTCATTGATAATGGTTCTCCTTCTAATCTTTCTGGTTCTAGATCTTGGTAAAATAAAAATGCTAATCCTGATTACATAAATTGAGCATTCTATTTAGACAAAATCCTTTGAGATTTAGCATTATCAAGGTCACTATTCACATTTGGCATTCTTTCTATGTTTTACTTTCAAATTTGGAAAATAGACACATACTTTTAAATCATTCAATCCACATCACTAATATCATTTAATCCACATCATTCAAATGAATCCACATCATTGACATAATTCAATCCACATCATTGAGATCATTTAATCCACATCATTCAAATGAATCCACATAATTCAAAAGAATCCACATCATTGACATCATTCAATCCACATCATTGACATCATTCTTTTCCACATAATTCAAGTGAATCCACATCATTTAATCCACACAATTCAAATGAATCCAAATCATTGAATCCACATAATTCAAATGAATCCACATAATTTAATCCACATAAATCAAATGAATCCATATCACTGACATCATTTAATGCACCTAATACAAATATAGATGGATAGAAAATAAGAATATAAATAGGTAGATAAATACATGGATAGATATGGTGATAAATAAATAAATAGATAAAATAATTGATAGAATGTAGAAATGATGATAAATAAATAAATAGATAGAATGATGGATATATGGATAGAAATATAGATATATAGATAGATCTATTGATAGATACATAGATAAATATATCCACATCATAACATTTTAATCTACATCCATCATAATCACTTTAGCTAAAAATCCTTCATAATTACTTCATATCCAAATCCATCACAATCACTTCATATTAAATCCACATTATCACTTCATGTATCATAAAACACGTCAACTTAAAGAACTTAATATAAAACATCAAATAAGCAATTGAATCTGACACAATGATAAAAAAGATGTTTGAGTAGTAAACATGTTCCTTGACAAATATCCATTTCAAGATGGTCTTAATCCATCAGTATTGGATATCTTCAAACCATAAAAAACAAGGCTCGAGAATACTCTAAGCAAATCATGTTCGCCTACTCTTTTCAACACATCTTTATCACGTGCTAGTTCTAATGCATACTTGAACTTATAAATCCCATTTTTATCAATGGGGTAACTATCTAAATCTACATATTTCAAAAGTTGCAAAACAAGTTTTGCAATCATATAGGTCTCTAGGATTTTATTGAATGGGGGAGGGCAAGTGGATATGCATTCTAGTGCAATCCACCAATACTTTTGACTCCACTCATTTCTAGTTGATATGTCAAGCTCTAGTAACTTTGTAGTGATTTGTTTTTGTGGGAAAATATGTTGCTCTTCCAAAGTCACATAGTGCAGTGTACACATGCTCGTGTTCAAAATGCAACAACATGTTGCCTGGATGGAGATCATTGTGTGAAATATTACAAGTTTGTAGGAATGAAACTAATTGCAACAATCCATTGATTAACTTCCAAATATTTGTCTCCACTGAAACTATATCCCCTTGTGTGTCTTTGATACTTTTGCTTTGTTATAAGTTTAAATACTCTTTTTTTTATTTTCTCCAGTTAGACGTCCAACGTACCACCATTCCATAATAAAAAATAAGGCATGGACTTTTACTATGATTCTAGCTAATGCAAGTGGACTCATTAGTCCATTATGGGTAATAGGTAATATGGTGGCCTTGCTCATTGCTTCATTCTCTCGTATTTGTAAGTCACCACCACATATCTTGAATAATTTTGCTACAAAAATTTCATTGACAATCTTCGAGTGGGTTATTCTGACTTTATGGACCATTCCATATTGTCCTTCCCCCATGAGAGCTGCATCTTCGAAATGAACAAATGAATATGGGAATAAACATAGGTTGTTGGATGTTTGATCTCCCATATTTGCATGTATATCTATAGATAGATCTACTATTTTTGCTATTGTTGGTCTCTCTACGTGTTCGATGGTGTCAGGTCTCACTCTCTTTCCTCTCTTCATCATTTGGTAGTGTAAATTGACAAACTTGATTTTATCGATAAATTCTGGCATTGATGTGATATCCAATGCCAAAGATTTTGCTACTTTTACTATTTTTCCAAAGATGTGAGTGAGCTCTTTGGACATTTGTTCACATAGTGCTTGTGTTGCTCTTGATACACTTCAAAATTTATCTTTGATGTTAATGTATGCTCTTCTACATAGTTGTTCGATGAAATCCTTGTAATTTGATATATCCATTGCTACTGTGATATGGTCTTCTCACATTTTGTAGATGTATGAGTAGAAAAACTCTTCCAAAAGCTTTTGCTCATGCTTATCATTCTACCTACTATCTATGCAAATATAAGAAATAGACTCTCATATAAAATTAAAATTTTGATTACTATTAAATCTTTAAAAACTAATCTAATTCATAAAAGTAATAATAACAAATAAGACTCATAAATAAAATGATAGGTAGTTAAATACATCTTTAAGTACACATATAAATAGATAAATCAATAAGTATATGGATAGGTAGATTACTATATAGATAAAATGATAGATATACAAGTAATTGAATGGATAGATAATTGAATAGATAGATAAATATAGATAGATAGAGCTACATTTAAATAAATAAATGATAGATAGATGAAAAATTGAAGGGATAGATAATTGAATAGATAGATAGATGGATACATAGATAGATGACAAAGTATATGAATAAATAGAAGAATATATGGATAAGTATAGATAGATAGGTAGATACGTAGATGAATAATTTCATGGATAGATAAATGGATAGGTAGTTAGATAAGTATATTTATATATGAATAGAAAGTTTAATTATAATCTTGAAGGGAACCTATGTATTAAGAATTTAAGAATCAAAGCATCAAACATCCCTAATAGTTCATGTACGTTGCCTATACTATGTATGACTCTTGCCACATGAATGTATATAAGTATTGTGATAGAAAGAGTCAAAGAATCAAGATCACAACAATTTCTATACACCTTGTGACCCTACACCATGTAATTATGCTCACATGTATCTAAGTGACTATTGTGAGAGTAAGAGTCAAAGAATTGGACAATCACAATATACACTCCCTATACTATTGAGAAATTAGGAATCAAGGTGGGGATTCAAACAATCTCAATAGAGTTGTTGCTCAATCCTATACTACTATGAGAGTAAGAATCCATGTAGCGAGTCAGACAATCATAGTAGTGGTTTATTTTAAATTTGATTCATTAAAATATACAAGTAAGAAACTTTTTCAACAAGTGAAACATATATACTTTTGATCATTAAAAGAGCCAGCAAAGTATCATACATGTCTTAGAGCTAACAGATGTCTCCTTCATACATGAAAGTAAAGGCTGAATAGCATCTTCCACTAAAACAACATCATGGCTAACCAAAATGTGTTTAGTCTATGGATGATACAGACAATAGCCTTTGCTTTCAGAACTTTACCCAACAAAAATACATTTTACTCCTTTAACATACAATTTCTTGCAATTTTGTTCATGCATTAATGCCATATGCCAGACAACCAAAAACACACAGGCGAGCAATAGATGGATTACAACCATGCGAAGCCTCATACATAATGATAGACTGCAATGCTTTAGTGGGACATCTGTTAAGTACATATGTTGCACACATGACCGCCTCAAGCCAGAAACTATGTGGTAAAGCCTGACTCTTGACCATACACCTCACCATCTCCATGAGTGACATGTTCTTTGTTTTCGCAACTCCATTCTATTGAGGTGTATATGACACTGTACACTGATGTTTTATCCCACGTTGAGCCAAAAATGCAGTAAAGTCAGAAGACAAATATTCCCCTCCTCGATCGAAACGGAAGGTGCCCATTTCACACACTGATAGATTTTCAGCCAAAACCAAAAATTTTTTAAAGCACATAAACACTTCGGACTTTGCTTTCAATGGATATACCCATGCATGCCTAGAAAAATCATTGATGAAAGTCACGGAGTAAAGATAGTTCCCAAAAGAGTGTGTCTACATAGGACTACAGACATCACTATGAAGAAGCTACAATTTCAGAATAGCTCGAACTTAACCATCTTTTGGGAATGAGGAACACTACATTTTGCCCAAAATATAGCCTTCACATACATGTTTACCAGGTGCCTCAAGTTTGGGTAGAGAGGATACCATTTTATATTTATGCAGGTGTCACAAACTAGCAAAATTCATATCACCAAAGCGTGCATGCCAAAGCTTTGCATCTGACATAGCCTGAGAATCATATACTACACATGCCAAATCATTCACAAATTTTCATAGTCTATGAGCTTATACAACCCATGACATAAAAATGCCAGAAGCAATAATCTTGTTGCCATTTGATAGATCATGAGTTGTGCATTTGTCATCAACAAATTTCACAACGAAGCCAATCTTGGCTAAAGCCGAAACTAATAACAAATTCTTCTTGATCCCTGGCACAAATAAAGCATCCGACAATGTAAAAGAACTACCATCAATAGTAGTCAGAATGATCTTACCAACTCCCATGACAAGATAAGAGGAGTTGTTGGCGCATGTGCAAGTATTCCTGTAGGGGCAGGCTTGAGTGAAGTAAAGAAATTGTGCTATGAAGTAATATGTTTGGTTGCCCCACTATCAAAGTACTAAACATGTGATTCTACTATAGACATACATTGTTTAGGGGAAGATGGGTCAAAACTGCAAACAATAGTAAACGCCCATTCACTCACAATCTTCACACACATGCATACACACATACACATACACATACACATACTATTGTGAATTAAGCATCAATGTTGAGTCAAACAATCACAATATTTTTTTACTCACAAACATACACGCATAGAATGCATACACACATACACATATGCACACTATGGTAAAGTAAGAATCAACATTGGATTAGAAAATCACAATATGTTTTAACTCACAATCATATGCATCCATACACACATGCATACACACATACACATACACATACACATACACATACACATACACATACACATACACATACACATACACATACACATACACATACACATACACATACACATACACATACACATACACATACACATACACATACACATACACATACACATACACATACACATACACATACACATACACATACACATACACATACACATACACATACACATACACATACACATACACATACACATACACATACACATACACATACACATACACATACACATACACATACACATACACATACACATACACATACACATACACATACACATACACATACACATACACATACACATACATATACACATACACATACACATACACATACACATACACATACACATACACATACACATACACATACACATACACATACACATACACATACACATACACATACACATACACATACACATACACATACCATTGTGAAGTAAAAATCAATGCTGAGTCAACCAATCACAATAATTTTTAACTTAGAATAAATTATAATACACATACATACATATACATACTATTATGAATTAAGAATCAATGTTTAGCCAAACAATCACAATGGTTGTTAAATCACAATCCTAAACACACACATACATATACACATACACACATAGAGATATTCATACACCCAAAAATCCACTCGCATATACCTAACGGTAAAACATCTCAAAACTATTGTGAACTAAGAATCAATTTATGATTTAGACAATCACAATACTATCTAAACTATAAAAATCCTAAAATTCTTTTGAAATTTAAATATAAATTTTAAATAATACTATATTTTAATTTGATTTGTTAATTCTAAATAAACCTAGAAATTCTAAATATTTATTATGACTTTTACTTGTTCTATAAATTTTAAATTATTTAACTCTAATGTCTAAATCTTTTGCCTTTTACCTACTTCTTAATGCCCTAGCAACCGAAATTGTCCTCTTAGTTGTTGTGCTCAATCAAAAACACCCAACCAACCGTCTCTATTTCAACAAAAATCATAAGGAAAAGATGGCATCTTTGAATCCTTCACTAATCCTTTCACCCATTCTGTCTCTAATATAACCCTGAATCTATTTACATATCAAGAACTACACCCTCTAAGAGTGGTATAGAGTGACAATAACTCAAATTTTGAATAGATCTCACATCTTTTCTACCATCACCACACTCATTTAAGCTTTCAAAAGCTTATTACCATCAAACAAGCTCCCACAAGATCTTGTCCCCGGAAATGTTGTCAAAAGTGTTCCATCATGTTGTCGAAGAGTAGAGAGACACTTTAAAATGTCAATTTAGAGAATAAATTCGAAGTGATTATAGTCGAAAGCTTGACATGGATGTGGATGTATGCGTTAAGCGAGTTATTAACTTTAGTCAACCTCTTAATCGTAAACATATACCACTCATACACATGCACAAAAAAATGCACATAACTTTAATTTGCATGCACCAAATTAAACGATCTTGGTACCACTATGTAGCTCTCTCTTTAAATACTACAAGGTAGCATTGGGAAAACCTCCAAATCACATAGTAAATATGTTGTAACATTAATAGATTTTAGCAAATTTTCATGTAGAAATGGTGGATGCCAAAATTAATTATACGAACAAAAACTAAGTTGTATATAATCTCATATTATGATTGATCAATTCTATGGGCATTTGACCTACATAAGGCCAAAAACTTTGAGAGTTCGACTATGCAACACGTACAATTGAATCACATTGAATGTTTATGAAACACTTCCATGTTCGTGCTCTATTGCCACAAAAGAACAATGATTTATTGAAATTAAGATGGCACAATATTATTGTTAGAAAAAAAACACAAAAAATGCCATGCAATCCATCATGTATAATGGACATCTCATCACGAAATTTGACGTTTGAATGTAGATTTGACATAAAGAATGCTGAAATACATGCACATAACCTTAATTTCTAATGCAAATTAGATCTTTTTATTGCAATTGGCAAAAGGTAAGTGACATGTCTCGCTTAGGGGGAGTTGTGAAATCCATTGCACCCTAGAAGCTATAATGCACAACTCGAAAGAAGACTTAAAATTGCTTTGAATGTTTAACCTTCACCTCTTAATCAATGGAAACGTTGGAAAGGAGGTATATGGCTCAATCTTTAGATGGATTGATGGATCAGAAACTCACAATGAACTCTCATTAGCTTGGGCTTAGAGATTATGTGAAATGCTTGCTCAAGATTATGTGAAATGCTTGGATCTCTGAACTATGAACAATGGAACCACTATATATACATATAATTAGATGCCGCGTGGAGCCTAATGTCCGATTCTCATCAATAATCATCCTAACACAACCATCAATGCTTTAGGATGATTATTGATGAGAATCGGACATTAGGCCTAACACAACCATCAATAATCATCCTAACACAACCATCAATGCCCGTTCTGAGCGTTCCAGGCGGCTGTCCTCGTGGTTGGGCCTCTTGCCTCTTGAGGCGGGGGCGAGGGTTCAACCCCTGTTGGCAGCACTTGTGAGGGACATGTAAACTTTGGAATGATGTATCATGTGGCTGATGTGCCACCATATATTCTGCCCTGTGGTAGTTGTGACCACAGTTCATCCCAGTTATGTAAACCCCTGTTCTTGTGGGATAAGGGAGGTCCCATGGGTACTATGCCCTTCTTTGTACAGTTGCAATTTCAAAGTTAAAGCCCGGGAGAGTAGACCTCGGCCGAACCTCCATTAAAAAAAAAAAAAAAGGAGCCCGTTCTGAGCATCATATTTCAAATACTGATTCTCGCAGGAATTATCTATTTCGGAAATTGGACTTACAGTTGGATGAACAGAGGCAGTGTTACAAGTCCTGCTTGTCGAGATGAAGACGTTCTTTGAGGCTGCGGAAGCCATGGACTCCGGGTGCTTGAAGTCTCCATGATGACAATTATAAGGGTGGGTTCCCTCGAAGGAAGGAGCACGTCTCTCAGAGCTTTGTTGATCGAGGGCTTATTTTTGACGTCCCCTTGAATTACGTGCCAGATACTCTCTACGCTAAACTCTCCTTATTTTCCGCTGTCATCTCTTGTGGATTTCGGTCGAACTTTCGTAATCATTGTTCAAATGTCCGACAATCTCGACTAATGATGTCGTAATCATTTCATGCCCATTGGCAAAGATGTGCTGAGAAGTTCATTCGTAGAGCTCAACAAGACACAAGAACGAGATGTCTTCTTTTTCAATGAAATTGTGCGACTTCCTGTCAAGAATGGCAATAAAAGTTCAGACACCATCCAGATCTTTCAGCAAATGCAACAGGAGGGTGTCCTTCCGAACTTTGCTACCGTTCTCCATCTGTTCGCTGCCCTTGCAAGAAACGGTTCTTTTCATGAGATTAAGCGCTTGCATTCGTCGTTGTCCCAGGACGCCATTGAATCTAATCCAGAGATCGCTTCTCATCTCATTACGACTTATGGAAGAGAGGGAAGGATTGAGATCGCAGAATCAATGTTTTCCAATTTGAGATGTGAAGACGTAGCTATATGGAATGCCATGATAAATGCACATGCACAGAATGGGCAAGACAGTAACGCGCTGCACTTGTTTAATCAATTACATTCAACAAAGCTGATTCCTGATAAAGTCACGTATGCTTGTGCTTTGAGGGCTTGCTCTAGATTGCTGAATTTGGAGGATGGCAGACTAATTCACTCTTATGTCATCTCCATGGAGATGGAGTGCCCTACTATAGTAACCACTACTCTTATTAGCATGTACGGCAAATGTGGCAACCTTGAGGATGCACAAATTTTGTTCAATAAACTAGCCGAGAGGGAGGTTGCTACTTGGAATTCCATGATTTCTGTGCTTGTTCGATATCAAAATGAAGAACAAGCCCTTTGTTTTTTCTATAAAATGTATCAAGAAGCTCTGCTTCCAGACAGAGCAACTTATGTCAGCATACTGGGTGCATTAAGTACTGAGGAAGCTTTGGTCAAAGGAAAGCACATGCATGCATGTATTGCATCCTGCAGTTTCCTTTATGATAAGGTTGTTATAACAGCACTTTTTGACATGTATGGAAGCTGTGGAGGCATGGAGGATGCTGAAATCCTCTTTGATAGTATGGTTGACCGCACCAAGGTATCATGGAATGCTATGCTTTCTGAGCTGGTTCAAAACAAGTATCATGAAAGGGCTTTTGCACTTTGTGAAAGGATGCTTTGGGAAGGACAACTCCCCGATAAAGTAACTTACCTCAACATGCTATTTGCAAGCACCATAGGGAATGCTTTCATGCAGGGCACAATAATACATCTGCACATAATAAATAGTGGTTATGAGTCAAAGGTTGCTGTGGGTACAGCGATTGTTGCCATGTATGGGAAATTTGGGAATCTGGATTATGCCGAAAGGGTGTTTGACAGAATGACAGAGCGGAACATTCTTTCGTGGAACAGTATGCTGAAAGCGTATGCTGATCAGGCACATGGTAAGAAGGTCTTCAACCTTCTCCATCAGATGCAACAAGAAGGATTGTTGCCCAATAATATAACATTCATTACTAGTTTGCTAGTTTGCTCCGGTGTAGCTGATTTAGTTATAGGAAAGCAATTACACATATGCATAAGCAGTTCAGATAATACTGAACTTGAGCCAACTCTATCGAATGCCCTTATCAATATGTATTCCAAGTGTGATAGTCTGCACGATGCACTTAACATTTCAGAAATCACACCATACAAGGACATCTCTTCATGGAACAGTCTTATTGAAGCATTTGTCCAGTTGGGAGATAAGTCCAAGGCCTTCCAACTGCTTCTCCAAATGCAGCATGAAGGGATAATGCCCAATAAGGTTACATTTATTAACATTCTAGAGGTATGTGACAGCTCAATGGACCATAATAAGTGTCTGGAAATACACGCTTCCATTTTACAAGGGGACTTGAAGCAAGATTTAACTGTTGCAAGTGCTCTAATCAAGTGTTTCGGTGCTTGTGGAGACTGTATACAAGCTAGTAAAATCTTCAATATGGTTGATGGTAGGGATGTCATTCTGTGGAATACAATGCTGGGTGTGTACTGTGACCTTGGGTTGTCCACTCTGAGTTTTCAGGTCTTTCAACAAATGCACCAAGAGGGAGAACTTCCAACGAGTGTCACGTATGTTAGTCTCTTTTCAGCCTGTGCACACTCTAGAACCCTCATGGAAGGAAAGAGATTCCACAGCTCTATCAAGTGCAGCATGTTTGAATTTGATGTTTCTCTTATAAATTCTTTAATTTCTATGTACGGGAAGTGTGGTCAGTGTGATGTTTCAGAAAGGCTATTTTTTGACATGCCACAGAGGAGCCCAGCATCTTGGAGTGCCATGATTGCAATCTACGCAGAGCTTGAGCATTCAGAGAATGCTCTTGAGCTCTTCCATAGTATGATAGAGCAGGGAAAAGTCCAACCTGAGAGGATTACACTGTTATGCTTATTATCAGCATGTACATCTAGTGCATTGTTTCATGAAGGAAGAGAGATTCATACCCTTAGTGTTACTCTTGGACTGGATGGTGACACTGAGGTTGCTAATAGCTTGATAAATATGTATGGGAAATGTGGTGACCTTGAAGCTGCATGGGCATTGTTTCTGAATCATTCTACAAAGAATATATGCTCCTGGAATATCATGTTTGGATTGCTTCTCGGTTATGGTCTTGATGTTGATGCGCTTCAACTTTTTAAAAAAATGCATGTGGAAGGGATTATTCCATGTGAATTTTCTTATGTTACTTTTCTTTGGGCATGTGGCAATTCAGCTTCATTGATGACTGGTAGACTTGTGCATTACAGCATTGTATACAATCATGTAGAACCCACGATAACAATGGGTAACTTGATTATCAGTATGTACGGAAAATGTGGTAGTCTGGATGATGCTTTGTGGCAATTTAAGAGGCTCTCTGTGGTAAATCACGTTTCTTGGAATGCTATGCTTGCCTCCTTGGCACAGTATGGTTGTGGTGTGGAGGCATTGCAACTTCTTGAGTACATTTACAGGGCAAGATCATCTCTAGATCAAGTCTCATTTCTCACTGCAATCGCAGCATGCAGCCATACTGGATTAGTAGATGCTGGATGGAATCTGTGGATATCGATGTGCAATGATTTCGAGATGATGCCAGGTTCAAAGCATTACGCATGCCTTGTTGATGTATTCAGTAGAGCTGGCCGCATAGCTGATGCCAAAAAGCTGATTGCAAATATACCCTGTCAACCCTGTTTGGCATCTTGGATGGCCCTGCTAAGTGCCTGTAAAGACCATGCTATTGATGATCAGGCTTTTGAAGTTGCACGTTTTCTTATTGAGATGGACTCAAATGAATCCTCAACTTATGTCATATTATCGAACATCCATGCCATCGATACTAATACAAATCCCTTTTCCACTTGAAGGTGATATTTTTGAGATCATCAACATATGACGATTGGTTTCACTGGGGCTTGATTGAACTGTTTATCTATATGGGAGATAACATATAATCGGTAGATTCTTTAAAAAACTGAGCTTTATAGACCAAGTGAGATATACGTCAATGGTAGAAACTTGTCCCTCGAGCTTCGTTTTCATTGATAATGTACTGTTTTTCAAACATCATATCAACCAGTAATTATTGATCAATTAATGAGAACTGGCCTATTTTTACGAGGAGTCACATTCTAGAGAATTATGGAACAGCCAGCTTCTAGAGTATCTCGTGGATTCATTAGAAGGAATCCGGTGCTAATTGACCGATGTGAAACCTGATAGAGAGAAACAAAAATGTGAATTTATAGTAGAAGAAAAAACGACGTTTTTGGTCTGTGGGCTTTGACATCTACAAAAGAATGCAATATACCTTTCAATAAAAGAGTACAGTATGTCTGAACCTTGGCCTCTAGCGATGGAGAAACTTTGCATGCGAGACCTCTCGTGTCCTAGGAGACATGTGATAGCTCCATTACTTATTAGTTCAAAGTGCTGGTGAATATTGAATAAAGATGCGCAACTTTATAAGTTGTATTCACGAATCTTAAGGATTGTAGAATTTCTCGCAACTTGTCGTGTTTGTTAAAAAGAAGTGAAATATGCAAAAGGTGTTGAAAAGGTGAACAATATAGATATTTTTTCATGGGGATCAAGGAAGGGCTACAACTATGTAGTTTTTTCAGAAGTCCTTGTATAGAGGGAACATGTTTGCCACCGCAAATTGTTCACTAAAAGGCGAACAGATGCTTACATGAATGAACTAGTATCATCCAATAACATCGTTCCATCACCTACACCAACCGATGTTCTAATATCTTAAGCATGGTCATAATGCTACTGTTTGAGCGAAGGTTGCTTCCCAGATGTATATTAGGAGAGCAACAACGCACACATACAACGTTTACTGTGAGGAAAAGATCTTTCTTATTCAAACATAAATCAGTAGGAAACAAAGCGAGATTTTGTAGAAACAATGTACACATGAAAAATCCTCCAATCATCAATTACAAAAGGAAGTTTCCTCTAGATGTACTTAAAACCATGCGGACACCAGTCCTTAACTGAGTTTTTCATCAGGGAGTATCTCATTATTTTCTATAGAATAGAAGATTATAATGGTGATATTAACCATCCATCAAGAATGAAGGTGGCGATAGAGCCCTTTATTGGTGATAGTCATTTTGTATAAGCAGCGAATAATCATAGCTCAGATTAATCTTGGATACGACGGAATGTACTTTCGTTGATGTGAATCCCTATATAGTGGTAATCGCACACAACGTTAGCTTAGGATAACGTATTTTATCATCTCAGCACAGATGTTTACACTTGAGGAAGCATCATGTCAAATCGATTTATAACAATCAGTAACATGCTGATTTGAACTAGTTTGATAACAAGGTATTTTGGTGCTCTAGGATACCATTGTTCTGCAGACCCATTCCTAGATATGTTGAAATAGGTGATGAAACATCACACCCTATCGAGCATATAGGAAACATAGCAGTGCCTATGGAGGGTGGGAAGTTAAAACATCTTGCTGATGTGCTGCATGTTCCAAATATAACAAAGAATCTGGTTTCTATTGGACAAATGGTTGAACAAAGATTACAAGTTAAGTTCAATGCTGATGGGTTATATGTAGAAGAGTACAAATAGGGTGGACAATTGATTGCCAAAGGAAACAAATTGGGTAGGATTTTCACCTTAAATGTGAAAATTCCTTAAATGAATGCAGCCATGTTTGCAAAAGGTGGAGGAGTTATTGCTGATATAGAGATCTGGCATAAACAAATTGGACATGCAAACTTGCATAGGCTGAAATTGATGCAGTCTAAGGAGATTGTAAATGGGCTACCTAATTTCAAAGTTGCAGAAATGCAAAAGGTATGTGCAACATGTCAATTTGGTAAACAACCAAGAGCATCATTTTTGCATGACAAGCATGTTAGTGAGAATGTACTAGAAATCATACATACAGATGTTTGAGGTCCTCCTAAGACCACATATATGGGTGTTTGTAGGTTTTATGTTACTTTCATTGATGAACATACACAAAAAGTATGGATATATTTCATGAAAGAGAAGAGTGAGGTGTTCACTCACTTCCAAAATTTTAAGGCTATGGTGGAAAAGCATACAAGAAAGTATATTAAGATATTAAGTTTTTATGGAGGAGGTGAGTACATGTCAAATGAGTTCAACAACTTTCTTAGAAGTCATGGAATTTGATGTCAGTTTTCATGCAGGTACACACCACAACAGAGTGCTGTTGTTGAATGCAAAAGTAGACATATTACAAAAATAGCAAGAGCTTTGATGGCTGAGAAGAATATGCCTCATTGTTATTGGGTAGAAGCTATGCATACTATTGTATACATCATGAATAGGACTCCGACTGCTATTGTACATCAAGTTACACATGAAGAGAAGTTCACACGTAAAAAGCCAAACTTATCACATATGAAGGTATTTGGATGTATTGCATATGTACATGTTCTAGATGAGTTGAGGATGAAGCTTGATCCAAAATAAAAAAAATGTATCTTCATCGGATACTCCCTCCCCTGAGCAAAAGGGGTATAAATGTATAACCCACTCACAGGACATGTGAAGGTAAGCAGAGATGTGGTGTTTGATGAAATGTCGAGCTTCTATGCAGATGCCAAATATGGACTTGATCTTGAACCAAATGACAAAGAAAATGCTAAAAAATCAAGTGCAAAATCTCAAGTTTTGAGTGGACCAGATGTGTCACCAAGCAATAGTTCCAACTCAAATCCATGGAGTGGAGATTGCATGGAAATTTTACTCCATAAAATTCATCAACTACATCAAAGAAAGGTAAAGAAAAGCTTTGTGCTAGTAGTAAAACATCTACAGATTTTGAAGACATTGATGGAGACTCAAGTGGTTCAGAGAAGAGCCTTGATGAGGAACTTGGATTGCCCTCTGTGAAGACTCTAGGAGTTAGAAAGGCACATGCAGATGATATAAGGAGAAGTGACCCAGGACCAAGAAGATCTGGGAGGATGCGGAATTCTATGCAACGATTGACCTATGACAGTTATATGGCTCATCATTATGCCTACATGACCAAGGTAATACAAGATGATGAATCTTCTTGTTTTGAAGATGCAATTGGAAATGCAGATTGGGAAAAAGCTATGGATGAGGAGATGGCTGCCCTTTATGCAAATGATACATGGAAGCTGGTTTCATTGCCACAAGGAAAGAAATCCATAGGCTGCAAGTGGGTTTACAAGGTAAAACACAATGTTGATCATAGCATAAGCAGGTACAAAGCATGATTGGTAGCAAAATTATATGAACAGACATATGTCATTGAATATGAGGAAACATTCAGCCCTATAGCCAAAATGTCTATTGTCGGAACACTTGTTGCATTAGCTACAACAAAAGGATGAACTTTGCATTAGATGGATGTAAAGAATGCTTTCCTACATGGTGAGTTATAAGAAGAAGTGTACATGGACCAGCCACAAGGATATGAAGATTCAAAGCACCCAGAATATGTTTGCAGGTTGCAAAAGGATTTGTATGGGCTTAAACAAGCCCCTCATGCTTGGCATGCAAGGATTGTTGACTACTTAACCACCATTGGGTTTTCTATGTGTGATGTAGGTCATTCACTATATGCAAGGAAGGGTGATGATGGCATCATGATTGTGGCTATTTATGTTGATGACTTGATTGTAGGTGCTGATAATGAAGAAGGCATTAAAGAGGTAAAGAAACTTCTTATGCAGGAATTTGACAAGAAAGATCTTGGTGTGTTGTGCTATTTCTTGGCCATTGAGTTTATACAAACAAAAACAGGTATATGGATGTTGCAAAGGCAATATGCCTTGAGTATGCTACAAAAGTATGGTATGGGTTATTGTAAGCCAATTTCTATGCCCTTAGATCAGAATTTGAAGTTGGATACTACATGAGGTGAAACATTGGAAAATGCTACTATGTACAAGAAAATTGTGGGAAGTTTGATATATCCCACAATTACAAGGCCTGATCTAAGCTACACTATTGGACTTGAAAGTCAATTCATGTAGGTTCCCAAGAAGCCACATTTAGATGCTTTGAGGTGTACTCTACGTTATGTGAGTGCTACTTTGGATTATGCATTGTTTTATGAAGTTGGTGTAGATTTGCAGGTTCATGGATATGTCGATGTAGATTGGGATGGTAGCATTCCAGATAGAAGATGTACTAGTGGCTATCTATTCTCACTTGGGAGTGCATCCATTAGATGGAGCAATAAGAAGCAAACCATAGTTGCTTTGTGGAGTACAGAGGCTTGTAGGGAGAGATGGTTGGATGCACTCAAGAGATTGAGTTGGTGCTGCTAAACCTGCTTCACACCAGCCCTCCTTTGATTCCAGATATGCTTAGTACACTCCTTGAGCTTCCAAATGATACCAAAATATGATATATGTACTTTGGAAAAGGTTTGAGTAATGGCTTGATCAAAACAGACAAGTTTGTAAATCACAAGACTTGAAAACTTTCTATTTTTGTCTTGATACCTGCTCAGAGTTTTGCTCAGTGTGTCCAGCACACTTACAATTGATCTAATTCCTTCTGGACATATTAAATTAGCTTAACAAGCTACCATTTGCAATTAGAATGAGAAGAAATGATAAACTATACTCTGAGAAATTACTTTAGCAAACTTAGAGTCACCCCCGACTTTTTAGGAGCTCTGCAGAAAGAATACCAGAGGGCAGTTCGATGGCAATTTCTCGAAAATGGCTGAACCAAACTTCTTCAAACTTTGTAGTCTTGTAGAATGCTTTGAGCTGGATCTACGAAGCTTTGAATCACTTGATTTGGTTCAGTACATCCTGAGATATGCCTCTTTGAAGTTGACAGACTTGAAGATGATGACTCAGAGAAAACCAGAGATGATTAATGTAAAGATATGTATTAATTCACATTGATGTACATTCCCATTGACATGATAATCATTGCCAAATGGTACTCAGAGGTGTAGGCTATGAAGAAGTCCTTACACACTCAAGTGTTGCTACAGAATTACCTCGGGATCTGAGCTGAAGTATCCGCGACTTTTGACTTGTAGCTTTTATAGAAGTTAAGTGAGATTTTGAGTTTGAATTCAAATTCAAATCTCCTATGATCACTCCACTAAATGTAGGGAGATATCCTCTCCATTAATCAACTACCTTTTTTCCACGAATCTATCAAGTAGGTGTGATTACATGAGATGCCAAGTCATATAGACTTTTACAATGGGTAAAGAAGTAAGAACTTATAAACATAAGTTCACATGGTCCTTTCTTCAAGAGAATTAAACTTCCAAGGTTTCAAACCAAGTTTCCAAGGTTTCAAGCCAAGTGTGAAGGCTTGAATGCACCAACAGCTCCCCCTCAAGCCAAACACTTTGGCTTAAGTCTTCATCTTTAATCTTCCATTACATCCTGCAATCCAATCATGGATTTGAATCTGCATAGCTTGTTTCCATCCAATGCTTTAGTGAGTAAATCTGCACATTGCGTATTAGTAGAAACATATGTCAATTGAATCTCTTTGCTTAGTAACTTCTCCCTCACATAGTGGTAATGAACCTCTATGTGTTTGGTTCTAGCATGATATATTGGATTAGCTGCAAGGTGAAGAGAGATAGTGTTATCTCCAAATATGATTGGAGGTCTAGTGTATAGACCTAACTCTGTATACAAGAGCTTCAACCAGATAGCTTCTTGAGTGGCCTTTGCAAGACCTCTATACTCTGCTTCAGTGGATGACAATGCTACTGTAGGTTGCTTCTTGGATGAACAAGAAATAGGTTTATCTCCTGCAAAACAAATGTATCCTGATGTGCTTCTCCTATCATCCTTGCATCCTGCCCAATCTGCATCTGAGTATACTTTAATGTCAATATCTGATGAATAAGGAAAGTACAAACCATGGCTTTGAGTTCCTTTGAGATACTTCAAGATTTTCTTTGCTGCCTCTAGATGAGGTACCCTTGGTTTGTGCATGAATTGGCTTAGCACACTAACTCCATATGCTATGTCAATTCTTGTCAAGGTAGCATAATTCAAACTACCTACCATACTTTGATATCCTGTGATGTCTTGAACTTCTTCCCCTTCATGAGCACTTAGCTTTAGGTTGACCTCCATTGGAGTAGTTGAGTCTTTAGCATCCTGCAAGCCAAACTTCTTGACCATATCCTGTATATACTTCTTTTGAGTGATATATATACCTGAGTTGCTGTAGACTAACTCAAGACCTAAGAAATACTTCAATAATCCAAGATCATTTATCTTGAATTCTTTCATCATGTGTCCTTTGATGTGTCTAATCCCATTGACATCATTGCCTGTAATGATGATGTCATCAACATAAACACACAAGTATATTACCTCTGTACTACTTCTCTTTATAAATAGAGAAGTGTCAGCTTTGCTCATCACAAATCCTTGGTCTTGGAGATAGGTTGTCAACCTGTAATTCCATGCTCTAGGTGCCTGCTTCAAACCATATAGAGCCTTCTTCAATTTACAAACATAATTTACCTTCTTTGGGTCTTCATAGCCAGGTGGTTGTGACATGTAGACTTCTTCAGATATCCATCCATTCAAGAAAGCATTCTTGACATCTAATTGGTACATGTTCCAATTCTTGGATGCAGCTACACTCACCAATATTCTGATAGTTGGCATCTTAGCCACAGGAGAAAATGTCTCCTCATAATCAATGCCTTGAGTTTGTGCAAAACCCTTGGCTACCAACCTAGCTTTGTACCTGTTGATTGTTCCATCTGAATTTCTCTTTAGCTTGTAGATCCATCTGGATCCTATCACCTTCATAGAGTCCTTCTTAGGTATCAAGTCCCAAGTATCACTCTCCTTGAGAGCTTCCATTTCTTCATCCATAGCTCCTTTCCACTTTGGTTTGATGATTGCTTCTTCATAAGTACCTGGTTCTTCATTCAACAAATCCTTTGCAAGATATACAGAATGTTTAGTTACAAGTGATGTGTCATACCCAAATCTGATAGGCTTCTTCTTTTCTCTCTGAGATCTCCTCATTGCTTGAGTTGAGGATTCTGGTGTATCCTCTAATTTCTTCATCTTCATCTTTCCTTTGGACTTCCATGCCTTGAATTCTTCAAGGTTTATTGTATCATCATCATCTGAGCTTGATTCATCTTTCTGGATTGGTTCTTCCTTGGTGAGCTTTGGGAAATCTTCTTCCATATCATAGGGTAGACTAACCTTCCTGTATTCATTCTCATACCATGAGTCATTCTCATCAAAGATAACATCTCTGCTTACCTTGAAGCCTTTGTTTGTTGGGTTGTAGAATCTGTATCCCTTTTGGTTCAAATCATAACCAATGAAGATACATTTTTCAGCTTTAGGGTCTAGCTTTCCCCTTACCTGTGAGGGAATATGCACATATGCTACACAACCAAAGATTTTACAATGATCCAGAGAGGGTCTCTTACCATGCCAAGCTTCATAAGGTGTCATGCCATCAAGTGATTTGGATGGCAACCTGTTTATGAGATAGGTGGCAGTAGATACACTCTCTGCCCAAAGATAATTTGGCAATTTCTTTTCATTAAGCATAGACCTAGCTGTTTCTACAATGAGTCTATTCCTTCTTTCAGCTACCCCATTTTGTTCAGGTGAGTACCTTGTAGTAATCTCCCTTTTGATGCCTCTTTCTTGCAAGAAATCTTCAAACTCATTGGAGAAGTACTCTCCTCCTCCATCTGACCTTAGCCTCTTCAAGCTTCTTCCTGTTTGGTTTTCAACAAGTGCAAGATACCTCTTGAAACAATTAAACACTTCATCTTTATGCTTCATAAAGTATAAGATAGTCCATCTGCTATAGTCATCAATGAAGGACACATAATACCTTGATCCTGAAATGGAAGGGTCCTTGCTAGGTCCCCAAACATCTGTATGTACCAAGTCTAGGTAATCTTCATGCATGAAACCTTTCCTTGAATAGGGCAACCTGTGAGACTTACCAAACTGACATGCTCCACACTTGTAAATCATGTGTTGCTTGGATACATTTGGTATCCCAAGCACACATTGATCCCTGCACATTTGCTTTAGGGTTCTTTCACCTATGTGACCTAACCTCTTGTGCCATATTTCTAACTCTGAAAGTGTTTGATCCTTGTAATTATACAAAGAAATGTTCTTGGTGTCTTCTAGCTCAAAAGTAAATAATCTACCTGACTTTTCTCCCTTGGAAATTCTTTTGAAACCATATCTTGGGTCCTCCACATATGCTCCATGTTGAGTGAATCTGACCTGCAAACCTTTCTCCACAATCTGACCAACACTCATTAGATTCTTGGTGATGGTTGGTACATAGAGTACTCTGCTCAATAGATTCTGGTTACCATCACATGTCTTTACATTTCCAATCTTTACAACAGAATGTTTAGTGTCATCACCTGTTTGTACCTGATGTTTGCCCTTGGGTTCTTCCAAATCAGAGAGTAGTGCCACATTGCCAGCTACATGGTTAGAACATCCTGAATCAATATAAAATAAATGATCATCATTTGTACTTGCCTTGGAGGTCATATTCATGATCAATAGGGAGTCATCTTGCTCCTCTGTGTAGTTGTTATAATCCCTTCTATTTTTGAATCCACCTTGGTAGTTACCATTGTGGTTGTGGTTGTAATTGTTGTTGTATTGATTGTTGTATCCATTGTAGCTTTGGTGTTGGTTGAACCTGCCTCTCCCTTGAGAGTATCCACCTCTTGAGTAGCCTCTTCCTCTCTGATTCTTGTAGTTCTTGTAGCATTCATCTGTGGTATGATTGGACAATCCACAAATGTTGCATGGTGATGAGTTGTAGGGTCTCCCCCTACCTGACTTACCTCCTCTGCCTCTTCCTCTTGAAGATCTACCTCTTCCTGCATAGTTTGCTTGGGAGGTAGAGCCTTCTTCATCCTGTTTCTTCCCTTTACCTTTATCCTTAACTTTCTTATCAGTATATAGAGCAGAGGGGTTGTTACCTTTTGATTGATCTCCTTCCTTTGTAAACTTTGCTTCATGTGTGAAAAGTTGGCCCATTAGTGTTGTGAGATCTGGGGTATGCATATCCATGTAGAGGTCCATTGCAGTGGTGAAACTTTCCCACTTATCATCTGCCTTGAGTCCATTTGTTACTTGCCTAACTATTTGTTCCTCTTCAATCTCCTCTCCAATGCTTGCTAATTGGTCTGCCACATCTTTAATCTTTGTCACATACTCTGAGACTGATTGCTTGGGCTGCTTCCTAAGGGTTGTGAATTCAATCCATAGTTGATTCTTCCTGGCCCTTGTGTTGGAAGAGAAATATGTTGACAGAGTTTCCCAAGTCTCTTGGGAAGTCTTACAGTTCCTTACATGAGGTAAAAGGAAATCAGATATAGAGTTAAGAAGGTAAGACCTTGCCAAAGCATCCTTTGCACACCATTGGTTGAGTCTCTCATGTTCATCCTTGGTGGGTAGTCCTCTAGCTTTGAATGTGGGCAATTCCTCATCTCCTGATATGTATCCAAATAAGCTTCTTCCTTGTAGATAGGTCTTCATCCTTAGAGACCAAGCTTGGTAATTGTTCCTGTCCAATTTGTCAATGAATGAAGGAAAACCATCTCCCATGTTTACCTTATTTGCTCTGATACCACTGTAGGGAGAGATGGTTGGATGCACTCAAGAGATTGAGTTGGTGCTGCTAAACCTGCTTCACACTAGCCCTCCTTTGATTCCAGATATGCTTAGTACACTCCTTGAGCTTCCAAATGATACCAAAATATGCTATATGTACTTTGGAAAAGGTTTGAGTAATGGCTTGATCAAAACAGACAAGTTTGTAAATCACAAGACTTGAAAACTTTCTATTTTTGTCTTGATACCTGCTCAGAGTTTTGCTCAGTGTGACCAGCACACTTACAATTGATCTAATTCCTTCTGGACATATTAAATTAGCTTAACAAGCTACCATTTGCAAGTGGAATGAGAAGAAATGATAAACTATACTCTGAGAAATTACTTTAGCAAACTTAGAGTCACCCTTGACTTTTTAGGAGCTCTGCAGAAAGAATACCAGAGGGCAGTTCGATGGCGATTTCTCAAAAATGGCTGAACCAAACTTCTTCAAACTTTGTAGTCTTGTAGAATGCTTTGAGATGGATCTACGAAGCTTTGAATCATTTGATTTGGTTCAGTACATCCTGAGATATGCCTCTTTGAAGTTGACAGACTTGAAGATGATGACTCAGAGAAAACCAGAGATGATTAATGTAAAGATATGTATTAATTCACATTGATGTACATTCCCATTGACATGATAATCATTGCCAAATGGTACTCAGAGGTGTAGGCTATGAAGAAGTCCTTACACACTCAAGTGTTGCTACAGAATTACCTCGGGATCTGAGCTGAAGTATCCGCGACTTTTGACTTGTAGCTTTTATAGAAGTTAAGTGAGATTTTGAGTTTGAATTCAAATTCAAATCTCCTATGATCACTCCACTAAATGTAGGGAGATATTCTCTCCATTAATCAACTACCTTTTTTCCACGAATCTATCAAGTAGGTGTGATTACATGAGATGCCAAGTCATATAGACTTTTACAATGGGTAAAGAAGTAAGAACTTATAAGCATAAGTTCACATGGTCCTTTCTTCAAGAGAATTAAACTTCCAAGGTTTCAAACCAAGTTTCCAAGGTTTCAAGCCAAGTGTGAAGGCTTGAAATGCACCAACAAGGCTGAGTATAGAGGTGTTGCAATGGCAGCATATGAGGCATCATGGCTAGAGATGCTACTTGCATATTTGAGTGTGGAAGTGCGAAAGCCTATCACCATCTATTGTGATAATCTTAGCAGCATATAGTTAGCACGAAACCTTGTTTTTCCTGCTAGAACAAAGCATATTGAGGTACATTATCACTTCATCAAAGAGAAGGTATTAGCAAGTGATATTGATCTTGTTTATGTGAGAGCAGATGAGCAGGTTGCTGATATTTGCACTAAAGCACTTGGAGCAGATAATCTGAAGAAGTTTCGAAAGATGCTTGTATTATAGGACATGACATTGAGCTTGAGGGGGAGTGTTGAGATATCAAGCTCAACATATGATGATTCAAGATGACACATATCAGTTTTTTCATTTCTCTAACATGTATACTAGTCATGCCGGTATATGTCAGGGATACTTCATTGAGCTTTACTAGGTTTATCTACCAAGAGTGATGGCACATTTGTTTCTTGATAGCTCACTCATTCGTGGACATTAATATTTTCCTTATGTACTTTTGCACTGGTTGTATTTTTGTTTTAGGTCATTCTTGTACATTCGTTTTATGTAATAGAAGAATAAGAAGAAGATCATTCTTCCTTGCCTCAATCTGTGTGTGTGCTTCTCTTTGATTGTGAGAGTGTCTGTGTGAGCTCTCTTCCTTATCTCCTTCCTCATGAAAAACCTTATATTTTATGAATCATAGAGATGAAGTGTTTTCATGTTTCAAAAAATATTTAGCTCTTTTGGAGAACCAAATAGGTAAAACCCTAAAAAGACTAAGGTAAGATGGAGGGGGAGAATATTTCTCCCATTACTTGTTGGGGATAATAAGCTCATCATGTGACGATCGAGGATGACACGTGTCACTTTTTCATTTCTCTGACATGTATAGTGGTCATGCTAATTTATGTCAAGAATACTTTAGTGAAATTTACTAGATTTATCTATCGGGAATGATAGCACATTTGTTTCTTTCCAACTCACTCATTCACGGACATTAGGATTTTCCTTATGTACTATTTTTTAAATATTCCACTAGTTCTATTGTTGTATCACGACATGCTTGTATATTATCTTTATGTAATAGAAGAAGAAGAAGATCATTCTTCCTTGCCTCAATCTATGTGTGGTCGATCGAAGCCCCGGTGAACGGCGGCCGTAACTATAACCGTCCTAAGGTAGCGAAATTCCTTGTCGGGTAAGTTCCGACCCGCATGAAAGGCGTAACGATCTGGGCACTGTCTCGGAGAAAGACTCGGTGAACTCTTTAGGAGTGAGAGTGTGAGATGAGCTCTCTTCCTTATCTCCTTTCTTGTGAAATGGTATTAGAGCCAATGTGGTTGTAGAGAGCTTGTGGAAAAGGCCGACAATGAAGAGTACGTGAGAAGGCATGGAGAATGTGCACTTCACAAATGAACTCATATTGCTACAAAATTTGGTATGAAGGTAGAAGGCATCAAAATATTTTCAAAAGTTATCCCTTTAGGATCACTCATTTTTCTTATATTTCTATTTCAAAGCCATCTCAACCTTCATTTTGAGCCTACAATGTGGGACCCATGAAAAAATCAGGTCAATTTACAAATTATTAAAATAACAAAATGTGGAATTACATGATGCATTGGTAGGTAGAGCCAATATCCTTGAGGAACAAGTTCAATCATTAAAAACTAAGATCACATAGAAGAGATGACTGAAGATCATGACGAGGCAATAGAAAAAGCTTCAGGCGATTCAAGCTAAACTCAGGTGAGTCAGAGTAGATAAGGACAACTTGTAGAATCAAGCGACTACTCTGCTCATGGAGAAAAATCTCTTTTTTGATCAATTTGTGTTTTTAATAGAAAATTTACAAGTAGCCTTGGCTAAGATTGAAGGTATTAAAGATTTGGAAAGTCAATTACAAGAGGCAATGCAAATTATTGCAAAACATAGACACATGTTAGAGGATAAAGAAATTCAAATCCTTGAGTTACCAAAATCATGGGATGAGTTTCAAAAATCCATTGCAAGTACAGATGTTGAAATCAGATAGAGGAATGTAGAGTCCCAACAATTGAAAACACAGACCGAAGAGGTGTAGGCAATGACACATGATTTTATGAAAAAGATTTCAGAAGAATTTATGAAAGCAAAGGTAGAAGCTTTGGATTGGAGAAATCAATTACAAGATAATCCTAATGAAGACCTTTTTTGGGAATTAATAGAGTCTGGAGTCAATAGCCTTAGGGAACTTTTTGTACATGTGCATTTTTTACTCTATTGCTAACTAGAGGTTTCTTCCCTTAGTAACCACATATACATGATATACTCATATGTGGTGGTACTTTGTACTTAAGGATTCACTTATAGATCTCACTTCATTCATTCTCATACTACTTCTCATTCATCAAAAGAGACCTCTTATAGCCATCGCATGTCTTTGTGCTTCGATCTCCTTCTTTGTTCTTGTGTGTACTTTTGTTTGTGCTTCCTTAATCACTCACACCCAACAGTGGTATCGGAGCAAATTCATCTCTTTCTTAAGCTATTGCTTTTTTTGTGATGTCATCAAGTTCTATCTCCCTTTTGAAGCCATTTGTGTAGTCAAATTTTCCATCAGAGTTACACTTTGTGAGTTTCATTTCAGCTTTGTTGATGTTCATACAATTGCAAGCAACAATACTTGTTTGGCATTGCTTCAAGCTGAGGATAAGCTTGATGGGACCAACTATCCGATGTGTTCTTATAGGATGGAGCATGTTCTTGTTGCAAAGAAACTATGGAACATAGTGGTAGATGTTGACAAGCAACCTAACAGTTATTCTATTATGTAGCTTATTATCATAGATTCATGATCTTCTTCAAGTACAATGACCATGCCTTCTACACCTATGCAAGAAAAAACTTAGATGGAATGGAAAGGATGTTCAAGCTCATTCATTGATTGCCCTTTCTGTGAAGCGGCATATTGTTCCACACATCCGGTCATGCACTGCTTCAAAAAAAGCATGGGATACACTTGGCTCTTTGTATGTGGTGCATAATGAGGCATGTGTTGCTTACTTGAGAAAGCAACTTGAAGATGTATGTATGGCTGAAAATGAGTCAATGGATGTGAATGTTACACACATCAAGGATTTGGAAGAGCAATTTGCAAACATTGAGATCATTCCAAATGCATCACTCATTTCTACATTGCTCAAAGGATTTCCAAAACCCTTTCAAAGATATTTTACTACACTTTTTTTGGTTGAGTAGTTTGCATGAGGGAATGCAAGAACTTGCTATTACACAAGAGGGAAAAAAGAAAGTATGGTTCAGCTTTGGTTTCATCAAAAAACAATGCCTCACTCTTCCTCTTCCAAATCCTCCTCTTTTGATGGTGATATGGAAAAGAAGAAGATATGTAAGTATTGTCAAAAGGTTGCTCATACCATGGATGAATGTAGAAATCTCCTCAAGCATAATAAAAAGAAAAAATAATCCTACATGTCTATTGTTAAGAATACATCTAATGCAAATAATGATGAAGCTAATGTTGCTCAATATCTTTGGGCATGTGTTGCATATCACTTCATGCAAAAGATTTTTTTCATCTTCAAAAGATGCACCCAAGGGAGACATGATGCATGTGCAAACAATGCTTCTTATCCTATTATTGGATTTGGAGAAATTCAGCATACATCTATAAATGGAGGTCTTGTTACTCTCAAGAATGCATTATATGTAATCGATATCAAGAAGAACTCATTTTGGTTCCTACTATTGCTAGTGCCAAACTTCATGTACACTGGTTCATGATTTCAACAATGGCAATGTTATTGTGATGTTGTGGAAATTATGCAATGGCTTGTATCTCTTGGATACATATAAGAGAGTTGCCTCAAATGCTTTTCTTACACATACTTCTTCTATGATTGAAATGAAGTTATGGCATGCTTGTTTTGGTCATCTGAACTTCAATAGCTTGCTTTACTTGCAAAAGAAAGTATGATTATTGATTTTCCAACACTTGATTCCATTGAAAAGCATGCATTTGAAGGTTGTATACTTGGAAGAATGCATCATGCTCCTTTTCCCAAAGATGGTGCTGCACATGTGACAAGAAAATGGCAATGTGTTCATAGTGATGTATATGGTCCAGTCAAGAATCCATCTCTTGGAAAACATGTATACTCTATTACCTTCATTGATGATGCAACATGCCATAGGTGGTTGTATCCTATGAAAGTGAAGAATGAATTATTCTCTTACTTTAAAATGTTTTTAGCTATGACTAAAAGTATTTGTGGAAATAAGCTTTTCACTCTTTGCACAGATTGTGATGGTGAATACATGTCACATGAATTTAATCCTTTTCTTTTTTGAAAGAGGTATTGTGCACGAATGTACAAATGTCATATACATATTTAAAAAATGGTGTTGTGGAGTGCAAGAATATAACACATCTTGAAACGGCATGATGTATGGTTAAAGGAAAGCATCTTCCATATAAGTTTTGAATGGAAGCGGTCATGTGTGCAATTTATGTATTGAATTGTTTTCCTACAAAAGCATTGAGAGTCATTACACCTTATGAGGCTTGGAATGGGTGAATCCAATGGTTCAACATCACAAACTTGATGACAAGGCAAAGAAATGTATATTTGGATATAGTGGTGAGAATAGAGGTTATCACATGAGACGAATAAAATTATTGTAAGTCTAGATGTGTTATTTGCTGAAAATTCAGCATATCCTTTACTCTAATGTAAAATTCAGCCATCAATTAGCACAGAAGATGTGTTTGATACACTCATGCCTTTGTTTCAAAGTGGTGCGCTTGACTATGGCCATGTATGCTATCCAAATGAGGTACAAAGGGGTGAACATTTGTAGCCAAATATGGCTGAAAAATTCTAGCCAAACATCACTAAAAATTTTTGAAATTTGCAAAACAAGATGGCTGAAAAATTCCAAGCAAAGATGGCTGAAAATCTCCAACCAAAGATGGCTGAAAATTTGCAAAATTTGCAGCCACATATGGCTGAAATTCAGCATGATATACAACCCATTTTTTGTGTGAAGTTTGAGGATGTATTACATGAGGAATGCATCTTTATCAAGGATGCACAATCTATGCCAAAATGGTGGCAAAAAAAGTTTCATAATAAAAAGTTAAGAGCTCCTTTACTTGGTAGAACAAGATTAAGCTCTTGCCATGCACTAAGTGGTTTTATGGATGTATCTCTCACTGCAACTACATGTAATGAAGAGCCACTCACTTTTGAAGATGCATGTGATGATTCAAATTGGATGACTGCAATGCAATTAGAATTGGATTCTATTCACAAAAATCATACTTGTGAGTTCTGTGAATTGCCAAAAGGTAAGAATGTCATTGATACGAACTAGGTTTACAAGATTAAAAGAAATTTAGTATTGATTGTCACAAAGGTAGACTAGATGCAAAAAGTTATGTGCAAAAATATGACATTGATCATGAGGAGATTTTTGCACCTACTTTGTGCATGAATACCATTTGTTATATGATTGCATTAGATGTTGTTTCACCTCCATTCATAGAACTTATGTCCCATTGTAGCAACATTGACTTGATTGAACATCTAAGGAAAAGGAAAATTCTTCATTTTTTCAATCCAAGAATGAGTTTACCTGATTGTTGCTTAAAGAATAATGCAATAAACCAAAAATCAATCATTCATACAAGGTATAAGCCAAACTTCACATGAGATCATCAAATCTTAGAGAAATATGAAGTTAGCAAAAAACACAACTTTTTGAGTACTCATGGATAGAAACTTTAAATGTTCATAACTCCATGAATATAACACCAAATTGAGTGATTAAAGTGCCTAATCCATGCCATTTTTCATGAAACATATAAGTATGCTATCAAAACTTACTTATATGAAGTAAAAACCAATGATGTGTCCTCTTCAAAAACATTCGACTTTGTTCAATCTAAGAAAAGATCTTCAAATATACTTACAGGCTTATCAATGATCTTGCACACAAGTCTCAACTCAATCCACACATGAGTAATCAACCAAACAAAACACTACAAGTCACACAAAAGATCACACAAAGATATCATAGTGAAGAACGAGATGACAGCCAAAGGAGGAGCTCTCTATTCTCAAGGAAGAAAGTATAGAAATGAGATTGTGTCCTTCATTTCTTCTTTACATTGACTTATATACTACTTTCCAAATGAACTAATTTCTCAAATTATAGACCTCTAAACTACTATATATGATTATTTGATGGCTTCCTAACTTTGTACATAGCTCTATGATAACTCAAGGAAGACTGTTCTCGAGTTTTACAATTTTTTGGGTTATTTACAAATAAAAAGTATCGATATACAAGTGTTTGTTGTTTGTCTTCATTCAACATGCTCCCCCTCCTAATTCTTTTGATGTCCGTAGCAAAAGTTCAAAAAATATGGTTTTCATTTTTATTATCTCTATTTCCTACTATACACCTATTGGATCTTTGCATATTTTTTCCTTTCTTTAGAATTAATATTATTGATAAGCTCTATCATAGCTTTCCTCCAATTCACTGATGATTGTAGAGCATCTACTGTGTTTCTACTCTCATATTCCAAAAATTTAGTTTCATATGCTAATATTCTCACCTCGGGACCTAGAGAGACTTTGCCAAAAATCTCTGACTCTTGTTCCGAAAATCCGATAGTGAATGCATCTTCAAATGTCTTAAGATGTATGCTCTACATAAATATGAAAGGATTGAAGTAGGCCTTTAGACACTGTCAATCTACAGCTTCACTCAGTCAAAAAATAATGCATTTGGAGCTTAATGAAATCCCAAAAATTTCATTGTTCTAATATTAAATTTCCAGAAACTTTCAAGGCATGCTTTGATCTTTTCTACAATCCTAACCTATACCATGATTATATAGTCCTATACATCTTTCATGTCTGCTATGAAGGTGTCAAAAATGTTCAACATGTATGATTTTGTTGATCAATCTATCCTTGGTGGACCTACTAGCTTGGCAAAATTTATCCAAGTCTTTGGGATCTTTCCATTTCTCCTTCATTCTCAAAATTCAGGCCAATTATTTCTTCTTGTGCATGGATAGTATGGTAGATTAAGCCATCAGCTGATGGGTGTCTTTGTCCACACATGCATGCGTTCCTTGCATTTTGCCAATAAATTTCTTCTCCAGCTTGGTCAAGAAGAAATTCCTTTGTCAAGATAAAATGATGATCAAAATATTCCAAAACTTGATTTGGTTCCTTGTCTAATATAGTGGTCTGATACTCTCTTATATATTATCACGATAGAGGTACAAATAAGATATCAAAATTGGATAGTGTTCTAAGGGGCATCTTTATTCTATGTATCAAAACTATCATTAGGAAAAAAGGTGAACCCTGGATGGGCCTTTTAGCTTAAGGAGTGATTAGTGATGGACCAATTAGAAGAGGGTGGTGGCCACAGCCTATACCCTATAAAATACTAGGCTGAAGGGGGAAGAGGGGACAAGATTCCTCTATGTTCACGGTTTTCTTCTAGAGAGCGAAGAAATCTCGTAATCAGGCTGGGCCCAAAAATTCAAAAATTTTTAAAAGTTGTAAAACTCATCATAATACCATTAAATGACCTCCATATCACTTTTCAGGGTAAAAAGTGCTATTTTTGACTTCTAATTCAAAATCCGTGCATGTTTTTGAACTAAAAAAGTGACTTTTTTCAAAATAACTAAAAAAACTCTATTTTCCCTCTTCAAATTCCCATTTTCATACCCAAAACCCAAAAAGTCATATTTTTCACCTCTATTCCCTCCATACCATACAACAGAAGTGTTGTTTCTCCTCCTACCATTCTCCCAACTTCTGTAGCAATGACAACAAATCTTACTCCCATGGAAAGCTCTAGAGCTCGTAGGAGACCAAAAGACATCTTTCAAGCATAAGATGGTGATGGACATACATAACTCTTTGAAATTCACACGAGTGTCTAGATCAATAGGTCTTCATTGGACTCTACCAATCCATTGCTTTGTTTTCATATTTCAAGGCATTCCTTTTGTAGAAACTCTTACAATGTTCCTATGTAAAGATATTACATACGAAGCAGTAGAAGGATTGTTAGGGGAAAACTGGGGTTATGTAGAAGGATTGTCAAAAGGGGATAGCTATCGTTGTAGAATTGGTGACGTAGGTATACGGTTTTGCTATTTAAAACATCGCACCTCATTGTACATCAGATTTTATTATGATCGTTGGATGTGTAAACTAGGAGAGTGGATACCTTTGCAAAGCTCGGAGGGATGTTTAGCTTCATTTGAAATTAATGTGAAGTTACCAAACAATGATATGGAGGTGGTTTTAGTTAATCAACATTGGAACTTGGCCAACTTGAGAGAGCACTTACTTATCATGGGATATGATGATCTTCATGATTTCAAATTTCGAATACGAGGGAACAAGGTAAGAGTTGTATTCCATATATACATATAGATATATATATATCTTATTCTATCACTCTTGTTCATGATTTGAAAATGTTTTACTCTTTTATGAATTGTCCACAGATTGGAAAGAGATTGGAAGACAAAATCAAGGTTCTTGCAGATTGGAGCATGGATGGAACTGAAATTTCATTGTCATAACTCTTTTTTGTAAAGATACTGTGAAACCTATAAACAAACCTATTTTTGCAATGAAAAATTTTTCACATTTGCTTCAAGGATATTTTGGCCACATTCTACTTGTATCTGTACATTCTCAAGGTTTTTCTTGAAAGAGCATTCTTATTGTTTATTTTCTTTGATGTGATCTCAAATGTCAAAGTTTTCCTTTCCAAGACTCTTATGTTTTAATTTAAGGAAAAGTCACTTCTATGAAAAAGTGGGACCCATCACTTAAAAATTCTAGAAAAGTTATAAATAGGAGTCCTCTCTCCTCATTTCTCACTTTTGCAACTACATTGAGTGTTAGAGCAGTCTGCATTTGCAAGCTATGGCTTCCACCTTTGTACCTACTAAGAGTGCACGCCACAAGTTTCTAGAATTTTTGGAGGATTCAGATTATAAAGGTCAACATGACCTATATGATCTTCTCTCCAAGGTTCCTGACCTCCATGGAACCGTGCAAATGAATGATGATGCTTTGGAGGAGCTACTTCAATATATGCAAGTTCATATATTGCGTGTCTCCATCGAAATACCACCATATGATGGAACCTGGGTTCCATGTGACCTTCTCACCTACATTCACAAAGGTGATGAGGCATTTGCAAAATGATTGAAATGGTTCCAGGTAATTGCAGAGGAAGCAGGGCACCTTCTTGATGAAACTGTGCCACTTATAAGGAGATTGAATAGGAAACGCAAGATGGGTACAAAATATCTTTCATTCATTGCTGCCACAACTTTCTTTGTGAATGAGGAACCAGAACCAATTCCTCATGAGATCCCTCATCTTCTTAGAGGTGGTTTTGTCGAGGATAAAAAGGAACCACCTCAAGAACCCTTGAATCTCCTATTAGAGAGAGAAGCTATTGAGAAAACTTATCCTCTTGGTGTGGATGATAAGTTGAAAGAAGTGCCTAAGCCATCCACCTCTTCGGAGCCAGAAGCAACTATTCCGTAGGTGGAGATGGAAACTTTTTCAGTGGTTCTTGTCGAGGGACAAGAATATTTGTTTTTACATGATGTAGAGAAGGCATTTGGGCTACGGCTGGATGAATGCCTAAGTTTGTTTTGTACTTTGTTAGAGTGTCCTTTGGATAGTACCTCTAACTTGTTGGAGAAAAAGTGTTTGCCATTTGGTGACTCAGTGGCCGACACAATAAAATTGGTTTGCAATGACATACTTACAAGTGAACATCAACATATCACAGAAGAACAATTTAGTAATGCACAAGAAAGGATATTAGAATCAGAAGTTCCCGCCTCACCAGTAATCGAGCAGAGTGGGATGTCCCACTCCAGCATTAATTTACATCTTCAAGAGAGAGGAGAAGAAGAAGATAGAGTTCAAGATGTAAGTATCTTCAATTCATGTCATTCATTCTTACAAACACATGCATCTACTAATCATAAAACTTTGTGCAAGAGGTGATTGAAGTCGACAAGTTTGCAGCAAGGAGTGGAGGTGATCGAGTGGCTCGTGGAGGTGGCTCATCCCTTGCAAACTACATTGGGAAACTTCCCAAAGAACATTTTGTAATTATCCATAAAGAGTTCAGTCCGTAGGGCCACTTCATGACATGGTGTCTAAAGGCCTTAAGTAAATTGCTTTGTTTATCAACCATTACACAGGGGAGTAATTGTATCTTTTTAGTTAAGAAATCCCTTGTAACTACAACCTTAGGTTCCAACTTCAGTGGAAAGGTCTTAGGTCAAATAGGTATATCTCTAGGTCTAGGAGTTAGAAATGTTGATGAAATAGCAACCTCAATTTTGACTTACACCCTACCCATGGCTTTGGAGCGTCGAAAGAGAGTCATTGAGAAACTCAAAGCCAATTGATGTAAACAATTGAACTAATATCAAATTTCCACTTTGATTTTTAGGCTTCTTGGGATTCCCTTGGGGTTTGGCGTATCTATGGAACAGCGGTGGAACTGGGTGCTTGCCAAACTCGAAAACAAGCTTAACTATTGGAGAGGTATGCAAATCAATCTTGCTGGTCGCGCTATGGTTATCAACACGTTCCTCTTATCATCTACCATTTATTTCCTTTCTTGTTGGAGACCGAAAGAGCATGATCTGTCCAAACTGGATAGTATTTGTAGAAACTTCCTTTGGACGGGCGACCACAATAGGAGGGGGGTGCCTAAAATCAAATGGTCCATCTGCACCAGCCATAGAGATAGTGGGGGACTTGGTATCTTGGACATTGGGTGCATGGCTAACAAACTGTCGGCCAAATGGATGATTAAGGCTTGGTGCAACGGGGAGGCCTCGTGGGCCAAGCTCATCTTCAGAAACAAAAATGAGTTGGCACTCATGGGCTTCCCAAATTGGAAGAATCTTGACATCTTGACCTTGTTGTTTTCCCCGATCCCCGTCTTCCCGAAAGGATCTAATCTGGTGTGCTCCCTATGGAAGAGTTGGAATAAAGTCAAAAGCTTCACAAGAATAAGTGAAGACTGGAAGTGGGCTGCCGGTATCAGACAAAACGACTCTATTTGGTTTTCGATCCATGGCATCCGGAGTGTGGAATCCTGGAACATTCAAAATGCCAAGAAGCTATGGAACAAAGGCTTCAAAAAATGGAAACATCTCTGGAAACAAGACACCAACCGCTGGATCAACTTTGAGGATATTGATCCTAGCATCAACATTTCGCATGAAGAATGGAACACGCTGCAAAGCAGATGTCTCGCCTGGGACCGACACAAAGTTCGCCTTCTCATGGGACACGACACGTCGAGCTCGCTTGGTCTCAAATGGCACAATGGGAATAGCCTATCAAAAGTTCCGAACATCAAAGAAACGATTGACTATCAGGCTAACCTCAACAAAAAGTGGTGCCTGTCATGGACGCGGCTTCGGTGGGACATGAAGTTCATGGCTATCTGGCACCCCCTCATAGAAATCAAAAAGTCTGTCCTCTTATGGCAAATCCTTCATCATGGAATCTGGACCAATCTTAAGGCTAGCAAAATTTGTGGGATCCCTCCCTGGTGCAAACGCTGCCACCGGTCTATCGAAGATGTTTCACACATCTTCTTTACCTGCCCCAACTCCAACAGACTCTGGCAAGTGGTTGGAAAGAGAATTAGACTTCAAAAAAGTCTCAGCTGGCAGCAAGCCCTGCTGGGAGAAGCGATCGGCTGCTCCGCGACTCTCTGGAACGCCATCAGAGGGGAGGTCCTATGGAAAATCTGGCGGGAAAGATGTGCTTTCAACTTCGGTGACTCCCCCAAGGAGTGGACAATTGAGAAATCTCTGTTCCTCCTTGGCAAAAGGATTGTCAACTGTAAAAAATCCCCCCCCTTTAGGCATCATCAAGTACTCCTTTTGATCGATAACAAGCTTAAACCCAAGTGGGCCCCACATGAGGGTGATGAGAGGGTAATTAACCTTCTTTGTAATTTCATCTAAGCTCTGTAAAAGCTTCCCCTGCTTTGTGGGATTTGGGGGGTCCCGTGGGCACTAGTCCCCTTCCCTTGTACTTTTCTTTATTTAATTCAAGTCCGGGAGAGTAGGCTATCGCCGAACTTCCTTTATATTAAAAAAAAAAATTTTCCACTTTGCTTTATTTACAATTGTCTCAAGTCTTTCTTTTTGAGTATATTATCTAAAATTCTTCTGGACTTGCATGTGATGTATTGAGGTCATGTAGGGAATTGGGAGGCATTGGGAGGTTCTTTACTTTCATTCTTTTGGAACTTCTTACTCTCATTTAAGGTCTTGTAGGGCATTGGGAGGCCAAATAAAGCCCTCCCACAGAAACGCGGGAGAAGGCCCTGCAAAATGTTTGTAGGGCCTTCTCTTGCATTTCTGTGGCAGGGCTTTATTTGGCCTCCCAATGCCCTACATGACCTTAAATGAGAAAAATTTCACTAGATGGATATTATCAAGAATGCAAATGCCCTAGGTGACCTTACATGAGAGTGAAACTTCACTAGATGGATATTTTCAAGAATGCAAATGTTCTAAGTTTCAAAATGCTCTGCTCATATGTTTCAAAGGTATAGGGAGGTCAAAATTTGTTCATGTTCACTCCTCATGAACTAGCTTTACTCCTCATGATCCTTCTTTACTCTCATTCTTTTGGACCTTCTTACTCACATTTAAGGTCTTGTAGGGCATTGGGTTGACTCTCCTCACTTGATTGTGAATGTTGTTGAGACACATCCTCATGCGATTCATCAAAATCATCATCAGAAACTACTTGTCTGTGAGCACGCTCCTTCACCCTTGTCTTTGTTGGTCTCTTTGGTGATGGAGGCTCATCATATGATGATGGTGGTGATTGGGGTTGATTTACGGCCTCTTCCCTGGATTGCCCATGTTCCACTTGTTCATGCAACTGTTCACTCCCAGAGGTATGACCACCACCCGTTTCGCGATGGGATGCAAAGCGTGAGACACTACGTCGCCTTTTGTGGTGATTCATCCATGGTGGCTTCTGAGTGCCTTGCACATAGGTAGGAAAGTTAATGGGATCCTTCCTTGTAGTTTGCTTTGTTCGTGCCATCCTCTATAGTGCTAGAATGTTGAAATGAGACAATGAGTCTCCTTTTATAATGTTTCACTTAAAAAGGTTCTGTTCACATCTGAATGGACAAAAAATAGTTAAAAATTTAAAAATTACCTTAAAAAATTGCAAACAAGAGATTAGTGTGTAGCAAACCTTATGATTTATTCAAAAAATGCCATGAATGTATTAAATGACTTCACTTCCATGATGAACCCTATCGTGTTCTTGTAGCCTACCATTGAGCATGACGTAAAGGTCCCAATGATGACTTCCATTTTTCACTAGCTAAGTTGTGTTGATTAAATCTTGCAAGTTTTGCAACTTTCGACTCCTTGGCTCGTTCCATTGCATATGTCCTTGAAAATGCAGTACGATAAAACCAATTAAACATCTCTTCCATATAAAATGCTCCATGTGCAAATAAAATATGCTGAAATGATATAAGTACATATAACACAATCTTATCAACAAGAAAATTGAAAAAATAAGAAAACTTACAATGTAATGTGTAATATTGCTCTCTCCCCAAGATAGGATGAAACACTTTGCAAACTCCATTAATGTATCTTGAAACAACTGACGGTCATTTTTGTTGGAGCTATTAAGACTCATTAAGCCTACCAACTTATCTAAGCATGACCAAACCTTCTTTTGCCTATTACTAAGGTCAATTTGAGAATCATTATCAGTGGTGATCATGCACAAGTCTTTCCATAGCTCCCTGCATTCATTTTTCTTAGGACTTACGCCTCTTTTGAAAAAATTTCTTGCCTTCTTCCCTGTCATTGACACTTGTTGCAAACTATTTTGCGATTCACCAGATTTTTTGACAACTAGAGCTACATTACCACCATGAAAACCAATCGAATTAAGCAACTCTTCCAATTTTTTGATTGCTTGTACAAATTTATCAATTGGCTTCATGGAAAATGCATATGCTATGTGGAGCTTCAATAATCTATCAAATATTCTCATGAAACCATGTAATGTGCAAAAGTGAACATTAACTAATGGAAATGGAATAATGGGATTCCAATCTTTATCTAATGTGTCACGGTTAGGTATTTCTAGCATTGGACACCTTAACAAAGGTCTATCCCATTCCGTGGAAGTAGGTGCATCTATGTATTCATCTAAGCTAGATAGTACTTTTTGTTGTCCCTTTGTTACTTTGTAGCCTCGAGTACAAAATGGACATGGATAACGAGCAGATGCACCTTGCTTGCAACCTAACATGCATTTGATAGTTTTTAAATCCCCACCCAAGTGCCAATCTATCTCAAAATCACCAAATTTTTCTATGTGGAGCTTTGCACCATGAATTTGAGAAACTATTACTTTAGTGATCCATGGGGTCCTACTAAAAATCCATGAAAGAACATCATTGGATTCTTTAGGTACTTCAATAGCACCTAACCACCATATTTCTTTCTTGGATTGAACACTATATGTAGAGTTAGAGCTAGAGTTACTACTTTCATCAGATATGGCATTTGTCATAGCTTCATTCATGAGTGTCAAACTCAATCTCTCCATTCGTCATCCCTTTATGATCTGGCATTCATCTAACTTCAATATAAACTGTAATTTGGTATTACAATCTGAATAAATTAGCAAAATTTTTATAACATCAAAATACAATGTATATCAAGGTAATAATAGTGCACATACCTGGTATAGTAGATTTGTAAAATCGAACCATTGCATGTTGAAGCCTCTCCAAATCCATGAATATGTTGTTGTACTTTGTGTAAGGAAATCCATTTCCAACTGCGCTTTTCAACTCTTTTTTGGATGTAGATAAATGATAAATTGACATAGGCATAATATCCTCTATATATAAGTAGTTTCCAAGAATACTAGCTATATCTTCATTGGACATTGACTTCTTTAGCGATACCTTGTAAGGAGATGGAAACATATTCTGCAAAATACCTTCTCTTTGTAATGAATGCTTCAAAAGGTTGTACAATGCACTGTATCCTTTAGTACTAATTCCTGCTTCATCACATACCATCTGCACGTCTCTAGGAGTGATAATATCTTGTAACTTTTTTGTGAAATCTTTAATCACTTGCTTCTTGATAAGGTTTCATATCCGTGACTCCAAATTACTAACCACCTGCTTGTTGGTCAAACAAGAATTTAATAACTTGAATTGATCCTCTATTGTTGATGAGGCACTAACATCTTCAGTGAATGACCTACATAAAAAGAATATATATATATATATATATATATATATATATATATATATATATATATATATATATATATATATATATATATATATATATATATATATATATATATATATAAGTCTTCCAAAAAGAGAAACAAATACAAGCCAAACCTTATTGCAAAAACTCATTGTTTGCATGCTCCACCACCAATTGAAAGAGAGTCAAAGGATGTTAATGATCGTCTCCTACGTCGCATCCCAAGTGGAGTCTCTCTCAAGTGTTGGACAGTGTTTTTTAATTTCCATATGCTTTTCAAGCTCTGCAAGCTTTTCTTGTAAAGATATGATTGTGCTTTCAAAAGTGACCAACCTTGTATGATTTAGTTGATATTGTTGAATCCAATACTTAGTAATGACAGTTGAATGTGTAGATAATCGTTGACAATAACCTAAGAGCCCAACTTTACCGGCACCGATGAACTGAAGTAAAGTTGAGAGGTTATGGAATGTTGGATGGTAAGAAGACATTGGATCAGGAGGGTATAATGAACCATGAATCCAAAGATCAATATTCTTTTCTCCAGCTTCACGACACTCATTTTGAGAGTTCACATCATTGTTGCACTGTGTATTTGGAGCAAACTCTCTGGGCACACGAACATGGATACTTGTTGATGCTGGGGCATGAGGACGTCCTAATGTGAGGTTTGTAATAGGTGTCAACACCATCTTTTCCAACGATTAAACAATACTAAGAAAGAGACCAGAAATTTGTTTGGAAGAGATGCTAGAGCATGATTTTCTCAGGAAAATTTTGTTTTCTTGGATGTGGATGGGTCACAATGTGTTTTTCCACTGAGAATAGCCAAAAATGATGAAATTTTGAAAAAGTCATTTTTTGGGTGAAGAGTAGTTACGGATTTGATGATGTGGCACTCTACTTTTGGAGGGATTTTAAAAATATTACTTTTCCAAAAGAAAAATTAAAAACTAAACTAAAAAAAAGTCACTTCTGACATATATATTAAAAAATGAGCCCTTTCAAGTAAATAAACACTGAAATTGAAACTTTGAAAAAAAAATCATTTTTTTATTCCCATACATGCTCGAGTTTGATGATGTGGAAAGTAGATTCCCTTTCTCTCTCTCTAATAGAAGAGAGAGAGGAGCCTAGTAAGCCTTAAAAAAAGCCTACTCCAGCCTACTAAAAAGTGCCCTATTAAATGCACTTTGTCCCCTTAGACAACAACAGAATTAGGCTTAATCCCTAAAAATTAGGGATCCTTACAAAGCTTATGCAAGGTTCACCTTTTTTCCTAATGTCTTTGATTAATGTACAAAGCTCTTTGTCTTGAGTCTGATCTTCATTATCTGATTTAATATTGACTTTTGTTTCTTCAACTCCAATCACTATGTCTATGATTGGACTTATTCTTTTTTCTTCAAAATCTGTTGCGCCTTCTTCTTGAACATGATCTGTGATATGTTGTAATAACTTTTAATATGTTGTTCCAATTTAATTTGCTCCCTTTGTAATGTTTCATCTGTTTACTATATAGTGCACTTTATCTTTGTTGAATATACGTCTACTTCTCTTTTTATATCTTTTTGGAATTTTTGATATTGTTCACACAACTATTCTATCCTTTTCATGATCTTTGATTATCCATCTTTTTGATTTTCCACAACATGCATTGTCTTTCAATTTTGTTTTCCTTTTCCAGTTCTTCTATCTCTTTTGCTAACTCATTCATCTTTATTGCTTCTTCATTGCTCCGAATAATGGTATTACTATTTGGATCTGACATTGAAAATATATCCTCGTTGTGTTCTTTTACCTTTTTGAAGGAAGAATATAATATGTGATATTTTCTCTTTTGATTCTCTATCTCTTTGTCCTTCGTACTAATCTCTTCTTGTTTTTGTTTAAATTTCTCCTCATGTGTCTCAAGCTGAATTTCTCTTTGTTGAATCACTTCTTTCTATAGATGAATATCCTCTTCTTTTTCTTTAATAGTCTAGTATTTGCTAGACACTTCATTTTCCAAGTTTTGCTTTTTGAGATGCTTACTACTTCTTGAGTCATTTTAATAATTTCTTCTTGGAGATATGAGTTATCCTCCAACAGAGCCTTGTTTTCCTCTTGCACCTTGTTGCTTGTTCCTGACTTTGAATCTTTTCTTTTGTATGTCTTCTATTTTCTTCTTCCATTCTAATTCCTAAGATAATAACCATTTTGGATCCGTTTGAGAAACAATGTAAATATTCTTTTAGTACTTCTTTTAGACCTAAAATTTGTTCATCTATTCCCATGTTATTTCTCCTCAAGTTTTCAGATATTTGGATCATCTTTATGACTTCATTGATATGTTGAGCTGTTGACATCTTTTTGTCTTGCAATTCTTCTTATGTTTTAACTATTACCTGATCCTTTTTAACATCTTCATGCTCTTATTCTTTTAGCTCTTTCTTCTCTTGTACTTCTTGAATACGAATCTGTTGCTTAACTGAGGTGGGGTTTCTTCTTTGAATTCTCTTGGCTCTTTATTTTGGTCCAAATCTTGATTTCTCCTAGAACCTATACCCAAATTCCTTGTAGATATACTTTACTTCCTTTTGTACAATCTTCATCTTGCACTTCATTATCATTGTCTCTTTCCAACTGGAGTGATTCTTCAATCGGATGGGCATGTTCCTTGCTTGGAGTGACTTTTCTTTCTTTTTCTTCTAGAAATTATGTCTTCTACTCTATAAGCATAATCTGTTCCTCATCGCTTTCCATTTTCTATCCTTAGTACTTCTCCTTTTTTCTCTTTTCCCTGTAATGCATTTCTCATTACTTTAAAGAGCTTCTAGAAAAGCATTTTGGGATCTTTGATTGGTTGTTCCTTTCTTTCCTCTATTGTGTCATTCTTGTCTGCCATGACCACTATTTTACTTTCCTTCAAAGTGGTGAAAACCACTTTTGCTTCTAGTTCTTATTTTTTATTCGTTTGACTTTATTTGTTCATCAGCTTAACTCAAGATAACATCTTCCATAATTACATCTCTATCTTTTTTATTCTCAGTTTCTTTGTTGTCAAGAGAGGTCAAAACCACTACTTCCTAATGTTCTATTCCCCTTGGCTCTTCTTGTATATGTGTCTGCATTAGCTGATTATTTTCATAATGATGTTCTTCTTAAGTGGTAACAAACATTGTTTGCTCTTATTCGTCTTGATAATATTGAGTAGCTTGTAAGCCAAAACCCATTGAAGCATCAAAAAAATAATCTATATATGCTTCCTTTTCTAGTTCTTTCAATTTTTTTGAATGTCAAATTCCTCTAATTGCCTTGCTTCCTTTGATGATAGCTCAATATCCTAGAGCAATTCATATCCTTCATCTTCATTTTCTTCTTTCTCAATTATTTCCTCCTCTTCATATGGTTGAGGAACACACATTAGTTTGGCCATTTTGTGTACCAAGAATGAACTTCTTGGCAAAAAACTAGGTGGAGCTTCCAACAGTAGTGGAGGAGCACACATTAGTTTGTCCATTCTATGTGCTAGGATTGAACTTCTTGGTAGCACACTAGGTGGGATTGTTCATATTGTCGATCATCTTCCTCATCACCTTCATCCTTTTTCTTCCTTCTTTTGTTTTTCAACAATCCAAACCCATAAATTTCTGCTATGGATTCACAACACGAGATGCCATGCATAACATTTTGGAGTTGTGTAAAATTTAGGTGTATATGTGTACCATCATTAATAGAAATGTAGTAGCATGCAACAAACCAAGATCATAAGGACCACCATGTGCTAGAGAGATGAATCTCCTCCTAGTCTTATGCTTATATATATAGCTCTCTTCATGGGAGTGCCCTCTATGGTAGGTGGATACTAATCATCCAAATGTTTTCCATGTAACTACATGTGCACAAAGTGTCCCTGTTAATTGGAGTGAACTCAAGTGGATGCTTCTAGAAGGGTCTAGAGCACTTGGGATAGAACACTCTCCCATGAAACTTGTAGGACTTGAACCCAATACCTCTTCCTTCTCATACATATGAATTAACCACTAGGTCAAGCACATTTTCTTGTTTTATAGAACACAAGAACCTATACTTAATTCTAGTCTCAAGAGCTTTGACCATTCATAGAAGTGACCAAACAGTGTTCGATTTCATATATGTCTGAACCATTTGGACACTCAAATCATAGGCTTACTCTATAACATATGTCCCCTCGAGAAAGATTTTGGTCTTAAAAAATAAAGCTATATATAGTAATTATAGGCATACCCTTGAGCCTCATGTTATAACCTAGAAGAACACATCTTTATGGTGGGATTCACCTCATACTTCAAATGAATGGAGGAGAATCTGCGTGTTGATCCCTACCCAAATAATTCAAAACAACCATCTAGATTTGCACTTGATAAATTGATCTGAGTGCAAAGTAGGAATGCATAATAAGGGTGGATCCAAAAAAGTTTGTTAGATTTTGAGGTCTGTGGAAGCATGCAAACAGTACAAGGAGGAACAAGAAGCTTGGAGTACAAGACACAATACCATAGTGAACCTCAATGTGCTTTGTGCAAGCATGGAACACAAGCTTCCTCGCAACTACCAATTCACTCTACTGTCAATGAAGATGGTGGTGGTAGAAGACTGACCAACACCCAAATTGACCAAAAGGCATCTAAGTGGCACACACTCAACAATCACTATGAAAGCTACCCTATACTCTACTTCACAACTAGAAGTGTCCATAGTAGGTTGTTTCTTTCTCAACCAAGATATGCATGAGCTACCAAGCATGAAGCAAAAACCACTTTTGGACACAAGAGTGTCATAGCAACCAAACCAATCCGAGTCAGAAAAAACATGTAAATCTAGAAGAAATGATCCCTCCTTGGGATAAAACAACCCAAGTAGTCGGGTACCACTCAAGTAACAAAAGATGTTTTTAATTGTTTGCTAATGTTTGATACCTGGGCAATGCATAAACTTTCTCATCTCTGAGAGAGCAAATTGAATATCAAGCCAAGTTATACGTAAGTAAATCAAGCATCCAACAACCTATTGATAGAGAATAATATCAAATGCATATATAGCATCATGAAGACTCAACTATAAACTTGTTTCCATAGGAATGGTAATATGTTTGCAATCTTCAAGGCCAAAATGTTGCAATAATGTGTTAATATATTTTTTTCACACAAAGTTATTCCCCAATCAAGTTGCATAAACTAAATCCTAAAATAATGATGCAAATGCCCCAAATATGATATCTCAAAAGAGGCATGCAAATTAGCCTTAAATTCAGCAATATGCTTCTCATTAGGAACAATGAGCAACATATCATCAACATACTCAACAATGGTCAAAAGTACATCATCTACATTCTTAACATATAAGATTCTCTTAGTTGGATTGTTCTCAAAACCAAGTGCAATCAAGTAGGCATGTATCTTTCCATACCAAGCATGTGATGCTTGCTTCAAACCATACATTGTCTTCTTCAACCTACACACTTTGTTTTCATGCCCTTTTTGCACAAAACCACAAGGCTGAAATAGATATTCTTCATGTAGGTCACCATTCAAAAATGCAGCTTTAATGTCCAACTGATGTACATTCCAACCATGATGATCTGCAAGTGCATAGATGCTATGCATGGTTTTCATTTGACATGTGGGTGCATAGGTCTTATCAAAATCAATGCCTCTCTCTTGAGCGTAAACTTTTGGAACAAACCTAGCCTTATACATGTCAACTATTCCATCATGTTTATGCTTCAACTTGTATAATACATTTAGTGCAGATGGCCTTTTTTCCTAGAGGCAAATCACATAAAGACCAAGTACCATTGTTCATAATAGCATCATATTCTGATTGCACAACAACCATCCAATTTCTTGAATTTTGTGCTTCATGAAAAGAAAGAGGCTCACTTTCATCACAAATACTAGAGGTAGACATTGCATAGAAATCTGATGCAAAAGAAGCAGTATGATATCCTAAAAAGTAGGATATGATAGAGGTGCATCTAATTTGCTATCTCACAAATTCTACACCAGACATTTAGGCACATTTTTGCCCTCCTCTATATTAGCCCTCTCATCAACAAGTACATCATGTAAATTTGCATAAAAAATGGAATGATCTGCATCATCATGTGGAACTTGTAAAGGCTCAAAATTGCCTCGTTTGGACCAGTGCTTGATTGTCCACCTATAAAAAGAGGCAACAAAGTATCATACACATCTTTGGAGCTAACTGATGTCTCTTTGGTACATAAAAGTAATGATTGAATTTCATCTTCCACAAAAACAACCCAACAAAAATATGTTTCACTACTTTATCATCCAATTTCCTATATTGTTGTTTAGCCACTAATGCATATGCTAGACAACCAACAACATGCGGATGAGCAATAGATGCCTTGTGACCATGCCAAGTCTCATAATGCAGTGATGGATTGTAGTGATTTGGTGGGATCCATGTTAAGAACACATGTTGCACAGATAACAACCTCAAGCCAAAAACTATGTGGTAAAGCCTCACCTTTGACCATACACCTCACCATCTCCATGAGAGACCTGTTCTTTCTTTCTACAAATTCATTTTTTTCAAGTATATACAACACTATACACCAATGTTTTATTCCATGCTCAGTGAGAAATGCATTGAAATTAGAAAGCATGTTTTCAAACCTCGATCAAAATGGAGGGTGCCCAGTTTACATGCTCAATTTTCAGCCATAAGCAGAGACTGTTTGAAGCACATAAACACCTTGAACTTTGCTTTCAATGGATACACCCATGCATGCCTAGGAAAATCATCGATAAAAGTCACGATGTAAAGGTAGTTCTCAAAAGAAGGTTCCTGCATAGGACCATAGACATCTATTAGGGATGTAAGGGTCATGTTACCCTACCCCTATATTCATATATATACATAATTTATTTTGCATTGCCTCAGAGAGATCATTATATGGGTTTCGAGGCTCCCATGGATGTGTGCGCATATCTCTTCTCCTCTCCTCTCTCTCTCCCTCCATCTCCTCCTTGCTCCTTTTGTTCCGCACAACAAAGCCCTTCATTGGTATCAAAGCTTGTTGAAGGCTGGCGTGCAAAGAGCTTCAATGGAAGTTTAGGGTTCAAGTGGTAAATGTGCAAGTCAGCACCCTCTTGATAGTTGCTCGATATGTTGACCATAACTCAAGCTAAGAAGCTTGGATTGATGCATTTTAAAGTTTCATCTATAGCTAATAAATAAGGCTGCAACTTCATCAAAGAGTGCATAATCTAGTTCGAAGTTTTAATTCTCTGAAAATTCAAAAAACTCATACATATATAGAAGATAGATCTACAATCACTTGGACAGTAGGTTGAGTTTTTGGTTATAACTTGAGTTTTAGAGGTTGGATTGAAGCAATTCAACTTGTTGTGGATATCTTTAGAAAACAATTACACTTCTATGAAAGAACAGAGGTCCAGATTTTGAGTGCTAGGTCATTGAAAATGTAGAATATAGGGCAATAGTGCTACATGTGAAGATTGATAGCATATGTTTTTTTTGTGTATATCTTGAGCTAGGCACCTCTGATTGAGGTGTTCTAAACATTGTTATGTAGTCAATAAAGCATTCTTTAAGTGTGTTGAAATTCAAAGGTTATCATCCCTGAAAGAACAAAATACAGAGCATCATATTTTCACCACAAGAACCCTAATTGCTTTTGGAGGTTCATTTTGCTTTGAAACTTAGAGAGAGATTTTTTGGTGTGCGAGCTCTTATTTTTAGAACTTGAAGGCATCATTTATGTGTTGATATATTTAGGTAGTGATGTGTGTGAACACACTAGGACCGCCGGGGCACTTTTTTCCCTCTTTAGGAGGTTTTTTTCCCTCGGCTTGTATATACACCTATTGCCCTAATGGGCTACTTATCTTTGTACATTCTCTAGTAATACATTTCACTGTTGTGTGTTTGTGCTCCAAACTTCTTCTTCTTCCTTGTGCTATTCGCGTGCTTCTGAAGACATCTATCTCCAACAATTGGTATCAGAGCAGGTTGTCGCTTCATCTAGGGCACCGTCGCTTTGTGGTTCCGAAATCACGATCTGAGCTCGTTTCGACCTCCGAACGCACTATCGCAGTGCTTGTGCAGGCTATTTCATCTTTTTGTGCCAAAGGTATATACCAGTTTTTGTTCGCCAGTTTAAGCGTCTCGAAGTCTGCTATAGGTCTAGCAGAACTCGTCTGGGCAGTTCTGTTCAACTTTTTGAGATACAGTCAATTTTTTGCATCAAGGTATTTTAGTCACCGGCCATGGCTGAAAGCAGTGATGTATTCCGTATGTTGGCTGTTGAAGATAAGTTGGATGGTACCAACTACCCATTGTGGGCTTATATGATGCGACATGTATTGGTTGCAAAAGGATTGTGGAACATTGTGCAGGGTGTTGAAAGACATCTTGTTACACCTCTGACTACAGGTACTGCAAATACAGGTGCTGGAGTTGATGAAGATGGTGTCGAAGATGATATTCCGCAGATTCCTGTTCATGTTGCTGTTTCTGCTGCACCTACTACAAAGCAGATTCGTTGGGATGGCAGAGATGCCCAGGCACATGAATTGATAGCTTTGTCTGTCAAACGTGCCATTATTCCTCATATTCGCTCTTCTAGAACAGCTAAGGGTGCTTGGGATACACTTACCACATTGTACCAAGCTAGGAATGAGGCTCGTGTTGCTTATCTCCGAAAACAGTTGGAGAGTGAGCACATGAATGAAGGTGATTCTATGGATAGTTTCCTAACAAAGATCAAAGACTTGAAGGAACAGTTGATTTCTGCTGATGAGGTTATACCAGATAGCTCACTTGTGCAGACCGTTCTGAATGGTCTTCCTGATTCATATCAGAGTTTTGCCTCTACTCTTCGGTTGATGATGAAAGACAATCCAAATGCCTTATCATTTGAGGAGTTAGTCTCTGTTCTGTTGCTGGAAGACCAGTCCAGGCAAAACAGGTCCATTATGCGAGTTGTAGATCAAGCTTTCCTAGCTAGTCAGAAGGGCAAAGGAAAATGGAGCTCTTCAACTAGTAAGCAGAAATCTGCTAATTTTGCATATTCGAAGAAGGAAGATAAAGATGAGAAGAAATCAGAAAAGCAGAAATTGTTTTGTAAGTACTGTAAAGGGAATGATCATATCATAAAGAACTGTCCAAAACTGGCTGCTAAAGAGGCAAAGAAGAAAGAGGCTGGAATGGTTGTTGCAGAGGCCTCTACACGAAAAACAGAGTGTGCAAATCTTGTGCAGGAAGAAGAATGGGCGTTTACTACTGTCTGCAGTTTTGACCCATCTTATCATGAGCAGTGCATGTCTGCAGTAGACTCAGATGTTTGGTATTTTGGCAGTGGGGCAACCAAACATATTACCTCGCAGTGCAGTTTCTTCTCTTCACTCGAGCCTGCCCCTACAGGGAATACTGTTACATGCACCAACAACTCCTCTTATCCTGTTATGGGAGTTGGTAAGATCATTTTGACCACTGATGATGGTAGTTCTTTCACTTTGTCAGATGCTTTATTTGTGCCAGGGATCAAGAAGAATCTGTTATCAGTTTCTGCATTAGCCAAGATTGGCTTGGTTGTGAAATTTGTTTATGGCAGATGTACAGTTCATGATCTGTCAAATGGCGATGTTATTATTGCTTCTGGCATTTTATGTTGTGGGCTATATAAGCTCATAGACTATGAAAGATCTGTGAATGATTCGGCATGTGCAGTTTATGATTCTTCAGGCTATGTCAGATGCAAAGCTTTGGCATGCACGCTTTGGTCATCTGAATTTTGCTAGTTTGCTACGCCTGCAGAAATCTGAAATGGTGTCCTCTTTGCCCAAACTTGAGGCACCTGGAAAACAGGTTTGTGAAGGCTTTATTTTGGGCAAAATGCAGCGTTCCTCCTTTCCAAAAGATGGTTCAATTCGGGCTACAGAGAAATTGCAGCTTGTACATAGTGATGTTTATGGTCCTATGCAGACACCCTCTTTTGGAAATTACCTTTACTTCGTGACTTTCATTAATGATTTTTCCAGGCATGCATGGGTATATCCACTCAAAGTAAAGTCCGAAGTGTTCATGTGCTTTAAACAGTTTTTAGTTTTGGCTGAAAATCTGTCAGCATGTAAAATGGGCACCCTCCGTTCTGATCGAGGGGGGGAATATATTTCTGATTTTAATGCATTTTTGGCTGAACGTGGGATAAAACACTAGTGTACAGTGCCGTATACATCTCAACAGAATGGAGTTGCTGAACGAAAGAATAGGTCACTCATGGAGATGGCGAGGTGCATGGTCAAGAGTCAGGCTTTACCACATAGTTTTTGGCTTGAGGCTGTCATGAGTGCAGCATATGTACTGAACAGGTGTCCCACTAAAGCGATGCAGTCTATCACTCCATATGAGGCTCGGCATGATCGCAAGCCATCTGTTGCTCATCTGCGTGTTTTTGGCTGTTTGGCATATGCACTAGTGCCTGAACAACATCGCAGAAAATTGGATGATAAGACAATAAAATGTATCTTTGTTGGGTACAGTTCTGAAAGTAAAGGCTATTGTCTGTATCATCCACAGACTAAACACATTCTGGTTAGTCGTGATGTTGTCTTTGTGGAAGATGTTATTCAGCCATTGCTTTCATGTACTAAGGAGACATCTGTTAGTTCTAAAGACATGTATGATACTTTGATGCCTCTTTTTACAGGTGGACAGTCTAGTGCTGGTCCTAATGAGGCAGCTTCTCAGCCTTTGCAGGTTTCATACGATGATGTAGATCATTCGATTTCTGATGCAGATTTACATGATGCACTTGTTGATGAGAGCTGATATTGAGCAGGCAAAAACTATGCCAAAATGGCTGGTGCAAACTTTGCGTGACAGTAAATTAGATGCACCTTTGTCATATCGTACTCGTTCAGGCTCTCATAGTGCCTCCTTTGCATCAGATTGCTATGTTATGGCTGTGTCTAGTCTCTGTGATGAGAATTAGCCTGTTTCTTTTGATGAAGCACAGAATTCAGAAAATTGGATGGCTGCTATGCAATCTGAATATGATGCTATAATGAAGAATGGTACATGGTCTTTATGTGACTTGCCTCCTGGCAAGAAGGCCATTGGAACTAAATGGGTATACAAGTTGAAGCGTAAACCTAATGGTACAGTTGACAGGTATAAGGCTAGGCTTGTTGCAAAGGGTTATGCGCAAGAAAGAGGCATTGATTTTGATGAGACCTTTGCACCTACATGCCGTATGACTACTGTTCGGAGCATTTGTGCACTTGCAGCCCATCATGGTTGGAATGTACATCAGTTGGACATTGAAACAACATTTTTGAATGGTGACTTTCATGAAGAAGTGTATGTTTTTCAGCCCCGTGGCTTTGTGCAGAAAGGGCATGAAAACCAAGTATGCAAGTTAAAGAAGGCATTATATGGTTTAAAGCAAGCACCACGTGCTTGGTATGAGAAGATACATGCCTATCTGGTTGCACATGGTTTTGAGAATAGTCCAACTGAAAGCACCTTATATGTTAAGCGTGCTAATGATGTGCTTCTGATCATTGTTGCCTATGTTGACGACATGCTGCTCACTGGTCCTATTGAGAAGCATATTGCTGATTTCAAGGCTGATTTGCATGCCTCATTTGAGATGTCTGATTTGGGGCATTTGCATCACTATTTGGGCATTTACTTTATGCAAGTTGATGGTGGAATGGCTTTGTGTTAAATGGAATATATTGACACATTATTGGAGCGTTTTGGCCTTGAAGACTGTAAGCCTATTGCCACTCCTATGGAGACAGGTTTACGATTGAGTCTTCATGATGTTGGAGCTGCATTTGATGTTGTTCTCTATCAGCAGGCTGTTGAATGCTTGATTTACTTATGCATTACTCGGCCAGATATTCAGTTTGTTGTCTCACAGATGAGCAGGTTCATGCATTGCCCAGGAGTCACGCATTGGAAGGCGGTTAAGTGCATCTTTTGCTACTTGAGTGGTACTCGGCTAGTTGGGTTGTTTTATCCCAAGGGGGGATCACTACCGCCAGATTTGCATGCTTTTTCTGACTCAGATTGGGTTGGTTGCTATGACACTCGTGTGTCCACCAGTGGTTTTTGCTTCATGCTTGGTAGCTCATGTATATCTTGGTTGAGCAAGAAGCAGCCTACTGTGGCCACTTCGAGTTGTGAGGCTGAGTATAGGGAAGCTTTCACAGCGACTGTTGAGTGTGTGTGGCTCAGACGCCTTATGGCTGATTTGGGTGTTGGTCAGTCTTCTGCCACCACCATCTTCACTAACAGTCAGAGCGCATTGGCAGTTGCGAGGAACCCTGTGTTCCATGCTCGCACTAAGCACATTGAGGTGCATTATCACTATGTCAGGGAGAGGTTCTCTGTTGGGGAGATCAGCTTGGCATATGTGCCCACGCAGGAGAACATTGCAGACCTTTTCACGAAGGCTCTGCCTAGGGAGTCCAAGCTTCTTCTTCTTCCTTGTGTTGTTTGCGTGCTTCTGCAGACATGTATCTCCAACAGTATGATCACTATGGTAGCTCCTGTGTATGAGAGTAGAGCATGATCTAATCAAGTATTTGGCATGGAGATGGCATTGTGATTTATTTTCCAGGTTTATGCCATCATGAGTTTGATCATAGTATTGTCAATGGATGTATAGTGGCATTGTGGTCTATATCTCATGTATGCCACTTTGATACCACACAATTTATATGAGTTGATTTTAGAGCTTGGTTAGTACTTATATTCTTGTTTTTATGTAGGTACATGATCCAATTGGAGTCTCAACTATATATCATTTTATCACCTATGTTGGCTTTGTATTGAGCCATATTATCATGATCATTATATATGATTGCCACTACGGTTTGACATTAGTGGATGGTATATTCCCACATGGTTATTTTGGTTCGGAGTCCATTTTATAGGGGAGATGCTACCAAAATTTGTCGACTTTTATGCTAGAAGAGTGCTCCAATAGATCCTTTATGCTTGTGTGATAGCTTTGGATCATTGCTTATCTCCATTCACTTGGAGTTGGTCATAGGTTATTCATGACAGGTTGGACCATCTTGCAAGATTCATTCTTGAGTGGAAGGTGTATCATTGTTGTATTGGCATATATTGCCATCAGTTTTTGGCATGTGTATTTGCCATTATCTTTTATCAGTGATAGGTGCTGACATATTACTCATTGTTCTTTTGCTACTGGGTTATCTTTTTTTTATTACTCAGTTTACACGGGATACTCTACCAAAATTTTTCTAGGATTCTTTCACATCTACTTGTTTAATTTGGAGACTTGGTGAGCATGCTTATGCTCATGGTTTTATGTGCATTCCAGATGCATGGTTATGTGATAGGTGGTTCACATGGTTTCTTCTCTAGAGAGCATTTGTGATGTGAGTTATGCATATGGATATGCAGGTGTGATCCTATTGGTGATAGAGTATTATTTCTATTCTCTTGTTACATTTTTAGTCTCTTGGATTTCTAGCATGGTGTCTTCTCGTTTTGATGGTACTGACTTTTTGAGATGGAAAGATGAGATGTGGCATACATTGGTTCGTGTAGGGTTACACATGTATATGCATAAAGATGCACAGAGGCCTCGTGACATGCTAGACCACGTATGGATGGATATGGATGCATTGCCCATCTTCACTATCTGACTACAGCTTGTGGATTCTATATATAATTCTGTGATGTATGAGAAGATGAGTAGTGCATTATGGTAGATACTACATGATATGTATGCAAGTTCATTGATTCATGTGAGATGTAGATCACATCGATGACTTTGGTGTTGGCACTATGGTCATGAGGATCATACTCGATGATGTTGTTTCAGGCGCATGCAATGACAACATTAGAGATATGCATGTGATGTAGGTCAGGTAGTGGTTTCATAAGAGTCTATGGCGGTTCATTATGCTAGTGATGGTGATATCACTTTCTCCTATGGTTCATCTCAGGATTCCTACTATTCATTGGATAGAATACATATGGCTTGGTTTCTTAATGCATTAACTAGTTTTCATGTTACTCCATATCATGAGTGATTTTGTCAATTCTCAAGTGAGAGTCGTGGATGTGTGCACATGCCTGATGGTATGGCATATGAGCTTGAGGGTGCAAGATATGTATGCCTTATGCTAACTAATGGAGCATCATTTATACTCAGACATGTACATTATGAGCCTTCATTCTCTATGAGCTTGATTTTAGTTAGCTAGTTACAGGAGAGCAGATGTTATGCATTCCTTGGTGAGCATCATTTTCAGTTCCAGTTGGAACAGCTTATGCTTGTCAGAGGTGCTAGGATTGGGCACAGTTATCCACTACAAATACTCCATTTTGTCTATTTACACATAAGTCTATTGACATTCATGATGCACATGTATAGCCGGATTCAGATGCTCGGATGGATGCACATGTAGAGCATGTTTTGGATGCTCATGATGCTTATATAGAGCATACTTTTGTTGATCATATGGGTGCTCTTATGGAGCATACTTTGGATGATCAATTGGATGCTTTAGAGCATGATATGGATTCTCATGTAGAGCATCATGATTCTGCTCAGTTAGAGTTTGATCATCAGTTTGACCTTGGTCTCGATGTTGTGCAGTTAGTTCATGTGGAGCATCATTATACACTTGGTGTGATAGAGCAGGATAGCTCCCATGATACATAGTGTGTGGTAGAGCATATAAGCTCTCAGGATGCAGAACTAGATAGATACTTGGTTGATAGGATGATTGATGAGTCAGTGATTATGTGATAATTCTTGGATTCACTCATGTCAGACGTTGACACAAATATCTCAAGACATGTTGGTCATGATGATGGTGCTTTGGGTGCCTTGGATGTAGGCATGGTTGATATGCTTAGGTTAGCCCAGATAGGACACATGTCATCAATGTTTGGGAGTCTGATGTACCAATTATTATGCTCGAGGCCAGACATTGAAGTTGCTATTGGATCATTTGCACTTGGAATTGTCGGTCATTCAATGATTGACATAGGCATATATAGAGCGAGTGGAAGTTTGCAAGAACATCAATTCTTTTGTCAGTCAAATGTCAGCTCGACTCTTGTCGATATAAGTCTAGAGCAGTTTGAGGTGCCTAGATACACCTTGTTTGAGGCAGTTGGTGTAGGATGATCGATATGGGTTGAGATCCGAACTCTTCCTATAAATTATTTTATAGCCCTACATCATTATTTGTATGCGTTTCCACTTATGGTCACATTGACCCTTGAGTGGGAGATTGTCATGTGAGCTTACCCTTATATTCATACATATACATCATTTATAGAGCATTACCTCAGAGAGATCATCATGGGTTTTGAGGCTCCCACACATGTGTGTACATATCTCTTCTCCTCTATCTCCCTCTGTCTCCTCCTTCCTCCTCTTGTTGGGGATGTAAGGGTCATGTGACCTTACCCCTATATTCATATATATACATCATTTATAGAGCATTGCCTCATAGAGATCATCATGTGGGTTTTGAGGCTCCCACGCATGTGTGCACATATCTTTTCTCCTCTCTCTCCCTCCATCTCCTCCTTGCTCCTCTTGTTGAGTACACCAAAGCCCTTCAACATCACTATGAACAAGATGTAATTTATGAGCAGCTCGAACTGAACCATCTTCAGGGAAGGAAGAACGTAGCATTTTTCCTAAAATATAGCCTTCATAGACATTTTTACAAGGTGCCTCAAGTTTGGGCAAAGAGGACATCATTTAAGATTTTTGCAAGCATAGCAAATTAGCATAATTAAGATGAACAAAGCATGCATGCCAAAGCTTTGCATTTGAGATAGCCTGAGAATCTTGAATTGCACATGTTGAATGCATTCACGGATTTTGCATCGTCTATGAGCTTATAAAGCCCATGACATAAAATTCTAGAATCATAACATCACCATTTGACAAATCATGAACTATACATCTATCATCAACAAATTTGACAGCCAAGACAATCTTGGGTAATGCTGAAACTGAGAGGAGATTTTTCTTGATCCCTGGTACAAAAAAAAGCATCTGATAATGTGAAAGAACTATCATCACCAATAGTCAGAATGATTTTAGAAACTCCCATTACACGATAACAAGAGTTGTTAGCACATGTGACAATATTCCTTGTAGGGGTAAGCTCAAGTGAACTGAAGAAGCTGCACTCCGAGGTCATATGTTTGGTTGCCCCACTATCAAAGTATCAAACATCTGAGTCTATTACATACATATAGTGGTCTTGAGAAGATGGTTCATAACTACATACAATAGTAAACACTCATTCTTCATTCTACACAAGATTAGAAGACTCTATTTTAGGTGTGGAGGCCTCTGCAACAACTATTCAAGCCTATCTTCTTTGCCTCTTTTGCAGCCAGTTTTGGATAACTCTTTATGACATGATCATTTCCTTTACAATATTTGCAAAACATTTTTGCTTTTCTCTTTCCTTCTCATCTTTGTCTTGCTTCTTTGATTGTGCAACATTAGCAGATTCACCTTTGCCTTTCTAACTAGCTAAGAAAGCTTGATCTACAACATGCATAATGGACGTGTTTTGGTTTGACTATCTCCTTGCAACAAAACAGAGACTAAATCCTCAAATGTTAAGGCATTTGGATTGAAATTCATCATCAATCAAAGAGTAGAGGCAAAACTCTAATATTAATATGGAAAGCCATTAAGAACAATATGCACAAGTGCACTATTTGGCAAGACTTCATCCGTAGAAATAAATTGAACCTTCAAATCTTTGATCTTTGTCAAAAAGTCTCCATAGAATCTCCTTCATTCATATGTTCACTCTCCGACTGTTTTCGAAGGTAAACAACACGAGCCTCATTTCTTGCTTGGTATAAAGTGGTAAGTATGTCTTAAGAATCCTTTTCTATTTTACAAATCTATCAATGCATGTGTGTGAGCATCTTTGCTATCCCATCGAAGTTGCTCTACAATAGGTGTAGCAAGAAGCACAACACGAAAAGGAATCTAAAGTTCATCATCTTCAATGCCTTCTACGTCACCTTCAATAACTATATTCCCAGGTGTAGTAGGACATTTTTCAATACCCTACACAATGCTCCATAACCCTTTTGCTACCAATACATGAAGCATCATATATGCCCACAACGGGTAATTAGTACCATCCAAATTATCCTCAATAGCCATGCTCGATGAATAATACCTTGATGAAAAAAAATGATTGTATCTCAAAAAGTTGAATAGATCACCTTGTCAAGCTCTACTAAACTTGTAGTAGATTTGAGGCACTTGTACTAGCAAACTAAAACCCATATATATGTTTTGCACAAAAGGGCGAAATTGCCTACATAGGGACTGCAATAATGCATTGGATGCAGAAATGAGCTTAGATCAAAATTTCAATGCCATAAGGTGAAGCGATTTTGAACTTCTAATAGCCTTGATTATAATCACCAATTTTCAAGTGATTCTGAGACTCTGACTGGAGGGGTGTTGACGAGATCCTAGATGAAGCGACAACTTGCTCTAATACCAATTGTTGGAGTTTGGGGTCTGCGGAAGCACGAGAACAACACAAGGAAGAAGAAGAAGCTTGGAGCACAATGCACAATACTGAATGTATTACCAAGTGAATGTACAAAGATAAATAACCCATTAGGGTTATAGGCTTATATACAAGTTGAGGGGAAAATCCTCCTTAAGAAGTCAAAAAGTGCCCCAATAGTCTTAAAAGTGTGTTCACACACATCACTACCAAAATGAACAACACAAGGAACAAGAAGAAAAATCTTGGGGCACAACACACAATACTGAATGTATTACCAAGTGAATGTATGAAGATAAGTAACATGTTATTGTTATAGGCGTATATACAAGCTAGGGGGAAAAAACATCCTAAAGAGGGAAAAAATTGCTCTTACTGTCCTAAGTGTGATCACATGCATCACTACTAAAATATATCAACAAAAATATCCCACACCAATTCATTGTTCTCATTATGTGCTATGTGGGCACTAACATGTGAAATGGGTGGATGCAATATACTAACCCATGTCTTGGCATTACTAGTGCATAGACTTAGTAATTGAGGTGGGATTTTTATCCCCATCAAGACTTTGAGAACTCTTGTTTCTTTTGAATTTGGTAATGAAGTCAAACTTGAAGTGTAGTTGACCCAAAAATCTAACTTAGATGTTTGTACCATGTCTCAATTTCAAGTAACAAGAAGAATGTTATAAAGTAAGTTTATGATCTTCCTGTTTGGCGGATTCAAACAGATATGAAATCGGACATTGTTTGGTCACTCATGTGAATGGCCAAAGATCTCGAGAATAGACTTAAGTATATATTCCTTTTTGTTGTCTAAAACAAGCAAAGGTTCTTGACCCAGTGGTTAAGTCATATGGATGAGAAGGAGGAGGTCTTGGGTTCAAATCATGCAAGTGTAACTCTCATGGAGCAATAAGAACATAATCTCTAATTTTATTACTGAAAACAATATGAGAGGAGGAGCAAATCACTCATGAAATTTTGAAGAGAGAGAGAGAGAGAGAGAGAGAGAGAGAGAGAGAGAGAGAGAGAGAGAGAGAGAGAGAGAGAGAGAGAGAGAGAGAGAGAGAGAGAGAGAGAGAGAGAGAGAGAGAGAGAGAGAGAGAGAGAGAGAGAGAGAGAGAGAGAGAGAGAAACAGAGAGAGAAACAGAGATATATATATATATATATATATATATATATATATATATATATATATATATATATATATATATATATATATATATATATATATATATATATAGAGAGAGAGAGAGAGAGAGAGAGAGAGAGAGAGAGAGAGAGAGAGAGAGAGAGAGAGAGAGAGAGAGAGAGAGAGAGAGAGAGAGAGAGAGAGAGAGAGAGAGAGAGAGAGAGAGAGAGAGAGAGAGAGAGAGAGAGAGAGAGAGAGAGAGAGAGAGAGAGAGAGAGAGAGAGAGAGAGAGAGAGAGAGAGAGAGAGAGAGAGAGAGAGAGAGAGAGATGCACGAATTTATTTGCACGAGATGAACCCAAGGTATCCATGGAAGCTCGACATTGGGAAGTTGATGATGAACCCCTCAAGGTCTCCATGGAAGCTAGGGCCTGATACCAATGCAACAAACTAAGATCAAAAGGACCACCACATGCTAGAGAGATGAATCTCCTTCCAACCTTATGCCTCTATATATAGCTCTCTCCATGAGAGTGCCCTCTATGGTAGGTGGATACTAATCATCCAAGTGTTTGACATGTAACTATATGTGAACCAAGTGTCCCATTTAACTGAAGTTAATTCAAGTGGATGCTTCTAGAAGCCTCCAGAGCTCTTGGGGCAAAACAATCTCCGATGAATCTTCTAGGACTTGAACCCAAGTCCTACTCCTTCTCATCCATATGAATTAACCACTAGGTCAAGCACCTATCCTTGGTTTAGAGAACATAGGAACCTATACTCAAGTCTAGTCTCTCGATCTTTGACCATTCACACGAATGACCAAACGGTGTCTGAATTTAGATCTGTTTGAACCCGTCAAACACCCAGATTATACACTTACCTAGTAACATAGCATAAGTGAAGAGGAGCTTTAGAAGTATTTAAATAATATGTAAATAAAAAACCTTTATATATACCTACATACATACCTATATATATATATGTGTGTGTGTTCATTCTCTTTTTAATTTACATATTATTTATTTTTTATATGCATTTATTGGTTTTCCATCGATTTGCTACCACTATTGTTGTTCAGTCGAGTGGACGTCGCCTCACCTCTCAATCAGCAATCAGCTGTGTGCGTATGTCCATGCTACAATCAGATCGTCAATGCGGATTGCGTTTTCATGGCCGGCCCCTTAGTTTCCCATTTTGGCATTTCATACTTAGATATACGCGCTCGTGCTATGGAAGCCGTTGGTGGTGGTGTGCCTGATAAGGCAACCGATTCTAATGAAGATCGAGCGGAAAGGGAAATTGAGCTTTTACAGCCCCTTCTTAAGAAAGAAATGATGTGCACCTGCAAACTTAATAATTTCTCCAGCGAGGATTATGTTGCTCTCATGGCATCCCTTAGGACTTGCTCTAAAAATAGAGATCTTATTGGTGGTGTGCGTATCCATGATGATATTCTTAGGCAAGGATTACTCTCAAAGTTCTTGGATGGTTTAATTGTCATGTATGCAAAATGCGGTGCTCTTGCAGAAGCTAATAGATTGCTCGAGCAGCAAAGATGCAAGAATGTATTTTCCTGGAATGCACTCATCACTGCATATGCCCGTCACGGACAGGGCCAAAAAGCTATAAGTTGCTTCGAAAAAATGTTAGAGGAAGGGCTCCCTCCTAATGCAACGACCTTTGCGTGCACCTTGAAAGCCTGTGGAAGTATAAAGGCATTGTACAAAGGGGAGCAAATTCATGAAGTGATTGTTAGACAAGGCTTGCTCAGAGACGACATTGTCCTCGGAAATGCCCTCATTGATATGTATGTAAAGTGTGGTGCTCTGCCAAAAGCACATTGTGTACTTACTAGACTTCCTTCGCGGGATGCTGTTTCCTGGAATTCTTTAATAAATGGCTATGTCCAACAAGGACTAAATGATGAGGCTTTACATTGCTATGAGCAAATGAAACACGAGGGCCTCTGTCCAGACGGGGTAACATTTATAGTTGTTTTGAAGGCTTGTGCAAGATTAAAGGCACTTGATAAAGGGGAGATGGTACATGATGAGATTATGAAGCAGGGGATGCTGGGTAAAGATATAGTTCTTGGAACAGCATTGGTGGACATGTATGCCAAATGTGGTGCTCTTTTGAAGGCGCGAGCAGTCTTTGATAAACTTCCTTCACAAAATGTTATCACATGGAATGCATTGATTACAGGTTACACCCAAGGGGGTCATGGGAAGGAAGCTCTTCTTTGCTATGACCAGATGCAGAAAGAGGATTGTGCTCCAGATGTTGTAACTTTTGCTTGTGTCTTGAAAGCATGTGGGTGCATAGGAGCTCTGCACAAGGGGAGACAAATCCATAAAGAAATCTCTCGGTATGGAAACTTGCAGAATGATGTCATGGTTGGCACTGCTCTTGTGGAAATGTATTCTCAATTGGATTGTCTTGAAGAAGCGCAACTTGTGTTTGATGAGCTCAATGAGAGAGATGTTGTATTGTGGAATGCTATGATTTCAGGGTATGTAGAAAACGGCAAAGCTGAGCAGGCACTTGAGTGTTTTAACCAGATGCAAAAGGAGGGGTTATTACCAAGTGTTGTAACCGTCACTTGTGTTTTAAAAGCTTGCGGTATCATAGGGGCAGTTGATAAAGGAAAACAGGTGCATGATCAGATTGTGAAAAGGGACCTGCTTCAGTATGATCTTATACTTGGGAGTGCCTTGGTGGACATGTACGCTAATTGTGGTTTTATATCAATGGCACAAAAAACGTTTGAAGGTCTCTCTTCACATGATATCACCACTTGGAATGCATTGATTGCAGGATATGCACATCGAGGTGAAACAGCAAAGGCACTTCTCTGTTTCCAGCAAATGCAGGATAAAGGCCTTTCTCCAAATTCAATTACATTCTCTTGTTTGCTTACTGCATTCAGCCATTCAGGTCTAACAGAAGAAGGTAATACATACTTTATGGTTATGGACATTGACTTTGGAATAAAGCCAGAGTTAGAGCATTACACTTGTATGGTTGATACGTATGGGCGTGCAGGACATCTTAACATGGCCATGAGTCTAATTCAGCAGATGCCATTTCTAAGTTCTTCAGTTTGGTTTTCCTTGTTGGGGGCATGTCAAAGGTCAATAAATGTGATTGTTGGTAGATGGGCTTATGAGCAAGCAATCAAACTGGATAGAAATGATGCAACAGCTCATGTACTTATGGCAGATGTATATGGAACTGCAGATATGTTTGTAACCTGTATGGAGTCCATTCAAGCAGCAGGAATCTTATCAAATCTTTAGTTGATATTTCAAGGTTTGCTACAGCTGCATCATGGAACTGAGAATCGAAGCATACTAAGAAGGATAAAAAGACGTAGAAGGAGACTGTCTACATGTATGTAAAACAATGCCCTTCCGCTAAAAGCATCCCCTTAGTCCTCTCTGATCAATTATCTGCGATAGCCTCCCCCCTCTCCCTCCCTCTAATTTGTTGCTAGACGTTCTGGCAAGGAGGGGCTCATCAATGGGTTTAGATTAAAGGACCAAAGTATCATTATCACACTCGGCAAAATATGATGCTCTCCTTGGAGGTATTTGAGCACAACCTTCAGAATCACATTCGAATGCTTTATATTTGCTATGGGGTTCAAATCATTGAAATAAATTCAAGCTCATGAACATTGACAGATACGCTTTCAAACTGTGAAGCTGGCACCATCATCAGACAACTTGGATACCCACTGAGAACGGATTTATTGACAAAAGACAGATTGGGTCCTACAGAAGGTCAGGGCCAAATAGACGTTTGGGGTAATGATCTTGGCCTATGCAAAAATAAGAGCATGCAACATGCCTTGTTTCTGTATGCTTTGACTGGAGGGAAACCAACTTAAAACTTTACACATTGCACTTGGAAACTTCTTTTCAGGACTGAAAATACCACAAGATGAACATTATTTTGTGCTAAGAGAGATATTTACGGCCAATAAGGGAGGAGAACTGGGCTGCAGGTATGATAAACCCCCAACAGCATATGCATGCCAAAACGATGTTTTTTGTTAAATCAGATCCAGAATTGCAGCGAACAGGATCATTGTGCTCCATGGTTGGTTGACAAAGATGAAATTGAGTACAGGGGTCCATGGCACCTAGAGGCTTGGGAGACGTTGGTCCCTCATGCTCCAGTAAGAGCTTGGTCCAAGACACTGAGCTTCAATCTTGGAAGAAAATGTTAAGGTGTTTCTGTTCATGTCGAAAAGTCAGATCTGGATAACTCAATGCCAGACATCTGAGTAAAATGAAATGAGATATGGCGATTTAAAACCCCTTGTGGAGCAGAAGTTGGTGCTTGTATACAAAGGCACTGAGCTGCAGGTATCACCTTTATTTATCCAACATGTGGTAAGAGAGGAGAATCTCTATGGCACCTGTTCTGGACGTGCAGATACAGTGATGGTTGCTGGAGGATTCAGCTAGTGCACTGCTCAATAGCTTCCCAAACTTTCCAGATGTATCAGCACTTTTGGTTCTGTCAGACATCTCCATATATAGATAATGAACAAATGTGGCCTTCCACAGATGGTTGAGCATGGGTGGCTCAATGTAGATAATGATCACTCACATAGTGGACTACCACCTATACGCAGATTGATACATGATGCCACTTGATATGAAGTGTGTTGAACCAACCATTTGGCTTTGTAAATAATAATGATAATAATAATAAACCTCTTTAGGGTTGTGTGGTCATAATTGATCTCAAATACATAATCTAGAATCATTTGTAGCCACAAAGTGGGACATGTAAGTTTAACTCATCAATAACTTGCATTATATACCAATCTAGCCAAAATCCCACATGGCAATGTGCCAAGTCTTCTTAAGTATTCTAATGTGATCCTCATCTAGCATGTAAGCGGGGGTTCTCATGAATAGGACATTGTATAGTTCACTAATCTTTGTTATAATGGCCTAAAAACATGCAACAGAAAATCTAATCATGAGAGGTAGACATTATTCATATACTAACACCATCCTCCCCTGATGTTTATTGAATTATAAATCATATGGATTTGGATCCTACGTTTCCATTTGTAGTGGAAAACTTAATTTTACTGATCTTCTCTTTAACCAAAATGAGGTAAAGACATTTTGTATTCTACTTTAGTGAAAGAAAGTTCCTCACTTGGTTGCTTTCTACATGCCCAAGAAAGGATATTTCAACCAAGTGAAACAATATTCAAAACTGATTATTTGAAGTAATAGTGTCTTTCGCACTTAGAGTCATAATACCCTTGAAGTATGCAAAATACCAAAATCTAAGGTTCTTGAAATATACCTTGATATCCATGCTTCCATTCCAATGACTTTTTGTTTCTTAGAGAACTTGCTTATAACTCAAGCGATAAAATAAATGCATATTTTTGGTATTGTATAGAAAAAAGGCCTCTAACAAACATCCAATACTTAGCGTCTACATCAAATGTATGATTATCCATAATATCTAGAGATTTGCCTCTATATATGTATATGGATATTCTTGTAGCATACTTTTGTTGACATACAAAAATTCCATCTCTTTTTTTGCAAGACTTTAGCCTTGAGTGCATATTTTAAAGCTCAATGATCAGGATAGCATACATGTATTTGACTAGTTCTACATGATTTCTTGTAATGATCAAGTGATCAACATATAAGATGACTACTATCAACATGTCCTTGTTCACAACATATAACTTAGCATTAGAAATACTTTGCTTAACATCCATGGCTTTGAAAAAGTTATCTATTATTAATACCAAGCCCTTGGAGCGTTTGATTGATGCCAAAGGAAGTCTTCTTTAGTTTGCAAACCTTAAATCTAAAAACATGATGCTTGAGATAAATATACCTCCTTTTTGAAATATCTATTAAAGTGTATACTTGAAATCCATCTAGAATGTTGATCATTTTTTATATGAAAATATTGCAAGTATTTGTGTAAACTATTTTGTATAAATTGATGTGCAAACGTTTCTTGAACATCAAGATCTTCCACCCATGAAATTCTATGCAATTAACATGATTTTTCTTTGATCGTAAGTCAATAAACGACGAGGTGTTATTTTTTAGTATGTCATCATATTTTGATTGACTTTTTATGGAAGAATGCTCAACTTCCCTATGCAACTTGAAGCTTGAATGACCTCACATGTATACTCAGAGATACCTCTATTCAGTCAAATCAATGGTTCTTTGAGTTCCTATCGAATGAAGCCAAGAGCTTTTGGTCACTCAAGGAGACCTTCCAAATGAAAATTATCCCACTCAAAATACATGCTTCTACTTTGAGAACCAATGCCTTCAAGTCAGGCTACTCATTGCCTTCACTAGACATGCACACAAAGACCACTATTCACTCTAGTTTCAATTCTCTTAGATTATGCAGAGTTAAGAAAAGAAATTCACGCCAACTTTAGAAGAATGTAGTAGCTTTCTAACAAGACAAAGATTATAAAAAATGGATAACGTAGGAAACTCTACTCCACGCTCAGAGCTATCTGGCTCCTTGACTCCCGAAATAGAGTGTGAGATATGACTACCTAAAGTGAGAAGAAAACACTCATGCAAGCAGTGAGCTTGCTTAGCGAGGGGCCTACTAGATTATGCAAACTTCTAAATTGATAACACACATGGAATCATGCCAATTCGAAGTATGTGGTGTGTTTGTATGACTTGGAAAAGATTCCCTAAATGATAGGATGCTCTTTCCTAGAAAATAGGATTCATCACACCTAAATGTGATAATTGATTGATTGAGAGATATGAGGGGGATTTAAATCCAAATTTGAAAGCATGAGTTCTCGTGCTTGGCTCCTTGCTTCATTAGGCTCCAAGTGTGAACACGTGAGGTTGTTCATATGCTCCGAAGGTTGGAGCTTGATTTCCAACTCTTCCCCGTGAGCTTGAACCTTCAAGTCTTCATCCAAGTTCCATTAATCCAATGCCTTTTTTGAACTTCACTAGCTTGGTTGACTCTAATGCTTTGGTAAACATGTCAGCACACTAATCCTTGGTACTTATGTGTTGGACTTGCACCTCCTTAGCCAACGAATTCCCTCTAATATAGTGATAATATACCTCTTTATGCATGCTCCTAGCATGGAACATAGGATTGGGAGATAGGTACACACTAGTCATGTTGTCACACATGATTGGAAATTGATTGAGCTGCAAGCTCAATTCAATCATAAACTTCTTGAGCCACATGAGCTCACAAGTAATTTGTGCTAATGTTGTGTATTTGACTTCTATTGAGGATAAAGAAATTGTTTGTTTCTTCTTTGCCATCCATAAGATGACCTTCTTTCCTAGCATCAGTTCATATCCACTTGTACTCTTCCTATTTTCTTTGGATCTAGCCCAACTAGCATTTGTATATGCTTTCACCTACAACTCATCTTTAAAAGGATAGAAAATACTTTCATTCAAGGTTCCTTTAAGATATCTACACATTCTCTTAGTTGCAAGTGAGGAACTCTAGGAGTGTGCATGAATTGAGATAGGACACCAACTATAGGATATATCTAGCCTTGTGATAGTCGCATAGTTCAAAGAGCCCACTAAAGGACTATATAAGAGTGCACCCTGGACCTCATTACCTTCTATTGAAGTCAATTTCATATTGAACTCCATTGGATTTCTCCATGGTTTGCAACGTGTAAGTCCATACTTCTTCAATACATCCAAGATGTATTTTCTTTGCATGAGTCGGATACCATAATCATTGCATATGACTTCAATACCTAGAAAGTATCTTAGATCTCCAAGATCTGACATCTTGAACTCCTTCCCAAGTCTTTGCTTGATGTCCTTGATTCCTTTTTCATGATCACCTCTAATAATCAAGTCATCTACATACACATACAAGTAGAAAGATGTTTCATCTTCTCTTTTATAAAATAATGAAGGATCAACCTTGTTTTTTTTTGTATGCACAATTGATCAAGTCATCTAGAATCCATGTCCTTAGGGCTTGCTTGAGACCATAGAGCACCTTCTTTAACTTGCAAACATAATCACCTTCGAATTTATCTTCAAACCCTAATGGTTGCTCCATGCAGAACACCTCCTCTAGCCATCCATGTAGAAAAATCTTTCTTCACATCAAGTTCGTACATCTTCTAATGCTTGCTAGTTGCAATTGCAATGATTTTTATGATGGTAGTCATCTTTTCTACATGGCTAAATGTCTCCTCATAGTCCACTCCATATGTTTGAGTAAACCCTTTCATTACAAGCCGTGCTTTATAAATGAAAATGCTACAATCTGAGTGCTTATTTATCCTATACATCCACTTTTCTCCAATGATCTTCATGTCTTAATGTCCAAGTGTTGTTTTACTCCAAAGCTTTAATCTCCTCCTACAAAGCCTCTTGTCATTCCCTTCACGTATTTGCAACTTCAAAGCATGTGGTTTCTTCAATAACTTTGTTCATATATGCAAAGTATGTTGGCACTCAAGGTCAAGTACAAGGTGCAGGAACGTGTGAAAGAAGTGGACACACAAGAAGAGGGAGCATATAGGGAGCTACAAGAAGTATATGTCAAATTTTCAGAAGAAATCCCTAAAAAAAAGTGATTTTGATCACTAAAAACCATTGTGAATATCATTTCACATTTTTGCAACTCCATTTTTTTCAAGTTGAGGAGTCCTCAAGCTTGAGGAGAATTAGAAATATCCACCTATCAATTTCGTAATTTTTTGACTCCGTTTGAACCCTCAAATAAGCCCTGGAACCTAATTTTTAACTAGACCAGACACTAGGTCTGGACACGGCCAAAAGCTAGTGAAAAACTATAAAAAGAGCTAGAGAGCTTATTTTTTAGGTTGGTTTGGTAGAGATTGAAGCTTTTATAAGAGATTTATCTTGTAAATGAAAGCTTTCCATTGTTGCACTCTTCGTTCTTGCCTTGTGTGCGCATGTGTGTGTGCATGCTAGTGTGCTTCTCACTCACACACTTGTGCCTTCATTTGCTCATGGTCATCGTACCCGTCCTCACGTCTCCATGGATTGACATTTATGAGGTGGATCTCCTCATGTTGGTACTCACCTCCAACTTTCTTTCAGTGGTATTAGAGCAACTTGAAGATGGAACATGGCTTTCCATCAATGACTGAGAGGCTTGATAGACACAATTTATGCTGCTTGGCAAATAAGAATGGGGGCTTATTTGCAAGGAAGAAACCTATATGGGATTGTATCAGGTGATGAAGCAATGCCTATTCCAAGATCCAAAGGAGGACCTACTCAAGAGGAAACAAATAGGGTCACATTTCGGTGTGCAAGGGATGCTCAAGCAAGGTCATACATACTCAAATTTATCTATGATTTTCTATTACCACATATTAGAGGATGCAAGACATCTCAAGAGACTTGGGATGCTCTCGAGACTTTCTTTTCTCCTAGTACAAAAGCAAGGAAGAACCATCTTTGGAATGAGTTCAACTAGATGAAGAAGACTCCAAAACAAACCATTAGTGAGCTTGTTACAAAAGTCAAGGAGGCTGCTAATCAATTGACATCCATTGGAGAGGTGATTGAAGAAGAGGCCATCATGAGGCAAATTCAATGGGATTAGAGGTGACAAGCAATGGCAATCTTTCACCACAGCCTATGATCTCATCATGGACATGAAACTCCAAATTGCAACATCTTTCTTGGACAACTCTTCAATCAAGAGGCCAATAATAACATAAAGGAAGGTAACTCCTATCATGGTAATTCAACTAGTGCTCTATATGCAGATAAGAAGGAGAAGAAGATGAAAGGCAAGAAGAAGGAAGAATATGAAGAGGAGACTTCCCAAGCCAACTTTGCAGGCAAGAGCGAGTGGAAAGGGAAGAAGAAAGGAACAAAGCATGACGAGACTAAAGGCCAGAATGTTCAACCTTGTGCCATCTATGATAAGACCAACCACACCACTCAAAATTGCTGGTTCAATGGGAAGACCTAGAAAGGAAGTGAAAGAGGTAGATATGGCAGCAATAGAGGCAGAAGTGGATACAAATTCAACAATAACAATAGAGGTCATAACAGGAGTACAATAATTATTCTGAAGATCAACATCGAATCATTGCTCTTGATGAATCTAAGCCACAAGGAAGGTAGAGAAGATGATCAATTATTCTACATAGTTTCACGATGTTCAAATCATGTTGGTGTGCAGAAGATTGGTAATGTCAGAGCTTCCAATGGCAAGACAAATATTATGAGAAAGGTACTCTCTGTTCCCACTATTACAAAAAAACCAAATAAGTGTAGGCCAAATAGTTGAGAAGGGCTTGCAAGTTCGGTTCACCCAACATGGAGCTTTTGTGGAAGATCCATGCGAAGGTTCAAGAATAGCCAGAGGTGAGAAACATGGTAGGCTCTTTACTTTTGAAGTAGGAGAAACAAAAAGCATAGCTCTATTCAGCTTTGCGTCTCAAACCCTAAGTGAGCTTGAAGTGTGGCATAAGAGGTTAGCTCATGTGAATGAAAGAAGCTTAAAGGATATATGCAGGGATCAAAGTGTTCTTGGATTACCAAACATATCAATGCAACACATGATCAATAGATGTGATGCATGCCATATTGGGAAGGCACAAAGCCAACCATTCAACCACAAAAGGCCACATCCACAAAAACTTATTGGACCTATTACATACAGATGTATGGGGCCCAAGCCAAGAACCTTCATTGGCAGGATCAAGGTATTGTCTATCACTTATTAATGACCATAGTAGATGGACTATTCTGTACTTTATCAAGAGTAACAATGAAGTGTTTGATTGCTTCAAAAAATATATAGCACATGTGGAGAATCATATAGGTAGATCACTCAAGAAGCTCAGATCTGATAGAGGGGGAGAATACTTCTCCAAAGAGTTTGATGAGGTCTTGCAGGATAAAGGTATCAAAAGGGAAGTGACTACCAGGTACTCTCCTCACTTGAATGGAATTGCATAGAGAAGAAACAAGACATTGGTTGGCTCAACCAGAACAGTGCTTGAAGAGAAGAGGTTGCCACATTATCTATGGGCAAAGAAGCATGGTATGGAAGAAAACCTAGTCTCGGACATTGCAAGGTGTTTGTTTGTTTAGCTTATGTTCATGTACCATCACAAATAAGAGGTAAGATAGATGAATGGGCAACAAGGGCAGTGTTTGTTGGATATGACTCAACTCAGATGGGTTACAAGTTCTATAATTCTTCAACCAAGAAATTCACTACAAGTACAGATGTTGTGTTTGAAGAACACAAGTCTTGGTATGATGAAGACAAACAAAAGGTAACTCCACCATATGATCTTGATTTTGATTCTCATCAATTAGGAAGCGAGCATGATACACAGGTCCATGATCCAAGAAGTGATAGAGATGATGAACAAGACAAAAAGGAAAAGGATTACAAGCTATGGAAGTCAAGAGGCAAAGCAACGATGCAAGAGTGTGGAGAATGCTCCAAGCAAGCACCTAAAATGTCAACAAGGGAGAAAAGAAGACCAGAAAGGTATGGATATGATTCCACATTTGTTACAAAGCATTCAATCTACTTGGCAAAGGACTCAATTTCAGAGAAACTCTCAACCTATGAAGAGGCAAAGGAAAACCCTAATTGGGAAAAGGCCATCAAAGAAGAAAGAAATGCATTGAAGGAGATGAACACTTGGGATTTGGTTCCAATGTCAAACAATCAAAAGGTAATTGGTTGCAGATGGGTATATAAAGTTAAAAGAAACTCAAATGGATCAGTTTGTAGGTACAAGGAAAGATTAGTTGCCAAAGGATGCTTACAAACCATGGTATATACTATGAGGAAACATTCTCAGTTGCAAAGATGACTACAATCAGAACATTGATAAGTGTAGCTGTTGCAAGAAGTTGGAGACTCCTCTAACTTGATGTGAAAAATGCATTCCTAAATGGTTGGATAAGTAAAGAGGTATACATGTCACAACCACCAGGTTTTGAAAACCCTAATCATACATCTTATGTTTGTAGACTTAAGAAAGCATTGTATGGATTAGAACAAGGTCCTAGAGCTTGGAATTACATGTTGGTTACATACCTTCAAGATCAAGGGTTCAAACCTAGCAACTCAGATCCTTCTCTATTGATCAAAGGGATCACAATGAGGTTATCTATCTGTGTATATGCAAATGATATTATTGTGATAGATGACGATCTGAATGGCATTCAAAGAATCAAGAGATACATGCAAGAGAAGTTCAAAATCAGTGACTTAGGTAAGCTCACATATTTCTTAGGTATGCAAGTGATTTATACAGATGAAGGGATGTATCTAAATCAAAGAAGACACATTCAAGACTTACTTGTCAAGTTCGTAATGGAGAACACAAAGCTTGCAAGTACACCTTTGGAATTGAACCATAAACTAAGTGTTTATGAAGGTGAAGAGTATCAAAACTTAGTTGGTAGCTTGATATATGCTACTCACACAAGACGAGACATATCACATAGTGTGGGAGTGCTTCGTCAGTTCATGCACTCACCAAGAAGATCACACATGGATGCTGCAAAGAGAGTACTCAAGTACCTCAAAGGGACACTTAATGAAGGTGTCTATTATCCTTACCCTTTAGAGTTGGATATCAAAATCTATTCATATGCAGATTGGGCAAGAGCAAAGGCTGATAAAAGAAGTACCTCTGGATACTTAGCATTTGCAAGCTCAAAATTGGTGTCATGGATTTCCAAGAAGCAACCAACAATTGCTTTATCTTCAACTGAAGTAGAATATAGAGGTCTAACTATTGCAACTCAAGAAGAAATATGGCTCAAGGAGTTGTACTTAGATATGGGACTTGTAAGTTCCAAACCTCACTTACTTGGAGATAATGTAAGTTCCATGCATCTAGCTGCAAATCCAATTTTTCATGCAAGGACAAAGCACATAGAATTCCATTACCACTTTGTAAGAGAAAAGCTTATGGCAAAGGAAATTGACATTTCATTTGTTCCTATTGAGAAGCAAATAGGAGACATGATGAAAAAGGCACTTGATGGGATAAAGCTTTGTAGATTCAAAGTTATGGCAGGTATTCAACCTATCAGAGAATGAAGAATCAAGCATACTTTAGCTTGATGGGGAGTTTTTGGAACATCAAGATTGCATTATTCTTTAGGTGTATATGCTATATATCAAATCCATCATTTGAATGATGTCACATATACTCCTTGAAAAGTTTTATTTGCATTCATTTATTGTATTGAGTGATTAATCACATATGATCACTTTATTTTGTAAGGTTAAAGGTATTTAACTTTGTAAAAGGAAAGATTAAAAGGCCTAACAACCATGATTTAGAAGTGGTTGGGATTGATTCTCAATCAATCAACCAAAAAGTATATATGACTTCCACTTTCTCTTTTGCTAGATTATAGGAAAAGGTTCCAATCAATCTAAACTACCAAACCTGCCTAATTTCGAATTCAAATCCATGAAGAAAAGGTGTGTTCATATCCTCAAGATTCTATATAAAGACTCCAAAACATTTGTACATTAATTAGATTATTGATTTGAAGCAATACATATACTCTTTGATCATTGCTTGGTGCCATTTTTGTTCTCTACGTGTTCTTCCTCAGATTTAGTCAACTTTCAAAGATTGCTGCTCTCTCTAGAGAGCTTCAAATCAAGTATTTAAGCACGCATTTGAAAGATATAAATGTTTAGTTTCTGTGTACAAATTTTAAAGTCACTTAGCTCATTAATTTAAGAGAAATTCAAGGTTTTCAGTCTTGGGGTCATTCTCTGCACATCCCTAAAAAATTGGGATGACACTAGCTTAGTGTTGAGGTAGTTGCTCCTTCTATAGTTGTTATAAATTAGGGATTTTATGCATTTTAGCAAGCCAACCCTATGTATGACACTCCATTAAGAGGAATGTTTCCAATTGTTAATGTGTTGGCTGCTCTTAGAGTTTGAAGTCATAACTTCCATCCATTTTTAAAAGGTTTTTGTGAGCTAGTCAAGGTGCAAGTTATCTGTTTTGCATCAATTTGTTCTTGTTGATGTTCCAAAGTAGCTATTGGGTTTTATTGCACCAACCACAAGCCTGCAAGGTTTACTTTACATATCCAAAAATCTAGGGTTGGTCTTGTGCTGGTTTGATGGATCAACTTCACCACTTGACAACTCAACCTTCCAAGCCTCTCCAAGCTTCTCTAAATTTCTTTTCAGAAACTCGCAACACAAAGGTTCAAGGAGACTTGAGGACTCCTCAGTCTCCTTATATTATAATTTAAGCCTATTAGAATTTTAACATGTATTACAAAGAAGTTATGATTTTTGCAAAATAAATGTGGGCAAAAAAATCATTTCTCCATCTACAAACTCACTCTTTCATAGGTCCTTTGCATTTATCGTCTTTACATTTCCCTTGATCCCCTTATCTATGAGTGCTTGTATTCCAAAACAATAACATTTTTTTTTAATCCACTTTTGTATGCTTCTTCCTCCTGTGTACTTCTACTTATAAGAGCTCCAAATCTCTCTTGTTGTCACTTTCTTGATATTCTTTAACACTAAAAAATTCTTAGAGAATCCCCTTTGTTTGGTTGTAACTTTCAAAATCATGTGTAGTGAGAAAAGCATAAGTGTGAAAATCATTTTGTCGTGAACCAATATCGTTTAAGATCATGTGAAAAAAACCTATCTAAGACTCCAACATTTGTAAACATCTTGAGATAATATAAGTTGTATTTTTCCAATGTCAATATATCTATATGAATGCATTGTCCATGTAGTAATCATGTGTTTCACTATAGTTTTTCTCCACCTACTCCTTTTAATGCTTCAAGCCTAAAATCTATTCTTTTCAATGCCAATCTAGATTCCATGATCACATGATGAGAGGCAGTTTAAAATGGTTTCATGTATACTGTGTGCATAACTTCTAAGGTATCTATTCATCATCAATAACTTCAATTTTGTGACATAAAAACCTTTCAATCACATTGTTTAGATGACTTTATGTTGCAAATTTGTTCATTTTGGAGGGGATGAAAAAAATCTATTGCTAAGCAATCTTTATAGGCCCTTTGTTGATGTAGGATATGTAAACGGGTTATGTATGATATTTTACTTAATTCAAGAGGACTATTGATCATAATAAGGGTTTCTAGATAAAGATCATACCTTTTTAGGTTTTTGAGTTTGGGAAGGAATCTGGAAGGTTGATTCTTTTTTGGGCTTTCCAAAACCAAAAACATAAACTAAGGTAGAAGTTTAAGATGAAAAAATGGCTTCTATCCCCATTATATCATGAAATATGCTTTCAAAAATATGATAGAAAATCACAAAAAGTTTCATTTTCTTTATTTTTTACAAGAGTGGGTCCTTTTCCTACCCATGTGGGATATGTTTTTATTAAATGGTAGTAATTTCTGTCGAAAAGTAGACTATTAAAGGAGCATCATCACCGAAACGTTGGTCAAGAATGACCTTGAGGAGTTCTTGAAAGGCCCATGTAAGGTCTACTTCTCCTTGATGTTCAACCGTTGACAGTGTTAGTTGGACACATGAATCCGTTATTTGATGCATGGGTCGAACCATTTAGTATATGATAAAGTTTCATAATTAACTATTTTGAAAGCATCAAATTCAGCAAAAGACAATAGGGTGCTCGTTAGAAGTTGGTATCTGGAATCATTTCCTAAGTTAAATCAAAATCGCCATAGATATTTTAAAAATTTAAAATACTACTAAACCATTCAACATGACTGGTCATGCAATTTGAAGCACCTGAATCAACATTCTAGACATTATCATTTGATTTTGAAACATCAATAGACATCGTATTCATCATGTGATGTTGAACCATGAACAACTTCTCAGAATCATTTGCACTTGTGGATGCATAGTTGTTTTGCTGCCTTCTATTATTTTGATTCTTCAGCCTGCAATCACATTCAAAGTGTCCAGGTTTACCACAATTCCAACATCCTTTACTGTCATTACTTGAATCATTTCTTTGGAAATTTCTACGGCCTCTTTGCCCCCCCTTGCCTCGAAACTGTCCTCTACCTCCTGCATGATTCTGATGTTGACCTTGGTCTTGGTTACTATTTCCTCTTCCACTTTCGAAGCCTCTACCTCTGCCTCTTCCTCTACCAGAGTAGAATACCTAATCAGAACTAGGTTTCTCTTGGGAGTTCGAGTCCTCACCAATATTCTTTTCTTCAATAATCAACATGGAAGCTAGATCAACAAAATTCGGAATATTTTCCTTGGCTTGAATAGATGTTCTGAATTGCTTATATGTAGCTCCTAGACCACAAAGGCATACTTCCATCTTATCATCATCATCTACATTCATGCCAATAGATGCAAGTGACTCGCATATGCTTTTGATTTTCAAGGTGTTGTCACTTACCGATGTGGAGGTGATCGCAATTGGGGTGGATCGGGTCCGGTCGCGGCACACACAGAGTGTATGAAGCTAGTGAGTGTTGGAAGGTCTTTTTGATAAAAATGTGAAGGTGAAGATGAAGTTGGGTATGGGGAGGAGAGATGTCATGATTTAATTATGAAGGGGGAACATATGGATGTATGCATGATGAGAACAAAAAGAAAACCACACACATGAATCAACTTTTGAAAGGAAGAATGGTCCACGAATGGAGCTTCTTATAAACTTTCAAAAATCAATTCATAATCATGGGTTCTTGTGAATGTATGAATGATGAGAACAAAAAGAAAACCACACACATGAATCAACTTTTGAAAGGAAGAATGGTCCACGAATGGAGCTTCTTATACACTTTCAAAAATCAATTCATAAGCATGGGTTTTTGTGGGTGGTATGAATGCATGTGGGTCATTATGTAAAAAATGAATAGAAAATTATTCTCTCAACCTTAATGGGTCATCCTCACTAGTTCAATGCAATACAGCAGAGCCTTCTCGCACATAGAAAGAGATAGAAGGTGACATGTAAAAACATATAAGAGACAAAGAGATAAGAGACAAAGAGATAATAGACATGAGACATGAATTAGAAGATATTGTTATGACAAACATATACATGAATGTTGTGAAACATCAAGCTAAGCATTCTACTGGTCAAAGGTGGTTCGCACGATCCTCTCACCATGACAGTTCAATCGAATGTCACACGTAAGAGGATAGATTCCACTTCATTGACCCTATGTCTTTCTAGGATCGTAATGTGTTTCTATAGAAGTCTAAGACACATAAAACCAGCTCTAACTCACTCACACGCTCCACTGAGGGTGAGCAAAGAAAGAGAAACTGGGTTTATGAGCCTATCCTAGAGCGGAAGTCTAAAAATTGAATCTAGGAACTATGCTCTTACTAGCCCACCTTGGATCCTCATACGCTCAACTGAGGGTGATCATCTCAAGGAAACCATGTGCCAGCAAGGGCCCTATGGATGCCTAACAATGATGCTCTAGGAGTTTGAAGGGGGGTTTATATAGTTTTTTGAATGAATTTGGGCCCTTGGATCTAGAGAAATCAACTCTCAACCCTAAGATCAACTTCTTTTAATTACAACCATTGGAATTATCAAATGGATGGTTAGGATTGGTTCTTTATATGATATCTAGGGGAAAGGGGAGAAAAATAGGCACCTTCATTATCCACCATTGGATCTGGGGCTGATCTGGACCGTCAGATCAGTGCTGACATCAATTTGGATAAGCTAAGCCACTATTTTTGGAGAAACTTTGCATTATTGTATCTTTGATAATAAAAAAAACTTATCAATGAAAGAACTCGTGGATTCTCCTTGCTTTATGCCTTAGTCATCTCCACCCTTTCATCTTGACTGTACAACATGGTTCAATCATTGTTTGCCATGTGGCAACCCTTCAAGGCTTCAATTTTCTTATTCTAGGAAACTGCGATGACCTTGAAAATTGGATTTTGTGCTCTTTGAACCTTCAAGTATCCTTTGATGAAGATGAAAATTTGTAGGGCTATGTTTTGAAAGGTCTCCTTCAGGAATATGTAGAAAAAACTCCCATCTGAATCTCCCTTGTACAAGTTTGACTACATTTGGAAGCTTGCAAGGTGGCATTAAGGTGTCTAGGAAGCTCTAATAGCCTTGAAAGTTTGTACAAATATGTAGCCACATATGGCCTTTATACATGCAAAACCATATGGCTAACAAAAATTCCTATACAAGATTTTGTAGGGTCTAAGTGGAAAAATTACATTTTTTACAAAATGCACATGGCATATCAATGTGCTAGAAAATCCATTTTCATGTGAAATTCGGGCTATAGATTGTGTTTGATAGGATTTACAAGTATATGAATTTTCATGTGATTTGGATACATTGATTTTTTTACCCTAATTTCCAAAGTTTGACTAGCTTTGATCGCTACCCAAGATTTGCTTGATTTCTTCCAAAGTTTGCATGTGAACTCCCTTTGACATCCTTGATGCATCTTGGAATTCTCAGGGAATTCTGGCCACCTTCAATGACTGTGTTTCCTGTAGGCCTTCATGAATGAGAGAGGAGAGAAAATCTCGACAACACCGACATGCCCTTTTTCTCCAATGTATGCAGCTCCTTCTTGAGTTGCAATTTTCGTGCCTTTGTATTGGTCTCATACAATGTGACCAAACTGTTCCAAGCCTTTTTCAGAGTCTTGGCATCCCGTATGTGCCCAATCATGCTATCCTATATGCTAACAGACAACCAATACATTACCTTAGGTGCTCCTTGATTCCATTCCTCATATGCTCTTAACTGGTCCACAGGTCGATTCCTCTTTGCTAACTATGAAACATTTTCATTCTCTCTTTCGATGTACTTTTAGTAGCCTTTTCCCATTAGGAAATTCATCATTCTTAATCTCCAAGCATGGAAGTTGTTCTTGTCCAACTTATCGCTCATAAGCTGACTCATTCCATCTACATTTACCATTTTTGCAGCAATTCACAACACTACAAGCAACACTTCTGCTTGACCACTATCACACTATGATATGACAGATCGATATCAGAAAAACACAGTTTTCATGTATCAACAATACACAAAATCGCTTGAAATTTTGGATTGGAATATATGAGTGTTGTCGAACAGGATGCAAGTTACCGTTTTATGGGCTGACCTGGTTTTTCTATGGGCCCGACCTTGCGGGCTCAAAATAGAGGTCAAGATGGCTCCGAAACAAAAATCTGACAAAGACAAGCGACCTAAAGGGATAAATCACGAAAATATTTTGAGGCCTTCTACCTTCATGCCAATTTTCATAGCAATATGAGGTCATTTGTGAATCGCACTTTTTCCATGCCTTCTCGTGTACTCTTCACCGTCAGCCTTCTCCATGAGCCCTCGATAGTCACACTGTCTTTGATACCATGTCACAAGGAAGGAGATAAAGAAGAGAGCTCACACACACACTCTCACAATCAAAGAGAAGCACACACATAGATTGAGGGAAGGAAGAATGATCTTCTTCTTCTTCTATTACAGAAAAGGAATGTACAAGAATGACCTAAAACAACAATACAACCAATGCAATATATAAAGAAAAGTACATAAGGAAAATCTTAATCTCCGCAAATGAGTGAGCTTCCAAGAAACAACAAACATCCATCACTCTTGGTAGATAAATCTAGTAAAGCTCAATGAAGTATCCATGATATATACGGGCGTGACCACTATACATGTCAGAGAAATGAAAAAACTAATAAGTGTCATCCTGGATCATCACATGTTGAGCTTGATATCTCAACAAGATAGTCCATGTGCTAGAATCATCTATGAATGACACATAGTACCTTGATCTAGAGATTGAAGGCTTCTTGCTTGGTCCCCAAACACCTATGTGGACCAACTCCAATAGGTTTCCATGTATGAAGCCTTTTTTGTGAAGGGTTTCCTATGTGACTTACCAAATTGACAAGAACTACATTTATATATCATATGTTGTTTGGATATATTTGGTAGACCAAGTACATTATGATCTCTACTGATTTGTTTTAGAGATATTTCTCCTATTTAAGCTAACCTCTTGTGACACATCACTAACTCTCATAGTGTTTGGGTGCCATCTTTGAGTCTAGAGGTGAACAATCTATGTGTCTTCTCTCCTCGTGTTATCTTCTTGAATCCCTAATGTGGGTTTTGAACAAATGCTCCATGCTTGTTAAATCTAACATGCAAAGCTTTGTCAACAATTTGACCTATACTAATGAGGTTCTTGGTAATAGTAAGCACATAGAGTACTCTACTTAGTAGGTTCATATTACCATTTTTATTCTTCACATTATCTATCTTCTCAACTTGATGCCTTTTGTCATTGCCTATTTGGAGTTCATGACTATTCTTTGGGTCTTCCAAATATGAGAGTAAAGCCACATTTCTTGCCACATGGTTTGAGTATCCTGAGTCTATATAGAACACGTGCTCATCTACCTTACCTTCCTTCATAGTCATGTTCATGAGAAGAAGTGAATCTTCTTGAGTGTGATCATCTGTATAGTTGTTGTAGTCGCTCCTTCCTTTGTACCCACCTTGGTAGTTGTTGTTGCATGAGCTATTATTATATCCATAAGAACTATTTTATCTTTCTCTTGAGTTTCCACAGCCTCCTCTATTGTATCCTCTTCCTCATTGGTTCCTTGGGTTCCTGAAACAATTCCTTGTAATGTGATTGGTTAGACCAAATATGGCACATGGTGATGAGCCTTGAGATCTCCCCCTGTCTTGTGTACCTCCTCTGCCTCTTCCTCTTGAGCCTCTACCTCTACTTGCAAATTTGTCTTGAAAGGTACTTCCTTCATCATCATACTTCTTACCTTTGCCTTTGTTGTCCTTGATTTTATTCTTATGTGTGTAGAGGTTATAGGATTGATTAACTTTTTGGTTGTCTCCATTCTTCATAAGATTTGCTTCATGTGTGAACAATTGCGCCATGAGTGTGTTGAAGTTGGGAACTTGCATGTCCATGTAGAGGTCCATATTTGTGGTGAAGGCTTCCCTTTATCATCAACTTTGATCCCATTTATGACTTGCCTCACTATTTGATCTTCATCAATGACTTCTCCAATGCTTCCAAGTTGGTTTGCAATTTTCTTCATCTTGGTGACAAAATGAGTCGTCTTCTTCAGTGTTGTAAACTCCATCCATAGTTGATTATTTTTGGCCTTGGTGCTTGATGAGAGGAATGCTTCCAGACCATTCCATGTCTCTTGTGATGTCTTACAATTCCTAATGTGAGGGAGTAAAAAATCAAAGATAGTGTTAAGAATGTATGACCTTGCCAAAGCATCCCTTGAGCACCATGCATTCAACTCCTCTTGTGTTGGTTGGCCCTTTCTTCTGAGTATTGGCATCATCTCATCTCCAGATATGCAACCATATATGTTCCTTCCTTATAGATACATCTCCATTTTGAGTGAACATGCTGCGTAATTACTTTGATCCAATTTGTAAATAGATTAGGGAAATCCGTCACCCATGATGCTTAGAGTTTTTTTTTGGGACACCCAACCTCGTAAGGTAGAGGCACCCATCTTGGGGAACTTCATGGACACCAATCTTTGGGAACTCATGGATATGTCCAGCCAGGATTTGGACTCAACCTAGTGGTTGATGCTTTGAATCTTAGACTTTAGTTTTGCTCTGATACTAGTGCGAAGAGGTGATGGGTTATAGTTAGAGATGAGTGGGTATTGGAAAAAGCCTACTCAAAATCAGCCAACATAACTTCTCAAATGTCCAATATACCTCCTTAGCTTCCATATTATGCATAAAGAACCATTAAGTCCTTTGGAACATCATTATCAAATGATTGCATCAAAATAGATGAGGTTGCACTTCAAAAGACTTGGAAAAATTTCTATTTTAGGAAATGAAGCTCATAGAAAAATGTTGAGAGCCTACAACCTCGTATAAAAATTGATTAGGGAGATTTTTGATACATTCAATTAGAGTATAAAGCTAAAAAAATCAAGCCATTTCATGAATTTAGCCTCTACAAGGAGCAATAAGTATAAAAGGTCTGGGAGCCACCCTCACTTTTTAGGAAGAAGATGAAGTGTAGATAGAGTCACATTCAAATCTTCATAATTCTAGATCTACTTATCCAAAGATAATGAAACTTCATATACAAGTTCACAAGGTTATCTAAGTGATCAAAGTAAGATTTTGAAATTGGATACTCACTCACAAAGAAATGAACCACACAAGTTGACTATGTACCTCAATGTATATAATAGTACAGAGAGAATGAATACTTAAGATATATGAATCATAATGTGTATTGATATTGCACATAGGATACAAGAGAGATATGGAGGACTACACTCACTTGAGATGGGTACAATTTATGCTCAAAATTATAGCTCAAAACTCTTTGAATAGATCTAACTTCCCCATGATTAGTCGAAGATGATCTATTTATACATATTTTTGAGTTTTAATCTTGATGATTCATTCACCTAAAAGTGCACATGGTTTGAATTTGAATCCAATTAAAGTCATGGATTTTGGCTCCTTTCATTTATGAAATTCCTCCTACTTTTAACTTTTACATTTGACCAAGATAAGTGCAAGGATTTATCCTTTGAAGTTTACAAACATTGGTTCATATGGCTACATTTTAGTGAACTGGATAATGAGAGTAGTGGAAGAGCTAAAGAAAAGCTCTTAAGGTTCCTCCTTAACCAACCAAATGTACATCGATTGGACATATACATTGTATTTTCAAATGGGGAATCGTATGAAGAATTGTATGTTCTTCAGCCCCATGGTTTTATGCAAAAGAGGTATGAAAAAAAATTCTATAGGATAAAAAAGGCATTTTATGCATTAGAGCAAGCACCATGTGCTTGATATGAGAAAATACATGTTATTTAGTAGTACATTGATTTTAAAATAGTCCATTCAAAAGCATCTTGCATGTGAAGCATTGTATGTGAAACATGCATATGATGTGTGTCCCATCTTATGTGGAAGACATGCTCAATCAACGGTCCTAATGAGATGCATATTTATGTGTTTAAGGATGCTTTGCATGCATCTTTTGAAATGTCAAGTCAATTGTATCATTATTTGGATATTTAATTTATGCAGGTAGATGGAGGCATTGGTTTGTGTCAGACAAAATAGATTACACTTTATTGCAACATCTTGATCTTGAAGGTTGTAAAACCATTGCCAATCCCATTGAGATAGGTTCACAATTGAGTCCATGATGTTGGAGATGCATTTGATGTTGGTCTCTATCAACAAGATCTTCATTATATTGTCTCTTGGATGAGCATATTTATGCACAACCGAGGTTTGAAGCATTGGGCTGAAGTTAGGCATATATTTTGTTACTTATTTAGTTGTTGAAATCTCGGTTTGTTTCATTCCATAGGGGGGATCATTAATGCCATATTTACATGATTGTTCTATTCAAATTGGGTTGGGTCTTATTATGCTCACGTGTCAAAATGTTATCTTTTCTTCATGCTTGATAGTCGATACATATCTTGGTGGATCAAGAAAAAAAATACTATGGCCACTTCTATTTGTGAGGTATATGGAAGTTTTCATAGCTACTCTTGAATGTATCTGGTGTTGGAGATAGATGTCTGCGGAAGCACGCGAACAGCACAAGGAAGAAGAAGAAGCTTGGAGCTCAAACACACAATACTGAATGTATTACTAGAGAATGTACAAAGATAAGTAGCCCATTAGGGCAATATGCGTGTATACAAGCCGAGGGAAAAAAACCTCCTAAAGAGGGAAAAAAGTGCCCCGGCGGTCCTAGTGTGTGCACACACATCACTACCTAAATATATCAACAAATCCCCCCTGGGAGTGATGTGGTGAACAAGGAGCTCGCACTCATGTATAAGGAAGTGCCAAGCTATGTGGAAATCACTCCACAAAAGGAAGTAAGCCCAAAGCTTTGCGGAAAGCTTCAAACTTCTCCCTAGGCAGAGCCTTCGTGAAAAGGTCTGCAATGTTCTCCTGCGTGGGCACATATGCCAAGCTGATCTCCCCAGCAGAGAACCTCTCCCTGACATAGTGATAATGCACCTCAATGTGCTTAGTGCGAGCATGGAACACGGGGTTCCTCGCAACTGCCAATGTGCTCTGACTGTCAGTGAAGATGGTGGTGGTAGAAGACTGGCCAACACCCAAATCAGCCATAAGGCGTCTGAGCCACACACACTCAACAGTCGCTGTGAAAGCTGCCCTACATGACAGCCTCAAGCCAGAAACTATGTGGTAAAGCCTGACTCTTGACCATGCACCTCGCCATCTCCATGAGTGACCTATTCTTCCGTTCAGCAACTCCATTCTGTTGAGGTGTATACGGCATTGTACATTGGTGTTTTATCCCACGTTCAACCAAAAATGCATTAAAATCTGAAGACATATATTCCCCCCCTCGATCAGAACGGAGGGTGCCCATTTTACATGCTGACAGATTTTCAGCCAAAACCAAAAACTATTTAAAGCACATGAACACTTCGGACTTTGCTTTGAGTGGATATACCCATGCATGCCTGGAAAAATCATCAATGAAAGTCACGAAGTAAAGGTAATTTCCAAAAGAGGGTGTCTGCATAGGACCACAGACATCACTATGTACAAGCTGCAATTTCTGCGTAGCCTGAACTGAACCATCTTTTGGAAAGGATGAACACTGCATTTTGCCAAAAATACAGTCCTCACAAACATGTTTTCCAGGTGCCTCAAGTTTGGGCAAAGAGGACACCATTTTTGATTTCTGCAAGCGTAACAGACTAGCAAAATTCAGATGACCAAAGCGTGCATGCCAAAGCTTTGCATCTGACATAGCCTAAGAATCATGAACTGCACATGCAGAATCATTCATAGATCTTTCATAGTCTATGAGCTTATACAACCCACGACATAAAATTCCAGAAGCAATAATAACATCGCCATTTGACAGATCATGAACTGTACATCTGTCATCAATAAATTTCACAACCAAGCCAATCTTGGCTAATGCAGAAATTGATAACAGATTCTTCTTGATCCTTGGCACAAATAAAGCATCTGACAAGGTGAAAGAACTACCATCAGCAGTAGTCAAAATGATCTTACCAACTCCCATAACAGGATAAGAGGAGTTGTTGGTGCATGTGACAGTATGCCCTGTAGGGGCAGGCTCGAGTGAAGATAAGAAACTGCGCTGCGAGGTAATATGTTTGGTCGCCCCACTGTCAAAGTACCAAACATCTGAGTCTATTGCAGACATGCACTGATCATGAGAAGATGGGTCAAAACTGCAGACAGTAGTAAACGCCCATTCTTCTTCCTGCACAAGATTTGCAGACTCTGTTTTTGGTGTAGAGGCCTCTGCAACAACCATTTCAACCTCTTTCTTCTTTGCCTCTTTTGCAGCCAGTTTTGGACAGTTCTTTATGATATGGTCATTTCCTTTACAATACTTGCAAAACAATTTCTGCTTTTTTGATTTCTTCTCATCTTTATCCTGGTTCTTTGATTGTGCAGCATTTGCAGACTTCTGCTTACTAGTAGAAGAGCTCCATTTTCCTTTGCCCTTCTGACTAGCCATGAAAGCTTGATCTGCAACACGCATAATGGACCTGTTCTACCTGGACTGATCTTCTCGCAACAAAACAGAGACTAACTCCTCAAATGACAAGGCATTTGGATTGCCTTTCATCATCAACCGAAGAGTAGAGGCAAAACTCTGATATGAATCAGGAAGACCATTCAGAACAGTCTGCACAAGTGAGCTATTTGGTATAACCTCATCAGCAGAAATCAATTGTTCCTTCAGGTCTTGGATCTTTGTGAGAAAACTGTCCATCGAATCACCTTCATTCATGTGCTCACTCTCCAACTGTTTTCGGAGGTAAGCAACACGAGCCTCATTCCTAGCCTGGTACAAAGTGGTAAGTGTATCCCAAGCATCCTTTGCTGTTCTGCAAGAGCGAATGCGAGGAATAATAGCACGTTTGATAGACAAAGCTATCAATGCATGTGCCTAGGCATCTCTGCCATCCCAGCGAATCTGCTCTGCAGTAGGTGCAACAGAAATAGAAGCACGAACAGGAATCTGCGGAATATCATCTTCGACACCATCTTCATCAGCTCCAGCACCTGTATTTGCAGTACCTGTCGTTACAGGTGTAACAGGACGTCTTTCAACACCTTGCACAATGTTCCATAATCCTTTTGCAACCAATACATGTCGCATCATATATGCCCATAGTGGGTAGTTGGTACCATCCAACTTATCCTCAACAGCCAACATACGGAATACATCACTGCTTTCAGCCATGGCCGGTGACTAAAATACCTTGATGCAGAAAATTGACTGTATCTCAAAAAGTTGAACGGAACTGCCCAGACGAGTTCTGCTAGACCTGTAGCAGACTTCGAGACGCTTAAACTGGCAAACAGAAACTGGTATATACCTTTGGCACAAAAAGACGAAATAGCCTACACAAGCGCTGCGATAGTGCGTTCGAAGGTCGAAACAAGCTCAGATCGCGATTTCGGCACCACACAGCAAAGCTGTTTTGATCTCGGAAACACGTTGAGTATGCTCACCAAAATTCGTGCAATTTTGAGACTGCAAATGGAGGAGTGTCGACGGCACCCTAGATGAAGCGACGTCCTGCTCTGATACCAATTGTTGGAGATAGATGTCTGCGGAAGCACGCGAACAACACAAGGAAGAAGAAGAAGCTTGGAGCTCAAACACACAATACTGAATGTATTACTAGAGAATGTACAAAGATAAGTAGCCCATTAGGGCAATATGCGTATATACAAGCCGAGGGAAAAAAAACTCCTAAAGAGGGAAAAAAGTGCCCCGGCGGTCCTAGTGTGTTCACACACATCACTACCTAAATATATCAACATCTGGCTGATATACCTTATGGATGATTTGGGTGTGGTCAAACCTTATCCAAGATCACATTCACTAACAATCGAAGTGTATTTTCAATTGTGAGAAACCCTATGTTCCATGTTCACACTAAGCACATTAAGATATGCTATCATTATGTCAAAGAGAGACTCTTTGTTGGAGACTTTAGGTTGGAATATGTTCCCACAAAGGATAATGTTTTAGAACTTTTTACAAAGGCTTTTCCTTGGGAAGCTTGAAGCTTTTTACAAAGCTTTGAGTTTAATTCCTTTTGTGGATTGATCTTTCTTGGGGCTGTAATCAAACACTCAACACCTTTGCAATATGATTTACCAAACCAAAAGGTTGAGAATAGAGAAATAGAGAAGATAAAGAGAATCCGAGTTCTCCTGCTTGACAAAATCATTGAGTATAGGATTGAAGGTAGGCACATAATGTTCACTTTACATTATATCACTCCACATTTTCAGGAGAAAAACTACTAGACAATAAATCTACTAAAATGCAATAAACAATATATCCCTAGCATACTAACATCAAAGTTTTTACCACAATTACTTCCAATGTGTTCCTACATTAATCCAAAGAAAAATAGTTTCACACAATGAACAATAATGAATTTAAATAGACACTCAACACATTCAAAATCATACTTTATAAACAATTACTCACAACATAACCAAATAGAAAATGAATTCATCAAAACGTAGTACCGATTTTGGAAAATAGAACAAATATCAAAATCCATTCTCTTTTACAGTAAGTTCATCAGGAATCATAAAGCTAGTTCCCTTCATGAAAAATTACTACATGCCCAAAGATAACTGTTCACCTTCCCAAAATTTGGGAGATTCACCTCAAAATCTTGTGAACACATCCCCTTAGTTCCCACAAGAGTCTTTCAAAGATTTAAAATACTATAGATCAATATCATAGTAAAGTACTCCTCCCACAACTGACTACTAACATGGCATACTTTGGTTGGGGAGAGCTCACTTGTGAGCCTCTTTACAAGAACCCATAGTCCCTTGTTTAACCACATTATACAATGCATCTAACTCCATGTCTCCTACTTGAAAATAAGGTTGATTCTACAATGCAAAAATACAATTTTCAATAGCAACATTGTAATCTTCCCTCCTTTCAATAGCAATATTAGATAAAGTCTTAAACAAATGAAATATAGCAAAAGCCTGAGTAGTATCAACAATATTTTGAACAATATTATCCTTGGATGTTGGAGAATGCTCATTAGAACCAGCTTGTTTGATGAATCAAATTGCATGGAACAAAGTTAAACCATCTTTACAATCAAAGATAAATTCCTACAAAAGTTTACCCTTGGACTTCAATATTTCAACAATCAAGAGGTTCAACTCATCTATCGAGATGCAAACATGAAGGTATTTTAAGAAGTTAAGATCTGATGGAGGGGGAGAGTATTTCTCTCAACATTTTACTAATGTTTTGTATGATTAGGGTATTAAAAGAGAAGTGACATGCAACTATACTCCACAACAAAATGGAGTTGCAGATAGAAGAAATAGAGTCGTAGAAGAAGCTTCTATAAGCATGTTAAATGATATGTGTTTTCCTAGTTGTTTTTGGGTTGAAGTTATTAGCACAAATGTGTACATTATGAATAGAGTTCCTACTACTTCAGTTCATCATTTGACATCATATGAGGTATGACATGGAAGGAAACCAAGTGTAAGCCATTTGAAAGTATTTGGTTGCAAATGTTTAGTGCATCTACCTAGTGAAGTGAGATCAAAACTTGATGTGAAATAAAAAAAGTGTATATTTATTGGTTATGAAGATACTCAAAGAGGATATAGATTCTATAATCCTCATTCCAATAAGGTGGTTGGTTCAAGATATTCAAATTTTTTATGAATCACTTTCACGGCATGTAGGTAAGAAAAGTTTGGATGAAGACAAAGAAGATATGGATGAAGGGGATGAGTGCTTAGTTGAGTCCATAAGAACTTTTAATGATGAGAGGATTGATTTGGATGAAGAAGCTATCTTTTTATGGAAGATCAAGGCAAGCATTAACTCCGTGTAAAAAGTAAAGGTAAAATCAACCTTGTTGAAGTTAATGATGAAGGAGAAGAAGTTGGTAGTATATATGAGCATGGAGAATCATCAAAAGTTCCTATGAAAAAAGGAAAACCTACATTGGAGGTACGAAGAACTTCAAGAGTGATTAAGCAACCTCATGGGTATACTTGTGAATCTTTTATGAATACTCATTATGATTTTATGAAAAAGGTTGAGGAAGAAGATGAACCTACATGTTATAAAGATGCAAAAGGAAATGACAAGTGGCAAAAAGAAATGAAAGAAGAAATAGATACATTAAAAGATAACAAGACTTGGATTTTAGTTGCAAATACATTAGAAAAAAAGGTAATTGGGTGAAAATGGGTTTTAAAGATTAAAGAAAATAATGATGGTATTGTATCAATATATAAAGCTAGAATTATAAAAAAAGAATATGATCAAAATCAATGATTGGATTATGAGAAAAATTTTAGTCTAGTAACAAGCATGGACATAATGAGACCTTTCTTGGGTTTAACTACAAGTAAAAAAGATAGAACATATATCAATTATACATACAAAATTCCTTTCTTAATGGTGAGTTAAGTGAAGAAGTGTATATATTATAACCAAATGGTTTTGTGGATGCTAGATGTCCTTATCATGTATGGAGGTTAAAGGAGGCATTGTATGGGCTTAAAAGAAGCACCAAGGTGTGGAATGCAAGGTTGATAAAAAATCTTATGCGCCAAGGATATACAAGTCATATTGATCCTTCACTTTATGTAAAACATGTAGATGACATGTGTGTATATGTACACATTTATGTGGATGACTTGTTGATTACAAGGAATGATGCAAGATCAATAGAAGAGATCAAAGGTAATTTGAGAAAGGAATTTAAAATTTCAGATGTTGTTTTGCTTAGATACTTTCATGGGATTGAGATTGTGTATGGAGATGAAGGTATGTGATTGATATAGAGAAAATATATATGTGATGATGAAAAGGTTTGGCATGTAGGAGTGTAAGTTTGTTTTTACTCCAATGGAATGTAATGTAAAGTTGAGCATAAAAGAAGGTAATGATTTATTTGCTTGGTATGAATGCCTATATATCCATGGTAAGATCTTTGATTTATGCAACAAAAACTAGACTTGAAACATGCTATGCAATGGGATTATTATCACAATTTATGCGTAACCTAGAGTACCTCATATGCATGCAACCAAAAGAGTACGTATGTATTTTATGTTGGAGTTTGAGGCTTATGGAAGCATGAAAACAACACAAGGAAGAAGAAGAGATGCTTGGAGCACACCACACCACTGAATGAATTACCAAGTGAATGTACAAAGATAAGTGACCCATTAAGGTTATAGGCATATATACAAGGTGGGGGAAAAACCTCCTAAAGAGGGGAAACATGCCCTAACAGTCCTAAGTGTGTTCACACACATCACTACCAAAATGTATCAACAAATCCCCCTTGGGAGTGATGCAATGAACAAGGAGTTCGCACTCATGTTAAGGAAGTGCCAAGCTATGTGGAAAGAGATCAATCCACAAAAGGAAGTAAGCCCAGGTGAAGATAGGGTGTGTGGATTGTGTGGGTTGATTGACGGCTTGTGCTTCGGTATGGGTAGTGGACTCGGAGGTGGTGACAGTAGTGGTTGCACTGGTTGCGGGAGGTGAATGTGGTGGAGTTGGAGGCAGGGGTGGCAACGGGGGTGACGGAGGTGCACTTGATACATGGGTTTCCTCAGTCTCGTGGACCGTGTGTGCGGTGCCCGTGGTTGTGGATGTGCCTTGTGGTTCTGATACTAGTACATTCATCTGCTTTCTTGATCGAGGGGGACGTCTGCCGTATCTTCGCTCCGTTCTTCGTGCTTGTGCAAGGGCAGTATGCACCGTCTCAAGTACTCCCAAAGCCTCAGATATCATGTCAAGAGTGGCGCGGTATTGCTCGTCTACGCCTTCCTCCTCAAGGATTTGGTTCATGAGGGCCTTGCCTGCTGCTAGGGACAGTCTATGTTGCTCTTGAACTCTGTTCATGGTATCATAGAGCTTTTTCAATGCCTTCGTATAAGTTGGGGCACCTTCAAGTACCTGCAGAGCTTCCTGATCATATTCCTGCTCTTCTTCCTCGAATTGTCCATCATGTTCCTCCTCTTGTTCTTCTTCTTCTTCACCCTCCACATCGACGACATCTGGTTTTCTGGGATGGGGTTGGTCTGTAGCAGTTTGTTGTCCACTCGCTTGTTCTGCCTCGACTTCTGCATTAACATCCTCGATGATTCTAGCTACCTCCTCATCAGTTAGGTCTTCTAAAGTGAATTCGTGAGGAAACTCTAGGTCGGTTGGTACAGGTGGGAACACCAGATTAGGTCCATCAGTGCTGTGTCTTGGTAATCTGATAGTGAAGGGTTGTACCCGCCTTGGCAGTCGTGGAGTTGTCTCTGGTGTCAATGTCGCACCATGGGCTTGTGCACAGGACATCTGAACGGCGCCTCTCATTTTCTTGGAGGGTGGCCCTGCGGAGGATAATCTGCGCTGAAACTCCTGTACCCTGGTCCAAATGAGTGCCCTTTGCACTGGTACATCATACGCGAGACATCTATACACAATCCTGGTGAGAGCACAGCATCCATACAGTACAGACTTTTGTTTCTTATACCACCTTTGATGAGCCAAGTGGATTTGTTCGATAATCCAGTGGGGCATGTTGATTGTCAAATCAAAGGCATCAGCCAAGTATAGACTAAACCATATCTTCTTAGGTGGCATTGTGAACCTCTCTTGAGCGGGAAATGCAAAATGCTGCATGACCATTCGTAAGTGAATGGCGATTGTAGGTGTCATTGCCACCATATCCTTTAACTTCGTCAGATTCCTATTCTTCATATTGTCGGGGACCATTGTCTCTTTCTCCGTAGGAATGTGCATACCTTTCATGTCTAGAGCTTCCCTCACCAAGTTGATAGTCAACCTGAAACGTTTCAGTTCATTGCCCCTTGTGAGAGATGGGAGGACAAAGGAGCTGTATCCCTTCTTGTCTTTGCTCGGAGTGAGGGTGCTAATCAAATATGAGCACCTTAGAAAATCGGGCTTTGGCAATTGGAATTTGAAGTAATCATAGAGTCCTGCCTTCTTCCATATAGGTTTCAGTCCTTCATTATTCTGCAGTCTCTCAAATTCCCTGGTGAAAAAGTGATATCTGCCCCAGTGCCCATTGAATTCTATCTCGGCCTCCCACATGTAAGTACCTTCACCTAGGGGTCCTGCCACATCACTGAACCAATGTGAGTTTTTGCTGACAGGCATTGTGTGCCCCTGTGGAGGATTCTGAACCAGTATGGCGTGTAATGCCCTCAATGCCACTGGGCGTTCCTTCAATTCCTCCTCAACGGGAAGACTTTCAATGTCCACGACTTGGGGGCTGGTGCCTGCCTGGGAGCTAGTTCCTGCCATATCTGCCATGTTACTTCTTGACTCCTGATTCTGTGAGAATATAGAAACAGGTGTTAACATTGTAAAGGACGAGATAGAACCGTTTTTGTCCCCATTACAACATTAACATGAGGTTCGGGAGAGATTAGGGGGTTAATAAGTGCTCGGTGCTTGTGTGTGTAGTTAGGGATTGGGTAGAACTAAGAACTAAGTGGAATGATGTAGTGTGAGAGTGGCGTAGTTAGTAGGTGGACATGGATTTACAACTAGGGTCCGGGGGTTTATTACAAGTTTTAGGTTGCCAAACACAGTGGATGGGTTTTGATCTTAATTTTGTGGAGACTCTGGAAGGTTTGATAGGAGTATCTGCTTGAAAATGAGGCTTTTTAGGGACCCATTTACAAGTGATTCTACTTGTGCGCATGGAAGAATATGTGTCCGTGCGTGATGTGTAAGGCTGGGCATCAGATGTTCGAGTGAGTGCAACATGTTGTACAGGGTGTGGCCTTGGTGTAGCTATTTGAGCCCGCAAGCAAGCCTTAGGCACCCAGATTTGTCGTGATTGTGGGCTGGCCTTCATCGACTTCTTGGGTATCCAAATAGACTTTACTTTCGCAGAAGACTTTATGAAATACTTCTTATTAGTGTCGTGTTGTTGACTACTAATAAGAGGTTTTGGCCGTGGGATTGGCCTGGTCGCAACAGGGTGTTCGCCCTTTCGCACCCATACTTGTTTCAACGGCTGAATCAATCTGCTTTGCTCCTTTTTTTGGCCTCCAGTATAGGTAGTACTCTGTTCCTTCTGTATTTGATCTACCTTTGGTTGCTGCATCCCTCTGGTCTTTGGGAAAGAAGGGAGTGCCGCCTTATCCTTGACTCCGTTGTTGAGGCAATTCTCTTTCTGCATCATATAGTTTTGGACAAGAATAGCATTGTCAACTTCATGTGCGCCCCTGGAAGGACCAGGAGTTCGTGCCTTACCTAGTTCCTTGAGTGCCTCATTTTCCAATTCAACTGTAATTCGACTATGATTTACCCATACCTGAAGAAGTCCGCTTCTTAGGTTTAGGTTGACTGCATGATCATAGATCCATTCCTGACCCAAGACAAGAGGCTCAGTGAGGTCCTCATCTTGACACACTAGTACTTTGACTGTCATTACTTCGTCTTGAATGTAGATGGGAAGTTCCACCTCGCCCATGCAAGGGGTTTCCACACCTCCCAATCCTATGAGATATGCTTCTATAGGGTTGACAGTTAATTTCAACTTTTGACAGTAGGACAATTTAACAGCACTAGTGGCTGCACGTGAGTCAATCAAGGCTCTTACAATCCTTGCACCCTTTCCTTGTCCTATCTCTAAGGTTATAAAAGGACGTCTATCAATTATCCTATGAGAACTTAGTCCTGAGACTTCACACATTGCCACATGATATCCTGGATCCTCATAGGCACCTGTCCTAGGTTGATCCCTACCTTGCCGTCTAAACTTCATCTTTCTGATGCGTTCTAAAGCTTCTGCTTGAGCTTCTTCTCGAACTCGTTTTTCTTCTTCTTTGCGTTTCTTAGCAGTATTGAGTCGACTTAGCATTTCCTTTGTGAGAGGTTCCTGATATAACTTGACCCTGCATCCGCTTATGTAGCTTGGGAGAACATCGCCTTCTAATGTGGCTAGTTGCACTGCTCCACTTGTTGAGATTCCATTAATGATCATGGGTCCGTAGCCTCTTTTCTCTAGTTTCCTCGCATGTTGGTTCAAAGTGTAGACTAGTACTAGGTCGCCTGCCTTCAAACCTTTATCCTTAACGTGGGCATCAAAGTATGCCTTCTGTCGTTTCTTAGCAGCATATATCCCTGCAGCCGCTCTCAGTCTTGTTTCCCCTAATCGTTCAAGGTCAAAAAGTCTCAAAGAGAGTTCATGACCCATCCATTCCTGCTCTTGTGCTACTTTCAATGTAGGTATCAAGAAGTCCAACGGTAGCACAGCATTTTGGCCGAATACCATCTAAAAGGGGGTGGCTTGGAGTACCGTTTTGTAGGCGACTCGGTATGCCCAAACAGCATGGTGTAGCTGTTTGTCCCAATCAGAGCGTTTATTATTCACTAATTTGGTCAACACATTGCACAGAATCTTGTTTGTGCTTTCGTCTTGCCCATTAGCTTGTGGGTGGTAGGGGGTAGACTTCTTATGAACTAGCAAGAATTCTTGGAGCAGATTTTCAATAACCTCATTCAAGAAGTGGGTGCCTCTATCACTTACCAACTCTATAGGTAACGCGTATCTAGTGAACACATTCTCAAATAAAAACTTAGCTGTTGTTTGAGCATCATTCTTCGTTGTGGCTTTTACCTCTACCCACTTTGTCAGATAGTCTGTCGCAACAATGATGTATTCAGCATGTGAACCCTTGGCTGGGGGATTAATAGGACCTACAAAGTCTATTCCCCACTTAGAGAATGCACGTCCACCCATCATGGGTTTCAGTGGCATCTCATCTTTGCGTATAGGATACTGAGTTCTCTGACAAACATCACACCGTTTCACATAGGTATGTGCATCCATGTGAAGGGTCGGCCACCAAAAGCCCGCAAATAGTATTGCTTTGATCACCCGATCTGGTCCAAAGTGTCCTCCTGCTACACCTTGGTGAGCAGTTTCCAAGATCTTGAGATATTCACTTTCATGGACACATAGTCTCAGGTAACCATCTTTACCACGCTTGTATAGATTATCACCAATGAGTGAGTAATCCTGGGCTTCTTGTTCTAAACTTCTTTGTCTAGCTAGTGTCATATCTTGAGGGAATGTTCTCATCCTCAGGAAGTCTACTAATGGTTCACTCCAATCTGGCACTATGGACACTTGATACAGAGTGGCATGTTCCACAGGTGGTTTAGTGCAACAGATTGGGCATTCCTTGCACAACTTTTGGACATCAGCCTCCATAGTAGGCCAATGCACTCTGAGTCTCCTTAGTGTCTGTAGGGTTCATTGTTTTGAGTAGTGTAGCTCTAATGCACCTACATGTGCTAATTGCAACCATTTAGCGTACTCATCCTCTTCCACACAACAAGCCAAGATTCCTTGATCTGTGTGCTTATACATACTTCCTGCCATGATGTGATACTTTTGGGATTTTATTACCTCTCTATCCTGTGTGTTTATTACTGGGTGGTTAGGCCCATATGTCAATACTGGCACTAATGGCTTAGCCCACTGTGGCACCACTTCCAAATTAAACAAGTAAGCATCAAGAAGGTCATCTGACACTCCTTGTGGGGCTTCTCTTGATGTGAGCCTAGAGAGATGATCTGCTCTCAAATGAGTCTTCCCTTTCCTTACCACAACCTCGAAATCATATTCCATTAGCAAGAGAAACCATCTTACTAATCTTCCTGTATTGCATGGCTTATTTACGAGATATAACAGTGCCTGATGGTCAGTAAAAAATTTAAACCTATTTGCAAGCAAATAATGTCTAAACTTTTTAACTGCATATACCATGCCTAATCCTTCTCTCTCCGTAGTGGTATAATTTCTTTCAACTGCATTCAATTGTCTACTAGCATAGGCAATTCGAAGATTCATATTACCTTCACCGGTAGGTTGCGCGAGTACACACCCAATAGCATAATTGGATGCATCCACGTGGACATGGAATGGCTTATTCCAATCTGGTGTGGTCAAGATTGGTGCTGAACACAATCTTCTTTTAAGCTCATTGAAGGAGTTTTCACATTCATCAGTCCACTCAAAGTTAATCAAAAGTCCATACAGAGGCTTTGCTATGATGGCATACATGTGTATAAACTGTCGGTAATAACCACAATGCCCCATGAAAGCTTGTACTTCCTTGACATTCTTAGGCCTAGGTAACTCGGCAATAGCTCTCACTTTCTCTTCATCCGTGGATATGCCATTCTTTGACACTATGTGTCCTAGAATCTTGCCTTGCCTGACCATGAAAATGCACTTTTCTGGGTTCAGGCAGACTTGATATTCTCTACATTTGTCAAAGATTCGCTTGAGTTCAGGTATATGTGTTTGTCTAATGTTGGAATGAGCACAGAGATCATCAACATAGACTTCTAAGTTCTTCCTCAGGAACTCTTTAAATACATGGCACATCAATCTTTGAAAGGTAGCTGGTGCATTGGTAAGCCCAAATGGCATTACCCTAAAAGCAAAAATGCCCCATTCAGTAGCAAAAGCCGTCTTATGCTGATCTTCTAGAGCTATGGCTACTTGATTGTAGCCCGAAAATCCATCAAGGAAGCTGTACACTTCCTTGCCTGCTACTCTCTCTAAGAGGTGCTCTGTGATAGGAAGCGGATAGTTATCTCTAATAGTGGCTGCATTGACCTTCTTCAAGTTAATGCATACAGGCAGCTTGCCATTCTTCTTGGGCACCACTACAATGGGGGATACCCATTCAGTGTGCTCAATTTCATAGATGAATCCAGCTTCTACCAGTCTATCTATCTCCTCTTTGATCTTAGCAGCATAGTTATCATTATATGTGTATGGCTTTTGCTTGGAGGGTTTGGCATCTGAGGTCATGGGGATAGTGTGTGAGCATATGTTTGGATCAACACCCTTCAAATCCTTGTAACTCCAAGCGAATACATCTCTGTATTCTCTTAGCAAGGCTATCAATTCGTGCTCTTCGTCTTCTGTCAGGTCATGACCTATGTACGTGCATCTCTCTTCTCCTTCTTCTATGGTTACAACTACTTTCTTCGTGGTTTCTTTGTTATCATAGGCCTCCCCCGATTGCGCCTCTCGTTTACGCATTCTGATCATGACTCTCCTGTCATCTATCTCATACTTCTTAAAATTTTCCGGGACCTCAAACAAAGGCTCCTCCTCTTCTGGTGTGATTTCTTTATTCTTTCTTTTCTTTCCTCCTTCCTTCGGGGTCACATGTGTGGCTAGCCTCACATCATTTGTAATCTCTCCATGCCTCTGGGGTTGAAATTCTACTTCATAGAAGTATTCTTCATCTGATGCAAAAGGTGGGTCCATAATGATTGACTCTAAATCGGAGTCACTTGCATCCTCAAATGCATCAGGGCTAGGTTCACACTCTTCTAACACTGCCTCTCCCATGATTGGCTCTATGGAGAACTCTGAAATGTCATAGCCATCCTCATCACAGTGAGGTGTCCATTGTTCTTCATTGATGGCTACATCCATTGTTGCTAGAATTTCTGCCCAGCCGTGGGGTTCAAATTCTTCATCAGGAAATACTACCGGTGCATAGGCTGGGTCTTGAATGGATCTATGTGTTTCGTTTGCACCTATTTCTCTGGCTTTTTCTCTTTTCTCCTCTTCCACTGCCACTTTGCACATCCATAAGTGGGTGTCTTCATGCATCCATGAGGAGCCTGATCCTATGGAATGCACCGATTCCGTATCATCTTTGGCTCTATGGATGGGATTCCATTGGATAGGAGGGACATCTCTATGAGAGTAATCTTTGAGATTCACTTTTGTCGTAACACCTAAGTGTTGCAGGTACAAGGAATTGGTTCCCCAATCCTGTACCACTTGCAACTGTCGCATAAAGGGTCTTCCCAAAATCATCTCATAGGCATGATTTTTGCTAAAATCACATATAGCAAATGTATGCTCAAACTCAACTCCACATGTGGTGAGAGTTATTCCTTCTAACAGCCCTAAGGGTCGCTCTATGTGACCATCGGCCATTTGCAATTTCATCCTCGTGGGCCTGAGTGCTGGCTTGCCCCAACGCTTCCATAGGGAAGTGGTAGCAATTGCAACTCCTGCACCTGAGTCTAAAATGGCCTTGGTGGTGTATCCTTGATGGGTGATAGGAAGATATGTGTTTCCCTCTTCGCCCTCACTCATGTCTCCTATCTTGTCCAATGGTATTTCTGGCACTGTTCTCTGGGATCCTACCTGGGAACGAGGTTTTGCTATCTCTGGTACTTGTTTGGCTACATGTTTCCATAGCTCTGGCCTTACTTTGAGTAGCTCTTCTAAGGTGAGGTTGCACTGTACTTTAGTGTTTTTCACTACCTCAGTGTTCCTAGGTATGATTGAATCTTCGTTTCTTATCATGACTGTGGGTGCTCTCATACAAGTAGACTTAGCTTCCCATGGGCCTGTGAAGTGGGGTAATTCTTGTAGAGAGTTAGACTCAAAGTCTAATCTTTCCTGAGATTGGGTGCTCTCCTGCTCCTCATAAATGGATGGGATGTCTTGTGGGAATTGGTCATGTGCATCATCCACAAGTTCAATGGGAGGAGGGACTTCAATTTCTTTAGCCCATTTGTCTTCTTGAATCTCTCGTAAGAATTCTGGTGTGAACCGATTCATAGAAGATGATGTGTCTGGTTCCGTAGAGTTAGGCACATAGGCTTCCTGGGCAGGAAGACCTGCCCTTTCACTTGCCTTGTCCTTGTGTTGAGAGGCGGGTTCCTTTTTTGATTGTGCAATTTGTTGATATATTTAGGTAGTGATGTGTGTGAACACTTTAGGACCGCCGGGGCACTTTTTTCCCTCTTTAGGAGGTTTTTTTCCCCCGGCTTGTATATACGCCTATTGCCCTAATGGGCTACTTATCTTTGTACATTCTCTAGTAATACATTCAGTCTTGTGTGTTGTGCTCCAAGCTTCTTCTTCTTCCTTGTGCTCTTCGCGTGCTTCCACAGACGTCTATCTCCAACAATTGGTATCAGAGCAGGTCGTCGCTTCTTCTAGGGCGCCGTCGACACTCCTCCGTTTGCAGTCTCAGATTTGCACGAAATTTGGTGAGCATACTCAGGGTGTTTCCCTGATCAAAACTGCTTCGCTTTGTGGTGCCGAAATCGCGATCTGAACTCGTTTCGGCCTCCGAACGCACCATCGCAGCGCTTGTGCAGGCTATTTTGTCCTTTTGTGCCAAAGGTATATACCAGTTTCTGTTCGCCAGTTTAAGCGTCTCGAAGTCGCTACAGGTCTAGCAGAACTCGTCTGGGCAGTTCTGTTCAACTTTTTGAGATACAGTCAATTTTCTGCATCAAGGTATTTTAGTCACCGGCCATGGCTGAAAGCAGTGATGTATTCCGTATGTTGGCTGTTGAGGATAAGTTGGATGGTACCAACTACCCATTATGAGCTTATATGATGCGACATGTACTGGTTGCAAAAGGATTGTGGAACATTGTGCAGGGTGTTGAAAGACGTCCTGTTACACCTGTAACGACAGGTATTGCAAATACAGGTGTTGGAGCTGATGAAGATGGTGTCGAAGATGATATTCTGCAGATTCCTGTTCGTGCTGCTGTTTCTGTTGCACCTACTGTAGAGAAGATTCGTTGGGATGGCAGAGATGCCCAGGCACATGCATTGATAGCCTTGTCTGTCAAACGTGCCATTATTCCTCACATTCGCTCTTGCAGAACAGCAAAGGATGCTTGGGAGACACTTACCACTTTGTACCAGGCTAGGAATGAGGCTCGTGTTGCTTACCTCCGAAAACAGTTGGAGAGTGAGCACATGAATGAAGGTGATTCTATGGACAGTTTTCTTACAAAGATCAAAGACCTAAAGGAACAATTGATTTCTGCTGATGAGGTTATACCAGATAGCTCACTTGTGCAGACCGTTCTGAATGGTCTTCCTGATTCATATCAGAGTTTTTCCTCTACTCTTCGGTTGATGATGAAAGGCAATCCGAATGCCTTGTCATTTGAGGAATTAGTCTCTGTTCTGTTGCAGGAAGATCAGTCCAGGCAGAACAGGTCCATTATGCGTGTTGCAGATCAAGCTTTCCTGGCTAGTCAGAAGGGCAAAGGAAAATGGAGCTCTTCTACTAGTAAGCAGAAATCTGCAAATGCTGCACAATCGAAGAACCAGGATAAAGATGAAAAGAAATCAGAAAAGCAGAAATTGTTCTGCAAGTACTGTAAAGGAAATGATCATATTATAAAGAACTGTCCAAAACTGGCTGCTAAAGAGGCAAAGAAGAAAGAGGCTGGAATGGTTGTTGCAGAGGCCTCTACACCAGAAACAGAGTCTGCAAATCTTGTGCAGGAAGAAGAATGGGCGTTTACTACCGTCTGCAGTTTTGACCCATCTTCTCATGATCAGTGCATGTCTGCTACAGGGAATACTCTCACATGCGCCAATAACTCCTCTTATCTTGTTATGGGAGTTGGTAAGATCATTCTGACTACTGCTGATGGTAGTTCTTTCACTTTGTCAGATTCTTTATTTGTGCTAGGGATAAAAAAGAACCTATTATCAGTTTCTGCATTAGCCAAGATTGGCTTGGTTGTGAAATTCGTTGATGACAGGTGTACAGTCCATGATCTCTCAAATGGCGATGTGATTATTGCTTCTAGCATTTTATGTCATGGGCTGTATAAGCTCATAGACTATGAAAGATCTGTGAATGATTCGGCATGTGCAGTTCATGATTCTCAGGCTATGTCAGATGCAAAGCTTTGGCATGCACGATTTGGTCATCTGAATTTTGCTAGTTTGTTACGCCTGCAGAAATCTGAAATGGTGTCCTCTTTGCCCAAACTTGAGGCACCTGGAAAACATGTTTGTGAAGGCTGTATTTTGGGCAAAATGCAGCGTTCTTTCTTTCCAAAAGATGGTTCAGTTCGGGCTACGCAGAAATTGCAGCTTGTACATAGTGATGTGTGTGGTCCTATGCAGACACCCTCTTTTGGAAATTACCTTTACTTCGTGACTTTCATTGATGATTTTTCCAGGCATGCATGGGTATATCCACTCAAAGCTAAGTCCGAAGTGTTCATGTGCTTCAAACAGTTTTTGGTTTTGGCTGAAAATCTGTCAGCATGTAAAATGGGCACCCTCCGTTCTGATTGAGGGGGGGAATATATGTCTTCAGATTTTAATGCATTTCTGGCTGAACGTGGGATAAAACACCAGTGTACAGTGCCGTATACACCTCAACAGAATGGAGTTTCTGAACGAAAGAACAGGTCACTCATGGAGATGGCGAGGTGCATGGTCAAAAGTCAGGCTTTACCACATAGTTTCTGGCTTGAGGCTGTCATGTGTGCAGCATATGTACTGAACATGTGTCCCACTAAAGCGTTGCAGTCTATCACTCCATATGAGGCTTGGCATGACCGCAAGCCATCTGTTGCTCATCTGCGTGTTTTTGGTTGTTTGGCATATGCATTAGTGCCTGAACAACATCGCAGAAAATTGGATGATAAGGTAGTAAAATGTATTTTTGTTGGGTACAGTTCTGAAAGTAAAGGCTATCGTTTGTATCATCCACAGACTAAACGCATTCTGGTTAGCCATGATGTTGTCTTTGTGGAAGATGCTATTCAGCCATTGCTTTCATGTACTAAGGAGACATCTGTTAGCTCCAAAGACATGTATGATACTTTGATGCCTCTTTTTACAGGTGGACAGGCTAGTGTTGGTCCTAATGAGGCAACTTCTTAACCTTTGCAGGTTTCATATGATGATGCAGATCATTCCATTTCTGATGCAGATTTACATGATGCACTTGTTGATGAGAGAGCTGATATTGAGCAGGCAAAAACTATGCCAAAATGGCTGGTGCAGACTTTGCGTGACAGCAAATTAGATGCACCTTTGTCATATCGTACTCGTTCAGGCTCTCATAGTGCCTCCTTTGCATTAGATTGCTATGCTATGGCTGCATCTAGTCTCTGTGATGAGAATGAGCCTGTTTCTTTTGATGAAGCACAAAATTCAGAAAATTGGATGGCTGCTATGCAATCTGAATATGATGCTATAATGAAGAATGGTACATGGTCTTTATGTGACTTGCCTCCTAGCAAGAAGGCCATTGGCACTAAGTGGGTATACAAGCTGAAGCGTAAACCTGATGGTACAGTTGACAGGTATAAGGCTAGGCTTGTTGCAAAGGGTTATGCATAGGAAAGAGGCATTGATTTTGATGAGACCTTTGCACCTACATGCCGTATGACTACTGTTCGCAGCATTTGTGCACTTGCAGCCCATCATGGTTGGAATGTACATCAGTTGGACATTAAAACAACATTTCTGAATGGTGACTTGCATGAAGAAGTGTATGTTTTTCAGCCCCGTGGCTTTGTGCAGAAAGGGCATGAAAACCAGGTTTGCAGGTTAAAGAAGGCATTATATGGTTTAAAGCAAGCACCACGTGCTTGGTATGAGAAGATACATGCCTATCTGATTGCACATGGTTTTGAGAATAGTCCAACTGAAAGCACCTTATATGTTAAGCGTGCTAATGATGTGCTTCTGATCATTGTTGTCTATGTTGATGACATGCTGCTCATTGGTCCTATTGAGACACATATTGCTGATTTTAAGGCTGATTTGCATGCCTCATTTGAGATGTCTAATTTGGGGCATTTGCATCACTATTTGGGCATTCAGTTTATGCATGTTGATGGTGGAATGGCTTTGTGTCAAATGAAATATATTGACACATTATTGCAGCATTTTGGCCTTGAAGACTGTAAGCCTATTGCCACTCCTATGGAGACGGGTCTACGATTGAGTCTTCATGATGCTGGAGATGCATTTGATGCTGTTCTCTATCAGCAGGCTGTTGGATGCTTGATTTACTTATGCATTACTCGGCCAGATATTCAATTTTGCTGTCTCACAGATGAGCAGGTTTATGCATTGCCCAGGAGTCACGCATTGGAAAGCGGTTAAGCGCATCTTTCGCTACTTGAGTGGTACTCGGCTACTTGGGTTGTTTTATCCCAAGGGGGGATCACTACCGCCAGATTTGCATGCTTTTTCTGACTCAGATTGGGCTGGTTGCTATGACACTCGTGTGTCCACCAGTGGTTTTTGCTTCATGCTTGGTAGCTCATGTATATCTTGGTTGAGCAAGAAGCAGCCTACTGTGGCCACTTCCAGTTGTGAGGCTGAGTATAGGGAAGCTTTCACAGCAACTGTTGAGTGTGTGTGGCTCAGACGCCTTATGGCTGATTTGGGTGTTGGCCAGTCTTCTACCACCACCATCTTCACTGACAGTCAGAGCGCATTGGCAGTTGCGAGGAACCCTGTGTTCCATGCTCGCACTAAGCACATTGAGGTGCATTATCACTATGTCAGGGAGAGGTTCTCTGCTGGGGAGATCAGCTTGGCATATGTGCCCACGCAGGAGAACATTGCAGACCTTTTCACGAAGGCTCTGCCTAGGGAGAAGTTTGAAGCTTTCCGCAAAGCTTTGGGCTTACTTCCTTTTGTGGAGTGATTTCCACATAGCTTGGCACTTCCTTATACATGAGTGCCAGCTCCTTGTTCACCGCATCACTCCCAGGGGGGATTTGTTGATATATTTAGGTAGTGATGTGTGTGAACACTCTAGGACCGCCGGGGCACTTTTTTCCCTCTTTAGGAGGTTTTTTTTCCCCCGGGTTGTATATACACCTATTGCCGTAATGGGCTACTTATCTTTGTACATTCTCTAGTAATACATTCAGTCTTGTGTGTTGTGCTCCAAGCTTCTTCTTCTTCCTTGTGCTGTTCGCGTGCTTCCGCAGACGTCTATCTCCAACACAATTAGCTTCTCTATTCTTTCTAACAGTCCATCAAAGTGCAACTGTGTCTTTGCTGAACTAGAGATGTTAAATAGGCGACTGGCTTCAAACATGGTCTGAGCCAATTCCACAATCTTAGCACAAATTTTGGTTCAATCTAGCTCTAGTTCTGCTCTAGGGTAACACTTTTCATGATCAGTTACGTTTGGCCCTTCTTGGATTCTGGCCTGATAGGCTTTAAGCATCATATTAAGGTCCTCGGGAGTGGGATCTGCTAGGACTGATCCTACTCTAGGGGGTGGTGGGCTTAGGTGAGGCGAGTTGGATGGAGATGGGAATGGTGGAGGTGATGGAGGTGGGGCAGTGTGAGAGGGAGTTTGAGCTGTGAGTTCGGTTATCCTGGCCTTTGTTTCTCTGAGGCTTTCCTCGAGTTCACTCATCTTTTTTGCCCATTGCCTTTTCATTCTTTCATGACTATCTCTCCAAGCTCTAGTCCTCTTCTTTGTCATGCTCTCCGTTTCACTAACATCTAGGCTCTTTTCCTAGCCTACCCCTTGGTTTTGCTGCAATGCCTGAGCTCTAGTGACTACCTGTACTAGTGCAGTGGATGTCACGCTTCTTGTAGAGTCTACTACTAACCCAATAACGTTAATAGGAGTGGTTTTTGGCATATTATTAGGATTCTTAGGGCAGTCTCATAAGAGATGCTCCTTTCCACACTCTTGGCAAAAGCCTTGAATTGTCACTGACTGGGGTTGTGTAGGTGGAGGTAAGGGGCAATCACGAATGAGGTGATCTCCCTGACATCTGTAGCATGGTCCTCTAGGGAATGGGGGTCTTACCTGTCTAGGTTGGGGTCTAGAGTTAGGATTTTTGTACATTACATTTGTGTACTCTGGCTCCCAACTGGGTTCACTTGGTTCCTCACTGTAGTAGGACTCACCATGTTCAGGAGATTGCATGTAGTAAGCTTGGGGACTATCAATATGTGTAGAATCAAAGCTATGGTCACTCGAGTCACTTTCTGAAAGCAATGGAGTCACTAGGACTATGGCTCTATTCAAATTTTCTTCTGCAGCTGCATACTTTACCGAAATCACATTAGTAGGAGCAGATGGTTGTTGTGCTAGCACTGGCTGGGGTCTCAGTTGGGCCTGATATTGCGATTGGTAATTTTGCTGAGGCCTAGTATACGGTTGTGGTGGGTATTGACTCTGGTATCTGCCTTGTTGAGGGTATGGCTGAGGGTAGGTTTGCCTAACAGCTTGCTTATTGTATGGGCAGTCTTGTGCTGTGTGATTTGTGTATCTTCGTTCTATGGTGCAGTACTGGCTACTAGGATTTACTTGGGGTTGAGCCATAATGGGACATACGTTTGCCATATGGTCACCCCCACAAGTATAGCATCTTTTCACAGGGGCAAACCTTGGGATCTGTTTGCTAGTGACACCTAATTTCTGAGCTACTTTCTTTGCAAGTTCCTCAATTGATGTGGATTGCGTGGACGAGAGGCTAGAGGAACTATCGGAATCTTTGTATATCTTGGAAAGCTCTAACTCCTCCCCTAGGTTATCCTCGATGTCAATGCACATGCGTACACACTCTTCTATGGTCCTAGGGTCCTTCAAGTACACATAAGATCTCAATTTGGTACTTAGCAATCCATCCAAGAATAAAGCCACTTGCTTAGCTGGTGTGGGTAGCTCCGAAACAGGGCATCTTTCTAAGTATTGCCTAAATCTTCTTCATGCAAGTCTCACGGTTTCTTGAGGGGTTTGCTTGAAGCTGTGAATCAGCGAGGAAGTGTTATGTCTTATGCCACTTTTAGAGAATTCGATAATGAATGCCTCTAGAAGTTGGTCTATGCTCCTGAACTACCTCTCGTTTAGTGGCTGAAACCATGTCAGTGCAGTGTTCCTAAGGGTTAGACCAAAGGCATTGTACTGCGTGAACAGATCTTCAACTTGTTCAGCTCTCAAGACTTGCCTAAACTGAGCCACATGATCGTATGGATCTCCTGTGCCATCGAAGTAGTTCTTCATGGACTTAGCTAGCTGAGTCGGTCTCAAAATCCTTGTGTGCTCTCTAGGTCGTGGTAGAGGGAACTCATCCGCATTTCTTTGATTCCTAGGAGCTCTAAGTACCTCATGTTCTACTCTATTTTTTTCTGTCCTCGTTCTTTCTCTGCCCCCTAGGTTGGCAAAGCTTACTTCTGGCCTATCTCTACTTCTGTCTCTTTGAGTTCCATGAGCTTGGGATGTTCCAACTCCAGGGTGACCATAGGACACGTTCAATCTTGGTTGGGGGAAAACGAATTCACCCTTCCAAGTGTAAGCATGTCTGTCATGTTCTGTAACCACAAAGATCCTCTCTGAAGCGTGATCTAAGTAGGTCACTCTGCCTGGGCTATCAGGATCTTTGAACTCATAGATCATGATTGTTCCTATATCATTTGGCCGATCAGATTTATACCTCCAAAAGGCTTCGTCAGTCTCTCTGTTCAGAAGCAGATCTATACTCTTGTTGTCTTGGGGAGCCCACTCGGGATTGAGGATTCTAGTAAGAACAGATTTCCCTCGAGGGGTCCTAGGTTCTGCACCCATGTTTCCTTGCTCTAGGTCACCTAAATCCGCTTCTGAGATCACATTCCCAAATTCATCTGTCCTATCTGGGTGACTAGTGACTACATATATTGTCCCTTCCTTGTCTAGGTATGCTCCGTTTTCAAATTTGACAGCTGGGTGCTCTAGTCCTATGGATTGGTTAGGGTTTTTAATCTGGATCACGAATCTTCCTAGGCCGTCCTCATAGATGCTAGCACCTAATCGGTTGGTCCGAAGGTATTCCAGCTGCGTCTTGTAAGGGCCTTCCACCCTATACAGATATGGCACACCTGAACTTCCTGTAGGTCTGTCCATCCCTTGAGACATCTCTGATTCACTAGTCTCAGAGCTAGGGTAATGCGAGTGGTGGCTCAACTGCTGGGCCCAAGACCTAGCAGTATGATTAACGCTAGCCTCTGAAGACCTAAGGCTTTGTCTATCTCTCCCTAGATGTCGCCCTGATCTAAGGTTCATAAGCCTAATTGAATAGCCCAAATTTGCCCAAGTACAACCTCGTTGCTTAGTTCTTTTGTATCAGTTACTTGATTCTTTTTAGTGGTTACCGTGTTTATGCTCTTGTTAGAAATCACGTCGTCAGGAATATTTGAGTTAATTTTCGCACTGTAAGTTGATCGTTCCACGTTAGATTCTTTTCCTTTAAAGTTCTCGACCGTACAAAGATTATGTCGTTAGCTTGAACTTGAGTATTTAGGTAGTCTTCCACTTGATAAATGCCTATCGTCGCCCTGGCCTACGCCTATCACTAGTCGTTCTTAGCCTAAGCTAGGAATTGACAGAGGGAGTTGAGAATATTCCGACCTTTCTTGCTGATCCCTTGTTCTTTAGTGCTCGAGAACCCGATTCTCAAGCTTGCACAAAGCCCTTGCTTTGGATGCTCTCAATTGCTCTCAATAGATCTGTATCAGTCCCAAGATTAGCTCAAGACTTAATTTCAAAGGGCAGAACCAAGCACTTTCATTCATGTAACTCAGATACCAATTAGCCTTTTGTCTTTATGGAAAACAATTCTAGAGATCCCCTGGTTTTGTTCCCCTTAGATATGGTCAACTTCAAAATACTATATCTAATAATCCTGATATTAACTTAACCGTAACTAGTGGAAGTTTTGGTTGTACTCCCCACGAGCTTTCCAACAAAACAAGAATCACAGCAAACGGATTTCGTATGAGAAAGTTATGACAGTTCAGGTTTTTGGTGCTAAAACAGGGTTCAAACAGGCTAACTGTTCTCAGGATTTTTCTCTAAAATACATGTGTAGGGACCTCACAAATCAATAATTGCTAGACCAATATGCCCAAAACTATCCCCAAAACTTGGAATAAAAAACCCTAATTTTTTAGCCGAAAAGCCTGTCAATCGCGATCGACAGGTCTGTCAATTGCGATTGATAGAGGTGTCCGTCGGGGCCTGTCGGTCGCGATCGACATGTCAGTCGCAATTGACAGTGTCAATCGCGATCGACAGAGTCTGTCGTGAGTCCTGTCAATCGCGATCGATGGTGTCAATCGCGATCGACACTTTTTCCGGGTTTTTCGTCATGAATTCAGTCGATCGGGGCTGTGTCCGTCGCGATGGACACGTGGCTACGTGAAAAAGTCAATCAATCGTTGAAATTCAGTCGGCCGCGATCGACGGTGTCAATTGCGACTGACAGAGGTGTCGGTCGTGGCTGTCGATCGCGATTGACGGTGTCAATCATGATTGACAGGGTCCTACGTGGCAGTCAGTCGGTCGTGGGGTCTGTCGGTCGCGATTGACAGGGTCTGTCGGTCGCGATTGATAGATGTTGTCGATCGTGGCTGTGGATCGTGATCGATGGTGTCGGTCGTGATTGACAGAGAAACACAGAATTTTTGAACTGTTTTTAGTGATTTGGAATGTGCTCATCATGTAGATTATGGTGGTGCACTTTGTTTTACCAAATGGGCGATTTTTCTATTGATCGCGATCGACAGAGTTCTGCGACACAGAGACAGTTTCGTGACGTTTCGTACCTACGCGGAGTGCTGGAGATGATGATGCTGCCAGTACCTGCAAGAAGGATCAAGAAACATGCAAAAACACAGCACACAAGTCGCTCTCTCGCTCTCTCTCACAAGTGGAATGAGGGAAATGAGGTGGAGAAGGTGATATGATAAAAAAACTGATTTTTTTTTTTCGCGATGATGGAGATGGAGATCGGATATGGTGAGGATGATGATGGTGATGATGGTGAAGTAAACAAGAGAAAAATAAGGAAGAGTAAAGAAATTACCTACAACGCCAACGTCTCAAATCTACGTCTTACCATCACACGCTCGTCCTCAAAGCTCGATCCCCGACAACGGTGCCAAAATTTGGTGTAGCTCAGTGATGAGTAGCACCTCCTTTAATGTCAATCCGGGAAGACGTGAGGATGGTATGATGACCTCGAGCAAGTGAAGGCACAAGTGCGTAAGTGCGAAGCACACTAACATGCACACACATACACACACATGCGCACACAAGGCAAGACAAAGAGTGAGAAGCAATGGAGTTCTTAGATTACTTTCAAAAAGCTCTTACAAGTTCAATTCAATTACAAGCTAACCTCAAAAATGAGCTCTCTAGCTCTATTTATAGTTTTTGACTAGGTTTTGGCCGTGTCCAGACCTAGTGTCCGGCCTAGTTAAAAATTAGGTTCTCTACCCTATTTGGAGGTTCAAACGAAGTCTAAAAAATGTGAAAACTGACAGGTAGATACTTCTAAAGCTCGTCAAGCTCAAGGACTCCTTGGCTTGCACAAAATGGAGCTACAAAAATGTGAAATGGTATTTACAATGGTTTTTAGTGATGAAAATCACTATTTTTGTAGGGATTTCTTCTAACATTTTGACATACATTTCCTGGAGCTCCCTACTTGCTCCTTCTCCTTGTGTGTCCACCTCTCTTATATGCTTAAGTGTCCTAAAAAAATATTGGCCTACTTGCCAGATCGTCGTTGACTGCTCTGTCTGCTTGTACTTTCTCTTCTCTCTAACTCCCTTCGTAAGCTTCCTTGCCTGGTCAGTCCTTCAGTTCCAACAGCACCTCAATGTGCTTTGTGTGAGCATGGAACACATGGTTCCTCGCAATTGCCAATGTGCTCTGACTATGAGTGAAGATGGTGGTGGCAAAAGACTAACCAATACCCAAATCAACCAAAAGGTGACAGAGCCATACACACTCAATAATCACTATGAAAGCTTCCCTATACTCAACCTCACGACTAGAAGTGGCGATAATAGGACACTTCTTGCTCAGCCAAGATATGGATGAGCTAACAAGCATGAAGCAAAAACCACTGGTGGACACACAAGTGTCATAACAACAAACCTAGTTAGAGTAAAAAAAAAAGCATGTAAATATGGCGGTAACGATCCCCCCTTGGGATAAAACAATCCAAGTAGCGGGGTACGACTCAAGTAGTGAAAGATGTGCTTAATTGCATGTCAAGGTTTGACACTTGGGTGATGCATAAACGTGCTCATCTGTGAGACAACAAACTAAATATTAGGCCAAATTATGCATAAGTAAATCAAGCATCCAACAACTTGCTGATAGAGAACAACATCAAATGCATCTAACCCAACATTATGAAGACTCACTTGTAAACATGTCTCCATAGGAGTGGCAATAGGTTTGCAATCTTCAAGGCAAACATGCTGCAATAATGTTTTGATATATTTTGTTTGACAGAACAATCTCCACAAGTCAACTATCTGGCAATACTTCATTAGTAAAAATCAATCGCTTCTTCAAATCTTTGATCCTTGTTGAAAAACTATCCATGGAATCTCCTTCATTCATTTGCTCACTCTCCAACTATTTTTAGAGGTAAGAAACACAAGCCTCATTTGTTGCCTGATATCAGTTTGTAAGTGTATTCCAAGCATCCTTTGCTATCTTGCAAGAGCAAATGTGGGGGATAATGGCACATTTGATAGAGAAGGCTCAAGCATCACTTATGCAACACCATCACATATGTGAAAGTGTAGACATGTCACATATGCGATGCTGTCACATATGCGATGCTAAAGAAGCATCCCATAAGTGAAACTTAATGCATTTCTTATATGAGGCCACATATTAGTGAAACTTATCATCACTTATACCACTATAGAGCATCACTTATGCAATGCTTGCTTTTGACCATGACAAGGAAAAAATCACATCACTCTTTGATCATGATTCTATGTGCGTTTGATCAAGAGTGAACCAACATTCATATTTGTGCTACACTTGAAAGAACTTTGAGAAGCTTGTCGAAGGTAGAAAAGTGCGTTTCGAAGCGATGAAGTTTGGTCAAGCCAACCGGCACAAGACCAGCCCTTGAGCTTTTGGAGACTCAAATAGACCTTATAGGCATGCTATAAGTGCAAAGAAACACACTATGTACCTTGGAGCATCAAGGAGAATGAGTCGATACAAAACAGATAGGTTCGCGGGTCGACTAGCTCAAAAAACTTACTATCTATGGAAGAGACAATGAACTTCAAATGCCCATAGCGACCAGCGTGATTACAATTAGAAAAAATATTTTTATGGGAGTGATACACATAGGGTTGAGTTTATGGAATGCACAAAAGTATAAGGAATAAGCAAAATTTGCTATAGGAATGAATGCGACATTCACCGGTGGTACTTCCTATTTTTCAGGAATACGCAGAGATTGACCCCGAGGCAGAAAAACTGAGATTTATCCAAATCTGCTGAACCAAATTCTTTGAAAATGTACAGGCATAAACTAGACACTAATACCTTTCCAATGAGTCCTCTTGCACTCAATTTGGAGCTCTGAGCAGAGAGCAGCAGCCTCTGCAAGATTACTGTTGGCGAAGAAGATGATGCAGAAAATTGAAGGAGCAAGACAATGATGGTCACAAGTGTATGTATATTGCTTCCATGTATAATACAAGTGATTTCAACTCCTTATATAGCCGCTAGGAGTGTTCCACGACTTTTACAACTTGAATTTGAATTCAAATGAAGGTGGGAATGGTTGTTGGAGGGAATCAATTCACTTCCCTACAATCTAGGAAAAGTGAAGATCTTGATTGATCTACTTTTAGGTGACTTGATTTGCTTTATTGAATGCAACTTCAACCACCAAAATTTCGTGGGATTTTGGCCCTATATTTGTACCTTTACATGTGTAGAACTCAAGGCTTTTACAACGGTAAATGAGCCATCAAAATATTCTCAAAAAATACAATAAATGAGCATATGAAAAAGAACTCTCCAACGGATATTCTTTCGACGCGATAGCCTTTGATGTAGATCAAATCCACCTCAAGCATAGTGTAAGCTTGATGTTCCAACAGCTCCCCCTCAAGCTAAAGTATGCTTGAGTCTTCATTCTCTGATAGGTTGAATACCTGCCATAGCTTTGAATCTACAAAGCTTTATTCCATCAAGTGCCTTTGTCATCATATCTGCTACTTGCTTTTCAGTCGGAACAAAAGAAATGTCGATCTCCTTTGCCATGAGCTTCTCCCTGATGAAGTGGTAATGGACTTCTATGTGCTTGGTTCTCGCATGGAAAATAGGATTTGCCGCTAGATGCATGGAACTTACATTATCTCCAAATATGTGAGGTTTGGAACTCACAAGTCCCAAATCTGTATACAATGCTTTTAACCATATTGCCTCTTGAGTTGCTATGGTCAAGCCTCTGTACTCTGCTTCAGTTGAGGATAAAGCAACTGTTGGTTGCTTCTTGGAACTCCATGACACTAGCTTCGAACCTGCAAATGCTAAGTAACCAGATGTACTTTTTCTATCATCCTTAGCTCCTGCCCAATCTGCATCTGAGTAGATTTTGATATCCAAATCTGAAGAGTAAGGATAGAATATACCTTCGTTGATTGTACCTTTGAGATACTTAAGTACTCTCTTAGTCGCATCCATGTGTGGTATTCTTGGTGAGTGCATGAACTGACTAAGCACTCCCACACTATATGAGATGTCTGCCCTTGTGTGAGTAGCATATATCAAGCTACCTACCAAGCTTTGATACTCTTTAATGTCTTCAATTTTCTCACCCTCATAAACACTAAGTTTATGATTCATCTCCAAAGGTGTCCCTGCAGGTTTAGTGTTCTCCATTTTGAACTTGAGAAGAAGATCCTGAATGTATCTTCTTTGAGTCAAATACATTCCTTCATCTGTATATATCACCTGCATACCTAGGAAATATGTGAGCTCACCTAGGTCACTGATTTTGAACTCCTCTTGCATGTGTCTCTTGATCCTTTGAATGCCATTTAGATCATCACCTGTCACAATAATATCATCTACATATACACATAGATAGATAACCTCATTGTGATCCCTTTTGATGAATAGAGAAGGATCTGAGCTGCTAGCTTTGAACCCTTGATCTTGAAGATATGTAACCAACCTGTAATTCCAAGCTCTTGGAGCTTGTTTCAATCCATACAATGCTTTCTTAAGTCTGCAAACATAAGATGGATGATTAGGGTTTTCAAAACCTGGTGGTTGTGACATGTATACCTCTTCACTTATCCAACCATTTAAGAATGCATTTTTCACATCAAGTTGGAGGAGTCTCCAATTCCTTGCAGCAGCTACACTTATCAATGTCCTGATTGTAGTCATCTTTGCAACTGGTGAGAATGTTTCCTCATAGTCTATACCATGAGTTTGTGAGCATCCTTTGGCAACTAATCTTGCCTTGTACCTGCAAACTGATCCATCTGAATTTCTTTTAACTTTATATACCCATCTGCAACCAATTACCTTTTGATTCGGCGACATCGGAACCAAATCCCAAGTGTCCATTTCCTTCAATGCATCTATCTCTTCGTTCATGGCCTTTTCCCAATTAGGGTTTCCCTTTGCCTCTTCATAGGTTGAGGGTTCCTCTGAAATAGAGTCTTTTGCCAAGTAGATTGAATGCTTTGTAACAAATGTGGAATCATATCCATACCTTTCTGGTTGTTTCTTCTCTCTTGCTGATCTTCTAGGTGCTTGTTTGGAGCATTCTCCAACCTCTTGCATCTTTGCTTTGCCTCTTGACTTCCATAGCTTGTAATCCCTTTCTCTTTCATCTTGGTCATCGTCTGTATCACTTCTTGGATCCTGGACCTGTGTATCATGCTTCCTTCCTAATTGATGAGAGTCATAATCAAGATCATGTGGTAGTGTTACCTTTTGTTTGTCTTCATCATACCAAGACCTGTGTTCTTCAAACACAACATCTCTACTTGTAGTGAATTGCTTGGTTGAAGGATTGAAGAACCTGTAACCCATCTGAGTTGAATCATATCCAATAAACACTGCCTTTGTTGCCCTTTCATCTAGCTTACCTCTTATTTGTGATGGTACATGAACATAAGCTAAACAACCAAAAACCTTGCAATGTCCAAGACTAGGTTTTCTTCCATGCCATGCTTCTTTAGGAGTCATACCTTGAAGTGATTTGGATCGTAGTCGATTGACAAGGTACACTGCAGTTGAAATAGCTTCTGCCCATAGATAATGTGGCAACTTCTTCTCTTCAAGCATTGTTCGGGCTGATCCAACCAATGTCTTGTTTCTCCTCTCTGCAATTCCATTTAGTTGAGGAGAGTACCTGGTAGTCACTTCCCTTTTGATACCTTTATCCTGCAAGAACTCATCAAAATCTTTGGAGAAGTATTCTCCCCCTCCATCAGATCTGAGCTTCTTTAGTGATCTACCTGTATGATTCTCCACATGTGCAAGATACTTCTTGAAGCAATCAAACACTTCATTCTTACTCTTGATAAAGTATAGAACAGTCCACCTACTATGGTCGTCAATAAATGAGACATAATACCTTGATCCTGCCAATGAAGGTCCTTGACTTGGTCCCCATACATCTGTGTGTACTAAGTCCAATAAGTTGTTGTGGATGTAGCCTTTGTGGTTGAATGGTTGTCTTTGTGCCTTCCCAATCTGACATGCATCACACCTGTTGATCATGTGTTGCTTTGATATGTTCGGCAGTCCTAGAACACTTTGATCCCTGCATATATCCTTCAAGGTTCTTTCATTCACATGAGCAAGTCTCTTATGCCACACTTCAAGCTCACTTAGGGTTTGAGACCCAAAGTTGAATAGAGCTATGTTCCGGGTATCTCCTACTTCAAAAGTAAAGAGCCTACCATGCTTCTCACCTCGGGCTATCTTCTTGAAGCCTTGACATGGATCTTCCACAAAAGCTCCATGTTGGGTGAACCTAACTTGCAAGCCTTTTTCAACTATTTGGCCTACACTTATTAGGTTTTTAGTGATAGTGGGTACATAGAGAACCTTACTCAGAATGTTTGTCCTGCCATTGGAAGCTTTGACATTACCAATCTTCTCCACATTGTGCTTCGTGTCATCCCCTGTTTGCACTTCATGTCTATGCTTTGGACTTTCCAAGTCAGATAGAAGAGCAATGTTGCCTGCAACATGATTCGAGCATCCTGAATCTATGTAGAACAAATGATCATCTTCTTTACCTTCTTTGTGGCTTAGGTTCATAAGAAGTAATGAGTCTTCATGTGGTTGATCTTCTGAATAATTGTTGTAGTCCCTTCTATTATAGCTTCTATTGTTGTTGTTGAAGTTGTGTCCACCTCTGCCTCTATTGCCGCCATATCCACCTCTTCCACTTCCTTTCTGGGTCTTCGCATTGAACCAGCAATTCTGAGTGGTGTGGTTGGTCTTATTGCATATGGCACAAGGTTGAACATTCTGACCTTTGGCTTTGTCTTGCTTTGGTCCTTTCTTCTTCCCTTTCCACTTGCTCTTGCTTGCGAAGTTGGCTTGGGAGGTCTCTTCTTCATCTTCTTCCTTCTTCTTGCCTTTCTGCTTCTTATCCTTCTTATCTGCATATAGAGCACTAGTTGAATTACCATGATAAGAGTTACCTTCCTTTATGCTATTGTTGGCTTCTTGATTGAAGAGTTGTCCAAGAAAGATGTTGAAGTCTGGAGTCTGCACATCCATGATGAGATCATAGGCCGTCGTGAAGGATTGCCATTGCTTATCACTTCGAATGCCGTTGAGAATTTGCCTCATGATGACCTCTTCTTCAATCAGCTCTCCAATGGATGCTAACTGATCCGCAACCTCTTTGACCTTGGTAACAAACTCTGTGATGGTTTGTTTAGGTATCTTCTTCATTTGGTTGAACTCGTTCCAAAGATGATTCTTTCTTGCTTTGGTACTAGCAGAAAAGAACGTCTCCAGGGCATCCCAAGTCTCTTGAGATGTCTTGCATCCTCTAATATGTGGTAATAGAAAGTCAGAGATAGAGTTTAGTATGTACGACCTTGCTTGAGCATCCCTTGCGCACCAAAGTGTGAGCTTATCTGTCTCCTCCTGTGTAGGTCCTCCTTTGGATCTTGGAATAGGCATAGCTTCATCACCTGCTACAATTCCATAAAGATTTCTACCTTGCAAATAGGCCTCCATTCTGATTTGCCAAGCCGCATAGTTGTGTCGATCAAGCTTCTCGATCATTGAGGGAAAGCCGTCACCCATCTTGAACTAGCTCTGATACCACTGAAAGAACTTGGAGAAGCTTGTCGAAGGTAGAAAAGTGCGTTTCGAAGCGATGAAGTTTGGTCAAGCCAACCGGCACAAGACCAGCCCTTGAGCTTTTGGAGACTCAAATAGACCTTATAGGCATGCTATAAGTGCAAAGAAACACACTATGTACCTTGGAGCATCAAGGAGAATGAGTCGATACAAAACAGATAGGTTCGCGGGTCGACTAGCTCAAAAAACTTACTATCTATGGAAGAGACAATGAACTTCAAATGCCCATAGCGACCAGCGTGATTACAATTAGAAAAAATCCTTTTATGGGAGTGATACACATAGGGTTGAGTGTATGGAATGCACAAAAGTATAAGGAATAAGCAAAATTTGCTATAGGAATGAATGCGACATTCACCGGTGGTACATCCTATTTTTCAGGAATACGTAGAGATTGACCCCGAGGCAGAAAAACTGAGATTTATCCAAATCTGCTGAACCAAATTCTTTGAAAATGTACAGGCATAAACTAGACACTAATACCTTTCCAATGAGTCCTCTTGCACTCAATTTGGAGCTCTGAGCAGAGAGCAGCAGCCTCTGCAAGATTACTGTTGGCGAAGAAGATGATGCAGAAAATTGAAGGAGCAAGACAATGATGGTCACAAGTGTATGTATATTGCTTCCATGTATAATACAAGTGATTTCAACTCCTTATATAGCCTCTAGGAGTGTTCCAAGACTTTTACAACTTGAATTTGAATTCAAATGAAGGTGGGAATGGTTGTTGGAGGGAATCAATTCACTTCCCTACAATCTAGGAAAAGTGAAGATCTTGATTGATCTACTTTTAGGTGACTTGATTTGATTGATTGAATGCAACTTCAACCACCAAAATTTCGTGGGATTTTGGCCCTATATTTGTACCTTTACATGTGTACAACTCAAGGCTTTTACAACGGTAAATGAGCCATCAAAATATTCTCAAAAAATACAATAAATGAGCATATGAAAAAGAACTCTCCAACGGATATTCTTTCGAGGCGATAGCCTTTGATGTAGATCAAATCCACCTCAAGCATAGTGTAAGCTTGATGTTCCAACAACACTTACAAGTTTTCTCTCTCTGGTTTCTCTCTCTATCACTTCATCTCTCTATTTTGTTTTTTTCTATGTCTCTAAAACTCTCTCCCCCCCTCTCTCTCTCTCTCTCTCTTTATTGCAAGTTATTGAAGAAGTTCACCGAGCATAATATATGGCTGATTATTGTAAGTACAATTTTCATTGTTTCTATATCATTTGAATTGTTTAGTTTTTGTAAATTAACATACTCGCACATACACATATACATACACATGCACATGTAGATACAGACATATACATGCACATGCATGCTCACACATGCACATAGACATACAAATACACATACACACATACTTATACACATACACATGCACATACACACATATACACACACATATACACACATACCCTTGTCACTCTAGCACAATGGTGAGTACCAACGTGAGGAGATACACCTCATAAATGTCAATCCGTGGAGACGTGAGGACCGGTATGAAGACCGTGAGCAAATGATGGCACAAGTGCATGAGTGAAAGCACACAAGCATGCACACACGTACACACACACACACGCGTAAGGTAAGAGCAAAGAGTGGAACAATGGAAAGCTTTGTTTACTGAAGAAATCTCTTACAAGAGCTCAAATCTAGAACAAGCTAATCTCAAAAATGAGCTCTCCAGCCCTTTTTATAGTTTTTTGAGTGGTTTTGGCCTTATCCAGACCTAGTGTCCGGCCTAGTTAAAAAATAGGTTCCAGAGCTTATTTGGGGGATCGAACGGAGTGTAAAAATTATGAAAACTGGCAAGATGATGGATTTAATACTCCTCAAGCTTGAGGAATCCTCGGCTTTAACAAAATGGAGTTTTAAAAATGGAAAATGGTATATACAATGGTTTTTAGTGATAAAAATCACTATTTTTATAGGGATTTCTTTTGAAAATTTGACATGTGCTTCTTTGGAGCTCCCTAAATGCTCCTTCTTCTTATGTGTCCACTTCCTTGATGTGCTTCCATGCTTTTTCCTTGACCTTGGGCTTCAACAACCCCCAAGGCCAATGGGATAACTAAACCATGAGGGGACATGTGTGCCTTCCATCATGTGGTCCTTAAGGTGATCACATGTGTTGGCATCATATGGGAAGACGCCAAGTACGAGCATGTATGCAGATCTAGCACTGAGGCAACCCATCAATTTTTTTCCAATCCTTACGCATTTTAAAAGTGATTCTTATCACTAAAAACCATTGTAAATACCATTTCCCTTTTTTGTAGCTCCATTTTGTACAAGACGAGGAGTCCTCAAGCTTGAGGAGCCCTAGAAGTAGTTGCCTACCAATTTTCATATTTTTTAGATCTCGTTTGAACCCTCAAATAAGCCCTAGAACCTAATTTTCAACTAGGCCAGACACTAGGTCTGGACAGGGCCAAAGCTAGTCAAAAACTATAAATAGAGCTAGAGAGCTCATTTTTGGGCTAGCTTCTTATAGTTTTGAGCTTGTAATGAGAACTTGTTTGTAATAGAAGTAATTCCATTGTCTTACTCTCTTTGTTCTTGCCGTGTGTGCGCGTGTGTGTGTATGTGTGTGCATGTTTGTGTGCTTCTCACTCACACATTTGTGCCATCACTTGCTCGAGGTCTTCATACCATCCTCATGTCTTCCCGGATTGACATTAAAGGAGGTGCTACTCATCACTGAGCTACACCAAATTTTGGTGCCGTTGCCGGGGATTTGAGCTTTGAGGATGAGCGTGTGATGGTAAGACATAGAGAGGACGCATTGGAATGGTAAGTAGTAGGTAAATTTCTGATTTTTCTCCATCTCCATCTCCATCTTCATCTCCATCTTCATCTCCTTCTCCACCTTATATTCCCACTTCCAAATCATTTCCCTCATTTGCTTTGTGCGAGTTTGAGAGAGAGCGAGTGTGTGTCCTTGTTTGTGTGTGTTTTTTGCATATTTCTTGCAGGTTTCAGCTCCATCATCATCTCCAGCAAGCTCAGCAGGTACGGAATCTCTCTGCGCAAGCCCCGAGGCATCGAGCTCGAGCTATCGTGACACACCGAAAAGTTGCCCCAATCACGATTCTGAGTGCACCACGACACTGCTTAGCCCTAGAGCTCCTAGGATCACTAGACAGAACAGAAAATTCACCATATCCCAACCTATCACGACACCTCAAGGTATCGCGACACTCCCAAGTATCGCGACACTCCCAGGTATCACGACACTCCCAAGTATCGCGACACCTCTACCTATTGCGACACTCCCAGGTATCGCGACACTCCCAAGTATCACGACACCTTGACCTATCGTGACACTCCCAGGTATCACGACACTGCCAAGTATCGCGACACCTCCACCTATCGTGACACTCCCAAGTATCGCGACACCTCGACCTATCACGACACCTCCACCTATCGCGACACCCCGACCTATCACGACACCCCAACTTATCGCGACACCTCGACCTATTGCGACACCTCCACCTATCGTGACACCCCGACCTATCGTGACACCCCGACCTATCGCGACACCTCCACCTATCGCGGCACCCCGACCTATCGCAACACCTCCACTTATCGCGACACCCCGACCTATCGCGACACTTCCACCTATCACGACACCTCGACCCGACCTATCACGATACATGGGCTTAACGCATGAAATTTTAGAGTGAATTAATTGAGTGAATTGAGGTATATTTGGGCTTAATTTTGGACACATTGGGATAACATTAGAGCCTTAGGAGTGGGCAAAAGACCTAGAAACCAGGGAGAGATCTCCTGAACCCTGAGAGCCTGTTTTGACCCCTAAGTGCCTGAATGGTCATAACTTCACCATACGAACTCTGATTGATGAGATTTTGGTCTCGTTGGAAAGCTTGTTGAGAACATGTATGTTTAAGTTGGCCATTCGGTAGAACTAGGTGGTCATAAGATTTTGGGGGTGCAGTGAGTTACTTCAAGGGGGGGGGGCTGTAATTGTTGATGTGTGTCTTCCAATCCATTGTGGTAAAGGAGCTGTATTAACTTGTGAACTTTTGCAGGAACATTGTGTGCAAGCAAGGCATTCCAAGGCAAGCTAGCAAGGGTGAGTACCAAGCTTGGGAGAAGGCTTCCTGGGCTTGTGTAGCGGTCGGAGCAACCAGAGGATTGAGGTTGGAAGTTCTCTCAACCCTCCTTTGTCAATTCCTAGCCTAGGCTAAGTACGACTTAGGTGTGGTAATTAATTAGGTCAACGTCAGGCACAAATTAAGTCCAAGAGAACTAATCAACCAAGTGCAAGCATTAAGTAGGTCTTAAGTGCGAAAACCCTAAGGGACAAAAGTAAACTTGAATCGATCACTTATCAAGTGCGAAATTCACTTAAGTATTCCTGATGACGTGATATCAGACAAGATCATAAACATAATAATCAACTAAAAAGAACAAAGTGATTGGTGCCAATTAACCTGCAACAAGAGTGTACTTGGGACCAAGGGGGTAGAGAAACCAGGCATATGAACCTTAGGTCAGGTAGACACTTAGGCCGAGACAAAAAAAGCCTCAGATCTTCTGAAGCTAGTGTCAATCACACTGCTAGGTCTTGGGCCCAGCAGTTGAGTGATTACCCATACACTCCACGATCAGAAACAAGTGATTCTGAAATGTCCTATAACATGGAGAGACCAGTAGGTAGTTCAAGGGTGGCGTACCTAGAAAAGCCAGAAGGACCTTACAAGAATCAATTGGAATACATCAGGACTAATCATCTAGGTGCTCACATCTACGAAGACGGCCTGAGAAGATCTGTGGTCCAGATTAAGAACCTCGATCAACCCCATGGATTAGAACACCTGGTAGTCAAGTTCGAAAATGGAGCATACCTAGATAAAGAGGGGACTATTTATGTAGTCACCACTCTTCCTGATAGAACAGACGAGTTTGGAAATGTGATTGCAGAGACCAACATGGGTGATATAGAGCAAGGGAACTTAGAGAGAGAGCCAAGAACTCCCCGTGGTAAATCCGTCTTGACCAGAATCATGACTCCAGAGTGGATTCCACAGGATAATAAAAGCATAGATTTGCTTTTAAACCGAGAAACCAATGAGGCTTTTTGGAGATATGAACCTGCCCAACCTCAAGAAGTAACTGCTCTCACAATCTATGAGTTTAAGGACCCTGATAGCCCACGCAAAGTAACCTACCTAGACAATACATCAGAGAGGATCTTCATGGTCACCGAGCATGGCAAACATGCCTATACATGGAAGGGTGAATTTGTTTTTCCCCAACCTCAGTCTAATGTGTCCTACGGTCACCAAGGAGATGGGACCTCCCAAGCTCATGGAGCTCAAAGAGATAGGAGTAGAGATAGACCTGAAGTAAGCTTTGCCAACCCCCAGGGAAGAGAAAGAAGGAGAACAGGGACGGATAGAGAAGAAATCGAGAGATTTAGAGACCCAAGGAACTAAAGAAATGCTGATGATTTTCCTTTGCCAAGGCCGAGAGAACACACTAGGACCCTGAGGCCAACTCAACTGGTGAAGTCCATGAATAATTACTTCGATGGCACTGGAGACCCTTATGACCATGTGGCAGAATTTAGGCAAGTCTTGAAAGCTGAACAGGTAGAGGACCTATTCACACAATATAATGATTTTGGTCTAACCCTTAGGAACACTGCCCTTACGTGGTTTCAAACACTGAACGAGAGGCATTTTAGAAACATAGAACAGCTCCTAGAGGCATTTATCATTGAGTTTTCTAAGAGTGGCATAAGGCACAACACTTCCTCACTAATTCATAGCTTCAAGCAAACGCCTCAAGAGACGGTCAAACTAGCAGGAAGATGGTTTAGGCAATACCTAGAGAGGTGCCCGATGCCTGAGTTACCCACACCAGCTAGGCAAGTGGCTTTGTTTTTAGATGGCTTGTTGAGCACCAAGCTTAGGTCATATGTGTATTTGAAGGACCCCAGAACTATAGAAGAATGCATGCGCATGTGCATAGACATTGAGGATAATCTAGGCGAGGAGTTAGAGCTATCAAAAATCTATAAGGATTCGGATAGCTCTAGTAGTCTCACATCTGGTCAGTCCACATCCATTGAGGAACTTGCAGAGAAGGTAGCTCAAAAACTAGGTGTCTCTAGCAAACAAATTCCAAGATTTGCCCTAGTTAAGTGGTGCTACACTTGTGGAGGTGACCATATGGCAAATGTATGTCCCATTATGGCCCAACCCCAGGTGAATCCTAGTAGCCACTACTGCACCATAGAGCGAAGGTACACCAACCACACTGCACAGGACTGCCCATATAACAAACAAATTGTTAGGCAAAATTACCCTCAGCCATATCCACAACAGGGTAGATACCAGAATCAATACCCACCACAACAATACAACAGACCACACCAACCTTATCAGCCACCTTATCAAGGACAGTAGAGACCTCAACCAGTCCTAGTGCAGCAACCCCCTACTCCAACCAATGTGATCCCAGTGAAATATGCATCTATTGAAGAAAATCCAAACGGAGCCATAGTCCGAGTCACCCCATTGCTATCAGACAGTGATCCAAGTGACCATAGTTTTGACTCCACACATATTGATAGCCCATAGGCTTACTACATGCAGTCACCTGAGCATAACGAGTCATACTGTTATGAGGACCCAAGTGAAAATAGTGGGGAGCCTGAGTATGCTAATGTCATGTACACAAACCCCAACTCTAGACCTCAACCTAGGCAGGTACGACCCCCATTTCCTAGAGGAACATGCTTCAGATGTCAGGGAGATCACCTTATACGTGATTGTCCACTGCATGCCCCTACAAAACCCCAACCAGTGACAATTCAGGGTTTCTGTCAAGACTGCGAAAAAGAGCATCTCCTATGAGATTGCCCAAAGAACCCTAATAACATGCCTAAAATCACTCCTATCAATGTCATTGGGTTAGTGGTAGACTCTACGGGAAGTATAACTTCCACAGCCCCAGTGCATGTGGTCACTAGAGCCCAAGCCTTGCAGCAAACTCAAGGAGTAGGGAAGGAAAAGAGGTATGAGGTTAGTGAGATATAGAGTATAACCAAGAAAAGGACAAGAGCATGGAGAGATAGCCGGGAGAGAATCAAAAGACAATGGTCACAGAAAATGAGCGAACTTGAAGAAAGCTTGAGAGAAACCAAAGCAAAGATAAGTGAAATCGCATCTCAAAACCACTCTCACACCACCCCTCCACCACCTTTCCCTTTACCCGCCAATCCATCTTCTTCCATTCCCCAACCTTTCAATACACCACTCTTAACCCACCCACCACCCAGAGTAGGATCAGTCCTAGCCGATCCCACTCTTGAAGATCTAGACATGATGCTTAAAGCATATCAGGCCAGAATCCAAGAAGGGCCCAATGTAACAGATCATGAGAAATGTTACCCTAGAGCCGATCTAGAGATAGAGCGAACAAAGCTTTGTGCTAAAATGGTCGAATTGGCGCAAGCCATGTTTGAAGCCAGACGCTTGTTCAATGGCTCTAACCCCATCAGAACACCATTGCACTTTGATGGTCTATTGGATAGATTGGAGAGGTTACTTGCAAAGTCTGGAAAAGGAGCCACCTCCCAGACTAAGGAGAGGGCAAGTGATAGAATAAGCATTCCTCCCCAGGGAGCTTATGTGCCTAACTCCACTGAACCAGACACCTCTTCTTCTATGAATAGGTATTCACCAGAGTTCCTGAGAGAGATTCAAGAAGAGAAGTGGGCAAAGGAGAGTGAAGTCCCTCCTCCCATTGAACTTGTGGATGATGCACATGATCAGTTCCCACAAGACATCCCTTCTATTTATGAAGAACAGGAAAGTGCCCACTCTCATGAGAGGTTAGACTTTGAGTCTAATTCCTTGCAAGAGTTACCACATTTCACAGGCCCATGGGAAACCAAGTCTACTTGCCTGAGAGCACCCACAGTCATGATAAGAAACGAAGATTCAATCATACCCAAGACTACAGAGGTAGTAAAGAACACTAAAGTGCAGTGCAATCTCACTTTAGAAGAGCTACTCAAAGTTAAGCCAGAAGTGTGGAAACACGTAGACAAACAAGTGCCAGACATAGCGAAATCGCGTTCCCAGGTAGGATCTCATAGAACAGTGCCTGAAATACCATTGGACAAGATAGGAGACATGAGTGAAGGAGAAGAAGGAAATACCTATCTCCCAGTTACCCATCAGGGATACACAACCAAGGCAATTTTGGACTCAGGTGCAGGAGTTGCAATTGCTACAACTTCCCTATGGAAGCGTTGGGGCAAGCCAGCACTCCGACCGACGATAATGAAATTGGAGATGGCCGATGGCCATATTGAGAGGCCCTTGGGATTGCTAGAAGGCATAACTCTCAATACATGTGGTGTTGAGTTCAAACATACTTTTGCTATATGCGACTTTAGCAAAAACCAAGCCTACGAGATGATTTTGGGAAGGCCATTTATGCGGCAATTGCAAGTAGTACAGGACTGGGGAAGCAATTCCTTATACTTGCAACACTTAGGTGTTACAACCAAAGTCAATCTCAAGGATTACTCTCATAGAGACGTACCGCCCATTCAATGGAATCCCGTCCATAGAGCCAAGGATGACACGGAGTCAGTGCATTCCATAGGATCAGGATCCTCATAGATGCATGAAGACACCCATTTATGGATGTGCAAAGTGGCAGTAGAAGAAGAGAAAAGAGAAAAATCCAGAGAGGTAGGTGCGAAAGAGACACATAGATCAATTCAAGACCCAGCCTATGCACCTGTAGTATTTCCCGATGAAGAGTTTGAACCTCACGGCTGGGCAGAAATTTTAGCAACAATAGATGTAGCCATCAATGAAGAGCAGTGAACACCCCACTGTGATGAGGATGGCTATGACATTTCAGTCTTCTCAATAGAGCCAATCATGGGAGATGCAGTTTTAGAAGAATGCGAACCTAGCCCTGATACATTTGAGGATGCAAGCGACTCCGACTTAGAGTCAATCATTATGGACCCACCTTTTGCATCAGATGAAGAATACTTCTATGAAGTTGAAGCTTACCCCCAGAGACACGGAGAAATCACAAATGAGGTGAGGGTAGCCACACAAGTAGCCACTAAGAGTGCAGGAAAGAAAAGAAAGAAGAAGGAAGTCACTCCGGAGGCAGAAGAATCCTTGTTTGAGGTCCCTGAAAACTTTAAAAAATATGAGATAGACGATAGGAGAGTCATGATAAGAATGCCTGAACGTGAGGCACAAGCAGGAGAGGCCTATGATAGCAATGAAACACTACCAAGAAAATAGTTGTCGCCATAGAAGAGGGAGAAGAAAGATGCACTTACATAGGGCATGACCTGACGGAAGAAGAAGAGCAAGAGTTGGTAGCTTTGCTAAGAGAGTACAGAGATGTATTCGCTTGGAGTTACAAGGACCTGAAAGGTGTAGACCCTGACATATGCTCACATACGATACCCATGACTTCAGAGGCTAGGCCCTCTAAGCAAAAGCCATACACATACAATGACAACTATGCGGCTAAGATCAAGGAAGAGATAGATCACTTGGTTGAAGCTGGATTATTTATGAAATTGAGCATACTGAATGGGTATCCCCCATTGTAGTGGTGCCCAAAAAGAATGGCAAATTACGTGTATGCATTAACTTGAAGAAGGTTAACGCAGCCACTATCAGGGATAGTTATCCGCTTCTTATCACCGAGCATTTATTAGAAAGGGTAGCAGGCAAGGAAGTGTACAACTTCCTAGATGGGTTCTCTGGCTACAATCAAGTAGCCATTGCACCAGAAGATCAGCATAAGACGGCTTTTGCCACAGAGTGGGGCATATTTTCCTTTTGGGTAATGCCATTCGGGCTTACCAATGCACCTGCTACCTTTCAAAGATTAATGTGTCACGTGTTTAAAGAGTTCTTGAGGAAGAATTTGGAAGTCTATGTTGATGATCTTTGCGCTCATTCCAACATTAGACAGACCCATATACATGAACTCAGACAAATCTTTGATAAATGCAAAGAATATCAAGTCTGCCTGAACCCAGAAAAGTGTGTTTTCATGGTCAGGCAAGGCAAAATTCTAGGACACATAGTGTCTAAGAACGGCATATCCACTGACGAAGAGAAAGCGAGAGCCATCGCAGAACTACCTAGGCCAAAGAACGTCAAGGAAGTACAGGCTTTCATGGGGTATTGTGGTTACTACCGCCGGTTCATTCACATGTATGCTGTCATTGCAAAACCCATGTACGGACTTCTGACTAACTTTGAGTGGACTGATGAATGTGAGAATTCCTTCAATGAGCTTAAACGAAGATTATGTTAATCACCAATCTTGACTACACCAGATTGGAACAAGCCATTCCATGTTCATGTGGATGCCTCCAATTATGCTATTGGATGTGTACTTGCACAACCTATGGGTGAAGGTAATATGGATCTCCCTATTGCCTATGCCAGTAGACAGTTGAATGCTGCTGAACGGAACTATACAACCACCGAACGAGAAGGATTAGGCATGGTGTACGCGGTTAAAAAGTTTAGACACTATTTGCTTGCAAATAAGTTCAAATTTTTTTACTGATCAACAAGCTCTACTGTACCTGGTAAACAAGCCATGTAATACAGGCAGATTAGTAAGATGGTTTCTCTTACTAATGAAATATGACTTTGAGGTAGTAGTGAGGAAAGGCAGGACTCATTTGAGAGCAGACCATCTCTCTAGGCTCACATCTGGAGAGGCCCCACAAGGAGTGTCAGATGACTTACCTGATGCTTACTTGTTTAATTTGGAAGTTGTACCTCAGTGGGCTAAGCCATTAGTGCCAGTATTGACATACGGTCCTAATCACCTGGTAATGCACACAGAAGATAGAGAGATAGTAAGAGCTCAAAATTATCATATCTTGGCAGGAAGTATGTACAAACATACGGAGCAAGAAGTATTGGCCTGTTGTGTGGAAGAGGACGAGTACGCTAAGTGGTTGCAATTAGCACATGTAGGTGCATTAGAGCAACACTACTCAAAACAACGAACCCTACAGACCCTGAGGAGACTAGGAGTGCATTGGCCAACCATGGAAGTTGATGTCCATAGAATGTGCAAAGAATGCCCAATCTGCTGCACTAAACCACCAGTAAAACATGCCACTCTTTATTGAGTGTCTTTAGTGCCAGATTGGAGTGAACCATTAGTAGCCTTCTTGAGGACGAAAACATTCCCTCAAGATATGACTTTGGTTAGACAAAGAAGTTTGGAACAAGAAGCCTTGGATTACACCATCATTGGTGATAATTTATACAAACGTGGTAAAGATGGTTACCTAAGACTGTGTGTTCATGAGAGCGAATACCTCAAGATATTAGAGACTCCTCACCAAGGTGTAGCAGGAGGACACTTCGGTCCAGATAGGGTGATCAAGGCAATTCTATTTGCAGGATTTGGTGGCCCACCCTTCACATGGATGCACATACCTATGTGAAGAGGTGTGAGGTTTGTCAGCGAACCCAGTATCCCATATGCAAGGATGAGATGCCATTGAAGCCTATGATGGGTGGACGTGCATTCTCTAAGTGGGGAATAGACTTTGTGGGTCCTATTAATCTCCCAGCTAAGGGTTCACATGCTGAGTATATCATCGTGGCCACAGACTATCTAACCAAGTGGGTAGAAGTGAAAGCCACTACAAAAAATGATGCTCAAACAAAAGCAAAGTTCTTATTTGAAAATGTGTTCACGAGGTACGGATTGCCAATAGAGTTGGTGAGTGATAGAGGCACACACTTCTTGAATGAAGTCATAGAAAAACTTCTCCAAGAATTCTTGGTGATACATAAGAAGTCTGCTCCCTATCATCCACAAGCTAATGGTCAGGCCGAGAGCACAAATAAGATCTTATGCAATGTGCTGACTAAATTGGTGAATAACAAACGCTCTGATTGGGACAAACAACTACACCACGCTGTTTGGGCATACCGAGTTTTCTATAAAACGGTACTCCAAGCCACACCCTTTCAGATGGTGTTCGATCAGAATGCGGTGCTACCCTTGGACTTTTTGATACCTACATTGAAAGTAGCACAAGAGCATGACTGGACAGGCCATGAACTCTCCTCTCGAATCTTTGATCTTGAACGTCTAGGTGAGACATGATTGAGAGCTGCAACAGGAATCTATGCAGCGAAGAAGAGGCAAAAGGCGTATTTTGATACACATGTGAAGGATAAAGGATTGAAAGCAGGAGACCTAGTCCTAGTCTACACATTGAACCAGCATGCATGAAAATTAGAGAAAAGAGGCTATGGACCAATGATTATCAATAGGATCTCCACAAGTGGAGCAGTACAACTAGCCACCCTAGAGGGTGATGTACTACCAAGTTACATAAGCGGATGTAGAGTCAAGCTATATCAAGAACCCTCAACTGAAGAAATGCTCAATCGACTTAATACTGCAAAGAAACGTAAGGAAGAGGAAAAGCGAATTCGTGAAGAAGCACATGCCGAAGCTTTATAACGCATTCGACGAATGAAACTGCGAAGACAAGGTAGAGATCAGGCCATGACTGACAATCATGAAGCTCATGGTTATCACATTGCCATGTGTGAGGCTTCAAGTAAGCGGACCCATACGATAGTTGATCGGCGACCTTTTGTGACCCTAGAAATAGGACAAGGAGACAATACAACGAGCATGAGAGCTTTAATTGATTCAGGAGCCGCCACTAGTGCAGTTCGGCTTTCTTACTGCCAACAATTGCAATTGGAGGTAAAACCTCTAGAAGCATATCTAATAGGATTAGGAGGTATCGAAACCCCTTGCATGAGAGAGGTGGAGCTTCCCCTCTACATTCAGGAGGTACTAATGCCAGCAAAAGTGCTAGTATGTGAAGACAAGGATCTTACCGAGCCTCTTGTCTTGGGCCAAGACTGGATCTATGATCATGCAGTCAACCTCAACCTAAGAAGTGTACTTCTTTAGGCTTGGGCAGGCCAAAGCCGCCTTATGATTGAATTAGAAAAACCAGCTTTCAAACCAGTAGAAAAGGCACCAACCCTTAGTCCCTCCAGGAACCCACATGAACATAACAATGTTGTACTTGTCCAAAGTTCTATGGTGCAGAGGATTGTCAATCTTACCGAAGGTACAGAAGTCAATGAGGAGTTCCCAGCTGTTCCAAAGAAGGTTCCAAACATGCAGACCGAACATCACACGACACGAAGGAGGCTGATGACCAAGAAGCAAGAGCACCAACCGGTGCAACACGGAGTACCTCGTGGCACGAAGCAGATCTGGATGCGCAAGGATGGAAAACCCACAGCTCTAGTAACAGGTTCTCAAGGAGGCACAAAACAAGCCACACCATCAAGGTCAAAAGTGAAGGAGTACCCTAGGCAACCTCCTAGGCATACCACGTCTATTTGGGTCCCTAAGCGGTCAATGAAGGCTAGCCCCAATGCTAGATAGATATGGGTGCCCAAGGCCTGTTTACGAGCCCAAATAGCTCCAACTCTAGTCACTGGCATAATTCAACACTCACAAGTCCTCTCGACAAACAACTCAGGAACTCTACCTAAATCCCACACTAACCCACACTCAGTCAAACCGAGTAATGTCTGGAAATGGGTACCCAAAAGGTCCCAAAGCCATCACAATCTACCTCATAAATCTTTACCTGTCATTAGTTCTAAGAACTACGAATCCTTGATTAAAGTTTGGCGAACTAAACCCTGTATCAAACCCCCTGACCCAATTGTGTAAATCCATCCACTCTGATGAAGGTGCATTCTGAGTCCATTGCATAACCAAAGTATGCATCTAGGATGCCACTAACCTCTAATCACCACTCACATCTATCACAAACACTTCACCTCTAACCACTAACCATCTGCATTGTCATGTTAGTATTGTGGAGGGAACACCATTACATCCTGTTTCCTATGCAACACTAATGTGCCTTTCGTCTTCTAGCAGATAAGCACCCGATTCCCATGGCAGCAGCAGCAGGCACGAGCTCTCAGGCAGGCACTAGCACTCAAAGCAATTGGGATACCATGCCTGTGGAGGCCCCACTGACGGCAAGGCCTGAAGAGCTTTTGAATGTGAGAAGAATTCCCATTCCGGATCCACCAAGTGGCCTGACAGAAAGAGTAAAGGGGCATTCTCATTGGTTCAATGAGATGCCCGGAGATTTGGGAGATGCAGATCATATATGGGAATCCAAGTTGGAATGTGGAGGAGTGTGGTGGACCTTTCAGCTCTTCTCACGAGAATTTGAAGCATTGCTAAATGTTGCCCCTCTTCAAGATATTTGGCAAAAAGCGGGATTGCAAGATAATTTTAGTGCAGCCTTGCCTAGACCTGATTTTCTTCGGTGCTACTACTTGATTGCAACTCTCAAGGCGACAGGAGACAAAGATCATTCAGGCACATTCCTGGTGCCCTCTCTATCAAACCAGGAAGAAATGAAGAATTTTGAGTTGAATATCACTTTAATCAGGGAGGCCCCTTAGATGTATGGCACCCATGTACCCTCCGATCGAGATCCTTTGATACCAGAGTCAATGAGGAACAACAAAATCAAGAAGTTGAAAGAAATGTGTGCCCTCACCCCCAACATCGCCATACCACTACGGATGTGCCTTCAACACTTCGCATTTCCAGCGCAAGACCGGTTCACCCAGCCTCATAAGAAGATCTGGTATGGGTTATACCTAGCAGAGACCGGGAGCTTACCTATGAAAATGCCAGTATGGATCCTTGATCAGTTATATGAAGCAGGCAAGCGAGGAGTGAGGAAGCCTACTTTGAATGGCTGCTGCACCATTACAAGAATCATCTACAGATGCCTAGCTTATGATGTGCCAATTGCACGAGCCCTCAAGTACTCACAATTGGAATTCTTCCAGGGGTGGAAATCAGGGGTTACCCACTAAAAGAATGCGTGGATCACTTTCACAGGTTCTGATTCCTCGTGAAATAGCCACAGAGACCTCCTGTAGAGAAGAACAACAAGTAGCCCCTTTCACGATCCATCTCCAAAGACTACAATCAGGAGACTTGGTACAACCCACTCCATCAGCCCCCCCACTACCCACAGATGCTGAGTTTGCATCCATGGCTACATTGGCAGCAGATCCATCCTTTGACTTTGAAAGCTTCTTACAAACAACACACTTGTCTGAGAGTGAATTATTTTTTGACAATGACGGTCCCAGATCATCATCCCAAAGAGAATGGCCACAGAGTGAGGCAAGAAGGGTACATTGGGAAGATGAGGCACAACACACTCAGGCGGGAGACACACACAAACAAGAGGAGATGCAGAGGAATGAATCAGAGGAGAGTCAGGAGGAAACCCCTGCTTACACTGCACAACTTAAAAGGCTCTACAAAACAATCAAGCAGGTACAAAAAAGACATAAGCTATCAGAAGAGGCAAATAGAGCACTAGTGAACCAGATGTTGCAAGCGGAGAACGCGGATCCCCACTTTGTAGAATCATTGAACCTTTTGGCGGAGACATATGGGATTATAGAAGCTATGCGGATCATGTTACATCGCAACCCTCCTCAATACGATCAACGAAGGATCGATACACGACCACGAAGGGGGAAGATGATTCAAATGGAATTCTCTACAGCCCTCCCTACCACCACCCAAGAAGATGTTCACATGGCCAGCCCAACTAACATTGATGAACCAGAGGTAAATACACAGATACCATCTCCACCATCACCTCCCATCCCGCCCTCCAAAACCCTCACTACCAGTATTCCTGAACAACCAGTAATAGCCATTAGTGAAACTATACCACACACCACCATTTCTCCATCCCACCCTTTACCTCCATCCACTAGTTCCAGCCAACTTCTTGAACCCCATATAGGCCACCCCGCCACCGACCAAACTATAATAGGTCACCCTTCATATTTCCCAGCCCTCCGACAGCCACTTGCCACTACCCAGATCTTAACACACTCATTCCCGTCTACCGATACTATCCCTCTTTCCCAACCCCACACCACTGAGGCCCTCTGGACCTTCTCAGAACCAACACCCATCACCCGACCTCCATTCTTAACAAGACTTGTAAGTATACTTCAACAAATAGAGAATTATAATAAAAAGTCCCTTTCCCAACCCACCTCCCCCACATTCACTGCCACCACTAACACACCACCTACCATTCCTGTATTCACGATTCACACTTCACACACCATCACGTCCGATCCTATGGACATTTCACCTTCCACAGGACCACTCACCACCACATTTGTCTCAACATCACCACTTGTAACTTCACGCACATCACCACACACACCCACTGTCAGCACAACATCCACTTTTCCCTTTCCCATTTCTCGACCCCCTGCATCTTTCACCTCCACCTCTGCATCCACCTCATTCAGTCATGCATTGGACACCATGTTCGAAGCCGCTGCCCAGCTTAAGGAAGAATACAGATTATTGGAAGAAAACAATAAGGAGCTGTGTACTCTGTCCTCCCACCTCCAGGCACGGGTCAATGCCTTGGAGTTAAGTAATACAACATTACAACACGAAGTGACTGCCCTCCAACAATCGAATGCAGAGCTGGAAGCCAAGTATACGGAGACGGGTAAGGCTATGGAGGAACAACTAAGAGATCAGCTAGCCCGTCACGCAAGGCTACAAAGAAACATGGCTCTACTCCGACGACACCTAGCGGCTGCCCAAGAAGAAAATAGGAGATTACAACAACAAAATCAAGACAACCTCGAAGCCGCCATAGAGAATACTCCAGGGGCACCCATCGACCCTGCTAGCTTCCGGGCCGTCCCTTCAGAAAGCATACAACAAATCTTGGAAACCTATGCCAACCTCTTAGAAGCACATGATCAGCTGGTTGACCAAGTAAAAGAGCTACAGAGATCCCAAGTGCCTACACCACAACCACCAGAAGCTAAAAAGATGGTCCATGCAGCCACTTCTCGAGAGCCCGAATCTTCAACAACCAATGAGGTACTTGAGTTACGACGACAAGTGGCAGAATTAAAGATCAAGTTGTTACAGTATGAACGACCCCCTTCTCCACATGATCAACCACTAGAAGAAGAAGCAATAATCATTCCAGTGGAGGAAACATTTGAAGACAACTATGAGCCTCAACTCCTTCCAGGAGGCAGAATCACGGAGGAAGCCCCCTTCGGCATGGATGAAACAGGTAGAAGAAATGGGGACAACTTAGGAGGAACGCATCTCCACTCAGATGCTGGCAATGAGGACCATTGAAGAAACCATACTTCAATCAGAGTATTTCAGACACCTAGCTCCTAGAAGACTGATAACTAGTTCTGAATTACAATATAAACCCTATTTTGTATTATTGTCCGACTACAACACAGAAATCAAAAGAGTCACTAACAGGTACCCCACGTTCGCAACACAATTCGAACCAGAGGATATTCCAGAGGCAGCCAAAAAAGGGGCCATATTCCAACCCATCTGGAGGCAAAAGTTACTCGAAACCTATCCGGAAATGCTTAGAGCATGGGACCACGCTCCCATGCATTTGAAGTATAACCCTTGCTTCGGACCAGTACAAAGGAGACGATCATGGAAAGCATTTGCTATAAAGGTTCGGAACAACGCAAATTGCAAACAATGGCTGAATTACCCCTCGATCACACCACCAACAGGCACACCTACAATAGCATATATGATAGCTACCATCAGACATTGGATGCCATGCCTCCACCCCATGCCAGATGTCGCTGCACAGATGATGCTCAAAATTTTGGACATGATGCAAGTGGTGCTAAAGACTTTTCAAAATGTACGTAATATCCAACCGCCAATTTCGGGCTTCATCAACGGTAACTATGACCTACTTTATGATATGAGCACAACCCCGAGCATACGAGTCGCTTATGCATGGCACGCAAGAATCAGGTATCTCCCTGCTTGCTACAAGCAAATGTTTGATGACATGTTCATTACGGGGTTCTGGGAAGCACACTCAGAAGTGTTCGTGCCACGCCCAACCCACCTACTACAGCTATTCGCATGTGAACAAACAATGCACTCAGAGCTCTACACCACGCCACAACCTGACATGCCTAGAGCAGTAAATTGGGATGCCCTGCAAAGAGATTTGGTCCGGGGACTACGGATTAAAGAACAAGAATTGGCAACCAACATATTACAACAGTACATTGATCAAACCGTGGAGCAGAGGTCTGTCAGAGACGACAGATGCTAGGGGGGGAAGAGTGTTGGCATCATATGGGAAGACGCCAAGTACAAGCATGTATGTAGATCTAGCATTGAGGCAACCCATCAATTTTTTTCCAATCCTTACACATTTTAAAAGTGATTCTCATCACTAAAAACCATTGTAAATACCATTTCCATTTTTTGTAGCTCCATTTTGTACAAGCCGAGGAGTCCTCGAGCTTGAGGGGCCCTAGAAGTAGTTGCCTACCAATTTTCATATTTTTTTAGATCTCGTTTGAACCCTCAAATAAGCCCTGGAACCTAATTTTTAACTAGGCCGGACACTAGGTCTGGACAGGGCCAAAGCTAGTCAAAAACTATAAATAGAGCTAGAGAGCTCATTTTTGGGCTAGCTTCTTGTAGTTTTGAGCTTGTAATGAGAACTTGTTTGTAATAGAAGTAATTCCATTGTCTTACTCTCTTTGTTCTTGCCGTGTGTGTGTGTGTGTGCGTGTGTGTGTATGTGTGTGCATGTTTGTGTGCTTCTCACTCACACATTTGTGCCATCACTTGCTCGAGGTCTTCATACCATCCTCATGTCTTCCCGGATTGACATTAAAGGAGGTGCTACTCATCACTGAGCTACACCAAATTTTGGCGCCGTTGCCAGGGATTCGAGCTTTGAGGCCGAGCGTGTGATGGTAAGACATAGAGAGGATGCATTGGAATGGTAAGTAGTAGGTAAATTTCTGATTTTTCTCCATCTCCATCTCCATCTTCATCTCCTTCTCCACCTTATATTTTGAGGTGATTAAGTATTACTTAGTTGCTCCTCCAATATAGCCAATGCCAATTTGTCAACAAAGGATACATTGCCTCTTGCGAACATGAAGAAGACATAACGTTTAGGAGAAACAGACCCAATATCACATTTGCAATTGGTGTCTACAACGAGTTCTTACATTTTCTAGAGAAATCCACTAGAATTTTACAATTTGACTACACCTTCATCTCAAAGGAACTCAAAATTTTGAGTTTTTTAATAATTCAGGTAGGGCTTTGATAAGGTATCAATTCAGGGTCTTAAATGGTTTGGTGAAAAATTTCATAATTTTTCTTCTTTTGTTTATTGCTCCTCTCTAAACTCCAAAAATATTTTCTCTTTGATTGAGGAGAAGCATTATATAGGGACATTCTTGAGCATGGTAGACGGGATTTTGCTTTGCTACTTATAAGATATTGTAATATGGAATGATCATTTACCATATCATGAAGAAAGAGAACTATATAGTTTATGAGATATCCTAATGTAGAAGGATCAATTATCATTTTAATGAATGAAAGGAATTATAGATTTGAACTACAACACAGTCTGAAGTGCAACAATCAAAATGGCATGGTCATTGCAAAGAAGGTTTCTTATGAATACCTCTTATTGATGGGAGAAGCTTAACCTTCCCTATGCAGCCTTGACTCATAGGTGGCCTCAGAGGCACACCCACAAAACCACTATTTACTCAAATGAATAATTCTCTAAACTCTTGAGGGAGTCAACCCAAGACTTTTTGTAGAAATGAACTAAACTTTAATGAAATTGCTAATGCAAGTTATCACACTCAAAATACTCACTCCTACTGTGAGAATCAATGTGTTCAAGAGAGAGATGTTATAGCCTTCACTAAGCATACTCACATACCACTACTCACTTCTGGAGCTCTTTCTCTTAGAATATGGAGAGATTAAACACGAGCTTTGAAATAACTTTAGAAGAAAAAAATGGCTTTCTAACAAACCAAAGTTTAAAAGAAATTATTATGATTTGATAAGCAAATCTTGCTTAACACTAAGAGCTATCTATCTCATACATATACAAATCTATGAGCTAGATATGGCTACACAAAGTTGAGTGAAATCACTCAAGCAAGTAAGGCACTTGCTAAGCAAGGGGTCTACTATCTTACACAAACTCTCAAAGAGATTACACACACATGGGATACATACTTCTAACCACAATGTGTGTAGATATAGTTTTGAAACTATTCCTTATATCTTAGGAATTACTTTTCCTAGATTATAGGCTTTATCACACCTAAGTGTGATCGATGAATTATGGTTTTTGTGAGGGGGATATATATTCAAGTTTTAACTCAATTCCACATGATTGATAGCTTGCTTCTTGTTGCTCCAAGTGGCATCCATCCAATGGTCCAATAATGCACTAAGGTTGAAGCTTGAATTTCAACATGCCCCCTCAAGCTTCAAGCTCCAAATCTTCATCCTAGCTCCAAAAATCCAATTCCTTTCTTGAATGTTATAAGCTTGATTGAATCCAAAGCTTTGGTGAACATGTTTGCACACTTGTCCTTGGCACTTATGTGTTGCACTTGAACCTCCTCTGTCAGCACCTTCTCTTTGATGAAGTGATAGTGTAACTCTATGTGTTTGCTCCTAGCATGGAACATAGGATTGGCAGATAGGTACACACTATCATGTTATAACACATAATTGGAAATTGATTAACATGCAAACTTAGTTCAATCTATAGCTTCTTGAGCCATATAAGATCACTTGTAACTGGAGCTAAGGCGTTGTATTCAACTTTTCTAGGTAATAGGGCAAATGTGGGTTGCTTCTTTGCCATCCATGAGATGTCCAAGCATCACTGCATATCTACTTGTACTCCTCCTATCTTCTTTAGATCTAGCCCAGTCAACATCTTTATATGCTTTGACCTACTCTTGATCTTCAAAGGAATAGAATAGACCTTCATTTAGGGTACCTTTGAGGTATCTGATTAGTCTTTTAGCTACAAGTAAATGTGCATACCCAGGTGTGCATGGATTGAGATAACACATCAATTGTATATGCTAGGTCACGCCCTATAATGGTAGCATAATTCAAGACCTCACTATAGACCTATACAAAAGTGGATGTTGAATTTAATTCCTTCTATTGAAGTAAATTTTGTGTTTGGCTCTATACAGCTGCTCAATGGTTTGCATCCTATGAGTCCATACTTCTTTAATACATCCAAGATGTACTTCTTTTGCATAAGTCAAATACCATTTTCCTTGTATATGAATTCAATCCCTAAAGAATACCTCATATCTCTAAAATCTGTCACCTTGAACTTCTTTCCAAGCTTCTCATTGATGTCTTTGATACCTTCTTCATTATCATCTATGATAAATAAGCCATCTAGATATAGACATAAGTAAATAGATGCTTCACCTTCTCTCTTATAGAACAATGATGGATCTCCTTTTGCTTTTATTATGTCAACCACTGATCTACAAGCCTTTGATTACATGCACTTGGGGCTTGCTTGAGATCATGTAATGCTTTCTTAAAAAAGCAAACATAATCACTCTTTACTTTTCTTCAAACCCTAATGGTTATCTCCCCATTTAGAAATGCGTTCTTCACATCAACTTCATACATCTTCCAATGCTTGCTTGTTGCAATAGCCATTATGGTTCTCATGGTAGCCATCTTAGTGACAAGGATAAATGTCTCTTCATAGTATACTCCATATGGTTCAGCAAACCATTTAGCTACAAAACTAGCTTTATACCTCATAATACTACCATCTGGATGCATATTTACCTTATAAATCCACTTGTTTCTAATTACCTTTATATCCTTCTTCCTTGGCACTAGAGTCCACATGTGATCTTCATCCAATTCCTTAATCTCCTCCTCCATAGCTTCTTTACATTCCTTGTAAGTGTTTGCTTCTTCAAAGCATGTGGGTTCTTCAACAACTTTGCTCATGTAAGCATAATGTCTAGCCATAAATGAATCATAGGTAACTAGTTCATTTGGATACCTTATCATAGCAGACCTTCTTACCTCACAATTCCATTGATTTGGATATTTTTTGTTTACCTTCGATCTCTCATCTTTCTTCCCATGATGGTCTGCATTGAGGTCAATCCAAAAGTATTCATCTTCTTCTATCTCTATGATTTTGGCCTTGCCCTTACTCCTTGCATCACTTAGTCATCTTGATGTAAGACTTCCTTTATACCATGATGTTTGAATACACGAGTCCTTTGCTCCACTAAGAACCATGCTTTTTGGTTCATCCTTTGAAATCTCATCTTCATTCCCCTTCACAGATACATTTGTAGCATAGCAAGGTAAAAGCTCATCAAATCTCACATCCCTTGATACCCTTAGCTCATTTTTTTTTGTGGGGTTGTAGCATATATAACCCTTTTGCTCACCTTCATACCCTGTAAAGGCACATCTTTTTGATGTATCATCAAGCTTGCTCCTTAATTCACTTGGAATCAGTACATACCATGTGCAACAAATAACTCTCAAGTGTGATACATCTGGCTTGCTTTTATACAAAGCTTTGTAGGGTGTGGTAGCATGTATACCTAATGCGGGAGCCATGTTTAGGATGTACATAGCTCTAGTTGGTGCAATAACCCAATACCTATTGGACATACTCATCTCTTTCATCATGGCCCTATCACATTTTACAATGTACCTATTCTTCCTCTCCGCCATACCATTTTGTTGTGGTGTGTACCTGTATGTGATTTACCTCTTGATGCCATTTGTCTCCAAGAAATCTGATAACTCATGGAAGACCATTCTCCCCGTGCATGTGACCTTAAGCACTCGATATACCTACCACATTTCTTCTCAAAAATAGCTTTGAACCTTTTGAAGTAATATATGGTACCTGATCTATGCTTCATACTATAGATCCAAGTCAATTTTGTGTGATCATCAATGAAAGTCACAAAGTACATATTAGCTCCAATTGAATTCTCCTTTGTTGGTCCCTAAACATCTGTATGGATAGGATCAATTGGATGATAGCTCACATAATTGATCTATTTTAATGAAAACCTAGTCTAATTTTCCAATTGACAACCCTCCTATACATTTTTAAGGTTTTCATTATAGAAATTTGGTAATCCTAGGTGATTACCCTCTTCTTTTCCATATCTTTCAATCTATGAGTATTGACATGTCCATTCCTTTTTTGACATAGTTCCAATTCCACTACCTTCCCACTTGCAAGTGTGAATTAATTTTGTGTGGTTGAAATTAATTTTCACATCAAAATTGAATAGCCTTCCCTCCTTTATGTCTTTGGCTACTAATTTTTACCCCTCTTAAGGGTTTTCCACAAAGCATCCACTTTGATTGAACTTGAATTGCAATTCTCTCTCAACTGTTTGCCCCACATAAAATAGATTCTTTGTGATTGTGGGAACATGAAGAACATCTTTTGAATAGTTAGCCTTATGGGGGCCATCCAACATAAAATCACCTATGTGTGTAATAGCATGAGGAGTATCATCACCTATTTCCACATGCCCTTTGTATTGATATATTTCGATAGTGATGTGTGTGAACACACTTAGGACCACCAAGGCATGTTTTTCCCTCTTTAGGAGGTTTTTTCCTTTGGCTTGAATGTATGCTTATAACCCTAATGAGTTACTTATCTTTGGATATTCACTTGGTAATTCATTTAATGTTGTGTTGTGCTCCAAGCTTCTTCTTCTTCCTTGTGTTGTTCATGTAGACATCAGACTCCACCAATTGGTACCTGATTAGGTCACCTCTTCATCTAAGGTGTTGACAACACCCATCTGGTTAAAGTCTCAGAATCGCATGAAAATTGGTGAGCGTACTCATGCTGATTAGGAGTTCAAAATTGCTTTGCTCTATGGTGTCAAAGTTTTGATATGACTCATTTCAGCCTTCAAATGCACTATCCTAGTTCTTATGTAGGCAATTTCATCCTTTTATGTCAAACATATATATAGGTTTCGGTTCACCACTACAAGTGCCTCAAAGTTTGCTATATGTTTAGTAGAGCTTGACAAGATGTTTCTATTCAACCTTTCAAGATACCATCATTTTTGTGCATCAAGGTATTTTATTATGTGGCCATGGCTAAAAGCAATGATGTATTCTATATATTGGTTGTTGAGTATAGATTGGATGGTACTAATTACCCATTGTGGGCATATATGATGCATCATGTATTGGTAGCAAAAGGAATTTGGAATATTGTATAGGGTGTTGAACAACATCCTACTTCACCTACAAATATAGTTATTGAAGGTGATGCAGATGGTGTAGAAGATTATGATCCTCAAATTCCTATTCGTGTTGTACTTCCTATTGCACCTACTATAAAGAATTTTTTTGGGATGGAAGAGATGCTCAGGCACATGCATTGATAGATTTTTTTTTTATCAAACATGCCATTATCCCTCATGTTCACTCCTGCAAAATAGGAAAGGATGCTTGGGATACACTTACCACTTTATATCAGGCAAGAAATGAGGCTCACGTTGCTTATCCCTGAAAATAGTTAGAGAGTGTGCATATACATGAAGGATATCCTATGGACAATTTTTTAACAAAGATCAAAGATTTTAAGGAATAGTTGATTTTTTTTTTAATGGTCTTGCCAGATAGTTCACTTGGGCATAATGTTCCTAAAGATCTTCTAGGTTCATATTAGTGTTTTGATTCTACTCTTTGATTGATGATGAAAGGCAATCTGAATGCCTTGACATTTGAGGAGTAAGTCCCTTTTTTGTTGCAAGAAGATCAATTCAGGTAGATCAAGTCAATTATGCATGTTGCATATCAAGCTTTCCTAGCTGGTCAGAAGGGAGAAGGTAAATGAATCTCATCTATAGTATGCAAAAATGTGCTAATGTTGCACAATTAAAGAACGAAGAAAAAGATGATATGAAAATAGAAAAGCAAAAATAGTTTTTCAAATAGTGCAAGAGAAATTGTCATAAAGAATTGTCTGAAACTTGTTGCAAAAGAGGTTGGAATGGTTGTTGCAGAGGCCTCTACACCTAAAATAGATTCTATTAATCTTGTTCAAAATTTAGAATGGGCATTTACCATCGTATGCGGCTATGATCCATCTTCTCATAAGAAGTGTGTGTTTGTAGTATACTCAGATGTTTGGTACTTTGATAGCGGGGAAACCAAACATATTACCTCACAACGTAGTTTCTTTGGCTCACTTGAGCTTGTGGCTATAGGGAATACAACCACATGCACTAATGACTTCTCTTATCTTGTAATGCGATTTGGTAAGATCATTTTGACTACTACTCATGGATTTCTTTCACATTGTCAGATGCTTTATATGGACTAGGATCAAGAGACATCTGTTACTAGTTTCGGCATTATCCAAGATTGGTTTGGTTGTCAAATTTGTTGATGACAAATGTACAGTGCATGATCTCTCGAATGGAGATATCATTATTGCTTCTGGAATTTTATGCCATGGGTTGTATATTCTCATAGTTTATGCAAAATTTGTGAATGATTCAGCATGTGCAGTTCAAGATTTTCACGCTATCTCATATGGAAAGCTTTGGCACATTAGGGAAAAAAATGAACCTTGCATGGGCCTTTTGGATTAAGGAGTGATTAGTGATGGACCAATTAGAAAAGGGTGGTGGACATGGTCTATAGCCTATAAATTACTAGGTTGAGGGGGTAAGAGGGGACATGATTCCCCTATGTTCAAGTTTTGCCTCTAGAGAGAGAAAGGAATCTTGTAACTTGCCTGGGCCCAAAAATTAAAAATGATCAATAAGTTTTAAAACTCATCATTACACCATTCAATGGCCCGCCAACCACTTTTCAGGATAAAAATAGTGCTATTTTTTACTTCTAAATAAAATCACTACATGAACTAACCTGAAACAAGTGACTTTTTACAAAATAACTCAAATTCAACTTTCTCCCTCCAAAACTTCACACTTTCATACCCAAGTCCCAAAACGTCATCTCTTTCCACTACTTTCTCTCCTTGGCACACCATTGAAGCTCCTATGTCTACATTTCTTTCTCTGTGCATCTTCCTCTTTGAATTCCTACTGTCACTTTCATAGCTTGAACTCCAATGGAGAAACCTAAATCTTATAGGTGTCCAAAAGATGAGGTTATTGCATTAAGATGTCACAATATCAAAGCTGTAGAAGGAAATTGGTTAGAAAATGAGTTCTACAAAGATGCATGGTGTGCATGCAATCGTCTCGTGTTGCCCCTCATCGTGTAAGAGATTGTGGAAACTTGGATGTTCATTGGAAAGGGAAGCTATTGGACTTCAAAAAGCTCAAAAATGGTGAAACAGTTGCCAGTGTACAACATATTTTTACAATGTCAAGCATGAAATTGGAAAACTCAAACAAAATGAGATATCCTATCAATTGTAAGTATTAGTCATTGATTCTTGTTATAATTTCTTAATATACCTTATTCAGATGTGTATTTTTTTTTTGCAGACATATTTCCTTCTACCTTGGTGGAGGAAAAATCACTTCATAGTCTTACAGGTACTTTCCAAGCATTGCATGCAGATGTTGGATCACTAGTCTTTCCACAAGCCCGTCCTGCTCAGCTTTTATGTGAGAGAGTTTTCTTTTACACACGTACATATGTTGTAACCTCTTCATCAAATGATTTTGGCAGGTTAGAGATGATTAAGGTAGATTCTCTTTTCAAGCTCGAGTGGTCACAACTTGATATATGGACCTTCACATCTTTGAAGCATAAGATGGTGATGGACATACATAACTCTTTGAAATTCACAAGAGTGTCTAGATCTGTAGGATTGCATTGGTGTGTTCTTGTTTATTATTTTGTACATCTATTTCAGATATTCACAATTCTAGAGACTTCAACAATGTTCATGTTAAAAAATATCACATATGAGAAGGTGGAGGGTTTACTAGGTGAAAATTTGGGACTTGTAGAAGGATGCACCAAAGGGGATAGATATCTTTGTAAAATTGGTGCAACAGGCATAGGATTTTGATATTTGAAACACCGTACTTCATTGTACATTAGATTCTATTATGATCATTGGATGTGTAAACTTGGTGAATGGATACCATTACAAAGTTCTTTAGGTTTTTCAATTTCATTTGAAATTAAGATAAATCTACCCAACAATGAGATGGAAGTTATATGAGTGAATCATCATTGGACGCTTGGCAATGTGAGAGAACATCTAGTAATAATGGGATTTGAGGATCTGGATCAAATGAAGTTCAAAATACAAGGGCATAAGGTAAACAATTTATGGTACTTTTTCTTTTATTTTTTTAAATTATTATATTCAAATATGATATTATAAAGTCTTTTCTTTGTCTATAGATTGGCAAAAGGTTGGACGATAAAATTAAAGTCCTTCTTGAATGGAGTGTAGATGGAACTCAACTTTCATTCTCATAGCTCAAGAACTATTTGAGTACTGGAGTTTACACATAAACCCTTTTCCATTCATAATCCTTCCTCTACTACAATGTAATGCACATGCCAAAAATGAAATATGTAAAACTTTTTGATCTCAATATGATTTACAAATTGTCAAATCTTTGATTTTTGCCATGGCATTATATATTTATTTTTTTATTATTATTTTTATTTTTTTTACTGTGTAGATGTGGTATGTCTTATTATGTTAAATTATTATCTGTTCAATATTTTTTATGAGCCCTTTTTTTGAGTGTTCTGTGCATGATTCTTTTACTTGTAGGTATTATTTTTACCTTTAAATGGGTCCCACTCACTTGAAAATATTGAAACTACTACAAAAGCAAGTCTAATTCTCTCATTTCTCACTTTTGTAACCAAGAAGAACTGGAATCACTCCAAGAGCATGCAATCCATAGCAATCATGCTACCCTTACGTGCAATGGCTGCCTCAACCTCTACTACCCCCTCTCCAAACGTCCTCGAGAACTCTTCAATGAGTTTTTTGAATCAATTCAATACAAAGGTCAAACACACTTTTATGACCTTGTCTCTAGAGTTCATGATCTGGACAAGACAATTCAACTCAACTCTGATGTGCTCAAGGAAATCATAGATTTCCTTGAGTACTACATCTTGCACTTTTCCATATATATATCCCACTTTATGAGGGTAAGTGGGTCACATGTGATCTTTTGCTCTACATTCCTAAAGGTGATGAAGCTTTCATGAAGCACCTTAAGCGCTTCATGGCAATCGCCGACCATGCATGGCATTTGTTGGATGAAATAGTGCCTTTGATAAAACAACTTAACAAAAAGAAGAGGATCGGTACTAGGTTCTTTTCCTACATTTCCACAATAGTATTTATCATCAATGATGAGCCAAAGATTGCACCCATGGATCTCCCCAACCTTGCCACAAGGTATTTGTTCATGAAAAAAATGGGCCTCAACTAGAGGTCATAAACTTAGCCAAGGAGAGCAGCATAGTCCAGCGGGAGTTCCTTGGAGGTGTGGAGGACAAAATGTGTGAGAAATCAAGCATGGAAGAGCCTCCACCATCAAATCTCAACCCCTCTGAGACAACATTAACAGGGGTGGAAATTGAATATCTCTCCATCATCATTGTGGATGGAGAGGAGCTTATTTTTGTTCATGATATTGAGAAGGCATTCGGACTCCGTCTGGATGAATGCCTAAGTCTTTTCTTCACTATGTCAGATGTTCCACTTGATAACACATCTGATCTACCTGAAACGAAAGCTATCCCACTTGATGATTCTGTGGGAGACACCATAGCGATGGTTTGTGAGGATATTTTAACAAATGATAACAATTATACTACAGAGGAAGAGTTCAATGTAGCACAATAGAGAATAGTGAAGAACAAAGTACCTACATCCCTAGTAGCAGAGCAGAGTGGGATGGCCCACTCTAGCATAGATCTTGATGCCCGTAAAAGAGGGGAGGAATAACAAAAGATTCACGACATAAGTGGTTATTAAAGAATTGAATAATTTAATTTAATAAGATTGGAGCTTGAATTATCATTTTCTTGCTTAATAGGAGCCATTGAAGTGGACAATTTTGTGAAGGTCTAGTGGGGATCGATCTTTTCATGGAAGTGGCTCATCCTTGGCAAGGTACATTGGAAAGTTTCCAAAGGATGATTTTGTAATTATTCATAAAGATTATAGTCCGGATCGGCACTTCACTACTTGATGCTTAAAGGCCTTGAGCAAAGTTTTGTGTTTGAGTTTATCCAAGGCACTGATTGTGTCATTTTGGTTAGACAATCTTTAGTTTTAAGAGGAAAGGTACTAGGACAAATAGGTATTGCCATGGGTCTTGCAATGCAAGAACCCAATGCAATTTCTAGATCTTTATTAACCTACCAGTTGCCAAAATCTCTCCAAAGGAGAAAGAAAATCGTTGAGAAATTGAAAGCAATTGTGAACTGATGTAACATTTTGGATAAATCAAATTTGTGTTTTCCATATGTTGTATTTTCCATTGTAAATTATGAAATGTTATCCACACTTTGTGTTGAATCAAGAGCTTTTTTATCTTTTCTATGTGCATGTAATGGCCAATGTGTGCTAAAATAGTCTTCAAAATGCCAAAAAATCCCCAGCCACAAAAACGTGGGATTCAGGCCTGCAAAAACTTTACAGGCTTCAATCCCTCATTTTTGTAGATGGGGCTTTTTTGGCATTTTGAAGACTAATGGAAGGCCATGTATGATAAATACATTCATTAGGAGGTAAAGTATAGGGGTAATGAGGCCAGCAAGTACCCACTCAAGACCTAGGTAGTCCTTATGGATATAGTCTGCTTACTAATGTGCCTTATTTACCATGGCCAAGTCATTAATTAACCCCACCCAAGTCATTAAAATACATGAATAGGCTTACACAAGCTAAATAATGCAAAAAAAAAGCCACAAAAATGCAAGATTCAAGCCTACAAAATTTTTGCAGACCCGAGTCTTGTGTTTCTATGGTGGGGGGTTTTTTTTGGCATTTTTAAGTGTATTTGATGACTTTTTTAGGTAAATACCTTCATATGGAGTCAAAAACAAGAGCTAATGAGGCCAAGAAGAATCCAATGAAACCCTAGATAGTCCATAATAAACTAAATGAAGTCAAAAGTAATAATCTTCGAACAATAGTAGAAAGCCAGAAAGAGAAAGAGAAAAAAATAGAGAATAAGTGAAGACAAAATGTCCACCTGACACTTTTGTATATGTTCTTTAATAAAAATATAGTGTCTTGGTTAGCGATAGATTGTAAGTTCGACCACATTTGGAAAACCTAAGAAATTATATGTTCGTGCCCTCCTATGCACTATGTTTTCTATGTATTCTAGAGTCTCTCTCTAGAGTATTGTGTGGGGCATTTGGAGCTCCATTTTGTACTTTTAGGGTATCATCATGGAGCTCATGAGAAGAGAGTCCATTGTGATCCATCACCATTGAAATACTTCACTAGTATCATAGCATTTCAAGGCAAAAGTTTTGCTCCTTTTGTGCGAGCAAAGTGAGAACGTGCCTACCTCAAGGCTTTTACGAAGGTGTATGGCTAAGCCACGATCAAGGCATTGAACTTCGCACACCTTGTCATCTGAGTCACCGAAGTCACCATTGGCATCATTGGCTGTGCGCAATGGAGGATCTCAATGATCAATAAAGATAAAGGTTTCTAGTACTTCCAGGAAGGTCACCCATCCAAGTTTATTCCCCCCAGAGCTCACTTAATCAACAATCTCTTGCCTTAAAGCTACACTCTTATGGTGCTTGAGAAAGGAAAAAGAAATAAGGTTCACATTCCCTTGAACATGTTTTGGAATCTCAAAGCTTCATTCTTAGCTTTCAAAGCCTATTTTGAAGCATTTTTGGGGTGATTCGTGGAGTCATTTTGGAGTACTTTCACACATAGTTCTCATTAGACAGGTTCAAGAACATCATGAAGGGTGCTCTTTTGTACTTATCCCACAAAAAATATTCATCTTTGGGGTTGTGTTTTCAGCCACACTAGTAAATCTATACCTTTCTTGAAATGTTTTTCAGTTCTAGTGGGAGTAGCCATCGCAAATTTATGCAGGTTACTACGCCTAAAGAACAGATTTGGCAAACACTTGCAAGTGTTTTGGGCTAGTGTTTGGGCCTTGAATTCAACCTTTCAATGCCAATTTACTGCATTTTTTGAGTGCATACACACTATGTACGCTTCTGTGGATATCGATTATGTACGTCCATGTGGCCATTGTTATAGAAAATACATATTTGCATAAAGCCTTTGGCATTGATAAAGAGGGTCATGGTGAGGTTTTCTTAACTGGTAGACACCCAGATGTCGAGGTCTCTTTGCTGATGCATGTGGAAGACTTACCCAACCTCACTATAGGAGATGTATGATATTTGTTCATAGGTGCTTGGTAGGCCAAATTGGCTTCTTTCAATTAAATGGTTATATGTAGTGGAGTCAGTGATTTACCATGTAGGTTCACATGTTAGTAATTGCGATTTAGTGATTTTTTTTGATATTGGTCAATTCATTTTGTAGAGGAGACTCTAGAATTTTTTTTCCAAATTTCAATTTTTCAACTATACAGTGGTCAATTTTACTCCTTGACACACCTATTCATGTGAGCACATACATTCTCACATAATCATTTTTAATATATTTTTCTTCGGAGATTCTATTGAATGTTTCCTTGAATCTGACACTCATTCATCCTTTTTTGAGCCAAAGTGATGTTTGGACTATTCTAGCTCCATTATCCTTCTAGTTAGTTCTCTAAGATCATGGCATTAGAGATCTGAGGCACATCTGGTGGATCGAGGTCTAGTGCCGGTGTTCCCAAGAGGAGCTACAAATTGTCGGGCAAAGGCCATTTTGAGATCCAAAACTTTGATGGCACAAACTTTCCTCTATGGAAGAATTAGATTAAGGATTTGTTGACTTAGGGGAGACAATGGAAGCTAGTAACTAGACTCTCAAAGAAGCTTGCTAACATGGATGAAGATGATTAGGATGAGTTGGATAAAATGTCTAGGTCTACCATTCAATTGCACTTGGGAGATAATGTCAACTTTACAATATTGGACTATGAAAGTGCAGAGGAACTTTGGAAGAAGTTATGCAACACATATGAAAAAGAAACATCATCAAATAAAGTGTATCTAATGAGAATGTTATATGACCTTCACATGAAGGAAATAGATAGTGTTGTTGCTTATTTAAATTATTTTGATGCTATATTCTCTCAATTACATGCTCAAAAAATGGAGACAGATAATGAAATGAAAGCAGTCTTGTTGCTATGCACCTTGCCATCATCATGGGATACGTTCTACACAGCTATTAGCAATAGTGCACATGGTGGTAATTTGGCCTATGATGACATATGTGGAGCAATCTTGTGTGGGGAGATTTATAGGAAATCTATGGTTGACAGTTAGAGTGGAGATGCATATAATGTTTGTGATTCTTACCAAGGAAAGAATGAGCAATGTTATAGGAGAAAGAACAAGGAAAAGAATGGTCCATAGAATAAGGGTATAAGTAAATCAAGGAGGAGGGATATCGATGCCATTATTGTCATAAGAAGGGAAACATGAAGAAATACTACTATGCATTAAAGAATGCTAAAGGTAAAAGAGAGAATGTTGATGGGCATGTTAAAAAACTACCTACACCATCTACTTCAATTGTGAAGATTGAAGAAATCAATGCTATTTTTGATGATGTTGATGTGTTGACACTTGAAAGTATTGTCCCTACTGATGCACTTATGGCTTATTCTCTTTTCCCCGATGTGGCTACTAGATTTGGGTGCTTGTTGCCATGTGACACCACATAGAGAATGGTTCTCTACTTATGCAACAAAGTCTCTTGGTACTGTGAGATTTGGTGACTCTTACTAGTGTGACATTTTCAGGATTAGAGATGTGATTGTGCAGTCCATTGATGGTTCAAAATTTACTATGCATAATGTATGCAAGAGAATGAGGATTAGGACCACCATGTGCTAGAGAGATGACCCTACTCCCAACCATATGCCTCTATATATATCTCTCTCTTGGGGACTACCTTCTTGGATATGTGGATTCTAACTGAGTCATGTAGCTGTATGTGCATTATGTCCCAGTTAACTATAGTTAATTCAAGTGGATGCTTCTAGAAGGCTATAGAGCTCTTTGGGCGAAATACTCTCCTCATGTACCCCATGGGGGTTGAACCCAATACCTCCTCCTTCACACCCTTTAGACTTAACCACTAAGCTAAATGGATCACTTGTTTACAAGAGCACATGACATGCTACATAAGTCTAGTCTTGAGTTCTTTGGTCATACACACAGGTGACCAAACGATGTCCAATTTCAAATCTATCTGAACCATTGAACACTTGGATCATAGAATTACTTTATTACATTCTTCTCCCCTTGGAAAACATTCTTGTCCTCAAAAATAGAGCTATATAAATACTCTAGGCAACCCTCAAGCCTCATGTTCTAAAACTAGAAGAACATGTCTCATCTCTTTGGTGGGATCCCTACCCCAATGATTCAGAACACCATTTTGCTTTGTAATTTGATAAATTGATCAAAGTAAAAAGCATTGAATGAATAATAAGGGTGGATCTAAAAACATCCATGGCTAATTCACTATTTTACTAGGTGCAATCTGGCTATGAACATGTGAACTATGTGGATTCCAATTACTACTCCATTTCTTGGCATAAGTAGTTTATAGACTTAGTAACTAAGGCGAGATTCTTATCCCTATCAGAGTTTAAGAACTCTTTATTCACTTGACTTTGATTTGGAAAACTAGAAGTTTAGTTGACCCAAACATCTAACCTGGATGTTTGTACAATGGTTTAATCCCAACCAATAGTTACTTGATTCTTTCATGTGGTTTGAGGACTACTTTGTCCTAATGGGCTTGCAAATCTTATGTAACATGTAGGGAGAAAGACTGCTAATCACTTTTGGTCAATCATACTTTACCTTGAACAAGTCAAATTCAAAATGAAAATTTTCCAACTAAGGACACGTTTCTCAAAGACCTTAGATAAAAGTTCTCGAGAATTGTCAATCTTATGAGCAATTCCTAATTTCTCTATTCTAGAGAGCACTGGACTCTAGAAAGTCATTAGAGTTATGCTAGAGAACTAGAAGCAAACTCAAATGAATAAGTCAACTCACACTTAGCATCTTTTGAAGATTAAAAGAGGTTCTTGTACAAAACATCTATCTCAGATGTTTAATTTAGTTACTTGGTTCTAGCCAGCTAACCCTCAACTTTTGCAAAAAGAATCAGATACCATATCTGAGTCAAATCCAAAAGATTCAAAAAGTGGAAAGAAAGAACTAAAAGTCTGTACAACTAGTTCAAACTTTTAAGATATTTGTTGTGAGTCAAACTCTACATGACTCAATGCTTTAACTATTCAAAGGTTTTTTTTAACAAGGTATTAATGCATTCTATCTATCTTTAAGAGAAAGAGACTAGATTCTCAAAAAGATTCTTGGAGTAAAGCTAAAAATCATCGAATCACAAGATACTAGTGTGGTATCCCACATCAGTGTGTCAACCTGCTAAGGTTCTATTGATGAGTTTTTACTCAAATAATGCTTCACTTGAGACTAATTTCTTTGTTTATTTTCAATCTTTATGACTACCTATTGGGAATGAAATTCTTGTGCATTACTTTGAGTCAAAGGATTGAATTTACCAAGTTACACTAGGAAATTTTTAGTCTAAGCCTTAGTTGAAGGGATCAATTCAATGTCAAATTCATTACTTCTTGATAAATTTACCAAATACTCCTTAATAAAAAACACTTTATCTTGAAGTGTTCCATAAAATAATAACAAGCCTTTGTTCTATTTGAAAAGAAGATCCTGGAATTTAGTTACTTTGTATCTTCATATTTACTTAATCTTGAAGTATCTTGAGATCTGTATAATATCCTCCTTGAATTTAACCTTCTCCTTTGAAGTTTTAATTCCCTTGAGGATCAAATCTAACTTCAAGGTTCATTCTAGGACTAAAAGATAATTATCGTCCCATGGTCTGATGTCCAATACCATCTTTCCTACATCAATCTGAGTATGAAATATGGTGTTCCATACCACCTTATTTTATATTCACATTGATGTGAGTGATATTTATCTTGAAGTCTAAACATAACTTGATAGAGTACCTTCCCACTTCATTTCTTTAAAATAATTTTGAAGTTTTAAGCATTACCTCTAGCTTGATATTCTAGGTTTTAATTCCTTCTCATGATCATTTCCCGATCTTGTTGCTTTTATCTTGGAAAGTTGAAAACCTTTGGATAGAACATCCATTGTTCTTTTCTAGAGTTTTCAAAAGAAAACTAGTGGTAATTCCAAGTCTGTGAATTTCTCAAATTCAAGTCCAGTTGGTTATAATTGAACAATTTGTAGTGACAAGAGCTTTTAACTTCTTGTCTTTAGATTCTTTTCTTACTAAAGCTTTAAGTAGCTACCTCGTGAATTTTTTAGGAATCTCTCTACTGCTTAAGTCTAAGCATCCACTCATGCTTTTTGGATTTTACCAAAATCCCTTTAAGGATAAGTAAACATTATTTTTTACCTTCCATAGACTAAATTATTGTTATCACAATTGCAAACTATATACTTGGAACTTTTACTCTCTTCAGACTTGGAAAAACTTACTCATTTCACACTTGCAACTAGATAAATGGAACTTGGGTAAAAGTTCCCGAAAGGAATTTGTTTGCCAATACCTAAGAAAACTTCAAAGTACTTCCAATCAAAATTTCTTGGGCAAACCTTGCCAAGCTTGATCAAGTCTTGTTGATTGTGTGATAAAATAAAGAGTAAGTCTTTAACTTTTAAGATCTCTTGAACTATCGAAAGCTTCTTTGCTTACCCATGGGGTTTTGGAGATCTTTCCCTCAACTAAATTCTAAGCATATATTAATGCCTTTCAAATTCTAAAGCTAAGAATCTTATCAATATGGATACATCACTATGTTATATCAACCATTGGACTTTAAGTACCACTATGAGTGGTTTAGGACTTCTTGGGAACTACTTATTGTCTAACTAGCTTGAAGAATTCCATTCTCACTATTAGGGAGAAATTTATTTTTCAAAAACTTGAGATTCCTTTTACATAATAAAATAGCATGAGCAAATGATTCATCTAGCAAAATTTTGCATTATGTAAATGATCTTTGAAAGAAATTCTTGATTTTTGGACAAGACTCTCAAAGCATTATTGTTGGAACTGTATTCATATCTATAGTATTGAACTAAAGGATCATCATAGGACATGTTTCTTGTTGATATATTCAGGTAGTGATGTGTGTGAACACACTAGGACTGCTGGGGTACTTTTTTCCCTCTTTAGGAGGTTTTTTTTCCCCCAGCTTGTATATACGCTTATTGTCCTAATGGGCTACTTATCTTTGTACATTCTCTAGTAATACATTAAGTCTTGTGTGTTGTGCTCCAAGCTTCTTCTTCTTCCTTGTGCTGTTCGTGTGCTTCCACAGATGTCTAACTCCAAGAATTGGTATCAGAGCAGTTCATCGCTTCATCTCGGGCATCATCATCACCTCTCCGGTTGCAGTCTCAGAATCGCATGAATTTTGGTGAGCATACTCAAGTTGTTTCAGAGATCAAAATAGCTTTGCTATGTGGTTCCGAAATCACGATCTTAGCTCATTTCGACCTCCAAATGCACTATCGCAGCGCTTGTGTAGGTTATTTCATCTTTTTTTGCCAAAGGTATATACCAGTTTTGGTTCGCCAATATAAGCATCTCAAAGTCTGCTACAGGTTTAGCAGAATTCATTTGGGCAGTTCTGTTCAATGTTTTGAGATACAGTCAATTTTTTGCATCAAGGTATTTTAGTCACTGACCATTTTGGAAAGCAGTGATGTATTCCGTATGTTGGCTGTTGAGGATAAGTTGGATGGTAGCAACTACCCATTATGGGCTCATATGATGCAACATGTATTGGTTGCAAAAGGATTGTGAAACATTGTGCAGGGTGTTGAAAGATGTCCTGTTACACCTGCAAATACAAGTGTTGGAGCTGATGGAGATGGTATCGAAGATGGGGATATTCTGCAAATTCTTGTTCATGCTATGGTTTTTGCTGCACCTACTGCAGAGCAAATTTGTTGGGATGGCAGAGATGCTCAGGCACATGCATTGATAGCTTTGTCTATCAAACGTGCCATTATTCCTCACATTTGCTCCTGCATAATAGCTAAGGATGCTTGGGATACACTTATCACATTGTACCAAGCTAGGAATGAGGCTCGTGTTGCTTACCTCCGAAAACAATTGGAGACTAAGCACATGAATGAAGGTGATTCTATGGACAGTTTTGTCACAAAGATCAAGGATTTGAAAGAACAATATATTTCTGCTGATGAGGTTATACCAGATAGCTCACTTGTGCAGACCGTTCTGAATGGTCTTCCTAATTCATATCATAGTTTTGCTTCTACTCTTCGGTTGATGATGAAAGGCAATCCAAATTCCTTGTCATTTGAGGAGTTAGTCTCTGTTCTGTTACAGGAAGATCAATCCAGGCAGAATAGGTCCATTATGCATGTTGCAGATCAAGCTTTCCTGCCTAGTCAGAAGGGCAAAGGAAAATGGAGCTCTTCAACTAGTAAGCAAAAATCTGCTAATTCTGCATAAACGAAGAGGGAAGACAAAGATGAAAAGAAATCAGAAAAGTAGAAATTGTTTTGCCAGTACTGTAAAGGAAATGATCATATCATTAAGAACTGTCAAAAACTCTCTGCTAAAGAGGAAAAGAAGAAAGAGGTTGGAATGGTTGTTGCAAAGGCCTGTACACCAAAAACAGAGTTTGCTAATCTTGTGCAGGAAGAAGAATGAGTGTTTACTATTGTTTGCAGTTTTGACCCATCTTCTCATGAGTAGTGCATGTCTGCAGTAGACTCAGATGTTTGGTACTTTGACAATGGGGTGACTAAACATATTACCTCACAACGCAGTTTCTTCTCTTCACTCGAGCCTGCTCCTATAGGGAATACTGTTACATGCTCCAACAACTCCTCTTATCCTGTTATGGGAGTTGGTAAGATCATTTTGACTACTACTGATGGTAGTTCTTTCACTTTGTCAGATGCTTTGTTTGTGCCAGGGATCAAGAAGAATATGTTATCAGTTTTTGCATTAGCCAAGATTGGGTTGGTTGTGAAATGTTTTGATGACAGATGTACAGTTCATGATCTGTCAAATGGCGATGTTATTATTGCTTCTGGCATTTCATGTCGTGGGCTGTATAAGCTCATAGACTATGAAAGATCTGTGAATGATTCGGCATGTGCAGTACATGATTCTTAGGCTATGTCAGATGCAAAGCTTTGGTCATCTGAATTTTGCTAGTTTGCTATGCCTATAGAAATTTGATATGGTGTCTTCTTTGCCCAAGCTTGAGGCACCCAAAAAACATGTATGTAAAGGCTGTATTTTGGGAAAAATGCAGCATTCCTCCTTTCCAAAAGATGGTTTAGTTCGGGCTACGTAGAAATTGCAGCTTGTACATAGTGATGTTTGTGGTCCTATGTAGACATCTTCTTTTGGAAATTACCTTTACTTCGTGACTTCCATTGATGATTTTTCCAGGCATGCATGGGTATATCCACTCAAAGCAAAGTCCAAAGTGTTTATGTGCTTCAAACAGTTTTTGGTTTTGGCTGAAAATCTGTCACCGTGTAAGATGGGCACCCTCCATTTTGATCGAGGGGAGGAATATATGTATTCTAATTTTAATGCATTTCTGGCTGAATGTGGGATAAAACACTAGTGTATAGTGCCATATACACCTCAACAAAATGGATTTGTTGAACAGAAGAATAGGTCACTCATGGAGATGGCGAGGTATATGGTCAAGAGCCAGGCTTTACCACACAGTTTCTGGCTTGAGGCTGTCATGTGTGCAGCATATGTACTTAACAGGTGTCCCACTAAACTGCTGCATTCTATCACTCCATATGAGGCTTGGCATGATCGCAAGCCATCTGTTGCCCATGTGCATGATTTGGTTGTCTGGCATATGCATTAGTGCCTAAACAACATCGCAAAAAATTGGATGATAGAGCAGTAAAATGTATTTTTGTTGGGTACAATTCTGAAAAAAGGCTATCATCTATATCATCCAGAGGCTAAATGCATTCTGGTTATCCGTGATGTTGTTTTTGTAGAAGATGCTATTCAGCCATCGCTTTCATGTACTAAGGAGACATCTATTAGCTCAAAAGACATGTATGATACTTTGTTGCCTCTTTTTACAGGTGGACAATCTAGTGCTGGTCCTAATGAGGCAACTTCTCAACCTTTGTAGGTTTCATGTAATGATGCAGATTATTCCATTTCTAATGTAGATTTACATGATGCACTTGTTGATGAGAGAGCTGATATTGAGCAAGCAAAAACTATGCCAAAATGGCTGGTGTAGACTTTGAGTGACAACAAATTAGATGCACCTCTGTCATATCGTACTCGGTTAGCCTCTCATAGTGCCTCTTTTGCATCAAATTGCTATGCTATGGCTGCCTCTAGTCTCTGTGATGAGACTGAACCTGTTTCGTTTGATGAAGCACAAAATTCTGAACATTGGATGGCTACAATGCAATTTGAATATGATGCTATCACGAAAAATGGTACGTGGTCTTTATGTGACTTGCCTCCTGGCAAGAAGGCCATTGGCACAAAGTGGGTATACAAGATGAAGCGTAAACTTGATGGAATAGTTGACAGGTATAAGGCTAGGCTTGTTGCAAAGGGTTATGCGCAGGAAAGAGGCATTGATTTTGATGAGATCTTTGCATCTACTTGCCGAATGACTACTTTTCGTAGCATCTCTGCACTTGCAGATCATTATGGTTGGAATGTGCATCAGTGTCCAAAACAACATTTCTGAATGGTGACTTGCATGAAGAAGTGTATGTTTTCCAGCCCCGTGGCTTTGTGCAAAAAGGGCATGAGAACCAGGTGTGTAGGTTAGAGAAGGAATTGCTTTCTTGCATATAGATCTTACAGACAAGATCTATATGGAACAATGAGAGGGTTATGTATTTCTATGCAAAGAAAGTCTAGTTTGTATTTGATATGAATGATTTGGGGGATCTCGAACATATTCTTGCATATAGATGTGAAAAGTGCTTTCTTGCATATAGATCTTACAGACAAGATCTATATGGAACAATGAGAGGGTTATGTATTTCTATGCAAAGAAAGTCTAGTTTGTATTTGATATGAATGATTTGGGGGATCTCGAACATATTCTTGGCATGTGCATTACTTTTGATAAGAAAAAAAATATGCATATACTTGTGTCAAAGTGGGTACATATCCAAAGTACTTCACAGTTTCAATATGCAGGGTGGAAAGGCATTGAGTACACATATGTGAAATTGAGCAAGGATGATTCCCCCAAATCAAATGAGGAAAAGAAATTCATGACCAAAATTCCTTATCAGTGTGCTACTGGTAGTCTCATGCATGCTATGATAGCTACAAGGCCAGACATTGCATTTGCAATGGGAGTTGTGATACCAAAAAGGAACCAAAAGAAAGGGGAATCTTATGACAATGAAGAACAAACAAAAAAGGTGGTAATTACTAAGGATGAGGGAGAAGAAAGGCATATTGTCATAGCAGATGACATTACAAATCAAGAAGAGCAAGCATTGGTCAAATTGGTTAAAGAGTGTAGGGATGTGTTTGCATACAATTACAAGGATTTGAAAGGTATAAATCCAAAAATTTGTGAACACAAGATTCCTTCACTCCAAATGCAAAACCTAGCAAACAGAGACAGTATACATTTAATGTTAAATACTCTACCAAGATAAAGGAGGAGATTGATAAATTATTGGATGCCATTTTCATTTATGAAATTGAGTATACTGAATGGATATCTCCTATAGTTGTTGTTCCCAAGAAGAATGGAAAACTTAGGGTTTGTATTAACTTGAAAAAAGTTAATGCATCAACTATAAGGGATATTTACCCATTGCCAATAACTGATCATCTCTTGGAGAGAGTAGTTGGAAAGGAGGTTTACAATTTCTTGGATGGATTTTTTGGATCAAACCAAGTTCCTATTGCTTTGGAAGATCAACACAAGATAGCATTTTCCACTGAATGGGGAATATATGCATTTAAGGTCATGTTGTTTGGGTTAACTAATGCACCAGCCACATTTCAGAGGTTAATGTGTCATGTGTTCAAAGATTTTCTGGGAACCATGGTGGAGATTTATGTAGATGATCTATGTACTTTTTCAAAAAGACAAAATCATCTACAAGACTTGGAGAACATATTCTAGAAATGTAGAAACTACACAGTGTGTTTGAATCCTGTAAAATGTGTCTTCTTTGTCAGGCAAGGAAGAATGTTAGGCCACATAGTTTCCAAAAATGGGATCTCCACTGATGAGAGTAAAATTAAAGCTATTGTGGACCTACCTAAGCCAACTAATGTGAAGGAACTCCAAACCTTGATGGGCCGCTGTGGATACTATAGGAAATTTATGCATAAATTTGCAGATATTGCAAAACCTCTTTATGCACTAATTACAAAGTTTGAATGGAGCCAAGAATGTGATAAAGCCTTTGAAACCCTAAAACTTGTTTGCTTACAGTACCCATTTTGAAAAACCCACAGTGGGATCAAATTTTTTATGTCCATGTTGATGCCTCTAACTTTGCTTTAGGATGTGTTCTTGCACAACCTATTGAAGGAAGCAAATTGGATTTTCCAATTTCTTATGCTAGTAGGCAATTGAAACAAGCTGAGAGGAACTATACAACCACTAAGAGGGAGGGACTAGGAATGGTATTTGTTGTAAAAAAGTATAGGCATTATCTTCTAGCCAACAAGTTCAAGTTTTTCTATGGATCACCAAGCACTGTTGTACTTGGTGAATAAACCTTGCCATACAGGAAGAATAGTGAGATGGTTCTTACTTCTCATGGAATTTGATTTTGAAGTGGTAGTGAGGCAAGGGAAAACACATATGAGAGTAGACCATTTGTCTAGGATACAAACCAAAGAACAAGATTATCGTATAGATGATGAGTTTCCAGATGCTTACTTATTCAAGGTATAAAGCCTTCCCAGTTGGGCAATAACATTAGTACCTTTGTTGACTATTGACCTTGTAGGATAGCTAATAGCACAACACATCTTCTACTGCAAAGCAAAAGCTTTGTGTTACTTGCTGGGCACTTATATCATGTGAATCACATTGGTGTTCTAGAATATTGTACTCCAGAAGAGGAGCAAACAAGTTATCTAGAGAAGGCTCATTGTTGGAATCCATGTACACATGCTTTGAGATTGGTCACTCTACATAACTTACCCAGAATGGGTGTCCATTGGCCTACAAAGACACAAGATGTGGAAAGATATATTTCTAAGTGTCCAAAGTGTCAACACCTAGACCATATGGACATTGTGACTCTGTATTGGTTTCAAAGAAACCCTGATTGGAATACACATATAGTTGAGGAATTAAGAAACCCCCAAACACCTGAAACTATGAAACTTAATGCAGACTCTAGAAACTTGAAGGAAATGACCAAGGAATATCTGCTTATAGGAGACTAGTTGTACAAGAAGGGTATAGATGGATATTTGAGAATCTCTGTCCTTGAGGAAAAATACATGGAAATGTTAGAGATGTCCCATTTAGGAGTAGCAGGAGGTCACTTTTCAAGTGAGAGAACTGCTAAACTGATCCTATACTTTGGATTTTGGTGGCCAACTCTTTTTCCAGATGCTAGAACATTTGTAAAAAGGTGTGACATATGTCAGAAAGCAAGTCAACCTAGTAGAAGAGATGATATGCCATTGACACCATTAATTTATGCTAGAGCTTTTAGCAAATGGGGATTAGACTTCATTGGACCAATACATTCTCCAACTAATGCAGAATACATCATTGTAGCCACTGGTTATCTCATTAAGTGGGCAGAAGCAAGGGCTACAAGGAAAAATGATGCTCATACTACAACAAGATTTCTTTATGAGAATATAATCACAAGATTTGGATTACCAATTGAATTGGTAAGTGATAGGGGAACTCATTTCCTTAACCAGGTTATTGGGAACATCATTATTCATAGAAAATCAGCCCCTTATCATCCTCAAGAAAATGGATTGGTAGAAAGTACAAACAAAGTACTTTGTATTGTGTTGTCAAAGCTGGTAAATCCAAATAGAACTGATTCAGACCTGCAACTCCATCTTGTGCTATGGGCTTATAGAGTGGCATACAAAAATGCTATTGGTACAACACCCTTTAATTTGGTGTATGGAAAGAATTCCGTTTTTCCATTAGAATTTCTCATACCTACATTGAAGGTGGGAAATGATCTGAAATGTTTTGGACATGAGTTGTCAGAGAGATTTTTGGAGTTAGAGAAGCTAGGAGCTTCAAGACTTCAAGGTGTCATGACCATCTATGCAGATAAGAAGAGGTGGAAGGCATATCATGACATTCATATTAGAGATAAAGATTTGCAAGTAGGAGACTTGGTATTAGCTTACACCTTGAAAGAACACAAGAAGAAACTTCAGAAGTGAGGATATGGACCTTATATCATTCATCAGATAAGCAACAATGGTGTAGTCCAGTTGGCAAACATAGATGGAGAAGTTATGCCAAACTTCATAAGTGGATGTAGAGTGCAGAGATATAATCAACCTTTGACAACCCAGGAGTGGAGGAGATTGCAGCAAGCTAAACATAGAAGACAGGATGAGGTATGAGGCTCAAGAAGATAAGGAAAAAAATGAGAAAATCAAAGAAATCAAAGATAAGGAAAGTGAGAGATCATTTGCCTGTGATTTTGATGAATTTCCAAGAAGAAGAAATTATGGTTTTAATAGACTCAGAGTCACAAGTAAATCTAATTAGTACTGAGTTGCTAAATAGATTAAATGCAAAAATAAAGATGAGTAAAATCCCAATCAAAACCCTAGACGGGCATATAGTTCAAACTTTATCTACACGGACAATTAGAGTTGAATTTGACCAAGAACATATGAATATAGAGTGTGAAGAATGGCCTAATCACATGATGTCTAAAAAAATGATTTTGGGACAACCATGGATGAAACAAGGAAAGTTAATAATGAACTTTGAAAAAATGTCTCTTCATTTAAAATTGAATGACAAAAGAATTTTAATGCCTTTTGCTAGTCATGATAAGCAGGAAACCAATGAGGAGATTCATAGCTTGGAAATGGAGAAATTTCTTTTTCCAATAGAAGCAACTTTGGATCTACATAAGAATGTTTTCCATGACAAAAGCAACTCTCAACATAGGCAAGGAAGACATGAGAAGAAGCAATCAATTTTGAAGCAAGTCTGAGTATGGAAGCCAAAGACAGTTCAGAAGACTCCAAGTCAAAAGACTAAGTGGGTATGGGGACCTAAAGAGATGAAGCAGTGCTCAAAAGAAGTATGTCTCAAAGATTCAAGGAATTTCAAGACACAAAATAAAACCTATTAGATTAGGAAGACTAACCTAGTACTAGTAGCACAACACACAAGTGAAACTCACAATCATTTACAGCCACATAAGTTCTCTAGGAATAGTTGTAGGAAATCTTCTTCATCAGATAACCACCTAGGCATATTGCCTAAGACCTCAGTTTTGCATCATGTTGAGAAATGCATTCCCAGAGTGTGCATGAATAGGGCAACACTACAATATTGTGCATTCACTAGGCACATGAGAGCTTCCCCATGCACTTATCATAACTCTTTTTCTTGGAAAAAGAGTAGGAGGGGAAGAGAGTTCCCTTAGTCATTTGCCTATCTATTAAGACAGAAGCCAAATAAAACAATTGATTCTAGAATTGCCAATAGATCAAGTCCAGGATTATCAATAGATGTAAATGTGTGGTAGAAAAATATTTAGGGAAATATATGAAAAAAACAAAAAAAAATAAAAAAATAGAAAAAAATAAAGGAAAAAAGAAAAAATGGAAAAAAATGTATAGAAAAAGAGTGAAAAAATATAATAAAAATTAAAATGAAGAACAAATTTAGGTAAAATTTTAGAAAAAATAAAGGACATCAAATCTTTATTTCTATGTTTGTCGTTTTCTTTTCCTTTGCAAATTTTGAAGCACAAGCAAGATCTAGGCTAAAATTAGGAAGTTGAAAAATCTTTTGATTTATCAATATCTATTTTTCATTTTGTTGATTAAGTAATTAAATCCTTCCCCAAAGAAGCACAAGAAACAATAGAAATCTTGCTTTGCCTATGATGATCACCTACTTTGAGTCTTGAAAATCATTGATTGTTTGAATTTTGAAGAAAATCTTTTATCCCAAGTTGTTTTGGAGTATCTCTCTTCTTTTCCTTTGAACATGAATCATGGTGTAAAAGTGTGTGTGTGGTGTATTTTTTATTTTACATGATGGTGAATACCAAGGAGCTCACCATTCATGATTTGAAAGCTGAATCAGTGACTGTATTGAGGGGTCATTGGTTCTTGGATACTGAAGCATTAGAAGAGGTCCTTGATGTAGAATCTAATGCTGATCAAGATCTTCTTGAGGTAGAGTAGATAGCCAAAGAACCTAAAGAGACTATCAAAATGATTCGTCAGCACATATTCACAGTGAAGGTGGGAGTCAACAAGTACACAATGCTATGTCAATAATTCAACAAGTACTAGAGGATAACTACCAACTACAAGAGATGGAAGGCTGTGGGACTCCACAAAGTACTAGAAGAACCAATCTCTTTATAGATTTTGACATGGTTTCTCAAGTGATGTCTAGTCTCGTGGAACTTGGCAAAGGAAATGAAGTTTATTTTATGTGCTCTCTGAAAGATAAGGAGGACAAGGATGTGCAAATTATGATCAAGGTAGAGCATATCAGAGCAGCCTTGAAGTTCTATTCAATGGGAATCAAACTAGATGGTAGCTATGCAAGATTTTCAAAGTTTGTTGATTTCAAAGGCAAGAGAAATGAAGAGTTTGCCACTAGAATGTTCTTACAATTCTTTTGCTTCCCTAAGTTGCCTAGATATACTATGCCTCACAAACCACTCACTCTCATCATGCTGAACAATAAGGATAAATCTAAACCCTTTGGAGTTATGGATGTAACACCATACATTCATGAATCGTTGAAGGAAGTTGCAAAGCACTAACAGCACAAGAAATTTATGAATGGAGCCCAATTTTTTACAAGAATCATATATCACATCTTGGGCATGGAAGATCAACTGAACCTAGCACTTGAAGCCCAGTACTTCAGAAGTTTAATGGCAGGTATAAAAATTCCATCTAAAGTTCTTCAGGCAGGAGAATATGGCATTAAAACAGGAATGAGAGGATCAAGAATGAAGAGAAAGATTGTGACTGAAGAGGTGGTGTCTAGTAAGAAAAGAAGAACAGATCCAAGGAAGGTGGAATTGGAACAAGAAGAGGCCATCAAAGAAGAGAATGTAGCTTCTCAAAAGAAAGTGCAAGCTGATACGGAACCACATCCACCTCGGACAAGTAAAGAACAATTATATACTTATTTGACTCAAGGTAGTGACAAGAGAGCTCTATATGAGGCTTCAATATCAAAAGATGTTGGAAAACTACTCAGAAAAGGCCACTTACTAGAAACAAGAAGAAATAGAACATTATGAAGAACTCCATGATCAAATGATGTCTGTAGAGAATGAGGATATGTTTGTCAGAAACGAAGTTGAGTTACTCGCATACTTCAAGGAGTTACAAGGGTCTACAAAGATCATGACCATTGTAGTGGCAAGAAAAAGAGTGCCAAGGAAGACTGTTCAAAAGAAGAAATCAATCAAGAAAGATAAGGGGAACGCAGTGGAACAATCAACTCCACAACTGCTCGCTAAAATTCAACAGGATAATATAGGTGGAAAAGAAAAAGAAACAACTTCAGTAGATCAAACTAGAATGAAGGAAATAGATGCAACATCATCCAGAGAGTCATCTGATTCTGACAATGAGATAGAGAAATTTGTACTAAGAAGTCTAAATTTATATGTACCAAGCACACCAATCAAAGCTTCACATATATTGGAAGTAGATAAACCAACAGAGAAATCAGTTGGACACTCAAAAGGAGTCAAGATTATGGAAGAACATATAGAGAGTGTCAGTCTTGAAAAAGAAAAGAGCAAGTTGAAGGGTAAAGGAAAATTGATAGAAGAAGAGACCACATTGAATGAAGGAGGTTGTGAAAGAATTATAGATACAGGGGCTAAGCCTATATGGACTAAGCCTTCAGAACAATCCTATTGCCAACCATTCATGGAAGAGGCTGAAGCACAAAGGAATGAAGAAAATTAGGTACAAGAGAGGACTGAAGAAGAAGCCCATCAGAAAGAAAAAGAGGTGGATGTGAATAGGAAAATTGAAGAGGTTCTATTATATTTGGGAAAGCAGGCAGAAGAAGAAGAGCAAGTAGATAAACAGGAAATAGTATATGAACCTATGGATGTGGATGATACAATAATAGGAGATGACTACCAAGAAGAAGAGGAAAACCAGGCAGAAGAGAATCAACAAGAACAACAGGGTGAAGAAGAAGCATATGAAGAGGAACATGCAGAAGTAGAATAGACACAAGAAGTCAGAGATGAATGTAAAAAAGTTGAACCTGATAAAGAGGTTGAAGAGGATATAGAAGAAGAAACGAATCAGACTTGAAAATAGATCAAGTGCAAATCTATGAAGAAGCAGAAGAAGATGAGAAAATTAAAGAAGAAAAATAGATTGAACTCAAGCAGTTAGACCTTAGCTATGGCCTGGAAAGGATACCCAAGGACATCAGAAGTGCTTGTAAAATAATCATGGACAATATAGAGCACTTCAGGCCATCAAGTACAAACATGATAATATCAGGTATGGCTGTTGAGTCTGACTTTATAAAAGGAAGCAGAGTCATAGAGGAGCAAAAGAGGGAGAAAGAGAAGATGAGTGAACAAATAAAAGAAATTCAAGAAAAGAATGATATTCTGCTAGAAAGTTTGTCCAATATGGAAGCACAGGAGGTTCAATATCAACACAAAATCAAATTCTTAGAAGAAAAGTGTGCAAAGTAGACTGAACACATCACGAAGGTGGAAGGTGAATTGAAGAGAATGGAGACCAAGAATGGAGACCAACTGAATTCTTATCAAATAATGATCAGAGCTAATGAAGAGATCAACAAGTTATTAATGGATGAAGGAGAGGTAAAGGTGGATAGTCAAGCAACAAGTGTTGATCAAGAAGAGTTGGAAAGACCAAAGAAAGAAGTGCAAAGCTTAAAGGAGGAGCTGAAGGAGACAAAAGATATGGAGAAACAGGCAAGTACACATGCTACAAGTACAATGAGAGGTTACAACAAGCTATACCAGGATATAGCTAAAGAGAGGGAAGAATGGAAGAGTGAAAAAGAGGTATTACATTCAAAGAAGATTGGATTGATGAAAGAAGTATCTGAATTAAAGAAGCAATTAGAAAATCAAGCAGAAAAGGAAAGAGAACAAGTAGAGAAGTCACATGAACAAGCAGCAAAATAGTATCGGACAGAGGAAACCAGAATGTCACCACCACCAAACGATACTTACATAGTAACAGAGGAGAGACAGGTGGAAGACTACTCTGAGGAATTTCTGCAGATGTTGTTAACAAGCAGAGAGTCTAGAATGGAGTTCATTAGAAAAATGCATAATGAGTATGAGGAACAAATAGTGAAATTTGCTTTGGAAAATGGTGTCAGTCTAGATCAACATCATTGGGCAGCTTATGGAATTGGCATTCCATTTTGCATGATCCTAGAAAGCATAAAAAATTATCAAACTGCAAGAGTTGGACTACCACCTAATAGGCACCTAGAATATGAAGAAGACATATCAGTTACAAAATAACTTTTTGAGAAAGCCAATCCAAAGTGGAGAAATACATGGTTGGATACCAAAACGGAATTTAGGAAAATATGGAAAGAGACTCCTTTGCATTTGAAAATTAATCCAACATATTGTCTAGTTGCAAGGAGAAGAGAATGGTGTGACTATTGGAAGAGAAGAAATGAAGGATTGATCCTAGCAAGATGGCTGAAATTTCCTAAAGTGGCAAGACCTAAGAAAGGATCATGGCCAACAAAGAAGTACATGGTAGACACAATAGAGTCTGTCATATCAGCATACAAAGATGTAAATGACCCAGCTTGTATATTAGAAGTGAGAATTATGAGGTTAATCCTTACATGTATAGAGACCTTCACTGACACGGATGTAAGAATATTGAACTACATAGGATTTAATTCACCTACATATGCATTGCTTTTTGACATGAGTGAGACACCTGATAGGATATGTCTCATGGCATATTATAGCAGATTTTTATTTCTAGGAAGCCATTATTTACAGATCTTTGAAGATGCTTTTGATTATAAATTTTTTGAAAGGGAGTCAAAAATTTTTGGAAACCTATCAGTAGTAACCAAGTCAAAATTGACTACCTATGAAGCTGCATATATAGAATACTTGAAGAAGGACGTAATATATAGGCTAGAGGCAACAGTCCAGTGGAGGAAAGCACTTTTGAGATGGTGAATAATTTGAACTTAAAAGAAAGAAAAATCCATGATTTACTTGCACAAGTATACCAGAGGAAAAAGAAGTAAAGGGAAGCTATTGAAGAAAATACTTTTTGTCAATCCACCGCCAAAAATTCTAGGACGGGAAGAAAATGTTAGAATATGATTTTTTTTTGTAAAAAAACCTATTTTTTAGAGAATTTTCAGAAGCTCTTCAAGCACATTTTTTTAGATTAGAAGTTAAAAGGACCAAATTTCAAGTGTGAAAAGGGACACTTGAAAAAGTATAAAAGACAAAATATTGTATTTTGTAGGGTTTTCTATCATTTGACATGTGGATGAAGAGCTTTAGTTTGAAAGTCGTATCTCTCTTTTCTTTGAGTGTTCATGATTGATTCATGAGTCTTTTTCATCTGTTATCCATGTAATTTGCTGATTTAACTTGTGTATTACTGAGTGGAGTTTGTAAGGAGAGGTGATTATCAGTATATTGACTGATTAGATGCATGAGATCATTGCTGGAAATGGAAATTCTAAGTTTTATTAGAATCACGATTGTCTTATTTGGGTGATATAGGTACTGAAATTTATTTTTGAGTTCATGCTTGTAATCTACAGGAAAAATGCCATGCTTTAGGCACAAGAATCATTGAAAAAGCTATTGATTAGCTCAAGATACAAGAAACCCTAGTTTTCCTACTCCTTTTTCAAGTTCTTCTCAGAAATCAGAATTGTTTTTACATTTTCTTGGATTCCATTAACTAGAAGAGGTTGTGGTATTAGTATACTTCTTGGATTGAAAAATTTAAAATGTGAGAGTTAATCCTTTATGCTATGATGATTGGAGGGGACAAATCCAAAGGATAACAAACACCCTTGGCCCATAAAGCCAAGATAGTAGAACTTTTAGTCATGGAGATATTGTCATATTGTATATTTTATCGACTATTTTGTATCTCCCAACTATGTTTTTCTATACGGACTCCCCTTGTAAAAGCCATATAAGCATGGCCAAGTATGATCTTTACACAAAATTGTGCACTTGCAAGCATAGATCACCATCTAAGCTCCACATTGGAAGTGCATGGGTGGACAATGAAAGAACTTGGAGAATCTTGTAGGAGTTAGAAAAGTGCGTTTTGAAGCGACGAAGTTTGGTCCAGCCAACTGGCACAAGACCAGCCCTTGAGCTTATGGAAAATCAAATAGACCTTATAGGCATGCGATAAGTACAAAGAAATACACTATGTACTTTGGAGCATCAAGGAGAAAGAGTCGATACAAAACAGATAGGTTCGTGTGTCGACTAGCTCAAAAAACTTACTATCTATGGAAGAGATAATGAACTTCGAATGCCCATAGCGACCAGCGTGATTACAATTAGAAAAATTCCTTTTACGTGAGTGATATACATAAGGTTGAGTGTATATAATGCACAAAAGTATAAGGAATAAGCAAAATATTCTATAGGAATGAATCAAACACTCAACGGTGGTACTTCCTATTTTTCAGGAATACATAGAGATTGACCCCGAGACAGAAAAACAAAGATTTCTCCCAATCTACTAAACCAAATGCTATGAAAATTTATAGGCATAGACTAGACACTAATAAATTTCTAGGGACCCCACAATTGTGAGCTCTGTAGAGAGAACAACAGCCTCTGCAATATAAATGTTGGCAAAGAAGATGATGTAGAGAATTGAAGGAGCAAAACAATGATGGTCACAAGTGTATGTATATTGCTTCCATGTATTGTACACGTGATTTCAAGTCTTTATATAGAATCTAGAAGTGCTCCACGACTTCTAAAAGTGAATTTTGAATTCAAATGAAGGTGGGAATGGTTGTTGGAGGGAATCAATTCACTTTCCTACAATCGAGGAAAAGTGAAGATCTAGTTTGATCTACTTTTAGGTGATTGATTGCTTGATTAAATGCAATTCAACCACCACAAATTAGTGGCATTTGGGCTCTATCTTTCTACTTTTACATGTGTAAAGCTCAAGGCTTTTACAATGGTAAAAGATCCATGAAAAATCTTTTTAAAAAAATACAATAAGTGAGCATAAGAAAAAGAACTCTCCAACGGATATTCTTTCGATGCGATAGCCTTTGATGTAGATCAAATCCACGACAAGCATAGTGTAAGCTTGATGTTCCAATAGACAACACCATCATTGTAACTGCATTACTCTTGGCAATCTAAGAATTTGAGTTCTCTATCTCTCAGACTACATCTTTCTTTGTCTGCATTTTTCTCTCAACTTTATCTAGTGGCCTATTCTATTGTGCTATTATTTTCTTACAGGGCTTCATTGCCCTTTTCCTTTGAGCCACCAATATTCATCTCCTCAGTGACCAAGACCAGCAATTTCTCAAAATGTGAGAAGATTATCTCTGACATACACAAATGTTGTAAAATTCTTTCCACTTCAAAGTGTATGAAACTAGGCCATCACCATCTATGGGGCAACCTATGGAACACAATGCATCGATAGCCTCTTTGATTTGCAAACCCTAGCCATTTATATTGTTACTAGGTGGTTTCCTCAAGTTGTTGAGTTCATTCTTCATTGAATCTTTCTAGCTTTGGTTGAAGTGGAGTAAAGCATTTCTAGGGTTGTCCATACCTTCATGGGGGTGTCTAGATCTTTTATATGCCCTATCATGGAAATGTGCTCACATAATATGAAGATGGTTCTCTTATCTCTCTCATTCCACTCTTTGAAATTCCTCAGTTCATTAGGAGTTGGATTCTCTCGTAATATAGGTCTAGAATCTATGCCACTAATGAGACCCCATCCAACATCTCAATTTGATTGTTGACATGGTATAATGTAATGCACTCTCCTAGATCTCTTTGATGCAAGAGAAGTAAAAAATAATAATATTTTTTACTTGTGTACTTCACAAGTACCAAGCAGATGAGGTTGATGCTCTCCTCCTTCATGAATAGACTCCCATTTGTTTTGTGTGCGCACTTGAAGTTGATCCAATAGCTCTCCTTCCTTAAAGGTTCTTCAATCACTTCTCTTGGTCATTGTCGAGTGCCTTTTTATGTTGAAAACCTTTGATACCACTGATGGGAGATGATTCACCTTCCGTATGTAGCCTTGAAGCATAGATGGCCTCATAGGCACACCAACAAGACCACTTTTTATGGAAATAAATGGTTCTTTGAACTCTTGAGGAGTGAACCTATAAACTAGAGTAAATGATCTTGCTAATGCAAGTTTACTCACTCAAAATATCATTCCTACTATGAGAACCAATACCTCTGATCCAAACAAGTTATAACCTTCACTAGGCATACATGCACGACCACTACTCACTTATGGGAATGTTTTTCTTAGAATATGCTGAGATTGAAGAGGAGACTTGAGAAAATTTTAGAAGAAAAAAAATAGGTTTCTAACAAACCAAAGATTACAAGAAATGAGTATGATTTGACAAGGGAACCTTAATTAATACTCAAAGCTATCTAGCTAATACAACATTGAAATCTGTGAGCTAGATATAGCTACACAAAGGTAAGTGAAATTAATCAAGCAAATAGGGGGCTTGCTAAGGAAGGATCTACTATCTTATGTAAAATCTCAAAGAGCTTACACAAATGTGTGATACATAATTCAAGGTACAATGTGTGTAGATATAATTTTGAAAAGATTCCCTATATCTTAGCAATTAGTTTTCCTAGATTATAGTCTTTTCCACACCTAATTGTGATAGATGAATTATCGCTATTATGAGGGGGATTTTAAATTCAAAATTGAACTCGATTTCTCTTGTTTCATATCTTGCTTCTTGTGCTCCCAGTGGCATCCATCCAATGGTCCAATAACGGACTAAGGTTGAAGCTTGAATTTCAACACATATTACTATGCGTGTGGGAATATGGAGGATATTATTCTAGAGAATAATTATTTTTTATAATATTATGGACAATATATATCTTTTACAATAGTAGAATGTTGAATAAATCTCAATTCATGAAATATGAAAAGATTGGTTTTATTATAGTTCTGGTATTTGACTAAGGACATCCTTCACTTATGGGTGAATATTGAGAGGTGGTGTCAAATATGATGAATCACATGTGGATTCATAATTCCTCAATATCGAACAAAATCAATGTTGTAAAATCCAGACGATTCACGTGCAAGTGGTGAAGTAAACTAAAGATGAAAGTATGGATGAAATATATAGACTTTCTTTTTAACTAATAATTTTGGATTTATAATTCCTCAATATTAGAGAAAATCAATATTGTAATTGAATCAGGATGATTCACGAACAAATGCTGAAGTTAAATCATTACCTCTTGCGTGGTGCTAATTTGCATGATCTCATATCCTGAAGTTTGTTACTTGGAAGCTACTTACATAATGTTTTTCTTTTGAGAGGAAGTTAAAATGAAGCCTAATCTCTATGCGCTTGCATTAGGGAAAAAAATGAATCCTGGATGGGCCTTTTCGATTAAGTAGTTGGTCTTTTAGATTAAGGAGTGATTAGCCTTGGATCAATGAGAAGAAGGTGGTGGACATAGTGTAGTCCCTTAATCACATAGGCTAGGGATAGATTTTGCTTGTTTTTGTGTGGTCAAAGATCCAAAAACCATCTAAAATTGATGGGTTTCTTTAGAGAATAGTTTTCAAAAAGTCAAAAATCTTTTAGAGCCATTGGATTGATCAAAGATCTAAGGGACATCAATTCCAAAAGTCAAGGAACCTACCAATGTGGACCATCGGATTGGCTTGAGATCGAATGGCTAAGAAGAAATCAATCATTACAAAAAGCACATTTTGCAATAGATTATTGGATTTCCTCTTCAAGCGGATGGTGGAGTTTGAATTCCAAGGAGATTAGGCATCTATATGTGACCTTTGGATCTAGCCAAGATCTAATGGCTTGGATGCGTGCCACACAAAGCAAAAGCACATTTTAAAAGCAACCATCTGATGCTCTTCACATCCTATGGTGGGTATGCATGTGGAAAAGCTGGCACTCAGCCCCATTTGCATGCATTCATCAGATCAAATATGATCTAGAGGCCAAGATTTTTGCAGAGAGTGTGCACATGTTGGAGATAGATGTCTGCGGAAGCACGCGAACAACGCAAGGAAGGAGAAGAAGCTTGGAGCACAACACAAAATACTGAATGTATTACAAGAGAATGTACAAAGATAAGTATCCCATTAGGGCAATAGGCATATATATAAGCCGAGGAAAAAAACCTCCTAAAGAGGGAAAAAAGTGCCCCAACGGTCCTAGTGTGTTCACACACATCACTACCTAAATATATCAACAAATCCTCCCTGGGAGTGATGCGGTGAACAAGGAGTTGGCACTCATGTATAAGGAAGTGACAAGCTATGTGGAAATCAATCCACAAAAGGAAGTAAGCCCAAAGCTTTGCGGAAAGCTTCAAACTTCTCCCTAGGTAGAGCCTTCATGAAAAGGTCTGCAATGTTCTCTTGCGTGGGCACATATGCCAAGCTGATCTACCCAGCATAGAACCTCTCCGTGACATACTGATAATGCACCTCGATGTGCTCAGTGCGAGCATGGAACACAGGGTTCCTCGCAACTGCCAAATGTGCTCTAACTGTCAGTGAAGATGGTGGTGGTAGAAGAATGACCAACACCCAAATCAGCCATAATGCATCTGAGCCACACACACTCAACATTCGCTGTGAAAGCTGTCCTATACTCAACCTCATAATTGGAGGTGGCCACAGTAGGCTGCTTCTTTCTCAACCAAGATATACATGAGCTACCAAGCATGAAGCAAAAGCCACTTGTGGACACACGAGTATCATAGCAATCATACCAATCAGAGTCAAAAAAAGCATGCACATCTGGCGGTAGTGATCCCCCCTTGGGATAAAACAAACCAAGTAGCCGGGTACCACTCAAGTAGCAAAAGATGCACTTAACCGCCTGCCAATGCTTGACTCCTCAGTAATGCATAAACCTGCTCATTTGTGAGACAACAAATTGAATATCTGGTTGAGTAATGCATAAGTAAATCAAGCATCCAAGAGCCAACATCATCAAATGCATCTCCAGCATCATGAAGACTCAATCGTAAACCTGTCTCCATAGGAGTGCCAATAGGCTTACATTTTTCAAGGCCAAAACGCTGCAATAATGTGTCAATATATTTCCAAATGAGACATCTCAAATGAGGCATGCAAAATCAACCTTAAAATCAGCAATGTGCATGTCATGAGGACCAGTGAGCAACATGTCATCAACATAAACCGGAATGATCAGAAGTACATCATTATCACACTTAACATATAAGGTGCTTTCAGTTGGACTATTCTCAAAGCCATGTGCAATCAGATAGGCGTGCATCTTCTCATACCAAGCACGTGGTGCTTGCTTTAAACCATATAATGCCTTCTTTAACCTGCACACTTGGTTTTCATGCCCTTTCTGCATAAAGCCACTGGGATGAAAAACATACACTTCCTCATGCAAGTCACCATTCAGAAATGTAGTTTTAATGTCCAACTGATGTACATTCCAACCATGATGAGCTACAAGTGCACAGATGCTCCGAGCAGTAGTCATACAACATGTACGTGCAAAGGTCTTATCAAAATCAATGCCTCTTTCCTATGGATAACCCTTTGCAACAAGCCTAGCCTTATACCTGTCAATTGTACCATCCGGTTTACGCTTCAGCTTGTATACCCACTTAGTGCCAATGGCCTTCTTGCAAGGAGGCAAGTCACATAAAGGCCAAGTACCATTCTTCATCATAGCATCATATTCAGATTGCATAGCAGCCATCCAATTTTTTGAATTTTGTGCTTCATCAAAAGAAATAGGCTCATTCTCATCACAAAGATTAGATGCAGCCATAGCATAGCAATGTGATGCAAAAGGGGCACTATGAGAGCCTGAACAAATACGATATGACAGAGGTGCATCTAATTTGCTGTCACATCAAAGTCTGCACTAGCCATTTTGGCATAGTTTTTTCCTACTCAATATCAACTCTCTCATCAGCTAGTGCATCATGTAAATCTGCATCAAAAATGGAATGATCTGCATCATCACATGAAACCTGCAAAGGTTGAGAAGTTGCCTCATCACGACCAGCACTAGGCTATCCACCTATACAAAGAGGCAGCAAAGTATCATACATGTCTTTGGAGCTAACAGATGTCTCCTTAGTACATGAAAGCAATAGTTGAATAGCATCTTCCACAAAAACAACATCACGGCTAACCAGAATGTGTTTAGTCTATGGATGATACAGACGATAGCCTTTACTTTTAGAATTGTACCCAACAAAAATGCATTTTACTGCTTATCATCTAATTTTCTGCGATGTTGTTCAAGCACTAATGCATATGCCAAACAACCAAAAACACGTAGATGTGCAACAGATGGCTTGCGATCATGCCAAGCCTCATATGGATTGATAGATCGCAGTGCTTTAGTGGGACACCTGTTAAGTACATATGCTGCACACATGAGAGCCTTAAGCCAAAAACTATGTGGTAAAGCCTGACTCTTGACCATACACCTCGCCATCTCCATGAGTGACGTGTTCTTTCATTCAGCAACTCCATTCTGTTGAGGTGTATATGGCACTGTACACTAGTGTTTTATCCCACGTTCAGCCCGAAATGCATTAAAGTCAAATCATATATATTCCCCCCCTCGATCTGAATGGAGGGTTCCCATTTTACATGTTGATAGATTTTCAGCCAAAATCAAAAACTGTTTGAAGCACATGAATACTTCGGACTTTTCCTTCAATGGATATATCCATGCATGAATGGAAAAATCATCAATGAAAGTCACGAAGTAAAGATAATTTCCAAAAGAAGGTGTCTGCATAGGACCACAGACATCACTATGTACAAGCTGCAATTTCTGAGTAGCCCAAACTAAACCATCTTTTAGAAATGAGGAATGCTACATTTTGCCCAAAATACATCCTTCACAAACATGTTTTCTAGGTGCCTCAAGTTTGGGCAAAGAGGACAGCATTTTAGATTTCTACAGGCATAGCAAACTAGCAAAATTCAGATGACCAAAGCGTGCATGAAGATAAGTAGCCCATTAGGGCAATAGGCGTATATACAAACGGGGGGAAAAAACCTCCTAAAGAGGGAAAAAAGTGCCCCTGACGGTCCTAGTGTGTTCACACACATCACTACCTAAATATATCAACAACACACTCTTGTCCCCACTCCCACAAATTTGAATGCACTCTCTCTCCATATTATTATGAGAGTTAATATAAACCATTGATTTGTACAATCCAAAGGTTCATGTATGTTCATGGATGAAAGACCAAATAAATAATATCATCTACATTATTTTATTTCATCATACCACTAGTGGTTTCATCTAGCTCCTTAAGCTCATAGATTAGGCCTTTTAATCCCTAAAAATTAGGGATCCTTTAAAGCCCATGCATGGCTCACTTTTTCCCTCGATGGAATATATTGAAATAGCAACTGTATAAGGAGACCCATGGCCCTTTGTATCCCACAAAGCAAGGGTTAGACTCCAAGCATCATAAGGAAAGGGTTGTCGAAAGGCATCTACTTTCAAAGGCTCGAAGGGATTACAACAAAGTAGAATTTCCACACTGGCCTATGCATGTCCAACAACCCTCAAGGGGTTGAACAAGTGACCTCCGTCTCAAGAGGTGGGTGCTCAATGAGCTCACCTTTGGAGGGTTGACCACGAACATAATGTCTATTTAGTGAGAGAGGACTCATTTATGATTTGTCAAAACTAAATCTAAACTTTTTTGGTCTCTATTGTGCATTCCATTAAATGCCTTTAGTCCATTGTAAAAGGGGCTCCGCAGCCAACTGCCTATTACTTGGTGTCCATTTTCCATGTGTATCTAAGCCCAAACATATTAATGATCAAATGAATGAATTTTTATTACGGTATTGCCAAGTAAACTAGACTTTGTTCTTTACAACTTTGAGGAAGAGAATGCCCATTAATTTTAATCCATGGAGAAGTCTACATACATATCAGGAGTACTTTAAGATGAGGGACCCCTTTCACATTAATACTTGATACTCATTCAAAGGATGTCTAAGAAAAATCTATTGGCATTTTGGACAGAATCAATAGAATTCTGAACCTTTTATGGGATAATAGTTTTCCTTTGCTTCGCTCTCCACAGTTTGGGTCACGGTTCTCATGCACACATATGTGTAACTCGAGCCCCTCGTGGGTACTTCCAAGGCCGTGATTGTCTTCTCGAGTATATAGTTTGCCCGCAACCACGAAAGATCAGGATTCAGCAGTGCCAGAGAAGCAGCGCAACAAGCCAAAGAGCTACATCTCATAGAACCACATGGACCTCACAGCAGACAATCAGAAATCTGCTTCTGCCGTGAAGGCTGATGGGCAGTTCCCATCGGCTGAGAATGGCGGGGCTGAGGAGCTAGGTGTGCTGGGGGAGGTGCATAACATCGTCATCCCGCCCATCCCCTGCTCTTTCCCATGGCGTAACCATCCGGACTACAAGGCCCTGACAGAGATGTCTGACGCGTGGGTCTTGGCGAACTTCACCAATTTGCCTGGAGCAGACGGCCGCCCCAGCTCCTTCGCGGCAGAGCATATGATTAAGTCAGCCTTCCACATGCAGGCGACGCTACCCTTCGCCGACGGGATCAGCGAGCGTATGCCACCCATCATCAAGATGATGGACTGGTACTTCATGATCGACAACATCCTCGACGACCCAAGCGAGATGGGTGCCGATCCGGAGCGCGCTGACAAGGTGGTGGACAGCGTTCTCACCGTCTTCCGAGACACCTACGTGCACCCATGTCCTAGCCCCAGTCCACTTGTCCGTATCCTGACCGACACAGCCGCGGAGTGGTGGGCAGAGATGTGCGTGGGCATGCCTCCCAAGCAGAAGGCTCGACTCAGTAAGGCCTTCTGCGACTACCTCGAGGCCAACCGTATGCAGGTAGTGCTTGCATTGTGATTCGTATTCACAGTTATCTACGTTATGGACTAGCTGTTAGCAGAGAGAGAGAGAGAGAGAGAGAGAGAGAGAGAGAGAGAGCTGTAATTCTCGCTCGTCATCCTCTCTGCATGTCTGCGTATCTATGCCATTGCAATTTCGTAAACTCTTGAAGTCGCCGCCTTTGCAGGTCCCCTACCGCAACTCGCGTCAGCTTCCAGATCTGGAGACCTATCTCCAGGTCCGTGAAGACTCGATTGGATGGTGGCCATGCGCTGTGCTGATCGAACACTGCCAAGGCTTTGAGCTTGACGATGAGGCACTGTCTCACCCGCTGATGGTCGAGCTGCAGAAGAACACGGTGCAGCACATCTTTATGACAAACGACATAACCTCCTTTAAGAAGGAATACATGCAAGGAGATTTCTGCAACATTGTCTCCATCCTTTACTTCCGCAAACTTTACGATCCCAAGAGAGACCCTCAGAGCCCTGCACCGACCCTTCAAGGTGCTGTCTTGGAGGCCATCGAGATGATTCGGGAGAGGGATGAGAACGCCGTTAAGCTGATGGAGCAGATAAGAAACTGCCCGAAGCTCATAAGCAAGCCAGGAGTGGAGCAATACCTCGAGGGGCTTGGACTATGGATATCAGGAACTATCTATTGGCACCTTGCCAGCGGGCGCTATGGCATCTGTGCTACAACGAATCTCCATGAGACACCACCTGACATGCTTGTTGCCCATCAGCTCAATATCGATGTGAACAAGGAAGCTGCTAGTACCCTGCCAAGCGGAGTGATGATGTCTACCGCCTGCTAGCATAAGTATTAAGTAGCCGTTGGCTGTATATTGATATCTTAACTTTATATATGGAGCCTGCCTTTTTACCTCACCAAATCATTAGTACTTACTCATATTGCAGACCTGCCTGTCGGGCATGTCTCGACTCTCCACTACTAAAGGTCGTCTTGCGGCTCAATCTTCCCTACTCTTTACACCATTTCAGCAAATAATGCTTTTGTCCATTGTCGCAAGCATCTTAATGCATGTGTATGCATCTACCTTAGCTGAACGGAGGTGTTCGATTTTTAATACTCGCCTTATCTTGCTATGGATTTATCTCTCTCTCGTTTATGTATATATATATATATATATATATATATATATATATATATATATATATATATATATATATATATATATATATATATATATATGTGTGTGTGTGTGTGTGTTTGTGTTTATATACATTTTAAGTATGTGTGCCCCTGCATTGTGTTTTGGTGTGAACCGCTTCTTGTCACCATGATCAGTGTTTTCTTATCTCGGATAATTGGATCTGCACTCTATTATGTACAAAGCTTTACTAAACTGACAATCTCAAGCAACATTCTACCTTAAAATACATCTATAGAGAAAGACAATCTGAATGAAGCGTACAATTTTACAATGAGATTAGCCACATTCTACCTTAAAATACATCTATAGAGAAAGACAATCTGAATGAAGCGTACAATTTTACAATGAGATTAGCCTAAAAGATACTGAAAAACTATTTTTGCTATGCCATTGAAATTCACCACAATGACATACACCAATGAGAAGATACTTTCCTTATAGATGACACTTCCTTGTAGAATGACACTTCCAAATTTGACACTTCCTTATACAATGACACCTCCGAATCGGACACTTCCTTATAAATGACACTTCCTTTTGTGGATTGATCTTTTTACACATAATTTGACACTTCCTTATACATGAGTGCTAGCTCCTTGTTCACCACATCACTCCTAGGGGGGATTTGTTTATCTTTTTTGATAGTGATGTATGTGAACACACTAAGGACCACAGGGGCACTTTTTTCCCTCTTTAGAAGGTTTTTTTTTCGGCTTGAATACACACCTATAACACTAACAAATTATTTATCTTTGAAAATTCACTTGGTATGTGATTCAAGGTAGTGTTGTGCTCCAAGATTCTTCTTCTTCTTCCTTGTTGTTCATGTGATTTTGCAGACATCAGATTCCAACACATTGTTTGTTGAGACCTACATGCTTCAAAAGAACTCCTTGTTACAACTCATGTGATTGTTGCATCCACTATCAATATACCATGTGTAGTCACTCATCTACATCGTAGCTAGCATATTTTCATCTGAGTCGAAGTAGATGCATAATTACCTTGATCTTTGTAGGTTGACTTCATCTTCTCCCATTGAAAGTAAACACTTGCATAGTGGCCATACTTGTCACAAGTGAAGCAATCTTATTTTTTGTTGTCTCTCATGTTTTTCTTGGAATATGTAAAGATTGAACAACAGATTTGAGAAATTTATAGAAGAAAAAAATAGGTTTCTAACAAACCAAAGAGTACAATAAATGAGTATGATTTTACAACCGAACCTTGGTTAATGCTCAGAGCTATCTAGCTCATAGACATAGAAATCTGTGAGCTAGATAAAGCTACACAAAGTTAAGTAAAATTATATAAGCAAATAGGGGGCTTGCTAAGTAAGGGTCTACTAACTTATTCAAAATATCAAAGAGCTTAGACACATGTGTGATACATAATTCAAAGTACAATGTGTGTAGATATAGTTTTGAAAAGATTCCCTATATGTTAGAAATCACTTTTCCTAGATTATAGGCTACATCACACCTAAGTGTGATAGATGAATTATGGCTATTGTGAGCAGCATTTCAAATTCAAATTTGAATTCCGATTCTCTTTTTTGATATCTTTCTTATTGTTGCTCCAAGTGGCATCCATCCAATGGTCCAATAATGGATTAAGGTTGAAATTTGAATTTCAACATATATTACTATGCATGTTGAAATATGGAGGACATTATTCTAAAGATGAATTACTTTTTATAATAGTATAGACAAGATATATCTTTAATAACAACAGAATATTGAATAAATCACAATTAATGAAATATTAAAATATTGGTTTTATTCACATGTTAAATATAGTACTATTCGGATTTGGCCAAGGACATCTTTCACTTATGGGTGAACATTGAGAGACGGTGTTGAATACGGTGAAGTAAACTGAAGATGAAAGTATGGATGAAACATACAGATTTGGTTTTTAAGTAACAAGTATGGATTCATAATTCCTTAATATTAGAGAAAATCAATATTGTAAAATCAAGATGATTCACGTACAAATGGGGAAGTTAAATCATTACCTCGTGAGTGCTATTGATTTGCATGATCTCATATCCTAAGAGTAGTTTCTTGATAGCTACTTACATAATGTTTTTTGTGGAGGAAGTTCAGCTGAAGCCGTATCTCTATGGGCTTGAATATATTGAAAGAACGATTGTACAAGTGAAGGGGATAGTGCCCGTGACCTTGTGTATCCCAGAAAGGAGGGGTAAGACTCTCGAAGCACCATAAGGAAAGGGCTACCAGAAGGCGTTTAGTTTCAAAAGTCCAAAGGGACTACCACTGAGTAGAATGGCCACACTAGCCTATGCATGTCTAATAGCCCATAGGGAGGTTGAACATGTAACCTCTGCCTCAAGAGGTGGCTGCTCAATGAGCTCGCCTATGGATGGTTGACTACCAACATAATGTCTATTTGTTGGAAATCGCTTGAAATGATGTGTGTGACTCTCCTCCCATCCATATATACCCTCTTGTACTCTAAAAATAGCAATGATTTACTCTAAAAATAGTAATGATCTGGAATAGTCTAGTGTGAACATGTGGCCATCATGCAACACTTATTCCCATTACTACCCAAGTACTCCCATTACTACCAAAGTACCTTAAGGTATTGTTTCTACAAGGGTTGCCCATATTTTTTCTCATACTATGGCATCCTTATTCCTTCATAAAAAACCCCTTTTTTTGTAATTAGGAGATGTCCATGTGAACACTCTCCTAAAACCCCTTTTTGATATTTCCTCTAGTCTATGGTATTGAAGCCTTTCTTTGAAAACTCCTTTTTGAACAAACACAAAAATCCCACGTAGAAATCTCAGCTCACTCTCTCTCTCTCTCTCTAGGTGGTTAGTCCCATATCACATAAAGATTCTCTTTTTGATTTAGCACATGTGGTCTTTTGACCACATGTTTTTATTCACACATGCCTCTCTTCTCTATATAAAGAAGAGCCTCATTTGTAAAAGGGAGGTCCCTTGGCCATGGCCTTGGCCTCCATTTTTGTTAATGGAAGAAGGTGTCATTTGTTACTCTCTTGCCTCCTTGTGTGCAATGGCGTTGGCCTTGGTGTATGGATTTGCATGTGTGTGTGCATGGTTGGGAGGATGTTCCCCTTTGCTCCTTGTGACGTTGGCCATTGTTGCCATTGCTCCATGAGCGTGGGTGAATCTCTCCTCTCATTCTTTGCCCCAACTTGGAGAAACTTCTCACTTCCATGTGAGGCGGCTAGGGTTTGTTGTTCCCCTTTTCTCAACAATTTGGCACCGTTGCCAGGGATGTCGGCCTTTATCCGTTGGTTTTTCCAAATTTGCGTGTCCATACTTCGTGAGATGCACCTTGACACTTGGGGGAGGATGAATACGTGTGGCCTTCGGTTGGCCTTGGGTACCTCTTTCTTTTAATTTTTTGAGTAAGTTTTAGTTCAATTTGAATGTTTCACCAAAAACACCCCCTAACCTCCTCTCTCTCTCTCTCTCTTTCATACATACACACACTTACTCAACCACTTTGGCATCAACCCCATCTCTGTCATTTCTTGAAGTTGGTGTTCATCTTGGAAAAAGGGATGGAAGGTTCTAATTCTTTTCCCTCCCTTTTTGCAGTTCTAGAAAGAAATGTTCGTGATCTACTCCACAAGGAGATTTCTCTCGGAATATGGATGAGTGTCTACAATGATTGATTAACCCAAATTTGAATATATGTATAATGAACGTAGGTCTAAGGCCACTTTAGCCTTTTATTGGCGCTACGGTGGACCGGATGCATAACGCAAATTGGGTGGTACACCTGTCGTTGAGGCGTGGTTGGCGAGTTCATTAAACTCCTCCCCCTCCTTATTGAAAATATCGTGCAGGGTCGGTAATGTCTTTATGGAGTTGTCAGCGAGTTCTTTAAACTCGCCTCTCTCCTTACTGTTATGTCGTGGGAAGTGGAAGGTACATCCCTTCCACTCTCCATCTTTTTTCTTAGTCCTCCTGGTCTGCAAGTCGAGCTATGCGTCTTGCTCATCTTTATTGCAGAACCACTTCTGCACACCCCTCTTGACCTGCCCTATTACGAAACATGGCAGAGGGTTGTCTTTTTGGTTGTTTTCTCACGTCCTTGGTAGCTGGGGGCCATCTTGTTGTTGCGCCAGTTGAAGGTTCGACCAGTTGTGCACACCCCTAAAGGAGGGATCGACGCCTGTGATGATCCCTTACGTCCTACTAGAATGCTTGGCTCCCTGTCGACAGATTTCATGCTTTCATCTGTGCACAGACCTCCAAAAGACGAGCTCAGGTGCAATATCTGTTGCGCTCACGGTGTCGAGCTACCCCTGTGGGATTTGAAGTTATCGTAGGTACCTGCGGAATGGATTTCTGATGGTTTTTGTTTTACATGGCCGCTTGTGAGGAGTATTGAATCTGTCGAAGTTCGATTGGGGAGATGTCCTTATCATCGTTGCTGCCTTGATTAAGCTGATCGTTCTGCTGCAGAAACATGCAACACTCCCTCCTAATGCATGGGTATGGTTGGGTGCCACATTGATGCTCCCCCTCATTTCCCTTCACACTCACTTTTTGGGGATGAGCTATCGTGTGCCCATCATCTCACTGAAAGTGCTGCTGGGGTCGAGGATCTGCTCTTCCACTAGCCTCCCAAAACTCTGTTGCCTCCAATTACATGCTTCGTCCTGCTTGCCTGTTTTGCTTTGCTCCACACGCGGTGGCTTATCTTTTTAGCAGTGACGCTGGGCAACTTCTTGCTCCTGGTTCCCGTCATATGCAACGAAGGTTGGGCATCAATGCTGGTGCTACATCTGCTCTTCGTCATCAGGCCCTCAAAACCTAGTCTTTCTATTCCAAGCTTGTAGAGATCGAAACGATAGAAGATACATCAACACTCCCGGTTATGCATATGGTTGCTGACTGTCTGGGGCTTGGAAGAACGATTGCCGAAAGGTGGTGATTTACAATTGAAGTCTCAACTCATACATGGTTATCTCTTTCTTGGCAACAACAAATGGTGACTCCTGTATTCCAGGGCATTGCTATTACTTCTTTGTTGTTGCTTATCTATATAAGAGCTGAATCGCTGCAGGAGCCTTCAATCTTTATCTTGTAGGACTGTATGAAGTCATGTTTGTATATATTTTGGTGCGAATTTGGTGATACAAGCAAAGCCATCATCATCAAAGATATGTATTTTTCTTTATCAGAATTTTGTTTAGCATCTTATGCCCCAGGGTGTCGGATTAGGAAATCGGTCCATGTCTTCTTCTTTCTAGAATGAAGACTAGTTGGACAAAGTTACTAGTGCGGTGTGGATGTGTGATTACCCCAACGTGATTGTGTCCACATTTCTTGCTAATAGAGGTCTTGGTTGTCAATGGCGTCCATCACTGATCTTGTAACTTCCATGGAGATTTCCTGTGAGTCGTGTAAGGCGTCCTTCAAACGAGTGTTTGGTTTCTCGTAAGAATAACAAGGATCAATTATCAAAGCTGCTGGTTCGTCTCTAACTCATGGGTTCTGTAGCCTCTTCGTGATGTCAACAAGAGCATGAGGGTCATGTTTGGCAAAAGCTCGAATTTCAGCAAAGGTGATACATGTGCATGAGTATTACAAAGTTTTATCTACATGAACGCAGTCCAAGCCTGATGATTTGAAGTTTTATTTTTTTGAATTTATATTTTTATATCCTCAAATGGGAAGGTCGTGTAGGACTACTTCATGTTGGATATTTTGGGCTATCATTAGTGTTATCTTCTTTATTGAGACTCCTGCCACGCTTGTGAAGTAAAGTTCTGATGTCTATGGAAACAGGATTACTACACCAAATCCGTGCCATTAAAGAGTCTGTATGAAACGGTTGATGACCTTGGATAATACAAAAGAGTTGTAATGATTGTTTTTCTTAAGGATGATTGTGAGCTTTGCAAGAATCTACACTAATTAGAAACAGAATTTTTGGCTTTGATTTGTTATTAGACCATGGATTTCTTGAACTTTCTAAATCGAAGATTTCATTAGGGTTGTATCTCGTGTCAGGTTTTCATCTGTGGGCAGATTTAGCAGAACGACAACATGGAAGAAAGGTTTGCTTAGGGGTTGTGTGATTACCCTACACCGGGTTGATGTCTACATTTTTCTTGCTGAGAGAAAACCAACAACTGACTTAGCCAAAACTTTGAGTACTCCTGGTTTGCTGATTAAATGTAATTGAAGTTATTGGTGAAAGATGATTTGCTATTTCTGAAGGAATTACAGGTCTATTCATAACATCTCAAAAATCGGTGGTCATGATGAATGGTGGTCCCAAGGGGCTCGATGATGGATGATGGTGACTCTAGCTCTTCAGGGCTACTTATTGATTTACCTTTTTGAACAACCCATAAATATTTTTTTCCGAAAAATCTTGTGGTGGTTTTCTGATGCATAAATGATACATTTAAAGTTTGCAATAAGTGCTTGCTCTAGCAGAGGCAAATCTCCATGCTTGCTAGTAACTAATTGCAGGAGTGACCTTAAGGTTCAAATTTCTGATGGATGGTTGACTCTTTGGGATTTTTTATGCTGCTCCCGTCGAAGGAAGCTACTACAAATAGAAGTTAATAATTGTCTTATGTGTTCAAATGCTCCGCTATGTATAGGCAGATGATGGCATCATATGGGAATTTTTTATGTTTGTCATCACCACCAGTATGGACAGATACTCTGTTTGAAATCCTTGGTACAATTGCTTCCTGTTGAGGTAGTGTTCTTTGAAATGCAGTCATATCGTATGTTTGCAAGATGTTTTCAGAGCATACAATAGTCCACTTCCCTCACATCTGAGGAGTTGGGTGAATCTAATGATTTGTTTTCTTTGTTTGATTACCCAATCATCTATTGACTCATGATTTGTCCCACATTTCTACTCTGAAGATCACGTTATGACAGGTTGTAGGTAACCGACTTCACAACCAACAAGATTCTGGATAGATGGTAGTGTGATATACTCTTTGGAGCACCTGAAGACCCGACTGCTTGGAAGATTTTATGACCATAAACTCTACTTCCATAACTTGAGGGTTCCACATCCTATGTGTGACAGTCATGCTATATACTTGTGTAAAAGTTTTTGCTTATAAAATTTGCAATACTACTATTGGTACCTCAAGTAGATATTTCTGGAATAGTTGGGTACATGATTGACCTCTTTTTCACACTTGCTTTGATCTAATTGGAGTGGTCATCTCAGTGTACTTCATGAAAATGAGTTAAATATATGGAACATTGGATGCATAATGCTTGTGCTACAAAACGTCCTTTTATGATGTGAGCATGTATTCTCTAAAAGATGGTTGCAGGTGAACAGGCACATAGGGATCGACATTTTTTCAGACCTGTTCTGCACTTAATTAGTGTGAAAATCATAAGGGTTTGAGCAATTGTTTTTTTGCTAGGGGAGTAACTCCCTAGTTCCACATTGCTCAAAGGAATATTTAGCAATACAGGCAAACACACTTAGATGTTTTGCTACTGTGCTTTGCAGGAATAGTGCTGGATAAGCTGATTTAATTTCCTAAATGCTTGTAAAATGATAGGACTCAATGTTGCACTATTGTCTGTTCATTCTATGAGCACATAAAACTCATGTTAAAATTGCAAGTTTGACTAGGAGCATAATTTAAATGAGGGTAGGAATGTACGTTAATCATGATATCATATTCATCTCATGCTATGAAACGTGATATGACACACTCACTTGGAGATAACTGATGTTGGATTGCAGAAATAAGAAGATTTTCAGGAGCTCTTCTCATTAGAAGAGCAAGTTTTAAGTGAAAGATGTCTCTAAAGTGGAAACTAAAAATGAAATTTTATGGTTGGTTCTTTTCAATATCAGTCTACTTGTTATGTATGTTAAATTTCAGGTATTGGAGCTTTGAAGAGAAGACACAATGGAGGAATGCTGGGCTGACTGCCCCCCAAGGGGATTGTGTCGCTCCGCAATATGGAGTTGCAGACTTGAAGATTGACGACTTGTTGATTCAAAGATTTGCAGCTTTGCACAATTCAGATTTGAACAGTTGCAGAGTAGCTGAGCGGAATACTCAAAACTTGAACCAGTCCAGCAATATATGCGTCTCATTTCTCAGCTTTGTCGAGGGCGACAAAGTCTAGGAGGAGGAGGGTGTTGCTACAAGGGTTGCCCATATTTTTTCTCATACTATGGCATCCTTTTTCCTTCATAAAAAACCCCCTTTTTTGTAATTAGGAGATGTCCATGTGAACACTCTCCTAAAACCCCTTTTTGATATTTCCTCTAGTCTATGATATTGAAGCCTTTCTTTGAAAACTCCTTTTTGAACAAACACAAAAATCCCACGTAGAAATCTCACGCGCACTCTCTCTCTCTCTAGGTGGTTAGTCCCATATCACATAAAGATTCTCTTTTTGATTTAGCACATGTGGTCTTTTGACCACATGTTTTTATTCACACATGCCTCTCTTCTCTATATAAAGAAGAGCCTCATTTGTAAAAGGGAGGTCCCTTGGCCATGGCCTCGGCCTCCATTTTTGTTAATGGAAGAAGGTGTCATTTGTTACTCTCTTGCCTCCTTGTGTGCAATGGCATTGGTCTTGGTGTATGGATTTGCATGTGTGTGTGCATGGTTGGGAGGATGTTCCCCTTTGCTCCTTGTGACGTTGGCCATTGTTGCCATTGCTCCATGAGCGTGGGTGAACCTCTCCTCTCATTCTTTGCCCCAACTTGGAGAAACTTCTCACTTCCATGTGAGGCGGCTAAGGTTTGTTGTTCCCCTTTTCTCAACAGGTATCCCCCGAGCTTGGGACCTTGGTTGGTTGGCCCTTGTCCCTCACACACATGAACTGATCCCTATGGATCATATGGACTGATCCTTGTGGATCATCCCTGTGACTGATCCCTGTGGACCAATGATCCCTATGGATCAATGTCTGACACTTTCCCCCCTTCTAAAGATCATTGTCCTCAATGATCAATGAGGGAAAGTACTTACAAACCAGAACTTCTGATTCCCAAGTAGAGTCAGTAAGTGGTAATCTTCTCCAGGCTACTAGATACTCTTGGATTACAGAATTCTTCAATCGGTTCTATCTCGGATCTAGTATCTTGTCTAGAGAATGATCCGTGCTATTACTATATTGCAAAGAAACAATACCTTCCATTAGATTATCCTCCCTAGAAATATACTTCCAAAGTTTACTGACATGAGATATTAGAGGCACACTACGATCTAGAGGAAGTTCTAATCAATATGCAACTTTACTTAGCTTTTAAACTATCTTCCAAGGTCCACAAAACCTTGATGATAGCATACTACACTTCCCCGTCGAGAGTGAAGTAGATCTAGCTAGTACTTGAAGAAAGACTCTGTCTCCTTCCTCAAAGGAGCTAGGAGATCTCTTTCTATCAGCGTACTCTTTAGCCGTATTAGGTACTTGCTACATCTTGGGTTTAGCTATTTCTAAATTTGCTTGGACGTTCCCTAAGAACTCCGAAGCACTAGGACATTTCTGTGACATGCATATGGTACTGAGAGCATTGGGATTCATGCCATAGTTCATCTCAAAAGGAAACTCAACTAGTGGCAAATACTGTCCCAATCTATATGTCTCTCATACACATATGCCCTCAACATGTCCTCTAAAAATTGGTTGACCCTCTTGGTCCTGTAAATTTGACATCCCTATCTAAAACTATGGATGTCAGCAACCCATGCAATCTGAAGACATGCTGGATAAACAACTTCGCTCCCGTGGATCAACTGGACTGATCCCTGTGGATCAAATGGATTGACCCCTGTGGATCAATGATCCTTGTATGGAGTTTTTATCTTCTCTTGCATGGGTATGAATTGATCCCTATGGACCAAGGTCATAATCCCTATGGATCATCAATCTGTCCGCCACAACTACGATAGTATCCCACTTCCTTTGGGTCCGCGGTAAGCCGACTACGAAGTCCATGGATACACTATCCCATTTGTGATCTGGAATCTGTAAAGGATATAAAAGACTTGGAGTCTTTATCCTATCTGCTCTCTTGACTTGACACATAAAGCTTGTGAAACATAAGTGTGGATATCTCTAGCTATCTAGGCCACCAAACTGTTCTTCTAACAAGCTATGTTGTCTTGTCAACACCTACATGTCTTGCACAAGGCACATCATGGTTATCATGCATGACTTTCTTCTTAAATCTCGAGAATCTAGTACGCAAACCTTTCCTTTCCATCTAACTATTCCATTCTCTTGTGAGAAACTAGAATATGGAATGGACTTGCTTGCTATGCTAGGGGAAGAAACAGCTAAAAATGTCCCATCTCCTATAATAGAGTCATCACTCATGGCTCGAATGTGGAACTTCCACCTGTGGCCTGTGTTCCTTTATCTCTTGAAGCAATGAGCTTTCTAGAACTCCAAAGCTCATTTGATACATTATCCATGATAATGCATCATTAACTATATCCTCTTTGCTCTTCTATATAGGATTTCCATGTGAAACTCCTGTATGAGCTCAGCCTAACGAGCCTGATTGCCTTGAAGATTTGGCTAACTACAAAAATATGTAAGTGTATGGTGATCTGTGTATACCTTAAAGTGTACACCATAATGATAGTGTCTCTAGACTTTAAGTGCATACACCACTATATACAACTCTTGTTCATGCACTAGCCTGCCATCTTGGCTCAAAACTGTTCCTATGGCCTATGCCACTAGCATCTGTCTCTAACTCAAAGGGTTTTTGTGGATCGATCACTTTGAGTATAGGAGACTTTGAAACAACTTGTTTCAGAGTATCAAAACTAGCTTGCTGCTCTTGCTTCCATGCAAAGAAACCTTGCCCTAAAGCAAGTTTGTCATAGTCACTGCTATCGACGAATAAAAAGAGATTTTGAATTTTCGATCAAAATCGAAACATCCTAGAAATGATCATAACTGCCCCTCATCCTGAGAAGTAGGCCAAAATACCATAACTGAAACCTTCTTGGGAACCATTTGAACCCCATCGACTAATACTATATCCTCGAAAGAAAAAATTGAGTCTTCTCTAGATCAACTGAGTCTTATCATGATCTCTTACTCTAATCTGTCGATGGTAGCCACTTGTAAAATCTATTTTACTAAATACAACGGGCGCTCCACATAGAGCATCTAAAAGATTATCAATCCTAGGCATAAGATATCCATATCTGATAGTAAGCTTATTGAGCGCTCGGTAGTTGACGCACATCCTATAAACTAGAAGAACTGATGCTGTAAAGGGTGAATAGTTGGGTCTAATCAGCCCTTTTCTGTAATTCTTTCAAGGCCAACTCTTAGAATTCTGCTCTCACTTTCTCTCAAAGTGCTGAAGCATTCCAACTAGAGTCTCCATGACTACATCAATTCATCATACTACATGATGAATGCATAAAGTATAGAAAATAAATAAACTAACAATCAATTTTAAGCAACTTGGTAGTATTTACTAATCACGTCTCTTGGAGATCTGATTCTCCACGGATCAATAATCACCTCCCCTCATGCTCAAACTTGATCACTTTACTCGGTCACTATTTATGATATAACTATAAATAGAGACATCAAACTTGCTTCTCAACTTGTCTTCCAGCTGGAACTCACTTTCTTACTTATAGACCTTGCATTGTTGTATAATCACTCCCTATTGGAGATAACCTTGCCTTGTCTAATAAAAGCAAACCATGCCTTGCTATATAACCTTGTCTCACTCCCTGCTAGGGACTAAGTCTATAGCCTTGCATTATTTACTCTTTGCAAACCTTTCCTTTCTGTATATCTTGGCCACTCTTGAATATCTGACCCACACACTTGCCTTGCTTGTTCACTACAAACCTTTCCTTTCTGTGTATCTTGGCCATTCGAGAGTTGTTGGCCTACAGACTTGCCTTGCTTGCTTAATGAAGATAAATCTACCTAGGATCGCTATCCTTCACTCTAGGTAGATAGATAGATGGAACTACTCCATCTGCCCATATTAAAATGTTAGAGAATCAAGATACAATTCCTTTTATAAAACCAGTAACTTTAAAGTCTATGTCTTAACTTCCAAATCTAGGAAGTTCTTACATGACTTCTCTTTTACTATTTCTATCTATGGCATTCGAATCAAACTTGATTTTCCCCTTTTAATTCCACAAATCAAAAGTCTATACTTCTTGTGAAATAAACTTCTTTGGTCTGTATACATAGAAATATGCACTAGAACGCATAGCTAGGAAATTATAGAAACTATTGTAGATACTTAATTTATAAGCCTCCTAAACTTGTAGGTGTTCTTAGAGTTCTCCTCAAAGGTAGCAAATTACCTTGAGACCTCTTACCTCTAAGTTTCTAACTCATGAAACCTTGGTAAAACTATCCGTCGTCTCATGTTGTCCTTTCTACAAAAGAGCAATTCTTTCACTTGAAAAATTCTCATCTCTTTCTAAATGTATCACATGTACATATTTCAAATCTTAACTTTATTCCTTTGAATCATAATGCTAATTGCATTCTTTCTTGATCATAGAATCTTTGAGGATTAACTATCATCGATTCTAGGTTCTTACTAGACATCCTAGAATTCTAAGTTGTGAACTACTAAGTTCCTCATTCTAATGACCTTGACAACATTTATCCTTGTCGTAAGACCTCCCTTGGTCTTATTCTTGAATTAATTTCTCCATTAATGATATCTACTAGATATCCACAAACTTAGACAATTCTTTGATCAGAATGCTACTAATCATTCATCTTGATCATTATCTAGTTTGAATATTCTATGTATACTCAAACAAGTAGGTGAGAGCGGAAAATAATAAATTACAAGCCTTTGCTCAATGAACATGCAGAAATAAGAAACTTTTAGTATGTTCTATATGCTTCCACGCATATGCATACTAATTTTCTAAAAATTTCGGCAACATAACGGCTTAATTTCGAAAATTAAAAAAATTGCGACAAGCAATTTTCGTGATAATAGGGCCGGCAGACACAATCTATCTACAAATAGACCGAAAGGGGATTACACACCCTGATAATTTTTGTAATGCCGACAAGCATAATATAACTACAAGTAGACCGAAAGGGGATACACACCCTGAAAAATTTATATTTTTCTCCTCGCTAACCTGCAAGAAAAATACTTACCTTTCCCTGCAAGAAGAATACATGCACCCCATAATACGAACTCACATCTAAACTATGCATCTACTCTCGATGCTATGCAAAATTGCATGTCCTATATGCAATTTGATGCAAAAAGAGAGCAACGATACATATAAATTGACAAGAGACTTATCTGGAGGTTCAAAAAGTAATTTGCAGGTGTGTGTAGGTATTGAAGATGGTGCACAATCCGTCGAAACAACCTTCCAAGTCGCTCCCGATAGGTTGTGCTTCCAAACACGTGAAATGATGTGTGTGACTCTCCTCCCATCCATATATACCCTCTTACACTCTAAAAGTAGCAATGAGTTACTCTAAAAATAGCAATGATCTGGAATAGTCTAGTGTGAACATGTGGCCATCATGCAACATTTAGTCCCATTACTACCCAAGTACTCCCATTACTACCAAAGTACCTTTCAGGTATCCCCCGAGCTTGGGACCTTGGCTAGCTGGCCCTTGTCCCTCACACGCATGAACTAATGGACTGATCCTTGTGGATCATCTCTGTGACTGATCCCTGTGGATCAATGTCTGACACTCTTTAGTGAGAGGGGACTCAGTTATGATTCGTGAAAACTAAATCTAACATTTTCTGGTCTCTAGTGTGAATTCCATTCAATGACTTTAGTTCATTGTGAAAGGGGCTGAGCAGCCAACTTCCTATTACTTGGTGTCCATTGTCCATATGTATATAACAATATTAAGAAAGTATCGGAGGTTGAAAGTTTAATTTGTGCAAATAAAATTAATACCTTGGATTTCTTGTCCGATGATAGAATTATTTCTAGTACTTATAAGTGTTTACAAGTAAAATAGTTTTAATCCATGGAGAAGCGAATATATTGGTCATTCCTTAAGATGAAGCACTCGGTGAAGGGAGCATTCGGAAGGCCCAAACATATTATGATAAAATGAATGGATTTTTTTTACGGTATTGCCAGCTAAACTAGACTTTGTTCTTTACACTTTGAGGAAGAGAATCCCCATTAATTTTAATCCATGGAGAAGTCTAAATATTAGGAGTACTTTAAGATGAGGGACCCCTTTCACTTTAATATGTGATACTCATGCAAAGGATGTCTAAGAAAAATCTATTGGCATTTTGGACAGAATCAATAGAATTCTGAACCTTTTATGGATAATAGTGTTCCTTTGCTTCGCTCTCCAGAGTTTGGGTCACGGTCCTCATGCACAACATATGTGTAACTCGAGCCCCTCGTGGGTACTTCCAAGGGCGTGATTGTCTTCTCGAGTATATATTTGCCTGCAACCACGAAAGATGAGCAGTACTGAAGAATCAGCGCAACAAGCCAAATAGCTAGATCTCATAGAGCCACATGGACCTCACAGCAGACAATCAGAAATCTGCTTCTGCCGTGAAGGGTAATGGGCAGCTCCCATCCGCTGAGAATGGCGGAGCTGAGGAGCTAGGTGTTCTGGGGGAGGTGCATAACATCGTCATCCCGCCCATCCCCTGCTCTTTCCCATGGCGTAACCATCCGGACTACAAGGCCCTGACAGAGATGTCTGACGCGTGGGTCTTGGCGCACTTCACCAATTTGCCTGGAGCAGACGGCCGCCCCAGCTCCTTTGCCGCAGAGCATATGATAAAGTCAGCCTTCCACATGCAGGCGACGCTACCCTTCGCCGACGGGATCAGCGAGCGTATGCCACCCATCATCAAGATGATGGACTGGTACTTCATGATCGACAACATCCTCGACGACCCAAGCGAGATGGGTGCCGATCCCGAGCGCGCTGACAAGGTGGTGGACAGCGTTCTCACCGTCTTCCGAGACACCTACGTGCACCCATGTGCTAGCCCCAGTCCGCTTGTCCGTATTCTGACCGACACAGCGGCGGAGTGGTGGGCAGAGATGTGCGTGGGCATGCCCCCCAAGCAGAAGGCTCGCCTCAGTAAGGCCTTCTGCGACTACCTCGAGGCCAACCGTATGCAGGTAAAGCTTGCATTGTGATTCGTATTCCCAGTTATCTACGTTATCGACTAGCTGTTAGCACAGAGAGAGAGAGAGAGAGAGCTGTAAGTCTCCCTCGTCATCTTCTCTGCATGTCTGTGTATCTATGCCATGGCGATTTCGCAATTTCTCAAACTCGCCGCCATTGCAGGTCCCCTACCGCAACTCGCGTCAGCTTCCAGATCTGGAGACCTATCTCCAGGTCCGCGAGGACTCGATTGGATGGTGGCCATGCGCTGTGCTGATCGAACACTGCCAAGGCTTTGAGCTTGACGATGAGGCACTGTCTCACCCGCTGATGGTCGAGCTGCAGAAGAACACGGTGCAGCACATCTTTATGACAAACGACATAACCTCCTTTAAGAAGGAATACATGCAAGGCGATTTTTGCAACATTGTTTCCATCCTTTACTTCCGGAAACTTTACGATCCCAAGAGAGACTCTCAGAGCCCTGCACCGACCCTTCAAGGTGCTGTCTTGGAGGCAATCGAGATGATTAGGGAGAGGGATGAGAACGCCGTGAAGCTGATGGAGCAGATAAGAAACTGCCCGAAGCTTATAAGCAAGCCAGGAGTGGAGCAATACCTCGAGGGGCTTGGACTATGGATATCAGGAACTATCTATTGGCACCTTGCCAGCGGGCGCTATGGCATCTGTGCTACAACGAATCTCCATGAGACACCACCTGACATGCTTGTTGCCCATCACCTCAATATCGATGTGAACAAGGAAGCTGCGAGTACCCTGCCAAGCGGAGTGATGATGTCCGCCGCCTGCTAACATAAGTGTCCGTTGGCTGTATATTGAAATCTTAACTTTATATATGGAGCCTTTTTACTTCACCATTACTACTTACTCATATTGCAGACCTGCTTGTCGGGCACGTCTCCACTACTAAAGGTCGTCTTTTTTTTAATAAAAGGAAGTTCTGCCTTAGCCTATTCTCCTAGACTTTGATTAAAATAAAGAAAAAAAGTTAGAAGTGAAAGGGGCTAGTGCTCATGGGACGCCCCGAATCCCAATCCCACAATGCAGGGGAGGAGTATGTCAAGCTAGAGGGCATTACAAATGAGGTGGATAAATCTATCATCACCCTCATGTGGGACCCATTTGGGTTTCAACTTGTTGTTTTCGAGGAGATAAATACAGTGGTGTCTAAACGGTGGAGATCTCTTATCTCGGGAGATTCTTTTACCTAGAAGGAACAAGGACTTCTCGATCGACCATTCCTTAGGAGTTTGGTCAAAATTGATAGCACATCGCTCCCTCCAAATCTTCCAAAGAGTCTCACCCCTGATGGCATTCCATAGCCTCGATGAGCAGCCGACCGCCTCACCCAGCAACACCTGTTGCCAATTGATTTGGTTCGTGAGTCTCAATACCTGGGTCACGTGATGCCAGATAACACGGGACTTGGGGCAATCGAAGAACAGGTGAGCTAAATCTTCGATGCATCGATGGCAACGCTTGCACCATGGCGGCACACCACAGATTTTGTTAGCCCTTGCATTGGACCAGATACCTTTGTGCAAGATCTGCCACATGAGAACGGACTTTTTGATCTCAATTAGGGGGTGCCAAATGGACATGAACTTTAGTTCCCATCGAAGTTTGGTCCAAGAAAGGCACCATCTCTTGTTAAGAGTGTGATGAACATCTACGTTCTCTTTGAAGTTGGGGATTCTGGATAGTTTCTTTCCATTGCTCCATTTGAGGCCCTCCAAGCAAGGAAGATCCTGACCATAGAGAAGGCGGGTAGTTGAGCGGTCCCAAGCTAAACACCTGCCTTGAAGAAGAGTCCATTCCTCAAGGGTAACTCTAAGTCTCGGGTCCAAGTCTTCGAACCTAATCCACTGGTTGGTCTCTTGTTTCCAGAGTTGTTTCCACTGTTTGAACCCCTTATTCCATAAACGCTTTGCAGTTTGGAGGTTCCAAGACTCCACCCCCCTGATGCTGCCGATCGGGAACCAGATAGAGTCATTTTGTCTTATCCCAGCCACCCACTTCCACTCCTCACTTATTCTGATGAATTGTTTGGCCTTGTTCCAACTCTTCCATAAAGAACACACGAGGCTAGAGCCTTTCGGGGACACCGAGTGGGGGGAGAACAAAAGCGTGAGAATCCCTATGTCCTTTCAACCAGGGTGGCCAACTAAGGTAAGGTCTTCCGTGTTTCTGAAGATCAATTTAGCCCAAGAGGACTCACTATTGCTCCAAGCCTTGATAAGCCACTTTGCCGCTAGTTTGTCAGCGAGCCCAACAATATCCAAAATTCCCAAGCCCCCTGAGTCTTTCGGACTAATGCAAGTTTCCCATTTGATTTTGGGAATCCCCCTCCTGTTGGGGTCCCCAGTCCAAATGAAGTTTCTGCAGTTTCTTTCCACTTTGGCCAAGTCTTTCTCCTTAGGTCTCCAGCACGAGATAAAATAAATAGTTGTAGAAAGCATAAATGTGTTAACAACCATAGCATGCCCTGCCAAGTTGACTTGCATACCTTTCCAATGATTTAGTTTGCTATCCAGCTTGGATAGCACCCAGTTCCAACGTTGGTCCATTGAGATGTCGAATCCCATCGGAATGCCGAGGAGCCGAAAGACTTGACCTCTAGGGATAACTTGACACCCCTGATCTAACAACAATTGGGGTGTAGGTCCGTTGATTGCTCTAAAAGCAATTTTAGCATGGTTGATTTTCGAACCTGACGCCACACAAAAGGTGTCGAGGCATTGCCAAAACACCTCAATGCTGTTTAAATCGTTATGCACAAAGGCATTCATGTCATCGGCAAAGAGTCTCGCAATCATTTGGTTGTGATTCAGAGGTAGGGAAAGACCCTTAAGATTGCCAACATCCATGTGATGCTTTAATAGACAACTAAGCCCATTCGAGGCGATAGCGAAGAGTAATGGAGCCAAAGGGCAACCTTGCCTAATTGATCTTTTTAAACGGATGGGCTTAGAGAGCTTACCGTTGATATTTATTTTGGTTGATGCATTTCCAAGAAGAGTGGAAACCATCTTCGTGAACTTTTGGCTGCATCCAAGGTCTTTCAATGATTGAAGAATAAAGTCCCATTCCAATCTGTCATAAGCTTTGTCAAAGTCAATCTTAATGAATACCAGATCTTGTGCAGACTCCTCAGCAAACACAATACCTTCCCAAATGTCGACAATTGCTTCAAGTATAGATCTTCCTTTGATAAAACCTTTTTGGTCCTCACAAAGCCATGACTTTAAATGACAAAAGATTCTATTGGCGATAACTTTTGCAATTATCTTGTATCCTGTTTGGAGCATGGTAATCGGTCGCCAATTTTCAATTTTGTTCTTGTCTCCCCTTTTGTGGATTAACTTGATGACTCCATTATTAAGGCACTCAGGGAGGGCACCAAAGGAGAAAGCCTCTTGCCACACCAGACACAGTGGGGTGGCCACCACATGTTTGAAGGACTTGAAAAACTCATTGGTGAGGCCATCAGGACCCGGGCTTTTCCCATTGGGAAGAGCATCAATAACCTCGATAATTTCATTCTCGAAAATGTTAGCATCTAGCAGAGAAATCATGTTCTGTGGGATTCTAGATTGAGCAACCGTAGAGATGGTTGCCATGGAGTCACGCCTGTGCGGGGAAAGGGGAGCCGAGACCCCGAGAAGATGGGTAAAGTGCTCGACGATGAGAGATCTATTCTCAACTTCCGTACTACATTCGATTCCATTGTTATCAACCAATAAGGGGATGGATTCCCTAGCTTGTTTCCTTTCGAGGATGTTACACATCTCTTTCGATGGTTTGTCAGCCTTCCCTGCCCACCAATCTTTGAAGAATATTTGAAGATTTTTCCTTTGAACCTCCTCCTCTAATCTTAGTCTTCCCCTGATTTTCAAAAGACCTTGCTGGCATTGTAAGTTACCTTTGTTCACCTCTTCTTCAAGCCGTAAGAGCCTCCGGTACACCGTTTCTCTTCTTTTTTTCCGGATATCTCTTATAGCCTTTTGAGTCCTGATCAGAATTTTTCGCGTCCTTTCCACCGCGCTTCTCCAGCACTTAGCGGGTTCAATACATTAAGCAAAAGCTTCCGCCCACACAGTAGAAATTTCTTGGTGGACAGAGGGGAGGGAAAACGATGTCTGACAAGCATGGAACCAAGGGGCTTTCTAGAGCATGGGAATCGGTTTGAAAGATAGAGTAATCGGGTAGTGGTCCGAGATAGCCAGGTCCATGTGTTGGGAAATCGAAGGAATACCCAATTGGAGGATGGTGTTTTGATCGATGTAACATCTATCGAGTCTTGCTTTCCTCAAAGAGTCCCCCAATTGGAGATTTGACCAGGAGAACCCCTTCATGTCTTTCACCTCGACCAGGTCGAGATGGAGCTTGATTTTATCCCATGTCTCTTTCTCTTGGCCGTCAATAATTTTCCCCTTGTTATTCCATCGGTCCTCAGGAAACTCAACCATGTTGAAGTCCCCACAAATCAGAACCTTATGTGAGAGGGAGTCGAGGGAAGCCCAAGTATCAATTCAATCCGCTTCTCCATTAGGGGCATAAATCGAGACCACAGTGAACTAAAAAGGGAACCCGACTGAGGCAGCAATCCAACGATGATTTCGACCTTCAAAAGTTGAGGTCACACTGGCAGACAAGGAGTGACTAATACCGATCGCAGCACCCCCTGCCCCCCTACGGTGAGAAGTGGAGAACCAAAGGTGGTTCGGAGAAATGCATTTAAGCCGTTTCTGGAGATCCTCTCCGTCGATTTTAATCTCTTGTAAGCAGATAAACTCAGGGTTGAGGCACTTGTCTCTGACCAAGAATCGCCGCTCTTGATGGGTCAGACAAGCAAGAGTCAAAGCTTAAAGGAAAACAACCATCGGGCATGGAAGAGCCCCCTCAAGAGTAGGATCCTAAGTCAAGAAGCTGGGAGGAAAAAAAGGATCGGGTCCCTCCCCTCAAAGAGGGCAGCCATCAACAATGAAATTCACATCACTAAAGGTCGTCTTGCGGCTCAATCTTCCCTACTCTTTACACCATTTTAGCAAATAGTGCTTTCGTCCATTGTTGCAAGCATCTCAACGCATGTGTGTGCATCTACCTTAAGCTGAACGGAGGTGTTTGATTTTTAATACTCGCTTTATGTTGCTATAGAAAGTCTCATTAAGGTGATCTCTCTCTCTCTCTCTCTCTCTCTCTCTCTCTCTCTCTCTCTCTCTCTCTCTCTCTCTCTCTCTCGTTTATGTTTGTGTGTGCACGTGCGCGTTTGTGCGTGTATCTATATACATTTTTACGTATGGGCGCCCGCCCCTGCATTGTGTTTTGGTGTGAAGAGCTTCTTCTCACTATGATCAGTGTTTTCCTATCTCTGATACTTGGACCTGCACTCCATTATGGCCAAAGCTTTACTAAAATGATAATCGTTTGAGTTGCAAGCAACATTCTACCTTAAAATACATCTATAGAGAAAGACAATACGGACCATAGCTGACAATCTGAATGAAGCGTACAATCTTAGAATGAGAAAAACCCTAAAAGAGCCTGAAAAAATATTTTTGTCATGTCATTGAAATACACCACAATGACATACACCAGTGAGAAGATACTCTCCAGAGAACTAAAATAAAGAGACCTATGATGCTTGCCGTACATTAATACACATGTAATCTCGCATATGCATTAGTGCTTGAACAACAACATAGAAAATTGGATGATAAAGCAGTAAAATGTATTTTTGTTGGGTATGGTTTTTAAAGCAAAGGCTATCATTTGTATCATCCATAGACTAAATGCATCTTTGTTAGGTGTGATGTTTTTGTGGAAGATAAGATTCAGTTGGCATTGCTTTCATGTATTAAGGAGACATCACTTAGCTCCAAAGATGTGTATGGAACTTTGCTGCCTCTTTTTGTAGGTGGACAATCAAGTGTTGGTTCAAATGAGGCAATTTCTCAACCCTCAGAGGTTTCACATGATGATGCAGATCATTCCATTTCTTATGCAAGTTAACATGATGCACTTGTTGATGAGAGGGTTGATATAGAGGAGGCAAAAACTATGCCTAAATGACTAGTACACACTTTGTGAGATAGCAAATTAGATGCATCTCTATCATATCCTACTCCTTGAGTCTCTCATAGTGCTTTTTTTGCATCAGATTGCTATGCAATGGCTACTTCTAGTCTTTGTGATGAGATTGATGAGCCTGTTTCTTTTGATGAGGCACAATATTCAAAAACTTGGATGGTTGCTATGCAATCAAAATATGATGCAATTATGAAGACCTATGATGCACTAAATGGGTATACAAGATGAAGTGTAAGCATGATGGAATAGTTGATAGGTATAAGGTTAGGCTTGTAGCAAAAGGCTATGCTCAAGAGAAAGGCATTGATTTTGATGAGATCTTTGCTTCCACATGCAAAATTTCCACCATTCATAGCATTTTGTGCACTTGCAACTCATCATGTTTGGATTGTACATCATTTGGACATTAAAATTGCATTTTTGAGTCGTGAATCACATGAAGAAGTGTATGTATTTTAGCCCCTTGGTTTTGTGCAAAAAGGGCATGAAAACAAAGCATGTAGGGTAAAAAAATCATTATATGGTTTGAAGCAAGCACTATGTGCTTGGCATGAAAAGATACATGCCTACTTAAGTTCACATGGTTTTGAGAATAGTCCAACCGAGAGCACCTTATATGTTAAGCATGCAAATGATGTGCTTTTGATCATGGTTGTCTATGTTGATGACATGCTGCTCAATGGTCCTAATGAGAAGCATATTGCTGATTTTAAGGCTGATTACATGCCTCTTTTGAGATGTCAGGTTTGGGGCATTTGCGCCATTATTTGGGCATTCAACTTATGCAAGTTGATGGTGGAATAGCTCTATGTCAAACAAAATATAGTGACACATTATTGCAGTGTTTTGGCCTTCATGATTGCAAACCTAGTGCCAATCCTATGGAAACAAAAGTCTTCATGATGCTAGAGATGCATTTGATGTTGTTATCTATCAGCAACCTATTGGATGCTTGATTAGTTATGCATAACTCGGTCGGATATTCAGTTTGTTGTCTCTTAGATTAGTAGCTTTATGCATTGCTCAGGTGCCAAGTATCCGTAGGCATTTAAGTGCATCTTTTCCTACTTGAGCGGTACCCGACTACTTGGATTGTTTTATCCCAAGGGGAATCACTATCGCCAAATTTACATGTTGTCTCTAACTTTGGCTGGGTTGGTTTCTATGACACACGTGTGTCCACTAGTGGTTTTTTCTTCATGCTTGGTAGCTCATGCATATCTTGCTTGAGCAAGAAGTAGCCTATTGTGGCTACTTCTAGTTGTGAGCCTGAGTATAGGATAGCTTTCACAACGCATGTTGAGTGTGTATTTTTGAGATATCAAGCTCAACATATGGTGATCGAGGATGACACATATCACTTTTTCATTTATCTGACATGTATAATGGTCATGCCAGTATATGTGAGGGATACTTTAGTGAGCTTTACAAGATTCATCTATCAAAAGTGATGGCACACTTGTTTCTTGCTAGCTCACTCATTCATGGACATTGGGTTTTTCCTTATGTGTTGTTCTTTATATATCCCACTAGTTGTATTGTTGTATTAAATCATTCTTGTATATTCCTTTTATGTAATAGAAGAAAAAGAAGAAGAAGAAGAAGATCATTCTTCCTTGCCCCAATCTTTGTGTGTGCTCTTGTTTGAGTGTGAGAGTGTGTGAGTGAGCTCTCTTCCTTATCTCCTTTCCTTGTGACATGGTATCAGAGACAATGTGGCTGAAGAGGGCTCGTGGAGAACACAGATAGTGAAGAGTATGTGAGAAGATGTGGAGGAAGTGCAATCCACAAATGATCTCAAATTGCTACAAAAATTGGTGTGAAGCTAGAAGGTGTCAAAATATTTTTGAGATTTATCCCTTTAGGATCACTTATTTTGCTCAAATTTCTATTTCCAAGCCATCTTGACCTTTGATTCGAACTCATAAATTGGGTCCCATGGAAAAATCAATTGCAAACTTCTAACTTGCCTTCTATTCGACAACACTTAGATATTCGAGATCTAGGATTTTAACAGATTTTGTGCACTCTTGATACACAAACACTGTGATTTTTTGAGATCAAAGTGTCACATCACAATGTGACAGTATTCAAGCAGAGGCACTGCTAGTGTTTTTGTAGTGTTGCAAATTTTTGTAGAAATGAAAGTGCAGATGGAATGGGTCAGCTTATGGGTGATAAGTTGGACAAAAACAACTTCCATGCTGGAGATTCAAAATGAAGGACTTCTTGATGGGATAAGGCTACTGAAGGTATGTAGAAGGAGGGAATGAAAACGGTCCACAATTACTAGAGAGGAATTGGACTGCGGACCACTTAAGCGCATATGAAGAATGGAATCAAGGAGCAAGAAAGGTAATGTATTGGCTATCTATTAGCATACAAGATAGAATAATTGGGACATAAAAGATCCCAGGACTCCGAAAGAGGCTTGAAACAATTTGATCAAATTCTATGAGACCAATACAAAGCCACAAAAATTGCAGCTCAAGAACGAGTTGCATGCATTGGAGAAAAAAGGCATGTCAGTAAGTGACTAAACCCTAGAAACCAAAAGCATATGTGAGTCACTTGCATTTATTGGTGTGAGTCTAGATGATGATAATAAGGTGGAAGTGTGCCTTTGTGGTTTAGGTGCTGCATATACATAGTCTAATACTTCCATTCAGACCAGGGAAAATATTCCAAATTTTGCTGATCTAACGTCCATACTGATTATTGAAGAAATGAATCTTGTTGAGGAATCAAACTTCTAAGGAAAACCTAGGTCTAAGTAGGTATTATACTTTGGCAGAGAAAGAGGTAGAGGTAGAGGTTTTGGAAGTGGAAGAGGAAACACTAACCAAGACCAAGGTCAACATCAAAATCATGCAGGAGGTAGAGAACAATTTTGAGTCAAAGGGAGCCAAAGAGGTCACAAAAATTTCCAAACAGACGATTCATGTAATAAGAGTAAAGAATGCTAGAATTGTGGTTAACTTGGAAACTTTGAGTGATAGCAAGTTGAAGAACCAAAATAACAGAAGGTAGCAAAAAAAACTATGCATTCATAACTGCAGATGATTCCAAGAGATTGTTCATGGTCTAACATCACATGATGAATATGATCTCTACTGACATTTCAAAATCGAATGGTAATGTCACATATGTTGATTCAAGTGCTTCAAGTCACATAACCAATCACGCAGAATGGTTCAGTAGTTTGCAAAAATTGCTAGTTATATGATATTTTGAAACATGCAATGACACATCACATCCTATTGAGCCTACAAGAAACATAGCACTATCTATGGAGGATGGGAAGGTAAAGCATCTTACTGATGTGCTACATGTTCCAAATATAACAAAGAATATAGTTTTTGTTGGACAAATGGTTGACCACAGATTATAAGTGAGGTTCACTACTGATGGGTTATATGTAGAAGAGTAAAAACATGATGGAAGATTGATTGCCAAAGGAAAGAAAGTGGGTAGGATGTTCACCCTAAATGTGAAAATTCTTGAAATGAATGCAGCCATGTTTGCAAAAGGTGCAGGAGTTCTTGGTGATATAGAGATCAAGCACAAACAAACTGGACATGCAAATTTGTAGAGGCTGAAATTGATGCAGTCAAACAAGATTGTGAATGGGCTACCTCATTTCAAGGTTGCAGAGATGCAAAAGGTATGTGCAACATGTCAATTAGATAAACAATCAAGAGCATCATTTTTGCATGACAACCGTGTTAGTGAGAATGTGATAGAAATAGTATATATAGATGTTTGGGGTCTTCCAAAGACCACATCTATGGGTAGTTGTAGGTTTTATGTTACTTTCATTGAGTATGGTCATATTTCATGAAAGTGAACAGTGAGGTGTTCACTCACTTGCAAAATTTTAAGGCTATGGTGGAAAAGCAGATACGGAAGTATATTTGGACATTAAGATCTAATGGAGGAGGTGAATACTTATCAAATGAGTTCAGAAGCTTTCTAAAAAGTCATGGAATTCGATGACAATTTTCATGCAGTTACACACGACAACAGAATGGCGTTGTTGAATGCAAGAATAAACCTATTGCACAAATAGCAAGAGCTATGATGGGTAAGAAGAATATGCCTCATTGTTATTGGGCAGAGGATGTGCACACTAATGTATACATCATGAAAAGAACTCCAACTACTGCTATACATCAAGTTACACCTAAAGAGAAGTTTACACGTAAAAAGGCAAACTTATCCCATATGAAAGTATTTGGCTCTGTTGTATATGTACATGTTTTAGATGAGTTGAGGAGGAAACTTGATCCAAAAGAAGAAAAATATATCTTCATTGGGTACTCCCTTGAGGAAAAGGGATATAAATGTTACGGAGATGCCAAAAAAGCTTCATTATGAGTCAAATTACAAAGGAAATGCTGAAAAATCAAGTGCAAAATCTAAAGGTTTGAGTGGACCTGATGCATCATGAAGCAATAGTTCCAACTCAAATCCATGGAGTGGAAGATTGCATGGAAATTTCACTCCAAAAAAGTCATCAACTACATCAAAGAAACGTAAGATGTAATTGGAAATGCGAATTGGGAGAAAGCTATGGATGAGTATATGGATGCACTTTATGGAAATCAAGCATGAAAGTATGTCCCATTGCCACAAGGAAAGAAACCCACAGATTGCAAGTGGATTTACAAGGTAAAGCATAATGATGATGGTAGCGTAAGCATGTATAAAGCACGATTGGTAGGAAAAAAGATATGCACAGACATATGGCAATTATTATGAGGAAACATTTAGCCCTCTAGCCTAAATGTCTATTGTCAGAGCACTTGTTGTTGTAAAAAAAGGATGGAATTTTCATCAGATGGATGTGAAGAATGCTTTCTTACATGGTGAGTTATAGGAGGAAGTATACATGGACTAGCCACAAGGATATGAAGATTCAAAGCACCCAGAATATGTTTGAAGGTTCCAAAAGGCTTTTTATGGGCTTAAACAAACCCCTCGTGCTTGGCATGCATGGAATGCTTATTACTTAACCACTATTGGATTTTTATGTGCAATACAAATCATTCATTATGTGCATGGAAGGGTAATGATGGCATCATGATTGTGGATATTTATGTTGATGAATTGATTGTAGGAGGTGATAATGAAGAAAGCATTAAAGAGGTAAAGCAAATCCGTATGCCGAAATTAGACATGAAAGATCGTGGTTTGCTACACTATTTTTTGGGCATTGATTTTATACATATAGAAATAGGTATATCGATGTCGCAAAGGCAATATGCCTTGAGAATGCTGCAAAAGTATGGTATGTCTTATTATAAGCCAACCTCTATGCAACGATATCAGAATTTGAAGTTGGATACTACATTAGGTGAAGCATTGGAAAATGCTACTATGTACAAGAAAATTGTGGGAAGTTTTATATATCTCACAATTACAAAGGTCTAATCTAAGCTTGAAAGTCAATTTATGCAAGTTCCCAAGAGACCACATTTAGATGCTCTAAGGCACACTATATGTTATGTGAGTGCTACTTTGGATTATGCATTGTTTTATGAAGTAGGTGTAGTTTTGGAAGTTCATGGATACACCGATGCAGATTGGGCTGGCAGTATTCTACATAGAAGATCTACTAGTGGCTTTCTATTCTCACTTGGGATTGCAGCCATCACATGGATTAGCAAGAAGCAACCCACTATGGCTTTGTTGAGTACAGAGGCTGAGTAAAGAGGTGCTACAATGGTAGCATGTGAAGCATCATGGTTAGAGATGCTACTTGTAGATTTAAGTGTGGCAGTGCAAAAATTAATCATCATCTATTGTGATAATCTTAGCAGCGTTTAGTTCGTAGGAAATCATGTCTTTCATAATAGAAAAAAGCATATCAAGGTACATTATCACTTCATCAGAGAGAAGGTATTAGCATGTGATATTGATCTTGTTTTGTGAGGATAGGTGAGTAGGTTGGTGATATTTTCACTAAAGCACTTGGAGTAAAGAAGCTAAAGAAGTTTTGGAAGATGCTTGGATTAGAGAATATGATGCTGAGCTTGAGGGGGAGTGTTGAGATATCAAGCTCAACATGTGATGATCGAGAATGACACATATCACTTTTTCATTTCTCTAACATGATAGTGGTTGAGTCGGTATATGTCAAAGATACTTTAGTGAGCTTTACTATATTGATCTATCGATAGTGATGTCACACTTGTTTCTTGCAAGCTAGCTCAATCACATACATTGGGTTTTTCCTTATGCACTGTTCTTTATATGTTGCACTAGTTGTATTGTTGTATTAGGTCATTCTTGTATATTTCTTTTATGTACTAGAAGAAGAAGAAGATCATTCTTCCTTGCCTCAATCTTTGCGTGCGCTCCTATTTGAGTGTGAGAGTCTGTCAGTGAGCTCTCTTCATTATCTCCTTTCTTTGTGACATGTGTGGTGCAGATGCCTTTTGGCTGATTTGTGTGTTGATTAGTCTTTCACCACCACCATCTTCATTGACATACATAGCACATTGGTGATTGCAAGGAGCCTTGTGTTCCATGCTCGCACAAAGAACATTAAGGTGCATTATCATTATGTCAGGGAGAGGTTCCCTTCTAGGGAGATAAGTTTGGTATATGTGCCCACATAGTATATAACATTGCAAATATTTTTACAAAGGCTCTCCCTAGGGAGAAGTTTGAAGCTATCCGCAAAGATTTTGGCCTAGAATTTTTCTATTTTTTCATATCAACAATCCTCTTTTCATCATTGCCACTAATGATTAAATCATCGACATAAATCACTAGTAGAATCATTTTGCTTCCATGATTCCATTAAAATAGTGAATAATCGGCCTTTGATTGCATGAATTCAAGATCCCACAACTTTTTAGAAAGTTTTTCACACCATGATCTTAGTGCTTGTTGCAATCATATATGACTTTCTTCAATTTCCATACATGGTCAGGATACTTTGGATGCACATAACCTTTTGGTTGCTGCATATAAACTTCCTCATGCAGGTTTCTATTCAACAATGCATTCTTAACATCCATTTGATACAATTTCCAATTTTTCATAGAAGCCCATGCAATCCCGCTTCTCACCATTGCCATTTTCACAATCAGATTAAAGGTTTCATCATAATCCAATCCATATGTTTGTGCATATCCTTTTTCAACTCAATGTGTTTTATATATGTCCACTCTGTGTGCGAGTTCATTCTCTATTCCACTGTCGAATGTATTTCTCTCAAGTTTGGAACATCTGCTATTCAAAACAAAATTCAATCTTCGTCGAATGTATTTCTCTCAAGTTTGGAACATCTGCTATTCAAAACAAAATTCAATCTTCGTCCTAAGTCTATCATTTCCTGCTCATTTTTGCTGATTCAATCGATTGCATTGTAGTAGGCCTTCTAGATAATGTGGCATAGATGACTAACGGAGGGACCTGAAATTGATGCGCAAGACTCATCCGACTTCGCTCTGATACCACTGGTTTGGATATGGCGCATGAACAGACAAAGACAGAGCTGAATTCCGATAAACCTCCTTGCGCCAAGGAGTGAGAATATGCGCGCATTTCTATTCATTTCACTTTGTTTTACAAACATAATTTGTTGCATCATCAATCTAATGGTAGCCACATAATCCTTTGATTTCTCCATGTAGTCGTCATTTACAGATTATAATTGTAGAAAACGAGAATTTCCCAATTGGGACACATATAAGACTTTTGTAATCAATACATGGTGAGCTTGATCAAAATAGAGAAACTTGATTGAAAAATAAAACCATTTTTGTTGCTTGAATACCTTTGTGGGGCGTCCTTAACCTCAAGTTTGGAGAACCATTCTCTATTAATTTTAAATATACATTCGCAAGAACAAGTTTTTCTACCCTTTCGCAAAGGAAACACTACATGTAACATTTGCATATTTCATGGTCATCTCTCTGTGTATTATTTGTATAGTAACAAGGATCACTCAGTGACTAGCACAAACAAAGTTCAAATATAGAAAAATTCTATCAAGCTGAATAGAGCCATATGAAGACCTTTTTAAAATTTTTGCATTAGCTATATTGTTATTCTACTATTGTAAAGCATTCTCTTGAACATCTTTATGGATAGCATTTTTTGGCATGTTAGAAAGAAGAATAATGTCTTGAAACACCACTTTCCTACTTCAACATCCTTTATGAGCTATTTGTACATGTCGCAATCGTTGAAAGTCATAGCACTACCTCAGGTTGTTGAGGATTAGTTAAGTACATATAAGTGATAGTTAAATTATTATGGTGCTATATGTCCATGAAAATTATCTTTCTTGTATCTAGAATTCACTTTGTTTATTCAGAAGTTGAATTTGTAATTCATAAACAATACTACAAAACTACAAGTCCTAAAACAAAAAACGCAAAAGAAAAAGGAAAATATTTAAGAATATCGTTGTTTTTAGTCCTTCTTGGAGGATGAAGTAGACACGACTATAAAGGGCTCTTAGTTGATGGTATGTAACTCATTTCTTTAAAGTTAAGTACTCTATACTTACCTCCTTATCAGCAGAAAATATTATTTGAAAAGATACAAATATGTGCAACTTAACATTTCAAGAAAATACATGATAGGATAAAGAAATCAGACAATTTTACCAAGGGAATAAAGTGCACATAGAAGGGACTATAAAACTTTAATGAAGTAAGATGATCATATTTCCATGATTTGTATTAAAATGCTCAATTATGTAAAGCTCCAACTAGTTGAGCTATCTGATCCTTTAGTGTTCTCGTCCCCCTCGGTTCAAGAGGGAATCTCGCTAGATTATAGAAAACTTGGATTACTGCTCTCAATCAGATCCAAAATATTTTGCATGGAACTCAAACGGAGATCCAAAGAATTAGAAGACATAGAGATAGAATGGAGAAGCTTTGCAAAAGATGTCCTCCGTCGAACGTTGAAGTTAAAATAAGTTCAAACATGCTTGCTTAAGATCATGAACATTCTCATATGTGAAGAGGAAGTAAGCAGGAAGAAGCTTCAACTGTTCGTTAAAGATTGGTAGTGTGCAAGAGAACTCCTCAAGTGAAAATAAAGCAAAGACATCCTTTCCTAGAAACATTAACAACGATAGCATCCAATGCTCTTTGGAAAGGGGAAACATGTGAGATGATTTTCAATCACTTTGTGCAACTTTCTGGGGTGTTGATTCCCCTCTTCCCTAGAATGTATGATTGCATGGACCTCATCACAAAAGTGATATTCAAAAAAATCCCATAGGGTCTGTTGAGCACTCTCTCGGTACCCCCCTTTCAAGATATTGTAACTCTCTCAATATCCCCCTTACCAACTGCAAGATCCAACAAGCCAGTGACTCTCTTTCCAAAGTTAGAAGTCTAGGACTCATCCACCTTAGGAATGCGTTTTTCAAACATTTTAAGATGTTCTTGTGGTCCCACTTTGCTTGGTTTCGTAGGAGACTCTTAGTTTGGATGTCTAGTTTTTGTTTTTTTTTAAATGAAGTTTGGAAATAGCCTACTCTCCCAGACTTTAATTAATGAAAAGAACAATTGTGCAAGTGAATGGTCCTAGCACCCATGGGAGCCTGGTTGAGATGCTTGGATGATGGCATATTAAAGATCATGAACAAGAAAGATAGCAAATGGAAGTAAACATTAGCTGACCATAACCTTGCTCTAGATCGATTACAAAGTCTTTGCCAAGGTCCTAGAGAACCGACTTGTGAGGCATGTTTATTTGTGGATGTATTAGGACGTGAGAGGCTTCATCAAAGGTAGATCCATCCTTGAAACCACCATAGATATTAGAGAAGATTTACATTATGTGGAGTCTTCCCAAGACATTCTCTTACTCAAGATTGATTTTAACAAAGACTATCATAGATTGGAATGGTACTTTATGCTTACAACCCTCAAGGACCTTTTTTGTGCTGTTAAGCTCATCAAAATGGTCTCCACACTTTTAGGAAATGCTTCTCTGCACATGAGCATTAATGGTAAGTTCCAGATGCTATTTTCTCGAAGTGCTCCATAAGGGTTTCCAATTCGTTGTCAAATCATATGTTCTTTTTCATGCATATTGAGCTATGATCTATATATTGACAAAGCACTTTGAGTGAGCTATCTTTTGGGACACTTGTAAAAGGCTTTTCTAAAAAGAGAAGTGGTTATATACTTAAGTAAACGTAAAAGAGGAGTAAAGATAAGGAAAATGACCCAATGATTTCTTGCACCAGATGTTTCTATTCTCCCTCCTCCTAAACATTGGAAGGAAGGTGAGCCCCACATGGGACGTGTAAGGATTTCTTAGTTTTAGGGAGTAAAAGATTAATCTAGGAGATTAAAAGGTTATAGAAAACAACTAGTGTTATTATCAAATAGAATAATACTAAGTAGAATTTCGTATTTGAATTCTTAAAAGGAAAATTATTTGGCCTTTAGATGCTTTCGTCTAATGGCTTAAACGTAAAGGGAAAAATGACTAGAGATAAGTGGTCTAACATGTATGGGACTAAACGGAATCTGAAAAGTTCCTTTTTCTCACTCTTTGTAGGATTCTTCATTCTTAGATCATGTGAAATCCAATACCTAAGTTTGTTTGGGGTTGAGCCAATACCTAAGTTTGTTTTCGAGTCAATGCAAGCCTTTAGAGTGGCCAAGGATCCAATAGTAATGCACGCTTCAAGCTAATCTTAATCTAGGAACTCACTCAAAGGATGATAAAAGCATCTAATGTTGGATGATGGACGGCACCTTTTTGATATGGGATGCAATCCTAAGCCTTTATATTAAGCCTACATCCAATGAAAAATATCTTTGGCGCTCAAGATGGCTTATATTCAAGCATGACCATCTCATGGCAACCATATCAAATCATTCTCATTCAATGGCACATTACTGATGAAGAAATGCATCTCAACCATTAGAGATCATACAAATCCAAGTTTTATAAGTGATTTTCAAGATTCTCAAAACCATTCACACAACCAAAAATTATTAGTTCTAGGTGGTTTCTTCCTTTTTGGCCACTCAAAAGCAAGGGAAAGGCTATGCATTTGATCAATCCTTAATCCATGTCACAATCCTTGCTCAAAACAATCAATCTCAGCACTCTTGAATGCTCTCTCAAGCTCATCAAACCTCTTAAGATACAAAACATGGCTGCTTTCTAGAGTTTACCTTATTTAGAATAGTTGGATTTTTTTAGTGGAGTAACCTTTTTTCCATTTTTGAAATAGGCATGCTTTTTTTAAATCTTGTACTACCTTATCTACCAATCTACTATATTTCTAGCATAAAGACGATGATGAATAATGACTCTCTATAAACTCTCCTACCTACTCCTATTGCTAAAAATGATGAAGATGAAGAGAAACAACTAGAAAATGTACAAAACAACTTTTAAAACACAATAACCTACTCACCAAAACCTTTAACAAGGAATCGTAAGACCTCTCTCAAGATTCAATCTTCAATGGAAACCTTGAACAACAACATGATCCTCGACAATGGTGCCAAAAGCTATTGTACAATTGTTAAAAAAAATCTCAAATGGTTTCTATGGGTTTAGATCCATTTCATTTTCAATCCAAGTATGTTTACCCTATTCATGTGTTTGAAGACTTGCCATCATTAATGTTGAAAATCAAGCTCCAACCTTAGGAGCATACAAAACGTCTAAATTGATTATGTATGGACTCTTTTCAAAGTTATATAAACACATTTAGTACTTTGAACTGACGCAATACTACGTATTTTATCTCTTAAAGAATTAGAATAAGTTTGTAGGTGCCTTGCCAAGCAACCCCTTGCTTTCTTAAGCATTTTCTTCACGCTTTGAGTAGCCATAACTCACATTTTGGTCTATCTCTATACAAGTTAGTTATTCTAAGTGTTGAGCAAAGTTACTTAATCATTCTGTATCCATTTCTTGTAATCATCTGTTTGTTACAAAGATAATATATTCTTCTAAAGTTGGATTTGAAGTTGAAGTTTGATCTCTACATATGCTAAGATAAATTAAGACTCCAGTGAACAGTGATCTCTTTGGTGGAGGAGATGGTGGATAGATTCCATAGATGAGGTGGTGCTACAAATCCCTGCTTCACCCCAGAAAAGAACAAGTTGAGGAGTGTAAAATAGACCTATTGAGCTTCCCAGGAACTACAAATAATCACCTAAGTGCTTTGGGGTATGATCTTCCAATCAATGGATCAAAACAGATGACTTGGAATATTCATAGTGAACCAAAACTTGCTATCTTAGTCACTGCATCTGCTTAGTAAAGTGAACAGTGCTCTTTACCTGCTAGCAATTGATCAAATTCCTTTTGGGAGTATCTAATTAAGTTAGATAGCTACCAATCACAAGTTATTTCATTAGAAATGATCACGTGTACTCAAAGAATTATGCTTAGCAAATCAAATGACCATCCCGACATTTTAGGTGTGCAGACCAGTGAGCAATAAATCGAAGATTGCAAGCAGATGGCTAATGCAATGGAGTTGAAATTTTGTAGCATACAAATAGACTTTGTACTCAAATTATCGCAAGTTAAATCACTCAAAATGGTTAAGTATACATTGAGTATAACAAGTCTCCTAATCTTGAATCACAATCCCACACAGAATAATAGACTTTGGCACAACAAGATATAAAGAAGAAAAACAAAGTATACACACAACAAGAAGAGAGAGAATTTTATTATCTGTGCAGATTTACAAGTAGTTCTGATCTGCGTTACAAAATCTATCAAATAGCTTCAATGTGAAGCCTCATCCACCCGACCACCCTTGAGTTGATCTCAATCCCAATCTCAATCACAATCACAATCTCAATCCCAATCTTAATCACAATCACAATCTCAATCCCAATCTCAATCACAATCACAATCTCAATCCCAGTCTCAATCACAATCACAATCTCAATCCCAATCACAATCTCAATCGCAATTTGAGAAGCCGAAAACGATCGTGATCAATGTACGACCATCATCCTTCCTTATCTCTCAGTCTTCATCTTTTTGGATCTCCACCTTACGCCAGTGTAAGCCGCCGGATTGGCAATTGTAAAGTCTGACTCTTTTCATATTCCACACGAACCGAAAGGTCGTTGCGACGATGTTGTAATCTTCTTATAAATGAATGAAAAGAGACGCTTCGGGTGATGACCAGAGGAGTCGCCAGACTGTCTGTCTGGTTGATGTAGTTTGTGTAGTTTCCGTGGTGTGTTTGAGAACTCTGAGTTATTTTGTATCTTTCTGTTCTGTTTGATTATCTGTATCTGTGTGTTACAAATTGTGTTACGGTAATGTTACATTAAGCGAAGTATTGAATCGCTGTTTCTGTAAGTGGTTTTTTGTAATTCTGCATTATAGTAGCATTCACTTTGTATGTTGGTTACTAAGAAGTTTTAATCTATGTATGAGTTGATACTCTGTGAGTGAGCGAATCAGAATAGTAAGTCTGTAAGGAACAATTCTGAGTTTTTTCTGTTAGTAAGTCTGTTAGCAGAGTTGATGAACAAACTGTTATGTGAGTGAGTGAATTAAGCGAGTTAATTGGGAAAATCAAGTATAGGGCCTCTGTTTAACAGACCCCTTCCACTCCCAAGAACCCGAATAGATGTTTAAACGCGCTTTTGACGGCAAGCGACGTTTAACACTGGCGTCGTCTGTGGGAATGTGGCACCAGAGTGATGCAATATAGTTGTGGGAAAGTGACACCAGAGCGTTGTACATTGATTGTGAGAAAGTGGTCATAGATTGTGAACCGACAGTAAGGAAGAGTAGTACGCAAGTATTGCAAACGTGATATATGCCCGTTACTCGTTCCGGTGAGACATGCCCGAAGTATAGGAGAAACCAACAGTCTTGGGTGATACCTAATTTGCTAAGGACGCCCCTAGGAGCTAGAAGCGAAAATAAGTTTAACCCAGTTGTCAAGGCAGCAAAGAACGTTAATAGTGATTCCGGTAGTATTCCAGTGGAACGTACTGCAATTTTGGTAGATTCCGGTGCAATTTCGGCACAGTCTGTCGAAGATATAGTAACTCTAGAGTCTACCAGGAGGCAGTATGCAGTTAACTTGACACCATCTGGTCAAGATTCAAATTTGTCTGAGGATAGAAGTGTGTTGGCCAAAGAAATCAATGAAGGTGAAAAAGTACCTTGTTTTGGTGAAATTTCGACAAATTCTGGTGATATATCGGTCCCTGTTACAGAGAGTTCACAGTCTCCCAGTGACAGTTTACCATTTCCTAGTGAATCTTCATTCCGGTCACCACTATTCAAAGTAAGCTTCCCTACATTTGATATCAAGGAGGAAGGTAGCTTATTCGAAGCTGAAATTCGAAAGAGACTGAACGATATTATCAAGCCGGAGAGTGCACAGGCTGACGATACAGATTTCGACGGTCAAGAAATTCAATCTCGGAACTCAGGAGATAGTAACAATACAAAAACAAGCAACATGAGTGGGCAACAACAACAACAACAAAAACAGCAACAGCTACTTCCACCTCGTCCGGTTCCAACAAGAGTTACCTACACGAAATTCGGTGGATTTCTAGGTGATGATACAGATGCTCATGTACGAACCTTTGAAATTAGTTATGCAGTACTTAATCATCCACCTGATCCGGCATATAAGGCCATAGTATTCCAGTCAACCTTAGTTAATGAAGCAGCGAGGTGGCTTACAGAATATGATATCAACCATTTTGGCACCTATGAAGTAGTAAGGGATGCGTTTCTACAGAGATTCCGGCTAAAGAAGAATCCTGCCGAAATTTTTGATTACCTACATAATAATAGACAGAAGCTGAATCAAACAGTGCAGGAATGTGCCACCCTATTCAGAACTCATTTGAGAAAACTACCTCCGGCACATGCTAATTTACCGGATGATGTCATCACGCAGTGGTTTATTAATGGGTTAACTCTGTAGCTCCGATAGATTATGATCATTCGTTGTGTGAGAGCTATGACGCTAGATGCGGTTATTGCAATGGCTTTGCAGCTCGAGAATAAGGTTGGAGGTTTTACCGAAGACCTAGAATGGTTAAAAGCTAGTAAAAATATTACAGAAGATACGACTAGACAGATGTACTGCACCACGTGCAAGAATTCAGGGCATACCAGTGCCACTTGTGCACTTAATCAGATGTATTGCGCTATCTGCAATACAACCAAACATTCCACCAAAAATTGTGCTTATAACGCCAAAGTGCAGGGAACAACAACAGTAAATGCAATTATACAAGAACTAGGGAAGCCTGCCGCTCACTATGTACCTCCTCAGATGAGAAATAATCAGCACCAAGGATACAGAAATTATAGAGGACAGAAGATTCTGTAAAGATGCAGCTGAATATGATTAGAGGAAGAAAGAGCGGCAGAACCCGATGACCAACATGGTTCATATCACACCAGTAGAAACACAAGCCGCAGTAATTCAGACCAGATCCGGTAAGCAGTTGCAACCAGCAGCTGAGATATTTGAACCAGGCATACGTGAACAACAAAGAATATATGACAAAGCTAGTCAGTGGACCACCACAGAACCTCTAGTGTTCCCAGATCCAATTCCGGTGACACAAGGTCCACTACCAAATGAAAATTTGCAGGAAAAACATTCTACTCCGGTAACAGATGCATCATCTTCAGAATCAATAAAAAATACAAGTCAAGGAGATCGGGCATGGGAAATTTTATCTAAGGCATCCATTACTCTTCCTCTTCGACAGTTACTGGCATTAGTACCAAGAATTCGGCAACAATTCCAGCAGCAGTTCAGTTCCGCGTCTTCGTGCATTCCAGCAACAATGACAGTACAATCGAAAACTGACTCTACGGTGGATCATTCGGTCCCTTTTATTATGGTATGGTACAAAAATCATAAAATTACTCAAGTATTAATTGATGGTGGATCTGGTGTAAACATAGCTACTGCAGCACTTTGTAAAAAGTTAGGATGGACCGAAATTGAGCCTGTCCAGTTTTTTGTTAGAATGGCCGACCAATCCAGAGTCCACCCAGTAGGACTTGTACGGAATGTCCCAATTACTTTGTAGGATACAACTTTTAAGATGACTTTCGTAGTTTTAGAACTACCGGAGTCTAGTCTTGACTATAATATCTTTTTTGGCCGTCCTTGGTTGAAACAAGCTAAGGTTATACAGGATTGGTCAGCACAAGAACTTACTTTTAAGGACAACAACCGTAAGTATGTTGTCAAATTGGATGCTATTCAGCCCTGTGAACTACATGCTAGACCTTATGTCGCAGAACCAGTTCACATGTTAGATGGTTTGTCCGATGAAGAAGAAGAAGAATTTTTGAAGAATAACATAGATTTGATTTCCCTAGGAACTGTCGACTTACAATCTGTTGTAGATAACTGGAATCCGGCAGTTTGTATGGTGGTGCCTGTGACTGAAGAAGTAGAGACAGAGGATATTGCTGCTAAGGATGAAGCTACTATACAGCAACTTTTGCAATCAGTCGATGATTCAGGAAACCCTCGTCAACTCTATGTTCCTGAAGATCAGTTGATAACTTATAATTTAGGAGATAAAGTAAATCCGCGACTTGTCAAGATAAAGGAAGGATTGTCTGAAGCATTTCAAGCAGATTTGATCCAGCTTCTTCGTGAGTTCTCTGATGTTTTTGCATGGGATTACCGTGACATGAAATGCCTGGACCCTCGCATCTATCAGCATCGGGTCGTACTAAAACCAGAAGCTAAACCAATTAAACAACCCAGCTACCGAATGAATCCTAACTATGCAGCATAGGTCAAGGCAGAGCTTGATAGGTTATTAAAAGTCGGATTCATCGTACCAATAGAACATGCAGAGTGGATATCACCAATTGTTATTGTGCCTAAGAAAAATAAGCAGCTTAGAATATGTGTTGATTACCGGAAATTGAATGCAGCCACCGTACCTGATCCATTTCCACTTCCATTTCTTGATACAATGTTGGATAGAGTGGCTGGCCATGAAATGTATTCATTTCTTGATGGTTATAGTGGTTATAACCATGTTTGAATGGCTGAGCAAGATATACCAAAAATAGCGTTCATTACCAATTGGGGTGTTTTTGCTTGTACAGTCATGTGGTTTGGATTGAGAAATGCTCCTAGCACTTTTCAGCGATGTACGCAGGAAATCTTCTCACCCTATCTTACTTCTTTTATGCAAGTGTATCTAGATGATTTCTCTTTATTCGGTAAGATGGTCGCACACATGTATCCTCTACGGTGTTGTTTTGAGAAATGTTGTGAATATAGACTTTGCCTGAACCCAAACAAATCTGTGTTTGTGGTTTCATGTGGTAAGCTGCTTGGCCATGTTGTGTCTGCACAAGGCATACAAGTCGACCCCGAAAAAGTGATGAGATTCATGGGTCAAGTCAGATGGCATGGTCAACATTTACGGTGGCTTGCTCACTTGGCAATACCACTAAACCGGTTAATAAACTCCTCGACAGTTTGATTGGACTCAGGAATGTCAAACTGCATTTGATCGTTTAAAAGGTTTATTAACGCAGGTTCCGATTCTACAACCTCCTGATTGGGATCACCCATTTCATGTTTTTGTAGATGCATCAGATATAGCCATTGGAAGTGTCTTAATGCAACAAACCGATAAATGGTTTAGGCCTGTTTATTATGCAAGTAGAAGGCTTGCTCCTGCTGAAAAGAATTATTCCATAACTGAAAGAGAATTCTTGGTTTGGTATATTCTGTAAAGAAATTCCGGCATTATTTACTAGGCCGTAAATTCATCTTTCATGTAGATCATGTTGCACAGGTGTATTTAGTTCGGCAACAGCATTTAGGTGGTCGATTAGCGCGTTGGGTTCTACTGTTACAAGAGTTTGATTACGAAGTGATTCATCGACCTAGAACTGCACATGCCTTAGCAGATTTTCTTTCCAGGTTGGATTCTGGTGAAGCTCCGGTCAGTGTTGATGACACCACACCTGCAATTTATGTTACTGACCCAACTAATGATGAATCTGTAGAACCACCTGTGACATACTATGATCAGTTATTAACCTTTCTTACTGATGGCTATCTTCCTGCTCAGACTTCTCCTGCAATACGTAGGAAAATTGCAGTTTACAGTCGCAGATTTCGGTTGATTGCTGGAGAGTTGTACTATATGGATCACATCGGGATCTTACTTCGTTGCGTTCCTCCACATGAAGTCAACTCAGTTACACTCTGGCACATTCGATTCCTTCCGGTGGACATTTTGTAGCAGATTTAACACATCGAAAAATTATGCAAAGTGGGCTTCGGTGGCCTACTATGTACAAAGATGTATCTCGGTTTGTGCAACAATGTGACAATTGTCAGCGATCTGGACAGCCTCTCCAATGCCATTTTTTCCCACTGGAACATGTATTACCATTAGAACCTTTTCAGAAATGGGGTCTTGACTTTATTGGACCAATCACACCTCCAGCAATACTCAGCAATAATCGATATATTCTGACATGTACAGATTATGCTACGAGGTGGGCAGAAGCTTGGGCTTTACGGTCTGCTACAGCTATTTTGGTAGCAAAATGTTTGATGAAAGACGTATTTCCACGATTTGGATTGCCTTTGGAACTTGTGACAGATCAAGGCACACATTTTGTTAACAATTTAATGAAAGTGCTCACACGCTCTTTGCAGATTCTGTAAAATTCAGTTCACCGTATTATCCTCGTGCTAATGGCTTAGCTGAGAGTACCAACAAGACCTTGTTAAATATGCTTCGTAAACTGATTCTGGAATCACCAGAAAGATGGGATCAGTTACTACCTGCAATATTATGGGCTTACCGAACTACCTATAAAGTTGCCACCGGACTAACTCCTTTCAAACTTGCTTATGGATTAGAAGCAATCGCTCCTATGGAAGTCGTAGTACCTAGTTTACGTGTGGCCATAACTCAGAAGCTGGTACCAAAAGAGTCTTTGCCATTTCGGTTGGATACACTCAAAGAACTAGATGAGCATCGTTGGACAAGTTTTCTCACCCTTCAAGAAGTGCAGTTGCGGCAAGCTTGTACACATGATCGGTATCTTAAAACTCCAGTTTTTATGGTAGGACAACTTGTGCTCTTTTACAATGCAAAATCAAATCATTCTGTTGGAAAATTCAAGTTACGATGGTTTGGTCCCTATCAGATTACTAAACAAGTGGGCCCAGCTACGTTTTGGTTGATTACTTTGATCGGAATTCCTCTTCCGAAGGTGATAAATGGTTCAAAGTTGCGGCTGTGTCATCAAGCATCTCATCCGCACTGAAGTGTTCTACGGTTGCCCGCATATTTTCTTTTTCTATTTTCTTTTCTTTTCTTTTTTAGTTTTGCATGTTAATTAAATAATAACCATAAATTCCTCGTTTGGATACTAACCATGAATAATCGCCGCCTTTTCTTATTGGTTCCACTCATGCATGCACATCGTAGTTATGAGGTTATCATCTCAACATCGCGCGATGATTAACAATTTCAATTGCCTCCCGCTGCCAAGTATCTACTTAACCTTTTTTGTTTCGCTGTTAATCGCTATTGTATTTGTGTGCTTTGCGTCCTTGTGCTCTCTGTATACCCTGTGCAATTGTGTTCTTGTGCTTGTGTGCGCACCATGGAAGCGTTAGCAAACTTTGCTGCGTTTCGTGATGGACTCCCTGCAGATGTAGGCGAGTTCTTGCGAATCCGTGGGTTGGCCAATTTCGCTGAATTGCCTTGGCATTCAGTGGAATGTCACCCGTTCTACGCCCAAATCATCACCGCCATCGCTGCCACACCTGCTACAGAGCGGAGTTGGCCAATCACCTCATTACCATCTCGAATAGTAATAACTTTACAGACTTTTGCTGATGCTTTTCGCCTTCCTCCGCAAGGCTGAGAAAATGGATCCAACCTTCCAATCGCTACGATGAATCAGTTATTTCCCAGACATTCTTCTAATGAATATGCTATCCTTTGTCACCCTGACCTTGAGAGGATAGCCCTGCAATTTTTAGTAGCAATACTAAATTTGCAGAAGCGTACATATGGCATATCCCGTCCTTTCTATTCGGCGATAGATATGGCTGCCAGAGAGCCTGTAAATTTTGCCTCCTACTATTTTCGCCGCATTCAAAAAAAATGTGTTTCAGTAATTAAACAGGTCAACAAGGGTGATATGCCACGTTCCCACCTCCCCCACATATTAAGTTTCCTATTTCCGGCCATACAAGCAGCACAACCACCACCCAGAGGTCCAGTATTACATCATGAAGAATCAGTGCAGATACTGGAAGACGACGAAGAGGATGACAAAGAACTTTTCCAGCTCCTTCACCAAAAACGTATCAGAATCAGTTCATCTGATAGTCGAGTACAGAATTCAATCGCCAGAAAAGAAGACCACAACAACGAAGAAGAGACTTTTCACGACACCGCAACATCCATGCATCATGATTCATCAGCACAGTCCTCTTCAGAGCAGCAACAAGAGCATGATGATACCACCAACTCTGGAGATAGTTCTTCTAAAGAAGAATCTCAGCAACAATCTGAACAGGAAAAGCAAGAAGATTTGCAACCTATTATTAAAGAAAGTTTTGAAGAACTGATTAAAGCAGTGAAGTCTGCAGTTGCCACCCGTGATGACACTACGCAACCAACCACCAAAAAGGTATTACAAACTAACACTACTCTTCTCACTTGTCCACCTATGCCTCCACTTAAACCCCATATTCCTATTCCACCCATTGTACCTGACGCACCCAATTCCTCATGTTCTTCACCGAACTATTCTCCGCCAAATTCCCATCAGCTCCTCACCACTTCTTCATCTCAACCCCATCCACATCTTCCGGTGCCTTCGATTCCCATGATTTCTGAGCTTGCAACCATGGGTCAATTGTTGATCCAGCTATCACAGCAGCTACCTGCACAAATGAAGGAAGTGACTGACAACATCCGAGAAGAATTTCAACACAAGGTTGATGTTCTGGAAGCAGACATTAGCCCTCTCCAAGAAGAACTCGATGCAGTCAAAGCAGAAAATCAAACTTTAAATGAACAGATTAAGCAGCTACATGCCCGACTTGCTGAACAGGAGACAATCATTATTCAAAGAGATGCTGCCTTGGCCGAAGTCAGAGCAAAGGATGAATTATTGTGTGGTGTTGATGCAGAAATTATGCATTTGAAACAATTAGCTCAAGATAAAGAAGATGCCCGCATTGCACTGGGTGATTTGTTAGAAGAGACCAAAGTTCCGTTAGATCAAGTGGTACAACGTGGACAAGAGATGGCCGATTTGGATACAAAGACTAAAGAAGAACTACAAAGATCAGAATCCCATTTGTTTGATGCCAATTCTCTGTTGAAAACACAGATGAATTTAGTTAATCAGCTACAGAAAGAGATAGCAGGTACCCGCAGAGAAAGGGATGCCTATTACAAGACAATACAGTTTCAGAATCAAGAGTTGGAAAGAAGGGAGTATCAATTGGATACTCAAAAAGAAAGATTATCCAAAATTGATAAACAAATTGCAGACATGAAGGTGACCACGGATGCATCTTTGGCGAATGAATTTTATTTACAGGAAGCTTTTTTGCAGACACAAGCAGAAGTTTTGATGACCCAAGTTATTTCTTTAAGCTCAGTACGGATAGATGCTCAGCTCGTAGAATCAGAAATTTTGAAACAGATGTTAGAGTCATTAAAGAAGAAAATTGCACGGACATTTAGATTAGCAAGAACAATGTATTTAGAAGGAATAGTAGATGAACCATAATTTTTGTATACCTGCGGGTTCAAGTCCACCATGCATGTCAGTGTAAGCCGCCGGATTGGCAATTGTAAAGTCTGACTCTGTTCATATTTGGCACGAACTGAAAGGTCGTTGCGACGATGTTGTAATCTTCTTATAAATGAATGAAAAGAGATGCTTCGGGTGACGACCAGAGGAGTCGCCAGACTGTCATTCTGGTTGATGTAGTCTATGTAGTTTCCGTGGTGTGTTTGAGAACTCTGAGTTATTTTGTATCTTTCTATTCTGTTTGATTATCTCTATCTGTGTGTTACAGATTGTGTTACGGTAATGTTACATTAAGCGAAGTATTGAATCGTTGTTTCTGTAAGTGGTTTTTTGTAAGTCTGTGTTACAGTAGCATTCACTTTGTACGTTGGTTACTAAGAAGTTTTAATCTATGTATGAGTCGATACTCTGTGAGTGAGCGAATCAAAATAGTAAGTCTGTAAGGAACAATTCTGAGTTTTTTATGTTAGTAAGTCTGTTAGCAGAGTTGATGAACAAACTGTTATGTGAGTGAGTGAATTAAGCGAGTTAATTGGGAAAATCAAGTATAGGGCCTCTATTTAATAGACCCCTTCCACTCCCAAGAACCCGAATAGATGTTTAAACATGCTTCTGACGGCAAGCGACGTTTAACACCAGCGCACGACCAATCATGCTTTCCTAGACGGCACTTTTCCAAGCAACACTTTTCCAAGCGGCACTTTTTCAAGCCCTGTAACTCAAAAACGGTGAGGAATTAGCTTAAGCTTGTGAGACACAAAAATATTTAGTTCTTAAATCTGTACAAAAATATTAGAGACGCCTCAGGTCCAAATCTACTTCTAGATATCACTTTTGGGCCCTACAAAATTGAAAATTCTAGAGAGAGATGAAAAAACATGAAAAAACTCTTCGTTAACCTATCTTCATGGGACCAAATGAGACATAAAACATAGGAACTACAAAAAATTCAATCTGGTAAAGTTTTTCTACTAAGAGTACTCTACCTTTCTCTCATACAACACTTTTTCAGATTCCTTCATCTTCATGGTCAAATTTAACATACAAATTTCATGCGACAAGTTTCTAGAGAGAGAATGTAAAAACTTATTGCTACAAAATTTTGTAGACATGATCAGAATATCCTGAACACATTATTACCTACACATCCCTTTTTTTGGTGGGAAAATCAATATGGCATCTTACACTGAGAACTAGATCAAGGAAACTCACTATTCTAACTGATACATGACAGAGAAGTGAAGTAGAGATGTGATCAATGTATATGTATTAAATCACATAGACTTATAATGAAATTGGCAATATATAATTGCACAATGTGAGGCTAGTGATGGAGCTATAGAGTGAGCTCACTAAGCATTGAAAATCCCTCTCAAATGATCTTCAAATTGGGCTCACTTCCATGCGAGATTTTGATCCATCTTTTATAGCTAGAGTTGGAGGCACTTTTTTGAATTCAAATTAAAACTCTTACCATAAAGTGAATCCTAAACTTTCGGACTTGCTTTCTCATCAATCACCTACCAAACAATTCTTGATTTCATTCCTCCTAATTCCACGTGAGAGTAAGTGATGTTAACATACTTTTACAAGGATAAAAGTAAATGCTTTTTACAAGAGAATAGTCATATGTGACTTTCTGAAGTGAATGCTAATTGTCCAAGTATGTAGGCTTGAACTCATTTGCACCAACATCTTTGTGCATGTCTAGTGAAGGTAGTAAATATTTTGGCTTGGAGCGATTGGTTCTTTGAGTAGAAGCAAGTTATTTGAGTGCGATAAGTTGCATTAGGAGGGTCCCATAGTGTATTTTTAGTGTACAAAATTTCTTATGTGCAATCCATAAGAACTTAGAGAATCTGTTTTTTTTAGGGAAAAAAGTATCTATGAATATACCTATGAGGCCTTTCATGGTTCAAGCTGCATAAGGGGATTGGGGGATAATCCAACTCCTCATGAGTGGAGGATCTTCAAAGAATGGAATAAGAGAGATAAAAGGGTTATTTGCATCCTTTCACAGCATATTGGCAATGAAATGATAGGGCATACTTAGGACCTAGACACTTCGATGAAATTGTGGCAAACCCTAGAGAGACTACACTATACTTCAACCAAAGCTAGGAAGATTCCATTTGAGAATGAACTCAATAGTTTTAGGAAGGCACCAAGTAGCAACATGGATGTTTACATTCTAAAGATCAAGATAGTAAGTTATGCATTGGGATCCATAGTTTGTCACATACATGATGATGACCTAGTTGCATATACATTAAATGGGCTTAGGTATGATGAGAAGTGGAAGCCTTTCACCACTTTTTTATATTTCAAAGACAATCTTCTTGACTTTGAGCAATTAGTGGCCTAATGTGTTACCGTTAGTGTCCATGTGAAAGGCCAAATGGCCACCGGATACTTCTTTTTATATGTTCTTCAATAAAACATATAGTGGCCTCATCAGTCACAGATTGTAAGTTTGATCGCATCTGTAAGACCTAAGAAGTCTATCTTCGTGCTCCCTATGTACTATGTTTTCTGTGTATTTTGTAGTCTCTATGCGGAGTATCATGTGCGGCCTTAGGAGCTTGGTTTTCTACTCTGAGGATATCGTTGTGGAGCTAGCGAGAAGGAGAGCACATTGTGGTGCATCTCCATCAAAATACTTCATAATGGTCAGTAAGAAAATGAACATTGGAGGCTCAAAGTCAAAAGGCAATGAGTCCCAAGCATTTTCTGCATGTAAAGGAAGAGGTAGAGGAAGAAATCAAGGTGTAGGTAGAGGAAGGTAAGGAAGAGGATGAAATGGATACTCTAATCAAGAAAAAGGAAGCAATTTCTCCTCATTAAGAGAAAGAGGAAATTTTAGAGGAAGTGAAGGTAAAATCAATTGCAAGACAACAAAAACTTAGATGGATGCTACATCTGTGGCAAGTATGGCCACTATACAAGGATTGCTATGATAGGGAAAGAAGCAATAAATCATACAAAGTGCAAGATAATGCATCTACTTACACTCGAATTATGCTAGCTATGAATAGATGGGTAATTACAAAACACAAGGGCAAACATATGGTACATTGATAGTGTATGTAGAAATCACATGATCTGCAACACAGAATCTTCTCAAATATGTAGGTACCATCAAACAAAGGGCATGTGGAGATAGGTGATGATACCATCCATGCCATTACACATATAGGTGATGTTATGTTAGATGGACCTCATAAGGCTTTATGTTGGAAGGATGTTCTTCATGTTCCCACAATCACAAAGAACCTTGTTTCTATGGGTCAAATGGGTGAGAGAGGATTGAAGGTCAAATTCAATTAGAAGGGATATTTTGTAGAAAATTGTAAAGGGGGGTAAAAATTGGTAACCAAAGGGATAAAGGACTGAAGGCTATTTACATTGGATGTGAATCCAAACTTCAACCACACTACCTAATTCACATATGGAAGAAAAAAGGTAGTAGAATTGGATCTTCGGCACAAAAAGATATGGACATATCGCAAAGGTTGAAGGATATGAAGAAGAAAAGGTTAGTGCTTGGATTTCCAAATCTTTTTAATATCAATCTCAAGAAGTTGTGTGAATCTTGCTAATTGGAAAAGCAAACTAGGTTGCTTTTCAAGAGTAACCATGTAAGATATCATCCACTTGACGTAGTTCATGGAGATGTTTGGGGTTGTCACACTAGAAAAGGATGATTATTGTTGGAACATAAAGCCTACACTTTGCTTGAGGTGGATTTGATCTACATCAAAAACTATGGCTTGGATTACGTCGAAAGAATATCCATTGAAGCATTCTTTTACCCATGCTCTTTTATTGTATTTTTTAAAAATATTTTTCATGGATGTTTTACCATTGTAAAAGTCTAGAGCTTTACACATGTAAAAGTAGAAAGAGAGAGCCCAAAGCCCACGAATTTGTGGTTATTGAGTTGCAATCAATCAAGAAATCAATCACCTAAAAGTAGATCAAACTAGATCTTCATTTTTCCTAGATTGTAGGAAAGTGAATTGATTTCCTCCAACAACTCTTACCGCCTTCATTTGAATTCAAAATCCACTTGTAGAAGTCATGAATCACTTCTAGAGTCTATATAAAGACTCCAAAACACTTGTACATTACATGGAAGCAATATACATACACTTATGACCATCATTGTCTTGCTCCTTCATTTTTCTGCATCGTCTTCTTCAACGACAATAAGCTTGTCAGAGGCTGCTACTCTCTCTACAGAGCTTCAAATTGGATGAGAGATGGCTCATTTGAAAGGTATTAGTGTATTGCTTATAAATTTTCATAGCATTTGGTTCAGTAAAGTTGGAGATATCTTAGTTGTTTTGTCTCGCGATCAATCTCTACATATTCCTGAAAAATAGGAGGTACCATCATTGAGTGTTTGGTTCATTCCCATATTTTGCCTATTTCTTATACTCTTATGCATTATATATCAACCCTATGTGTATCACTCCCATAAAAGGATTTCTTCTAATTTTAATCACGTTGGTCACTATGAGCATTTGAAGTTCATCGTCTCATCCAAAGATAGTAAGTTTTTGAGCTAGTTGATGCGCAAACCTATCTATTTTGTATCCACTCTTTCTCCTTAATGCTCCAAAGTACATAGTGCATTTTATTGCACTTACACTAAGGTCTATTTGAGTCTCCATAAGCTCAAGAGCTGTTCTTATGCTGATTGGCTGGACCAAACTTCGTCGCTTTGAAACTCACTTTTCTACCTCCTGTAAGCTTCTCCAAGTTCTTTCAGTGGTATCAAAGCTAGAACAAGATGGGTGAAGGCTTTCCCTCAATGATTGAGAAGCTTGATCGACACAACTATGCGGCTTGGCAAATCAAAATGGAGGCCTATTTGCAAGGTAGAAATCTTTATGGAATTATAGCAGGTGATGAAGCTATGCCTATTCCAAGATCCAAAGGAGGACCTACACAAGAGGAGATAGATAAGCTCACACTTTGGTGCGCAAGGGATTCTTAACAAAGGCTGTACATACTAAAGTCTATCTCAAACTTTCTATTACCACATATTAGAGGATACAAGACATCTCAAGAGACTTGGGATGCCCTCGAGACTTTCTTTTCTGCCAGTAGCAAAGCAAGAAAGAATCATCTTTGGAACGAGTTCAACAAAATGAAGAAGACACCTAAACAAACCATCACATAGTTTGTTACCAAGGTCAAGGAGGTTGCGGATCAGTTACCATCCATTGGAGAGCTGATTGAAGACGAAGCTATCATGAGGCGAATTCTCAATGGGATTCGAAGTGATAACCAATGGAAATCCTTCACTACGGCTTATGATCTCATCATGGATGTGCAAACTCCAGACTTCAACATATTTCTTGGAAAACTCTTGAATCAAGAGGCCAACAATAGCATAAAGGAAGGTAACTCCTATCATGGTAATTCAAATAGTGCTCTATATGCAAATAAGAAGCATAAGAAGCTGAAATGCAAGAAGAAGGAAGAAGACAAGATAGTAAGTTTTTTGAGCTAATCAATGCGCAAACCTATATGTTTTGTATCGACTCTTTCTCCTTGATGCCCCAAATTACATAGTGTGTTTTATTGCACTTATCACATGCCTATGAGGTCTATTTGAGTCTCCATAAGCTGAAGGGCTGGTCTTGTGCCGGTTGACTGGACCAAACTTCATCGCTTCAAAACTCACTTTTCTACCTCCTACAAGCATCTCCAAGTTCTTTCAATTATCACATCAATGAGATTCACCTCCTAATTTTCAATTTGTGGAGACATGAGGATGACATGAAAATCATGAATGAATGATGTCTTACAAAGATAGTAAGTTTTTTGAGCTAGTCAATGCGCAAACCTATATGTTTTGTATCGAATCTTTCTCCTTGATGCCCCAAAGTACATAGTGTGTTTTATTGCACTTATCACATGCCTATGAGGTCTATTTGAGTCTCCATAAGCTGAAGGGCTAGTCTTGTGCCGGTTGACTGGACCAAACTTCATCGCTTCAAAACTCACTTTTCTACCTCCTACAAGCATCTCCAACTTCTTTCAATTATCACATCAATGAGATTCACCTCCTAATTTTCAATTTTTGGAGACATGAGGATGACATGAAAATCATGAGTGAATGATGTCTGTGAAGGTGAAAGTGAGAAGCACTCAAGCTGCATACACAAGGTAGATCCAAAGAAGATGAACAATGGAAAGAGATTGATCTCTATTGGAAAAAATCTTAATTACAATACAAAACCTCTTTCCTCAAAATTCCAACCTCAAAAATGAGCTCTCTAGCTCTATTTATAGTTTTCTACTAGCTATGGCCACTTTCAAACATAGTTTCTAGCATATTTTAAAATTAGGTTGTAAAGATAATTTGAGGTATCTAATGGGCCTTGAGGACAATTTATAGGTACACTCTACCTAAGCTCCTTAAGCTCAAGAACTCCTCGACTTGCACAAACTAAAGAATTCAATTACAAAATTGGGCCTTTAAATGTACAAATGTACTGATAATAATCATTGTTTGAATGTTCAAAGTTTTTGAGAGATTATTGATGCTTAAAAATATAAATCAGTACCATTTATCTCCATGTGCATCATTCTTGCCTTCATTCAGATGCTCCCGCACCTTCTGTCTATACTTCCTCTAGCCTAACGTTGGCCCTGTGCACCAACACTCCCATTACTCTCATGTCTATCATCCTTGACAAACTCTTGCTGAAGGGAATGTTCTATTTAAATTTGTAAGAGGTCCATTGCTAGGGAGTGTTCAATGACATGAATTCTTTTGACTATATTTTCTTCAAGCTTTGGCCAATCAATCATAGTGGGTGTATTTGGCTGCTATCGGTGGTAGTGTGTCAAACATTATAGGGTCTCACAAGTGAATAATTGTAGTAAATAAGTTGTCCCTAATATAAAACTTCATAGTGGTGCTCCCAAAATCGTTTTATGAATATCTCCTTGAAATTTTTCTTATAAGAGGGAGGTAGGTACTTTAATCTACAATGTCACACATAGAAAACTTTGATTCAAGCCATTGTGCTCATATCATACACAAGGTTGATGTTACCATGCGCAAATCTAGGATTTGAGATGGGTGATGCCTTGACTTTGCAAAAAAGATTGAATGTTAGCTGCATCAAGTCGAAGGTCTTTATTTGTGCACATGTTACAATGTCTATCATTTAGTGTAATCATGGTAACCAATTACGAATTGTTTCCATCATATATGCAATGGTAGGTGGGCCTTGTGGTAGTAGGAAGTAAAGGTAATTGATCCAATCTTGACATTTTTTATCATGCTTGACTTTAATGGTGAAAGTTGCCCAACTTCTTCTTTGGGCTAGACCTAAAATATGGAGTGGGGCATTCTTCCACGTCTACATCATCTCATGGTACTCGCGCATTGATTATGCTCACCAATGTTGTGGCACACCTTGGAAGGTAAGTCTTCATGCTCGAATTGCAAACAAAATGTGGGTATCTTCCCTATGATGTGTTTGATTTCAACATTGTAATCATCCATTATCATGAAATATGAAATGTACTAAATCTCATTGGTAGGTATGTATCTTCTTGGCATGCACTCCTAGAAATAAGCTGACTTTAGAATTGATTCATCAATCACTTCCATTGCTTGCAATTGTGCTTCCACATGTGTTGAGTGTGTACAAACCTAATTCTTTTATTGGTTTCATCCATGCTAGGCATGGTACCTCAAATGTATCCTGGTCTTCATCAATAATGGGATGTCTTATGGCCTTCTCACACTCGTATTCCTCTTCAAAAGACTATTCTACTAATATTTGTACCAGTTCCGTTTAAGAATGTTTGGCTAGGACTCTAGCCATTCTAAGGTGAGTCAGGAAGGTAGCTCATATTTCATTTTGGGGACCTAGAAGAGAAGATCTTCTAGTTCTAAAAGTGTTAGTTAAGGGATGGTGGATGTGGATGGTTCCTTAGAGATATTTGAGTGGGGATCTAGACGTGTCGATCACAGGTCTTTGAATTCTTTAGACAATTTATCATGGGTCTCCAAGAGGTTTGTATAGTCTTTGAGAGTGATTATGATGCTATCAATTGCCACTACATGAAAGAAAGATGGACTATTAGGCACACTTAGTGTATCAAGAGTAGCTTGGAATTTATCTCTATTATTCTCTTGTAGTTGATGGTTCTCTTCTCCAACTATGTATGAGGTGTCTACATAGGAGTTCCATGTTTCTTGTGAGTCGAGCATTTCTCTTCCTCTATGCATTGATTTTTTCTTTCATTTTTTCAATTGCTTGCTTGTTCTATGCCTCTAATTGCAACTATAGGGCATTATGAAATTCTTTAAATTGGTTGTACCTTGAATTTAAAAAGGGACTTTTTCACCATAAGTGAGTTGAGTTGTGACTGCAGACTAAGGCAATGTTCTTGTAGTTGTGTGTTCCTTTGTCCTAAGATAGCATATTCTTTGTGAATATGATTCACAAATGTAAACAATTGATGGATGGTAGTATCTAAAATAGATGAAATATAGACATGATTTACAAGCATGGATGTAGTTTTATCAAAAGGTGATGCATATGGGATGGGATGCGGAATGGGAAGTGTGGATGCAAATGTGAACGCACTAGTGAGTGGTAGAGAAGTTGGTGGTGGAGGTATTTGGGGTGGTGGTACCGAGGGTGGGGGATTTTCCATAGTTGGTGTTGAAATGTTGTCTCAAATATGGATGTGTGTGGTTGTGAATGTGAACAATAGCACAAGTTGTGTCGTGTATGATGAAGTGCTCATGAAACTAGAAAAAATAGGAATGATAGTTTGTACAAGTGTGGGTTTGGCCTTTGAAAACCAATCCTTGGGTGGTGTTGACAAAGGTTTTTTGGGGGTTGAATGGAGCCAAGATGCTATTGATACATGGAAATGAGGTGTTTCTTGAGGAGGGATTTCAAAAATAGACTTGAATTCCAATGAGATTGGGCTTGGAGAGGAAATCAATGGAATACGAAGTTGACTTGGTGAGTTGTGTCAATTGGTGGGATTGGTGGGGGTGTGTGACCACAGAGGGTGGATCATATGGAGACATTAGGTGGTATCAAAATCCTGATTGTCTATCATGTGGTTGGGCCCTTACTCTTCTTGGGTCATATGAGGTCAGTGGGAGATTGATTAGGAAGTGGAGGGCCTCGAGGGCCTCGAGCACCTCACCTCCTTGTGTCAATGCATGGATAGTTTCAACCCAATGTTTTCTAGTTCTTGTTGTAGAAGACCATGGATTTTTTCTTTGATGAGCTATCATCTAGCTCGTATGGATACCATCCTAGTATGTATCATCTACAGTGCTATGGTGTAAGCAGGTCTATCAGCTTCTCATTCACGTTCTCTATGTTGTTGCTCATCCTATTCATCTTGTTCATCTCGTTCATCTAGTTGTTCATAAGTTCATTCTCCTTCTTCTTTAGTAAGGGGTCATTCCTCATCAAGTTGATCTCTTTTGGTATGAATTTGCTCTTGATGTGTTTGAGAGCCTTAGTAGCTTGGTCTTTTGTACTCTTGGGAAATGAAATGAACATACGAATATTGAAACTCATGAAAATCAACGAGTGGAAACTTGAAATAAAAAATCAGCATTTTGTTTGCCTTTGTGGTAATGTCAGTGACTTGCAAAAAAAAAATGAAGCCAATAGATGGTACTCGCTCTTCCTCCATGATAGTTTCTATTGTGGTTGCTTGCACGTGTGCTGTTGGCTACTATTCTTGTACAATGTGGGTGGTTGAGGGCATTGGTCAAGGGCTGCTAATCGTGAATGGAGGAATTGATGGTTCCAAGCTTCTAGGTGATTGTTCCACTGTGAGTGCAAGTTTACTTGGTTGAAAACATTGTATATTTCTACACATTCGTGTAGTAGATTGACCAGAAGAGGATCTTTGGTCCTTCAATGCTTGAAGTTGAACCCTTGCAAGTGTTCCCTCGATCCGTATGTCATAGCCAAAGAACATATACATGAATCTTGTAATGGCATAACACCTGCCCAAGACTTACTTCCTTCCCCATGTGTGATTGGCATGTAGGGCTTGTCCATCATCCAATCTGGTAAATTAATCTTCAATTTTGTTTCTTGTGAAAGGTACAAATTGAACCAAATGTTTTTGTGTGGTTGTATGAAGCCATCTTGCACTGCGAATGCAAAATAAAGCACTTATGAACCAAGGTGGAGAGATCGAGTGTGATGATAGACATTGGAGAAAGCTTCAAAACTTTGTTGTTCTTCATTTCTTCAAGAATAAGTGCTTCTTTGTCCATGGGAATGTGAGTTCCTCCAATTTTCAAGGCTTCTCTAACCAATTTGTGTGATAGTTTGAATCTTTTGGGTGACTAATTAAGAAATAGAGAGGGAAACAAAAATGTTCCTAGTACATCTTTATTGGCATTTGGCATCAAAGTGTGAACACATCACTAACATTTTAGAAGGTCCGGTTTGGAAAGAGGGGCACTAAAGTATTCATCAGATCCATTTCTCTCTTAGATGGGATTAAGTCCATCTACATTCTTCAGTGTTTTGAACTCTTGTGAAAAGAACATAAATCTACCCCATCTATTTTCAAATTCCATCTTAGATCCCCAAATGTAGGGGGCATCACCTAAGGTTCCAACTATTAATTGAACCTAGTGTGATTTTGTATGGACTCTCTCGGTTCTACCTAGAGATGGGTCTTCAATAGGTACTAGAACTTGAAAGCCATCAAGTTTAGGTGGTAGTAGCAATGGATAAGCTTCCATAGGTAATGAGCAATAGTGTGCTAGCCATTTGCTCGAGTGTGTTGTTGAAGTTCTTCATGTTTGCATCTCTATTTACTTGTGACTAGAATGATTTGCTACACAAGGAAAACATATTAGTATTGAAATAGACTATGATCCTAGTATGGCAAGACCTCAACCCCTTTCCAATATTGACATGATTCCCTAGTAGCCCTTATAGTATATTGGTGCACTATTGATATTGTGCCTAATGCACATCACTTGACCACCTATATGCACACTTTGGATGGTGCATTAACTCTATATGTGTTAGATGATATTGTTGTATATTACAACATTTGTGTTGGATAGGTTTGTTACAAGCTTGATTATGAGAATGAGTTTCCCTTATGGTATTACATGGTGATGTGGATGATTTATATAGTCGATTTGTTTATATTCAAGTTTATGTTGTTCATAGGGCCCTTTAGGGACCCATTTCTAAACTATTCTAGAAACATGAGTACAAGGTTGCATATATGAAGTGGCTTTTTGTCTTGATCTATAGTGAGCATGAGGAGGCTCAATGAAGTCTAAGGCCAATGAAATAAAAGGAAGCATATGGGCTTGGATGCAAGTCCTGATCATCCAAATACATGAACTATTAGGGCATGCAATCCTTGATTGCTTTTTGATTCAAATTTATTGAATTTTAGGGGATGGATGTCCTCTCTTCCTATTGGTTTTATACCTCTGGACTGCTTTAGTTTTCTACTCCATTGGCAATGGTCTTGGTGGAACATGCAATTGTTTGCCTTTCATCACCCATATCAACCTCACACTTTGAATGATTTCATCATTGGTTGGCCTCCATGTTGTAGGTGAACATAATTTCTTGTGGTTATTCTACGATTATTTCTTGAGTCGATGCGGTTTCATCATCAGACTTTTCTTTGGTGAAGAAGGGGGATCTGTTAAACGCGGGTCTTGCCATCAGAGACGCGCTTAAACATCTAATCGGGTTCTTGGGAGTGGAAGGGGTCTGTTAGACAGAGGCCCTATATTTGCTTTCCCAAATCAACTCACTCGCATGATCAAAATTATCTGTAGTCAGACTCTTCCAAAAGCTACCGATTACAATCCAGTTGATGCGTTCTCAAACAGACAGCGACGAAACTATCATTACCGTAATACAGAATCACTTTGTCTAACGTAAGAGCTGATCCAAACACAATTACTGTAAACAACAAAGACAATAACACTAACTCAATCTGTACCGTACAGGTGCAGATAATCAACAAAATGTACTCACAGAATGTCGATTCATACACAGAATAAGACTTCCTCAGTGACCAATGCACAATGCAAAGATGACCATACACAAACTCATAGTAATGAACTTAGCGGAACCGTGGTTCAGTACTTAACTTAAGATAACCTTACTGTAACATTATCTTACCGGACAAGTACAGATAATCAACAACACAGAAAGGCACAGAATAGCTGATTTAACTTCATGTGGAGGAATACAACGAAGTAAGACTCTAGTGTGATCCATATAATACAGTTCTCCAGCAATCAACCGAAATCGGTGACTGTAAACTGCAATTTTCCTACGCATTGTAGGAGAAGTTTGAAGAGGAAGATATCCATCAGTAAGAAAGGCTAATAACTTATCATAGTAAGTAGATGTCACAGGAGGTTCTGCAGATTCATCAGTAGTTGGGTCAGTAATATAAATTGCAGGTGTGGTGTCATCAACACCAACCGGAGCTTCACCGGAATCCAACCGAGAAAGGAAATCTTCTAATGCATGTGCAGTTCCAGGTCGATGGATTACTTCGTAATCAAACTCTTGTAATAATAGGACCCAACGCGCTAAATGACCACCTAAATGCTGCTGCCGAACCAGATATACTAGCGCAGCATGATCTACATGAAAGACGAATTTTCGGCCTAACAAATAATGCCAAAATTTTTTTACAGAATATACTAAACCAAGGCATTCTCTTTCAGTTACTGAATAATTCTTTTCTGCAGGAGAAATCCTTCTACTTGCATAATAAACTGGCCGAAACCACTTATCAGTTTGTTGCATTAAGACACTCCCAATGGCGATATCTGATGCGTCAACAAAAACATGAAATGGATGTTCCCAATCCGGAGGTTGTAGAATTGGAACCTACGTTAATAAGCCTTTTAGACGATCATATGTTGTTTGACATTCCTGAGTCCAAACAAACTGTCGAGGAGTACTAATTATTAATCTATTGAGGGGTATTGCCAAATGAGCAAGCCACCGTAAATGTCAACCATGCCACCTGACTTGACCCATGAATCTCATGACTTCTTTCGGTGTAGTAGGTACAGGTGCTTCTAACACAGCTGCAATTTTATCTGGATCAACCTGTATGCCTTGTGCAGACACAATATGGCCAAGCAACTTACCACATGAAACCACAAACACAGACTTGTTTGGGTTCAGGCAGAGTCTGTATTCACGACACTTCTCAAAGCAACACCGTAAATGATACATGTGTGCTACCATCTTACCAAATAAAGAGAAATCATCTAGATATACTTGCATGAAAGAAGTAAGATAGGGGGAGAAGATTTCCTGCATACATCGTTGAAAAGTACTAGGAGCATTTCTTAATCCAAACCACATAACTGTACAAGCAAAAACACCCCAATTGGTAATGAATACCCACTATATCCATCCAGAAATGAATACATTTCATGCCCAGCCACTCTATCCAGCATTGTATCAAGAAATGGAAGAGGAAACGGATCTGGCACCGTAGCTGCATTAAGTTTCTGGTAATCCACACATATGCGTAGCTGCTTATTCTTCTTAGGGACGATAACAATGGGTGATATCCACTCAGCATGTTCTATTGGAACAATGAATCCAGCTTTTAATAACCTATCAAGCTCTGCCTTTACCTGTGCTGCGTAGTTAGAATTCATCCGGTAGCTGGGTTGTTTAATTGGTTTTGCTTCCGGTTTAAGTACAACTCGATGCTGATATATGCGAGGGTCTAGACCCTTCATGTCACGGTAATCCCATGCAAAAACATCAGCAAACTCACGAAGTAACTAAATCAGATCTGCTTGAAATACTTCAGACAATCCTTCCTTTATTTTGACAGGTCATGGATTAACTTCATCCCCTAAATTATATGTGATCAACTGATCTTCTGGAACATAGAATTGACGAGGTTTTTCTGAATCATCGAATGATTGTAAAAGTTGTTGTATAGCAGTTTCATCCTTAGCAGCAGTATTTTCTGTTTCTACTTCTTCGGTCACAGGCATCACCGTACAAACTTCCGGATTCCAGTGATCTACAATAGATTGTAAATTAACAGTCCCTAAGGAAATTAAATCTATGTTATTCTTCAAAAATTCTTCTTCTTCGTCATCGGATAAACCATCTAACATGTGAACTGGTTCTGCCACATAAGGTCTAGCATGTAGTTCACAGGGCTGAATAGCATCTAATTTTACAACATATTGTTGGTTATTGTCTTTGAAAGTGAGTTCTTGTGCGGACCAATCTTGTATAACCTTAGCTTGTTTCAACCAAGGACGACCGAAAAGAAGATTATAATCAAGACTAGACTTCGGTAGTTCTAAAACTACGAAAGTCATCTTAAAAGTGGTTCCCTGCAAAGTGATTGGCACATTCCGTACGAGTCCTACTGAATGGACTCTGGATTGGTCGGCCATTCTAACAAAAAACTGCACAGGTTCAATTTCGGTCCATCCTAACTTTTTACAAAGTGTTGCAGTAGCTATGTTTACACCGGACCCACCATCAATTAATACTTGAGTAATTTTATGATTTTTGTACCATACCGTAATTAAAGGAACCGAGTGATCCACCATGGAGTCAGTTTTCGATTGTACTGTCACTGTTGCCGGAATGCAGGAAGACGCAAAACTGAACTGCTGTTGGAATTGTTGCCGAACTCCTGGTACTAATGCCAGTAACTGTCCAAGAGGAAGAGTAATGGACGCCTTGGATAGAATTTCCCATGCCTGATCTACTTGCCTTGTACTTTTTACTGATTTTGAAGACGATGCATCAGTTACTGGGATTGACTCTTGCTCCTGCGCGGTTTCCTTTGGCAGCGGAACTTGTTTCACCGGAATTGGATCTGGGAACACTGGAGGTTCTGTGGTGGTCCACTGGCTAGCTTTGTCATACATTCTTTGTTGCTCACGAACACCTGGTTCGAATACTTCAGCTGCTGGTTGCAACGGCTTACCGGATCGGTCTGAACTACTGCGGCTTGTGTTTCTATTGGTGTGATATGAACCATATTTGTCATTGGGTTCTGACGCTCTTTTTTCCTCTGATCATATTCGGCTGCATCTTTACAGAATCTTCTGATGTGACCAAATTCACCGCAAAAATGACAGCGAGGTGGTGGCAAGGCATTACCTTCTTGTGATGTTCCTGTTTGCCAATGATTTCCGTTATAGTTGGTATTCCTCTGTCCTCTATAATTTCGGTATCCTTGCTGCTGATTATTTCTCCTCTGAGGTGGTACATAGTGGGTGGCAGGCTGTCCTGGTTCTTGTATAATTGCATTTACCGTTGTTGTTCCCTGCACTTTGGCGTTATAGGCACAGTTTTCGGTGGAATGTCCGTTTGTATTGCAGATAGCGCAATACATCTGATTGAGTGCACAAGTGGCACTGGTATGCCCTGAATTCTTGCACGTGGTGCAGTACATTTGTCTAGCCGGATCTTTTGCAACATTTTTACTGGATTTTAACCACTCTAAATATTCGGTAAAACCTCCAACCTTATTCTCGAGCTGCAGGGCCATTGCAATAACCGCATCTAGCATCATAGCTCCCACACAACGAATAATCATAATCTGTTGGAGCTACGGAGTCAAACCATTAATAAACCATTGGGTGATGAAATCATCCGACAAATTAGCATGTGCTGGTGGTAGTTGTCTCAAGTGAGTTTGGAATAGGGTGGCATATTCCTACACTCTTTGATTCATCTTTTGTCTATTGTTCTACAGGTAATCAAAAATTTCGGCGGGATTCTTCTTTAGCCGAAATCTCTGCAGAAATGCATCTCTTACCGCTTCATAGGTGCCGAAATGATTGATATCATATTCTGTAAGCCATATGGCAGCTTCATTAACTAGTGTCGATTGGAATACTATGGCCTTGTATGCCGGATCAGGTGGATGATTAAGTACTGCATAACTAATTTCAAAGGTTCGTACATGAGCCTCAGGATCATCACCTGGAAATCCACCGAATTTTGTGTAGGTAACTCCTGTCGGAACCGGACGAGGTGGAAGTAGATGTTGTTGTTGTTGCTGATGTTGTTGTTGTTTTCCAATCATGGTGCTTGTTGTTGTATTGTTACTATCTTCTGAGTTCCAAGGTTGAATTTCTTGATCGTTGAAATCTGTATCGTCAGCCTGTGCACTCTCTGGCTTGATAATATCGTTCAATCTCTTTCGGATTTCAGCTTCGAATAAGCTACCTTCCTCCTTGGTATCAAATGTAGGGAAGCTTTCTCTGAATAGTGGTGACCAGAATGAAGATTCACCAGGAAATGGTAAACCGTCACTGAGAGACTGTGAACTCTCTGTAACTGAGACCGAAATATCACAAAAATTTATCGAGATTTCACCAAAGCAAGGTACTTTTTCACCTTCACTGATTTCTTTGGCCAACATGCTTTTATCCTCAGACAAATTCGAATCTTGTCCAGATGGTGTTAAGTTAACTGCATATTGCGGCCTAGTAGACCTTGGAGTTACTATATCTTCGACAGACTATGCCAAAATTGCATCGAAATCTACCAAAATTGCACTTCGTTCCACCGGAATGCTACCAAAATGACTACTACCGTTCTTCGCTTCCTTGAGAAGTGGGTTACACTTATCTGCACTTCTAGCTCCTGGGGGCGTCCTTAGCAAATTAGGTATTGCCCAATACTGTTCGTTTCTCCTATACTTTGGGTATGTTTCACCGGAACGAGTAACCGGAATATATCACGTTTGCAATCCTTTGCGTACTACTCGTTGATTCACAATCTATGACCACTTTCTTACAATCAATTTACAACGCTCTGGTTCCATTTTCCGATAATCGCTTTGCAACAATTTGGTGCCACTTTCCCACAGACGGCACTAGTGTTAAACGCGGGTCTTGCCATCAGAGACGCGCTTAAACATCTAATCGGGTTCTTGGGAGTGGAAGGAGTTTGTTAGACAGAGGCCCTATACTTGCTTTCCCAAATCAACTCACTCGCATGATCAAAATTATCTGTAGTCAGACTCTTCCAAAAGCTACCAATTACAATCCAGTTGATGCGTTCTCAAACAGACAGCGGCGAAACTATCATTACCGTAATACAAAATCACTTTGTCTAACGTAAGAGCTGATCCAAACACAATTTATGTAAACAACAGAGACAATAAATGTAACTCAATCTGTACCGTACAGGTGCAGATAATCAACAAAATGTACTCACAGAATGTCGATTCATACACAAAATAAGACTTCCTTAGTGACCAACGCACAATGCAAAGATGACCGTACACAAACTCACAGTAATGAACTTAGCGAAACCGTGGTTCAGTACTTAACTTAAGATAGCCTTACTGTAACTTTATCTTATCAGACAGGTACAGATAATCAACAACACAGAAAGGCACAGAATAGCTCAGAATTACTCAAACACACACCACAGCAACATTACAGATCAATCACCCAGACAGACGGTCTGGTGATCCAACCGATCGTCACCGAAAGTGTCTATTTCATTGATTTAAATAAAGGTTACAATCATCAATCAGGGTTACAACATTTACGCAACGACCTTTTGGTTCGTTAAAAGTTGATTTTACAATTGCCAATCCGGAGGCTTACAAATCCAAGACTTGCATGAGCTATCCATCAAGAGGTGAGGTATTCTATACAATAGATTAGGGGTACATACATAGTGAGTAGATCGAGAACCAAATGACCAAAGACTCCTTAGCTCTATCTTGATACATTTCTTATTGAACTAAACCTAAAGAGGATGTCTTTGATGGTTCAAGTCGACTGCATGGTTGTAGATCCAATTTTTGCCTAGTATCAGAAGTTCTCTAAGATCTCCATCATGGAAAACTAAAATATATATTATCAAGGGGACTTCTTGTATAAGAATAAGAACTTTTGCCTTACCAATGCAAGAGGTGTCGACACCTCCTAATCATATGAGGTAAGCATCAATCGGATTCACTTGTATTTTCTATTTTCATGTCTTGACTATTGATATATTTTGGTAGTGATATGTGTGGATGCACTTAGGACCACCGGGGTACTTTTTTTCCCTCTTTAGGAGGTTTTATCCGTGCTTGTATATATGCATATAACCCTAATGGTTTACTTATCTTTGTACATTAACTTGGTAATACATTCAATAATGTGTGTTGTGCTCCAAGCTTCTTCTTCTTCCATGCGTTGTTCACATCCTTTCATAGACCTCAAACTCCAACAATTGGTATCAGAATTGTTCCTTGTTTCATCTAATGTTGTCGACGCACCTTCGGTCATAGTCTTAGTATCAGACAAATTTGGTGAGCATACTCAGGGAAATTAGGAGTGCACTATCTCAGGGCTTATGTAGGCAATTTTGTCTTTCTATGCCAAGCATATATACAGGTTTTGGTTCACCAAAACAAGCATCTCATAGTTTTCCATAGGTTTAGTAGAGCTCGATAGGGAAGAGGATTAAATGGATACTCTAATCAAGAACAAGGGAGCAATTTCTCCTCATCAAAAAGAAGAGGAAAGTTTAGAGGAAGTGAAGGTACAATCAAATGCGAGACAACAAAAACTCAGATGGATGCTACATATGTGGCAAGTATGGCCACTATACAAGGATTGCTATCATAGTGAAAGAAGCAATAAATAATAAAAAGTGAAAGATAATGCATCTACTTAAACTGAAATTGAAATTATGCTAGATATGATGTGGATGAGTGATTACAAAACACAAGGGAAAACATATGGTACATTCATAGTGTACATAGCAATCACATGAGCTACAACAAGGAATCTTCTCAAATATGTAGGTACCATCAACCAAAGGGCATGTGGACATAGGTGATGACATCATCCATGCCATTACTCATATATGTGATGTTATGATAGATGGATCGCATAAGGCTTAATGTTGGAAGGATGTTCTTCATGTTCCCACAATCACAAAGAACCTTGTTTTTATGGGTCAAATGGTTGAGAGAGGATTCAAGGTCAAATTCAATTAGAAGGGATACTTTGTAAAAAACCCTAAAGGGGGTTGAAACTTGGTAAACAAAGGGATAAAGGATTGAAGGCTATTTACATTGGATGTGAATCCAACCTTCAACCACACTATCTAATTCACATCTGGAAGCAAAACATTAGTAAAATTGGATCTTTGGCACAAAAAGGTATGGACATATCAATACTCAAAGGTTGAAGGATATGTATAAGAATAGGTTAGTGCTTGGATTTCCAAATCTTTATAATCTCAATCTCAAGAAGTTGTGTGAATCTTGATGATTCAAAAAGCAAACTAGGTTACTTTTTAAGAGAAACTATGTGAGTTATGATCCACTTGATGGAGTGTTGGGAAAGATGGATGGACACTCCAAGAAATGAGTAGGTACTACAAACTCCTACTTTATACCAGCCCTCTTACACTTCAGAGTTGAGTTGTAAGCCCTCTTAGCTTTCCAATGAGACTAAGCAAGTGCCTATGTACTTTGGAAATGATGCAAGTAATGATTGATACAAAACATACTACTCCCAACTTCACAATCTAATGAAAACCTTCTATTTTGGTTCACACACCTGTTGCTTGTTAAGTTCAATGCTTCTAGTACAGTAGGAATTAGAAACATTCCTTTTGGAAATATTAGATTAGCTTAATAAGCTAATGATTCCAAGTGGAATCACTTAAAATGATTAACTATACACAGAGCAATCAATTTAGCAAGTGTAGCTTTACCCCGGATTTTTTAGGCCCTCTGTAGAGATTGACCAATGATCAGTTTGATGCATTTTTCTCCCAATCCACTGATTGGAATGTCTTCACTCTTTGTCCGCATGTAGTAGCCTTAGTGATGATTCCAATGATCTATAGAACATTCAAAATGGGGTAGAAATGACTGAGATATGAGCAATACAAAGTGACTATTCTGAGTGACTATGACAAAGAGATCAACAGATATAATGAGTGATCTATTGTATTATAAAACAATGTTGTACATGATCATTGGCATGATAATCAATGCCCAATGATAGATAGAGGTGTAGGCTATGATGTGAGCCTCACGCTCTTGCAATGTGATCAATCAAAACACTCAGGTTTGTAGTGATCTCTAACCGGGAGTTTTTACATTCATCTTTTATAGATGTTCTATTCAAAATTTGAACTTGAATTCAATTTTGGCTCTCACTAAAAGTGATCCACTAATCTAGGAGATATTCTCTCTAATGAATTTGTGTTTTTCCAATCCAACTAACTCCATGAGTTTAGTGGCTTTTACAAATATTCCTTCAAGTCAATTTGACTTTTACAAATGGTAAAAGGTAAACAATCCATAGCAATGGTTCCCAAAGGACTTCAATTATTCTTCATAAGATCTTCTCATGCCTATCCAAGTGTGTTTGGCTTGGCACTTCCACCAACAGCTCCCCCTCAAGCCAAACATCTTGGCTTGATCTTCTTGTCCAATCCTCTTGAATGTCCTACAATCCAATCATAGCTTTAAACTTGCAAAGTTTAATACCATCAAGTGCTTTGGTCAATAAGTATGCACATTGCATATTAGTTGATACATATGCCAACTGAATTTCCTTGCTCAATAGCTTCTCTCTCACATAATGATAGTAGACCTCTATATGCTTGGTCCTAGCATGATAAATAGAATTTGCTGCAAGATGTAAAGAACTTGTATTGTCTCCAAAAATCATTGGAGATATAGTATGGAATCCCAAATCTGTGTAAAGCAATCTGATCCATATGGCCTCTTGAGTGGCATTGGCCAATCCTCTATACTCTGCCTCTATTGAAGATAAAGCAATTGTAGGTTGCTTCTTGGAAGACCACGATATAGGCTTATCACCTACAAAAGATAGATAATTTGAGGTACTCCTTCTATCAAGGCATAAATGTGTATCCATTACAACATATACTTTGGAGGTTTTAAAGGTTAAATCTTTATTTTATCTTATCAAGATAAAATATAATGGAGAGACTCTTGTGATTTTAGTGAGAGACAAAAGCTATGAGGTATTCTTAATTCAGATCTCAAATCATCCCCTAGAAGTTAGGATCAATTTTAAGTGGAATAACTAACAATCATCAAGTCAAAAAGCCTTCACCACATCCATGGATCTCTTTATGGATAAGCAAGTGCATGATTTCAACACACTCATAGGGCAACTCTTCACACATGAAGCCAAGCTCATGAAGAATGTTGAGAACCATAAAGGTAATCAATCCTCTACCCTCTATATAGATAAGAAAAAATGCAAGGAAAACAAAGGAAAAGGTAAGAAATCTGATGATGAAGGAAGTACCTCTCAAGCTAATTTTGCAGGTAGAGGTTCAAGAGGAAGAATCATAGGAGGTAGACAAGACAGGGAAAGAGCTCAAAGCTCATACCACTGTGCAATATGTGGTCTATCAAATCACATAAAAAAGAATTTATTTAGTAATCCAAGGAACCAGGGATAAAGAGGATGCAATAGAGGAGGCTATGGAACTTCAAGAGGCAAGTGCAACAACTCTTATGGATACAACAACAATTATCAAGGGGGATAAAAATAAAGGAAAAAGTATAAAGCATGAATTGTTTCAAAGGCTTTTAAGCAACAACATGGTGTTGATTTCGATTAAATCTTCTCTCCAATAGTCAAGATTACTAAGTTGTGCATGTTTCTTGGATTGGTTGCAATGGAGGGCTTAGAGCTAGTTTAAATGGACGTGAAAACTGCATATAGATGAGATCTATATGGAAAAACCAAAGGTTTATGTAATTCCTGGTAAAGAGATTCTAGTTTGTAAGTTGAAGAAGAGCTTATATGGACTTAAATAGTTCCCTATATAATGGTACCAAAATTTTGATGCTTTTATGAAGTTTCAAGACTATTCTCAAAGCAATGAGGATCATTGTATCTAATTAAAGAAATTCTTAGATGGAAATTTGATATGCTTGATACTTTATGTCAATGATATGCTAATTGCTAGGAAGTCCTTTGATGACTTGTAATTTGTCAAAAAGAAGTTGATTAAGACATTTGATATGAAGAATTTGGTGGATGCCAAGCATATTCTTGGCATGTGCATTACTTGTTATACGAGTAAAAGATGCTTATACTTGTCTCAAAATGAGTACATATCCAAAGTACTTCATAGGTTCAATATGCATGTGGTAAGGCATTGAGAACACCGTTACCCACATTTGTGAAATTGAGCAAGGATGATTGCCCCAAATCAGATGAGGAAAATAAATTTATGACCAAAATTCCTTCTCAGTTTGTTTTGGTAGTCTCAAGTATTCTATGGTAGCAACGAGGCCATACATTGCATATGCAGTAGGAGTTATGAGTAGATATATGTCTAATCCTTTTAAGAAGCATTCATATGTACTCAAGATGATTTTGAACATGAAAATGGCACTAAGGAAAAGTATCTATGCTTGGATACAGGAAAGGTATCCATTATTGGTTACATAGATTCTTCTTTTGATGGTTATGTAGACAATCAAAAGTCTACATCAGGGTACATTTTTCATTTTGCTGCAGGTGCTATCTGTTGGAGATCTCATCTTCAAGAATATATAACTATTTCCACTAAAAAAGGAGAGTATGTTGCAAAAAGTGAGGCATGTAAGGAAGCATTTTGGCTCTCTTGTTTGGCTAGTGATATGGGTCTACCTCAGCATGTACCTCGTTTGCTCAGTGATAGTTTGAGTGCTACGGATTTGGCTAAGGATCTGGTCTATCATGCTAAGACCAAGCACATTGAGGTGAGCTATCACTTCATTAGAGACTAGTTAGCCATTGATCACATTATTCTTGAGAAGGTTCATACTCAAGATAATGTTGCAGATGCTTTGACTAAAGCTCTACCAAATGATAGATTTTGAGACTATTGTCACTTAATGGGGGTTACTTCATTCATGATCTTACATAATTACTTGTACATTGTGTAACATGCCCATCAGGTGGGAGATATAGTTTGTATACTTACACTCAGGTATTCTTTATTATTCTTTATTTTTCTCCTATAGTAATTTGGCCATATTGGCCTTTAGTGCGAGTTTGTTATCATTAGTTTCCATGTGATGGGCCAAGTGGACATCATACACTTTTCCATATGTTCTTCAATAAAACATATAGTGGCTTAGCCATCCAGATACTATAAGTTGATCATATTTGTAACACCTATGAAATCTGTGTTCGTACTCTATAAGTATTGTGTTGTTTTTTGCATATCCTACATGCTTTGTGAGGAGTACTCTATGAAACATCTAGAGCTCCATTTTTTAGACATTGATCCATAGGGGATCATGACATTGATCCATAGGGGATCATGATATTGATCCATAGGGATTGATCCATGTGTGTACGGGACAAGGACTAGGTACCCAGGGTCCCAAGCTCTGGGGATACCCTAAGATATTTGGTAGTAATGGGGATGAGTGTTGCATGATAGCCACATGGTGGCACTAGACCATTCCAGATCATTGCTATTTTTAGAGTACAAGAGGGTATATATGGATGGGAGGAGAGTCACACACATCATTCAAGTCTTTTCTCACAATTGGTCTCAGAGCATCAAGAGATCTTGAGTTTTTTTCCTCATTTTTTTTGGCCTTTCAGCATTTTTTTGGCATCTTCTTTGTCATCGCATCATCGTTTTTGAGAGCTTTTCAGGGTCTCCATTGCATTTTGGGGCAGAGATAAAAAGGATTGAGGGAGCCCCATAGGACCCCCCCTCTGTAAATGATTGCCCACGAGCTCAACAAACCTATCGATGCCTCTACCCGGACATCCCAATGCTACCCGCTCACACAAGTGCTGCCCACCATCGTAGAGGGAGAGGGAGGTGAGAGAGAACCCTCTCTATACACCTCATCTTGGTGTTGGAAAAATAACACAAACGGCACTCTATTTATCCTCATTTCTTGGTGCTTGATCAAAACATGTGGGATAAAATCCATGATGTGCACGTTGTTTTGAGAAGATGCATTGATACAGAGGCATATTCACATGCTGCTGAGAAGCCATAGCCAAGGATTTTGGTAATTTAGTCAATTTAGATCCCCCATCACCACTATCATTTCCCATAGTCACCATGGCAGTCATGAAGAAGGTCCCGACTATGCCAGACATTGTGCTTTTGCTAGTGGCACAAAAAGGATATCAGTTCCTAGATACAGAACTCATTGTCATGAGGAGAGTTGTGGTAGGACAGCTTGTCAAGGTACTCTTTGACACTGGGTCAACACATAATGTCATTAGTTCCCGATTAGTCAAGTGGTTACTTTTAGAGACTCTGATGTCAGAGTATACCTAAATAGTAGAGTTAGTTAATGGGAATGGAACAAAGACATGGGATCGAGGAGTTGTTGATACCTATTCAGATTCAGTCGTATGAGGATAGATTGGCTTTCAAGATAGCAAGACTAGAATGTTTCAATGTAGTCCTTAGTAAGAAGTGGCATGCAAGGAAGAGACCAGTCATTGAATTTTCTTCACATGTTTATCAATTTGAGCATGAGGGGAGGCGACTACTGATCCGTGGAGAGCCAAATCACCAAGAGACACGATTGGTAAATGCTACCAAGTTGCTTAAGATTGATTATAAGTACATTTATTTCCTTTATTTTATGCATTCATCATGTATTATGATGGATTCATGCAGTCATGGAGACTCTAGTTGGAATGCTCCACCACTTTCAATGAAAGTGAGAGCAGAGTTCCAAGAGTTGTTCTTGAAAGAATTACCTTCTGATTTTCCTCCTTGCAAGAACATTGAACATAGAATCAAATTAGTAATGGGAGTGACTCCGACTACTTGGCCACCATTTTGAATACGTTTGTAGGATGAAAATGAAGTCCGCAAGGTCGTGGATGAGTACCTACAAAAAGGGCAGATTAGACCTAGCTATTCACCCTTTGTAGCAACAGTTCTTCTTGTGAAGAAGAAAGATGGATCTTAAAGGATGTGCGTTGACTATTAAGCACTCAATAAGATTACTATCAGACACAGATATCCCATGCCCAAGATTGATGATCTTATAGATGCTCTAGGTGGAGCCATTGTATTTAGTAAAATAGATTTAAAAAGTGGCTACCATGAGATTAGAGTAAGAGATCATGATGTACATAAGACAACTTTAAGGACCTGTTTTGGTCATTATGAGTATTTGGTCATGCCATTTGGTTTGACTAATGCACCAGTGACATTTATGATGTTAATGAATTATACTTTACATCCATTCATTGGAAAATGTGTTGTTGATTTTGTTGATGATTTGTTAGTTTAAAGTAGGACTCTGCATGAGCATGAGAATCATCTAAGGTTACTAATGAATGGTTTGAAATAAAATTAGCTGTATGTAAATCTGGAGAAGACTCAATTGTTTCTTACAAGGATAGAGTATCTAGGGCATGTGGTATCAGAGTATGGGGTTCAGATGGATCCCAAGAAGGTCTCATTTATTTTTATATTGGCCTACTCCTCAGGATGAGGGGCAATTATGTTCATTTTTAGGACTTTCCAATTTCTATAAAAAATCATCTCTTCTTATTCGTCGATAGCAGCACCTATGAATAACTTGCTTCAAGGAAAAGTTCCATTTGCATGGAAGCAAGAGCAACGGGAGAGTTTTGATACTTTGAAACAATTTGTTTCAGATGTTCCTATACTCAAAGTGGTAGATCCACAAAAACCCTTTGAGTTAAAGAGAGATGCTAGTGTCATAACCCATAGGTGCAGCTTTGAGCCAAGATGGCAGGCCAATAGCTTTTGAAATCAAGAAATCAACTAGGGCACAATGCAATTGGCCAGTGCATGAACATGAGTTGTATGCAGTGGTGCATGCGCTTAAAGTCTAGAGACACTATCTTTATGGTGCAAACTTTAAGATATACACAGATCACCATACACTCAAATAATTTTGTAGGAGGCCAGATCTTCAAGGAAGATAGGCTCGTTGGGTTGAGCTCATGCAGGAGTTTCACATGGAAATTCTATATAGAAGAGGCAAAGAGAATATAGTTGATCATGCATTATCACGGATAATGTATCAAATGAGCTTTACAGTTATAGAAAGCTCATTGCTTCAAGAGATAAAAGAAGCACAAGGGGAAGATCCACATTTGTTACAGATTATTAGAGCCATCAGTGATGACTCTATCATAGGAGACAGGGCAGTTCCACCTATTTCTTCACCTAGGAGAGCAAACAAGTCCATTTTGTATTCCAATTTCTCACAAGAGAATGGAATAGTAAAAGATAAAGGAAAGGTTTGCGTACTAGATTCCCGAGATTTTAGAAGAAAAGTTATGCATGATAACCATGATGTGCATTGTGCAGGACATCCTAGTGTTGACAAGACAATACATTTTCTTAGAAGAACATTTTGGTGGCCTAGATCACCCAGAGATGTCCACACTTATGTTCAACAATGCTTTATTGTTGAAGAATCAATCACAAATTTGACATACAGACAGACATAAAGACGAAGAAAGCCAAGGAGAAGCAGAAAAAAAGCATTCAGAAAATCAAGCCTTAGTGAAGGGACAAATTCACGACTGTAATATAGTTCATAGAAACTTCCAGAAATACAAGTTTTGTATCTCAGAACAAAATGTATATATATGGGCGAAGAAGGGAGCAGAATATGTGCATAGAACTGGAATAGAATAGCGCATATAGAAACTGAGGATAGTGATATAGAAGACGCCAGAGATTGCGTATGTAGAGATGAATAATAGAACTTGAACTGCCGAGTATTCATCTGAGAGAGATGGTATGGAATAACTACTCAGAGTAGGAGAGTTTTCCATAGCTATGAGCAAAGTGAGGCCAAGCTATTTTTGTACACATCTTCTCCAATAGAAAACACATGTTCATGTGGAAGTTTGAGCGCATTCTTCGTATGTGAAGAAATATGAGTGATTTCATGTTACTGTGAAAGTTAGTTAACAGTTACAGTTTTTCTCAGTAAACATTTTCCGGTACTTCTGAGAGTTAGATCTCGGAGCACAGTGTAAAGATTTTCATGAGTGATAGCTCATCTTGAAGCTAGGAGTTTGAACTACAAACTGATCAAAAGAGTTTTATGAAACGGGACATGTACACAGTACAAAGTCTGACCGTAAAAGACATCCAGAACTGGTGAAGTTTTTTCTCAAACTTCAAAAAGATTTTGTTCAGTGAAGGAAGCTCAGGTATTACTTCCTTATTTCATGTATACGCAGTTGAAGTAATTACAAATAGAATTGCAATTGATTCCGATAAGATTCTGATAAGATTATGGTGACAGTCTGGTAACATTCCGGTGAAGTTCCGGTGATGTTTCGGTGAGTTCAAAACACAGTTAAGTGACGGAAAGATTATCTAACTGTAAGCAAACACAGTAGTGTAAAGTTTGAAGTAAATCAGTTCAGAATTAAAGCTTGAAGGAAATGTGAAGCTTTCTGTAAAGTGAATTTTCGAAGTTCATTAAAACAATAGTAAATTTTTCAGGTTGCTAAGCTACTGATGATTATAGAGGTGTTCTAATATCACTCTAGCTTAGTTCTAGTTGAAGCATGGCAATTTTCCGCAGTCTTGTTAGTGAACAAGCTTTTGCCGCGACATCACATAACCTCAACAAGTGGTATCAGAGCAGAAAAGGTTCTCAAAGAGCAAACGGAAAATGAAGGAGTATTTGTTGAAGATCCAGAGAATGGATACAATCAAATTGTTCATGGTAAAAAGGAAGGTAGACTTTTTACTCTTAAAGTACAAGGGAATGTTGGTCAAGCATTGATCACACATGATGATGAAGTTTTTACAGAATTAGACCTCTGGCATAAGAGGTTAGGACATTTCAATGAAAAAGGAATCAAAGTTATGGTGGAAAAACAATCTGTGAAAGGATTGCCGAATATGAAGAATCAACATATGATTCACAAATGTGAAGCTTGTCAGATGGGAAAAGCACACAGGTTACCATTTCAAAAAAATGGTTACAAACACGATGGTGTGCTAAAGCTCATACATACAGATGTATGGGGACCGACAAAAGAAGGATCTATCAGCGGTTCAAGGTATTACATTCTTTTTATTGAGGATGCAACAAGATGGATAACTCTTTATGTTTTGAAAGAGAAGTCAGAAGTATTTGAAGCTTTCAGGCATTTTCATGCATATGTTGAAAGACTTATAGGACAAAAACTCAAAAGACTAAGGTCTGATGGAGGAGGATAATATTTTTCTTGAGAGTTCAATGATTATCTGTGGAATGCAGGTATCAAAAGAGAATAACTTGCAGGTATACACCGCAACAAAATGGAGTAGCAGAAAGAAGAAACCGAACTCTAGTTGAGTTTGCAAGAGCAATGCTAAAGGAGAAGAATTGTCCAAACTATCTTTGGGTTGAGGTTGTAAATACAGTCACATATCTGGTAAATAGATTACCACATACAACTTTAAATGGAATGATGGTGGGGTAAGAAACCAACACTTGATCATTGTAAAGTGTTTGGATCAGTAGCTTATGCTTATGTACCATCACAACTTAGACATAAGCTTGAACCAAAAGCTAAAAAATATGTGTTCATCGGATATGATGAAAAGCAGATGGGTTATAGACTATGGAGTCCTTTAACCAAACACTTTATTGTTTCTAGAGATGTGACATTTGATGAAGGAAAGAGTTGGTATACAGATAAAGAGCATAATGATGAAACAATTGAAGAAGAGATAAGAAGAATTGAAAAAGGTAAATCGCATATGCAGGTAAATGGAGATGAAGATCATATGTAGGCAAGTACGTCCAGGATCGGATCAGGTATGAGAAATGAATATGGACCAAGATTTGATGAAGATGTGTATTCAGATACACATGAAGAGTTTGAACCAAGAAGGTCAAATAGAGTTAGGAAACAACCTACAAGGTATTCCTATGATACTTCTTATTTGACTCAGAAAAGCTATGCTTACTTAGTAAAGGAAGATGAAGAACCTCAAAATTATAGTGAAGCAAAAGGTAAGGAAAAATGGGAAGAAGCAATGAAGGAGGAGTTTGATGCGCTGGAAGAGAACAAGACTTGGGAACTTGTTCCAAAACCAAATGGTAAGAAAGTGATTGGAAATAAATGGGTTTACAAAGTTAAGATGCTTGCAGATGGAAGAATAGCCAAATACAAAGCTAGACTGGTAGTCAAAGGCTATGCTCAGACACATGGCATAGATTATGATGAGACATTTAGTCCGGTGGCAAAGATGTCAACCATAACGACATTGATTGCTATAGCAGCATCAAAAGGATGGAAGCTAAGTCAGCTGGATATAAAGAATGCATTTCTGAATGGATATATATCAGATGAATTCTATATGGAACAACCTGAAGGGTTTGTAAGTTCCAGTTACCCAAATCATGTTTGGAGATTAAGAAGAGCACTCTATGGATTGAAGCAAGCTCCAGGAGCTTGGAATTATAGAATTGTGAAGTATCTCAATGACCTTGGATACCAAAGCTCAAAGGCAGATGCAAGTCTACTTGTTAAGAGAAAAGATGAAGGTATGATCTACATTTGTATTTATGTAGATGACATTATAATCACAGGTACCTCAGATGAAGGAATCAAGGAGGTAAAGAGATTTCTTGAAAAAGAATTTAAGATCAGTGATCTAGGAAAGTTATCATACTTTCTTGGTATGGAAGTTACATATACAGATCATGGTGTATATGTTTCACAAGAAAGGTATCTCCTAAACTTACTGAAGAAGTTTAACATGGAGAATTGCAGAGAAGCTTCAACATCGCTTGAAGTAAATGATAAACTCAGCAAATATGATGGTGTAGAGTTTAAAGATATGAGAAAGTATCAATCTTTAGTGGGAAGTTTGATTTATGCTATGCTAACAAGACCAGATCTTAGTTATGCAATAGGAGTTCTCTCACAGTTCATGCATTGTCCGAAGGATCAACATTGGGTTGCAGGACAAAGAGTTCTTAGATATATCAAAAGAACTATAAAAGAAGGATTGTATTATCCTTTTACGTCAGATATAAAGCTAAGAGCATACAGTGATTCAGACTGGGCTGGAAGTCAAGATGACAGAAGGTCAACACATGGGTATATGATATAGCTAGGAGATAAGCTTGTCAGCTGGTGTTCAAAGAAGCAGCATACAGTAGCTTTATCGTCAACTGAAGCTGAATATAAAGGACTTGTGGAAGCAGCTAAAGAAGTGACATGGATGCAGAACTTGTTCAAAAGCATGGGTATTGATCAAGGTATACCTATCATACATGGAGACAATATGAGCTCGTTGTATCTTGCAGCAAATCCAGTATTTCATGCAAGAACAAAGCACATAGAAATTCAATATCATTTCCTGAGGGAAAAGGTAATGGAGAAGGAGATTGAAATAGCATTCACTCCTACAAAAGATGAGATAGTAGATATTCTGACAAAGAGCTTAGATGGAGTAAAGACAAGCAGATTCAAAGAAATGGCAGATATAAAAGAAAAGAAGAATATATGAAAGATCAGAGAATGCAAATTAGTGATTGAAGGGGAGTTGTTGAAGAATCACTCACAAATTTGACATACAGACAGACATAAAGACGAAGAAAGACAAAGAGAAGCAGAAAAAAATCAAGCCTTAGTGAAGGGACAAATTCACAACTGTAATATAGTTCATAGAAACTTCCAGAAATACGAGTTTTGTATCTCGGAACAAAATGTATATATATGAGCGAAGAAGGGAGCAGAATATGTGCATAGAACCAAAATAGAATAGCGCATATAGAAACTGAGGATAGTGATATAGAAGACGCCAGAGATTGCGTATGTAGAGATGAATAATAGAACCTGAACTACCGGGTATTCATCTGAGAGAGATGGTATGGAATAACTACTCAGAGTAGGAGAGTTTTCCATAGCTATGAGCAAAGTGAGGCCAAGCTATTTTTTTACACATCTTCTCTAATAGAAAACACATGTTCATGTGGAAGTTTGAGTGCATTCTTCATATGTGAAGAAATCTGAGTGATTTCATGTTACTGTGAAAGTTAGTTAACAGTTACAGTTTTTCTCAGTAAACATTTTCCTGTATTTCTGAGAGTTAGATCTCGTAGCACAGTATAAAGGTTTTCATGAGTGATAGCTCATCTTGAAGCTAGGAGTCTCAACTACAAACTGATCAAAAGAGTTTTATGAAACGGGACATGTACACAGTACAAAGTCTGACCGTAAAAGACATCCAGAACTGGTGAAGTTTTTTCTCAAACTTCAAAAAGAGTTTGTTCAGTGAAGGAAGCTCAGGTATTACTTCCTCATTTCATGTATACAGAGTTGAAGTAATTACAAACAGAATTGTAGTTGATTCCGGTAAGATTCCGGTAAGATTACGGTGACAGTATGGTAACATTCCGTTGAAGTTCTAGTGATGTTTCGGTGAGTTCAAAACACAGTTTTGACATAGTTAAGTGACGAAAAGATTATCTAACTGTAAGCAAACACAGTAGTGTAAAGTTTGAAGTAAATCAGTTCAGAATTAAAGCTTGAAGGAAATGCGAAGCTTTCTGTAAAGTGAATTTTCAAAGCTCATTAAAACAGTAGTAAAGTTTTCAGGTTGCTAAGCTAGTGATGATTATAGAGGTGTTCTAATATCACTCTAGCTTAGTTCTAGTTGAGGCGTGGCAATTTTCCGCAGTCTTGTTAGTGAACAAGCTTTTGCCGCGACATCACATAACCTCAACATTTATGTGTCAAGTCAACAAAGCAAAAAGGGTCAAGACACCAGGTCTTTTGCATCCTTTATAGATTCTAGATCATAACTGGGATAGTGTATCCATGGACTTCATAGTCAGGTTACCATGGACCCAAAGGAAGCGCGATACTATCCTAGTTGTGGTAGATAGATTGAGCAAGATGGCTCATTTCATACCCACGTAGGAGATGATAGAAGCTCCACAGGTGCATATTTGTTTATCTAGCATGTCTTTAGATTGCATGGGTTACCAACATCCATAGTTTCAAATAGGGATGTTAGATTCACAGGACACTTCTGGAAGTTTGTATTTGACAAATTGAGAGTTTCATAAAAAATGAGTGGTGGTGATCATCCTTAGGCAGATGGTCAGACCAAGAGGGTCAACTAGATTCTCGAGGACATGTTGAGGGCATGTGTGTCTAAGAGACAACAAAGAGATTGGGATAGTTACTTGCCACTAGTTGAGTTTTCTTATAATAATAGGCCTCACAAGGTGATAGGATGTCTCCTTTTGAGATGAACTATGGCATGAATCCCAATGCTCAGAGTACCATAGGCATGTGAAGGAAATATCCTAGTGCTTTGGAATTCTTAGCGAACCTCCAAGAAAATTTAGAAATAGCTAAAGCCAAGAACCTCCAAGAAAATTTAGAAATAGCTAAAGCTAAAGAGTATGCTGATAGGAAGAGATCTCCTAGATCCTTTGAGGAAGGAGACATAGTCTTTCTTCAGGTACCAGCTAGATCTACATCACTATCCATAGGGAAGTGTAGTAAGCTTTAACCAAGGTTTTGTGGACCTTGAAAGATAGTTAAAAAGCTAAGTGAAGTTGCATACCGATTAGAGCTTCCTCCAGATTGCAGAGTTCATCTAGTGTTTCATTTTAGTAAACTTCAAAAGTATATTTCTAGGGAGGATAATCTAATAGAGGGTATTATTTCTTTGCAAGAAAGTGATATCACATACCATTCTCTAGATAGGGTACTAGATCAGAGACAGAAGCGATTGAGGAATTGTGTTATCCATGAGTATCTAGTAGCCTAGAGAGGATTACCGCTTACTAACTCTACTTGGGAATTAGAAGCTCTGGTTTGCAAGTAATTTCCCTCATTGATCATTGAGGACAATGATCTTTATATACAAGTTGAAGTGCAAGCCTAATGGAACAATTGATAGGTATAAGGCTAGGCTTATTGCAAAAGGTTATGCTCAAGAAACAGGCATTGATTTTGATGAGTTCTTTGCACCTACATGCCGAATGTCTACTATTCGTAGCATCTGTGCACTTGCAGCTCATCATGGTTGGAACGTACATTAGTTGGACATTTAAATTGCATTTTTAAATGGTGACTTGTATGAAAAAGTGTATGCTTTTCAGCCCCATGGTTTGTGCAGAAAGGGCATGAAAACAAAGTATGTAGGTTATAAAAGGCATTATATGGTTTGAAACAAGCACCACGTGCTTGGTATGAAAAGATACATGCCTACTTGATTGCACATGGTTTTGAGAACATTCCAACTGAGAACACCTTATACGCTAAGCATGCAAATGATGTGCTTGTTATCATTGTTGTCTATGTTGATGACATGCTGCTCACTGGTGCTAATGAGAAGCATATTGCTGATTTTAAGGTTGATTTGCATCCGTCATTTGAGATGTCAGATTCGGGGCATTTGCATCATTATTTGGGCATTCAATTTTTGCAACTTAATGGTGGACTAGCTTTGTGTCAAATAAAATATATTATCACATTATTGCAACATGTTGGCCTTGAAGAATACAAACCTATTGCAACTCCTATGGAGATAGGTTTACAGTTGAGTCTTCATGATACTGGAGATGCACTTGACATTGTTCTCTATTAGCAGGCTATTGGATGATCGATTTACTTATGCATTACTCGGCTAGATATTCAGTTTGTTGTCTCATAGATGAGTAGGTTTATGCCTTGCCCAGGTGTCAAGCATTGATAGGTGGTTAAGTGCATCTTTTTCTACTTAAGTGGTACCCAGCTACTTGAATTGTTTTATCCGAAGGGGGGATCACTATCGCCAAATTTACATGCTTTTTTTTACTCTGACTGGGTTGGTTGCTATGACACTCATGTGTCCATCAGTGATTTATGCTTCATGCTTGGTAGCTCATGCATATCTTGGTTGAGGAAGAAGTAGCATACTGTGGGAACTTCTAGTTGTGAGGCTGAATATAGGGTAGCTTTCATGGTGGTTGTTGAGTGTTTGTGGCTCAGATAGTTTATGGCTAATTTGGGTGTTGATCAGTCTTCTGCCACCACCATCTTCACTGATCTTTAGGGTGCATTGGCAATTGGGAGGAATCTTGTGTTACATGCTCACACTAAGTACATTGAGGTGCACCATCATTATGTCAAGGAGAGGTTCTTTGCTGGAGAAATCAGCTTGGCATATGTGCCCACATAGGAGAACATTGTGGACCTTTTCACAAAGGCTCTACCTAGGGAGAAGCTTGAAGCTTTTCACAAAGCTTTGGGATTACCTACTTTTGTGGATTGATTCCACATTGCATGGCACTTATACATGAGTGCCAGCTCCTTGTTCAACATATCACTCCCAAGAAGGATTTGCTGATATATTTTGGTAGTGATGTGTGTGATCACAACAGGACCACCATTGCATTTTTTTCCCTCTTTAGGAGGGTTCCCCCCCCCAGCTTGTATATACACCTATAACCTAACGGGTCACTTATCTTTGTACATTCTCTTGGTAATACATTCAATATTTTGTGTTATGCTCCAAGATTCTTCTTCTTCCTTGTGTTGTTCGCATGATTTTGTAGACCTCAAACTCCAACAAGACTTTACTTTTAGAACTGTATCAAAAAAAAATACATTTAGTGCTTTATCATCCAATTTCCTGTGTTGTTGTTCAAGAACTAATGCATATGCCAAACAACCAAAGACACATAGATGAGCAACAGATGTCTTTCAACCATGCCAAGCCTCATATGGAGTGATAGACGGATATGCCTTAGTGGGACACCTATTAAGTACATATGTTGCACACATAACAACCTCAAGCCAGAAGCTATGTGGTAAAGTGTGACTTTTGACCATACACCTCACCATTTCCATGTATTACATGTCCATTCTTTCAACAAGTTCATTCCATTGAGGTGTATAAGGCACTGTACATTGATGCTTTATCCCACGTTTAGCAAAAAATGCATTAAAATTAGAAGACATGTATTCCTCCATCGATCAGAATGGAGGGTTTCCATTTTGCATGCTTGTAGATTTTCAGCCAAAACCTGAAACTATTTGGAGCACACATAAATACTTCTGAGTTTGCTTTCAATGGATACATCCATGCATGCCTGGGAAAATCATCAATAAAAGTCATGAAGTAAAGGTAATTCCCAAAAGAATGTTTGTGCATATGACCATAGACATCACTTTGAACAAGCCACAAGTTTTGAGTAGCTCAAACTGAATCATCCTTTGGGGAGGAGGAATGTTGATCCAAAATACAGCCTTCATAGACATGTTTATGAGGTGCCTCAAGTTTGGGCAAAGAGGACACCATTTTAGATTTCTGCGTGTGTAACAAAATAGCAAAATTCAGATGACCAAAGCTTGCATGCCAAAGCTTTGCATTTGAGGTAGCCTGAGAATCGTGAATTGCACATGCTGAATCATTGATAGATTTTGCATAGTCTATGAGCATATACAGCGCATGACATAAAATGGCAAAAGCAATAACCACATCACCATTTGAAAGATTATGAACTATACATCTCTCATCAATGAATTTAAGAACCAAGCCAATCTTATACTGAAATTGATAATAGGTTTTTCGTGATCCTTGGCACAAATAAAGCATCGAACAACGTAAAAGAACTACCATCAATAGTAGTTGGGATGATCATATCAATTCCCATGACATGATAAGAGGATCTGTTGGCACATGTGATAGTATTCCCTGTAGGGGGAGGCTCAAATGAAGTGAAGAAACTATGCTACGATTTAATATGTTTGGTTGCCACACTACCAAAGTACCAAACATCTGAGTCTACTCTAGACATACACTAATCATGAGAAGATGGGTCATAACTCCAAACAGTAGTAAATGCCCATTCTTCATTCAGCACAAGATTAGCAGACCCTATTTTAGGTGTAGAGGCCTCTGCAACAACCATTCTAGCCTCTTTCTTCTTTGCTTCTTTTTGCAAGCAGTTCTGCATAACTCTTTATTACATGATCATTTCCTTTACAATATTTATAAAATAATTTATGTTTTTCTATTTTCTTCTCATCTTTGTCTATCTTTTTTGGCTGTGCAGAATTTGTAGATTTTTGCTTACTAGTAGATGAGCTCCATTTACCTTTGCCCTTCTCACTAGCTAAGAAAGCTTGATTTGCTACATGCATGATGAACCTGTTCTACCTAGAATGATCTTTGTGCAACCAAATAGAGACTAAATCCTCAAATGTTAAGGCATTTGGATTGCCTTTCATCATCAACCAAAGAGTAGAAGCAAAACTCATATATGATTCTAGAAGGACATTCAAGAAAATCTCCAGAAGTGAACTGTCTAGAAAGACTTCATCAATAGAAATCAACTGCTCCTTCACATCTTTGATCTTTTTTAAAAAATTATCCATAGAATCTCCAAAAGTGCACTGTCTGGAAAGACTTCATCAACAAAAATCAACTTCTCCTTCATTCACATGGTCACTCTCCAACTATTTTCAGAGTTAAGCAACATGAGCCTCATTTCTTGTGTGGTACAAAGTGGTAAATGTATCCCAAGCATCCTTTACCATTTTTCAAGAGCGAATATGAGGGATGATAGCACATTTGACAGACAAGGCTATGAATTCATGTGCCTAAGCATCTTTTCCATCCCAAGGAAGTTGCTCTACACTAGGTGGAGTAGGAATCGCAACACGAATGGGAACATGAAGATCACCATCTTCAACGCCATCTGCATCACCTTCAATAATTGTATTTTTAGGTGTAGTAGGTCATTTTTCAACATCTTGACAATATTCCACAATCCCTTTGTGACCAATACAGGAAGCATCATATATGCCCATAATGGGTAATTGGTACCATCCAACTTATCCTCAACAACCAACATCTAGAATGCATCATTGCTTTTAGCCATGGCCACTCACTAAACTACCCTGCAAAAAAAATGAATGTATCTCAAAACATTTAATAGAACCACCCTATCTAGCTCTGCTAAACCTTTGGTAGACTATGAGATACTTGTTTTGGTGAACCAAAACCTGCAACTGAGCTTAACGAGCACCAGGTGTGTGAACCAAAATAGAAGGTTTTCATTAGATTCTGAGCTTGGGAGTAGTATGTTTTGTATCAATCATTACTTGCCTCATTTTCAAAGTACATAGGCGCCTGCTTAGTGTCATTGGAAAGCTAAGAGGGCCTATAACTCAACTTTGAAGTGCAAGGGGGCTGGTACAAAGTAGGAGTTTGTAGTACCTACTCATGTCTTGGAGTGTCCATCCATCTTTCCCAACAGTGGTATCAGAGCAAAGCTAAGGTAAAATGGGAGATGGTTTTCCTTCTTTCATTGATAAGTTGGACAGGAACAACTATCAAGCATGGTCCTTGAGGATGAAGATATACTTGCAAGGAAGGAGTCTCTATGGATACATCTCAGGAGATGAGGAGATGCCCATTTTCATAAGGAAAGGACAACCTACAAGAGAGGAGCATGAAAGACTAAATTTATGGTGTGACAAGGATGAATTAGCAAGGTCATACTTACTTAACTCAATCTCTGATTTTCTTCTTCCACACATTAGGAATTGTAAGACATCCCAAGAGACTTGGGAAACATTGTCTTCATACTTTTCTTCCAACACAAGAGCTAGGAAGAACCAATTGTGGATTGAATTTACCACTCAAAGGAAGCAACCTCAGCAAGGCATCTAGAGTATGTGACCAAAGTCAAGGATGTAGCTGACCAATTGGCAAGCATAGGAGAAGAGATTGAAGAGGAGCAAATTGTGAGACAAGTGATCAACGGCATTAAAGTAGATGACAAATGGGAGAGTTTTACAACTGACATGGACTTGTACATGGACATGCAGATTCCAGAACTTACCACAATCATGGGGCAACTCTTTACCCATGAAGCCAAGCTCAACAAGAATGGAGATTCATCAAGAGGTTAGCTCTTCTGCCCTATACATAGATAAAAGCAATTCTAAAGAGAAAGGGAAAAGCAAGAAGATTGAGGATGAAGGAGCTACCTCTCAAGCCAACTATGCAAGGAGAGGTAGAAACTCAAGAGGAAGGGGCAGAGGAGGTAAGCAAGGTAGGGGGAGACCTTTCAACTCTTCGCCATGCAATATTTGTGGTTTTTCAAATCATACTGCACATGAGTGTTACAAGAACTTCAAGAATCGGAGAGGTAGAGGATTCCAAAGAGGTGGATATACAAAATCAAGAGGAAGATTCAACCATCATCAAGGTTACAATAACAACTACAACATCAACTACAATAACAACTACCAAGGAGGCTACAAATCAAGGAAAGATTACAACAACTATACAGAGCAACAAGAAGATTCCCTTGTGATCATGAATACGAATTCAAAGCAAGGTATGAATGATGACCATTTCTTCTACATTGACTCAGGATGTTCCAACCATGTGGCAGGCAATGTAGCTCTTCTCTTTGATCTTGAGGAACCTAAGGGAAAGCATCAGGTAAAAATAGATGATGACACCAAGCATTCAGTGATCAAGGTAGGAAATGTTAAAACCTCTGATGGAAATAGAAATCTATTGAGCAGGGTTCTATATGTACCTACAATTACCAAGATTTTGATGAGTGTTGGACAGATTGTGGAAAAGGGTTTGCAAGTCAGATTTAACAAATTTGGAGCATTTGTGGAGGATCCCCAACATGGATTCAAGAGAATTTCCAAAGAAGAAAAGACAGGTAGATTATTCACTTTTGAACTTGAAGATACAAGGAATATTGCACTTTATAGCTACAAAGATCAAACATTATCAGAGCTTGAAATTTGGCATAAGAGATTAGGGCATATTGGTGAGACAACCTTAAAGCAAATATGTAGAGATCAATGTGTGCTTGGGATACCTAATGTATCCAAGCAACATATGATCTATAAATGTGGTGCTTGTCAGTTTGGAAAACCTCACAGGTTACCCTTGTCAAAGAAAGGCTACATGCATGAGGACTACTTAGAGCTTGTCCATATAGATGTAGGACCTAGCAAGGATCCCTCAATTTCTGGATCAAGGTATTATGTATCTTTCATTGATGATTTCATTTGGTGGACTATCTTATATTTTATGAAGCACAAAGATGAAGTATTTAGTTTCTTTAAGAAGTATCTTGCACTTGTTGAGAATCAAATAGGAAGAAGCCTAAAAAGACTAAGATCAGATGGAGGAGGTGAGTACTTCTCAAATGAGTTTGATGCATTCTTGCAGGATAGAGGAATCAAAAGAGAAATTACAACAAGGTATACCCTTGAGCAAAATGGGGTGGCAGAGAGGAGAAATAGACTAATTGTTGAAATAGCTAGGTCAATGCTAAATGAGAAAAAAAAACCTTATTGCTTGTGGGAAAAAAGTGTATCTAATGCTACTTATCTTGTTAACAGGTTGCCATCAAAATCTCTTGATGGGATGACCCCATATGAATCATGGCATGGTAGAAGACCTTCACTTGATCATTGCAGGATCTTTGGATGTGTTGCTTATGTGCATATACCATCTCAAATCAAAGGTAAGCTAGACCCTAAGACCAGAAAGGATACAGGTTTTACAACCCTTCCAACAAAGGATTTATGGTCAGTAGAGATGTTGTCTTTGATGAGAATGATTCTTGGTTTGAAAGTGAATGCAGGAAAGTAAAGTTGCCTTATGACTTGGAAGAGGAATTTCCAAGCCTCACCAAGGAGGAACCAAACCAAATTGAAGACATCAAATTAGATGATGTGGACATCATCAATCTAGAAGAATTCAAGACATGGAAGTCCAAAGGCAAAGTCAAGATGAAGAAATTGGAGGATATACCTGAATCATCCAACCAAGCAATCAGAAGATCACAAAGGGAGAGCAAGAAGCTAATCAGATATGGGTATGACACTTCTTTAGTTACTAAGCATTCTATTTATCTTGCAAAGGACTTGTCATTTGAAGAGCCATCATCATATGAAGAGGCAAAGACCAAGGCAGAATGGAAGGAAGCTATGAAATGAAGAAATTGAAGCACTCAAGGAGAATGATGCATGGGAGCTAGTGCCAAAGAAAGAGTATATGAAGGTAATTGGTTCTAGATGGATTTACAAGATCAAGAGAAATTTTGATGGATCAATATGTAGGATACCCATTTGGTATGCTCAATTTCATAGATAAATCTAGCCTCTATCAACCTATCAATTTTTTCTTTGATACATAGATGAAGAAGGTAAAAAGGATGAACATTTGTTCTACATAGATTCAGGTTCTTCAAACCATGTTGCAGGGAATGTTTCTCTTCTATCTAACTTGGAAAGTCCAAAGCATAGGCATGAAGTACAAAGAAGGGATGATAACAAGCATAATTGGTAATGTCAAAGCTCCCAATGGCAAGAAAAACATTTTGATTAAGCTTCTCTATGTAGTCACTATCACAAAAATCCTAATAAGTGTAGGAAAAATAGTTGAAAAAGTCTTGCAAGTTAGGTTCACCCAACATGGAGCTTTTGTGGAAGGCCCATGTCAAGGCTTCAAGAAGATAGCCAAAGGTGAGAAGCATGGTAGACTCCTTACTTTTGAAGTAAGAGAAACTATGAACATAGCTCTATTCAACTTTGGGTCTCAAACCCTAAGTGACCTTGAAGTGTGGCATGAGAGACTTGCTCATGTGAATGAAAGAAACTTGAAAGATGTATGTACGAATCAAAGAATTATAGGGCTGCCACAGTACATATCAAATCAACACATGATCAATAGGTGTGATGCATGTCCAACTGGGAGGGCACAAATACAACCGTTCAATGACAAATTCTGCATTCACAACAATATCTTGGACTTAGTACACACTGATGTGTGGGACCAAGTCATGAATGTTCATTAGCAAGATTAAGGTACTATGTTTCATTTGTTGATGATTAGAGTAGATGGACCATTCTTTACTTTATCAAGAATAAGAGTGAAGTGTTTGAATTCTTCAAGAAGTACCTAGCACATGTGGAAAATCATACATGTAGAACTATAAAAAAACTCAGATCTGATGGATGGGGAGAATATGTCTCCAAAGAGTTTGATGAGTTCTTGTAGGATAAAGGAATCAAAAGGGAAGTGACTACAAGGTATTCTCCTCAATTGAATGGTATTGCAAAAAGAAAGAACAAGATCCTAGTTGGATCAACAAGGAAAATGCTTGAAGAGAAGAGGTTACCACATTATATATGGGCAAAAGTAATCTCAAACATTGTGTATCTTGTGAATAGACTTCCATCCAAATCTCTTCAAGGTATCACCCTTATGAAGCTTTGAATGGTAAAAAACCAAGTCTAGGTCATTGCAAGGTATTTGGTTGTTTAGCTTTTTGTACATGTACCTTCACAAATAAGAGGTAAACTAGACAAAAGGGAAATCAACATAGTATTCGTTGGCTAAGATTCTACTTAGATGGGCTACAAGTTCTATAATCCAATCACAAGGCAATTTACCACAAGTAGAGATGTTGTATTTGAGGAACACAGATCATGGTATGATGAAGATAAACGAAAGGTAACATACCTTATGATCTTATGAATTTTGATTTCCATCCATTAGTAGAAAGCATGATAAATAGGTGCAAGACTCAAGAAGTAAATATGTTGATGATCATGATAAGAAGGAAAGAGACTATATGCTCTACAAGTCAAGAGGAAAGGCCAAAATGTAAGAATGTGGAGAATGCTCCAAGGATACTCCTAGAAGTTCAAAAAGGGATCAAAAGCAACCATAAAGGTATGGATATGGCTCTACATTTGTAAAAAAGCACTCTATTTATCTGGTCAAAGACTTAATTTCAGAGGAACCCTCAACATATGAAGAATCTAAGGTTGACCCTAATTGGGAGAAGCTATGAAAGAGTAAATAAAACCATTGAAGGAAATGGACACAATGGAGAAGGTTCCAATGCAAGCCAATCAGAAGATAATAGGTTGTTGATGGGTTTATAAGTGGAAAAATAATTCAAATGGATCAATTTGTAGGTACAACGCCATATTGGTTGCTAAAGGATGTGCTCAAACTTAGGGCATAGACTCTGAGGAGACCTTCTCATCAGTTACCAAGATGACCACCATCAAGACATTGCTTGGTGTAGCAATTGCAAGAAAATGGAAGCTACTTCAACTTGATGTGAAGAATGCTTTTCTCAATGGGTGGATTAGTGAAGAGGTATACATGTCACAACCTTCAGGGTTTGAAAACCCTAATTATACTTCTTATGGATGCATGCTCAAAAGGGCATTATATGGATTAAAACTAGCTCATACAGCTTGGAATTTCAAATTGGTAACATTCATATAGCATCAAGGTTTCAAGTCTAGCAATGCAGACCCTTCCTTTTTCATAAAAAAGGTTCACAATGAGATTACCTAAATAGGTGTATATGTAGATGACATGTATGTGATAGGAGATCACTTGAATGGTATACAAAGGATCAAAGGGCATATGCATGAAGAGTTCAAGATCAGTGATTTGGGTGAGCTCACATGCTTCTTAAGTATGTGGGACATATACAGAGATCAAGGGATGTACTTGAATTAAACAAGATACATTCAAGATGTACTCCTAAAGTTCAAGATGGACAATACTAAACTTCCAAGTACACCTTTTGGAAATGAATCATAAACTTAGTGTTTATGAAGGTGAGAAGAGTGAAGAAATAAAATAATATCAAAGATTGTTAGGTAGCTTGATATATGAAACTCATACAAGGGTGGATATCTCATATAGTATAGGAGTTCTAAGCCAATTCATGCATGACTGGGATAAAGACACTATGTGGGTACAAAAGAAGGGGCAAGAACTTACACAGATATATTTAGAGGAGGGTCCAAATCATCAAGGGAACACCAGCATGATGCAATCAATTGGAATTTGCATGGAACAAGAAATGGAGGACCAACCACAATTAGAGTTCGAGGAGGAAGAAGACATTCTGAATTGATCCTGCCAATGAAGGTTCTTGACTTGGTCCCCATACATTTGTATGTGCTAAGTCCAATAAGTTGGTGTGGATGTAACCTTTATGGTTGAATGGTTGTCTTTGTGCCTTTCCAATCTGACATGCATCACATCTATTGATCATGTGTTGCTTTGGTATGTTTGGAAGCCCAAGAACACTTTGATCCCTGCATATATCCTTCAAGGTTCTTTCATTCACATGAGCAAGTTTCTTATGTCACACTTCAAGCTCACTTAGGGTTTGAGACCCAAAAGTGAATAGAGCTATGTTCCTGGTTTCTCCTACTCCAAAAGTAAAGAGCCTACCATGCTTCTCCCCTCTGGCTATCTTTTTGAAGCCCATGGATTTTCCACAAAAGCTCCATGTTGGGTGAACCTAACTTGCAAGCCTTTTTCAACTATTTGGCCTACACTTATTAGGTTTTTAGTGATAGTGGGTACATAGAGAACCTTACTCAAAATGTTTTTCTTGCCATTGGAATCTTTGACATTACCAATCTTCTCCACATTGTGCTTAGTATCATCCCTTGTTTGTACTTCACGTCTATGCTTTGGACTTTCCAAGTCAGATAGAAGAGCAATGTTGCCTACAACATGATTTGAACATCTTGAATCTATGTAGAACAAATGATCATCTTCCTTACCTTCTTTGTGGCTTAGATTCATCATTAGGGAAAAAAATGAACCCCCTTTGGGCCTTTTGGATTAAGCGTTGATTAGTGATGGACCAATGAGAGGAGGGTGGTGGACACAGTCTAGTCCCTTAATCACATAGGCTAGGCATAGGCTTCTCTTGTTTTTGGGTGGTCAAAGAAGAGAAAACCACTTGATTTATGTGGTTTTAGATATGTGAATGGTTTTGGAAGGCTTAGAAATGAGTTAGAGCCCTTGGATTGGCTTAAAGATCCAAGGGTTGAGGTTGAATGGCAAAAGTCAAGGCAACTTTCAACAAGAGCCCTTGGATTCTTGTGCTTTTCAAAGGCTAAGATCTCTCCTTGTTCAAAAATGCGCCATCAAATATGTGTCGTTGGATTAGAGCCTCAATCGGACGACGTAGGTTCAAATTACTTGATCTTGAGCACGTTTGAACCTGGACCATTCGATCGTCTCTTTATCCGATGGTTGATGATGAACTCTTGAATGGGAAAGGTGCCTTTTTCCATACACCATTGGATCTTGGCTTGTGATGTACGGTCTACATCGACTGCGCCTTTTAGATCAGCCCCATTCGCGGCCCATCATTGGATCTCCCAAGATCCAACGGCCCAAAATCTTGCAGAGATTGACCAAAAGTTCTTCTTTATAATTTTAAAATGCCCACGCATGAGAGCTCATTAAATAGAGGGATCCCACGTATTTTTTCCTAGTTTTTAGTGCCTTTGAATCTTGGCCATTCAATGGAACCATCAAAGGCCCAAAAAAAAAGCTTTTAGAAATTTAACCATAATTTCATTTAACATATTATTTTATTCAACAATACCACTAGTGGTTTTCTATGCCCCATTAAACACCTAGATTAAGCTTTTTAATCCCTAAAAATTAGGAATCCTTACAAGGCCCATGCAAGGTTCACTTTTTTCCCTAATGTAAGAAGCAATGAGTCTTCATGTGGGTGATCTTCTAAATAATTGTTGAAGTCTCTTCTATTATAGCTTTTATTGTTATTGTTGAAGTTATGTCCACATCTGCCTGTATTACTACCATATCTGCCTCTTCCACTTCCTTTCTGGGTCTTCCCATTGAACCAACAATTCTGAGTGGTGTGGTTGGTCTTATCGCATATGGCATAAGGTTGAACATTTTGACCTTTGGCTTTGTCATGCTTTGGTCCTTTCTTCCTCCCTTTCCACTTGCTCTTGCTTGCAAAGTTGGCTTGAGAAGTCTCCTCTTCATCTTCTTTCTTCTTCTTGCCTTTGAGCTTCTTATCCTTCTTATCTGCACATAGAGCACTAGTTGAATGATAGGAGTTACCTTCCTTTATGCTATTGTTGGCCTCTTGATTGAAGAGTTGTCCAACAAAGATGTTGAAGTGTGGAGTTTGCACATACATGATGAGATCATAAGCCGTGTTGAAGGATTGCCATTGCTTATCACTTTGAATCCATTGAGAATTTGCCTCATGATAGCCTCTTCTTCAATGAGCTCTCCAATGGATGCTAATTGATCTGCAACCTCCTTGACCTTGGTAACAAACTCTGTGATGGTTTGTTTAGGTGTCTTCTTCATTTGGTTGAACTCGTTCCAAAGATGATTCTTTCTTGCTTTGGTACTCGCAGAAAAGAAAGTCTCGAGGGCATCCCAAGTCTCTTGAGATATCTTGTATCATCTAATATGTGGTAAAGAAAGTCTGAGATAGAGTTTAGCATGTACATCCTTGCTTGAGCATCCCTTGCACACCAAAGTGTGAGCTTATTTGTCTCCTCTTGTGTAGGTCCTCCTTTGGATCTTGGAATAGGCATAGCTTCATCACCTACTACAATTCCATAAATATTTCTACCTTGCCAATAGGCCTCCATTCTGATTTTCCAAGCCGCATAGTTGTGTCGATCAAGCTTCTCAATCATTGAGGGAAAGCTGTCACCCATCTTGATCTAGCTCTGATACCAGTAAAAGAACTTGGAGAAGCTTGTAGGAGGTAGAAAAGTGAGTTGCAAAGTGACAAAGTTTGGTCTAGCCTATTGGAAAATTCCTCTCATATGCATAGAGAAAAGTGTAGAAGACCTTCTGAAATCAAAACGTTTAGCTCCAACTGAACCTTAGAATGAAAACTAGTATCAACTGAAGAACAAAATGAACTTGAGGCTTTGCTCACTCATAATAGCTTTCAAATGAGCTATCAAACACTCAATTTGGAGTAGTTTTGGTTTGGCAACTCTTTGCCTCAAAACAATCTACCTGTCCACTCGATTCAGCTAAAAACTGGTCTTCACTAAAAACTTAATAACTCACTGTTACACTTATGTGTTCCTCGAGTAGCTTTGATGTGAACCTTTTCCCTATACATGGGCACTTTTTACTCTAGCATTGGCTAGAGGTTTTTTCCCCATGTTACCACATACTTGATACTCTCATATGTGGTGGTACTTTGTACTTAGGGATATTATTCAACTCTTACTTCAGTTCATTTCATCGTCAATAGAGAGAGCTATTCCAGCCATCATCTTCTCTATGTGTCTTGCTGCATTTGTGCTCCTTGTGTGTGCAAAACCAAAGCCTCAAGCTTCCTCTTCCACTCATTCCTCTAATGATGCCGATTTGCAAAAGAAGAAGAGATGCAAATATTGCGGAAAGGCTGGTCATACTATTGATGAGTGTAGAAAGCTTGCTAAATGCAATGAAAAGAAGAAGGAATCTGGCACGTCTATTGCTGAAAATTCAGCAAATGTAAAGAATGATGAAGCTAACATGGCTCAAGATTTTTGGGCATGTGTTGTTACATGTCATTATGATGCTTCTTTGCATTCTAAATGTATGTTTGTGAGTGAGGCTCATTCGGATTGGTTCTTTGATAGTGGTGCTTCAAAGCACATAACATCATGCAAAAGATTTTTTGCCTCTTTGAAAGATGCACCCAAAGGAGGACATGTGGTGTGTGAAAACAATGCCTCTTATCCTATCATGGGAGTAGAGAAATTGAGCTTACGACTGCAAATGGAGGTGTGATTCTCTTGAAAAATGCATTGTAAACTCAACAGTGGTACCTCCTATTTTTTAGGAATATGTAGAGATTGATCTCGAGATAGAAAAACTTAAATTTCTACTAATCTACCAAACCAAATGCTTTAAAATTTTAGGAGCATAAACTAGATATTAATACCTTTCCAGTAAGTCCTCTTTCATCTAATTTGAAGCTCTATAGAGAGAGGAGAAGCCTCTACAAACTTACCATTATTGAAGAACATGATGCAAGAGTGATAGTACACTCTCTCTTTCCATAATGCCACAGGTAGATTTATCTGCAGTAGGAAGGTTTTCTACCACCACCTCAAACAGAAGGCGCCTACTATAGCAGTCTTCGATAAGTCCCGTGCGAAGTCATTTGCTCCACACTCCAGCTAACCATAATCAATCATAGAATCAACACTAAGGTATTGGCATTGTCAAGTGAACGAAGAGCAGGAGAGATCGAGAAGAGCAATCACAGACGTGCACCATCTCTAGTAGATATATATAGAGAGAGAGAGAGAACAATTTAGATCATTTGCACCATCACCATGACTCGGTGATCTACAAGTTCCTTGGGGCCAGTAGCTAATGACATCTACACCTCTACCATCAAAGCAATCGATGAACAGCGCTCTCAGACTGAGAGAGAGAGAGAGAGGAAATGAGATCCATTCTACTCTCTATGCCCGTATATGCATGACACAACTACAAAGCCTCTCTCCATCTACACCTTTGTGCTTCCAGAACAACGACAAATCCTCTTTGCTTGGACTCAATCGGAGAAGGAGCATTGGGAACAATATCTGCCCAACAGATGAGTTAGGACTCAACACGCATGACCAACTAGCCTATCAGATGGTTCATATCTCTCTCAACGTAATTAGAGGATAAGTTGCCTGAAGAAAACAAAATTAGTCTGACAATCCACGTGACATGCACTGACACTTCATGACATGGTGCAATAGAAGCACTAATAATGCATTTTTGTTGGACCACTAAACTCGAGATGTGCCAATTTGTTAGAGATAAGGTGGACTACAATCTCCTCAGGGCTACCGCCCCATAGACCCAATAGTTCAGTTCCACTATATTTTAATTTTGGCACATTGGTTCAGCTGGAAGAGTGTTTGTTTTACCTGTACATTGTATGTGCACCTCGCATGTGACATCACTAATGACGTAAATACATTGCACTTGGTTTACACATGGGTAGGAGTATCTATAGGGGTTGCTGAGTAAAATGCATTACGTATTTTAATTAGTTATTTTTGAGAAGTGGGAACAACCAGATTGCACCAAAAAACTAATAATTCGTACCCTATTTCCTATATTTTTGCACATGTTGTGACTTCCTTTGGCATTACCTTGCATATTCCAAAGGGTCTTCACATTAAAAGCATACTCTTTACTAAGGATTTGTATCCTTCCCAAGGGTGCAACCATCACTATTGGACATATCATTTAGCATCTTAGACTCCCATTGATGCACCAAAGTTGACACTCCTAAAAGAGTGCATTTGTAATTTCCCCAAGGGTATCAATCCCCAAAGGGCACTTTGAATTCTTCAAGCAGCCACTACTCAAGGGTACCATCACTCTAGTTTGGCATCTTCTCTCTCCATATAAACCTCCAATTATTTCACATATCTCAACTCTTGATAGTATTCTTCAACCAAAGGCACCAACCCTTGTGCCTAAGGGATCATTTTGTATTCTCCAAGGGTAACCACCCTAGAATTTTGCACATTTTGGCACTAAGTGCCTCATAACCCTTGTAACTCAAAACATATAAAGGGAAGAAGTGTCATGTGGGTGCACACTTGTGGGTTGGAGGCTAGTCTAAACCCACCCACAAGCTCTCTCCAAGTCTTTAAGCCTGCTCTAAGTCTCAATCTCTACGCATCGACTCGTCTCCTTTCTCCAAAGTGTCCACCGTGTAGGGCTATTCAAATCCCTCCCCAAGATTTCCACTGTGGTCCCAAGCCTTTCAATTTCTTTCTCAAGTTTGCGATTACTTTCAAGTACTTTCTTAGCACAAAAGTGTTGTTGAAAGTGATTTTAAAAACTTGACACTTACTCTTGCAAAGCACAAACTCACTCCTTTATGAGTTCATGTTCACTCAAACTTGGTAATGTCAAAGAGTGAAGCTAGCACCTCACCTATGGCCGATGTTTTACCTTCCTTCACAACCATCTTCATACCCAAGGATGAAAGATTAAATGGGAAAAACTATGACCTTTGGAAAGATGTAATGAGAGCATATTTGTACACCAATCTCCTTCATGATGTAGTAGATGGGTCCGAACTTGAGCCCAATAAGGCTTACAACCTAGATTCTTGGCATATCTGGAATGTTAAAGATAAAAGGGCATTAGGCCAACTTCTACTTGCCTATGATGAACTTACCAAAGGGCACATCACGACATGTAAAACATCCAAAGAAGCTTGGGACACTTTAGCAGCCTTATACAAAGATAAAACAACCTCAAATATCTATGCTTTAGAAGCAGAATTCCATAATCTAACTATTCGACTGCAAGCTACAATCACCAAAGTCATAGCTCATTTTGAAGGCTACCAACACAAGTTAGCACTTTGTGGCCGACAAAATTCTAGTGAGGATATGGCCATCAGGCTACCTAACAAACTACCTAGGTCATATGAGACCTTTGTAACGACTTTATACAATACAGGTCAAACACTTACTTGGGAAGAAGTTAGGAGATTGTTGCTTCTCCATGATTCTAGACAAAAGACCCAAGCTACTCAAGAAACAGCCATGACGGCTAAAGCCACCTTCCAGAAACATAAAGGGCAAAAAGGCGATCAAGAATCGAAGGAGAAAGGTAAGAAGAAGTTCACTTGTAATTTTTGTGGCAAGCTTGGCCACATCGAGAAATATTGCTTCAAGAAAAAGAACAAGGACAAGTCTAAGTCTACTTCAAAGAGCGAACATCATTCTCACTACACCAGTGAAGATCTCTTTCTCACAACTGAACACAAAGCACTTATGGCATCCACTCTTAAGAAAGAATGGATTTTTGATACTGGTGCTTCATCACATATATGCAATGAAAAATATGATTTTCATGAATTTGAAGAGCATAAAGGTCAAGTTTACCTTGGAGACAACAAGTGCATTGAAATCCACGGAAGAGGAAAAGTTCAAGCCACCAACTCTAAAGGTGAGACCAAGTCACTCAAAGATGTTCTTTATGTACCAAGCCTTTGTAAAAACCTTCTTTCAGTAAAGGCCATCACAAAGTGTAACATGATGGTTGAATTTGATCACAACAAAATTCAAGTCATTGATCGTAAATCCAATGAAGTGATAGCTCAAGTCTTTGAAGAAAAAGGTCTCTACAAGCTTTCAAGTTTTATGGCCAAAGATTCAAGTCTTAGATTGTGGCATTGCAGATTTGGACAGACCTCTTGCTTAACTAAGATCTCTTCCAATCATCTTGTCAAGGGTTTACCTAGGATCACACTAGTGCAATTGAATTTCCGAGCATGTGACAAGCAAAAAATTGCCCCTTTGCATATAGAAGCATCCATTTCTGCAAATAAACCCTTAGCATTAGTCCATGCCGATATTTGTGGACCTATGAAAACACCTTGTCTAAGTGGGTCAATTTACTTCTTCCTGATAGTAGATGACTTCACTAGATACACATGGGTTTATTCATTCAAGCATATAGAGGGTGCCCTTTCCAAGTTTAACGAGTGGACACAAACAGTTCAAGAAGACTTTCCAAGTTCTTTGAAGATCATCCGATCTGAGGTAGATAGTAGCTTTGTCAATCATAACTTCTCCAAATACTTGAAGCAACATGGAATCATGTATCAAGCTAAGCAAGATACTTAACAAGGTATTGCCTTACAGAAGATTCAAAGTGTGATCCAGATAGCCAAAGTTATGCTTAGTCAAAAGCAACTTCCACTAAATTTTTGGGGTGAAGCAGTACAGACAGTAGTACATATTCAGAACTGAGGGTTCTCAGATTTCTTGAAGAACCAAACAGCATTTGAGGCTTACTTTAAGAAGAAGCCGAGTGTGAGCTATTTCTATGTCTTTGATAGTGACACCTATGTCCAATGCCATGATGATGATCGGCCTAAGCAGTGCATTTTCATCAATTATAGCAAACGGTAGAAGGCATACAACCTCTACGACCCAAAGAGTCACTCAGTTATAGTAAACAAAGACTGCACCTTTGATGAATACTCTAAGTGTTCATCCCTTTTGGATCCTCCCATTTCCACTTCAGAGGGGGATCATTCCAGTTTTGGACAATCACAGTATGTGGAGCATGATCTCTTTGTACATGAATTTCCTGATCATGATACAGTTTTGGAGCAGGAGGAATCAAAGATATCATCTCAGCTTATACCTCAGATGGCTATACCTATCATACCATCGAAGGTTTATATTTCCCCTTAGCTTTAGTTAGACATTACTCCAAGATCAGTGACTCATCATTTTCCATCCCTATCTTCGAGAGTCCACTTTCCTCGTCTACAGTAGAATTCTGAGCATGTACTTTTCCATTCATGGAGTCCAACATCCTTTCACTTACTACAGGATACTCTTGCATCTACCTGGATTCATCACTCAGTTGGATCCTTTTCTAAGCCAGCTTCTCGGTTTAGAGGGGGCTTCCATGGTCCTACCCACACACATCTAGACTTTGTACACTCCATGGAGGAATACAACATATAGATGTACTACCATGTGACTATGATTTTATGCTTCATGCTTTATATGTCATCTATGCAGGACCTAGTTCTTGGCAATACATATCTTGTGGTGGTTATTGTCAAAGCTTTGGAGGTTCCTATGTACCACATGGAGTCATCCTACCTATCCTACATGGAGTTGATCTTGTCTAGCGAGATCTTGTTCCATTCCTGTACCTCGTTGGTGGCATACCTATGGAGCATCTGCTTGATCCATCTGGTGGACATCTTATGGAGGGCGATCCCGCATGGTCGATACCACTTGGAGCCTATGGATTTCGAGACGACTTCCTATTTGGTGCTTGTGTTGGTGCTAATACATTCTTGGTGGACCTTTCTCTCATACCCTAACAACCTCCATACTCTACAAAACGGAGCTGCAGAGGGGGTGTTGAGAATATGAGAGTGCATCTCCCTTTTGTATCTTAGGTTCACTCTATTTCCATTATATTTCCATTTTTATATTATATCCTTTGTATTTGGGTACCTTGCCATTTGCTTCTACTAGTTGTATTATTTTCCTTTTAGGGGAATTATCCCACATGAGATGTACTTTTGAGAGCCCCTCCCAAATCTATATAAGGAGGGCCTCTCCCCTCATTTGTATTTGGTTAGAAGCTTGAGGAGCCTACCCCATGCTCTTGGCAAGCTAATTTCTAATCCACATGAGTTTACCCATTTCATGGTTTACTCATTTTGAGTCTCACACACTCTTTCTTTGTGAGTACACTCTTCTTTTCATTTTGCTTCCATGTTTGTATTCTCTACACGTGGTTTGAAGTCTTTACATAGACTTTAGAAGTGCTTCATGGCCTCTACAAGTGTATTTTGAAGTCAAATGAAGGCAGTAAAAGTTGTTGGAGGGAATCAATTCACTTTCCTACAATCTAGGAAAATTGAAGATCTAGTTTGATCTACTTTTAGGTGATTGATTGATTCATTGATTGCAACTCAATCACCTCAAATTCATGGAGGTTTAGCTCTCTCTTTTTACTTTTACATATGTAAAGCTCTAGGCTTTTACAATGGTAAAAGATCCGTGAAAAGCTTTTTAAAAAATACAATAAATGAGCATAAGTAAATGAATTCTCCAACATATATTATTTTGACGTAATCCAAGCAATAGATTTTGATGTAGATCAAATCCACCTCAAGCATAGTGTAAGCTTGATGTTCCAACACACTCCAACCATGATGAGTTGCAAGTGCATAGATGCTACGAACAGTAGTCATCTCTCTAGTACATGGTGGTCATAATCTTTAGGTTGTTGCATTGGTATCAGAGCTCTAGGCAAGCTTTCATGGTGACCTTGCTAGGCTCATCATCTTCCTCATGCTTCCATGGAGATCTTGAAGGATTTCATCATCTTCATGCTCTCTACATGTAGATCTTTATTTCATCAATTCTCCAATCTCGTGCTTCATTAAAAATTTGTAGGCGATCATCCTTGTTGCTCACGGGTGCGCATCATTATCCTTCCGAAAGTCTTTTGGTGGGCTACCTCAAGGAGAGGTTATAAAAAGACAATATCAAGTACTATTCTCAGCAGGTCGTGCACAGGATTTGATCCGTGACCTCCCACAAATAGTGTTCTCCCTTATCCAAGAAAGTGCGGATCTTGTGTGATCATGTTCTCAACAAAACAGATCACAAGCTTGGTGTCGGGCGCTGTAGGAGGTTACAAAACATAAGTTCCAATCAACCGGTGGCGCGTGGAGTTCGAACTCGTGATCTTCTTGTGAGGAGATGTCTGTTCTATCCACAGCAGCAAGGCAATTTGGTGATAATGTTAGGTTCATTTCCTACTATATCTTCGTATTCAGAGCTTCCAGAGGACGACAAAAGAGAGAGGTTACTTGCAGACGGCACACGGGGTTTGAAACTATGACCTTCAAGATGGCAATGATTTTCCCTAGACGCTCATTCATGTCCAGATGCTGGAGAATTTTCCATTATATTATCTAATGGTTAGTCTCCATAAGTATTAACAACAGATTCTTCTTTTGTGGAAACTAAAGAAGCTATAGTATCCTTCCCATCCGATGTATCTTCTGCTACATTCAAAGCTCCCGAACCACGTCGTTTCTACGTTCGAAGCGACAAGCTCTTGGATGGTGGGTTGTTCTCTTGCCCTACTAATGCGTCTGGGTACTGGTGCCTTAGCTGAAGGGGAAAAAGGGCTTGAACTTAAGACCTCTCTGTGGAGTAATTAGTTGTATCCAATATGGTGTGTGGATGCTCATTAAGGCCTTTAAGGAAGGAGAATAGCTCCTCGCAAGGATCAGAGGATGGATGAAGCAATGATCAAAGCTAAGTATTTTGAAGTGTCTACTTGACCTTCATGCTTGATTTATCTTGTTTTCATTAGTCTACACTTAATCCTAGATGCACATTGAAATAGCCAAGATTTCAATATATAAGTCTAGATTAGGATAATGAAACAATCCACTTCTCATTCCAAGCATTTGTTTGCATTAAGGAAAGACTTGATTTTAAAAAAGATCCTTGTGCATCAAAGAATGTATTTTGGTAGTTTAATTCTAGATTTCCTTTCCATTGAGTAAGCTTTTTATTGCACCACAAGGATATGGTTTTATCATAGTACATTAGGACAAAGGAAAGGATATACATGCATCAAGATTGCATGATATACATTCTTAGTACAAGGAAAAGTCATGCACCAAGCTCATGCATGATTGTTGCATTATTTTTGGGCATGCAAAGAACATACATGCATATGCATGTGAGCATATGCATTTGCATGTAGAAACATGCATTTGCATGATAAATTGGGATGTTGTTTGCAAGTAGATATGAAAATGTACTCTCTTAGTATTTAGCTTACTTTATAAAGCTCGCAGTTTGACATTAGGGAAGACAGATGACTAGTTAGTTGCAAAAACATAATAGTTATAGTTTGCAGCTCAAGTAATTCGTCAATTCCTTCCCAAGTTGATAATTCGTTATCAAAAATAAATACTTAATGATAATTAAGTATGTTTGATGTCTTACTAGGTATAAGTAGGCACTAGGAGAAAATTAAGTATTAAATTTTCTTGGTTACTTGCAAACTTTTGCAATGTATGATGACGCTAAGTCGAGGATGTACTTAGGGCATCATGAAGATAAGCTTATAATGATTACTCTAAGTATAGGTGATATTTAGAAAGTCATGCAGATAAGCTTTAGTTGATTAGTTACGTAATTTATGTAACTTCTCAAGCATCCCAAGAATTGGATGATAACTTCAGCTATGTTTCCAAGTTTCATGATTACTCTTCTATTTAGAAGATTTTGAAAGTTCTAAGAAGTTTCTTTGTGGTTTCAAGATTCGTATCTGATGATGAAACCATGGTAAGTGACTTTTAGGATTTGAGATATTTCCTAAAAGAGAAATACTAAAATGAAATAGTCAAGCCTTCTATTCCATGTGAGATCATTCTAGGTTCGAGATGAATTTATTTTTGGGAAGGTAGATGTTCCAAGTGGAGGATCTTAATTGATTCATGAACTCTTCCCAAAATACACATAAATTCATACTATATGATAGGACCCAGAACATGACGATCTTCTAATAAAGGTGCCAAGGAAAACTATGAAGATCTTTATAAGTTTTCATTTGATTTCATCCCAAGGAGTGATGGAAATCAAAGGTTGAACCTCAACAATAATTGATCTTTGACGTCAATAAGAGGATGTTAGGTTCTATAGTTGCATCTCTGGTAAATGATGCAACTAACTAAGCAGTCTTTAGGAAATAAGTTAAGTTCCTAATAACTTGAAGAAAGTGTGAACTTTTCATTTAGGAATAGAAAGTTCAATTTAAAATGGATCTCCAATCCAGGAACTTTTCCTAAACAAGCTATAAAGTTCAAAGTTATGTGTTCATAGTTGCATTACTATTGGATCAATCATCAATAGATGCTTGGACTTTAAACATAAATTTGATTAATGAAATATGTTTAAAGGACTCTAGTAACATATAAAGATTGACCAATAATAATGAATCTTGTATCAAACTCAAGAATAGGAGTCAATATCACATAAATGAAAGTTCAATTTAAACTTTCATAGTGACAGGGGAAACCATATCCAAAAGGTGATATTTAGTCTCTAGTTTGATACTCAGAAAATGAATACAATTGAATCAGTAAACCTTCTGGATATTTTTTTGAAATATCCTTCCAACATTGCAAAAGATTCCAAGATGAATCATTTGCTCAAGATATTTTATTCCCTAGAAGGAATCTCAAGTTTTTGAAGAATAACATTCTTCCAAGTATTGAGAATGAAGTTCTTCATACTCTTTAAACAATAAGTAGTTCCCTGGACATCCCAAACCACTAGAAGTGGTACTTAAAGTCCAAATTGTGATATAACCTAAAGGTATATCAAGGATTCTTAGTTTTGGAACCTGAGGGGCATTAGTGTATGCTTGGGCTTAAGTAAGGGAAAGACCTCTAAAAATCTTGTAGGTAAGCAAAGAAGCTTTAGATAGTTTTGGAGATCTTAAATGATAAAGATAAAGTCTTTATTATTATCGCATGATCAACAAGACTTGATCAATCTTTGCCATGGTTGTCAAGGATAATTGAGATTGGGAATATTCTGAAGTTTGTCCAAGTATTGGCAATCGAAATAGTAAGTTGTTCCAAGTCTGAACAAAGAAAAGAAATTCCAAGAATGTAGTCTGCAACCGTGAAGTTGGTACTTAAGTGTGTGGAAGGTAAAACATAAGTGTTTGCCTATCCTTAAAGGGATTTTGGTACAAATCCAGAAAGCATGAGCGGATGCTTAGACTTAGGCAGTAGAGAGATTCCTATGTAAAGACCCCGGGGTAGGTACCTAAAGCATCAGTAAAGAAAGGAATCTAAAGCCAAGAAGTCAAAAGCTCTTGTCACTACAAAATTGGTCAAGAATAAACCAATTGAACTTGAATTAGAGAAAAATTCAAGTACTTGGAATTCTAATTGGTTTTTATATGAAAACCCTAGCAAAGAAGAATTGATATTCTATCAAAGTTTTTCAAGTTTCCAAGACAAAGCACATGATTGTGAGATGATCATGTGTAGGAATCAAAACCTAGAATATCTAGTTAGAGGTAATGTCTGAAACTTCAAAATTTTCATAAAGAATTGAAGTAAGAATGTTTTCTATCAAGAGATGTTTTGACTTTAGGATAAGTATCACCCACACATTAATGTGAATATAAAATAGGGTGGTATGGGACACTAGATTTTATACTCAGATTGATGTAGGAAAGATGGTATGGGACATCGGACCGTGGGATGATAATTATTTTTTAGTCCTAAATTGAATCTTGAAGTTAGATTTGATCCTCAAGAGAATTAAGACTTCTAAGAAGGAGTTTTATTCAAGAAGGATAAAAGTAGTATCTTAAGATACTTCAAGATAACTCAAGGAAACTGAAGATATGAAGTAAGTAACTTCCAAGATCTTCTTAGAACACTTCAAGCTTAAGTGTTATCGATCAGAAATATTTAATACATTTCCAAAAAAAGTTGGACTTTGATTTTCAGTTGGTCTTCTCAACAAAGGATTTGATTGACTAACTCAAGCATCAAGTTCCTAGTGTAACTTGATAAATTCACTCTTTTGACTGAAGAAATGCACAAGAATTGCATTCTCAGTAAGGAGTCAGAAAGATTGAATGTGATCTGAACTTAGTCTTGAGTAAAGCATTATTTGAATACAAAAGTCATCAACAGAACCTCAGTGGGTCGACACATTGATGTTGGTTACCACACTAGTATCTTGTGGTTGGATGATATTTTTGATTTGCTTCAAATCTTTTTGAGAATCCAGCTTATTTTTTATTTTTTATTTTTTAAAGATAGAAAAAATGCTTTAATATCCTATTGAAACACATCTTTGAGAAGTTAAAGTCCTAAGTCATCTAGACTTTGACTCATCGCAATTTTATGTATTTTCGAAGTTTGAATTGGTTGTACAAAGTTTTAGTTATTTCTTTTTGCTTTCCAAAAATTTTGGATTTGGCTCAGACATGGTATCTGATTCCTTTTGCAAAAGACCAGGGTTAGCTGATTAGAATTAGATAACTAAATTGAACATCCAATCTTCAAAAGATAATAAGTCTAAGTGGACGTATTTATTTGAGTTTGCTTCAAGTTATAGCATAAAAGATTTCCTAAAGTCCAGTATACTCTAGAATAGAGAGGTTAGGAATTGCTCATCAGATTGACAATCCCCAAGAACTTTCAGTTAAAGTCTTTGATAAAAGTGTCCTAAGTTGGACAATTTTCATGTTTAATTTGTATTGGTCAAGTTAGTATGGTTGACTTAACCAAAATGGTAAAATTTTTCCTACAGTTTACATAGGATTTTTTAACCCATTTGGACAAAGTGGTCCTCTAGCCGGGTGAAAAAAATCAAGTAATTGTTGGATTAAAGTAAACCATTTGTACATCTAATATAGATGTTCGAGACAACCAAATTTCTAGTTTTCCAAAAAAAATTCAAGTGAATCAAGATTTCTTAAAGTCTTGCAATGAATAAGAATCCCACCTTTATTACTAAGTCCATGCACCAGTTATGCCTAGAAATGGACTAGTAATTTAATCCACCTATTTCACATGTTTGTGCCTAGATCGCACATCCAAAAACTATGAATTGGTGAGGGATGTGTTTAGATCCACCCTTATTATTCATTCACTACTTTTTACTTTGACTAGTTCATCAAGATGCAAGGCCAGACAGTGTTTCGAATCATTTGGGTCGGGACGCCACCACAGAGATGAGACATGTTCTTCCAATTTTAGAACATGACCATGTTCTTCCAATTTTAGAACATGAGGCTCGGGGGATGCCTACAGTATGTATATAGCTCTATTTTCGAGGACAAAAATCTTTTCCAAGGGGGGAAGAATGTAATAAAGTAAGTCTATGATCTAAGGGTCTGGCTGGTTCAGACAAATCTGAAATCGGACACCGTTTGGTCACTCTTTTGTATGACCAAAGATCTCAAGAATAGACTCAAGAGTAAGTTCATGTGCTCTCATATTCAAGTAATCCACTTAGCCTAGTGGTTAAGTCTCATGGTTGTGAAGGAGGAGGTCTTGGGTTCAACTCCCATGCGGAGCATGAGGAGAGAGTTTTTCCCAAGGAGCTCTAGAGCCTTCTAACTCAAGTTAAGGTGAGTTAACTTGAGTCCAGGGAGACTTAACTCAAGAGGTGAGTACAACAACCACTAGTGGACTCTAGTGGAAGGTATGAAAGGAGTGGAGGAGATTGCACATGCACTTGTGGACTCTAGTTACATTTGTGGTTCTCATTGATTCGAGCAGCTATATATTTAGGCATAAGGTTGGGAGGAGAGTCATCTCTCTAGTACATGGTGGTCGTAATCTGTAGGTTATTGCTCATTCCCACCTCTTTCTTCTTTTCCTTTTTTGTAGCCAATTTTGGACAACTCTTTATGACATTATCATTTCTTTTATAGTATTTGCAAAACAATTTTTGCTTTTTTTTTTCTTCTCATTTCTATCATCTTTCTTTGTTTGTGCAAAATTAGCAGATTTCTGCTTACTAGTAGATGAGCTCCATGTACCTTCACCCTTCTGACTAGCTAGGAAAGTTTGATCTGTAACACGCATAATGGACTTGTTCTGCCTAGATTGATCTTCTTGCAATAGAACATTGACTAACTCCTCGAATGTTAAGGCATTTAGGTTGCCTCTCATCATCAATCAAAGAGTAGAAGCAAAACTCTGATATGAATCTGGAAGACCATTCAGAACAGTCTACACAAGTGAACTGTGAGACAAGATTTCATCAGCAAAAGTCAATTGCACCTTCAAATCTTTGATCTTTTTCAAAAAATTGTCCATGGAATCTCCTTCATTCATTGCTCACTCTCCCACTATTTTTGAAGGTAAGCAACACGAGCCTCATTCCTTGCCTAGTATAAAGTGGCAAGTGTATCCTAAGCATCCTTTGCTATTCTATAGGAGTGAATATGAGGAATAATGGCAGATTCAACAAATAAGGCTATCAATGCATGTGTTTGAGCATCTCTGCCATCCCAAGGAAGTTGCTCCATAGTAGGTGCAACAGAAACTACAACACTAACATGAACCTGAAGAATATCACCATCTTCAATGCCATCTGCATCACCTTCAATAACTGTGTTGGCAAGTGTAATAGGACGTTTTTCAACACCTTGCACAATATTTCACATTCCTTTTGCAACCAATACATGACACATTAGATAAGCACATTATGGGTATTTTGTACCATCAAAATTATCCTCAATAGCCAACATACGAAATACATCACTAGTTTCAGCCATGGCCACTGACTAAAATACCCTGATGCAAAAAACAATTATATCTCACAAAGTTGAACAAAACTACCATGTCAATTTCTCCTAAACATGTAGTAGACTTTGAGGCACTTATACTAGCGAACCAAAACTTGTATATATCTTTGGCACAAAAAGACCAAATTGCATGCATATGCACTGTGATAGTGCATTCAGAGGCCGAAACAAGCTTAGATCTTGATTTCAATTGCACAGAGTGAAGATGTTTTGAATTCCTAGTCACCTTGAGTATGCTCATGAAATTTTATGTGATTTTAAGATTGTGATCGGAGGGGTGTCGATGATGCCATAGATGAGGCAATGACGTGTTGTGATACCAATTTTTGGAGTTTGAGGTCTGTAGAAGCACATGCATAGCACAAGGAAGAAGAAGAAGCTTGGAGTAAAACACACAATATTGAATGTATTACAAAGAGAATCTACAGAGATATATGACCCCTTACGGTTATAGGCATATATACAAGTCGGGGGAAAAAACCCCTAAAGAGGGAAAAAAGTTCCCCGATGTTCGTAGTGTCTTCACATACATCATCACCTAAGTATATCAACACACAAATTTTCAAGAGGCTATGCAAGAGTAAATCAAAACTTTGGGGGATAATGACACTTGGACATTAGTGTCAAGGAATGAAGACATGAATTTTATTAGAAAAAAATGGGTGTATAAGGTAAAGAAGCACTTAGATGTTAGCATTGCTAGGTATAAAGCAAGGTTTTTAGTTAAAGGCTTTGCTCAAACATCTGGAGTTGACTATGAAGGGATTTTAAGCCCTCTAGCCTAGCTCACTACCATCTAAAAATCATTGCAATTATAGATAGAAAGAATTGGAAGATGTATCAACTTGATGTGAAGAATGCATTTCTAAATGGAGAGCTAGAGGGGGTAGTATACATGGACCAACCATTAAGTTTTGAAGATAAAATCAGAGGAGATTTTGCTTGCAGGTTAAAGAAGGCACTCTATGGTTGCAAGCAAGCCCCAAGGGCATGGAATCAAAGGCTTGTAGACCACTTATTCAGTTGTGGATATAAAAAAAGAAAAGCTAATCCATCATTAATCTACAAAAGAAAAGTTGAAGCATCTTTGTACTTATGTGTGTGTGTGTGTAGATGTCTTGATTATTACATGTGATCATGAAGAAGGCATCAATGACATCAAGGAAAGGCTTGGGATGAGGTTCAAGATCTTAGATCTTTGAGATCTAGATATTTTCTAGATCAGATAATGGTATCTTTCTCATGTAGAGGAAATACATTGTGGGTGTGTTGAAGAACTATAGACTTACAAGTTGGAAATGTGAAGAGGCAATAGATAGGATGCAAAGATGTGATTGTCTCAAACAAAACTACTCAAGACTAGCCTTTTTAACTTCAAACTACATTAATAGACTCCTTGAGCTTACAAAATATACATTGACACAACCATAGTATCTTGAAGGAACATTCCAAAAACTTTGTGACAAGATGGATAAGTTATGAATATGAAGAGCCCTAAGAAACTTTCTATTTATGGAAGAGGTCTCAATGTTTTGCTCAATATGCAAAGCCTGGTAGCAATTATCTAGAGAGATTTTTTACACTTTCAAATAAAGTTATAAGAAAGCTATATAAATTTATCTAGATGTGTATGGTTAATATAGCCCTTCATTAATGGTTCCCCTCAAGTATTTGAGTATGGATAATATATCACTTCATTAATGGTTCCCTTCAATTTGCTTCCATGTGAGGTTTCATAAAATGTGCACAAATTGGCTCAAGACACTTAGACAATAGCAAATGTCTACTCTAGTCAATGTGCATAGTTCAAAATACCTAGTAAACTCTAATAACTTTTTATATCTTCAATTGGGTCTCCTTCATGAGCACTTAGCTTCAAATTCATCTCCACAGATGTACTTGTAACCTTAGAATTCTCCATCTTGAACTTGGCGATATATTTGATGTATTTCCTTTGAGTGAGATACATACCCTTGTCTATGTATACAACATCCAACCCTAAGAAGTATGTGAGTTTCCCTAGGTCATTGATATTGAGTTCCTTCTTCATTTGTAGCTTGATCCTCCTAATTCTTTAAGCATCAGTACCTATGATTATTATAGCATCTACATATACACAAAGGTATATGACTTTTGATTGATTTTCAATAAAGATTGACGGATCTAGTTTGCTAACCATGAACCCTTTGTCCTACAAATAGCTGCCAAGCTTGCAATTCCAAGTCCTTGGGGATTGCTTCTGACCATATATGTCTTTCCTTAACCTCCATCATGTTCAAAAAAATTGAATCTTCAAACCTAGGAGGTTGAGCCATACATACCTCTTGAGATATCCATCCATTTAGAAAATGAATTCTTCACATACATGTGGTAGAGCTTCCAAATCTTGGAAGTTGCAATGCTCGTAAGTATTTTGATGGTTGACATCTTTGCCATAGGTGAGAAGGTGTCTTCATATTCAACTCCTTGTGTCTAAGCATACCCTTCATCCATTAGTCTAGCTTTATACATGTAGATGGATCCATCAAAGTTCTTCTTCACTTTGTATATCCAACTAGATCCAATGATCTTCATGTTTGGAGTCTTGGGCACCAATTCCCAAGTGTGATTTTCTAGCAAGGCTTCAATTTCTTCATCCATGGTATTCATCCACTCTAGTTTCTTTGCCTCCTCATAAGATGAAGGCTCCTAAGAGTTTAAGTCCTATGCTAAATAGATGGAGTGTTAAGTAAACAATGACATATCATAGCCATATCTTTCTGGCTTCCTCTTTTTCCTAGTAGATCTTCTAATGGTTTGTTGAGAGGATTCTACTACATCCCTCAACTCCTAAAAATTAGCCTTGCCTTTGGAGTTCCATGAATTTATTTCTCTTCTTGGACTCTTCTAATCATCTTTATAACCACTTTATGCTTCAAGTGTATGCGTATTATTGCTTGAGAGAGGGTTGGAAAGACTTCCTCTAGATCATATGGTAGCTTAATCTTCCTAAAATCAATTTCAAATCATGATTTTTTCTCATCAAACACAACATCGCAACTTAATATAAAGGTCTTACTGCTAGGGTTATATAGTCTATAGCCTTTTGTATTAAGATCATAGCCTATGAAGTCACACTTCTCTGCCTTAGGGTCCAATTCACCTCTGACTTTAAAGGTATGTTGCATATGCAATGAACTCAAATATCCTATAATGGTCCAAAAATGTGGTAGTACATACTTCCACTACCCACAAATACTTGCTAGGTTCTTCGCATTCAACATGGACCTTGCAGCCTCCACAAATGGTCCTATTCGTCATCTTTACCACTCCATTTTTGTTGAGGAGTGTTTCTCATAGTGATTTCCTATTTAATTCATCTATGGTAGAGATGGGAATCAAATTCACGGGACAAGTATTCTCCCTCTCCATTTGACCTTACTCTAATTATTAGGGTTTTACCTATTTGATTCTTCGTAAGAACTAAATATTTCTTCAAGCATGAAAACACTTCATGCTTATGCTTCATGAAATATAAAATAGTCAATTTGCTATAATCATCTATGAATGACACATAGTACCTTGATCCTAAGATTGATGGTTGTCTACTTGGTCCACAAAAACATCTGTCAACAAGCTCTAGAAGATCTCCATGTATGTATCCTTTCTTGCTGAATGGTTGGCTATGTGAGTTTCCAAATCAACATGCACTACACTTGTATATCATGTGTTGCTTTGAGATATTGGGTAGTCCAAGTACAGTCTGCTCTCTACTTATTTGTTTGATGGATCTTTCTTCAATATGAGCTACCCTCTTATGCCAAACCTCAAGTTCTGATAGGGTTTGGGTGCCATAGTTGAATAAGGTAATGTTCTTGATTTCTTGGAGTTCAAATGTGACCAATCTACCTGTCTTTTCTCCCTTTGCTATCTTCTCAAAACCTTGATATGGATCCTCTACATAGGCTCCATGCTTGTTGAATCTAATGTGCAACCCTTTCTCCATAATCTAACCTACATTTGTAAGATTCTTTGTTATGTTTGGCACATAACAGACTCTACTTAGTAAGTTCAAATCACCATTAGAGGTCTTCACATTCTATATCTTGTCAATTGGATGTCTTCTATCATCATCTCTTTGGACTTCATGCTTGTTCTTTGGATCTTTAAATTTTGCAATTAGAGCTACATTTCTTCTCACATGATTTGAGCAACCAGCATCTATGTAGAATACATGCTCATTAGACTTACCATCTTGCATTGTCATGTTCATAAGTAGAAATAAATCCTCTTTAGCTTGCTTACCTTTGTAATTGTTGTAGTCTCTCCTTCCTTTGTATCCTGCTCGATAGTTGTATTTGTAAGATTTGTTATTCTATCCATAAGAGTTGTTGTACATGCCTTTGGAAGTTCCATAGCCTCCTCTATTGTATCCTCCTCCTCTCTGATTCCTTGTATTCCTAAAGCAATTCTCTATTATGTGATTTGATAAAAAACATATAGCACAAGGTGATCGTATTTCCAAAGGCTCATCCCACAACTACTTGGCACTAGGTGCCCACTTTTGTATTATCAAACATATAAAGAGAAGCAGTGTTGTGTGTGTGCACACTTGTGGGTTGGAGGCTAGTCTAAGCCCACCCACGAGCTCTCTCCACGCATCGACTCGTCTCATTTCTCCAAAGTGTCCAACATGTAGGGTTATTCCAATCCCTCTTCCCCTCCCCAAGGATTTCCAATGTGGTGCCAAGTCTTTCAATTTCTTTCCAAAGTTTGCGATTATTTTCAAGTAATTTCTTAGCACACAAGTGTCTTTGAATGTGTTTTTAAACACTTGACACTTACACTTGCCAAGCACAAACTCACTTCTTTATGAGTTCAAGTTCACTCAAACTTTGTAATGTCAAAGAGTGAATCTAGCACCTCATCTATGGCCAATTTTTTATCTTCCTTCACATCCATATTCATGCCCAAGGATGAAAGATTAAATGGAACTATAATCTTTGGAAATATGTAATGAGATCATATCTATACACCAATCTCCTTCACTATGTAGTAGACGAGTCTGAACCTGAACCCAATAAGGCCAAAAACCTAGAATCTTGGCATATTTGGAATGTTAAAGATAAAAGAGCATTAGGTCAATTTCTACTAGCCTGTGATGAACTGATCAAAGGGCACATCATGGCATGTAAAACATCCAAAGAATCTTGGGACACTTTTGAAAGAACTTGGAGAAGCTTGTCGAAGGTAGAAAAGTGCGTTTCGAAGCGATGAAGTTTGGTCAAGCCAACCGGCACAAGACCAGCCCTTGAGCTTTTGGAGACTCAAATAGACCTTATAGGCATGCTATAAGTGCAAAGAAACACACTATGTACCTTGGAGCATCAAGGATAATGAGTCGATACAAAACAGATAGGTTCGCGGGTCGACTAGCTCAAAAAACTTACTATCTATGGAAGAGACAATGAACTTCAAATGCCCATAGCGACCAGCGTGGTTACAATTAGAAAAACTCCTTTTATGGGAGTGATACACATAGGGTTGAGTGTATGGAATGCACAAAATTATAAGGAATAAGCAAAATATGCTATAGGAATGAATGCGACATTCACCGGTGGTACTTCCTATTTTTCAGGAATACGCAGAGATTGACCCCGAGGCAGAAAACCTGAGATTTCTCCACATCTGCTGAACCAAATGCTTTGAAAATTTACAGGCATAAACTAGACACTAATACCTTTCCAATGAGTCCTCTTGCACGCAATTTGGAGCTCTGAGAAGAGATCAGCAGCCTCTGCAAGATTACTGTTGGCGAAGAAGATGATGCAGAAAATTGAAGGAGCAAGACAATGATGGTCACAAGTGTATGTATATTGCTTCCATGTATAATACAAGTGATTTCAACTCCTTATATAGCCTCTAAGAGTGTTCCACGACTTTTACAATTTGAATTTGAATTCAAATGAAGGTGGGAATGGTTGTTGGAGGGAATCAATTCACTTCCCTACAATCTAGGAAAAGTGAAGATCTTGATTGATCTACTTTTAGGTGATTGATTGCTTGATTGAATGCAACTTCAACCACCAAAATTTCGTGGGATTTTGGCCCTATATTTGTACCTTTACATGTGTACAACTCAAGGCTTTTACAACGGTAAATGAGCCATCAAAATATTCTCAAAAAATACAATAAATGAGCATATGAAAAAGAACTCTCCAACGGATATTCTTTCGACGCGATAGCCTTTGATGTAGATCAAATCCACCTCAAGCATAGTGTAAGCTTGATGTTCCAACAGCTCCCCCTCAAGCTAAAGTATGCTTGAGTCTTCATTCTCTGATAGGTTGAATACATGCCATAGCTTTGAATCTACAAAGCTTTATTCCATCAAGTGCCTTTGTCATCATATCTGCTACTTGCTTTTCAGTCGGAACAAAAGAAATGTCAATCTCCTTTGCCATGAGCTTCTCCCTGATGAAGTGATAATGGACTTCTATATGCTTGGTTCTTGCATGGAAAATAGGATTTGCCGCTAGATGCATGGAACTTACATTATCTCCAAATATGTGAGGTTTGGAACTCACAAGTCCCCAATCTGTATACAATGCTTTTAACCATATTGCCTCTTGAGTTGCTATGGTCAAGCCTCTGTACTCTGCTTCAGTTGAGGATAAAGCAACTGTTGGTTGCTTCTTGGAACTCCATGACACTAGCTTCGAACCTGCAAATGCTAAGTAAGCAGATGTACTTTTTCTATCATCCTTAGCTCCTGCCCAATCTGCATCTGAGTAGATTTTGATATCCAAATCGGAAGAGTAAGGATAGAATATACCTTCGTTGATTGTACCTTTGAGATACTTAAGTACTCTCTTAGCCGCATCCCTGTGTGGTCTTTTTGGTGAGTGCATGAACTGACTAAGCACTCCCACACTATATGAGATGTCTGCCCTTGTGTGAGTAGCATATATCAAGCTACCTACCAAGCTTTGATACTCTTTAATGTCTTCAATTTTCTCACCTTCATAAACACTAAGTTTATGATTCAACTCCAAAGGTGTACCTGCAGGTTTAGTGTTCTCCATTTTGAACTTGAGAAGAAGATCCTGAATGTATCTTCTTTGAGTCAAATACATTCCTTCATCTGTATATATCACCTGCATACCTAGGAAATATGTGAGCTCACCTAGGTCACTGATTTTGAACTCCTCTTGCATGTGTCTCTTGATCCTTTGAATGCCATTTAGATCATCACATGTCACAATAATATCATCTACATATACAAATAGATAGATAACCTCATTGTGATCCCTTTTGATGAATAGAGAAGGATCAGAGTTGCTAGCTTTGAACCCTTGGTCTTGAAGATATGTAACCAACCTGTAATTCCAAGCTCTTGGAGCTTGTTTCAATCCATACAATGCTTTCTTAAGTCTGCAAACATAAGATGGATGATTAGGGTTTTCAAAACCTGGTGGTTGTGACATGTATACCTCTTCACTTATCCAACCATTTAAGAATGCATTTTTCACATCAAGTTGGAGGAGTCTCCAATTCCTTGCAGCAGCTACACTTATCAATGTCCTGATTGTAGTCATCTTTGCAACTGGTGAGAATGTTTCCTCATAGTCTATACCATGAGTTTGTGAGCATCCTTTGGCAACTAATCTTGCCTTGTACCTACAAACTGATCCATCTGAATTTCTTTTAACTTTATATACCCATCGGCAACCAATTACCTTTTGATTCGGCGACATCGGAACCAAATCCCAAGTGTCCATTTCCTTCAATGCATCTATCTCTTCGTTCATGGCCTTTTCCCAATTAGGGTTTTCCTTTGCCTCTTCATAGGTTGAGGGTTCCTCTGAAATAGAGTCTTTTGCCAAGTAGATTGAATGCTTTGTAACAAATGTGGAATCATATCCATACCTTTCTGGTTGCTTCTTCTCTCTTGCTGATCTTCTAGGTGCTTGTTTGGAGCATTCTCCAACCTCTTGCATCTTTGCTTTGCCTCTTGACTTCCATAGCTTGTAATCCCTTTCTCTTTCATCTTGGTCATCGTCTGTATCACTTCTTGGATCCTGGACCTGTGTATCATGCTTGCTTCCTAATTGATGAGAGTCATAATCAAGATCATATGGTAGTGTTACCTTTTGTTTGTCTTCATCATACCAAGACCTGTGTTCTTCAAACACAACATCTCTACTTGTAGTGAATTGCTTGGTTGAAGGATTGAAGAACCTGTAACCCATCTGAGTTGAATCATATCCAATAAACACTGCCTTTGTTGCCCTTTCATCTAGCTTACCTCTTATTTGTGATGGTACATGAACATAAGCTAAACAACCAAAAACCTTGCAATGTCCAAGACTAGGTTTTCTTCCATGCCATGCTTCATAAGGAGTCATACCTTGAAGTGATTTGGATGGTAGTCGATTGACGAGGTACACTGCAGTTGAAATAGCTTCTGCCCATAGATAATGTGGCAACTTCTTCTCTTCAAGCATTGTTCGGGCTGATCCAACCAATGTCTTGTTTCTCCTCTCTGCAATTCCATTTAGTTGAGGAGAGTACCTGGTAGTCACTTCCCTTTTGATACCTTTATCCTGCAAGAACTCATCAAAATCTTTGGAGAAGTATTCTCCCCCTCCATCAGATCTGAGCTTCTTTAGTGATCTACCTGTATGATTCTCCACATGTGCAAGATACTTCTTGAAGCAATCAAACACTTCATTCTTACTCTTGATAAAGTATAGAACAGTCCACCTACTATGGTCGTCAATAAATGAGACATAATACCTTGATCCTGCCAATGAAGGTTCTTGACTTGGTCCCCATACATCTGTGTGTACTAAGTCCAATAAGTTGTTGTGGATGTAGCCTTTGTGGTTGAATGGTTGTCTTTGTGCCTTCCCAATCTGACATGCATCACACCTGTTGATCATGTGTTGCTTTGATATGTTCGGCAGTCCTAGAACACTTTGATCCCTGCATATATCCTTCAAGGTTCTTTCATTCACATGAGCAAGTCTCTTATGCCACACTTCAAGCTCACTTAGGGTTTGAGACCCAAAGTTGAATAGAGCTATGTTCCTGGTATCTCCTACTTCAAAAGTAAAGAGCCTACCATGCTTCTCACCTCGGGCTATCTTCTTGAAGCCTTGACATGGATCTTCCACAAAAGCTCCATGTTGGGTGAACCTAACTTGCAAGCCTTTTTCAACTATTTGGCCTACACTGATTAGGTTTTTAGTGATAGTGGGTACATAGAGAACCTTACTCAGAATGTTTGTCCTGCCATTGGAAGCTTTGACATTACCAATCTTCTCCACATTGTGCTTCGTGTCATCCCCTATTTGCACTTCATGTCTATGCTTTGGACTTTCCAAGTCAGATAGAAGAGCAATGTTGCCTGCAACATGATTCGAACATCCTGAATCTATGTAGAACAAATGATCATCTTCTTTACCTTCTTTGTGGCTTAGGTTCATAAGAAGTAATGAGTCTTCATGTGGTTGATCTTCTGAATAATTGTTGTAGTCCCTTCTATTATAGCTTCTATTGTTGTTGTTGAAGTTGTGTCCACCTCTGCCTCTATTGCCGCCATATCCACCTCTTCCACTTCCTTTCTGGGTCTTCCCATTGAACCAGCAATTTTGAGTGGTGTGGTTGGTCTTATCGCATATGGCACAAGGTTGAACATTCTGACCTTTGGCTTTGTCTTGCTTTGGTCCTTTCTTCTTCCCTTTCCACTTGCTCTTGCTTGCGAAGTTGGCTTGGGAAGTCTCTTCTTCATCTTCTTCCTTCTTCTTGCCATTCTGCTTCTTATCCTTCTTATCTGCATATAGAGCACTAGTTGATTTACCATGATAAGAGTTACCTTCCTTTATGCTATTGTTGGCTTCTTGATTGAAGAGTTATCCAAGAAAGATGTTGAAGTCTGGAGTCTGCACATCCATGATGAGATCATAGGCCGTCGTGAAGGATTGCCATTGCTTATCACTTCGAATGCTGTTGAGAATTTGCCTCATGATGACCTCTTCTTCAATCAGCTCTCCAATGGATGCTAACTGATCCGCAACCTCTTTGACCTTGGCAACAAACTCTGTGATGGTTTGTTTAGATGTCTTCTTCATTTGGTTGAACTCGTTCCAAAGATGATTCTTTCTTGCTTTGGTACTAGCAGAAAAGAACGTCTCCAGGGCATCCCAAGTCTCTTGAGATGTCTTGCATCCTCTAATATGTGGTAATAGAAAGTCAGAGATAGAGTTTAGTATGTACGACCTTGCTTGAGCATCCCTTGCGCACCAAAGTGTGAGCTTATTTGTCTCCTCTTGTGTAGGTCCTCCTTTGGATCTTGGAATAGGCATAGCTTCATCACCTGCTACAATTCCATAAAGATTTCTACCTTGCAAATAGGCCTCCATTCTGATTTGCCAAGCCGCGTAGTTGTGTCGATCAAGCTTCTCGATCATTGAGGGAAAGCCGTCACCCATCTTGAACTAGCTCTGATACCACTGAAAGAACTTGGAGAAGCTTGTCGAAGGTAGAAAAGTACGTTTCGAAGCGATGAAGTTTGGTCAAGCCAACCGGCACAAGACCAGCCCTTGAGCTTTTGGAGACTCAAATAGACCTTATAGCATGCTATAAGTGCAAAGAAACACACTATGTACCTTGGAGCATCAAGGAGAATGAGTCGATACAAAACAGATAGGTTCGCGGGTCGACTAGCTCAAAAAACTTACTATCTATGGAAGAGACAATGAACTTCAAATGCCCATAGCGACCAGCGTGATTACAATTAGAAAAAATCCTTTTATGGGAGTGATACACATAGGGTTGAGTGTATGGAATGCACAAAAGTATAAGGAATAAGCAAAATATTCTATAGGAATGAATGCGACATTCACCGGTGGTACTTCCTATTTTTCAGGAATACGTAGAGATTGACCCCGAGGCAGAAAAACTAAGATTTCTCCAAATCTGCTGAACCAAATGCTTTGAAAATTTACAGGCATAAACTAGACACTAATACCTTTCCAATGAGTCCTCTTGCATGCAATTTGGAGCTCTGAGGTGAGATCAGCAGCCTCTGCAAGATTACTGTTGGCGAAGAAGATGATGCAGAAAATTGAAGGAGCAAGACAATGATGGTCACAAGTGTATGTATATTGCTTCCATGTATAATACAAGTGATTTCAACTCCTTATATAGCCTCTAGGAGTGTTCCACGACTTTTACAACTGGAATTTGAATTCAAATGAAGGTGGGAATGGTTGTTGGAGGGAATCAATTCACTTCCCTACAATCTAGGAAAAGTGAAGATCTTGATTGATCTACTTTTAGGTGATTGATTGCTTGATTGAATGCAACTTCAACCACCAAAATTTCGTGGGATTTTGGCCCTATATTTGTACCTTTACATGTGTACAACTCAAGGCTTTTACAACGGTAAATGAGCCATCAAAATATTCTCAAAAAATACAATAAATGAGCATATGAAAAAGAACTCTCCAACGGATATTCTTTCGACGCGATAGCCTTTGATGTAGATCAAATCCACCTCAAGCATAGTGTAAGCTCGATGTTCCAACAGCTCCCCCTCAAGCTAAAGTATGCTTGAGTCTTCATTCTCTGATAGGTTGAATACATGCCATAGCTTTGAATCTACAAAGCTTTATTCCATCAAGTGCCTTTGTCATCATATCTGCTACTTGCTTTTCAGTCGGAACAAAAGAAATGTCAATCTCCTTTGCCATGAGCTTCTCCCTGATGAAGTGATAATGGACTTCTATATGCTTGGTTCTTGCATGGAAAATAGGATTTGCCGCTAGATGCATGGAACTTACATTATCTCCAAATATGTGAGGTTTGGAACTCACAAGTCCCCAATCTGTATACAATGCTTTTAACCATATTGCCTCTTGAGTTGCTATGGTCAAGCCTCTGTACTCTGCTTCAGTTGAGGATAAAGCAACTGTTGGTTGCTTCTTGGAACTCCATGACACTAGCTTCGAACCTGCAAATGCTAAGTAAGCAGATGTACTTTTTCTATCATCCTTAGCTCCTGCCCAATCTGCATCTGAGTAGATTTTGATATCCAAATCGGAAGAGTAAGGATAGAATATACCTTCGTTGATTGTACCTTTGAGATACTTAAGTACTCTCTTAGCCGCATCCCTGTGTGGTCTTTTTGGTGAGTGCATGAACTGACTAAGCACTCCCACACTATATGAGATGTCTGCCCTTGTGTGAGTAGCATATATCAAGCTACCTACCAAGCTTTGATACTCTTTAATGTCTTCAATTTTCTCACCTTCATAAACACTAAGTTTATGATTCAACTCCAAAGGTGTACCTGCAAGTTTAGTGTTCTCCATTTTGAACTTGAGAAGAAGATCCTGAATGTATCTTCTTTGAGTCAAATACATTCCTTCATCTATATATATCACCTGCATACCTAGGAAATATGTGAGCTCACCTAGGTCACTGATTTTGAACTCCTCTTGCATGTGTCTCTTGATCCTTTGAATGCCATTTAGATCATCACATGTCACAATAATATCATCTACATATACAAATAGATAGATAACCTCATTGTGATCCCTTTTGATGAATAGAGAAGGATCAGAGTTGCTAGCTTTGAACCCTTGGTCTTGAAGATATGTAACCAACCTGTAATTCCAAGCTCTTGGAGCTTGTTTAAATCCATACAATGCTTTCTTAAGTCTGCAAACATAAGATGGATGATTAGGGTTTCCAAAACCTGGTGGAAAGTCGATCAAGCTTCTCGATCATTGAGGGAAAGCCGTCACCCATCTTGAACTAGCTCTGATACCACTGAAAGAACTTGGAGAAGCTTGTCGAAGGTAGAAAAGTACGTTTCGAAGCGATGAAGTTTGGTCAAGCCAACCGGCACAAGACCAGCCCTTGAGCTTTTGGAGACTCAAATAGACCTTATAGGCATGCTATAAGTGCAAAGAAACACACTATGTACCTTGGAGCATCAAGGAGAATGAGTCGATACAAAACAGATAGGTTCGCGGGTCGACTAGCTCAAAAAACTTACTATCTATGGAAGAGACAATGAACTTCAAATGCCCATAGCGACCAGCGTGATTACAATTAGAAAAAATCCTTTTATGGGAGTGATACACATAGGGTTGAGTGTATGGAATGCACAAAATTATAAGGAATAAGCAAAATATGCTTTAGGAATGAATGCAACATTCACCGGTGGTACTTCCTATTTTTCAGGAATACGTAGAGATTGACCCCGAGGCAGAAAAACTAAGATTTCTCCAAATCTGCTGAACCAAATGCTTTGAAAATTTACACGCATAAACTAGACACTAATAACTTTCCAATGAGTCCTCTTGCACTCAATTTGGAGCTCTGAGGAGAGATCAGCAGCCTCTGCAAGATTACTGTTGGCGAAGAAGATGATGCAGAAAATTGAAGGAGCAAGACAATGATGGTCACAAGTGTATGTATATTGCTTCCATGTATAATACAAGTGATTTCAACTCCTTATATAGCCTCTAGGAGTGTTCCACGACTTTTACAACTTGAATTTGAATTCAAATGAAGGTGGGAATGGTTGTTGGAGGGAATCAATTCACTTCCCTACAATCTAGGAAAAGTGAAGATCTTGATTGATCTACTTTTAGGTGATTGATTGCTTGATTGAATGCAACTTCAACCACCAAAATTTCGTGGGATTTTGGCCCTATATTTGTACCTTTACATGTGTACAACTCAAGGCTTTTACAACGGTAAATGAGCCATCAAAATATTCTCAAAAAATACAATAAATGAGCATATGAAAAAGAACTCTCCAACGGATATTCTTTCGACGCGATAGCCTTTGATGTAGATCAAATCCACCTCAAGCATAGTGTAAGCTCGATGTTCCAACAGCTCCCCCTCAAGCTAAAGTATGCTTGAGTCTTCATTCTCTGATAGGTTGAATACATGCCATAGCTTTGAATCTACAAAGCTTTATTCCATCAAGTGCCTTTGTCATCATATCTGCTACTTGCTTTTCAGTCGGAACAAAAGAAATGTCAATCTCCTTTGCCATGAGCTTCTCCCTGATGAAGTGATAATGGACTTCTATATGCTTGGTTCTTGCATGGAAAATAGGATTTGCCGCTAGATGCATGGAACTTACATTATCTCCAAATATGTGAGGTTTGGAACTCACAAGTCCCCAATCTGTATACAATGCTTTTAACCATATTGCCTCTTGAGTTGCTATGGTCAAGCCTCTGTACTCTGCTTCAGTTGAGGATAAAGCAACTGTTGGTTGCTTCTTGGAACTCCATGACACTAGCTTCGAACCTGCAAATGCTAAGTAAGCAGATGTACTTTTTCTATCATCCTTAGCTCCTGCCCAATCTGCATCTGAGTAGATTTTGATATCCAAATCGGAAGAGTAAGGATAGAATATACCTTCGTTGATTGTACCTTTGAGATACTTAAGTACTCTCTTAGCCGCATCCCTGTGTGGTCTTCTTGGTGAGTGCATGAACTGACTAAGCACTCCCACACTATATGAGATGTCTGCCCTTGTGTGAGTAGCATATATCAAGCTACCTACCAAGCTTTGATACTCTTTAATGTCTTCAATTTTCTCACCTTCATAAACACTAAGTTTATGATTCAACTCCAAAGGTGTACCTGCAGGTTTAGTGTTCTCCATTTTGAACTTGAGAAGAAGATCCTGAATGTATCTTCTTTGAGTCAAATACATTCCTTCATCTGTATATATCACCTGCATACCTAGGAAATATGTGAGCTCACCTAGGTCACTGATTTTGAACTCCTCTTGCATGTGTCTCTTGATCCTTTGAATGCCATTTAGATCATCACATGTCACAATAATATCATCTACATATACAAATAGATAGATAACCTCATTGTGATCCCTTTTGATGAATAGAGAAGGATCAGAGTTGCTAGCTTTGAACCCTTGGTCTTGAAGATATGTAACCAACCTGTAATTCCAAGCTCTTGGAGCTTGTTTCAATCCATACAATGCTTTCTTAAGTCTGCAAACATAAGATGGATGATTAGGGTTTTCAAAACCTGGTGGAAAGTCGATCAAGCTTCTCGATCATTGAGGGAAAGCCGTCACCCATCTTGAACTAGCTCTGATACCACTGAAAGAACTTGGAGAAGCTTGTCGAAGGTAGAAAAGTACGTTTCGAAGCGATGAAGTTTGGTCAAGCCAACCGGCACAAGACCAGCCCTTGAGCTTTTGGAGACTCAAATAGACCTTATAGGCATGCTATAAGTGCAAAGAAACACACTATGTACCCTGGAGCATCAAGGAGAATGAGTCGATACAAAACAGATAGGTTCGCGGGTCGACTAGCTCAAAAAACTTACTATCTATGGAAGAGACAATGAACTTCAAATGCCCATAGCGACCAGCGTGATTACAATTAGAAAAAATCCTTTTATGGGAGTGATACACATAGGGTTGAGTGTATGGAATGCACAAAATTATAAGGAATAAGCAAAATATGCTTTAGGAATGAATGCAACATTCACCGGTGGTACTTCCTATTTTTCAGGAATACGTAGAGATTGACCCCGAGGCAGAAAAACTAAGATTTCTCCAAATCTGCTGAACCAAATGCTTTGAAACTTTACACGCATAAACTAGACACTAATAACTTTCCAATGAGTCCTCTTGCACTCAATTTGGAGCTCTGAGGAGAGATCAGCAGCCTCTGCAAGATTACTGTTGGCGAAGAAGATGATGCAGAAAATTGAAGGAGCAAGACAATGATGGTCACAAGTGTATGTATATTGCTTCCATGTATAATACAAGTGATTTCAACTCCTTATATAGCCTCTAGGAGTGTTCCACGACTTTTACAACTTGAATTTGAATTCAAATGAAGGTGGGAATGGTTGTTGGAGGGAATCAATTCACTTCCCTACAATCTAGGAAAAGTGAAGATCTTGATTGATCTACTTTTAGGTGATTGATTGCTTGATTGAATGCAACTTCAACCACCAAAATTTCGTGGGATTTTGGCCCTATATTTGTACCTTTACATGTGTACAACTCAAGGCTTTTACAACGGTAAATGAGCCATCAAAATATTCTCAAAAAATACAATAAATGAGCATATGAAAAAGAACTCTCCAACGGATATTCTTTCGATGCGATAGCCTTTGATGTAGATCAAATCCACCTCAAGCATAGTGTAAGCTCGATGTTCCAACAGCTCCCCCTCAAGCTAAAGTATGCTTGAGTCTTCATTCTCTGATAGGTTGAATACATGCCATAGCTTTGAATCTACAAAGCTTTATTCCATCAAGTGCCTTTGTCATCATATCTGCTACTTGCTTTTCAGTCGGAACAAAAGAAATGTCAATCTCCTTTGCCATGAGCTTCTCCCTGATGAAGTGATAATGGACTTCTATATGCTTGGTTCTTGCATGGAAAATAGGATTTGCCGCTAGATGCATGGAACTTACATTATCTCCAAATATGTGAGGTTTGGAACTCACAAGTCCCCAATCTGTATACAATGCTTTTAACCATATTGCCTCTTGAGTTGCTATGGTCAAGCCTCTGTACTCTGCTTCAGTTGAGGATAAAGCAACTGTTGGTTGCTTCTTGGAACTCCATGACACTAGCTTCGAACCTGCAAATGCTAAGTAAGCAGATGTACTTTTTCTATCATCCTTAGCTCCTGCCCAATCTGCATCTGAGTAGATTTTGATATCCAAATCGGAAGAGTAAGGATAGAATATACCTTCGTTGATTGTACCTTTGAGATACTTAAGTACTCTCTTAGCCGCATCCCTGTGTGGTCTTTTTGGTGAGTGCATGAACTGACTAAGCACTCCCACACTATATGAGATGTCTGCCCTTGTGTGAGTAGCATATATCAAGCTACCTACCAAGCTTTGATACTCTTTAATGTCTTCAATTTTCTCACCTTCATAAACACTAAGTTTATGATTCAACTCCAAAGGTGTACCTGCAGGTTTAGTGTTCTCCATTTTGAACTTGAGAAGAAGATCCTGAATGTATCTTCTTTGAGTCAAATACATTCCTTCATCTATATATATCACCTGCATACCTAGGAAATATGTGAGCTCACCTAGGTCACTGATTTTGAACTCCTCTTGCATGTGTCTCTTGATCCTTTGAATGCCATTTAGATCATCACATGTCACAATAATATCATCTACATATACAAATAGATAGATAACCTCATTGTGATCCCTTTTGATGAATAGAGAAGGATCAGAGTTGCTAGCTTTGAACCCTTGGTCTTGAAGATATGTAACCAACCTGTAATTCCAAGCTCTTGGAGCTTGTTTCAATCCATACAATGCTTTCTTAAGTCTGCAAACATAAGATGGATGATTAGGGTTTTCAAAACCTGGTGGAAAGTCGATCAAGCTTCTCGATCATTGAGGGAAAGCCGTCACCCATCTTGAACTAGCTCTGATACCACTGAAAGAACTTGGAGAAGCTTGTCGAAGGTAGAAAAGTACGTTTCGAAGCGATGAAGTTTGGTCAAGCCAACCGGCACAAGACCAGCCCTTGAGCTTTTGGAGACTCAAATAGACCTTGTAGGCATGCTATAAGTGCAAAGAAACACACTATGTACCTTGGAGCATCAAGGAGAATGAGTCGATACAAAACAGATAGGTTCGCGGGTCGACTAGCTCAAAAAACTTACTATCTATGGAAGAGACAATGAACTTCAAATGCCCATAGCGACCAGCGTGATTACAATTAGAAAAAATCCTTTTATGGGAGTGATACACATAGGGTTGAGTGTATGGAATGCACAAAATTATAAGGAATAAGCAAAATATGCTTTAGGAATGAATGCAACATTCACCGGTGGTACTTCCTATTTTTCAGGAATACGTAGAGATTGACCCCGAGGCAGAAAAACTACGATTTCTCCAAATCTGCTGAACCAAATGCTTTGAAAATTTACACGCATAAACTAGACACTAATAACTTTCCAATGAGTCCTCTTGCACTCAATTTGGAGCTCTGAGGAGAGATCAGCAGCCTCTGCAAGATTACTGTTGGCGAAGAAGATGATGCAGAAAATTGAAGGAGCAAGACAATGATGGTCACAAGTGTATGTATATTGCTTCCATGTATAATACAAGTGATTTCAACTCCTTATATAGCCTCTAGGAGTGTTCCACGACTTTTACAACTTGAATTTGAATTCAAATGAAGGTGGGAATGGTTGTTGGAGGGAATCAATTCACTTCCCTACAATCTAGGAAAAGTGAAGATCTTGATTGATCTACTTTTAGGTGATTGATTGCTTGATTGAATGCAACTTCAACCACCAAAATTTCGTGGGATTTTGGCCCTATATTTGTACCTTTACATGTGTACAACTCAAGGCTTTTACAACGGTAAATGAGCCATCAAAATATTCTCAAAAAATACAATAAATGAGCATATGAAAAAGAACTCTCCAACGGATATTCTTTCGACGCGATAGCCTTTGATGTAGATCAAATCCACCTCAAGCATAGTGTAAGCTCGATGTTCCAACAGCTCCCCCTCAAGCTAAAGTATGCTTGAGTCTTCATTCTCTGATAGGTTGAATACATGCCATAGCTTTGAATCTACAAAGCTTTATTCCATCAAGTGCCTTTGTCATCATATCTGCTACTTGCTTTTCAGTCGGAACAAAAGAAATGTCAATCTCCTTTGCCATGAGCTTCTCCCTGATGAAGTGATAATGGACTTCTATATGCTTGGTTCTTGCATGGAAAATAGGATTTGCCGCTAGATGCATGGAACTTACATTATCTCCAAATATGTGAGGTTTGGAACTCACAAGTCCCCAATCTGTATACAATGCTTTTAACCATATTGCCTCTTGAGTTGCTATGGTCAAGCCTCTGTACTCTGCTTCAGTTGAGGATAAAGCAACTGTTGGTTGCTTCTTGGAACTCCATGACACTAGCTTCGAACCTGCAAATGCTAAGTAAGCAGATGTACTTTTTCTATCATCCTTAGCTCCTGCCCAATCTGCATCTGAGTAGATTTTGATATCCAAATCGGAAGAGTAAGGATAGAATATACCTTCGTTGATTGTACCTTTGAGATACTTAAGTACTCTCTTAGCCGCATCCCTGTGTGGTCTTCTTGGTGAGTGCATGAACTGACTAAGCACTCCCACACTATATGAGATGTCTGCCCTTGTGTGAGTAGCATATATCAAGCTACCTACCAAGCTTTGATACTCTTTAATGTCTTCAATTTTCTCACCTTCATAAACACTAAGTTTATGATTCAACTCCAAAGGTGTACCTGCAGGTTTAGTGTTCTCCATTTTGAACTTGAGAAGAAGATCCTGAATGTATCTTCTTTGAGTCAAATACATTCCTTCATCTGTATATATCACCTGCATACCTAGGAAATATGTGAGCTCACCTAGGTCACTGATTTTGAACTCCTCTTGCATGTGTCTCTTGATCCTTTGAATGCCATTTAGATCATCACATGTCACAATAATATCATCTACATATACAAATAGATAGATAACCTCATTGTGATCCCTTTTGATGAATAGAGAAGGATCAGAGTTGCTAGCTTTGAACCCTTGGTCTTGAAGATATGTAACCAACCTGTAATTCCAAGCTCTTGGAGCTTGTTTCAATCCATACAATGCTTTCTTAAGTCTGCAAACATAAGATGGATGATTAGGGTTTTCAAAACCTGGTGGAAAGTCGATCAAGCTTCTCGATCATTGAGGGAAAGCCGTCACCCATCTTGAACTAGCTCTGATACCACTGAAAGAACTTGGAGAAGCTTGTCGAAGGTAGAAAAGTACGTTTCGAAGCGATGAAGTTTGGTCAAGCCAACCGGCACAAGACCAGCCCTTGAGCTTTTGGAGACTTAAATAGACCTTATAGGCATGCTATAAGTGCAAAGAAACACACTATGTACCTTGGAGCATCAAGGAGAATGAGTCGATACAAAACAAATAGGTTCGCGGGTCGACTAGCTCAAAAAACTTACTATCTATGGAAGAGACAATGAACTTCAAATGCCCATAGCGACCAGCGTGATTACAATTAGAAAAAATCCTTTTATGGGAGTGATACACATAGGGTTGAGTGTATGGAATGCACAAAATTATAAGGAATAAGCAAAATATGCTTTAGGAATGAATGCAACATTCACCGGTGGTACTTCCTATTTTTCAGGAATACGTAGAGATTGACCCCGAGGCAGAAAAACTAAGATTTCTCCAAATCTGCTGAACCAAATGCTTTGAAAATTTACAAGCATAAACTAGACACTAATAACTTTGCAATGAGTCCTCTTGCACTCAATTTGGAGCTCTGAGGAGAGATCAGCAGCCTCTGCAAGATTACTGTTGGCGAAGAAGATGATGCAGAAAATTGAAGGAGCAAGACAATGATGGTCACAAGTGTATGTATATTGCTTCCATGTATAATACAAGTGATTTCAACTCCTTATATAGCCTCTAGGAGTGTTCCACGACTTTTACAACTTGAATTTGAATTCAAATGAAGGTGGGAATGGTTGTTGGAGGGAATCAATTCACTTCCCTACAATCTAGGAAAAGTGAAGATCTTGATTGATCTACTTTTAGGTGATTGATTGCTTGATTGAATGCAACTTCAACCACCAAAATTTCGTGGGATTTTGGCCCTATATTTGTACCTTTACATGTGTACAACTCAAGGCTTTTATAACGGTAAATGAGCCATCAAAATATTCTCAAAAAATACAATAAATGAGCATATGAAAAAGAACTCTCCAACGGATATTCTTTCGACGCGATAGCCTTTGATGTAGATCAAATCCACCTCAAGCATAGTGTAAGCTCGATGTTCCAACAGCTCCCCCTCAAGCTAAAGTATGCTTGAGTCTTCATTCTCTGATAGGTTGAATACATGCCATAGCTTTGAATCTACAAAGCTTTATTCCATCAAGTGCCTTTGTCATCATATCTACTACTTGCTTTTCAGTCGGAACAAAAGAAATGTCAATCTCCTTTGCCATGAGCTTCTCCCTGATGAAGTGATAATGGACTTCTATATGCTTGGTTCTTGCATGGAAAATAGGATTTGCCGCTAGATGCATGGAACTTACATTATCTCCAAATATGTGAGGTTTGGAACTCACAAGTCCCCAATCTGTATACAATGCTTTTAACCATATTGCCTCTTGAGTTGCTATGGTCAAGCCTCTGTACTCTGCTTCAGTTGAGGATAAAGCAAATGTTGGTTGCTTCTTGGAACTCCATGACACTAGCTTCGAACCTGCAAATGCTAAGTAAGCAGATGTACTTTTTCTATCATCCTTAGCTCCTGCCCAATCTGCATCTGAGTAGATTTTGATATCCAAATCGGAAGAGTAAGGATAGAATATACCTTCGTTGATTGTACCTTTGAGATACTTAAGTACTCTCTTAGCCGCATCCCTGTGTGGTCTTCTTGGTGAGTGCATGAACTGACTAAGCACTCCCACACTATATGAGATGTCTGCCCTTGTGTGAGTAGCATATATCAAGCTACCTACCAAGCTTTGATACTCTTTAATGTCTTCAATTTTCTCACCTTCATAAACACTAAGTTTATGATTCAACTCCAAAGGTGTACCTGCAGGTTTAGTGTTCTCCATTTTGAACTTGAGAAGAAGATCCTGAATGTATCTTCTTTGAGTCAAATACATTCCTTCATCTGTATATATCACCTGCATACCTAGGAAATATGTGAGCTCACCTAGGTCACTGATTTTGAACTCCTCTTGCATGTGTCTCTTGATCCTTTGAATGCCATTTAGATCATCACATGTCACAATAATATCATCTACATATACAAATAGATAGATAACCTCATTGTGATCCCTTTTGATGAATAGAGAAGGATCAGAGTTGCTAGCTTTGAACCCTTGGTCTTGAAGATATATAACCAACCTGTAATTCCAAGCTCTTGGAGCTTGTTTCAATCCATACAATTCTTTCTTAAGTCTGCAAACATAAGATGGATGATTAGGGTTTTCAAAACCTGGTGGTTGTGACATGTATACCTCTTCACTTATCCAACCATTTAAGAATGCATTTTTCACATCAAGTTGGAGGAGTCTCCAATTCCTTGCAGCAGCTACACTTATCAATGTCCTGATTGTAGTCATCTTTGCAACTGGTGAGAATGTTTCCTCATAGTCTATACCATGAGTTTGTGAGCATCCTTTGGCAACTAATCTTGCCTTGTACCTACAAACTGATCCATCTGAATTTCTTTTAACTTTATATACCCATCGGCAACCAATTACCTTTTGATTCGGCGACATCGGAACCAAATCCCAAGTGTCCATGTCCTTCAATGCATCTATCTCTTCGTTCATGGCCTTTTCCCAATTAGGGTTTCCCTTTGCCTCTTCATAGGTTGAGGGTTCCTCTGAAATAGAGTCTTTTGCCAAGTAGATTGAATGCTTTGTAACAAATGTGGAATCATATCCATACCTTTCTGGTTGCTTCTTCTCTCTTGCTGATCTTCTAGGTGCTTGTTTGGAGCATTCTCCAACCTCTTGCATCTTTGCTTTGCCTCTTGACTTCCATAGCTTGTAATCCCTTTCTCTTTCATCTTGGTCATCGTATGTATCACTTCTTGGATCCTGGACCTGTGTATCATGCTTGCTTCCTAATTGATGAGAGTCATAATCAAGATCATATGGTAGTGTTACCTTTTGTTTGTCTTCATCATACCAAGACCTGTGTTCTTCAAACACAACATCTCTACTTGTAGTGAATTGCTTGGTTGAAGGATTGAAGAACCTGTAACCCATCTGAGTTGAATCATATCCAATAAACACTGCCTTTGTTGCCCTTTCATCTAGCTTACCTCTTATTTGTGATGGTACATGAACATAAGCTAAACAACCAAAAACCTTGCAATGTCCAAGACTAGGTTTTCTTCCATGCCATGCTTCATAAGGAGTCATACCTTGAAGTGATTTGGATGGTAGTCGATTGACGAGGTACACTGCAGTTGAAATAGCTTCTGCCCATAGATAATGTGGCAACTTCTTCTCTTCAAGCATTGTTCGGGCTGATCCAACCAATGTCTTGTTTCTCCTCTCTGCAATTCCATTTAGTTGAGGAGAGTACCTGGTAGTCACTTCCCTTTTGATACCTTTATCCTGCAAGAACTCATCAAAATCTTTGGAGAAGTATTCTCCCCCTCCATCAGATCTGAGCTTCTTTAGTGATCTACCTGTATGATTCTCCACATGTGCAAGATACTTCTTGAAGCAATCAAACACTTCATTCTTACTCTTGATAAAGTATAGAACAGTCCACCTACTATGGTCGTCAATAAATGAGACATAATACCTTGATCCTGCCAATGAAGGTTCTTGACTTGGTCCCCATACATCTGTGTGTACTAAGTCCAATAAGTTGTTGTGGATGTAGCCTTTGTGGTTGAATGGTTGTCTTTGTGCCTTCCCAATCTGACATGCATCACACCTGTTGATCATGTGTTGCTTTGATATGTTCGGCAGTCCTAGAACACTTTGATCCCTGCATATATCCTTCAAGGTTCTTTCATTCACATGAGAAAGTCTCTTATGCCACACTTCAAGCTCACTTAGGGTTTGAGACCCAAAGTTGAATAGAGCTATGTTCCTGGTATCTCCTACTTCAAAAGTAAAGAGCCTACCATGCTTCTCACCTCGGGCTATCTTCTTGAAGCCTTGACATGGATCTTCCACAAAAGCTCCATGTTGGGTGAACCTAACTTGCAAGCCTTTTTCAACTATTTGGCCTACACTGATTAGGTTTTTAGTGATAGTGGGTACATAGAGAACCTTACTCAGAATGTTTGTCCTGCCATTGGAAGCTTTGACATTACCAATCTTCTCCACATTGTGCTTCGTGTCATCCCCTATTTGCACTTCATGTCTATGCTTTGGACTTTCCAAGTCAGATAGAAGAGCAATGTTGCCTGCAACATGATTCGAACATCCTGAATCTATGTAGAACAAATGATCATCTTCTTTACCTTCTTTGTGGCTTAGGTTCATAAGAAGTAATGAGTCTTCATGTGGTTGATCTTCTGAATAATTGTTGTAGTCCCTTCTATTATAGCTTCTATTGTTGTTGTTGAAGTTGTGTCCACCTCTGCCTCTATTGCCGCCATATCCACCTCTTCCACTTCCTTTCTGGGTCTTCCCATTGAACCAGCAATTTTGAGTGGTGTGGTTGGTCTTATCGCATATGGCACAAGGTTGAACATTCTGACCTTTGGCTTTGTCTTGCTTTGGTCCTTTCTTCTTCCCTTTCCACTTGCTCTTGCTTGCAAAGTTGGCTTGGGAAGTCTCTTCTTCATCTTCTTCCTTCTTCTTCCCTTTCTGCTTCTTATCCTTCTTATCTGCATATAGAGCACTAGTTGATTTACCATGATAAGAGTTACCTTCCTTTATGCTATTGTTGGCTTCTTGATTGAAGAGTTATCCAAGAAAGATGTTGAAGTCTGGAGTCTGCACATCCATGATGAGATCATAGGCCGTCGTGAAGGATTGCCATTGCTTATCACTTCGAATGCTGTTGAGAATTTGCCTCATGATGACCTCTTCTTCAATCAGCTCTCCAATGGATGCTAACTGATCCGCAACCTCTTTGACCTTGGCAACAAACTCTGTGATGGTTTGTTTAGATGTCTTCTTCATTTGGTTGAACTCGTTCCAAAGATGATTCTTTCTTGCTTTGGTACTAGCAGAAAAGAACGTCTCCAGGGCATCCCAAGTCTCTTGAGATGTCTTGCATCCTCTAATATGTGGTAATAGAAAGTCAGAGATAGAGTTTAGTATGTACGACCTTGCTTGAGCATCCCTTGCGCACCAAAGTGTGAGCTTATTTGTCTCCTCTTGTGTAGGTCCTCCTTTGGATCTTGGAATAGGCATAGCTTCATCACCTGCTACAATTCCATAAAGATTTCTACCTTGCAAATAGGCCTCCATTCTGATTTGCCAAGCCGCGTAGTTGTGTCGATCAAGCTTCTCGATCATTGAGGGAAAGCCGTCACCCATCTTGAACTAGCTCTGATACCACTGAAAGAACTTGGAGAAGCTTGTCGAAGGTAGAAAAGTACGTTTCGAAGCGATGAAGTTTGGTCAAGCCAACCGGCACAAGACCAGCCCTTGAGCTTTTGGAGACTCAAATAGACCTTATAGGCATGCTATAAGTGCAAAGAAACACACTATGTACCTTGGAGCATCAAGGAGAATGAGTCGATACAAAACAGATAGGTTCGCGGGTCGACTAGCTCAAAAAACTTACTATCTATGGAAGAGACAATGAACTTCAAATGCCCATAGCGACCAGCGTGATTACAATTAGAAAAAATCCTTTTATGGGAGTGATACACATAGGGTTGAGTGTATGGAATGCACAAAATTATAAGGAATAAGCAAAATATGCTATAGGAATGAATGCAACATTCACCGGTGGTACTTCCTATTTTTCAGGAATACGTAGAGATTGACCCCGAGGCAGAAAAACTAAGATTTCTCCAAATCTGCTGAACCCAATGCTTTGAAAATTTACAGGCATAACCTAGACACTAATATCTTTCCAATGAGTCCTCTTGCACGCAATTTGGAGCTCTGAGGAGAGATCAGCAGCCTCTGCAAGATTACTGTTGGCGAAGAAGATGATGCAGAAAATTGAAGGAGCAAGACAATGATGGTCACAAGTGTATGTATATTGCTTCCATGTATAATACAAGTGATTTCAACTCCTTATATAGCCTCTAGGAGTGTTCCACGACTTTTACAACTTGAATTTGAATTCAAATGAAGGTGGGAATGGTTGTTGGAGGGAATCAATTCACTTCCCTACAATCTAGGAAAAGTGAAGATCTTGATTGATCTACTTTTAGGTGATTGATTGCTTGATTGAATGCAACTTCAACCACCAAAATTTCGTGGGATTTTGGCCCTATATTTGTACCTTTACATGTGTACAACTCAAGGCTTTTACAACGGTAAATGAGCCATCAAAATATTCTCAAAAAATACAATAAATGAGCATATGAAAAAGAACTCTCCAACGGATATTCTTTCGACGCGATAGCCTTTGATGTAGATCAAATCCACCTCAAGCATAGTGTAAGCTCGATGTTCCAACAGCTCCCCCTCAAGCTAAAGTATGCTTGAGTCTTCATTCTCTGATAGGTTGAATACATGCCATAGCTTTGAATCTACAAAACTTTATTCCATCAAGTGCCTTTGTCATCATATCTGCTACTTGCTTTTCAGTCGGAACAAAAGAAATGTCAATCTCCTTTGCCATGAGCTTCTCCCTGATGAAGTGATAATGGACTTCTATATGCTTGGTTCTTGCATGGAAAATAGGATTTGCCGCTAGATGCATGGAACTTACATTATCTCCAAATATGTGAGGTTTGGAACTCACAAGTCCCCAATCTGTATACAATGCTTTTAACCATATTGCCTCTTGAGTTGCTATGGTCAAGCCTCTGTACTCTGCTTCAGTTGAGGATAAAGCAACTGTTGGTTGCTTCTTGGAACTCCATGACACTAGCTTCGAACCTGCAAATGCTAAGTAAGCAGATGTACTTTTTCTATCATCCTTAGCTCCTGCCCAATCTGCATCTGAGTAGATTTTGATATCCAAATCGGAAGAGTAAGGATAGAATATACCTTCGTTGATTGTACCTTTGAGATACTTAAGTACTCTCTTAGCCGCATCCCTGTGTGGTCTTTTTGGTGAGTGCATGAACTGACTAAGCACTCCCACACTATATGAGATGTCTGCCCTTGTGTGAGTAGCATATATCAAGCTACCTACCAAGCTTTGATACTCTTTAATGTCTTCAATTTTCTCACCTTCATAAACACTAAGTTTATGATTCAACTCCAAAGGTGTACCTGCAGGTTTAGTGTTCTCCATTTTGAACTTGAGAAGAAGATCCTGAATGTATCTTCTTTGAGTCAAATACATTCCTTCATCTGTATATATCACCTGCATACCTAGGAAATATGTGAGCTCACCTAGGTCACTGATTTTGAACTCCTCTTGCATGTGTCTCTTGATCCTTTGAATGCCATTTAGATCATCACATGTCACAATAATATCATCTACATATATAAATAGATAGATAACCTCATTGTGATCCCTTTTGATGAATAGAGAAGGATCAGAGTTGCTAGCTTTGAACCCTTGGTCTTGAAGATATGTAACCAACCTGTAATTCCAAGCTCTTGGAGCTTGTTTCAATCCATACAATGCTTTCTTAAGTCTGCAAACATAAGATGGATGATTAGGGTTTTCAAAACCTGGTGGTTGTGACATGTATACCTCTTCACTTATCCAACCATTTAAGAATGCATTTTTCACATCAAGTTGGAGGAGTCTCCAATTCCTTGCAGCAGCTACACTTATCAATGTCCTGATTGTAGTCATCTTTGCAACTGGTGAGAATGTTTCCTCATAGTCTATACCATGAGTTTGTGAGCATCCTTTGGCAACTAATCTTGCCTTGTACCTACAAACTGATCCATCTGAATTTCTTTTAACTTTATATACCCATCGGCAACCAATTACCTTTTGATTCGGCGACATCGGAACCAAATCCCAAGTGTCCATTTCCTTCAATGCATCTATCTCTTCGTTCATGGCCTTTTCCCAATTAGGGTTTCCCTTTGCCTCTTCATAGGTTGAGGGTTCCTCTGAAATAGAGTCTTTTGCCAAGTAGATTGAATGCTTTGTAACAAATGTGGAATCATATCCATACCTTTCTGGTTGCTTCTTCTCTCTTGCTGATCTTCTAGGTGCTTGTTTGGAGCATTCTCCAACCTCTTGCATCTTTGCTTTGCCTCTTGACTTCCATAGCTTGTAATCCCTTTCTCTTTCATCTTGGTCATCGTCTGTATCACTTCTTGGATCCTGGACCTGTGTATCATGCTTGCTTCCTAATTGATGAGAGTCATAATCAAGATCATATGGTAGTGTTACCTTTTGTTTGTCTTCATCATACCAAGACCTGTGTTCTTCAAACACAACATCTCTACTTGTAGTGAATTGCTTGGTTGAAGGATTGAAGAACCTGTAACCCATCTGAGTTGAATCATATCCAATAAACACTGCCTTTGTTGCCCTTTCATCTAGCTTACCTCTTATTTGTGATGGTACATGAACATAAGCTAAACAACCAAAAACCTTGCAATGTCCAAGACTAGGTTTTCTTCCATGCCATGCTTCATAAGGAGTCATACCTTGAAGTGATTTGGATGGTAGTCGATTGACGAGGTACACTGCAGTTGAAATAGCTTCTGCCCATAGATAATGTGGCAACTTCTTCTCTTCAAGCATTGTTCGGGCTGATCCAACCAATGTCTTGTTTCTCCTCTCTGCAATTCCATTTAGTTGAGGAGAGTACCTGGTAGTCACTTCCCTTTTGATACCTTTATCCTGCAAGAACTCATCAAAATCTTTGGAGAAGTATTCTCCCCCTCCATCAGATCTGAGCTTCTTTAGTGATCTACCTGTATGATTCTCCACATGTGCAAGATACTTCTTGAAGCAATCAAACACTTCATTCTTACTCTTGATAAAGTATAGAACAGTCCACCTACTATGGTCGTCAATAAATGAGACATAATACCTTGATCCTGCCAATGAAGGTTCTTGACTTGGTCCCCATACATCTGTGTGTACTAAGTCCAATAAGTTGTTGTGGATGTAGCCTTTGTGGTTGAATGGTTGTCTTTGTGCCTTCCCAATCTGACATGCATCACACCTGTTGATCATGTGTTGCTTTGATATGTTCGGCAGTCCTAGAACACTTTGATCCCTGCATATATCCTTCAAGGTTCTTTCATTCACATGAGCAAGTCTCTTATGCCACACTTCAAGCTCACTTAGGGTTTGAGACCCAAAGTTGAATAGAGCTATGTTCCTGGTATCTCCTACTTCAAAAGTAAAGAGCCTACCATGCTTCTCACCTCGGGCTATCTTCTTGAAGCCTTGACATGGATCTTCCACAAAAGCTCCATGTTGGGTGAACCTAACTTGCAAGCCTTTTTCAACTATTTGGCCTACACTGATTAGGTTTTTAGTGATAGTGGGTACATAGAGAACCTTACTCAGAATGTTTGTCCTGCCATTGGAAGCTTTGACATTACCAATCTTCTCCACATTGTGCTTCGTGTCATCCCCTATTTGCACTTCATGTCTATGCTTTGGACTTTCCAAGTCAGATAGAAGAGCAATGTTGCCTGCAACATGATTCGAACATCCTGAATCTATGTAGAACAAATGATCATCTTCTTTACCTTCTTTGTGGCTTAGGTTCATAAGAAGTAATGAGTCTTCATGTGGTTGATCTTCTGAATAATTGTTGTAGTCCCTTCTATTATAGCTTCTATTGTTGTTGTTGAAGTTGTGTCCACCTCTGCCTCTATTGCCGCCATATCCACCTCTTCCACTTCCTTTCTGGGTCTTCCCATTGAACCAGCAATTTTGAGTGGTGTGGTTGGTCTTATCGCATATGGCACAAGGTTGAACATTCTGACCTTTGGCTTTGTCTTGCTTTGGTCCTTTCTTCTTCCCTTTCCACTTGCTCTTGCTTGCGAAGTTGGCTTGGGAAGTCTCTTCTTCATCTTCTTCCTTCTTCTTGCCTTTCTGCTTCTTATCCTTCTTATCTGCATATAGAGCACTAGTTGATTTACCATGATAAGAGTTACCTTCCTTTATGCTATTGTTGGCTTCTTGATTGAAGAGTTGTCCAAGAAAGATGTTGAAGTCTGGAGTCTGCACATCCATGATGAGATCATAGGCCGTCGTGAAGGATTGCCATTGCTTATCACTTCGAATGCTGTTGAGAATTTGCCTCATGATGACCTCTTCTTCAATCAGCTCTCCAATGGATGCTAACTGATCCGCAACCTCTTTGACCTTGGTAACAAACTCTGTGATGGTTTGTTTAGATGTCTTCTTCATTTGGTTGAACTCGTTCCAAAGATGATTCTTTCTTGCTTTGGTACTAGCAGAAAAGAACGTCTCCAGGGCATCCCAAGTCTCTTGAGATGTCTTGCATCCTCTAATATGTGGTAATAGAAAGTCAGAGATAGAGTTTAGTATGTACGACCTTGCTTGAGCATCCCTTGCGCACCAAAGTGTGAGCTTATTTGTCTCCTCTTGTGTAGGTCCTCCTTTGGATCTTGGAATAGGCATAGCTTCATCACCTGCTACAATTCCATAAAGATTTCTACCTTGCAAATAGGCCTCCATTCTGATTTGCCAAGCCGCGTATTTGTGTCGATCAAGCTTCTCGATCATTGAGGGAAAGCCGTCACCCATCTTGAACTAGCTCTGATACCACTGAAAGAACTTGGAGAAGCTTGTCGAAGGTAGAAAAGTACGTTTCGAAGCGATGAAGTTTGGTCAAGCCAACCGGCACAAGACCAGCCCTTGAGCTTTTGGAGACTCAAATAGACCTTATAGGCATGCTATAAGTGCAAAGAAACACACTATGTACCTTGGAGCATCAAGGAGAATGAGTCGATACAAAACAGATAGGTTCGCGGGTCGACTAGCTCAAAAAACTTACTATCTATGGAAGAGACAATGAACTTCAAATGCCCATAGCGACCAGCGTGATTACAATTAGAAAAAATCCTTTTATGGGAGTGATACACATAGGGTTGAGTGTATGTAATGCACAAAATTATAAGGAATAAGCAAAATATGCTATAGGAATGAATGCGACATCCACCGGTGGTACTTCCTATTTTTCAGGAATACGTAGAGATTGACCCCGAGGCAGAAAAACTGAGATTTCTCCAAATCTGCTGAACCAAATGCTTTGAAAAATTACAGGCATACACTAGACACTAATAACTTTCCAATGAGTCCTCTTGCACTCAATTTGGAGCTCTGAGGAGAGATCAGCAGCCTCTGCAAGATTACTGTTGGCGAAGAAGATGATGCAGAAAATTGAAGGAGCAAGACAATGATGGTCACAAGTGTATGTATATTGCTTCCATGTATAATACAAGTGATTTCAACTCCTTATATAGCCTCTAGGAGTGTTCCACGACTTTTACAACTTGAATTTGAATTCAAATGAAGGTGGGAATGGTTGTTGGAGGGAATCAATTCACTTCCCTACAATCTAGGAAAAGTGAAGATCTTGATTGATCTACTTTTAGGTGATTGATTGCTTGATTGAATGCAACTTCAACCACCAAAATTTCGTGGGATTTTGGCCCTATATTTGTACGTTTACACGTGTACAACTCAAGGCTTTTACAACGGTAAATGAGCCATCAAAATATTCTCAAAAAATACAATAAATGAGCATATGAAAAAGAACTCTCCAACGGATATTCTTTCGACGCGATAGCCTTTGATGTAGATCAAATCCACCTCAAGCATAGTGTAAGCTTGATGTTCCAATAACTTTAGCGGCCTTATACGAAGATAAAACACCCTCGAGGATCCATGCTTTAGGAGCAGAATTCAATAATCTAACTATTCGGCCACAAAATACAATCACAAAAGTCATAGCTTACTTTGAAGACTACCAACACAAGTTAGCACTTTGTGGCTGACAAATTTCCTGTGAGGATATAGCCATCACTCTACTTAACAAACTACCTGTGTCGTATGAGACCTTTGTAATGACCTTGTATAATCGAGGGCAAGTTCTAACTTGGGAAGGAGTCTGTCGTCGTCTACTCCTTCACAACTCGCTAGCTAAGTCGACCTCCTCCCAAGAGATTTCAATGAAGGCCAAAAGGCCTTTTAACAAAGGAAAAAATACTAATCATCATACAAGCAATGGACCCAAGCCAGGATCAACTACTTCCTCCAAGAAGTATACTTGTAACTTTTGTGGAAAAACAGGTCATTTAGAGAAATTCTGCTATAAGAAGAAACAAACCTCGAAGGCTTCTAGTTCCAGGCACTCATCCAAACCTTCGCAACACAGGTCACATTTCTCTAGCAAAGAACTCTTTATCTCTACCGAGGCAAATGCTCTAGTTACATCTAACTCCCCTCATGAATGGATCTTTGACAGTAGAGCAACCTTGCACATGTGTAAAGATAAAGATTATTTTCAAGAACTTGAAGAGCACATAGGTGAAGTGTACCTTGGAAATAACAAAAATCTACCTATTGAAGGGAAAGGCAAAGTATAGATCACCAAAACTCAAGGAGAATGCAAATCACTTTCAAATGTGTTATTTGTTCCCAATCTGTGCATGAACTTGCTATCAATAAAAGCAATTATCGATCATAACAAATAGGTGTTGTTTGATAATACCTATGTCAAATTCATTGACTCTCATACAAAAGACATAAGCCCCAAGATGTTGAAGAGAAGGGCTTATATAAATTATCTTGTTTTCTATCCAAGGAATCACTATCTAGTTTGTGGCACAAGATATAGCCACACCTCCTATTTACCAAGAATTTCTTCATCATAGATAGTGAAAGGATTACCCAAGCTTGGGCAATTCAATGATGTCAGCCAGGCTTGCACTCAAGGCAAGCAACATAGGGCTCCTATTCCAAAGGAAGCATCAACAAGAGCTAGGAACCCTTTAGCCCTTATCCACATGGACCTTTCTGGACCCATGAACACCCTCTGAGTGGATCACTCTGCTTCTTTCTTTTAGTAGATGTCCACTCTCGATACATTTGGGTGTATTTCTTGAAATCAAAGCCAGAAAATTTTACTAAGTTTCAACGAATGGATCACCCAAGTGGAGAATGAAGCTTCCAAGTCCGTTAAGACCATCCGATCAGATAGAGGTGGTGAATTCATAAATCACAACTTTGACAACTTCTTCAAACAAAAAGGGATTAAAAGACAAGTTACTCAACCTCACACTCCATCCCAGAATGAAGTAGTTGAGAGAAAGAATTGAAGCGTGATGGAAACAACAAGACACCATTTGAAGCATACTATGGAAGAAATCGTAATGTGCTTTACTTTGGAGTATTTCATAGTGAAGCATTTGTCCACGTGCCAAACGAAGATCACAAAAAGTTGCAATCCAAGTCTAAGAAGCACATATTCATAGAGTACAATGAGCAATCAAAAGCGTATCACTTATATGATCTTGAAAACCATTCCATCACAATATCTAAGGATGTAATATTCAATGAAGCTTCCACATACTACAACAAGGATCAAACAACAAATCTTAGTCCACCCATCTACACTATAGAGGGGGGCTCACTCTTTTCCAAACCTAGCTCAAAAGCAAGTACTTCAAGTCAACCGAGAAGATCTCAAAGACTTATTGACAAGAGACAATGAGAACAAAGTCATTATATCAATTATGCCTTGACATATCAGATTCAACAAATCCCAAAACCTTCTAACTACAAAGAAGCTCAAGGACAACCTGAGGAATCAAGTGGCTCTACAAGGTCAAATACAAATCAAATGGAACATTAGATAAGTACAAAGCAAGTTTGGTAGCTAAGGGATACAAGCAACATGGCATTGACTATGAAGAAACCTTTGCTCCTACTACAAGATTCACAACCATAAAAATCATCTTAGCACTAAGTGCTCACTTTAAGTGGCCCATTTACCAACTTGACATCAAAGTGCATTCCTCAATGGAGATCTTCAAGAAGAAGTATATGTTGAACAACCTGAAGGATTCAAGATCCAAGGAAAGGAAGACCAAGTATACAAACTTCACAAAGCACTTTATGCACTCAAGCAAGCTCTCAGGGCCTAGTATGAAAAGATTCACAAGTTCTTTGAAGCTAAAGGATTTCACAATAGCAATGTTGATGCTAACCTCTACATCTATCAAAAGGAGTCCTTAGTTGCCATCATCATCCTCTATGTAGATCACTTGATATTGACAGGTTCAGATGACGAGCGCATCCAATTCATCATCACACAGCTTCATCTTGAGTATTCTATGATAGATCTTGGCCTACTCCACTACTTCTTAGGTATGGAAGTTTGGCAAGCCAAAGAAGGAATATTCCTATCATAGAAGAAGTGTTGCTCTGATCTACTTTTCAGATATAACATGGGCCATTGTCACTCAGTTTCTACAACACTTGATCCCAACATCAAGCTCACATTGGAGGATACATCATCACTTGTAGATGTGCATACCTATAGACAGCTTGTTGGCTCTCTACTTTACCTAGCCAATGCTAGACTAGATATTGCATATGCAATCCGTATACTCAATCAGTTTGCACATTAGCCTCGTCAGACCCATTGGGATGCTGCTCAGAGACTACTTCGATACCTTGCCCTCACCTGCCATCATGGTCTTTGGTACAGAGGGGGCATTGAACTCACAAGATATTCAGATTCAGATTGAGCAGGTGATCTTGATTCTCAACGGTCTACTTTTGGATACATATTCTAACTTGGCTCAAGACCTATCTCATGGGAAAGTAAGAAGCTGCCTATAGTTGCTTTATCATCCATCGAGGCCGAGTACCGGGCATCCATCTTTGCATCATGTGAGGCCATCTGGCTTCGATGTTTATTATCTAATATTGGTGTTTCGTAGGTTACTCTGACACACATCCACATGGACAGCTAGTTAGCCTTGGCCATCACCAAGAATCTAGTGTTCCACGCTCGGACGAAGCACATTAAGATCTAGTACCATTTCATCCGCGAGAAGCTCATGTCTCAAGAGATTACTCTAGAGCATTGTACCTCTCAGGAGAACCTGATGGACATGTTCACAAAGGATCTACCTCGAGTTTCACTCTAGTGCTTGGTGGACCTCTACAGCATTTAGCCACTCCAAAATGGAGCTACAGAAGAGGTGTTGACGACATGATTGCTTCTACATCATCTACATTTTGTATTTGCATGAGTGCATCTCCATTTTGTATCTAGGAGGCACTCCATTTCTAGTTTATTTCCATTTTATATTGTACTTCCTTTGTACTTGGGTACCTTGCCATTTGCTTCTACCATTGTATTCATTCTCCTTTTAGGGGAATTATTCCACATGAGATGTACTTTGGAGAGCTCCTCCCAAATCTATATAAGGAGGGCCTCTCCCCCCATTTGTACTTGGTTAGAAGCTTGAGGAGCCTACTCCATGCTCTTAGCAAGCTCATAACTAATCCACATGAGTTTACCCATTTCATGGTCTACTGATTTTGAGTCTCACACACTCTTTCTTTTGTGAGTACGCTCTTCTTTTCATTTTGCTTCTGTGTGTGTACTCTCTACATAACATACATGTCCAGCTATAAATAATGCTCAATTAGGTAGCATAAGGCATACATCTTCTGCACCCTCAATGTCATATGGCGTACTATCATGCATGTGCACACATCCATGACTCTCATCATGGAATCCACAAACCCACTCATGATGTGGTGTAACATCAAAAGTGGCTAATGCATCAAGCTTGCTATCCAATGAACAAGAGGATTCTTGAGGTGAGACATATGAGAATGTGACATCACCATCATTGGCATAATCAACCACCATAGGCTCTCCTTAAACCATTACCTAAACTACATCACGTGCATATCTCTTAGATCCTCATCGCATCCACCTAAAGCAATATCGTCGAGTATGGCTCTCATGACCATAGTGCCAACATCATAGTTCTCGATGTGATCTATGTCTCACATGAGTTAGTGGACTTGCATACATATCATGTAGTCTCTATCATAATGCACTACTCGTCTTCTCATACATCAGAGACTTAAATATAGAATCCACAAGTTGTAATCAAATAGTGGAGTTGGCCAATGCATGCATATGCATCCATTCATGGTTGGGCATGTCACAAGGCCTCTGTGCATCTCTAAGCATATACATATGTAACTCTACACAAACCAATGTATGCCACATTTGATCTTTGCATCTCAAAGAGTCAGTGCCATTAAATCAAGAATCCAAGAGGCTAGCAATGTAATAAGAGACTAGAAGCAATACTCTATCACCAATAAGATAACACCAACATATCTATATGCACAACTCACATCACAAATGTCTCATTCGAGAAGAAACCATGTGAACCACTTGTCATATAACCATGCATCTCACATGCACATAAAACCATGAGCATAATCCTACTCACTAAGTCTCCAAAATAACCAAGTAGATGTGAAGAATCATAAGAAAAATTCAATAGAGTATCCCCTATAAATTAAGCAATCAAAAAAGATAACTAGTAGTAAAAGAAAAAAGAGTAACCTTTCACGATGTATCACTAATCCAACCAAAGATAATGGAAAATACACATGTTAAAAAGTGATGGCGATATACCTCCCACCCAAGAATGAATCCTACATGATGTTCTAACTTTTCACAAATCCCTTTGACCTAGTCCAAGTGAAGGGAGATAAATAATGGCCCAAAGCTATCACACAAGCTTCAAGGATCCACTAAAGTACTCTTTTAGCATAAAAGCCCGCAAAATTTTGGTAGTATCTCCTCTATAAAGTGGACTGAAAAACCAAATACACATGTGGGAATCACCATCCACATATGTCAAGAATCATACTAGCAAATAAAATATCAAATCAATGACCACATGCTAATAGAATAGCCAATCAAGGTGACAAATAGATGTGCAAATGAGGCTCCAATCTTGATCATGTGCCTAGAAAGAAAAACAAGAATTCAAGTACCAACCAAGATCCAAAATTAACTCTCATAAATTATGTGCACCTGGCAAGTAAAGCCATACTCAAGTGGAATAAATGAGATATAAACCATAATGATGCTATATATCCATTGACAATACTATGATCAAATGTGTGATCACATAAACCTAAAAGGTATACCACAATGCCATCTCACCTGTCAAACACTTGACACAATCATGCTCTACTCTCATATGGAGGAACTACCACAATGATCATACAGATCCAATTCCTTAAAAACTAAGAGCTCGCTCACCAAGAAGTCTCTCTTACGGAAGCTCCAAATCAAAGTCAAGCTCCAAAAGCAATTAAAGTTTTAATGATGAACATTTTCTACTCTGTATTTTTTTATTTTAAGGTTGACAAGCTCTGAATCTAAACTTTTTCTCTTCATCAAACTTGAAGAACTCTTTCTTGGCTATGCAACAACACCTAAAGAACCTCACTCGGAGGTTCCTAGTTCAAGATACAAGCAAAACAAGCATCTACTACCATTTTCATCTTCATTTGCAACATTTTTCCTTTGTATTTTGTATTTTTGATGCCTTAAACATCTAAATTTGGACTCTATTCTTCTAGAAATATTGTATATCATTCTTAGGCTACACAAATAAATTCTAATCACTTCAATCCGACATCTAAAACTCAAGTTACAACCAAAATTATGACTTACTATCTAAGTGATTATAGATTTTTCTTTTACATCACTTCATGCTTTTAGAATTTTTAGCAGACTAAAAATCTGAAGTAGATTATATATCCAACTATGACATTGGAGCTCTTTGTGTAAGCTACACATAGAACTTTAAATCATGCCAATCCAAGATTCTTAGCTCCATTTATGGCCAAAATACCAACATGTTATGTAGAAGATGCCGACCTACATATTCACCTTTTGGTGGGCTGATCAAGAGGAGCAAGGAGGGGAGAGAGAGAGAGAGAGAGAGAGAGAGAGAGAGAGAGAGAGAGAGAGAGAGAGAGAGAGAGAGAGAGAGAGAGAGGCAAGAAGAGATGTGCACATATGCGTGCAAGCCTTGAAATCCACATAATGATCTTCTTGAGGCAATGCTCCACACACACACACACACACACATATATATAAGGGTAGGGTTACATGACCCTTACAGCTTGAATAAGGAGAATGAAGAAGTGGAAACATATTTTGCGGTATTATTTTGGATCTAACTCTAAAGATTGCCCCCATACAATCCGGCATATGGGAAGAAAGTGTGAACACTCCCATAAGCTCCATGAAGTGGTTGACAATAAGAGCACTGTTCTCTTTATCCATTTTCCAGTCCACACAAGGGCTATCAATCATGTATGGAATCAATTCCTTATCCTACCTCTTCTTAAGGAGTCTATTACTTAGAGAATATTTAGATTTCATTTTCTGGGATATAGAAAGACTTGAAAGGTGTAGAGCTAGGAATCTATACACAAGACATACCAATGGCACCAGATGTCGATCATACAAAGTAGTTCCTTATATCTACAATGACGTGTACTCGGATAAAGTCAAAGAAGATACTGACAAAGGATTACCTACTCCTTTCATGAAATCAAACACACGAAATGTGCACCTCTAACAGTGGTAGTTCCTAAGAAAAATGGAAAAATGTGAGTTTTTATCAACTTGAAAAAATTTAATGCAGCCATAGTTAGGGACCATTATAATTTATTCACTTCACATCATCTACTTGAATGAGTGGTGGGCAAAGAGGTTTCTAGCTTCTTAGATGGACTATCAAGATATAGTTAGGTGACCATTGCATCTAAGTATCAATACAAAAGCATCTATTCATGGATGTTGACACACTTAGCCGAACAAGCAAGTGCAGAAGAACACTTGAGAAACGTCAACCACAAACAAAAAGGACTCATCTCTTGAGACCAACCATATGAATCCTTCTCATGCAAAATAATGTGCCTTGATGCCACATGATCATCCCACTTTGACACTTTTGGGGCAACCACTCCAATAGCCATACCATCCCTAATGCCCGTATAACATTATGAAAGCTATGCAAGTATATCTGAGTCTACTAATCTTGTTCAGAACGAAGAATGGGCATTTACCACTCATTAAAACTATGACCCCTCTTCTCATGAGTAGTGAATGTCTGTGGTAGATTCTAATTCTTGGCATTTCAATAGTGGTGCAACCAAACATGATTACCTCCTAGCATTATTTCTTTGCTTCACTTTAGATCCTATAGGGAATTTGTCACATGTGTTGAAAAACCATTTTACCTTTTCATAGAATTTCGAAAGATCATTCTTAATACTATTGATGGTAGTACTTTCTCACTGTTAGATGCCTTATATATGCTAATGATGAAGAAAATTTTGTTATCAATTTCTGCACTGATGAAAATAGGCTCGATTGTTAAGTTTGTTGATGATAGTTATATAGTTCATGATCTCTCGAATGGTGATCATATTGCTTCTAGAATCTTATGTCATGGTTTGTATAAGCTCATAGATTATGCAAAATGTAAGAATGATTCAACATGTGGAATTTGTGATTCTCAAGCTATTTCATGCAGAAAACTTTGGCATGCACATTTTGATCATCTAAAATTCACTAGTTTGCTTCACCTCAGGAACCTTCTAAGCATGTCCTTGAGCATTGTAGTTTAGGTACAATGAAACGTTCTTCCTTCACAAAGATGCTTCACTTAGAGTTGCACATATATTGTAGCTTGTTCACATTGATGTCATTGGTACTATGCAGGCACATTCATTTGGGAATTATGCATGCTTTCTAACTTTCATTGATGACTTTTCCAGGCATGCATGAGTTATCCATTGAAAGATAAGTATGAAGTTTTTATGTGCTTTAGAGAGTTCCTAGTTATGGCTTGAAAATTTTTCAGCATGTAAAATGGGCATTCTTAGTTCTTATTAGGGGGCACGAAACTTCTTCAAAGAGATGTAAACTTAAATTTGGTGTCTTTATTTTATTGAAGATGCTCTAATATAGAAAATAAAATTTCACGTCTGTGTGAGATATGAAATAACTGTTTCCCTGCTGGATAGTAAACAATACAAAGTATGCGCGTCTATGAGTAGCTGACTGATATTTAGCCATGATCTAGAGATTCGAGTGCGCTCACTCCGCGCTGGTAGAAATGTAGCAGATGATGAACACATTGGAACTACGGAGTTAATTTATAGAGCTACTTGTACTGATAGAAAACTGTCTGACAGTATTAGAAACGCAAATCGTGAGTAATTGGAGAGGATGCAAGAATGTCAATTTCTGAGGCGACAGTTTATTCTGATCTCACCGGATGAATCAGTAATTGGATTGATGTTGCCCATAGTGATCATGGCAGCTGTAAACGCACAGAAAAAGGCAGATTTGTCAAAGGCCCAGGTGGCGATAAGGCGTTGAATTGCAGCAGCTGTTGCTGCGGTGGATGTCTCATTTGAAGAGAAGAGGACCTGGTCGGAGAACAGGAGGCCGCGTTCGCTCTGGAGGTTAGCGAAGTAGAGGTTGTCGAATGTAGAAGGCGTACTGACATCTAGCGGCGATAGGTTATTATCGCCGCCGTTGGCTGGGCACGACTGCTTTAGCTGCGCCATTAGGGTTGTGTCCATGGTCGGGTCTTGATCTCCTGCCCCACTTGCATTGTACAGCCTCTGCTTGAAAGTGGTACATCTTGCCTGTCCTATTGTGTGCGCCCCTGCATAAATCGTTCATGTTGGTTTTACTCCCTCATGTGTTTAAAGAAAAACGCAGCCCCTTTCAGGTTCTGGGGAAATGAAATCAATGTTTATAGCACTACACCACACACACCGACAGCAGTAGTAGCGAATATGAGTGTGCGTCCTACAAAGATGTTATGGAGCTTGAATACCTGCTCAACTCGGATTAATGCTTCTACTCGTAAGCTTTGTTTCCTTTTCCTTCCTGAGCCTGCTAAGGAACTATGTGTGAAGGCTCCACAAACTACACTCCACAATCAAGAAACAGCACTTTCAATACAGTCCAACGACATGCATCCGCTGAAATCGTCATTGTTAGTTGAGTGAGGAGCACGCTTAAGGGCCGTGTATGATTTCTGTCATCCACTTGATCAGCATGCCAAATGCAAACGGACAGTGTTCTTTTCAACACCGAAGCTCATGATTATCAGCTATCTTTGTCTAGCAGCCTGCTAGCTAAAAACTGATGCCGGATTGTACTTTCTGTATATGGCTATGAGTATAAAAGGAAAGAAGTGAATGCGCCTTCACAGTGTACTCTAAGATTTTATACAGTATGCTAGCTGCATATGGCTGTTTTCTCTGAATGTAGTCAGTGTAGAGCTGTTTACACATTGATTAGGTCCTGAATGCCAATTTCCGTGCTGATAATATACCTGCCAATGCCGTCATATCTGTAATTGAAAGTCCTTGTGCTTGAAATTTGGCTATGAGTTGGCTCAATGTAGATGCAGGCGAAGGAATATTGTTCGTTGCACCAGAAGGACTAGCAGTACGAGAGTCACGCCGTCCTAAAAGAACAGCCCATGTTGGCCCATTGAGCTACAGAGTAAAGACGATTTCGTTAGTTTCTTCATCAGTTCTTATATCTTGCATCCATTTTTTTTGTATGCTTTCCTTTTTCTTCTTTTAACCTATTATTACTGACCACATCAAAGGTGATGGTTATGTCGAAAAATTTCAGTAATTTCAGACATGGATTAGCACACAAGATACCTTGAGCATGATGGGTTATCAGATAAGATGTCTCTATACAATGATCGGACATGCAGGAGACACAGATGTTTCAATAGTCTAGTTGAGCTGACTTATATTCTGGGAGATCTTATGCCTGCTTCTTATATCAAAAGCCCTGTACTTGTCTCAAATATTGAATTTCCATGCATTTAGTATGAGAAGTTTCAAATCTGGAGTAGGATAGGTTATCAGGTAAAACATCCTCAATGTGATGGGTGTGCCTGCATGAAATCTGGATATTCAAACCGCATAATTGAGATTGCATATTCTTATGAGTTCTACTGTCTAGTCGGTCTCAAAGATTAAGCCAGCATGTCAAAGATTAAGACAGCATGTCTCTGATTAAGCCAGCATGTTTCTGATTCAAATGGTGTCAGACATGAATTAGAAGACAAGGCATCTTGAGCTTGATCGATTAGTAGATAAGACACATCCAGTATGATGATGCTCATGTAAAGAGCTGGGATGTTTTGTTAGAGTAATTGACATTCCACACTTTCTATTAGACTCTATGCCTGCTTGATCCCACCAATAGTCATGGCCTGTCTCAAAGACTCAACTGCAATGCCTCTATGTAGATAGTCTCAGATGTGGATCAACAGGTAAAATACCTCGAGCATGATATGACTTCTCTGACATGTTGGGTGCACAAGCAGGAAACATCAACATTTTAGTATAATTGGCATTGCATGTTTTCAACAGGACTCTTTGCGACCTTGATCCTGTCAATGACCATGTGCTTGTCTCAAGGATGAGGCTGCTATGCATATTTTGCATGTATAAACTTCTGTCTTCAGGAAACCTGTGAAATTTGGCTTGTCGTGTGACAGATAATGAGAAATCCATTCATGCATTTGTGATGAGACCAAACAAGGTGTCTAGGTAAAGATTTAGCACATACCAAAACGACAGCATCTCTTGCAGCAAGGGAGAGAATGTCCGCACAGGATACTATGCCTTTACAAGTAGATTCAACTTGACCTTTGATGTTGTCGATGACATCGAAGCCTCTTACTGAGTTGAGGTTGGCTCCTGTTGGCTTTTCTCCTTGAAATCCCATGGCATCGTCCAACAACAATGAAGCATCACAGCCCTGTAATTCAACACACGTGCTGCTGTATGTGTGAAGATGATATAGAAAAAAGTGAAACGATGAGAGTTATAAAGAAAATCTGGAGCATATTTTATGATCGTATTCAGATTGTTTAAGTCCATTTAAATAATACTATCTCTGACAGAAAAATCCATTTTTATTAACTGACTCGTTTTGCTATATGGAGGTGATCGAGAAACAAGTAGAAAATTGTCCTTTGACCAAAATTTGCAGTAGTTTTTGCTGTTATTAAGCTTCCAGGTACTCATTGAATCACTCATTACATCTCAAATCTGGGGACAGTGAAAAATATCACTATGGACGCGGAAAATGCCCGAGCTGATTCAATTTTCTGCAATGTATTAAAGACGTCCTATGCAGTCACTTTATTATTAACTATATCAGGTGAATTCATTGGTCTCTACCATCAGTGATAAAGGCCCTGCTCATTGCGGCAAGTTGAAACCGATCTCCTCGTTCTGTCCTTAGGACAATACCTGCCATTTTATTTGCTACCGTATCTCATGTTAAGCGTGCTTCTAAGCACATGTAGTACACAACTTAATAGCGAGTTCTTGAAACCACAATGGGAGGGAAACATTTTACTAAATAAGTACATGTAGTACACAAATTAATGAGTTCTTGCTGACCATATCACATACAATGGTTGGTGAGGATGGAAATCATGACATGTAGTACATAGATAGTTGTCTGAATAACCGCATGAGTTATAAAAAACAAAGATAGATTTAAGAAATCTCAACGTGTTAAAAAAATCACATGTCGGGATAGGATTGGTGACTAGAATTGGTCAAATACTAGAAAAAATTTAACCAACTATTCTTCAATGTTGAAGGATGTTTTGGAAAGGATCCAAAGGTGGTTTTTTATTAAATTGAAAAAGTAAGAAAGAATGAAAGCATTTTACTATGGGCGTGAGGAGTCATACCTCTCAAACTATGTATTATACATAATGGAAAATTATTGAATTGGTTTATGAGAGAAAAGATTTGCACATATCAACTTCAAATAGCAAACTTTCTCCTACATTTTACATAGGATTTTCAAGCCCATTAGGACAAAGTAGCTCTAATCGGGTGAAAAAATCAAGTAAATGTTATTTGGGAGTGAACCATAGCACACACATCCAAGTTAGATATTTGGGACAACCAAACTTTTAGTTTTCCAAATCAAATTCAAGTTAATCAAGAGTTCCCATGCACTAGCCGTGGCCAAAAAAGGACTAATAATTGAAATCCACCCATTTCACATGTTAGTGCCCAGATAGCACATAGTGAAAACAGTGAATTGGCTAGGGATGTTTTTTGATCCATCCTTATTATTCATTCACTACTTCATACTTAGAATAGTTTATCAAAGAGCAAAGCTAGATGGTGTTTTGAATCATTTGGACGGGGATCTGTTGGAGCAAGTCTATGACAAGCCTAAGTATTGGCTTGAGTCTCACAAAGTCTTAGAAGAAGCTTTAAAAAGAAGACTATGTAAAGTTCACTTGTGAACTACCTCTTGTAACTTTTGAAGAGTTTACTTAATGTAAAAGTAAGAGAATCTTAAGTGGTTGAGTCCACTTGATCAAGAATGGAAAGAGGAGCCACGAATTCGTGATTTGTGGTAGGTAGAGAATCAAATCAATCATTGATTGATTGGAGAGTGATTGAGGGAAGTTAGCCTCCCAAACTCAACTATAAATAGATGGCAGTTTTAGTCGTGGTTAGAGAGACCTATGTGAAGACCTCCAAGAGCTGAGCTTTATGCCATATCAAGGTGTGATTACAAGGCACACATATGTATCAGTAAGTCATTGTATTGTACAAGCAATATACTTTCATTTTCATGATTATTTGAGTTCATCTTTCCATGTTCTTGTGAAGTGTACTACTCACTGCCATTACTCTCAGTTTTCTCAGTCAGCTTGCAGAGATGTTTTCTCTGAGCTTAGTGCATCATTTTCAGTGATTTAACTTGGTAAAGTTAGCTCTATAAGTCTACTATATGCTCATAAATTTTCATGTCATTTGGGTGTTGCAATCTTTAGTTATGTTCATTTGAAGTCAACAGGGTCTGTTCATCTTCACCTCTCTGTCAGGTACCCGATTTTTTCACTCATCTTGTCAGAGGTGTTTCTTTGTGTTTACTTATCCAAATTCAGTGATTTAAAGCTTGTTGGATTCAGCTTACTGTCTAGTATAACCATACAAATTTTCATAATCATTGGATTTCTACATTTTGAGTTATGGTGATTTTTCTACTCACTGGTCTACTTCTATAGCAGCCCGTGAAAATCGGGATGATGTCATCACTTGTTAAAACTCATTCTCAGTGTGTGCTTTGTTATTTTTGATGAGATTACTCTTGAAAGTTAGCTCTTTAAGCTAACTAGACTTCACCAAGAGGAATTAAGCTAATTGCTGCTGTGCTCAAAGAATTATGTAAAACACTGGACAGGTGTATGAACCAAGAATAGCAAGTTTTCACCTCTGAGCTAACTCCAACTTATCTGTTTTGATCTATCTTTTTGAGAGTGATCTTCCAAGGTACATAGGGTGTCTAATACATCCATTGGCAAGCTAAAAGGGCCCACCATCTACTCTTGGAGTTCATTTGGCTGGTGTAGATCAAGGATTTTGCAACACCTCTTCATCTTCAAACACATACTTATCCATCTCTTCACAGTGGTATCAGAGCAAGGTTGGACAACATGGCAGATGGATTTCCTTCATCAATTGACAAATTGGACAGAGGTAACTACTCAGCTTGGTCATTAAGAATGAAAGCTTATCTCCAAGGTAGAAGTTTATATGGTTATGTGGCTGGAGATGAAGTTATGCCAAGTTTCAGGAACAAAAGTCAACCAACACAAGAAGAGCAAGAAAGATTGAGCACATGGTGCTCCAAGGATGCACTTGCAAGGTCTTATCTCCTCAACTCTATCTCAGATTTTTTGTTGCCTCACATTAGAAGTTGTAAGACATCTCAGGAAGTGTGGGATGCACTTGAAGCTTTCTTTTCTTCAAGTACCAAAGCTAGGAAGCATCAACTATGGCTGGAGTTCACAACTCTCAAGAAGGCTCCCAAACAAAATGTGACTGATTTTGTCACAAAGCTCAAGGACATAGCAGATCAGTTGGGAAGCATTGGAGAGGTAATAGATGAAGAGCAAATTGTAAGGCAGGTGATCAATGGCTTGAAGGCAGATGACAAGTGGGAAGCATTCACCACAGCTATGGATTTGTACATGGACATGCATGTACCTGATTTCAACACACTCATTGGACAACTACTTACTCAAGAGGCAAAGCTTATCAAAAATGGAGAAAGCTCTAAAGGTAATCAATCTTCAGCTTTATACACGGATAAAAGCAAGTCTAAAGATAACAAAGGAAAGGCAAAGAAAGTGGATGATGAAGCAGGTACATATCAAGCTAACTATGCAGGTAGAGGAAGACATGGCAGAGGTAGAGGAAGAGGAGGTAGACAAGGCAGGGGGAGATCTCAAGACTCCAACTCATGTTCTATTTGTGGATTAACTAATCATACAACTGAAAATTGCTTTAGGAATTCTAGGAATCAAAGAGGCAGAGGATACAATAGAGGAAGTTATGGCTACTCAAGAGGAAGGTTCAACAACTACCATGGCAACTACAACAACTACAATCATTCAAACTATCAAGGAGGCTACAAAGGAAGGAGAGACTACAATAACTACACAGAAGACTCAAACAAAGAGGATTCATTATTGATCATGAACATGGCTATGCCACAAGGTAAATCTGATGAGCATGTTTTCTACATAGATTCAGGTTGTTCAAATCATGTGGCAGGAAATGTGGCACTCCTATCAGATTTAGAAGATCCAAGGAATAAGCATGAGGTACAAACAGGAGATGATACAAAACATCCTGTGGAGAAAATAGGCAATGTCAAAGCACCTGATGGAAACATCAACCTACTCAGTAAGGTACTCTATGTCCCTACCATTACAAAGAATTTGATAAGTGTTGGGCAGATAGTAGAGAAAGGGTTGCAAGTCAGGTTCACAAAAGCAGGAGCATTTGTTGAAGATCCAAGTCAAGGATTCAGAAGAATTGCAAAAGGTGAAAAGACAGGTAGATTGTTCACATTTGAATTACAGGACACTAGAAACATTGCTCTCTTTAATTATGGTAGTCAGACACTCACAGAATTGGAAGTATGGCACAAAAGGTTAGCACATATTGGTGAAAGGTCATTAAAGCAAATCTGCAGGGACCAAAGTGTACTTGGACTTCCTAATTTGTCAAAACAACATATGATTTATAAGTGTAGTGCATGTCAATTTGGAAAGTCTCACAGGTTACCATTCATGAAGAAAGGTTATATGCATGGAGATCTCTTGGAGTTGGTTCATACAGATGTATGGGGACCTAGCAAGGAAGCTTCAATATCTGGATCAAGGTATTATGTTTCCTTTATTGATGATTGCAGCAGATGGACTATCCTATTCTTTATGAAACACAAAGATGAAGTTTTTTCATGTTTCAAAAGATATTTGGCTCTTGTGGAGAATCAAATAGGTAAATCACTAAAAAGGCTAAGGTCAGATGGAGGGGGAGAATACTTCTCCCATGATTTTGATTCTTTTCTTCAAGAAAGAGGAATCAAAAGAGAGGTAACTACAAGGTACACTCCTGAGCAAAATGGAGTGGCAGAAAGGAGGAATAAGACAATTGTTGAAGCTGCAAGGTCTATGTTAAATGAAAAGCATTTACCTAATTACTTATGGGTCGAGGCTGTATCTACAGCCACTTACTTGATTAACAGGTTGCCTTCAAAATCCCTTGATGGGATGACTCCATATGAGGTTTGGAATGGAAGAAGACCAAGCTTAGATCATTGTAAAATTTTTGGATGTATTGCTTTTGCTCATGTTCCTTCACAGGTTAGAGGCAAGATGGATCCAAAGGCAGAAAGGTGTGTATTTATTGGATATGACAACAATCAAAAGGGCTACAGGTTATACAACCCTACCAACAAAGGATTCTTGGTAAGCAGAGATGTAGTTTTTGATGAGAAAAATTCATGGTATGAAGATTCATGCAGGAAGATCAATTTACCATATGATCTTGAAGAAGCTTTTCCAAAGCTTGGTAGAGAACAATCAAAGATTGAAGAACAAGACACCTCAGAGGATGATGAAGAATCTCACATGGAAAAGATCAAAGCATGGAAGTCTAAAGGTAAAGCAAAATTGCAAGAACTTGGACATGAAGCAGAATCATCACATCATGGCCTAAGAAGATCTATGAGGGAAAAGAAAAAACCAGAAAGGTATGGGTTTGACACCTCATTAGTAACTAAACATTCTATCTACATAGCACAGGACATAAACCAAGAGGAGCCATCATCATTTGAAGAGGCCAAAGCAAAAACAGAATGGAAGCATGCAATGAAGGAAGAGATTGAAGCACTTGAGGAAAACAACACTTGGGATTTGGTGCCCAAGACTTCATCCATGAAGGTAATAGGCTCAAGATGGGTCTATAAACTCAAGAAGAATTCTGATGGTTCCATTAACAGGTATAAGGCAAGGCTTGTAGCAAAAGGCTTTGCACAAACTCAGGGAATTGATTATGAGGAGACCTTCTCTCCTGTGGCAAAGATGCCTACTATTAGGGTTTTGCTTAGTATTGCCTCTTCCAAGAATTGGAAGATACTTCAACTAGATGTAAAGAATGCATTTTTGAATGGTTGGATAACAGAAGAGGTATATATGGCACAACCACCTGGTTTTGAGAATCAAGTTTATCCTGATTATGTGTGTAAACTTAACAAAGCATTGTATGGTCTCAAGCAAGCTCCAAGAGCTTGGAATTTCAGGCTTGTTTCATTCTTGCAGGACAAAGGCTTTCAACCAAGCAAGGCAGATCCTTCACTCTTTATTAAAAAGAGTAATTCCGAGGTCATCTATCTATGTGTATATGTAGATGACATTATATTGACAGGAAATGATGCAGATGGTATGAAGAAGATCAAAGATCAGATGAGAGAAGAGTTCAAGATAAGTGATTTGGGTTCACTTACCTACTTCCTAGGTTTGGAAGTTGTCTACAAAGATCATGGTTTGTTTCTCACTCAAAGGAAGTACATTAAGGACATGTTGGCAAAATTCAAGATGCAAGATTGTAAGATTGCAGGTACTCCAATGGAGGTCAATCACAAATTGAGCTCACATGAAGGTGAACTCATAGAGGACATCACATCATATCAAAGTCTAGTGGGTAGTCTCAACTATGCCACATTGACAAGAGTAGATATATGTTACAGTGTGAGTGTGCTAAGCCAATTTATGCACACACCAAGGAAACCACATATGGATGCTGCCAAAAGGATTCTCAAGTATCTCAAAGGAACCATAAATGAAGGACTTTATTATCCTTATGTATCTGATTTAGGTTTGAAGCTATTTTCTGATGCAGATTGGGCTGGCTCCAAGGAAGATAGAAGGAGCACTTCAGGTTATCTTACCTTTGCAGGTTCAAAGCTTATTTCATGGTCATCCAAGAAGCAACCCACAGTTGCTCTCTCTTCTACTGAAGCTGAATATAGAGGTCTTGCCATAGCTACACAAGAAGCTATGTGGATGAAGAAATTATTCAAAGATCTTGGATTGGAGTTTGGAACTCCAACTATTTTTGGTGACAATATGAGTTCTATTCATTTGGCTGCTAATCCTATTTTTCATGCAAGGACTAAACATATTGAAGTTCATTATCACTATGTACGAGAGAAGGTTCTAAGCAAAGAGATTCAAATATCATATGTGTCCACTCATCAACAATGTGCAGATATTCTAACCAAAGCATTGGATGGTACAAAGCTTTGCAAATTCAAGGCTATGATAGTTTTGTAGGTAATCTTGGAAGATTGAAGACCTCAAGCATACTTGGCTTGAGGGGGAGCTGTTGGAGCAAGTCTATGACAAGCCTAAGTATTGGATTGAGTCTCACAAAGTCTTAGAAGAAGCTTTAAAAAGAAGACTATGTAAAGTTCACTTGTGAACTACCTCTTGTAACTTTTGAAGAGTTTACTTAATGTAAAAGTAAGAGAATCTTAAGTGGTTGAGTCCACTTGATCAAGAATGGAAAGAGGAGCCACAAATTCGTGATTTGTGGTACGTAGAGAATCAAATCAATCATTGATTGATTGGAGAGTGATTGAGGGAAGTTAGCCTCCCAAACTCAACTATAAATAGATGGCAGTTTTAGTCGTGGTTAGAGAGACCTATGTGAAGACCTCCAAGAGCTGAGCTTTATGCCATATCAAGGTGTGATTACAAGGCACACATATGTATCAGTAATTCATTGTATTGTACAAGCAATATACTTTCATTTTCATGATTATTTGAGTTCATCTTTCCATGTTCTTGTGAAGTGTACTACTCACTGCCATTACTCTCAGTTTTCTCAGTCAGCTTGCAGAGATGTTTTCTCTGAGCTTGGTGCATCATTTTCAGTGATTTAACTTGGTAAAGTTAGCTCTATAAGTCTACTATATGCTCATAAAGTTTCATGTCATTTGGATGTTGCAATCTTCAGTTATGTTCATTTGAAGTCAACAGGGTCTGTTCATCTTCACCTCTCTGTCAGGTACCCGACTTTTTCACTCATCTTGTCAGAGGTGTTTCTTTGTGTTTACTTATCCAAATTCAGTGATTTAAAGCTTGTTAGATTCATCTTACTGTCTAGTATAACCATAAAAATTTTCATAATCATTGGATTTCTACATTTTGAGTTATGGTGATTTTTCTACTCATTGGTCTACTTCTGTAGCAGCCCGTGAAAATCGGGATGATGTCATCACTTGTTAAAACTCATTCTCAGTGTGTGATTTGTTATTTTTGATGAGATTACTCTTGAAAGTTAGCTCTTTAAGCTAACTAGACTTCCCCAAGAGGAATTAAGCTAATTGCTGCTGTGCTCAGAGAATTATGTAAAACACTGGACAGGTGTATGAACCAAGAATAGCAAGTTTTCACCTCTGAGCTAACTCCAACTTATCTGTTTTGATCTATCTTTTTGAGAGTGATCTTCCAAGGTACATAGGGTGTCTAATACATCCATTGGCAAGCTAAAAGGGCCCACCATCTACTCCTGGAGTTCATTTGGCTGGTGTAGATCAAGGATTTTGCAACACCTCTTCATCTTCAAACACATACTTATCCATCTCTTCACAGATCCCACCACAAAGATGAAACATATTCTTCCTGTTTCAAAACATGAGCTTCGGCAGTTGCTGATAAGTATTTATATAGCTCTATTTTTTAGGATGAAAATGTTTTTCAAAGGGGGGTGGGGAGAATGGAATAAAGTAATTCTATGATCTAATGGTATGGCCAATCTAGACATATCTCAAATCTAACACTGTTTGGTCACTCTAGACTAGACTTAAGCATCAAGTCATGGGCTCTCCTAAAGATGTGATCCACTTAGCCTAGTGCTTAAGCCATATGGATGTGAAGGAGGAGGTCTTGGGTTCAACCCCCATGATTGGGATCATGGGGAGAGTGTTAGATATTCAATACACCACCCTCAAGTGACCATAAATGATCCATGGTGCTCTAAGTTCTAAGGCCACCATTATATAGAGATGTCACTGTGAGAGCCCGAACATTTGTGGAACCCTAACTTTCAAATTAGATGAGATTTATGAGTGATCATCGATGGTAATAGATGATCTTTGTGAGCCTAGTCATTATGTTAGGTAGGACATAAACTTTTGGGCCATTGGGTTTCCATTCAAGGTGAAAATAAAGGCATTGTAGCACCGTGTGGCTTCTCCATAGAAGCATAATGAGGGGAGTGCAAAGGGGGATTGCCCCCTTCTATGGGATCTGAGGGCCCTATCCCCGGGGCCCATAGGGTTGAGACAATAGGACTTTTGGTGGTGGATATATTGTCATATTTTATATTTTCTTGAATATTTGTATCTCTTGACCATGTTTTTCTATATTGAATCCCTTTGTAAAAGCTATATAAGCATGGCTCATGTTGAGCTTTACATTTCATTGCACACTAGTAAGCCCTCCATCTAGAATCTATCTAGATCTCCATCTAAGCTCCACATTGGGAGCAAACAGTGGACACCATTGTTGTAGCTGCATTACTCTTGGAAATTAGATAATTTGAGTTCTCTATCTCTTAGTTTGTTTCTATCTTTATTTGTGTTTTTCTCTCAACTCTTTCTACTAGTCTATTTCGTTGTGCTGTTATTTTCTTACATGGTGTCAGAGCTCTAGAGACTCTTAGTGTTGCAGAAAAAAAAATGCAGAGGTTGCAGAGATTTCAATCGTTAGTACATTTAGCAAGCCTAAGTGCATTGCCAAAGCCTAAGGACTACACATCCTACTTGTTCTCTCACTTGAAGTCATACATCTAAACCTATGCTAGTCAATTGGGCATAGTTACCTTGGATAAATGTAAATATCAAAAGAAAATGGAATCTTGTGGATTTAGGAGAGTCAAGCCATGACTTATTTGGTAAACGAATCAAATCAATTATGTTCCTAAAGTGTAGGGTCACTTTTAGGTGAGGGAAAATTCAAATTCAAACTAAAACTATGAGTATAAATGGACATGGTTGTAGTCAAGAGACAAGAGAGCTATTCTGAGAGACATTGATATTTGTGAGCATACATTGAGCACTCATTACATATATGAGTAGTCTATTACACTTCCCTTGTATCATATGTTCATTAGAATATACATTTTGATACATTACATTGAGTCTATCTCTGACTACTATCTACTCCAATTACTTCATCATTATAGTAATTTTGTGAAATCACTTTCTTTGCATGTACTCCCTCATTTGCTATAGTTTAACTTGGGATAGTTATTGTCAACATATCAATTTTCATCAAGTTTGGTTAAGTAGAGCTTGAGATATAGAGCATAGAAGATGATTGTGTCTGCACACCTTCTCGATCTTGAAAAGTCGAGATGACCCCCCTAACTTGTTAGATTCATTTCTCAATGTATGGTACAACTAAATTGATGAAATAAATTGCTTTAGTTAGCTATACAATTCAATTAGATTTGTGTAAAAGCTCCTTGGTCAATTCATACCAGATTGTGAGCTCTAAGCATAATTCTAAGCACTTCCATTCCCAACATAGAAGGTTTCTTCACGATTCTTGCATATGGAAGTTATCTGTTTTGATGTAAACATTTGGGAATGATGCTCCAAAGGACTTGGTGATTTCAAATGCATTATTTTGAAGCTAAAGGAGTATATTAAGCATCTCTAGAGTTAACTTGGCAAGTGTAGAGCAGGTTTTGTGCAGCACTAGCTCATCTCTGGAACCTATCTCAACATTTCCTCACAATTATATCAGAACAACAACAAATCAACATGGGATATAGATTTCCTTCATCCATAGACAAATTGGATCATGGTAACTACTCATCTTTGTCACTTAGAATGGAATCTTATCTTCAAGGGAAAAATCTTGATGGTTATATATCTAGAGATGAGATGATGTCAATCCTCAGAAGCAAGGGCCAACCAACTCAAGAAGAACAAGAGAGGTTAATCAACCACATGGTGCTCAAAGGATGCTCTAGCAAGGTCATATATTCTTAAATCAATATCTTATTTTTTACTTCCACACATCAAGAGTTGCAAGACCACACAAGAGACTTGAAATGCTCTTGAAGCATTCTTCTAATCAAATACCAAGGCAAGGAAAAATCAACTATGGATGGAGTTCACCACACTCAAGAAGATGTCTAGGAAAAGTGTGCTTGATTTTGTTACCAAAATAAAGGACATAGCAGACCAACTTGGAAGCATTGGAGAAATCATTGATGAAGAGCACATAGTAAGGCAAGTGATCAATAAAATAAAGGAAAATGAGAAATGGGAAGCTTTCACCACAGCCATGGACCTCTACATGGACATGTAGGTTCTTGATTTCAACACCCTCATGGGACAATTGTTCACACATCAAGAAAAGCTTATGAAGAATGGAGACAATTCAAAAGATAATCAACCCTCTGCTCTCTATACGGATAAGAACAAGAATAAAGATAGCAAAGGAAAAGGTAAAAATTCTAATGATGAAGTTAGCACCTCACAAGCAAACCTTCCAAGTAGAGGTAGAGGCTGAAGAGGAAGAGGCCGAGGAGGAAGATAGGGCAGGGGAAGAACTCAAAGCTCCTCTCCATGTGTCATATGAGGCTAACTAATCACATTACTCATAATTGTTTTAAGAATCCTAGAAAATAAAGAGGAAGAGGTTACAAGAGAGGAGACTATGGAAGCTCAAGATGAAGATTCAACAACAACAACAACAACAACAATAGCTACAGTAACAACTCATATAATAGCAACAATCACTAAGGAGGATATAGAGGAAGGAGAGAGTAGAACAACTATGCAAATTATCAAACTTAAGAGAATTCATTACTTGTGATGAACATGACCATGAAGCAAGGTATAGCAGATGAACATGTATTCTATATAGACTCAGGTTGTTCAAATTGTGTGGCAGGGAATGTAGCTTTACCCTCAAACTTGGAGGACCCAAGGAATAGACATGAAGTCCAAACAAGAGATGACACAAGGCATCCAATGGAGAAGGTACGCAATGTAAGGACTTTATATGGTAATATGAACCTATTAAGCAAGGTATTGTATGTGCCAACTATCACCAAAAACCTCATAAGTGTAAGTCAGATTGTTGAAAAAGGATTGCAGGTTAGATTCACAAAGAATGGAGCATTTGTTAAAGATTTACATCAACAACTCAAACGGATAGCAAGAGGAGAAAACTCAGGTAGATTATTTACATTTCAGCCCCAAGATACTAGAAACATTGCATTGCTCAGTTACGGTAGCCAAACTCTACCAGAGTTGGAAATTTGACACAAGAGGTTAGCTCATATAGGTGAAAGGGCTCTAAAGAAAATCAATAGGGATGAGAGTGTACTTGTTCTACCAAACATTTGGTAACTCACAGAGGCAACCATTCACAAAGAAGGGATACGTTCAATGTATGGGGACCAAGCAAGAAGCCATCAATCTCTAGATCCAAGTATTATGTATCATTCATTGATTATTGTAGCAAATGGACAATACTATACTTTATGAAGCATAAAGAAGAAGTGTCTTCATGTTTCAAGAAATACCTAACACTTGTAGAAAATCAAATAGGAAAGACTTTGAAGAGGCTAAGGTAAGATGGAGGGGGAGAATATTTCTCCCATTAATTTGATTCTTATCTCCAAGAGATAGGAATTAAACAAGAGATTACTACTAGATATACTCTAGAGCAAAATGGAGTGGCACAGAAGAGAAATAGAACCATATTAGAGGCTACAAGGTCAATGCTAAACAGAAAGAAGCTACCCAATTATTTGTGGGTAGAGGTTGTATCCAGATCCACCTATCTCATCAATAGACTCCCATAAAAAGCATTGGATGGGATGAAACCATGTGAAACAGGGAATGGAAGAAGGCCTAGTCTTGATCATTGCAGGATCTTTGGGTGCATAGCATATGCACACATACCTTCACAAATCAAAGGCAAATTAGATCCAAAGGCAGAGAAATGTATTTTTATTGGCTATGAACTTAATAAAAAAGGTTTAGGCTATACAATCCAAGCATAAAGGTTTCATTGTAAGTAGAGATGTTGTGTTTGATGAAAACAAATCTTGGTTTTGAAGATGATTGTAGGAAAATCAAACTTCCCTATGATCTAGAGGGAGACTTTCCAACATTATAAAAAAGGAATGAGCCTACACTTAAAGCATCTATTGATTTTGATGATGACCAGAAGACTCCAAGAAGGGAAATCAATTCTTGGAACTCCAAAGGCAAAGCTAAAGTGCATGAGTTGAGAGATGTGGCAGAATCCTCTTGACAAACCATAAGAAGCTCTACTAGAGAAAAAACAAAATCAGAAAGGTATGGATATGATATTTCTTTAGTCAATAATCATTCAATATACATAGCATAGGACCCAAATTATGAAGAACCATCTACATATGAAGAACTCGAGAAGAAACTAGAATGGAGAAGTGCCATGGAAAAAGAAATAGAAGTGTTGGCAGTAGTCAAGGTACCCAAGGACTCACAAGACAAGGAAGTCAAAGAAGGGATTCAGAGCGAAGAGAAAGCACCAACAGACAAAGTAGTCAACGAAGATCTAGCAAGTAGGCCGTCCAAATTTTTCCATGAAGTAATACTTCCTAAATAGTGAATTTAGTCACTCTTCATCATTGTAAATACCATTTCACCTTTTTTTAGCTCCATTTTGTGCATGCCAAGGAGTCCTTGAGATTGAGGAGTATTAGAAGTATCATCGTACCAATTTTCATGATTTTTAGACTCCGTTTGAGCCTCCAAATAGGCCCTAGAACCTAATTTTTAACTAGGCCGAACACTAGGTCTGGACATGGCCAAAAGCTAGTCAAAAACTATAAATAGAGCTAGAGAGCTCATTTTTGAGGTTGGCTTGTAATAGATTTGAACTTGTAAGAGCACTTGAGAAGTAATCTAAGGAACTCCATTGTCTTTCTCTTTGTCTTGCCGTGTGTACGCGTGTGTGTATGTGTGTGCATATTAGTGTGCTTCTCACTCACACACTTGTGCCATCACTTGTTCGAGGTCTTCATACCATCCTCACATCTTCCCGAATTGACATTAAAGGAGGTGCTACTCATCACTGAGCTACACCAAATTTTGGCGCCGTTGTCGGGGATCGAGCTTTGAGGACGAGCGTGTGATGGTAAGACGTAGAGTTATGAAGTTGGCGTTGTAGGTAATTTCTTTACTTTTTCATTACTTTTCTCTTTCTTACTATACCATCATCATCACCATCATCATCCTCACCATCATCATCCTCACCATATCCGATCTCCACCTCCATCATCGCGAAAATCTCGGTTTTTTTATCATATCTCCTTTCCCCTTCCATTTCACTCATTTCGCTTGTGTGAGAGAGAGAGAGAGAGTGATTTGTGTGCACTGTTTTTGCATGTTTCTTGAGTTTTCTTGCAAGATCTGGCTGTCCCATCATCTCCAGCACGTTGCGCAGGTACGGAAAAGCTCGGTCCTGTCTCTGTGTCGCAGACATCTATCGATCGCGATCGACAAAAAATTTGAGTTTTTGGTAAAACAAAGTACACCACCTTAATACACATGAACAGCACATTCCAAATCACTAAACAAAAATAAAAAATTCCACATTTTTTTGTCAATCGTGATTGACACCATCGATCGCAATCGACAGCCACGATCGATCGCCTCTATCAATCGCGACCGACAGACCCTGTCAATCGTGACCGACAGACCTCACGACCGACCGACTGCCACGTAGGATTCAGTCAATCGCGATCGGCAGTGTCGATCGCGACCGACTGAAATTTGATGATTGACACCAAAAATCGCGTTGCCACGTGTCCATCGTGACGAACACATCCCCAATCGACCAAAATCACAGCAAAAATTGCGTAAAAAGTGTCGATCGTGATTGACACCATCAATCGCGATTGACAGGACTCACGACCGACTCTATCGATTGCGATTGACACTGTCAATCGCGACTGATGTGTCGATCGCGATCGACAGGCCTCGACGGACACCTCTGTCAATCGCGATTGACAGACCTGTCGATCGTGATTGACAGGCTTTTTCGGCCAAATTTCTAGGGATTTTTATTCCAAGTTTTTGGGGTAATTTTGGGCATACTTATCAAGCCATTAGTGATTTGCAAGGTCCCTACACTTGTATTTTTGAGAAAAATCCTGTGAGCTGTCAGCCTGTTTGGACCTTTGAATCTAAGTCTTGAGCTAACTTTGGGACTTTTACAGGTCCACTGAGAGCACTAGAAGGCATCTAAAGGAAGGGAATTCCGCAAGCTTGAGAACGGGGTTCTTGAGCACTAAAGATCAAAGGATCAGCAAGTGAGGTTGGAATACTCTCAACTCCCTCTGTCAATTCCTAGCTTAGGCTAAGTGCGAATAGTGCTAGAAGTAAGTCAGGGGACGATAGGCATCTATCAAGTTGAAGACTACCTAAATACCCAAGTTCAAGCTAAAACATAATCTCTGTGTGATCAATAACTTTAAAGGAAAGAAACTTAACGTGGAACGATTAACTGAAACAGCAAAAATTAACTTACGTATTCCTGACGATGTGATATCAGACAAGATCATAAACACGATAATCAACTAAAATGAACCAAGTGACTGATACAAATTGATCGGCAACAAGGCTGTACCTTGGGTAAAAATTGGGATTGCTCAGCTAAGCATATGATCCTTAGATCAGGACGACACCTAGGGAGAGATAGACAGAGTCTTAGGTCTTCAGAGGCTAGTGTCAATCATACTGCTAGGTCTTGGGCCCAGCAGGTGAGCCATCATTCGTACTACCCTAGCTCTGAGACTAGTGAGTCAGAGATGTCTCAAGGTATGGAGAGGCCTACAGGAAGTTCAGGAGTGCCATATTTACATAGGGTAGAAGGCCCCTACAAGACGTAGCTGCAATACCTTCGGACCAACCGATTGGGTGAAGAACCTAAAACCCCTCGAGGCAAATCAGTGCTTACTAGAATTATCACACCAGAGTGGATTCCCCAGGACAATAAGAGCATAGATCTGCTTCTAAATCGAGAAACCGATGAAGCCTTCTGGAGGTATAAGCCTAATCAACCGAATGAGGTAGGAATGATCACAATCTATGAGTTCAAAGATCGTGATAGCCCAAGCAAAGTGACCTATCTAGACAATACTTCAGAGAGGATCTTTTTTTTTTCATCTTCCCTACACACATTCTTCATCCGCACATCTTCTCCACACATCGCAAAAATTCAGCGAAATGCACCATATCCACCCTTCACTTGTCATTTCCCTCATTTGTGAGAGAGCGACAGAGAGAGAGAGCAAGTGAGAGAGTGTATTTGCATGCATTTGTGAGTTTTCTTTGTAGGATATTGCTTCAATATGAGATTCCAACACTTTATAGTCAAACTTTTTGAGTTTTCACCATCTCTACCGAATGCCTCAGGCCATCATGATGGTCTGAGAAGTTTGTGTTTTTTTAATACATCATAGTGAGGGCGTAGAGCATCTTAGCACACTAAGGAACCATTGTTGCATCCAAAAAATTTGCATTTTTTTGAACCATTGTGATGGACTCATGCCATCACGATGATGCATCACCATCATGACAGGCTCACACCATCGTGGTGAGCTCATGCCATCATGACGATGCATCACCATTGCAACAGGCTCATGCCATCCTAATGACCATTGACCATCATGATTGGCTCATGTCATCGTGACAACTCATCATACCGTTGCAACGACCATTGACCATCGTGCTTGGCTCATGCCATTGTGATGCCTTCAGATCATCGTGCATATTGACCATCGCAATTGGCTCACACCATCATGATGATTGTTGACCATCATGATTGGCTCATGCCAACACAACAACTAATCATACCATCCCGATGGGCTTAAGCCATCACAATGAGACTAGGCCATCATGTGCATTCTAGACCATCATGACAACATGCTTATTTCAGACCATCATGATGACACACATGCCATCATGATTGTGTCACATCATCATGATTGGGTAAGACCATCGATCATGCATGACCATCATGACCTAGCTAGACCATTGTGATGGTTCACCAAAAATGGCCAAATTATGTTTTTTGGAAATTTTTGCAATATTCTTCCCAAATTTTTGAATTGTTGATACAGGGCAACTAGAGGTCATCATTATCAAGAGTTTTCGATGGTCGATGAGCAGAAAGGAAATAGCTCAGTGCAACTGTGACAATTGTACCAGTGCCATTCAAGGACTCTTAAGAGCGAAAGCAAGGACAATAAGTGCCCTACCTACGCTATTCTATCCAATTAATAGCAATAGATAGAACCTTAGATCAAAGAGGGACGAGCAAGATTTAAGTGATAACGGACCTTTTCAAAGAAAGAAGTCTTGAGTGTTGAGAGTGAAGTGCACCCTAATAAAGAACTTAATTTTTATGTTGTGACAACTTAAACACATCATGAAAAACCAATACCTATTGATTGAATATTGAAAAGACAAGAACTCAAGGGCAAATCAATGAGCCAAGTAATTGGGTCAAAGGAACATAGTGAGACTTGGATTCTAGACAAGTCAAGGGCCTAAAGGAGCGATAATTAATGAACCTCATATTGGTTTAGCACATAGGAAAGACTGAATGACATAGCATTAGGTCATCTAAGGCAAATGTTAGGACCATAACATGATCTTGGCCTCAACAACTGAGTGGATACCCTTATGAACTAAGCTAAAAAACAAGTGAGTCGAAAATTTCCTATAGCATGGAGAGACCAAAAGATGGTTCAAGATTAGCATATTTGGAAAGACCTGAAGGGCCATACAAAACTCAACTAGAGTACATTCAAACCAACTGAATAGGGTGCTCATATCTATGAGGACATTTTGAGAAGGTTAGTCATTCAATTAAGAAACCCTGATCAACTTATGGGATTGGAACATCTAGTGGTCAAATTCGAGAGAGACACATATATCAATAAAGAGGGAATGATGTACATAATTTCCAATCAATCTAACATTACCAATAAATTTGGAGTAGTAATTCTTGAAACTGAAATGGGTACCCTAGAACAAGAACAGTTAGATGGTGAACCTAGAACACCAAGAGGTAAATCTATGTTGAGACAAATGCTCAGTCTAGAATGGATCCCTCAGGATAGCGAGAGTATTGAATCATTCTTAAATAAGGAGACAAATGAGGCATTATGGAGGTATAGGTGTGAGCAACCAAGTGAAGTAGGAATGGTCATTATCTATGAGTTCAAGGATCCAGATATGCTTGGAAAAGTGGTGTACCTAGATAACACATCAGAAAAAAAATTTCTAGTATTAGAGCACAAGACACATGCCTATACATGGAGGGGTGAATTGTTCTTTCCCCCACCACGAGCTAATGCTTCCTTTGGTCACCAAGGGGCAGGAACATCCATGGCTCATGGTACCCAATGAGAAAAAGGCAAGGAAAGACCTGAAGTGAGTTTTGTTAACACAATAGGTAGAGCCCGATCAGCTCTAAAAACAAATAGAATGGAGAGACCAAGGGAACCAAGACCCCAATGTGGTAGAGATGACTTTCCTCTACCTAGAAACAAAGAGCACACAAGAATATTGAGACCCACTCAATTAGTGAAATCCATGAGAATCTATTTCGATGGAATAGGTGATCCTTATGACCATGTTGTTGAGTTCAAGCAAGTACTATGAGTTGAACAAGTGGATGGCATGTTCACTCAATATAATGCATTTGGACTCACCTTGAAAAACACTACCTTAACCTGGTTCCAACCTTTACATCAAAGAAAATTTGGAGACATGCATCACCTATTAGAATCATTTATCACCAAGTTCTCTAAAAGAGGGACCAATCACAATACTTCTTCTTTGATTCATAGTTTCAAACAAACCCCTCAAGAGATAGTCGGACTAGCTGGATGTAGGTTTTGAAAGTACATCGAGAGATGTCCCATGCCAAAGTTACCCACCCAACCTAAACAAGTGTCTCTATTTTTGGATGGGCTATTGAGCTCTAAACTACGATCATATGTATACCTAAAAGAGCCCCAAACACTAGAGCAATGTGTGAGGATATGTATAGACATTGAGGATAACTTAGGAGACAAGTTGGAGCTCCCCAAGGTCTACAAGGACATGGATAGTTCTATTCAATTTTCCTCGAAAGACTCTAGTTACATAGAGGACCTGGTAGAGGAGGTAGCTAAGAAGCTAGGTGTCTCAAGTAAACAAAACCCCAGGATAACCTCAGTCAAGCATTGTTATACCTACAGAGGAGACCATATGGCAAATGTTTGTCCAAACATGGCACAACCTTAAGGAAACCTTAGTAGTCAATATTTCATGATAGAAAGGAAGTACACTAACCACATTGCACAAGATTGTTATACCTACAGAGGAGACCATATGGTAGATGTTTGTCCAAACATGGCACAACCTTAAGGAAACCTTAGTAGTCAGTATTTCATGATAGAAAGGAAGTACACTAACCACATGGCACAACCTTAAGGAAACCTTAGTAGTCAGTATTTCATGATAGAAAGGAAGTACACTAACCACATTAAGGAAACCTTAGTAGTCAGTATTTCATGATAGAAAGGAAGTACACTAACCAAATTACCCACATGCATATCAACAACCCGATAGGTACCTTGGCCAATAAAACACTCAACCTCAATATTACTGACCCCAACATAACTACCAGATACCATATGAGACACAACCTAAACCCCAACCGATCCTAGTTCAGTAGCCACCATCCCTAGCCAATGTAATCTCTGTCCAATATGTTGCTACAAAAGAGAATTTTATTAGGTCATTAGTACCCTCATCCCTATTGATCATGGAAAATGATCCTAATTCCAAGATTTTGATTCCACCCATTTAGATAGCCCCCCTGCGTACTATACCAAGCCACCCAAACATTTAGAAACATATCAATATGAGACTCCACCAATGGAACCTAGTGGGGAGCCAGACTATACCAATGTCATGTATGTCAATCCCAACCCTTGACCCTAGTTGAGACAGACAAGACCATAGGGCCCTAAAGGACCATGTTTTAGGTGCCAAGGAGACCAGTATATAAGGGAGTGCCCACATCCCCCACTAGCAGGACAAGCACAATTTATAACTTTCAAAGCTTTTGTTCCGACTATAGTAAGGAACATGTCATACGAGAATGTCTGAAAAACCCTGCCAATGCCTCCAAGGTAACCCCCATTAATGTGATTGGCATTGTGCACACTTCTAATGGATCTAAACCAAACTATGTACCTATCCAAGTAGTGAGTAGAGTCTAGTCTTTGCTACATAATCAACAACCAAACACTGAAAAGATAGCTGAGAGTAGTGAAGTTGAAGAGCCGAACGGAAGGAAAACTAGATCTTGGAAGGACTCATGGGAAAGACTTAAGAGAAAATTGAGTAAGAAAATAAACAAATTAGAAGGAAACTTAAAGGAGACTACATCCAAAATCTTAGAGCTAGCTTTGCAAGAGTCAAATCCCGTAAACCAGATGCCAAGACTAGGATATGTTCTAGCTAAACCTATACCTAAGCATCTAGATATGATGTTCAAAGCATATCGAGAAAAAATGAGAGAAGGACCCTAGGTGGGAGAATTAAGTAAGAACTATCCCAGAGGAGACCTAGAAATCGAGAGAACTAAGCTGTACATGAAAATGGTAGACTTGGCTCAAAGCATGTTTGAGGCATCTCAATATGTCAATTGGAGCAACCTAGTGAAATCAGAGCTACATTTTCAAGGACTACTTGAGATACTAGAACACCTAATTTCTAACAATGAGAAGAATGATCCTAAGAGGACCTATCTATCCCGAAAGTACAGGAAGACACCACACCTTCTATGTCACAAGTGCCTAATACTACAAATTGGGAGAATCTTTCATTGATACATAGGTACTCACAAGGATTTTTGAGAGAAATTCACGAAGAAAAATGAAAGATGGAGCAAGAAACTCACCACCTATGCAAGAGATCGACGATCTCCATGAAGAATTCCCACAGGACATACCCTCTATATATGATGAACAAGAGGAGGAGGAGGAGCCGAGCAAATATACTAGTTTTGAATCTAATTCTTTGCAAGAATTACCTCAGTTTGCTAGCCCTTGGGAAGTAAAGTCTATCAATATGAGAGAACCCACCATACTAGTTAGAAATAAAGAATCAGTTATTCCTAGGAACACAGATGTAATAAGGAACACTAAAGTGCAGTGTCATCTCACTTTAGAAGAGTTTTTGAAGTTTAAACTCAAGTTATGGAAGCATGTAGCAAACCAGTTACCAGAGAAAGCTACTACCCACTCTCAAGGAGATTCACATAGGAAAGTGCCAAAAATACCCATTGAAAGGATTGGAGATATGAGTGAAGGAGAAGAGGGAAACACTTATCTGCCTATCTCCTACCAAGGTTACACCACCAAAGCAATCCTAGACTCAGGTGATGGAGTAGCCATTGCCACCACTTCCCTTTGGAAAGGATGGGTAAGCTAGCCCTAAGACCCATGAGAATGAAGTTGCAAATGGTTGATGGTCATATTGAGCAACCTTTAAGCTTATGGGAAGGAATCATTTTCACTCCTTGTGGTGTAGAGTTTGAGCACACCTTTGCCATTTAAGAGTTTGGAAAGAACCGTGCATATGAGATGATTTTGGGACATCCTTTCATGTGACAATTGCAAATCATACAAGATTGGGGAGCCAACGTTTGTATCTGCAACATTTGGAACTGACTACCAAATTCAATCTCAAAGACTATTCCCATCACAAGATACCCCCAATATAGTGAAATACCATCCATAAAACACTTGAAGAAATTGAGTGCGTACAATCTTTAGAATTAAACCCTTCATGGCTACATGAGGACACTCATTTATGGATGTGTAAAGTGGAAAAACAAGAGGAAGAGTGATTAAAAGCTAGAACCTTAGGATTTGAGCGACACCCATGTACTCTTCAAGATCCTACATTTGCACACATAGTCTTCTCAGATGAGGAGTTTGAGCCTCACGGTTGGGCAGAGATCTTAGCCACCATGGATATAGAAATGAATGAAGAACAAAGGAATCCTCACTGTGATGAGGATGTCTATGATGTCTCTATCTTTATGATAGAACCCATGGACGAGGAGCCTATTTTAGAATAGTGTACTAAAATGACCCCCAAAGCCAGATGAGATAAGCGATGAAGATTTAGATTCCATTATTATGGGGCCTTTTTGTTCTTCAGAAGAAGATTATCTTCATTTTGTAGAACCCACCACCCTTGATGGAAGGAAGGATAACCAAATTAAGCAGCGCACATCACTTTCAGAGATCAAGGAGAATACATAGAGGGAGGAAAGACAGAAGTCTTCTAGGCAAGAAGAAGAAGAAGAAGAAGAAGAAGAAGAACCCCTAATGAAAGTACCAAAAAACTTTTAGAAATATGAAATCAAAGATAGAAGGATAATGCTAAGAAATCCTAAGAGAGAAAGAAGTAGAGGAGAAGCATACAAAAATTGAGAAAAGACTAAGAAGATTATAGTTACAAGCAAAGAAGGAGAAGAAAAATGTACTTACATTGGGCATGATCTGACAAAAGAAGAAGAAAAAGAATTAATAGCCTTGTTAAGAGAATATAGAGATGTGTTTGCATGGAACTACATTCCCATGACTCAAGAGGCCAAGCCTTCAAAACAGAAACCATACACTTATAATGATAATTATGATGCTAAGATTAAGGAAGAGATAGATCATTTGATAGAGGTCAGATTTATCTATGAGATTTAGCATACTAAATGGGTATTACCCATTTTGTTTGTGCTAAAAAAGAATAAAAAAAATTTCATGTGTGCATTAACTTGAAAAATTTCAATGCAGCCACTATTAGAGATAGCTATCTGCTTCCTATCATAGAACACCAACTAGAGCGAGTAGACGGAAAGGAAGTATACAACTTCCTTGATGGATTCTTTGGCTACAATCAAGTAGCCATTCCTCCAAAAGATCAACATAAGATGGCCTATTCCACATAATAGGGCATATTTTCATTTTGAGTAATGCCATTTCGACGGACGAATGCACCTGCTACTTTTCAACGGCTGATGTGTCATGACTTTAAGGAATTCCTACATAAGAATTTGGAAGTCTATGTTGATGATTTATGTGATCATTCCAACATTAGGCAAACACACATCCTTGAAATGAAACAAGTCTTTGATAAACATCAAGAATATTAAGTTTGTTTGAACCCAAAAAAGTTTGTCTTCATGGTTAGGCAAGGCAAGATTTTAGCACACATCATGTCAAAGAATGGAATCTCAATAGATGAACAGAAAGTTAGAGTGATTACAGAACTACCTAGGACAAAGAATTTCAATGAATTACAAGATTTAATAGGGCATTTTGGTTACTATTTATGCTTCATACACCTATACACAATCATTGCAAAGCCTCTGAAAGAACTTGGAGAAGCTTGTAGGAGGTAGAGAAGTGAGTTGCAAAGTGGCAAAGTTTGCTCTAGCCAACCGGCACAAGAACAGTCCTTGAGCTTATGGAGACTCAAATGGACCCCATACGCATGTGATAAATGCAATAAAATGTACTATGTACTTTGGAGCATCAAGGAGAAAGAATTGATACAAAACAGATGGGTTCGCACATTGACTAGCTCAAAAAACTTATTATTTTTGGATGAGACAATGAACTTAAAATGCTCATAGCAACCAACACAATTACAAATAGGAAAAATCCTTTTGGAGGAGTGATACAAATAGGGTTGAGTGTATATAATGCACAAGAGTATAAGAAATAAGCAAAATATGCTTTTGCAATGAACTCGACACTCAACAGTGGTACCTCCTATTTTTTCAGGAATGCATAGAGATAGACCCCGAGATAGACAAACTGAGATTTCTCCCAATCTACTAAACCAAATCCTTTGAAACTTTATACACATAAAATAAACACTAATACCTTTGAATGAGTGTTGTCACATCCAATTTGAAGCTCTTTAGAGAGAGTGGAAACCTCTGCAAGCTTATTGTTGTTGAACAAGATGATGTAGAAACATGAAGGAGCAAGACAATGATGGCCACAAGTGTATGTATATTGTTTCCATGTAATGTAAAAGTGATTTGAAGTCTTTATATAGACTCTTGAAGTGATCCAAAACCTTTATAAGTGGGTTTTGAATTCAAATGAAGGCCGTAAAGGTTGTTGGAGGGGATCAATTCACTTTCCTACAATCTAGGAAAAGTGAAGATCTAGTTTGATCTACTTTTAAGTGATTGATTGATTCATTGTTTGCAAATCAACCATCTCAAATTCATGGAAGCTTAGCGCTCTTTTTCTCCTTTTACATGTGTAAAGCTCTAGGCTTTTACAATGGTAAAATATCCATGAAAAATCTTTATTAAAAAAAAACAATAAATGAGCATAAGTAAAAGAACTCTCCAATGGATATTCTTTCAACGTAATCTAGGCGATAGCTTTTGATGTAGATCAAATAGACCTCAAGCATAGTGTAATCTTGGTGTTCCAACATCTCTCTCTCAAGCTAAAGTATGCTTCAGTCTTCATTCTCTAATAGGTTGAATACCCGCCATTGATTTAAATCTACAAAGCTTTATTCCATCAAGTGCCTTCTTCATCATATCTGCTACTTGCTTTTCAATTGGAACAAAAGAAATGTCAATATCCTTTGCCATGAGCTTCTCCCTCATAAAGTGGTAATAAACCTCTATGTGTTTGGTTCTTGCATGGAAAATAGGGTTTGCTGCTAGATGCATGGAACTTAAATTATCTCCAAACATGTGAGGTTTGGAATTCACAAGTCTCAAATCTGCATACAATGCTTTTAACCATATTGCCCCTTGAGTTGCTATGGTCAAACATATGTACTCTACTTTAGTTGAGTATAAAGCAACTGTTGGTTGCTTCTTGGAACCCCATGACACTAGCTTTGAACATGCAAATGCTTCATTAAGTGTTCCTTTGAGGTACTTGAGTACTCTCTTTGCAACATCCATGTGTGGCCTTCTAGGTGAGTGCATGAATTGGCTTAGCACTCCTCTGTTATATGAGATGTCTACTCTTGTATTAGTAGCATATATCAAGCTACATACCAAGCTTTTATATTCTTTAATGTCTTCAATTTTCTCACCTTCATAAACACTAAGTTTATGATTCATCTCCAAAGGTGTACCTACAGGTTTAGTGTTCTCCATTTTGAACTTAAGAAGTAGATCTTGAATGTATCTCCTCTAAGTCAAATACATTCCTTCATCTATGTATATCACCCACATACCTAGGAAATATGTGAGATCACCTAAGTCACTGATTTTGAACTCCTCCTCTTACATTTGTCTCTTGATCCTTTGAATGCCATTCAAATCATCACTTCTCACAATAATATCATCTACATATACACATAGAAAGATAACCTCATTGTGATCCCTTTTGATGAATAAAGAAGAATCTGACTTGCTAGGTTTGAACCCTTGATCTTGAAGGTATGTAGCCAACTTGTAATTCCAAGTTGTAGGAGCTTGTTTCAATCCATACAATGCTTTCTTACGTGAGCAAACATAAGATGCATGATTAAGGTTTTCAAAACCTCAAGGTTGTAACATACATACCTCTTCACTTATCCAACCATTTAGAAATGCGTTTTTTACATCAAGTTGGAGGATTCTCCAATTTCTTGCAATAGTGATACTTATCAATGTCCTGATTGTAGTCATCTTTGCAATTGGTGAGAATGTTTCCTCATAGTCTATACCATGAGCTTGTGAGCATCCTTTGGCAACTAATATTTTCTTGTACTTGCAAACTAATCCATCTGAGTTTCTTTTAACTTTATATACCCATCTGCAACCAATTACCTTTTGATTGGATGACATTGGAACCAAATCCCAAGTTTCCATCTCCTTCAATGCATCTATTTCTTCTTTCATGGACTATTCCCAATTATGGTTTCCCTTTTCCTCCTCATAGGTTGAGGGTTCCTTTGAAATTTTGCGAAGTAGATTGAATGCTCTATAAAAAATGGGAAATCATATCCATACCTTTTTGGTTGTTTCTTCTCTCTTGTTGATCTTCTATGAGCTTGCTTAGAGGGTTCTCCACACTCCTACATTTTTGATTTGCCTCTTGAATTCCATAGTTTGTAATCCTTTTCCCTTTCATCTTGTTCATCATCTATATCACTTCTTGGATCCTGTGCTTGTGTATCATGCTTGCTTCTTAATTGATGAGAATTAGAATCAAGATCATATGGTAGAGTTACCTTTTGTTTGTCTGCATGATACCAAGACCTGTGTTCTTCAAACACAACATCTCTACTTGTAGTGAATTGCTTGGTTGAAGGATTATAGGACCTATAACCCATCTGAGTTGATTCATAGCCAATAAGCACTACCTTTGTTGCCCTTTCATCTAACTTACCTCTTATTTGTGATGGTACATGAACATAAGCTAAACAACCAAACACCTTGCAATGTCCAAGACTAGGTTTTCTTCCATGCCATGCTTCATAGGGAGTCATACGTTGAAGTGATTTGGATGGTAGTCTATTGACAAGGTACACAACAGTTGAAATAGCCTCTGCCCATAAATAATGTGGCAACCTCTTCTCTTCAGCATTGTTCTGGTTGATCCAACCAATGTCTTGTTTCTCCTCTCTACAATTCCATTTAATTGAGGAGAGTACCTGGTAGTCACTTCCTTCCATGCAATCTTCCACTCCATGGATTGGAGTTGGAACTATTGCTTGGTGATGCATCGTGTCCAGTCAAAATTGAGATTTTGCACTTGATTTTTAAGCATTTTCTTTGTCATTTGGTTCAAGATTTAGTCCTTCTCTGGCATCTGCATAGAAGCTTGACATTTCATCAAATACCATATCTATGCTTACCTTTACCTGTCGTGTGAGTGGATTATGACATTTATATCCGTTTTGCTCAAGGGAGTACCCAATGAAGATACATTTTTCTGCATTTGGATCAAGCTTCATCCTCAACTCATATGGAATATGTACATATGCAATACAACCAAAAAATTTCATATGTGATAAGTTTGGCTTTTTACGTGTAAACTTCTCTTCAGGTGTAACTTGATGTACGATAGTAGTTGGAGTTCTATTCATGATGTATACATTAGTGTGTGCAGCTTCTACCCAATAACAATGAGGTCACATTACTCTCAGCTATCAATGCTCTTGCTAATTCTGCAAAATGTATATTTTTTCATGTAGAAATGCCATTCTCTTGTGGTGTGTACTTGCATGAAAACTAACATCAAATTCCATGACTTTTAAGAAATGACATTTATTCACCTCCTCCATTAGACGTTAATGTCTGAATATACTTTCCTGTCTCCTTTTCCACCATAGCCTTAAAATTATGGAAGTGATTGAACACCTCACGCTTCACTTTCATGAAATATACCCATACTTTTCGTGTATGCTCATCAATGAAAGTAATATAAAATCTGCAACCACCCATAGATGTGGTCTTTACAGGACCCCAAACATTTGTATGTACTATTTCTAGCACATTCTCACTAAGATGCTTATCATGTGGAAATGATGCTCTTGACTGTTTACCAAATTGACATGCTACACATACCTTTTGCATTTCTGCAACCTGTATCCTGCAAGAACTCATCAAACTCTTTGGAGAAGTATTCTCCCCCTCCATCAAATCTGAGCTTCTTGAGTGATCTACCTGTATGATTCTCCACATGTGCTATATACTTTTTGAGCAGTCAAACACTTCATTCTTACTCTTGATAAAGTATAAAATGGTCCATTTATTATGGTCATCAATAAATGAGGCGTAATACCTTGATCTTGCCAATGAAGGTTCTTGACTTGGTCCCTATACATTTGTATGTACTAAGTCTAATAAGTTGTTGTGGATGTAGCCTTTGTGGTTGAATAGTTGTCTTTGTGCCTTCTTAATCTGACATGCATCACATCTATTGATCATTTGTTGCTTTGATATGTTTGGCAGTCCAAGAACACTTTGATCCCTGCATATATCCTTCAAGGTTCTTTCATTCACATGAGCAAGTCTCCTATGCCACACTTCAAGCTCACTTAGGTTTTGAGACCTAAAAGTGAATAGAGCTATGTTCCTCATTTCTCCTACTTCAAAAGTAAAGATCCTATGATGCTTTTCACCTATGTCTATCTTCTTAAAGCCTTGACATGGATATTCCACAAAAGCTCCATGTTGAATGGACCTAACTTGCAAGCCTTTTCCAACCATTTGGCCTACACTTATTAGGTTTTTAGTGATAGTGGGTACATAAAGAACCTTACTCAGAATTTTTGTCTTGCCGAAAGCTTTGGCATTAGCAATCTTCTCCACATTGTGCTTTGTGTCATCCCATGTTTGAACTTCATGTCTATGCTTTGGACTTTCCAAATCAGACAGAAGGGCAATGTTGCCTGCAACATGATTTGAACATCCTAAATCTATGTAGAACAAATGATCATCTTCTTTACCTTCTTTGTGGCTTAGATTCATTAGAAGAAATGATTCTTCATGTAGTTGATCTTCTGAATAATTGTTGAAGTCCCTTCTATTATGACCTCTATTGTTATTGTTGAAGTTGTGTCCACCTCTGCCTCTATTGTTGTCATATCCACCTCTTCCACCACCTTGCTCGGTCTTCCCATTGAACCAACAATTTTGAGTGGTGTGGCTGGTCTTATCAAAGATGGCACAAGGTTGAACATTCTAACCTTCAGCTTTTTCATGCTTTGTTCCTTTCTTCTTCCCTTTCCACTTGCTCTTGCTTGCAAAGTTGGCTTGGGAAGTCTCCTCTTCATCTTCTTCCTTCTTCTTGCCTTTCAACTTCTTGCCCTTCTTATCTGCATATAGAGCACTAGTTGAATTAGGATGATAGGAGTTACCTTCCTTTATGCTATTGTTGGCCTCTTGATTGAAGAGTTTTCCAAGAAAGATGTTGAATTCTAGAGTTTGCACATCCATGATGAGATCATAAGCCATGGTGAAAGATTGCAATTGTTTATCACTTTGAATCCCATTGAGAATTTTCCTCATGATAGCCTCTTCTTCAATCAGCTCTCCAATGGATGCTAACTGATCTACAACCTCCTTGACCTCAGTAAAAAACTCTGTGATGGTTTGTTTAGGTGCCTTCTTCATTTGGTTGAACTCGTTCCAGATGTTATTCTTTCTTGCTTTGGTACTAGCAGAAAAGAAAGCCTCTAGGGCATCCCAAGTCTCTTGAGATGTCTTGCATCTTTTAATATGTGGTTATATAAATTCAAAGATAGATTTTAGTATGTACGACCTTGCTTCAGCATCCCTTGCACACCAAAGTATGAGCTTATCTCTCTCTCTCTTGTGTAACTCCTCCTTTGGATCTTGGAATAGGCATAGCTTCATCACCTGCTACAATTCCATAAAGATTTCTACCTTGCAAATAGGCCTCCATTCTGATTTTCCAAGCCGCATATTTGTGTCGATCAAGCTTCTCAATTATCGAGGGAAAGTTGCCACCCATCTTGATCTAGCTCTGATACCACTAAAAGAACTTGGAGCAGCTTGTAGGAGGTAGAAAAGTGCATTGCAAAGTGACAAAGTTTGGCCTAGCCAACCGGCATAAGACCAACCCTTGAGCTTATGGAGACTCAAATAGACCTTATAGGCATGTGATAAGTGCAATAAAATGCACTATGTACTTTGGAGCATCAAGGAGAAAGATTCAATACAAAACAGATAGGATTGCGCATTGACTAGCTCAAAAAACTTACTATCTTTGGATGAGACAATGAACTTCAAATGCTCATAGCAACCAACGTGATTACAATTAGAAAAAATCCTTTTGGAGGAGTGATAGAAATAGGGTTGAGTGTATATAATGCACAAGATTACACGAAATAAGAAAAATATGCTTTTGGAATGAACTAGACACTCAATAATGGTACCTCTTACTTTTTGGGAATGCATAGAGATAGACCCCAAGACAGAAAAATTGATATTTCTCCCAATCTACAAAACCAAATGCTTTGAAAATTTATACACATAAACTAGATGAAGTACATTTCCAATGCGTCCTCTCTCATCCAATTTGGAGCTCTGTGGAGAGAGAAGGAGCCTCTATAAGCTTACTATTGTTGAAGAAGATGATGCAGAAAATGAAGGTGCAAGACAATGATGGCAACAAGTGTATGTATATTGTTTCCATGTAATGTACAATTGATTTGCAGTCTTTACATAGATGTTTGAAGTGCTTCACGACTTCTACAAGTGGATTTTGAATTCAAATGAAGGCGGTAAAGGTTGTTGGAGGGAATCAATTCACTTTCCTACTAGGAAAAGAGAAGATCTACTTTTAGGTGATTGATTGACTCATTAATTGCAAATCAACCACCTCAATATCATGGAATTTTAGCTCTCTTTTTCTCCTTTTACATGTGTAAAGCTCTAGGCTTTTACGATGGCAAAAGATCAATGAAAAATCTTCAAAAAAAAACAATAAATGAGCATAAGTAAAAGAACTCTCTAACAGATATTCTTTCAACATAATCCAAGAGATAGCTTTTGATGTCGATCAAAATTTCCTCCAATATAGTGTAAGCTTGATGTTCCAAAAGCCTCTATACATCCTTCTGACTAAGTACAAATGGATGGATGAATGTGAGAAATCATTTAATGAACTTAAACAACACTTGTGTTTAGCACCAATCTGACAACACCAAATTGGAGCAAGCCATTCCATGTACATGTGGATGCATCCAATTATGCTATTGGGTGTGTGCTAGCGCAACCTATATGTTAGAGCAATATAGACCTTCCCATAGCATATGCAAAGAGGCGATTGAATGCAGCGAAGAGAAACTACACCACCACTAAGAGAGGGAGATTAGGAATGGTTTACACACTAAAGAAATTTACACATTACTTATTGGCAAACAAATTCAAGTTCTTCACACACCATCAAGCATTGGTGTACCTAGTCAACAAGCCTTGTAACACGAGAAGATTGGTACACTAGTTTCTACTATTAATGGAGTATGATTTTGAAGTTGTAGTTAGGAAATGGAAGACCCACCTTAGAACCGATCATCTTTCATGAATCACTATTGGGCAAGCTCCTCAAAGGATAGTGGATGATTTACGAGATGCATACTTGTTTAATCTTGAAGTAGTGCCTGAATGGGCCAAGTCAATTGTCCCTATTCTCACATTTGGACCCAAGAACCCTCAAACTAGGATCAAGGAAAGAGAGATAATTAAGTCACAAAGATATCAAATAATGGCGAGAAGTATATATAGAAAAGATAATTAGAAAATCCTTGGTTATTGCATAGAGGAATTAGAGTACAATAAATGGTTGCAATTAGCACATGTAAGTGCATTAAAACAACATCATTCAAGGCACCATACCCTATAGACTCTACATAGATTAGGAGTTTATTGGCCTTCGATGGAAGAAGATTTCTATACGATATGCAAGGAATGTCCAATATCCTATGTTAAAACACCAGTCGAGCATGCTACCTTGTATCATGTGTCTCTAATGCCAAAATGGAGCCAACCAATGATAACATACTTGAGGAGGAAAGCATTCCCTCAACGAATGATGTTAGCAAGACAAAGAAGTCTAGAGAAGGAAACTTGAGACTACACACTCATTGGTGATAATCTGTACAAAAGAGGAAGAGATGGATATCTGAGATAGTGTGTTCATGAGAGTGACTACTTGAATATATTAAAAACTCACATGCGGGTGTTGTAGGCAGTCATTGTGGCCCCGATTGGATAATCAAGACCATACTATTCTTAGGACTATGGTGGCCGACTCTTCACATGGATGCATATATATATGTAAAGATATGTGATGTTTGCCAATGAGCTCAATTTCCAACACATAGAGATGAGATGTCACTAAAACCTATGATGGGAGGACGTGCATTCTCTAAGTGGGGCATTGACTTTGTTGAACCCATTAAACCCCCTGTGAAAGACACTCATGTTGAATACATTATCGTAGCAATAGAGTTCCTCACCAAATGGGTAGAGGCTAAGGCTAATAGAAAGAATGATTCCCACATGATAGAAAAATTCTTATTTGAGAATTTCTTTACAAGGTATGTATTACCTATAGAATTGGTGAGTGATAGAGGGACTCACTTTCTAAACAAAGTCATTGAATATTTGTTACAGGATTTTATGGTGATTCACAAGAAGTCTGCACCATATCATCCTCAGGCCAATGGATGGGAAGAAAGTACTAACAAGATCATTTGCAATGTACTGAATGCAACTCCCTTTCAAATGGTTTTTGGTCAAAGTGTAGTGCTTCCCTTGGATATTTTGATACCCACCCTTAAGGTTGCACAAGAGCATCAATGGACTTGTCACGAGTTATCATCAAGGACCATGGACTTGGAATGATTAGCAGAGTCTAGGTTGAGAGCAGTGGCAGTGATATATGCAGCTAAGAAGAGACAAAAATCCTATTTTGATGTACATGTAAAGGAAAAAGGTTTGAAAGAAGAAGATTTAGTTCTATTCTATATGCTAAAAAAAAATGCATGAAAGCTAGAGAAACGTGGTTATGGGCCTATGATTATAAAATAGGCTTTCAATGAGTGGAGTGGTACAATTAGCCACACTAGAAGGGGAGATAATGCCTAATTATATTAGTGGTTGTAGAGTGAAGCTTTATCAAGAACCTCTCATAGAGGACATGCTAAGATGACTCATGTTGGCAAAGATGCACAAGGATGAAGAAAAAAGAATAAGAGAAGAAGCTCAAGCACATGCCTTAGTATGCATTAAACATATGAAATTGAGAAGACAAGGACTACGGAGAGAACGTTATAATCAATTAGAAGGCCTCCAAGTAACCCCCATGTACCAACGTAGAAGCCCCTAAATATCCAATGGCCATGTTTCAAACAAAGTCAAATGCTCCCCCTAGCATAGTGGATAGGAGACCATTCATTATAGTTATGTTGAGGCAAGGAAGCACTCTCAAGGAGATTAGAGCACTAATCAATTTAGGTGCGACAACTAGTGCAATCAGGTGGTCTCACTACCAAGACATGGGACTAGATATGCATCCTACGGAGGCATACATCATAGGGCTAGGAGGCACGGAAACCCATTGCATGGGTGAGGTAGACTTTCCCATCCTCATACTAGATGTAACCTTGATGGTGAAGCTCCTAGTTTGCCATAATAATTATCTGATAGAAGCATTGATTCTCAACCAAGATTGGTTATATGACCACTTAGTGGGTCTAAATCTTAGAAAATGCTCCCTTTATCTCAAAATAGCAAACCAATAGTGAGTTATACTGGTCCAGATTCCTAACGAAGCCTACTGAGAGGAAAAGAACCTAGACCCCTACATAATGGAAGCAAAGGAGGAATGGAAGATCTTTGGATAGATCCTCCAACCAACTGCTACCCTCTCCGGACATATGGGGGAGAGTTTTGGCTAGAGGATTGATCAAGATGTCTTCCCCTCCTTCCTTGGACAAATGGGGACCATCAATGGTCAAATGGGCACAATAGGTGGACAAATGGGCAGCATCAATCCCTCGAGCTCACCCTCCACACTTCCTGCATGCCTACCTAGATCTGTTGTATAGAATGTCTCATCTCCTGATGGGCAGGTCATGTAAGTGTTGGACCTCCCTTCTTTTCCAAAGTAGAGTGTCCATCCAACCTCTCAACCTCCACATGGCAAAGTAAACCATGGCACGGACACCTCAATCGATGACCACTCTCGACTAACTTTGAGAAGCAACACAAGTATCGAATTGCAACTGACAAGAAGCAAATGTGGGTATCCAAGGTCAGCAATCATCAACCATCTCCTCTAGTGCAAGACAAGAATTCAAGAAGAAGCAGAATCAATCTCGATGCTCAACATCACCTAAACCTTCTCCTCCAACAAAAATTCGACAAGTCTAGGTATCAAAGAATTCTCTGATGATCGAGCCCAATGCCACTCAAATTTGGTGCCTAAGGCCTGTCTTGTAGCTAGAAACCAAGCCATGTAATACCCACCCCTCCAAAGTCACACTGCTCACCAATCATATCACCTCCCAATTTTGTATCGAATCAAATGAACCATTTCCCCTCATCACTCACTAGGAAATGGGTGCCTAAGTGCCTTCAGAACCCTCAATTTGTTCCATTGTATAATACGAAACCTCATGATGCTAACCTTTATCCTTGTACAAATACTTGTGTAAAGATCAACCCTCACTAACTCACTATCACAATTAATGACATCTCTCATGAACAGATATGAATGCACTATTCTACATGTAGGAAGTCTAGAGACATGCATTAGTCATTGAGAGATCACTGCAAAATCACCTCACAGCACATGGCTACATTGGCTACACATCAGTTATGGAAATGGATTGCTGTCTCACTATATTGGGATCAATATTAATTTTCATGTTAATGTGTTCTCCTTTTGTAGCAGATCTTCCATACAAGTAACCATGATCAAAATGCAAACAAAAGGATCTTCAAGTGCTAGCACCAGTGTGCCAGTAGTGGACTTTGAAAATTTACTATTGGAGGCCCACCCTTCGATGATACCTCTAGAGTTTTTGGATTTCATGGGGCCAATGCCAATTGATGACCCTCTGATTGGAAGGATAAAGTGAGTACATAGTAAATATCATTGGTTCCAAGGATTACCAGGCCCTCTTGTAGATGCAAAACACATTTATGATGCAACTCTATGCTTTAGTGGCAACACATGCGGAAGATACTAGTTCTTCTCCAGGGATTTTGAAGCTCTTTAGAACTTTGAGGAATTAAGACCGATTTGGGCAATGACAGACTTCATGGAATATTTTAGTGCACCCCTTTCCAAACCTGACTTCTACCGATGCTACTATCTTTTCACCACTTTACAACCACCAAACAAGAAAGAACTCCTAGGCACTTTCATACTGCCATCGTTAGTCACAGATCGGTCTTTTAAGAAGTTCTATATCTCACCAGACCTCATTAGCATTTCCTTAAAAATTCATGGTATACACACTCCCACGTAAAGAGAAAGGCTCATCCCAAAACCCATGAAGAAGGGAGATGTTTTAAAGTGGGCTGACATCTCAGCCAATACACTCAAACTATCAAAGCTATTGCACGTCTACATGTATCAGTTTGCCTTCCTTGCACAGGATCGATTCATGCTACCACAAAAACATATATGGTTTGGACTCTATCTAGCAACCACTGGCCCATAGACTATTGACCTAGCCATTTGGATACAAGCACAATTATTTTTGGCAAAATAAACATGGGCAAGAAAAAGTGTCATCCATGTTTGTTGTGCCATTACCAGAATAGTCTATATGTGTTTGGCATATGACATTCCTATCGAGCGAGCCTTATCAAGTGTAGAATTAAAATAGTTTAAAAGCACTCCAAAGTCATGCAAGCCACCAAAGACACAAATTGAAAAATGCATGAGGGGAACCATCCCATGTCTAAATGTACTTGACTCTGCATCACCTCAACCATCATCTCAACAGTCACCAATGGAACCTCAAACGGTTGTCCCCCTATCAAAATTCATTTGTCACACCCTATTACATCGGAGGGAATTTTTGGTGTAGCGGTGACCTCTCAAGCAACCACGAGACCACCACAACGGCCATAGCTATGGTGGTAAGGGAAACCACAATGAATGTCAGACCAGAAGTGTTTGTTTTTCCAATACCCAATTTAGAAGCAGAGGCACTAAATACAAATTTTGATTTTGAGATGCATGATGCCCTTTCTAGTTAGTTTCAATTCTCAGAGGCCCAATTCTTTTCACAAGAGTATGAATGCCCTAGTTATCCTAGTTCTCCATCAGAACCTAAGGGTGGTCAAGCTATCTCAAGTCCTCAAGATGAAGACAGAATAGTCAAAGAGGACAACGATGAAGAAGATGATATTCAACAAAACCAAGAAACACAAGCTGAATATCAACAGGACCAAAATGAGCAGTAGACAAAAACTCAAGGAGACACAATCAGCAGAGAGGATGAAACCTCAAACTTGGATGTGTAGACCATTGTAATCCAAAGGTTATATAAGAACATGAAATCTATTTGGACGAGAAGTCAAATCACAAAGCAACAAAGTAACAAAATTCTACAATAAGAACTAGCAAACAGTGGATTTGAGGCCACCTTTGTCAATGCTTTTAACAAATTAGTCCAAAGCATGGGCATATTTGAAGCGATACACTTCCTCAAGTGCAAGCCCCTACCACAATTTGATCTGCTTAGAGTCAGATTAATGTCATGACTAGGAGAATACATTCATGTACCAATCGAGACCCCATCCTCTAGTCACCAAGAAGCTCGGATCATTGTAGATATGCCACTCCAAGAAAACACCATCCTAATCAACACATCACCCTCCATCCACATCCCTACCCACCCAAGCCTCACACATTGCCTCCACACCACAAAACCATATTCCATCACCTATACACCCCGTTTCACCAGTACATCCTAGCTCATCTTCAATCGATCATCCCATTTCTACCATGGTATCACAAGAACTAGTTAATCCCTTTCTTACCCCTTGCACAACACCATCAACATCATGACCACATCAACCACCCAACCAATACCATTATTCACCCCCGCATAATCACCCACAGTCACACCACTCTTCACTATCAGTTCACTAGACCACTCTTCTAGTGACATGGATATTTCACCACTCACTGCACCTCCACTCACCTCTATCATCACTATGCACACACCCATGTCTATGCACTTTTCCACTATCACCATGACATCCACACTCCCATACCTGACCCCCATTCCCCTTGCAGTACACATTGAACAACACACATTTTTTAGCACACCATCATTGGTTTCCTCTTCCACTATAGATATAGTGTTTCAACAAATGTTTTCATGTATGCATCAAGTTAGAGAGGATTTTGCTTCATTAGGACATCATTATCAGGCCGTACAACAAAAAACGTGCCAACTCAACTCATTTACCATTGAAAATGCATCACCCAATGCATGTCATTAAGAACTTTGCAATTCTTTTCACTCAATGGAATTAGAGTTAGAAAAAAAGAACAAGGATTCCATTGCCAACGCTGAAGAATATTCATGCCAATCGATCACCAGGAATGCCCAATTAATGAGAAATGTGGGACTCCTATGGCACCACTTAGCAGCAATCAAAGAAGAAAAACAACACTTACAAATACAAAACAGAGAGAACTTTGAAGCTGCATTGAACCATCCGAAGGAACCTATAAGTCCCAGTCGCATCAAGGTTGTTCCTTTAGAGACCATGCAAATGTTATTGGATTATCATGCTCGACTATTGGAAGATTATGACAAATTGAATGAGGAGTGTGAGGCACTCCAAATGATAATGCCTCTCTATGACTCAACAAACCTGTGAACCCATCTACTACACAAGCAGTCACCCCACAAGATATCCTGGAGGAATTGAACACCTTAAGGGCACGTGTGCTAGAACTTCAAGCTCAAGTACCAGATCACTCAACAACCCTTCAACCTCACTCACCACGTGACATACCACAGGCCAAAGAAATGATAACCATTCTAGTGGAACCCACCTTTGAAGAACAATATGAACCTCAACCCACCATTGGTGGTCGAGTTACATATGAGGGTTAGGACACCTTTGAGTTGCCTACACTAGAATTGATGAAAATTGTCAAAGAATTAGGCAAAACTTGCTCAGCACATGTCAAAGTGCAGTTACAAGCCATGAAAGCTATTGAGGAGACTATTCTTCAATCTCCCTATTTCATAGAATTGCCACTCCAAAGGTATATTTCTATCAATGAATTACAGTATAATCCCTATTTCATGTACATGGGAGAGTACAATTTAGCCATTGAGAAAATCACGGGGAAGAAACTGACCCATGCAACAGAGTTTGAACTAGAGGACCTGCCACCAACTGCTCAATGACGCAACATTTTTCAACCCAACTGGAGGAAACCACTACTACAAGAATACCTAGAAATGATGTACACATGGACCAAGGCCCCTTTGCACCTCAACTATAATCCATGTTACGATCTTGTGCCCCATCATCACTCATGGATAGATTTTGCAATTAAGGTACAAAATAATAAGCAGTGCCAAGATTGGCTAAATTATCTCTATTTTGCACCACCTCGGGGTTCTCCAACTGTTGGCTACATGATGTCGACCATAAGGCACTCACTCCCCCACTTACAGAGAATGACAAATGTGGCCGCTTAGATGACCATCAAAATTTTTTATCTTATGTAGATGACATTCAAAATCTTCCGACATGTATGTGCCCCACATGTTTCCACCCCAAGATTTGAGCATGATAATGGTGATTTAGTCTATGACATGACTACTATACCGCCACTCTGGGTGTGTTATGCTTGGCACTACCAAATTAAACATTTACCCACATGTTATGAGCTAATGTTTGAAGAGATGTTCACCATGGGATTCTAGGAACATTATCATTCTGAAGTCTTTATCAGTAGGCCCAAGTGCCTACTACAACTTTTTGGGTGTGAACAAATTGTATAGTCAATGCACTACTGGCTCCCACCCCACAATGAACCTCAGACAATTGATTGTGAAATTACATTACACATGCCTTACAACAAATATGTGTCGGCGATGACAGATGCGAGAGGAAGGGGGGTGTTAGTAGTGGCATCGGTAGTAGCTACAGACATCAACATCAAGGAAGTATGTACAAGGAGATGCATGAAGATCAAGGGACCACATCCGTTATTTTTCCAAAAAAAGGTTTGTTTCATTATAAGTAACTGTTATGAAAAATCCTTCCTAGAGTATAGCATCCACCAGAGAGTGAGTGAGTACGTATCCACCCATCCAACTTCACCCATATATATACCAAGGGTCCAAGAGTTGCATGCTTTAATTTTTTGCCATGTGTCCTTCCAAGTGTCCTTCATATGGATACTTTCCAAAGAGAATCACATGGCTTCTATTTCAATTGAAGTTATGTACGGGTTAAGGTGTCACTTGGGAGAAGCTTCTCCCAAGACTAAGGTTTTATTCCCTTAGGTTAATTTCCTAAGGTAAGAAACCCTTCAATTTGAGACTTCATTGAAATAAAACCTCAAGAAACATGGGTTCCTTTTGGAGTGTCTAACCCATTATTTATGCAACATTCTTCCCCCCTTTAAGATTTTCGTCCTCGAAAATGTGTTTTGGTATATTATGTGAAGTATTCCCCCCTGCACCATGATTCACTTCTTTTGATCATGGTCTCACTCTCAAAAGATGCTTTCCCCGTTTTTAACTAATAGTTAAAAAAGAGGGAAATCTTTTATTTATGGAACTTACGCGTTCCCAAGTAGCACTTTCTTCAATTCCATCCCTCCATTCAACTAGGCACTCTTAATATAAATGATTTCTTGTTTTCGTATCTCGAGTGCGTAGTATTCTCTCAGGTTCATGAGGGATGTTAAGAAGGGAGATTGGTTGAATGATTGTATCCGAAGATACCAGATTGTCTTGTTCAGCTAGTTTTCTTTTTAATCGACTTACATGGAATACTGGATGAAGTAAACAATCTTCTAGGAGTTCTAACTCGTAAGCCAAAGTCCCTATTCTTTTAAGAACCTTAAAAGGGCCACAAAACCTCGGAGAGAGTTTAGGACAAGGTCCTGTTTTTAATGTTTCAGATTTCTCAAGAACTTTAAGATATACTAATTCACCAACCTGAAAGGAAATATCTCGCCTTTTAGTGTCGCTAAAAGATTTAGCTCTATCCTGGGCTTTCCTCAGGTTTTCCTTGGCTAGTTTTAGCTTAAAGTTCATATCTTCTAAGAAATCTTTTGCTGCTTGGACTTTTTCGTTTTGAAGTCCAACTGCATAAGGTGCTCTAGGTTGAAACCCATACATCAACATAAAAGTACTATATTCCATTGCAGAATGCTGTGCACTATTGTAAGCGAATTCTACTATCGGTAGATAGTCTTCCCAGTTAGTTTGGGTAGAAGATACGTATGCTCGTAACATATCTTCAAGTATTCGATTGACTCTTTCGGTTTGACCATCTGTTTGAGGATGTTCAACAGTACTCAGATTAAGCTTAGTTTCTAACCGACTAAATACAGCTCTCCAAAAATGGCTAGTGAATTTTCTATCTCTATCAGACACTATGTCTTGAGGTAATCCATAGAGTCTATACAGTTTCTCTATGAATAATTTAGCCAATTCTGGAGTTTTTACTGTAGTTCGAGTAGGTAAGAAACGAGCCATTTTGGTCAATCGGTCAACTATAACCCAAACAACATCATGACCTTTGGGGGTACGTGGCAAGCCTGTAATGAAATCCATGGAAATACTTTCCCATTTTCCATTTGGAATTTCTAAGGGATGCAACAAACCCCCTATCTTAAACTTTTCAGCTTTGTTAACTTGGCACTTAGTGCATCTAGGTACATAATTATGTACATCTTTATGTATACTAGGCCAGTAAAACTGCCTTTTTACTAATTCATAAGTTTTGTTGATTCCAGGATGTCCTGCACTTGGGGCATCATGACATTCAAACAAAACTTTTTTTCTAAGTTCGGAATTACAAGGAACACATATCTTTCCTTTGTATAACAGATATTCATCTTGAATACTGTAATCTTTAAACTTGTCTTCATTTGATAAGCTTGTACTTGGAGTAGAAACCTTCTTCCAGGCTTCACTAAAACTAGTATCTTCTTGATACTTGCCCTTCATGAGTGTTACTAACTCATTAGAAATTTGTATGAAACTCAAAGAATTTAATATGGGCATCCTGCTTAATGCATCTGCCACAATATTAAATTTTCTCTTTCTGTATCTGAGTTCATAATCAAATTCTTGGAGTAATTCGGCCCATCTAACTTTTCTACCTGAGAATTCAGATTGGTTTGCAAACCATTTAATACTTGCTTGATCAAAAACTATAGTTACTTTGGCGCCAAACAAGTAATGTCTCCATTTTTTTAGAGCATGCACAATTGCATAAAGCTCTTTTTCATAGGTAGAATAATTTCTTTGAGCTGAATTTAGCTTTTGACTTTCAAAAGCAATTGGTCGACCATTTTGAATCAACACATCTCCTATTGCTAGATCACTAGCATCTGTTTCAACTACAAAGGGTTCATTTGGATCTACTATCTGTAGAACCGGGGCCAAAGCTAAGGCTCTTTTAAGTATTTCCATACTTTCAGCATGTTCCTTTTCCCAAGTGAGGCTTTTGGGTTTACCCTTTAATTTCTCAAATAAAGGGGCTGAGACTTTTGCAAAGTTGGGTACAAATTTTCTATAGTATCCTGCTAACCCTAGAAAACTTTGAAGTTCTGTAATAGTTTTAGGGTGAGGCCAGTTAAGAATAACTTGGACCTTATCAGGATCTACTTGAATCCCTTTATCATATATAATGTGACCAAGATATCTGATTTCTGATGAAAAGAATTCACATTTATCTTCTTTTCCGAATAATTTGTTTTCTCTTAGAACTTGGAAAACTTTTTCCAAATGTTCTAAATGAGAGGCTGCATCTTGACTATAGACAAGAATATCATCAAGAAAATCAACTACAAACTTTCCCAAATAAGGGCTTAAAATAGTGTTCATTAATGTCATGAACATGGCTGGGGCATTTGTTAGTCCAAAGGGCATGACTAAAAACTCAAAATGCCCGTATTTAGTTCTAAAAGCTATTTTAGGAACATCTTCAGACTTAATTCTAATTTGATGATATCCTTGACGGAGATCAAGTTTTGAAAATATCTTAGCTCCTTTTAATTGATCATATAAATCATCAATTCGGGGCATTGGATATTTATTCTTGATTGTAACTTTATTCAAGGCTCGATAGTCAATGCATAGTCTCATTGATCCATCTTTTTTCTTGACTAAAAGAATGGGTGCTGCCTAGGGTGAAAGACTAGGTTGAATGAATCCCTTAGCTAGGTATTCATTTAACTGCTTTTCTACTTCAGCCTGTTGGGAAAACGGGAGTCTATAAGGGGATTTACATATAGGCTTAGTTCCTGGGAGCAAGTCTATAGCATGGTCGACTTGCCCAAGAGAAGGAGGTAAGCCATGGGGAAGTTCTTCTGGAAAGACATCCCGATAATTATTTATCAAACACTTAAATTTAAACCTTTCATGTTCAGACAAAGGAGACAAGATATAAGAAACTGGATTCATATTATGTACATTGTTTACATCAGTTGGAAGTATCATAAAGACTTCCACTTTTTGGGTATTTACAAGTTTTTTCAACTCCATGCTAGAAATCAAAGGAGTACTGGGCACATCATGTTCTCCTTGAATTAGATAACGGATTCCATTTCTCTCAAATTCCAAAGTATTCAGCTGATAGCTTCTTTTAAGTGTCTTCCCTAAACCCCAAAGCCATTCTCTACCCAAAACTACATCAGTTCTTTCCATGTGCATGATTTGAAAGTCTAATTTATCATTATAACCTTGAAATTCTATTTCGAGGTTACAGATCATAGTATCCCATACTTTCTTGTCTTGACCCTGCATCATAGATACAACATATTGATGAGGTGACTTTTGCTGGGGGCAACTTTAATCTCTTCACCAGTGAGTACTTTAGGAAATTGTGGGTGGCCGAGTCGTCTATCATGACTCTGGCCTTTTCACCACTTATACAAGCATGAGGTTTGACCAAGTCATGAGGTCCAAACTGGTTTTGGACTCACATTGAGTCAGACAAACAACACTGATGCTTGTCATCTTCGTGAAGGACTTCCACTTTTTTCCAAACTTTATTGTTTTCGAGATTCAATGTTTGGACTAAGTGTATTTCTGTCTTTTCTTTCCCTCTTATCTCACGGGTGGCTTTTTGTTGTCCCCTAGTCATGCAATTCTTACTAAGATGTCCTGGCTTAAGGCACTTTAAGCAAAGATTCTCATTTTTTGCTTTTTCCCAAACCTCAGGGTCTAGCCTAGGTCGTGAAGGTCTAGGGGTTTTAAAGTCGTCTTTTTTGAATGTGCCTAGCTTTCTTTTACCCGGTTTAAATTTTTTATTATCTCCGACAAGATGAAGTGGTTGTGTTCCAGTTTTAGCATGATCTTCATAGATCTGTGCTAACTTAATAGCATCTTCTAAACTTTTGGAGCACTTCTCTTCACTTCATGTTTGACTTGCTTGTCGAGACCACGGATGAAACCTCTTACCTTATGAAAGTCATCAAGGTTTTGCAATTTAAGTACTATTTCTCGATAATGAGAAATATATAGAGAAAGGGGACGTCCTCTCTGCAGGACTTTGTCCCATTCTTCCCAGTTTCTTTCGTCCTCATTTTTTGGTAAGAATTCTTTTTTGAAGAATTCTTCAAATTGATTCCAAGTTTCTGGGATTCTTTGAGCCTCCTTTAAGCTCATCTACCACTTATAAGCCTTAGGTCCAAGTGATAAACTTGTTTCTAAGACTTGATAAGCTTCACGGGTGTTTTTCAACTGATGCAAGTCTTGCCATTTTTCAAAAAATGTCAAGACTGCATCTTTGTTTCGGTCTTTATCTTCCCCTGAAAATTGAGGTGGTTTTAAGTCCTTTGCAAAAGACAGGCTTCTAGACTTAATGGCAGTATGAGGAGGATTTACTTCATTATCTTTATTTTTTAAAGGTACATTACTATGCAAGGGTAAAGGGGCATCAGTTCCTTTACTAGGTGAGGGGTTCCTTGGTCGAACAAACAAGGAACCCCTTTGTGCAGGTAAGGGTAAGGATGAACAAATCGTGTTAAGAATTTGTTCCATCTTTCCTTGAACTTCATTGATTGAAGTACGAAGGGTACCCATTTCATTTTGGATTTCTTTAACAATGAACATATCCGCTTGGATATCGTTCATTTTTTCATCCAAACCATTCAACTCTTTATAAATATCTAATTTTTGCATTTCTTCTTGGCCTATCTCTGGAAGACCTGGAGTGTAATCTATTTGTCTACCCCCTTCCTGCGGTGCATAATCCTCTTCCTGCCTAGGAATGTCTAATAACATGTTACTTGCGTATGAATCCCCCATAATTCAGTGAATACTTTGGAATCAACTATAAATAAGAAAATGTCGTTTCTAATACTGAAGGAAAATAGATGAAAATTAAATCCAGTACTTCCCCAATTTTTTTCTTTTGATATCAGCTTCTAGTTGTAGGTCGGCTTGGGCCGCCTTGGACGATTCACTGCTTCACCGCCTCAGTTGAACTTTCTTAGATTCTTCAATCTTTAATCCTATGTTGCTCGTTCTTCCGGCCAATGTATGCTTGATTGGTGTTCGATTGGTACCGGCTGAGAATCTTTTCCTTCTAAATGTTTGATCAATGAGCCTTGCTTTGTTGGATAAAGCAAAACTTTATTGATCCAATGGTCGCGGGCTCAAATCCGATGTGGAACCTTTTGAAAATAATGTTCTTTTTAAACTTGTGTCGTGGGTCCTCACGATGTGCAGGTCATTGGCTAGTTCATAGTGCTCCCAAATGAAAAAAAAAATTCGAATCCCACGATCAGCAAGTCGTTGGACTTCGGATCCAAAGGTCTTGACAATTTGGCCGAGTGGTCTAAGGCGATGGATTAAGACTCCAATCTGAAAGGGTGCGGGTATATTCCTCCAGGCCTTGCGTGGACAGGTGGGAAATTATGGAGATATTGAGAAATGATAAGGCTCTGTAGCGCTACTCAGAAAATGGGCCCTCTTTGCTTCCGTTGGTAATGTCTTTTTGCAGATAAAATAGGACGTCTGAAAGTGAGTTCTGCACGCGCAGTCACGTCCAGTTCTCCTCCTCAGTCGGGAGTTGTTTGGTGGAAAAATACTTCTTTAATATTGATTGTACCATGGGCTGTACAGCTATAAAGGCTCAGCGGCGGTGTTCAGATGACAGACAGCCTGACGGGTATCCTTTCGACGGCTGAAAAGACTTGCATGCTTCCGACTCCCGGGCTCTGTGAACTTGAGGGGAGTGGACCGTCGCGAATCACGATGCTCAGAGTGTGACGGTGCTCTAACAGGGATGGCGCCTGCAAAAGCCTACGCGTAGACTTGTAATCGAGAAAAAAAAAAACTTTCTCTGTCTCTTCTGCATCAAAGGCTGTAGACATCATCTACCTCCATTAAAGCACGCGTGGGGACTGGAGGTTGAGTATATACCATCTTTAGGATCTAGCAGAAGTACTCAGAGTAGGCACCAATTTCCATGACAGAGATTGGAGAAGAAGCCATGCAGGATGAGTTCGAATTTTACTGTAGCTTCCAGTATTGCCTGCACATGAATCAAGAAATACGACAAGTACTTGAAAAAGAACTTGGCTCTGATTACCACTGTTATGAAAACTTCACTGTTATGAAAACTCCTTCCTAGAGTATAGCATCCACCAGAGAGTGAGTGAGTACGTATCCACCCATCCAACTTCACCCATATATATACCAAGGGTCCAAGAGTTGCATGCTTTAATTTTTAGCCATGTGTCCTTCCAAGTGTCCTTCATATGGATACTTTCCAAAGAGAATCACATGGCTTCTATTTCAATTGAAGTCACGTACGGGTCAAGGTGTCACTTGGGAGAAGCTTCTCCCAAGACTAAGGTTTTATTCCCTTAGGTTAATTTCCTAAGGTAACAAACCCTTCAATTTGAGACTTCTATGAAATAAAACCTCAAGAAACATGGGTTCCTTTTGGAGGGTCTAACCCATTATTTATACAACTATAACCAAACCCCCAATAGTAATTTTAATCACTCATGTAACATATGTAATATTAAAAACCCAACTTTGTAAAGAGCTGCTCCATTTTATGCAAGTCAAGGAGTCATTGAGCTTGAGGAGCCTAGATAGATCGGTCGTACCAAATTTCATCATTTTTGGACTTCATTTGGACCTCCAAATGAGTCTTAGGAACTATTTTTTAACTAGGTCAGACACGAAGTTTGAAACCGGTCAAAACTAGTAAAAAAGTTATAAAGAGAGCTAGGGAGCTGATTTTGAGAGGTTGGAGGAATCAAACTAAGTCATTTTGTAAGAGTGTGACCTTAAGAGCTATTTGAGCAATACAAATGTGATTCACACCTTCCATTGTGTCTCGTCTTTCCTCTACCTTGTGTGTGTGTGTGTGTATGTGTGTGTGCACTAGTATGCTTGTCAACTTCACCATCACACACATCACTCGTTCAAAATCTTCATATCACCCTACCTTCTTCCATTGATTGATAATTAAGGAGGTGAAGCTTCTTGACATGGTACTTGTCATTGTCTAGAACATGTGTTGCATAGTTCAAACATCCCACTAAGTTTTGATATCTCATTTTGTCTTGAATTGGAACACCTTCCTGAGCACTTAGCTTTGAGTTTATCTCCATGGGTGTACTTGCAAGCTTAGCATTCTCCATCTTGAACCTGGCTATCACATCTTTGATGTATTTATTTTGAGTGAGATATACACCCTTTTTTGCATACACAACTTCCAAACCCAGAAAGTATGTGAGTTGCCCTAGATCATTGATCTTAAATTCCTTCTTCATTTGTAGCTTGATCCTTCTAATTCCTTCAACATCATTACCTTTTATTATTATATCATCTACATAATCATCTTCTAAATCACTTGATGCTTCAAATGTACATGTATTCTTTCTTGAGAGTGTTGGGAAGTCTTCCTTTAGATCATATGCTAGCTTAATCTTCCTGCAATCATCTTCAAACCATGATTTGTTCTCATCAAACACAACACTTGACTTACTATAAAACCTTTATTTCTAGACTCATTTAGTCTATAACCTTTTTGTTAAGGTCATATCCTATAAATACACACTTCTTTGCCCTATGTTCTAATTTACCTCTAATTTGTGATGGTATGTGTGCATATGCAATGCCCCCAAATATCCTACAATTATCCAAGCTTGTTCACCTTCCATTCCAAGCTTCATAGGGGGTCACACCATCCAAGGCCTTTGAAGGTAATATATTTATCAAGTATGTGGTAGTAGATACTACCTCTGCCCAATAATAATTTGGTGGCATCTTCTCATTCAACATGGACCTTGCTGCCTCAACAATGGTCCTATTTCTCCTCTTTGCTACATTTTTTTCAAGAGTGTACCTAGCAGTAATCTATCTCTAGGTTCCTCTATCTTGTAGGTAGGACTCAAATTCATGGGAGAAATATTCTCCTCCTCCATTAGTCCTTAGTTTCTTTTGGGTTTCACTAGTTTGATTCTCCACAAGAGCTAAATATTTATTAAAAAATAAGAAAACTTCATACTTATGCTTCATGAAGTACATAATAGACCATCTACTACAATCATCCATAAATGAGACATAATTGATCCTAAGATTGATGGTTCTTTGCTTAGTCCCCAAACATCTTTGTGGACAAGCTCGAAAAGGTATCCATGTATGTATCCTTTCTTGGTGAGTGGTTTCCTGTGTGTTTTTTCAGATTGTCATGCACTACATTTTTATATCATGTGTTGCTTTGAGATATGAGTAGCCCAAGCACCCTGTGATCTATACTGATTTGTTTGAGTTTTTCCAATTTGAGCTAACCGCTTATGTCAAACCTTAAGCTCTCATAAGGTTTGGATGTCATAATCGTACAAAGCAATATTCTTGGTTTCTTGGAGTTTAATGTGAACAATCTACCTATCTTCTCTGCCTTTGCTATCTTCATGAAGCCTTGATATAGATCCTCTACATAGGCTCCATGCTTGGTGAATGTCACTTGCAAAACTTTCTCCATAATCTAAGCTACATTTATTAGGTTTTTTTGTAATAGTTGGCACATAAAGGACTCTGCTTAACGAATTCATATTATCATTGGAGGTCTCCACATTTCCTAGGCATTGGCAATACATTCTTCAAAAAATCACTTTGTTGCCTTTCACCTACTACATGCACATATGTGCTCTACTTTGTGTGGGGCATCCTGCCATTACATACATCATATTTATAGGTTGGTCTATGAAAGTTTGAGGATTATTCTTTGTTGGAAATGCAAAATGTTGCTACTACTAGTATCAATATGCCACACATTGTTGACATTTCCTTGACTATCATGCATCAATAATAAGTTATCAAATACAAAAGTTGGATTGATTATTTACATAGTCCTCTTGAACCCTATAATTACTTCTTGGATATATTTTTATCCATCTATTGTGAGGAGTGATGGCAATACACAGAGATGAGAGGGTCCTAGAAAAAACCTATAGTAGATCCAGGGTTCTTTAATAGACTCTTGTAGCTTCCAATATATGAACTTACACCACTATGGTACCTTGCAACATGAATCTCAAAACTCTAAATAGATAACTTTTGATTACTTCTCAACTAAGAAACCTTCTATTGATGGAAGAATGTACTCAAAGCTTTACCCAGAGCTTACAACCTGGTTGGAATTGGCATGCCTCCTTTTGCACACATTCAAATAAATTGATATGTTAACTATTCCAAGTTATTTTATGAATTTAGAAGGAATATATTGAGAGCAATATGCATAAGAAACACTTCTTCATGTAAGTCACCAATGAGAATTCCATAACTCCATTCCAGCCATAAAAAAAGTACATGTAAGTAACGAATTTGAGGCAGCTCTCTTATATGTATCCAAGTGATACAAACCATTGCATAATGTCCTCGACATCACAATAGCATCACCATTGTTGAGATCATGAACCATACATTTTGTATCATCAAAGTGTACATGAAGTATTGCACCAACAATAGTAGGAACCAAAATCATATTTTTCTTGATATCGGGTACATACAATGCATTCTTGAGAGTAATAATAGCTTCATTTGCAGTCGTAATATCAATTTCTCCAACTCTAATAATAGGATAAGAAGAAATATTTGCACATACAACATGTCCTCACTTGGGAGCATCTTTCAAAAATGCAAAAATATTTTTTTTGAAGTGATATGCTTTGAAGCACAAATATCAAAAAACCAATCCAAATCAACGTCATTCACAATCATGCATGTAGAATGAGATGATGAAACATAATGAAATGTAACAAGACACACCCCAATATCTTGGGCAACATTAGCTTCATCATTCTTTGCATTAAATGTGTTCTCAGCATTAGACATGTAAGATTATTTCTTCTTTTAAGTATGCTTGGCAAGCTTTCTACAGTCATCAATGGTATGTCAAGCCCTTCAAAAGTCATTCTTGCTTGCCATTGCACCAAACAACTCAAAATTAGCAAGATATGAACCTCAACAAAGCTAAAATACAAACTAAAATGAAGCTCACAAAATCTAACTTCGATGGCTATTCTAATTTCATGTATGGTTTTGAAAAGGGGTTAAAATCCCAATGCATATGCTGGAAAGGCTCTTCGAGCATTGAACCTTGTACTTTTATGTTCCAAAACCAATTTGTACTATTAAAAGTGCAGATAGTGATGGATGTGAAAAATAGGAGGTTGAGGAGCTGAACTTGGATTGATATGATTGTTGGGTGTATTTCAGAGTGAGGAAGCACAAATAGAAGTACACACAAAAGTGAAGAAGGAAATCTACACACCGAAAAATGTGATATCTAGAGAAGATTTCTATAGATAGATGATTAGTAATATGAGAATGAGTGAAGTGAGAGCTATAAGTGAATCCTTAAGTTTTATGTACCACCACATATGACTATATCATGTATATATTGTTACATGAGGAAAAAACCTCTAGCCAACACTATACTAAAAAGTTCCCATGTACAAGGAAACGGTGCACATCAAAACTACTCAAGGGACACATAATTGTAACACAAAATAATTACAAATATCTTAAAAAACTACTATTTGTGAAGTTAAAAAATTTAAGAATGCAAAAAAAAAGTATTTATATTTTTCATATTCTCATATGCACTCTTAATATGATACTAAGCATGAAAGAAGGAAAAAACCAAAGAAATGGCTTATTAAAATGTCTCATAGAGATGAAAAATGGATTCATAACTCTTTTTAAGCTGAAATGAATTATGCTCCTAACTGTCTAGTAGGTGTTTGATCAAATTACGTGAATTCAACAAAGAATGGAAAAAATATGTAGGAAGTTTTTCTTCATGCAAATAAGTAAAGGGTTTGAAGTGTAAACTTTACAAAGCTTTAAATTTCTTTTTTCTTTTTCTAATGGAGGTTCAACAAGCTCCTACTCCCCTAGGTTTTTGGAAAGTGCAACTGTACAAGTCAATGGGCATAGTACCCGCAAGACCCCCCCATCCCACAAAGCAAGAGTTATATAAGATGAAAACTCAGTTACAACTAGTTTTTGCAAGCCAAAGCCATTACATGTGCAGCCTAGGGGTAAACATTAGACCTCCACCTTAAGAGGCCAGAGCCAAACCAACTCCCCTACAAGATGTGGACAACTTGATTTGAATCTTAGGAGAGGGATTTATGGTTCTTTGAGTACTACTAGGTAAGCATTAATAGCTCTCTTTCTAAGAGGGGATTAAGATGAAATATTTAAAGGGAAAAGACTTGGATTAAACAATAGAGGGATGTTAGATATACTCAATACTCCACCTGCAAGTGACCACAAATGATCCATGGTACTCTAAGTTGTATGGACCCCTTTATAAGGAGAAGCCAGTATGAGAGTCCGGACATTTGTGATGAGGTCTACATGAGACAAGTAATAGTTCTAGATGATCTATGTGAGTCTGGTCAGAAGGCTAGCTAGGGCATATACTTTAGTCACACTAGAATTTTGGAGGTATGATAGTGCGGTAGTCAACCAATGTGGAATTACAGTGTTGGGTCTAGAATTATGATGTCTGATAACCAATTCGACAGTTCCATGGAAGTCCGGTCCGATGGGTGTTCAGTCCAAAGGTTTATTGAGTCCGATGGTTACATAATTTGGGTTGTTCTGAAATTATAGGCAATCCCGAGGGCTATGCCTAAAACATAGCATCAGGCAGTCCCTGAGATCATGCCTAAATCAGAGGGTTAAGTAGGTCCAATCACGAAGGAGAAATTAGGGATACACACACTATAAAGCCCTTCATCTAGATTATATCTATATCACGATTTAAGCTCCATAGTGGGAGCGCACAGGTCGATAGTATCATCATTATATATTATTGTTGGCAACTAGAGAATCTGAGTTCTCTAGCTCTCTATCTATGTACAGTTTTTGTTAGTCTATTCTACTTCTCATTACTCTACCTGACGATCCAACTCCACTACATTATACTTGATCGTTATATTTTTCTAACATGGTTTTAGAATTTAGGAGGTTTTGAGTATCATAGAAGCAAAAATGCAGAAGTCATAGAGGTCTTCAAACGACTTAAGAGAGAAAATGTCAAGTGGTGTCTCTTCATCTATTGTTGGGAATCAAGGTGATTCATCAATAGGAGCATGCGGGACACAAATCGGAGCAATAATAATGCCGATGGTGTAAACATTACGGATACGACCACCATCATTCACAGAAGGTAAACTAGATGGTACTAATTACACCCTATGGAAGTTTAAGATCACTTCTATCTTTGACTCATCTGGGCTACTTGAGACTATAGTTGGGACTGATTGTCAACCCCAAGAAACGCCTGACTCAAATAATCCCAATCAAATGATTCCTCACAATGTTGATCTTTTACATGCTTGGAAGCGAAGGTATGTGGATGCATTATGTACTCTAGTGAAAGGTACCTCTAACAGTGTTCTGACTCTTATTCAGCACATCACAAAGGCGTGTGAGGCTTGGAACATGTTGAGAAATCAATATGAAACTCAGAATCAGACATAGATTTAGAACTTGGAGAATCAGCTAGCAGTAGAGAGGTTTGCTGATAGGGAGATTGTTGCAGTGCTTATCACTCGCATAAAGAATCTATGGGATCAAATGGCATGAGTAGGTGTATCAAAGTCAAGTGAGGAGCTAGCTTGATGTTTTCTCTGAATTTGTCCATCAAAGTTTGATGTTCTTGTAATTGCCCTTAATACTCAAATCAGACTGCAACCACTAACCCTTGAAGAATTCAGTGCCTTACTCATGGAGGCGAAGCTCTGGCTCAATGCAAGGAATGACAGCAGTAAAGGAGAGGTTGCATTCATGGTAAATGCCAAAGGTACTAAAATAAATTCTTCGAAAGATGGGGACAAAAAGAAGAAAGACAAGAAGAAGTTCAAGGGGAAGTGTTTCCACTATAAAAAGAAAGGTCAGAGAATCCAAGACTCTCACATTAAGAAGCCAAAGGAGAAGAGTGGCTCTTCAAAAAGTGGTAAGGGCAAGGAGGTTGCTAACACTGCCAATATTGAGCTTGAGTTTATCGTTATGATAGAGGAAATGTGTTCCTCTGCTGAAGATTTAGCCACGGATGACACATGGGTTTTGGATAGTGGTGCCTCTCATCATATCACAAGCAGAAAAGGCCTTTACATTTCCTTATAGCCTCTAGAGGAACCCATCATAGTAAAGGTAGGCAACAATGCAAGATGTCCCACAAAGGGAAAAGTTACGATGTCTTTCATTAACAATAAAGGGGATATTAGAAAGCTTATGAACGTAATGTATGTTCCACAAATCAAAAGAAATTTAATTTTGATAGCCTCTATAACTCATCAAGGTCATCAAGTGTATTTTAGTAAGACAAGAGTGGAGATTCTGGACCGAAACAACAATGTTGTTGAGACCAAAATAAGGAGGAACAACCTGTATGTGTTCTCTGCTCTTACAACCAGAGTGTGGGCACAAGTAAGCTTTGGCATGAAAGATTCAGACACATCTGATATACGGTACTGAAAGATATGCACTAGAAAGGTATGGTTACTCATCTCCCTCCGGTTGCAGAAATGAAACAACCATGTGAAGCTTGCATGATGGGCAAGCAGTAGAGGAAGGCATTTCCACAAGCAAGCAAGAATAGAACAAGTGGTCCTCTTGAGTTGGTGTATGCTGACTTGTGCAGAAAAATGCCTACACAAGCCTTGGGAGGATCTTCCTACTTTATGTTACTCGTTGATGACTACAACAGGAAGATGTGCGCCTACACAAGCCTTGGGAGAATCTTCCTACTTTATGTTACTTGTTGATGACTACAACAGGAAGATGTGGGTGTATTTTCTTTGTGATAAAGCTCAAGCTTTTGGTAAGTTGTCTCTATTGTAGGTTGTACCTTTTCCATTGTAGGTTTTTTTCTCTACTCTAGTTGTACCTTCCTCCTATTCCTCTCAACTTGCCTCTTTCTCTTGATGAAGAGAATTGGCTTCCTTGGTCTTGATCAGGATATCCATTTGCTCCCATCCCTTTCCTCAATTATTGAGCTCATTCTTCAATTAAAAAGCTCTGCTAGACACTCAGAGCTAACTAGATCCTACACACAAAAATCTATGTGGAAGATATGGAAACTCAAAGTCCACAGAACTCTTCAAGTAAGAAGGGGCTTGCTAAGCAATGCGTCTACTATGTTATTCAAATTCAATGAGAGCCTCCACATGCGGGATCATATGAATCCAAAGTACATTTGTATATATATGATCTTCAAAAGGTTCCCTAAATGAGAGCGTGCCCTTTTCCTAAATTTTAGGCTTTATCACACCTAAGTATGATAGGCGGTAATTGATTTTTACGAGTAGGCTTTCAAATTCAAATTTGAAATGGAGCTTGTGTGATTGACTCCTTCGCTTCTCATTTCTCCAAGTGGCATCCATCCAAGGTGTCCATAAGCTCCCAATGTTGGAGCTTGCATTTCAACATGCATGTTCTCCCCATCTAATGTGCATTTATTTCATGTAAGATAGTACATTGACAAGTTAAAGTGTATCCATTTTTCATGTTTGATTTCTCTATAGCGACAATTGAAACTAATTCATCCATAAGCATGGGTTATAGTATTGGTTTTCAATGTGTAATGTTACATATTGGGAGCTTTAAAATGATTCTAAAAACAATGGAGTTTGAGTCAATAGGTAGGAGCTTATGCCTTTTTCTTTTTATCTGCAACAAAAATGTAAGTGATATTGGTTAGTAGGGCTTTGATCTCTTCTTCACCAAAATCTTCAAGTAAATCACCATTATGTTTCCTCCAAACACCATGCCCTAGTTGGATCAAGATCCAAATCAACAAATAAACATCTCTACTGGTGTATGAGAATGGGAAAACCATCTTTAAAAATCCTTCTTCTAGCCAAATCCTTCACTCCTTGTACATTATTGCACCCAATCATCTTGTTCTATGGATCTACCTATATAATTATTTTATGTCCATACCAAAAGTAAACATAATCAACATCTATTTGTTTTACCTTCAAAGTGAATAATTTACCCCTCTTTTTTCCTATTCTATTCTAAAGAAATTATCACATTTTTTGGGATCTTGAATGATGTCTTTTACCTACAATTTAGCCAATAATTACAAGGGTTCTCATAATAGTAGGCATAGGCAATACATTCTTCAAACAATCACTTTGTTGCCTTTCACCTACTACATGCACATATGTGCTCTACTTTATGTGGGGCATCCTCCCATTAAATACATCATATTTATAGGTTGGTGTATGAAAGTTTGAGAATCGTTCTCTGTTGCAAATGCAAAATGTTGCTACTATTAGTATCAATATGCCACACATTGTTGACATTTCCTTGACTATCATGCATCATTAACAAGTTATCAAATTCAAAAGTTGGATTGATTATTTACATAGTCCTCTTGAACCCTATAATTACTTCTTGGATATATTTTTATCCATCTATTGTGAGGAGTGATGGAAATACACAGAGATGAGAGGGTCCTAGAAAAAACCTACTAGAGATTAGCCTAAGTAGATCCAGGGTTCTTTAATAGAATCTTGTAGCTTCCAATATATGAACTTACACCACTATTCTACCTTGGAACATGAATCTCAAAACTCTAAACAGATAACTTTTGATTACTTCTCAACTAAGAAACCTTCTATTGGTGGAAGAAGGTACTCAAAGTTTTACCTAGAGCTTATAACCTGGTTGGAATTGGCTAGCCTGCTTTTGCACACATTCAAATAAATTGATATGTTAACTATTCCAAGTTATTTCATGAATTTAGAAGGAATATATTGAGATCAATATGCATAAGAAATCGAGGGGGTGATTCCGACTTTTGAGGAAGATGAAGATGCAAAAACACAATCACCTTCATCTTGACATGTTCAACTCCAATGACCATGCAACTTTGTATGCATACTCATAAAGTTATATCATCATACTCCAATAAATAGACTAGACAATAAGATCATGTACATGATGAAGTAACTCACACAAGATGACAAACTTGAAGCAATGTACTATAACACTACAAAGAGCAATGTAGCTAAAGATGTGTGATGTCAATGTATTGCAAAGTAAGGTATGATAGGAAGAGTGGTTGGAGGACTCCACAAGCTTTGAGATAAGTACCATAGTCACTCAAAAGATTATGCTCTTCAGCTCATGTAGCCATGCCTAATTCATAGTGTATTTATGAGATAATTGTTGATTGATTCAACCTAAAAGTGTTCAATACATTTACAAGTTATTTTGAATGTCGAATTCAAATATAATCATGGGTTTTGGATCCCATTACCTTCATGCTATGTTAACAAGCTCTAGAAGGTGTCCATGTACATACCCTTGCTTTGTGAATGGTTGCCTATGAGATTCCTTTGCTTGGGCTGCTTCTTGAGTGTTGTGAACTCCATCCAAAGTTTGTTCTTCCTAGCCTTGGTGCTTGAAGAGAAGAATGATTCCAAAGCACTCCATGTCTCTTGTGATGTCTTGCAATTCCTAATATAAGGAAGTAAGAAATCAGAGATAGATTTGAGAATATATGACCTTGTAAAAGCATCTTTTGCCTACCATGTGTTTAACCTATCATGTGCCTCTTGAGTTGGTTATCCTTTGGTTCTGAGTATAGGCATCAACTCATCTCCTATGATGTATCCATACATGTTTCTCCATTGCAAGTAAGGATCCATCATTAGATACCATATTAAGTAGTTTCTTTAATCAAACTTATCAATTGATGATGGAAATCCATCAACCACAATGTCAAGACTATGACTATGCTTTGATACCACTATGAGGAGTGATGGCCAATACATAGAGATGAGAGATTCTTCGCAATAACTTGCTCTAGAAAAACCTAAACAACTCTATAGACCTTTAATAGAATCTTTGAGCTTCCAATATATGCATTTATACCACTATGGTACCTTGGAAGATGAATCTCAAAACTCTTTCAAAACAGATAACTTCTAAGTACTTGTCAACTTGCAAAAAGCTTCTACTTAAGGAAGAAGGTACTCAAAGTTTACTCAGATCTCACAACCTGGTTGGAATTGATCCAATACCTTTTTCACACATTCAAATGGTGATGAGTGAACTATTCCAAGTTATCTCATAAATTTAGAAGGAATATAGTGAGAGAAATATGCATAAGAATGCAACTTTGTAGCCACACTCAAAGAGTCCTACCTTCATACTCCAATCAATAGAATTATGAAGAATGGTTAGAGGACTCCATGAGCATCACGATAAGTATAATAGTTACTCAAAAGAGTATGAAATTCACCTCATGTACCTACAACTAAGTCACAATGTATAAATACACTTTTCTTGCGATAATTGTTGATTCAATCTACCTAAAAGTGTTCTATACTTTTAGAAATATTTTGAACTCAAATATCGTTGTCCACTTTGGGTCCTAATACCTCAATTACTCTTTTACTTTTGGTAACCTTAGAACTCATTCAACTAATGCATGTGTATGCACAAGGTTTTAACTTAATGCTCTTATGAAGTCCTATGCATAGAATCAAGCACGTAGGCTTTCTACATACACAAATGTATATATCTATCATTATGATAATATTAGTTTCTATAATAGGAAATCTTCTCACACGTGAAACATCCTTCTCCTCCATGGTTTCTTCCTTGCTGAATTTGCCTTCCGCCTCTTGATCTTTGACATTTTCCACTTACTTTAGAATCGGCAGATCTTCAATTTGGTTGGCCCCAATCATTTTGGACTTCTTGTCTCTATAAATATATTTTCCTTACCATTTTACTATGGCTTCTAACGTTTCCTCTTGCATTCCATGCATAAGAAATAGTTGGGCATAAGCAATAGAGCCATGTATAGTCATGTCTATTGTAACCATCAATTCTATATTTTTCTCAAATATTAGTAATGCGTCCCTCACATAAATAGATCTAGTGAAGTACGTGAATCCATATTTCATTATCTCTTAATTCAATAAAGATGTATGATATCAATTCATGATCATCTAAATATTAAACTATGTACCTTAATATTGTATTGACTCTTTACCTTTTAATATATAGTAATCGATTAAGCCCACTACACCCCACTTGAGATTTGCAACTCATTCTTGAATATTATTTTACTTTATTTGGAAGAGGTGGATTATATCTGTTGAGAATTTCATGCTTCTTCCTTTTGTTAAACTTACCTTCATTCTCATGCAAGCTCATAAATCACATGAAAGGGAATTCTCCCAAACTCCATACAAGGAGGACCTCCCTTCACAAGCTCATTCACTAAATCTCTTGAAAAGAATGCCCACTCTCTCCTCATGGAGTCTCCATGCTCATAGAGCATTGTATCCAAGGCATTCTCGTTTTATCTAATTCATCCACCATATCTTGGTAGGATTATGTTTCATAGTAGAGTAGGATTATGTTCTTTTCATTTCAACAATATCATCTCTAGAGCCTCCCACACTTTCCTATTAGTATAAAGGTCTTTTTTGTCCAATCATAACATTGCTAATATCATTGTCTTTTTTAAATTCTCATAGTTTCTTGTCATTACAATTTTCTAAAAGATAAGACCTTGGCTTACATCCAATAATGAACCCCCAAAGTCCTTTCTCCATCAAGTATCTATATATTCTAAGTTTGCAAGGTTGCTAGTTAGTTATGCCCGATTGAGAATGTGAAATGAATTCAGACATTTCAAAACTCTTCTTCTCTTCTATAACATCTTCTTTAAGTATTGAAAAAGAAACGGGGGCTCATTGCCTTGGGTAAGAGTTTCCTTATTCCAAAGTTGGAAACAACTTCTTCATGATTTGCTGAAAATTTCTTACGTTATTATCTTCATTTGAGGTGATTTGGAGATCCTAAAAGATAGTTCACTATAAAGATCCCGTATTTGATTCAACTAGTTTTAAAAAGATTTATTTAAAGTGAATCGAACTCCTATATGTATAGGGAAGTGTGGGATATCCGCAACTTTGTTCTCTATTTTTCATAGTCACATAAAGATAATTCCTTTACTTGCTCACTCTATAAAAATCAAACAAGTGAAGGAATGGAAGTAATATTTGATACAGACCTGATAATATCAAGCGAATCAAACTTGATAATATTAATTGAGAAAATCAATAAGCATACCAATACTTCTCATATGGAGAATAACTAAAAAGCAAGGTAGTCTATAAGCAACAATATGAAATGTAAGCCAAATCTGGTAAAATGCGATAAATATATTACTCTCCAAACACTCCAAAAAATGATGAGATGCCAAATAATCCCTTCATTAGATGTGATCCAACTATCAAGAGCCATTTATTACACCAAAAATATAATAAATTTGGTCCCTATGGTACATGACTAACTTTCTCTTCAATATGGGAACCTTCCTTTTTTTATCAATCTTAAAATCTACATCTTTCTAGGCTTCAAGTAAATTAAAGTTTAGATATACAATAAGAGACACAGTGTTCATGGGACCCCTCATATCCGACATGCGTATGCGCAGAACACCTAGAACCTATTAGAGATGTGGATAGCCTCAAAGCCAACTGTGGTTAAGAACTTATAGGAGGGCATAACTCTGAGGCTGAAAAAGGAAACTATCTTGATCTAATGGATAGTTTAAATGTTGATCATGTGTATGTCCCACACGCACTTGATTTCTAGAAGGTGTGTGCATATAGCTCCATGCATAGGCTTTCCTTCTTTTTTTCTCTTTAGAGTCTTTAGTTTTTTGTTTATATTGTGCATATGACATGGTGAAGAAATTATTGCATCTTTTCAATCAAACAAGAAAGAAAAAGAAAATCAATCAATTCAAATCATCAAAGGCATTTGAAGCGAATGTACATATAAGGGCATGGAAAACTTTAGATCTGATGAAATATATGTTATGCTCGATGCTTAGTCCGATAAAATATATGATCTGTAGCGACGAAAATGTGTCGTGTTAACTATGGCTATGGTCTCATATTCCTTGTAGTGACCGAATCTCGCCATACAAAATAAATCACAAAAAGAGAAATTCCCCCACTTATTCCTCTTTTCTACTTTAATAACTCTCAATAGAAACTAATGCATTTCGCATGCTTCGAAAAGATGTCATATTTTTCATGATGTGAAGAATTTTAGAGAAGCATTCAGTGTTAGAGGAAACGTTGAGAGTCGAGACGTCGTGAGCTACGGAGCATTTATTTGTGATAAAACCAAATGTGTATGTTTATCCGTGTGCGTGCGTGCGTGTTAGAGAGAGAGAGAGAGAGAGAGAGTGCGTGTTTGAGAGAGAGAGAGAGAGGCGAAGAGAGAGAGAGAGAGAGAGAGAGAGAGGCGAAGCCTTATAGGATGTAGAACAACGCCGAAATCGATAGCTTCCTGAATACGTAAATCAGGCAGCAGCGAATGTCGAGGCAGAAAGGATGAAGCTGTACCTGGACGAAGCAGTCGTGGAAGAAAAGCCGTAAGATGGAAGCCGCCATCCGAGCTTCCTTTTGAACGGCTTGGGTCATCACGTCGCGGACGATGGACTGTAAGGCAGGGCATGTCTCGTCGTAGAATGTAGCCGTCAGTTCAGACGGGTACTCTGAAACTGAGGTGGTGCTGGAGGTGAGCATGAGTATGCATAGCGCGAGACTGAAAAGCTGAGGAAACGCCATACAAACAGGTAAGGTAATGCAGCTTGGAATCTGAGTATCAAGCAAGAGCTAACGGCCTGCAGCTACTCGAGCGCTGCTGGAGAAATGGTGCAACAGAGGTTTTATGGCATTGATCGTAGAGAGAGAGAGAGAGAGAAGAGTAGAGTCCAGCTCGAGCAGCTAGTAAGAGCACTTCACGTTCAGAGCAGTGATGGCGTAGTTGTATGAAATGGCTAGGCTGGATAGCAACAGAGTTCGGTGTTTGTCATTCTCCTCCTGATGTGACGAGACAACTAGCAAAAACGAAATTGAAAGAGGAAGAAACACATATATTATGAATAACTGCATGTCAACTTTTTTCTTCTTTTTTCTGTTAAGAACAACAGAAAATAAAAACACGCACATATACTCTCTTCCACTTCAGACAAACACATATACTCTCTTCCTCTTCAACAAAAAACAAACACATATACCTCAGACAAACACACATACCCTCTTCCTCTTCAGATTCATCAAAATGTAAGATGGACATGGACTACTCATAAATATGCCATATCATATAGGCATACATCAAATGTACATATATACATATATACACACATAGATACATACATATACATACACACAAATATACATACATGCATGCATACATACATACGTTCTTCCATACTTACAATATACATACATACATGCTTGCAGACTTACAATATACATACATAGTTTGAACTCCCGTTCACTATCTGACTCCTTTTTTATACAATAAATCCATGGCATTAACAACCCATTCTTTAGTGAGAATAACTTTTGTCTCTATGTACAATAATCCTATAGTATAACATCAAATCTCCCTTTTCTATACCTCAAGGCACAGCCAATCTACTTCTAGGTACAAATGTATTATTAATTCATAAGCCTCCTCGACCAAATGATCTAGTCCTCATCTATTTTATGTCATATGTATGGTCATGAAGCAATCCTCACAACTACATCGAATCACAACAACTTAACTCATGGTAGCAATAACATATTTACCCCACCAATGAGGTAGGAAAAATTATTCTTCTCCGCAAAACCTAGATGATAATTAGTGACAATAGCTTGAAAACATGAATTTGTCTCCATGGAGAGTACTCTTTTCAACATTGTATAGAGGTCAAGTGAATTATGAATGTTGTTTACATTATAATAACCCCTTTAAGCAATTGAATCTACATGCTAGTGTTGCATCTACATTCATAAAATTAATACTATTTTGTGCTCTCTTTCATTATAGTTTTGATGGTGCTTTGGATTGATTGCCTTTGATACTTGCTTCTAATTCAATATGATTATCATACGAGCTCAAAATTAATAAAATTAGGCTAGTTAATGATGCTAATTTTATGATAACATCTTTTTGCATTAATACTCCCTTGATTTAGGGAGGGGTACATTCAAGGGATATGATGATAAGAAAGGAAACGTTCCTGGAATATATAGAGGATCATGAATAACATGTCAAATAAGTGAGAAACTTGGAGAAAATGGAATATATAAAAAACTACTTTAAAGGCCTTCATGGGATATAAGAAGATTTATCCTTAACTGGCTACATAAGTTTGTGATGTACAATGCTTCTTAGGTTTGTCCAATTCCCATAGGATATTTAAGATTACGCCAATACACTCACACCACAAACTAAGCTCAAATCAAATGCAAATTTCTCATGGACCACAAGGGTTAAGAGATGTTTCTTAGATTGATAAATATGAGGTTTTCTTGGGGTGCGTCTACCTCAACATGTTCATGGGAAAAACCTACATCTAGTTGCATTGCATTCAAAGGGGCTCTTACTCCTAGATTTAACCTATGAAATACATCTCCAAAGTTCTTTCCATTGAAAATCTATTGGGTTAAGCCCAAGTTGTGAATAGAACTATTGCTTGGGTATAGGGATTGAATAATTTTCTTACTTCACAAGCCTCTCATAAGTGGGTTTAATTGGTGGAAGGTTATGATAAAGCTCAAAGATACTACACGAAAATAAAGAAAATGACATCTTGATAAATCTCAAAGCTACTGCATGAAGATTAAGAAAATGACACCTTGAAAACTCCCAACCACCTTATTTTTTAGCCTTAGATGGCTGGACTAACTATGAATATAAACCATTCTTTCAGGATCCCTTTTACAAATTCATTTCTCACTATTCTTTAGTGAATTAAATCCTCACCATCCTTTATCTATGAAGGTAGCACTTTAACGATTGGTCTTATTGATCAAAACTCCAGAGTCTCAGATAAACTTTTATTACATCTTCTAATATTTTAGTTGCATTACTTCATGCTTCAATCAGTATTCTGCTCAACAAATAAAGTCTCTCATGAATTTTCAGAAAACATCAACTTTTCTAAGCTTAAGACACATTTCCCTATATTACCTTTCTTCTGATTCAATTTTTCTTCAAGACCTGCATAAGCACTATTTGTACCTGAGTACAAAGTACCTTGCTCATCAAATGTGACATCCTTTGATACAAGGAATTTCTTTGTAGATGGACTCCACAACATGTATCCCATTTGTTTATCATCATAACCAATGAACAAATACTTTTTAGCTTTTGGTTCTAACTTATGCCTTAATTGAGAAGGAACATAAGCATAGGCTAAGCAACCAAATACTTTGCAATGATCTAATGTAGGTCTCTTACCCCACCAAGTTGTATATGGTGTCATACCCTACAAAGCTTTACATGGCAGCCTATTAACCAAGTATGTGGTTGTATTTCCAGTCTCAGCCCACAAATGATTAGGACGATTCTTCTCTTTCATCATTGATCTTGCAAACTCAACAAGAGTTCTATTTCTCCTTTTTGCTACACCATTTGGTTGAGGAGAATACATGCAAGTAGCGTCTCTTTTTATGCTTGCATTCCACAAATAATCACTAAATTCATTTGAGAAATACTCTCCCCCTCCATTTGATCTTAACCTCTTCAATTTTTGTCCTGTAACCCTTTTTGCATATACGTGACAGTGTCTAAATGTGCTAAACACTTCTTATTTGTCTTTGATCACATAAATAGTGATCCTCCTGGTAGCACCATCAACATAAATCACATAATATTTGGAACCATTTATACTAAAGTCTTTTGAGGGACCCCATACATCTGTATGCACCAATTGAAGTTTCTCTGAATACATGAAACCTTGCTTATTGTATGATTCTTGTGAGCCTTACCTAATTGACATGCTTCATATCTGAATGTCATGTGTTGACCTGCAACATTAGGTAATCCAAACACTAAACCACTATTAATCATCTCTTTAACACCTCTTTCATTGAAGTTTCCAAACCTCTTGTGCCAGAGATCCAACTCACATATCTTTTGCTCTCCATATGTGAACAAGGCATGTCCAACATTACCTTGTACCTTCAATGTGAAAAGCCTTCCTTCTTTCTTCCCTGTAACAATTTGCTTATACCCTTGACTACGGTCTTCAACATAAGCTCCATCATTAGTGAACCTCACTTCATATTCCTTTTCTACAATTTGTCCTACACTGATCAAATTCTTTGGAATTGTAGGAAAATACAGAACCTTTCAAAAGAGTACTTCCATCTTTAGCCTTCACTAATCCAATAGACTTTACGTTATGTTTTGTATTGTCACCTATTTGGACTATATGATTCATTACCTTATTTTCCAAATCAGTCATCAAAGCAATGTTCCCACTCAGGTGATTACTACACCATGAGTCAATGTAGAATACCTTTTGGTCTTCTTTTGGAACTTCACATGTTGCATTCATAATTAGATTCAAGTCTTCTTTCTGATCTGATGCATAGTTGTAGTAGATGTTGTTCTACGATTGGTTTTGGAAGCTTCTTCCACCATTCCTTCCAAAGAAACTTCTACCACCTCTACCTCTAAAACTTCCTCTCTGGTTTGTTCCACCTCTGCCTCTTTGATTGAAGTCCTGATTAAAATTACTAGTGCCTTGATTATTATGACAACATTCATGAGCTAGATGATTGGTCTTACCACATATCCAACATTGTTGTTTCTGCCTCTTCCTCTACTTCTGGCACTCCCTCTTCTTCTTAGAAAGTTTGCTTGACTTGGAGTGCCTTCATCTTCAATTGATTGTTGCTTTCCTTTGCTAGTCTTCTACTTATCCTTGGAATACATTGCTTGACTTGCACTCTTATCAATGTCCCCTTTGATATCATGCTCAAAAGTTAGCATATGACCTAGTAATTGATTCAAATCAGGATTAAAAAGATCCAATGGAAGTTCTGTTGATAATGTGAAGGGTTTCCACTTCTCCTCTCCTCCTAAACCTGTAAGAATTTGTCTTACCAATTTATCTTCTTCAATGTCTTCATCAACTGCACCTAAAGAATCAGCAATGTCTTTCATCTCTATCACATAATTAGATATTGATTGTGAAGCCTTCTTCTTGAATGTGTTAAACTCTACCCATAGTGTTGCCTTCCTTGACTTGGTTGTATTCTAGAAATGCTCCTCCAAAGCATTCCATATATTATTTGCATTTTGAAGTCCGCTGATGTGAGGAAGCAAGTAATCATTCACTGCCGTATAGATAATGCTCCTTGCTTGAGCATCCTTCTTCATCCGAACCTTCAAATCTGCAAGCTCCTCCCTAGTAAGAACACTAGGATCTTTGAATTCTGGTTTTTCTTCTTCTCCTATGATATATCCCATCATATATTTGCTGATCATAAGATGAGATTCCATCCTCATTGACCAAGGTGGATAGTTTTCCCTATCCAATTTCTCAATTTGAAGACTATCTCCCATTCTTCTTCACTTGTAATATCAAATCGTCAATCTTATGAGTAATGAATGTACCTCTACTTAGAGATTTACTCCTTTGAATCCTTTTAGTTTCTTTCATGTGTCTTCCTTTATCCTTTCCTTCAAACTTTGTCCTTTTGAATCTTCAGATGTTGAATTTTGTATGTTTGCAACATACAAGGTCCTTCTTTCCTTGAATTTTGATAAAACCTGCTCTAATACCACTGATGGAGATGTTTAATCTCGAAAAGAAAAGCCATACTTGAGTTTAGAACACCGTCATATCAAGCATAGCTCAAAATCTTCACCAATTTTGGAATTCTTTACCAAATTATGAACACAACATTTCTGTGAGTTATGGCTTTACTCAGGAAAGTCTTCTTCACAAAATACACTCATTGATTGATGAAATGATTCAACTTTTCTATGAAACTCTGATAGAACACTCGTCTAATGTTTTCACAGCTAACCAAGTGAAAGTTCTTAAAAAGAACTTATAAAACCTCAGATTTACTTCAATACATAAACCTATGTCTGAAACAAGCTTTCTCTATAGGTGACTTTTACATATGCAACTTTAAACACTTGGTTCTCTCAATCTACAACCCGTTTAATCAAATGCTTTTAGAAATAGATAGCTTTCCTTCCAACTTAGATTTTGAGTCTCATATGTGTAAAACATTACACTCTACACTGAGATCTAATCAAATCTTTGATCATCAAGATTGCACCTGTTTCAAAAGTCACTTAATACATTTACACATATGAATGTTCCTACTCACAATTCTCTCAGCCTGATTACAATTGGACTCTCAAAACTTGAACATAGGTGTGTCAACTATGGACTTAAACACATACAAAATGATTTCTGAATTGGCTAAGCACAGAAGAAGAATTTGGAGAAAGATCGATGTGCAAGTCTCAGAAAACTTCTTCTATTCTCTTGAACTTACATCTGATGGATAATTCACACTATTTCATCATCTACTCATCTTCTATTCATCTATCTTTCTTCTCTCATATATGAAATATCTATATACAAGTATATATAGATGTTCATATCAAGATTTGTCAGTTATACAAAGTATCTATGAACTATTTACAAAGTTAGCATACACAAGGGCAAGGACTGAATAGGGTGAACTAATAAAGGCCATGAATAGTATATGGTACTAGGATCCAAACATGAGGAACACATGTGCTCTATGGCATGCACTCATGCAATCTTGTGAAGACAATGCTTATGAGCACTTTATGATGGAGATGAACCCAAAAAGCAACTTCATAGAAAAAGTGTTTATAAACACTATCCACAATGAGAACCACTATTAACTCTGCATAAATGTGCTTCAAAATGGCAAAATATCACACCCAATCCACAAAGAGGGTGGGAGGGATAGGGAAATGGGGTAAAGCATGAGAAAATAGTGGATGAAAGAAAGGACAAGAGGGTGGGAAAATGGGAAAAATGAGGCCCCTAAGAGTAAAATGATGGCAAAAAGGATTCTTGAGTGGAGAGCAACACCACCAAACTCAAGCACCACCACCACCACAATGACCACCAAACACACCACCAAGGCCTCCACCTAGTGCTCTAATAGCATGTAGAGAGTACACATGTGGAAGAAAAATGAAAAAAAGAGTGTACTCACAAAAGAAAGAGTGTGAGATACTCAAAGTGAGTAGACCAAGAAATAGGTAAACTCACATAGATTAGAAATGAGCTTGCCAAGAGCATGGAGGAGGTCCTAAAGCTTCTAAACAAGTACAAATAGTGGAACCTTATATAGATTTGGGAGGGGCTCTCCAAAGTACATCACATGTGGGATAATTCTCCCTGAAGGAGAATGAATACAATGGTTGAAGCAAATGGAAAGGTACCCAAATACAAAAGAGATACAATATAAAATGGAATTAAAGTGGAAATGGAGTGCCTCCTAGATAAAAAAATGGAGATGCACTCATTTGTATCTAGATGCTACCAATGGTGGTCATTAGAAATGTGGGAGCAAAGGTTGCATCAAAGTCAATGTACTTCTCTTGAGCATAAACTTTGGCGACTAGACTAGCCTTATACCTATCAATTGTTCCATCAAGCGTATGTTTTAGCTCGTATACCCATTTAGTGCCAATGGCCTTTTTCCTGGGGATAAATGACATAAAGACACACTCATGTGGAGTTGGAGGAGCATGAAAATACATGAAATTGCTTGGGAAACTAATCCCTTTTTTATTTCCTCCACTCTCTTCCTCTCACCCATCTTTGTTTAGATTATCATGAAACCTTGAGCCATACACATGGCATTTGTGAGAAATATGTTAAAAATGATGATTCTCTATTTTCTCACATGCAGGGCTCTTCTATATTTGTTGCATGCTAACTTAGGTGTTCCATGCACTTCATGTTTGGATCAAACATTGTGTGCTTCTTTAACCTTCTATATGTGTTTACATGCCACTATTCAATGCTCATTTTTAGTTGTGTATAGGGTTTGAAGACCTCTTATATGGGCTATGCTTTGAGAAGTTTCCCTTGAGGGTGTAGTTTTTTGAGTGCCCTAGCAGGATTGTGTCCAAACTACCCCTTGAGAGATATCAAGTGCTATCACCAAGAGCATAAATTTTGGGGTGTGAAAAAGTAAACCTATTCATTGAGTTGTGGGAATGTGTTTATATGGGCGCACATTTGTTTCGGAAAGCCTATGGAGAGGCTTGTTGATCTTATGCATTTCATTTCTCTTCCTCTACTCTTTTGAGTGATGGAATTTCGGGTCATATACAACCATTTGGGTTAAGGATAGGCCTAGCATTTGGGGGTTTGGTTTCATGTTTGTGAGCTTTAGGTAAGGTTCATTCATCCATTTCATTGACCTAAGGAATCATAATTATTTTCTCACATAATTGGCTCTCTAAGGAGTTCATGATAAAAGCCGAAAAGGAATTAAGTTGTAATCATTTAGGAGAAATTGAAACACCATGCATTAGGGCGTCTTAGGTACACATTAGACATCTATCATAACTTCTCTCCTTTAGCACTTCTTTATGTTTAGCATTGATTAATGAGGTTTTTATCATTAGAAGCTTTCTGCAAGCTTCCTTGAGAGCTTGAAGCCAGCCCTTGGCCTCCTAAAACCATCCACTCATGGAGTGGACATATCCTCCCAAGCTCTTAAGAATTCATTCATAGAGAGACCTTAGAATATTAAGAAACTTATTATCAAAAGATTTACATCTTTGGGAGCATTGCAGAGCATATATGATGCTTTATCTTGGGAGTTTTTTCATAAACTAAGTGGCTTCTCTTAGCTTTTACTTTTCATGTGCAGATTTGTTGATGAGCTAGGACATGCTTCATGATTAGGGTGTGGACTATTCTTGCTTACTTCGTGTATCCCTGCCTTATTTGTAAGAGGCATATTAGACTCTGCTTGGATTCATCTTTGGGGGGGAGGGGATTTTGCACACACATTTCATAAGATGGGGGCTTTGGTATTTATGACTATGGGAGTAGTTTAGGCTCATCATTTGGGGGAAGTCGGCTATCATGCTTATTTGGCCTTTTCACTTCATTAGGAGAGAGATATGTTCATGTGATTCAAGGATTTCCTTGGTAATCAAACAAGGTGCATTCTCACTTCAGACTCATGTTTCCCTTTTGTTGTCTTATGTCATGCATCAAGGAGTCACCCATTCATGTACATGCTACAAATTCTTGCATCTTTTCAGTCCAAACAAGTGTTACATGCTTATTTTCAGGTTTTGAAGATCCAATCAGAGGGTGATCCATTCCCTTCCATATTGGAAATATCATAGATTTTTTTTCCTCTCTATTTTGAAGTTTTTTTAATGTATGAAACTCTCATTTGTGGGTTTTGTGATATCCCACTTGTAGGATTGTATCAGGACTCATAAAAGAAACATTCCAAACATTCAAGTACTATTTTTCATAGCTAAACTGATCATATGAGGCAATCCCAATGCGTTAGTTGCCATCCACTTATTACTTGCATTTTTTGGCACTCCAATGATGTTCTTTCAACCTCCTTCTTTCTCTTTAGCTTTGTCAAGGATGAAAAAACCTAGGAGGGGGAGAGTGATGTGGGGTCTACACAAAGAAAAATCATGGATGGCTATGGTGGGTAAAGAAAAATCATGGATGGTTGTGGTGGGTAAAGCTTTGAAGATTTTGGGGCCTATGGAAACTACCCCTTCTCCCTCTTTGTATATTTCTACATAAAATCCAGCTCTTAGCATTTAGATACTTCTTTTTTTTTTAAGCATTTTCGTTGAGTTTAGAAAGTAATTAGTCTCTTTTCTACATGCATGTATCCTAACTTTTATATCTTGAGGATTCCCTTTTTTATTTATTTCCATATATCCTAGAATTGTCTTTGATTTAGCCCATGCGGTCTTCACTGTATTTTGACCACATGTCTTTTGTACTTCCCTCTCTTTCCTCTTATGTGTAAGGAGAGGCATCTTATGTTTTTGGGGTCCCTTGACCTCTATTGGGAGTATATTGAAGTGCCATTTGTTGTTTACCTATGTCGAAGTGTGCTTGGTGGCAGTCTTCTTGTGTGTAGATTTATCTTGGGTGTTGATGGGTGCAGGGGGTGCTCACGTTTGCTCAAAGCTATGCGTGTCTTGGAGACATTTGTTACATGAGCATGTGTGTGTGTGTGTCATTCCTTTCATGTTTGCTAGCCAACTTAGAGGAATAGATTGCTTCCATGTGAGGTTATTAGGGTTGAACACTCCCCGACAATGGTGCCAAATTCTTTGGTTAGGGGAGTATTTGACCCTAATAACCTTGTATGGAAGTCATAGGTTTCTCCGAGTTGGGCTAGTAAGGATGCAAGGAATGAGATACACACACTCATGTAACAAATGTCTACAAGACACACGTACCTTTGAGCTTATATGAGCACTCCTATACTCATGCACACCCAAGCTAAATCTACACCCAAGAAGACCACCACCAACCACACTTGTACATAGGGGGAAAACAAATGGCACTTCAATCTATTTCCAATAGAGGACAAGGGACCCCAAATACATACGATGCATCTCCTTATATTGAAGATGATAGAAAGGGAATACAAAAAGACCACATGGGCTAAATTAAAGGAAATCCTAAGAGATATGGAAATAAATAAAAAAGGAATCCTCAAGATAAAAAAGTGGGGATACGTGCATATAGGAGTGAGACTAGTATCTTTCTAAAATAAAAAGGAATGTTTTTTCTAAAAAAGAAGTGCTTAAATGCTAAGATTTGGGTTTTATGTAGGAATATACAAAGAGGGCTAAGGGGTAGTTTCCATGGGAAAACTCACATATAGAGGGATTTTTGGAGCCACCACCAAGACCCCAACATCCTCAAAGGTTTCTCCACCATATTCATCAATGATTTTGCATTGTGTGGCCCCATCAACATCCTTTCCTTTCCATACCTCCTTTCAACTCATATTGGTAACTCAACCAATCCTCTAAAGTCATTATCATCCCCAGTTTTTCATATCCTGTAATAGTGCCTTTTAGTTGCCAATCTAGTCCCCGCCAAACGAAATCTCCTATTTGCTTCCATGGGGGTCGTTGTTCCTTGGTTAGTTTGTTCCGTAAGTTACTAAACTTCTAGGTAGAATCTTCCACCACTGTAATTTTCTTAAGTTCCTTTTAAATATCTTTGAGGTTTTTTCATTCCTAAAACATGCTGAGAACTTGTCCTTTAGAGCTTTACAACTTGCAAAACTATTGATAACATATTGCATGAACTAGGCCATAGATTTATCTTCCAAAGTTTCTGCAAAGTGTGCCTTCTTCATGGCATCTCCCACATTATCATATCTTTAATCTACAAATTTAATCTTTTTATTAAGCTTTACAAAATACTAAATAGGTTGTAGCCCCACTTGTGTTTGGGTCACCATGACTAGGCCACTTGAGAGCCCCCTTGATCTGTTTGCTATGGTCTTGGCTCCTCTACACTACCGCTAGTCAAGAAGCCTTGTTGTCGTGGTGCTTTTGCACGTCCACCTCGAGCACCATGTTCTTCTACAAATCCTTCGTGTGTGGCTTCTTAATTGGCCTCCAATGCTTCTTACACCCTATGTTGTTGTCAACATGTATTATAGATGAACTTAAACGATAATATTTGATGTCTCGACATTCATCTTCCTGTAATGCACTAGGTAAAAGCTAGTGGGATCGCCAAGGTTTTACATGCCATAAACTCCTATGAAAAATCTACAGAAACAAAGACTAAATATTGAGAGGAACTGAACTATCATAAAGCAGTAAGTTAGTGCTAAGCAGTAGTAGAGTTGTTCTATAGGAAAAAGTTGATATTGATCCAATACTCAAAAGGCTACACAACGTAAGTTCAAGAACACAGATATATAATGGGAAGATAACTCGTGTAGTGTTATCACATACGAATATGTTGTTTTATATAGTTCTAAACAAGAAGATTACGGTTCACAAAACTATGGTGCAATGAGAAACAAAAATGATTCATGTTCAATATCACTACACCACAAACTCGGAATGCGCATTAGAGAAACAGGATTATAGTATTAGCAAAATAAAGATATAAATTGTGCATAGATAGAAAAAACATCTACAAAGGAAACACAAAAAAAAAAAATCTTTATCTTAGGCTACACAAAGAGTATTTAGAATCATGATCTCCCACATGCCTCCTTGCATTACAACTTAGGAATTCATGCTCGTTCTTCTTGGTAAATCCAACCTGTCATAGAGTGGAAAAAAAGAAATATATATCAGCCCTCCAAAAGACAATTGAAACTTTATGATTGTTTATCAAAAAACTAAAAATCAATGAATCCATTAACTTTATCTGAAATTGACGACTACCTTTCCCAATTAGGTTAACAATGGTATATGCAAGATAGAGTTTAGGAATCAAACAACCATTGCAACTTTCATTTTGGAGTCGCATTGCATATGGAGACTTAGGTTGGAACCCATACATCAACATGAATGGACTAAATTCAGTTGATGAGTTCTTGGCACTATTATATGCAAATTAAACTAAGGGAAGATAATCTTCCCAGTCATTTTGTTTTGAAGTAATGTAAGCTCTCAATATGTCTTCCAAAATTTGATTGACTTTTTTAGTATATCCATCATCTAGGGATGTTCAACTATACTCAAGCTCAGTTTAGTTTCAATTCTATTAAAGACTTATTGCCAAAAATGACTTGTAAATCTAGTTTGTCCAATAGTGACTATGTCAACTAGAAAACTATAGAGTCTATAAAGTTGATTTACAAATATTTTTTCCTATTCTAGAGTCTTATGAGTAGTATTAACCGGTATAAACTAATTTTGGTGTAAAGAATTCACATTTGGACTCTTTACTGTAAATTTTACTATCTCTCACTAGCTCAAACAATTTCTTCAAGTGTTCCAAATGACTTTTGTAATCTTTACTCAAGATTAGAATGTCCTCGAGGAAATCTACGAAAAATTTCCTCAATCCTAGATTTAACACTTGACTCATTAAATGCATAAATGTTGAAGGTGCATTTGTTAACCCAAACATTGCTAAAAATTCATAGTGACCATACTTTGTTCTGAAGGCTATCTTGGGGACATCTTCCTCTTTAATACTTATTTGATGATATTCCTAATGCAAAGTAGTTTTCTAAAAGATTTTAGCTTCCTTTAAGTTCTCAAAGAGATCTTCCACAAGTGGCATAGGGAACTTAGTCTTTATCATAAGATAGTTTAGGGGTCTACTATGCATAGTCTCATTGATCCATCTTTCTTTAGTACAAGAGGAATAGATGCACCAAGGCAATTAGCTTGATTATATAAAACCTTTTTCCAGATAACCCTTGATCTACTTTTTGACTTCCATTATTTGTACGTATGGGATTTGATATGGGTTTTTAAATTTTATCTTGGTTCCCAAAAATAGATATATATACTATGATCAATGTTTTCATGAGGGGATGGAAATCTGTTAGGTAGTTCCATAGGGAAAACATATTGAAAATATTTTAGAAGCTATTTAAACTTCAAAATACTTCACTATGAATATGTGAAGAGACATACAAAGATTCTTTATTATCATTAGCATTTACATCAGTGCCAAGGACCAAAAAATATTGGTTCCTAGCTTCATTATTTACAAGTTTCTATATTTTAAAATTGGAAATCAAGGGGATGATTGGAATATTATTCTTGCCCTTGATTTTATACATGATCCCATCACGTAGGAATTCCAAAGTATTAATGTAATAAATTATGTACAATGAAGGTCCTTAACTCTAGAGCCACTCCCTCCCTAGTACCCTTTCCATGTTCATAATTTGGAAATCAAACGTATGGGCCTTGAAGTCTTGGATTTCAAATGAGAGATCATGGCTCCTTTGATGCGAGTGTCTTTCGCGTGCATCATGGACACTACATATATATGTGGTGAACGGCTCTAAGGAAGATCTAACTTTTTCACAAGACCATAACTGATGAAATTATGCATTGTAGGATCATCCACCATAATTCTTATGGTGTGACACTTGAACAAACCATTGAGCTTGACCAAATCATGTGGCCCGAACCCCTGTGGTTTCCACATATTTTTGGAAAGCTAACATTATTGGGTATTGTCATAGTGTATTACTTGAACTTGCCTAACACTTAAGGCATCTACCATTGCATTGAACTTTTCTCTTCTATATCTGAGTTCATGATTAAACTCTTGAAATTGTTTGGCCCATTTGACTTTTCTACCTCTTGATTTTGGTTGTTTTGCAAACCACTTAATGCTCTCTTGATCAAAGATAATTTTTACATTTGATCCATACAATTAATGGTGTAGTTTCTTAAGAGAATTTACTATAGCAAAAATTTCTTGCTCATAGGTAGAATATATCTACTGAGTAGAACTTAGCTTCCTACTTTCGAATGCTATTGGTCAACCATCTTAGCTTAGTATTCCTCCCACTACAAATGAACTTGCATCTATTTCTTATTGGAAAGGTTTATTTGGATCCACTATTTGTAGAACTAGGGCCAAAGCTAAAGCAAGTTCCAAGTCTTGGAAACTCTTTGTTTGTTCTTCTTTCCTATCTAATTTCTTATGCTTCCCCTTGAGTTAATGAGTCAAGGGTTATGTTATGTGGGCATAAACTAACACAAACTTCCTATAATATCTAGCCAGTTTGAGAAAAATTGGTAGTTCTTGAATAGGGGTGGGCTCGAGCCATTCAAGAATCGTTTGGATCGTTTAAGAGTCAAGTTTGATTCCCTATCTAGATATAATATGATCTAGATACTTTAATTTTGGTTTAAATAATTCACATTTGGACTCTGTACTGTAAATTTTACTACCTCTCACTAGCTCAAAGAATTTCTTCAAGTGTTCCAAATGACTTTTGTAATCTTTACTCAAGATTAGAATGTCCTCGAGGAAATCTATGACAAATTACCCCAATCCTAGATTTAACACTTGACGCATTAAATGCATAAATGTTACAGGTGCATTTGTTAACCCAAACATCGCTAAAAATTCATAGTGACCATACTTTGTTCTGAAGGCTATCTTGGGAACATCTTCCTCTTATTACTTATTTGATGATATTCCTAATGCAAAGCAGTTTTCTAAAAGATTTTAGCTTCCTTTGAGTTGTCAAAGAGATCTTCCACAAGTGGCATAGGGAACTTAGTCTTTATCATAAGATAGTTTAGGGGTCTACTATGCATAGTCTCATTGATCCATCTTTCTTTAGTACAAGAAGAATGGATGCAACCCAAGGCAATTAGTTTGATTGTATAGAACCTTTGTCCAAATAACCCTTGATCTCCTTTTTGACTTCCATTATCTGTACATATGGGATTTGATATGTGTTTTTAGATTTTTTCTTGGTTCCCAAAAATAGATATATACTATGATCAATGTTTTCATGAGGGAATGGAGATCTGTTAGATAGTTCAATAGGGAAAACATCTTGAAAATCTTTTAGAAGTTGTTTAAACTTAAAAATACTTTACGATGAATATATGAAGAGACATACAAAGATTCTTTATTATCATTAGCGTTTACATCAATGTCAAGGACCAAAAAATCTTGGTTCCTAGCTTCATTATTTACAAGTTTCTATATTTCAAAATTGGAAATCAAGGGGATGCCTGGAATATTATTCTTGCCCCTGATTTTGTGCATGATCTCATCACATAGGAATTCCAAAGTACTAATGTAATAAAATATATACAATGAAGGTCCTAGACTCTAGAGCCACTCCTTGCCTAGTACCCTTTCCATGTTCATAATTTGGAAATCAAACTTATCCTTGAAGTTTTGGATTTGAAATGAGAGATCATGGCTTCTTTGATGCGAGTGTCTTTCCCTTGCATCATGGACACTACATATATATGTGGTGAAGGGCTCTTTTTTGTAAGATCATATCTTATGAAATTATGCATTGTCAAATCATCCACCATAATTCTTATGGTGTTACCCTTGAATAAGCCATTGAGCTTGACCAAATAATGTGGCCCAAATGATTGTGGTTGCCACATATTTTGGAAACCTAACATTGATGGGTATACTCATAGTGTATTACTTGAACTTGCCTAACACATAAGGAATCGACCAATGCATTGAACTTTTCTCTTTATTATCTAAGTTCATGATCAAACTCTTGAAATTGTTTGGCCCATTTGACTTTTCTACCTCTTGATTTTGGTTGTTTTGCAAACCACTTAATGCTCTCTTGATCAAAGAAAATTTTTACATTTGATCCATACAATTAATGGTGCCATTTCTTAAGAGAATTTACTATAGCAAAAGTTTCTTGCTCATAGGTAGAATATATCTATTGAGTAGAACTTAGCTTCCTACTTTCGAATGCTATTGTTCAACCATCTTAGCTTAGTATTTCTCCCACTTACAAATGAACTTGTATCTATTTCTTATTGGAAAGGTTTATTTGGATCCACTATTTGTAGAACTAGGGCCAAAGCTAAAGCAACTTCCAAATCTTGGAAATTCTTTGCTTGTTCTTATTTCCAATCTAATTTCTTATGCTTCCCCTTCAGTTGATGAGTCAAGGGTTATGTTATGTGGGCATAAACTGGCACAAACTTCCTATAGTATCTAGCCAATTTGAGAAAATTTGGTAGTTCTTGAATAGCCTTGGACTCAACCCATTCAAGAATCATCTGGATCTTTTAAGGGTCAAGTTTGATTCCCTATCTGGATATAATATGATCTAGATACTTTAATTTTGGTGTAAATAATTCACATTTGGACTCTTTACTGTAAATTTTACTACCTCTCACCTGCTCAAAGAATTTCTTCAAGTGTTCCAAATGAATTTTGTAATCTTTACTCAAGATTAGAACGTCCTCGAAGAAATCTATGACAAATTTCCCCAATTCTAGATTTAACACTTGACTCATTAAATGCATAAATGTTGCAGGTGCATTTGTTAACCCAAAAAACATTGCTGAAATTCATAGTGACCATACTTTGTTTTGAAGGCTATCTTGGGGACATCTTCCTCTTTAATACTTATTTGATGATATTCCTAATGCAAAGCAGTTTCCTAAAAGATTTTAGCTTCCTTTAAGTTGTCAAAGAGATCTTCCACAAGTGGCTTAAGGTACTTGGTCTTTATCATAAGATAGTTTAGGGCTCTACTATGCATAGTCTCATTGATCCATCTTTCTTTAGTACAAGAAGAATGGATGTAGCCCAAGACAATTAGCTTGATTGTATAAAACCTTTGTCTAGATAACCCTTGATCTGCTTTTTGACTTCCATTATCTATACATATGGAATTTGATATGGGTTTTTAGATTTTGACTTGGTTCCCAAAAATAGATATATACCATGATCAATGTTTTCATGAGGGGATGGAAATCTGTTAGGTAGTTCTATAGGGAAAGCATCTTGAAAATTTTTTAGAAGTTGTTTAAACTTAAAAATACCTCACAATGAATATGTGAAGAGACATACAAAGATTCTTTATTATCATTAGCGTTTACATCAGTGCCAAGGACCAAAAAATCTTGGTTCCTAGCTTCATTATTTACAAGTTTCTATATTTCAAAATTGGAAATCAAGGGGATGCTTGGAATATTATTCTTTCCCTTGATTTTGTACATGATCCTATCACATAGGAATTCCAAAGTACTAATGTAATAAATTCTGTACAATGAAGGTCTTAGACTCTAGAACCCTTTCCATGAAGGTCTTAGACTCTAGAACCCTTTCCATGTTCATAATTTGGAAATCAAACTTATCCTTGACGTCTTGGATTTCAAATGAGAGATCATGGCTTCTTTGATGTGAGTGTCTTTCCCTTGCATGATGGACACTACATATATATGTGGTGAAGGGCTCTAAGGAAGGTCTAACTTTTTCACAAGATCATAACCAACGAAATTATGCATTGTAAAATCATCCACCATAATTATTATGTTATGACCCTTGAATAAACTATTGAGCTTGACCAAATCATGTGGTCCAAACCCCTGTGGTTGCCATATATTTTTGGAAACTTGACATTGATGGGTAATGTCATAGTGTATTACTTGAACTTACCTAACACTTGAATTTTCATTCAAGTTTAAGGTTTGTATGAGATGAATTTGTTTTTTCTCCTTTCCTTTGTCAATCAAAGAGGCGTTTGTATATCTTCCAACTAAAAAGGCCCTAGTGCAATGTCCAACTTTCAGGCACTTGAAGTGCAAGTTCTCTTTTTGTGCTTCTTCAAAATCTTCTAGAAAAGGAACATTTATAAAAACATGTGGATTTTTATTTGCATGTTATAAGGATTTTAATCATGTCCCTCTTCTATTTTACTAAATTCTACTCGGGATTGCCATGAATCCATGAAGCCTATAAAAATCATTTACATTTTTCAACTTCAAAATAATTTCTCGATACTCTAAATGTAAATAGATTATTGGCACCCCTTCTATTGGACCTTGTCCTAGGCTTCCTTATTTTGTTCCTCCTTATTCTTAGGGAGGAACTCTTCCTTAAAGAGACTAGCGAATTGATTCCAAATTGAGGGTTTCTCTTGAGTCTCAAAGAAACTAATCCATCACATGTAGGATTTTGGGCCTAAGGATAGACTAGGTTCTACTATTCTCACATGTTTGGGTATATTCTTGAGTTGGTGGATGTCTTGCCATTTTTCCAAGGATGTAAGGATGGTGTCCTTATTCCTATCCTTATCTTCTCCTGAGAACTAAGGAGGTCAAATAAATTTCCCTATGGAAAGATCTAAGGGATGACTTACACCTATGTCTCTTCTTGATTGGTTTGCAAATAGAGGAGTAGTAGGATTCATTGAACTTAGATGATTAATAGTACTAGTCAAGGGGAATAAATCTGCCTAGAAAATGGGAAACCCCTTTTCCACATAGTCAGACATCAACGTGGTCACTATCATATCAATATGACTACCAAGAAAAGTCCCACGTACATCTTGGGGCCCCTGGTGTAAACCCAAATACCCCTTTGTTGATATTGAACTCCATCAAAAGAGTGACAAAGATCCCCAGCCTCCAATTGGGCATTCGACAAGTGCCTAAGGCCCATCTCTAACACCAAAAATCTATCTTCTAAAACTTTTCTCTCATTAGTAGTTTTTTATGTTTCCCCTTCAATCATGGTTCCCTCAATGTGAGTACATATATCCTTTAATCCTACATCCAATGCATCTTTTGCATGCACATGAATTGAAATGGAAACAATTCTCTGTGATGCATGTGTAACTACTTGTGGACTAGGCATGAAAGAGAAATGGATGATGTAGGCATAGAAAAAAAAAACATAAATGCACTATTACCACTATGGCTTGAAGTTCCGTCCATTGTTTACAAGCTCACACTTGACTTTGGAATTCATAATGTTAAAGTGGTGTGTGCAACAAAATCACAAGGGGATGCAAAATATTCACAAAAAGTACATCCCAAGTTTGATTAATATGATGTAGACTTGATTCTAGCATAGGTTACTAGAATGATGAAGTAACTAGCACAAAAGCCTTCCTTCACTTGGAGGTAGATCTTTGAAGCTTATACAAGTAATTGCATCCACCGCTAGAAGTAGAAGAACTTCCTTTACACTCCATTGAAGCCACAAAAGTTTTCCTTTGAATGGTTGAAGAGGTTGAAAAAGAAGAAATTCTTTTTTTAAGATGCTTGGCAAAAAGGCCAAAATTAAATCTTAAGTGAATCAAGAGAAGGGAGCTGTGGCAAGAGTAGAGGATATGTGATGGCCCAAAGCTTCTATGGTTTATTGGAGAGGCTAGAGGACCTTTCAATCCTTCCCTTTTTGTAAGAAAATGAATAGAAAAGACTATGTCTTCTCTTGGGATTAGATATATGTAGAGAACAAACTCATCCGAGTGGCTCACAAAGACTCAGAATGAGTTGCATGCACACATTTGCAGAGGGGAGGAAAAATGGAGCTTGTATTATCCCACATGTAGGTTGTAGAGCATTCTTAAGCACCTACATAATGAAAATTTTATCTTCCTCTTCTCCATCACAAGGAGGAAAGAACAAGTTTTGGCTCCTTCATGGGCATCCACTAGCTAGTTTGGTCCTCCTCACAAGTGGATGGGCACTATATGTGTGAAATTAGCCACATGGGTATTTTTTCCTAGGGGACTCTTTGGGCGGGGGGTGCCCACCCTCTGAGGGGTCCTCATCCTCTTTTCTCTGCATGAAAAAGGGTGACAACATATGTCTATTAGTTGAAACTTTCCTCAAGAGCAGCATTGAGACCTCCAAGGCTTGGATACTAATGTACAAGTAGAGCTTCCATAAAATATGGTGAATGAATGAGTGCTCACTTCCCACTCAAGCCTCACATATATAGCATCCCTCAAGGGATAGTTGAACTAGGAAAGTGGCTACATTTCCTCCATGTGTCTTAGTTCTCTAGGATCGACTAGAATAGTTGTGAGTGATGTGTCCTAGTTCAGTTGTGTTAACTCAAGTTCACCTTCTGGAAGGCCTTGAACCCCTTGGGAAAAATCATCTTCCACATGGGATTTGAACCCAAGACCTCCCCCTTCCGCACTTGAGACTTAACCACTAAACCAAGTATCTTGCTTTGTTTACTCTAGAAAATGTTAGACTTAGCTTAAGCCAAAGTCTCTTTATAACAAGAATCCACCATGGTGCATCGCCATTGCACCAATACACTGGTATTAGAGTAGTTCATTGCAAAAGGTTTTTGTTGTTGTGCGAGTGAAGTGAGCACCCTTGATTCTCGAAACTTTGTGGCTTGTAGTGGCTTCCTCTAAGGCTTACGAGTAAGGTAACAACCAAATCATAGATCTTGGCATGCCTTGTTATCTAAGTCATCAAAGTCACCATTGGTGTCATTCACTGCACATGAGAAAGGAGTTCAACAATCAAGGAAGACAAAGTACTAGTACTTCCTAGGAGGTTACCCATTCCAATAGTGCTCCCCTCAAGGTGTGCTTAACTAGAAGGTTTTCCTACCACTAAGTCCTAGTTTCTTGATAATTGTAGGTCTGAAGATACTTAAGGTTGAAATTATTTTGGAGCCTTCAAAGTTTCTTCCTAGGCTCTCTACATCAATTTTTTGAGAGTTTCTTTAGGTGCAAAATCGGGGAAAATTATAAGTTGATTTTGTATTTTTTGAATAGTTTTGACTATGCAGGTGGAAAGAATGGTCTAAAGATCAATCTTGGGACTAGAGGTACTTGAATTTGTGTATCTTTGCTAGTGTACATGCAACTTTATCGTTGAATCTTCAGCTCTTGAGTCTTCTTACAAGTTTCTTGGAAGGCTTTCAATTATGGTGGGAGTAACCACCATAAGTCTATGTAGGTTTTTCAAGTTTAACAATGGACTCCATAGACACTTGTAGGTATTGTTGGCTAGTATTTGGGCTGTAAATTCAGCCTTTCAGCCATTTTGTTGCATATATTGAGCACATACACATTATATATGTTTTTGTGCATATTGGTTATGTATGCCCATGTGTTCATTGATATAGCAGTTATGTTTTTTACATAAAGCCTTTGACATTGGTAAAAAGGGCCGTGGTGAGGTTTTCTTAACTGGGAGACGTCGAGATGTTGGGGTCTCTTCAGTCATGTAGGTAGAATACTTACTTAGCCTCACCATAGATGTATGTTAGTTGTTCATAGATGCTCAATAAACATAATTGGATTCTTTTAGTTAAGTAGTTATATGCTTCTTTCCTAACAAAAAACACTAGGAAACAATCAAGATAAACTTGAGATATCTGAGTGGCACTAAGGACAAGTGCATATGCTTGGGTAGATGAGATGCATACGTTAATGGTTACACACTCTTGGAGATCTCATCTTCAAGAATGTATACTTGTTTCAGAGTGGAGATCTTCACCACTTTGAAACAAAGGCATGAGTGTATCAAACACATCTTGTGAACTAATTGTTGGTTGCATTCAAGTAAAGGATAAGCTCTACTTTCAACAAATACCACATCTCAATTTAGAGTAATTTTCTCCATCAATGGATGGTATAATCAATATCCCTTACTTCAACTACTTTATCCAAAAAATATTCATTTCTTTGCCTTGTCATCAAGTTTGTGACATTGTTGTGATGGAACAAGATTATGTGTCAAACAACCAAATATATGCATATGAATAACCATTTTCATCCACCCATTAGAAGCCTCATAAGGTGTAATAACTCTCAATGCTTTTGTGGGACAATGATTCAATATATAGTTTGCAAAATGACCACTTCCATCCAAAATTTATATGCAAGATGCTTTCTTTTAACCATGCATCATGCCATTTTAAGAAGTGTTATATTTTTTCACTCTGCAACACCATTTTTTGATGTGTATATGGCATTGTACATTGGTGCACGATACCTCTTTCACAAAGAAAAACATTAAATCCATGTGAAATGTATTCACCACCATGATCTATGCAAAGAATCAAAAGCTTATTGCCACAAAAAACTTTTGGTCATAGTTAAAAATATTTTAAAGCAAGAGAATAACCCATATCTGCTTTCATAATACACTCATATGGAATGTTGCATCATCAATTAAGGTAGCAAACTATACATGCTTGCCAAAAGATGGAGCCTTGACTGATCCACATACATCACTATGCACAAGTTGCAATTTTTGTCTAGCATGTGTAGCACTGTTGGCAGTAGCCAGAGGCACAAAAGACACGGAAGCATGTAAAGACAGAGCAGGGAGTCAGTTGAATCAATTTTTCAAAGATTATGTTTTATAAATATTCTTCAAAACCTCCAACAGTGATTTTCATCACTATTGTAACATATGTAACATAGAAAAACCCTTTTTGTAATCCATAGCTCCATTTTGTGCAAGCCGAGGACGAGCTTGAGGAGCTTAGGTAGAATGAGCATACCAATTTTGGTTATTTTTAGACACCGTTTACCCTCTCAAATGGTGCATAGGACCTATTTTTTTAACTATGCCGGTCACTAGATGTGAAACTCGTCAAAACTAGTCTAGAATCTATAAAAAGAGCTAGAGAGCTCATTTTTGAGGTTGGGTAGTGTGAGCTTAGAGCTACTTTGAGCTTGTATTTGAGATTTTGAGCAATAGAGTTGATTTCTCACCTTCCATTGTGTCTTGCTTGTCTCTTCGTTGTGTGTGTGTATGTGTGTGTGCATTTCTATGCTTCTCACCTTCACTCTCACTTCATCTCACATTCACGATTTTCATATCACTCCTATCTCTTCCGCGGATTGACATTAAGGAGGTGGAGCTTCTTAACGTGGTTCTCACCATTGTGCTAGAGCAACACCGAATTTGGTGCCGTTTCCGGGGATCGAGTCTAGGACGAATGTGTGATGGTAAGAGTATAGCAAGAAGTGGCATTGGAAGGTAAAAATTTCAGTTTTTGTTGTTGTTTTTACTTAGTTTTTAGTGTTTTTTACCTCCCCCACACTCCATCTTCATCACCACATCATCATCTTCATCTCCAAAAAAAATCAGAAAATTCACCATATCCACCCATTCTCCTCATTTCCCCTCATTTGTGCATGTGCCAGAGAGAGAGAGAGCTTTTGTGCCTGTGTGTACTTGTGTGTTTTTGAGTTTTCTTGCAGGTACAGAGCTCCAGTGCATCAAGAAAGCTTGGAAAAGGCAAAATTTCACTTTCTGTCAGAGATCTGCCGAGTGTGTCAGACCATCGCGATGGTTTGCCAACTTCGGTATTTTTGGTAAGCGAGTTCATAAGCGTGTAGGCGACCCTTGCGTGTGTAGGAATCCATACTTGCATTGCAAAAATTTGTATTTTTGTGGACCATCGCGATTGGCTCAGACCATTATGATTGTGTCACAACATCGCAATTGGCTCAAGCCATCGTGACGGCTCGGCCGGACCATCGCGACAGTCTCGCACCATCGCGACGGCTCACTTGAGCCATCGCGACGATTCACTTGGACCATCGCGACGATCCCATCGACCCCACACCATCACGATTGGCTCATGCCATCGCGTCGATGCTACCACGTGGCAAGCTAGACCATCACAACAGTTCGCTCCCTCGGACCATCGCGACGACACCCTCAGACCATCGCGACACCTTGAAAATTGAACCATCGTGATTGGCTCACGCCATGGCACTCGGACCATCACGATTGGCTCGCACCATCGCATCTGTGACCATCGCGACGGTTCACTTTGGACCATCGCAACGGCTCAGCTCGTTGACCGTTGACTGACGCCATCATGATTGTTCGCCGATCGAGCCATCGCGATCGTTCATTCTAGACCATCGCGACAGTTCACATTCACGCCATCGCGACTACTCGAATTTATGCCATCGCGACAGTTCGCACTTTCGGACCATCGCGGTTGTGCCACGCCATCGCGACGGTTCACCTGGACCATCGCGACGTCCCAGACCATCGCGATTATCTCATACCATCGCGGTTGTCCACCCCAAACAGATTTTTTGGAATTGATTTTTTGGTCAATTTTGGGGCTAATTTTGGGAACTATTTGGGTGATTAGATTCATAGGAGACCCCTTAGCTCATAATTGAAGAGAAACCTGTTTGTCAGTCTTTACCCCCCCAGGGCCTGAACGGTCATATCTTTTTCATCTGAAGCTCGTTTTTTGAGTTTTATAGCTCATTAGAAAGCTCTTTACGAGTACTACATGACATCAACTGTTTTTTTTTCAAAGAATACGTTGATTTTTAGATAAGCTAGTTTGAGGTTGACCTAGTGTGGGACTAGAAAGCCAGGGGGCAATCATTCAAATTTGGGCAAAAGGGAAAGGACTTTTAAAAGTGTATATATTCAGGTGCTTGATCACCCATTGTGAATTGGTCTAAACATTGAATTTTGGCAGGTCTAGCAAGGTCAAGCAAAGGCAATCAAGGCAAGGCAGTGAAGAACGCAGGGCTTGGGAAGCGCGACTTCTTGGGCATCAGAGCAACCAACAAAGCTGACTCGAGGTTGGAAGATTACTCAACCCCTCAGTCAATTCTTAGCTTAGGCTAAACGGTAGCTTTGTGGATTAACGACGATAGGAACACATCAAGTATAAGAGACTTAAATTTATCAAGTCTAAGACTAAAGATAAAGGTGTGTGATACAAAAACTTAAGGGAAAGAACATAAGTCTGACAGAACGAGAACTCAAAGTACCACAGAAAGTCGAATTCCTGACGCATACATCTAGACAAGAATCTAAAGGGGTTTAAAAAGAATCAAGAAAGTAAGAACAAAGAATCATTGACGATCTGAGCATGTACTGAGTGTGCAAGGAAGTAAATTCATGAACCTTGGATCGGGCAAACATATAGGTAAGTCTGACTGACGAAGCCTTAGATCATTAGAAGCAAGTGTAGGCACTACTGCACGATCATGGGCTCAACAATTGAATAGTAATTACCCCTACAAGAGCTCAGACACGAGTGAATCAGAAATGGCATTTAGCACAGAAAGACCAGAAGGTGGGTCAAATGTAGCATATTTAGAAAGACCCGAAGGACCCTATAGGACTCAATTAGAATTTCTCCGAACCAACCGATTAGGTGCTCGCATCTATGAGGACGGTTTGAGAAGACAAGTGGTGCAAATGCACAATCCTGATCAACCCATTGGATTGGAACATCCAGTGGTGAAATTTGAGAGAGACGCGTACATAGACAAGGAAGGAACGATGTACATCATAAGTACGCAGCCAAACAATACCAATGAGTTTGGCATAATTCAATTAGAAACGGAAGAGAAATCCCAAGGAAAAGAACCATTAGAAGAACCTAGGACACCTAGAGGGAAATCTGTACTGACACGAATACTAGTTCCAAATTGGACCCCTCAAGACAACAGAAGCATAGAGTTGTTTGTAAATAAAGAAACTGACGAAGCATTTTGGAGATACAGAACAGAACAACCTAGTGAGGTAGGCTCCATCATAATCTACGAGTTCAAGGACCCGGATACACCTGGAAAGGTTGTATACCTGGATGAAACTTCAGAAAGAGTATTTGTAGTACCAGACCACGCTAGAAACACATACACATGGAGAGGCGAGATGGTATTCCCTCCATCACGAACAAATGTAAGCGCGAGCCAACAAGGGGCAGGAACATCCTCAGCCCATGGTAATCAAAGAGAGAAAAACAAAGATAGACGTGAAGTAAGTTTCAATCATCACATAGGGAGAGATAGAACAACCACGGACACTAATAGAGTGGATAGACAAAGGGAACATGGAATACTAGGTGGTAGAGATGATTTTCCTCTATCTAGACCACGTGAACACGCAAGAATACTAAGACCCACTCAGTTAGTTAAGTCCATGAAAAATTATTTTGATGGGACAGGAGATCCCTACGACCATGTAGCGGAATTTAAACAAGTGTTACGAGTAGAGCAAGTAGAAGACATGTTCACGCAATATAATGCTTTTGGACTAATGTTAAAGAATACCACTTTAACTTGGTTTCAACCATTGCAGCAAAGGCAATTTAGGGATATTCATCACTTTTTAGAGTCAAATCATCACTGAATTCTCTAAAAGTGGGATCAGACATGATACGTCTTCATTGATTCATAGTTTCAAACAAACCCCTCAGGAAACAGTTAGACTCGAAGGACGTAGGTTTAGACAATATGTTGAAAGATGTCCAATGCAAGAGCTACCCTCACAAGCCAAACAAGTGTCATTGTTTTTAGATGGCTTGTTGAGCTCTAAACTATGCTCCTATGTATACTTGAAGGAACCCAGAACGCTAGAGCAGTGTGTAAGAATTTGCATAGACATTGAGGACAACTTAGAAGACAAGTTGGAACTCTCAAAAGTCTACAAGGACTCGGATTGTTCTTCTCTAGCATCCACAAAATTGTCTAACTCGATAGAGGACCTAGCAGAAAAAGTGGCCTAGAAACTAGGAGTTTCTAGTAAACAGATACCCAAGTTAACAACTAACGTACGTTGTTACACCTGTGGTGGAAATCATTTGGCAAATGTGTGCCCCAATGTGACACAACTGCAAGCCAACCCTAGTGGCCAATATTGTACTATTGAGAGAAGATACACGAATCATACGGCTCAGGACTACCCATACAACAAACACGTAGTGAGACAGAACTACCCGCAAGCATACCCGCAGCCAGGTAGGTATCAAGGCCAATACAATGCTCAACCTTATTACTATAGGCCTCCTCAAAATTATCCATATCAGGCTCAACAAAGACCTCAACCTGTCTTAGCTCAGCAGCCACCCCCACCAGCGAATGTCCTCTCAGTGAAATACGCTGCTGTAGAAGAAAACCTGAGTAGGGCTTTAGTGCCTTCTTCACCCCTGATCACAGAGAGTGATCCAAACTCTAACAGTTTTGACTCTACTCATGTAGATAGTCCACCCGCATACTACTCAGAGTCACTAGAACACGTAGAGATATATCAATATGATAGTCCACCAGTGGAACCTAGTTGGGAGCCCGATTATGCTAATGTGATGTACACAAACCCAAATCCACGGCCCCAATTGAGACAGCAAAGACCACAGGGCCCTAGAGGACCATGCTTTAGGTGCCAAGGAGATCATTTCATAAAGGATTGTCCACATCCTCCGATAGCAGGATAGTCGCAGTACTATAACATACAAGGTTTCTATGCCGATTGTGGTAAAGAGCACATCATAAAAGATTGCCCTAAGAACCCTGCTAATGCTTCAAATGTGACACTGATCAACGTGATAGGTATTGTAAACAATGCAAATGGATCCAAACCTACATACGTACCTATCCAAGCTATAACAAGAGACCAGGCGCTCTTATAGAACCAACAGCTTAATCAGGAGAAAATAGTCGGAACTAGTGAAGTTGGAGAATCTAGCAGTAAAAAGACAAAATCTTGGAAAGATTCCAGAGAAAGAATTAAGAGAAAATGGAGTAAAAAAATAACGGAATTGGAAGGAAGTCTCAATGAATCTAGAGCTAAAATCGTAGAGTTGACTTCACAGGAATTGAATCAAGAGAACCTAGCGCAAAAATCAGGATCAGTTTTAGCAGAACCCATACTAGAAAACCTAGACATGATGTTTCGTGCATATCAGGCTAGGATAAAAGGACCCCAAATAGCTGAAATGAGTAAAAACTACCCACGAGCAGATCTAGAAATTGAGAGGACTAAACTTTGCATGAAGATGGTAGAGCTAGCGCAAGCTATGTTTGAAGCCTCTAGATATCTAAATTGGAATAACATGGCAAAACCGGAATTACACTTTCAAGGATTAATGGAGAGGCTAGAATATTTGATTGATAGCAAGGAGAAAAAGAATCAGCATAGGAACCCTATTACCTCAGAGACACAAGAAAAGAATGCACCATCCCTGTCTCAAGTACCCAATACAGAAAGTCAAGACAACCTGTCTTCCATACATAGGTACTCACATGAATTTCTGAGAGAAATCCAAGAAGAGAAGTGGAGAAAAGAACAAGGAACTCATCCTCCTATTCAAGAAATAGATGAATTGCAGGAGCAATTCCCCCAAGATATCCCCTCTATTTACGATGATGTAGATGAAGAACAACTGAGTGAACACACATGATTTGAATCCAACTCTTTACAAGAATTACCCCAGTTCACAGGACCTTGGGAATCCAAGTCTATTAGCATGAGAGCACCCACGATAATAGTGAGGAATGAAGAATCAGTGATCCCTAGAAACACGGAAGTGGTCAAGAATGCTAAAGTTCAGTGTCATCTCACGCTTGAGGAATTGTTGAAGGTTAAACCAGAACTGTGGAAACATGTAGCAAATCAATTCCCTGAGCTTGCTACTACTCCCTCACAGATTGGAACACACAAAAAGGTACCAGAGATACCCATAGAAAAGATCGGAGATGTAAGCGAAGGAGAGGAAGGTAACACTTATCTTCCAATAACCCATCACGGCTACACCACAAAAGCCATCTTAGATTCAAGAGCCGAAATAGCCATTGCTACCACCGCTTTATGGAAACGTTGGGGTAAGCCAGCATTAAGACCCACCAGGATGAAGTTACAAATGGCTGATGGACACATAGAAAAACCATTAGGCTTACTAGAAGGCATATCTCTCACCACTTGTGGTGTGGAGTTTGAGCATACCTTTGCCATTTGTGACTTTGCAAAAAATCATGCTTATGAGATGATCTTAGGATGACCATTCATGCGTCAGTTGCAAATCGTACAAGATTGGGGAACTAATTCTTTGTACTTGCAACATTTAGGAGTGACTACTAAAGTCAATCTTAAAGACTATTCACATCAAGATGTACCCCCAATACAATGGAATACCATCCATAAGACACAGGTAGAGACTGAATCAGTACACTCCTTAGAGTTAGACCCCTCATGGTTGCACGAGGATACTCATTTATGGATGTGTAAGGTAGCAAAACAAGAGGAAGAACGGTTAGAAGCTAGGACTTTAGGTGCAGAACAACATCCACGAACCCTTCAAGACCCAGCTTACGCACCTATAGTGTTCCCAGACGAAGAATTCGAACCTCATGGTTGGGCAGAAATCCTAGCAACCATGGATGTAGCCATCAATGAAGAACAATGGACACCCCACTGTGATGAAGATGGCTATGACATCTCAGTCTTTACAATAGAGCCAATCATGTGTAGTTCAATTTTAGAAGAATGTGAACCGAGCACTGATGCATTTGAGGATGCAAGTGACTTCGATTTAGAGTCAATTATTATGGACCCACCCTTTGCATCAGAGGAAGAATATTTCTACGAAGTAGAGACTTACCCTCAAAGACACGAAGAAATTACGAATGAGGTGAGATCCACACAAGTGAATGTCAAGAGTGAAGGTAAGAAAAGAAAGAAGAAAGAAACCATGCCAAAAACAGAAGAATCTTTATTTGAAGTACCCGAGAACTTCAAGAAGTATGAGATAGAAGATAGAAGAATAATGGTATGAACGCCTAACAGAAAAGCTGACATTGGAGAGGTATATGATAATCGAGAGAAAACCAAGAAAATAATAGTTGCCATAGAAGGAGAAGAAGAAAAATGTACATACATAGGGCATGATTTGACGACAGAAGAAGAAGAAGAATTAGTTGCCCTATTGCGCGAATATAGAGACGTGTTCACTTGGAGTTACAAAGATTTGAAAGGAGTAGACCCGGATATATGTTCTCATAGAATCCCTATGACTCCAGATGCAAAACCTACGAAACAGAAATCATACACGTACAATGATAACTACACTGCGAAGATAAAAGAAGAAATAGATCGCTTGATAGAAGCAGGATTTATTTACAAAATTGAGCATACCGAATGGGTATCCCCCATTGTGGTTGTCCCCAAGAAGAATGGAAAATTGTGTGTGTGTATTAACCTTAAAAAAGTTAATGCCGCCACGATTAGAGATAGCTATCCTCTTCCAATCACGGAACACCTATTGGAAAGAGTTGCGGGCAAGGAAGTTTACAGCTTTCTTGACGGATTCTCAGGCTATAATCAAGTAGCCATTGCTCCAGAAGATCAACACAAGACGGTTTTTGCCACAGAATGGGGCATATTTGCATTTCGTGTGATGCCATTTGGCTTAACAAATGCACCCGCTACTTTCCAGCGACTCATGTGTCATGTGTTTAAGGAATTCTTACGCAATAATTTGGAAGTTTATGTTGATGACTTATGTGCTCATTCGAATATTAGACAGACACATATCCCAGAGTTAAGACAAGTGTTTGACAAATGTCGAGAATATCAGGTTTGTTTGAACCCAGAAAAAATGTGTTTTCATGGTCAGACAAGGCAAAATTTTAGGACACATTGTGTCAAAGAACGGAATCTCTACGGATGAAGAAAAAGTGAAACTAATTGCCAATCTACCTAGGCCAAATAACGTAAAAGAAGTACAGGCATTTATGGGCCATTGCGATTATTATAGATGATTCATACACATGTATGCAATCATAGCCAAGCCATTGTACTCTCTTTTGACCAGTTTTGAATGGACAGACGAGTGTGAAAATTCATTCAACGAACTCAAACGACATTTGTGCTCAGCACCTATATTGACAACTTCGGATTGGAGTAAGCCATTCCATGTACATGTGGATGCATCCAATTATGCTATAGGATGTGTGTTAGCACAACCCACGAATGAAGGAAATATAGATCTTCCCATAGCTTACGCAAGCAGACAGTTGAACACAGCAGAAAGAAATTACACCACTATGGAACGAGAAGGATTAGGGATGATTTATGCAGTAAAGAAATTCAGACATTATTTGTTGGCAAACAAGTTCAAGTTCTTTACAGATCATCAAGCCCTATTGTACTTAGTCAACAAGCCATGTAACACAGGACGATTAATACGTTGGTTTCTATTACTCATGGAGTATGATTTTGAAGTGGTAGTCAGGAAAGGAAAGACACATCTCAGAGCTGACCACCTTTCAAGATTAACCACAGGAGAAGCTCCTCAAGGAATAGTGGATGAATTACCAGATGCATATTTGTTTAACCTTGAGATAGCACCAGAATGGGCTAAGCCTATAGTCCCTATTCTCACATATGGACCCAAGAATCCTAGGATAAGGATCAAAGAAGGAGAGATTACAAAGTCTCAAAGATATCAAATCATAGCAGAAAGTATATATAAACAAGACAGTCAAAAGATTCTTGCTTGTTGCGTAGGTGAATCAGAACATGCGAATTGGTTGCAATTAGCACACATAGGTGCATTAAAGCAACATCACTCGAAACATCGTACTTTGCAGACTCTGCATAGACTAGGAGTATATTGGCCTTCAATGGAAGCAGACCTCTACAAGTTGTGTAAAGAATGTCCTGTCTGTTGTGAAAGACCACCAGTAGAACATGCTACGTTATATCATGTGTCTCTCACACCAGACTGGAGTGAATCCTTAGTGACGTACTTGAGGATGAAAACATTCCCTCAAGGAATGACCTTAGCGCGACAATGAAGTCTAGAGCAAGAAGCTCAGGACTATTCACTTATTGGCGACAATCTATACAAACGAGGACGAGACAGATATTTAAGACAATGTGTTCACGAAAGCAATTATTTGCACGTACTAGAGACTGCACACCAAGGTGTTGCAGGAGGTCATTTTGGACCAGATAGGATAATCAAAGCCATCCTCTTTGCAGGATTATGGTGGCCCACTCTTCACATGGATGCACACACCTATGTAAAGAGATGTGATGTGTGCCAAAGAACTCAGTTTCCTTCTCGCAGAGATGAAATGCCATTGAAACCCATGATGGGCGGACGTGCATTTTCTAAGTGGGGTATAGACTTTGTAGGACCCATTAACCCCCCTGCAAAAGGTACACATGCTGAATACATTATTGTTGCGACTGATTATCTTACCAAATGGGTAGAGGCAAAAGCCACGAAAAAGAATGATGCACACACGACTACAAAATTCTTATTTGAAAATGTCTTTACAAGATATGGATTGCCTATAGAGTTAGTGAGCGATCGAGGAACTCACTTTCTAAACCAGGTCATTGAATATTTGTTACAGTATTTTATGGTGATTCACAAGAAATCTGCACCATATCATCCTCAGGCCAATGGTTAGGTTGAAAGCACTAACAAGATCCTATGTAATGTACTGACGAAACTCATGAACAACAAACGTTCAGATTGGGACAAACAATTACAGCACGCTATTTGGGCATATCGAGTGGCCTACAACACCGTACTCAATGCAACTCCCTTTCAGATGGTTTTTGGTCAGAATGTTGTGCTTCCTTTGGACTTCTTGATACCGACCCTTAAGGTTGCACAAGAACATCAGTGGACCGGCCATGAATTATCAGCAAGAATAATGGACTTGGAACGATTAGGAGAAACCAGGCTGAAAGTAGCAGCAGGAATATACGCAGCAAAGAAGCGATAGAAAGCATATTTTGATGCACATGTGAAAGATAAAGGCTTGAAAGAAGGAGATTTAGTCCTAGTATATACGTTGAAGCAGCATGCACGAAAGTTAGAAAAGCGAGGTTATGGACCTATGATCATTAACAGACTCTCAACAAGTGGAGCAATACAATTAGCCACCTTAGAAGGAGACATAATTCCTAATTACATTAGTGGCTGTAGAGTCAGGTTATACCAGGAACCTCTTACTGAGGACATGCTTAGACGACTCACGTTGGCAAAGAAGCGTAAGGAGGAAGAAAATAGAATACGCGCTGAAGCTCAGGCAGAAGCTATAGAACACATTAAGCGCATGAAGCTAAGAAGACAAGGACTAGGGAGAGAACATTATAACCATCTGGAAACAACACCCAGATATCCCATGGCCATGTGTCAAGTAAAGTCAAGTACTCATCCTAGCATAGTGGACAGGAGACCATTCATCATAGTCAGGCTAGAGCACGGCAACACTTGTCAAGAGCTCAGGGCTTTAATTGATTCAGGTGCTGCGACGAGTGTGATTAGATGGTCCCACTATAAGGACTCAGGAATAGAAATGCGGCCAATTGAGGCATACCTCATAGGGCTAGGAGGCATGGAAACCCCTTGCATGGGTGAGGTGGACCTTCCTATCCTCATAAACGAAGTGACCTTGACAGTGAAACTACTAGTGTGCCATGATGACGGCCTGATAGAACCCCTAATCCTTGGCCAAGATTGGTTATACGATCACTCAGTGGACCTAAGTCTTAGACAAGGCTCCTTACAGATTGGAACCTTAGATCAGAAGCGAGTGATACTACTTGACTTCCTTAATGGCATTCCGACTGAGGTTTGTAACCCTAGACCCTATGAAATGCATGCGACGGAAGACCGGAAGATCTTTGGTCAGATCAGTCACGTTACGTCTACACCAACCCATGCGGGCTTGGCTATGGACAATTGTCAATCAGAAGGACGTCAGAAGATTTTCCCTTGGGCTTCCTGCAAACTAGAAGGGCCAGCCACCAACCGCTTGGTCAAATGGACACCATCAGCGGTCAAGAGGGTTACATCAGCGGTCGAATGGGCACAATCAGCAGACAGATGGGGACGATCAGCAGTCAGGTGGACTTCATCAGTGTCCACATGGGCAAAACACCCTGCGGTGCCCATCCTTCCACACTTATTGCGGACTGGCCTAGATTAAAAGTACACAATGGAGCACTTCCTAATGGGCAGGTTTCGCAAGTGTTGGACCTCCCTTCTTTTCCAAAGCAGAGTGTCCATCCGACCTCTCAACCTCAACCACAAAGGAGTCAACCACGACAAAGGAACCCAGGCCGACGACAATATCAGACTACTCAAAGAAAGCAGCAGTATCAGCATTACAAAGAAAGAGGCACAAGACAGATATGGGTGCCAAAAGGACAGAAAGCACCGACTGATTTCAACAACGCAGACATTGATACGAAGAAGTTAAAGACAAATCAGAGTCAATATTCAAAGTCTACTCGACCTTCTCTTACGAGTACGAACACTCGACAAATTTGGATCGCCAAGAAGTACCTTACAAACTGACCCACACCCACGCAGATTTGGGTACCGAAAAAGTGTATTATAGCTCAACCCTCAAGCCATGTAATATATAACCCTCAGAAATCTCTTCACCCTTCAACCCCACCAAATCCGATCTCATCTTTTGTCCCTCAACAGAAGCCTATCACCCGCACACGAACTCTTAGTAAGTGGGTACCAAAACATATCCAGACGCCTTCTACGACTCCCTTATCTAACATAACTCCCACCCCGATTAATCTACAACCTTGTAATAACTCATTCATGACTGAACCTTGTATAAATCCACACACTATAACCCAACATCACCTGTAATAACATCTCATCAAAGCATTGCAAGAAGCATTGCATCAATCACATCACAACACTTGGCTACACGGGTTACACATCGGCTATGGAAAGGGATTACGGTCTCACTTTCATGGGATCATGATTAATTTCCATACTAATGTGTTAATCTTATGTAGCAGATCTTCTATGCACTCGCATCATACATCATGCAGGCAGAAGGGCCATCGGAAGCTGGCCCTAGTGCACCAATGGCCAATATTGGAGAACTACTAGCGGAGCCCCATCCTACGGCTCAACCGCCCGAATTTCAAGGTTTCCCAGGGCCCATGCCAATTGACGATCCCCCTAGGGGTTATACTGAGAAGATTCATCGCAATTCTCACTGGTTTCAAGGGCTAGCAGGACCATTGGCGGATGCTGATTTTATATTTGAGGCTAATTTGACTTTTGATGACCGTACCTGGGGCAAATATCAGTTTTTCTCACGAGAGTTTGAAGGATTACAGAACATGGAAGATCTAATGCATGTTTGGGCAAGAGCAGGGTTTACAGAGTATTTCAACGACACTTTGCCTAAGCCCGACTTCTACAGATGCTATCACTTAATCACCACTTTGATAGCTTCAGAGAACAAGGATCTGCCCGGCACTTTTATTTTGCCATCCTTAGTGAACGATCCACCATATAAAAGATTTTATCTTTCTAAAGATTTGATTCGAGCTGCCATCAAGATTCATGGAACCCACACTCCAACAGAACGAGAACGGCTGGTTCTAGAGCCAATGAAACGTGGAGACGTTACTAAGTGGGAAGAGATTTTGGCGATCACACCTGAGCTTTCAAAACCATTGCAGATATGTATGCAGCATTTTGCATTTCCAGATCAGGACAGATTCACAATGCCTCATAAACGCATATGGTTTGGATTGTATTTAGCATGTACTGGACCCCAGACAGTTGAGCTCGGAAGCTGGATCATTGATCAGCTCTACTTAGCACAACACAAATGGGAAAGAAAGAAAGTCATCAATGGATGTTGCACACTCACGCGCATTGTATACATGTGTTTGGCCTACGATTTACCTATCGAGCGAGCAATGACAAGTGTAGAGTTGAAAGCCTTCAAGGGAACAATAAAGAAAGCTAGGAAGCCTAGCAAAGGACGAGCACAAAAGCGAATGAGAGGAACCATCCCCTGCCTTCAGGTGCCAGAATCACCCTCACCACAACCCTCTCTAGAGCAGTCCCCGACAGAAGCCACTCCATCTGTACAACCTATTCGCATAAGGTTATCAAGACCGATTATAACGGAGACCACCACCAGCACAGTTGCTCCTCAAGCAGTCACCGTCCCAGGACCTGCCACCACTACAGCAGAAGTTCCCACCACTATTGGTGCAGAAGCTTTCTCTTTTCCGATACCAAACATGGAAGCAGAGCCTCTGGATACAACCTTTGATTTTGAAATGCAGGATGCCTTCTCGAATGAATTTCAGTTTTCAGAAGGTCGGATTTTCTCTCAAGAATACGAGCAGCCAAGTTACCCGACCATGCCCCGAGACCAACCACAAGGACAAATAGTGTCTAGTTCCGAGGAAGAAAGAACGGAAACCGACGAAGATGAAGGCAATGACAAAGCCAGCTAGGACACTCAGGAATCCCAAGAGCATGGACAGACAGATGAACAAGGACAGCACACCGACACCTAGGGAGACACCAGTACACATGAAGATGAAACCTTTAAAGCAGCAGCTTATACACTAGCCATCAAGAAGCTATACTGAACCATGGAGAAAGTTTGGGCATGCAAGAAATTCACTGAGGAAGAGAGTCAAGCACTTATAGAACAGGAACTTGTCTCAGGCGGATTCGAAGAAGTATATATCAGAGGCTTCCGAGAACTTGTCAAATCAGTGGGATCCATAGAAGCCTTACGATATTTGCAGAGGAAATCGTTACCGCAGTATGACCCGCGTAGAATCCGTCTACTGACCAAACCTGGTCAATATATTCGGGTACCCACCGGTGGACAATCTTCAGAATAGGCCAGGGAAGCACGTCTCGTCCTTGAAGGCTCATTGGCAGAAGACACCATTATCATCGACTCCCCACCCCTTACTACTGTTGTACATACCACCACAGTTGTTGAAGTACCTACCACCCCAACCGCTCCTCCTTCACCTCCCATCCATCCAGTCTCCCCCATACACCCTCCTTCTCCCAGAACAACATCCTCCTTCTCTCTGGCGGAGTAGCAGAAGTCGTCCTTACTCCCATTCATCCCACAATTCCCGCACCAACTCAACCTAGTCTACCCCCTAGCACACCTACCTTTTTATCCAATCCAATTTTCCCCCCATCCTTTTCGTCCTTCCCCACACCCCCAAGACCCCTTTTTCCATTCCCACCTCCATTAACCTTCTCCCCAGTCTCACCTCCCGAACCCACTGTAACTCCTCTTTCCCCTTTCCACCAAGCCGTCCAAGACAACCCCTCTGTAAATTACTCGTCAACCTTTGTAAATCCCGTATTTACACCTACACATTTACCCACGATCACACCACTATTCACAGTCACCGCACTCGACACCACATCCAATGATATGGATATATCACCACCCATCGCACCTCCCCTCACTTCATTTGTGGCACCACAATTTTCCACAATCACCACAGCATCCACATTCCCACCCCCATTCCCCATTCCCTTTGCATCTACACCTACTGCATCTTCGCTTAGCACATCGTTAATATTATCACCCACTGTAGATACTGCATTTCGATAGATGTTCACGTGTATGACTCAAGTAAGAGATGAGTTCACATCTCTGGGAAATAATTATCAGCAGTTGCATCGGACAACCAATGATTTACAGTCGCAACTAAATTCACTGACCATCGAGAATGCCTCCCTAAACACCAAATACCAAGAACTCCGAGAGGCATACCACAAACTAGAACTAGAAAGTGAAGAGAAAACCAAAGAGGCCACTGCTGATCTTGATAATTTGTTAAGGGCACAGACCATTCGCAATGCAATGTTAACACGAAATATGGGATTACTTAGACGACACTTGGCAGCCATGAAAGAAGAAAACCAACGCTTACAAGAACAAAATAGAGAGAATCTAGAAGCTGCCTTAGATCAACCAGACCAACCGCTAAGCCCCAGTCGCTTGAAGGCCGTGCCCTCAGAATCAATGAAAATGTTGTTGGATGATCATATCAGATTGTTAGATGAGGACGACAGCATGAACGAGGAGTTTCAGAAACTCAAAGATGAAAACAAGATCTTGCAGTTAAGAGCACCAATACCACAAGGACTACCAGCTCCTGCGGACCCATCTCTTGACATCCTAGAGGAACTCAACGTATTACGGGCCCAGGTATCTACTCTTCAATCATGGATAGAAGTATATGAAGCACCACCCAGACCAGACTCCCCACCGAACCTACCAACAGAGGAAGAAACAGTCACTATTCCAGTGGAGGAAACTTTTGAAGAAGCCTATGAGCCCCAACCCATCCCAGGTGGACGCGTCACGGCTGAAGGCCAGACGACTTTCGAACTTCCAACTCCCGCATGGATGAAGACAATTGAAGAGCTTGGAACAACCCACTCAACACGGGTAGAGGCACAGTTACACGCAATGGCGATGATTGAAGAACGCATTTTACAGTCCCCCTACTTTGCTCACTTGGCCCCGCGCAGATACATATCAGGGCACGAGCTACAGTATAAACCTTATTTCATGTTAATGGCAGAATATCAGTTAGCCATAGAGAAAGAAATAGGAAAAAAGCCCTCCCACACAACTCGATTTGAACCGGAAGATTTGCCATTAGATGCGCAGCAAGGAGAAATTTATCAACCAGAATGGCGCAAGGATCTCTTATAGAAATATCCTGAAATGATGAGTACATGGGACAAGGCACCACTACATTTAAAGTATAACCCATGTTGGGGACCAGTGCCACATCGCCGCTCCTGGAAGGCATTTGCTATTAAAATACAGAACAACAAACAATGTCAGGACTGGTTAAACTACCCATACTTCACTCCACCCACAGGACCACCAATAGTTGGATACATGATGGCCACGATTGATCATTGGCTCCCTCGCTTGAAACATATGGATGATATAGCAGCGCACATGACTGTCAAGATATTTGACATGATGCAAATGGTTTTTAAAGTCTTCAGACGCGTTAAGGCACCTCATGTAAACACCCTGGGCTTCGAGCATGGCAATCTAGATCTTGCATATGATATGAGTACAACGCCATCGCTTCAGGTGTGTTATGCCTGGCACTGCACAATCAAATACTTACCGGCGTGCTACAAGCAGACCTTCGAAGAAATGTTCACAACCGGTTTTTGGGAATACCATTCAGAAGTGTTCATCAGCAGGCCAACCCACCTATTGCAACTATTTGCATGTGAACAGATGGTATATTCCACACACTATCGACTCCCGCCATCAGACGAACCGCAGCCAATCAATTGGGAGAAACTCGAGGCAAATTTGGCCCGAGGTATTCGCATATCAGAGCACACCCTAGCTCAAGACCTCCTACAGAACTACATCCGACAGACCGCACAACAAGGTTCTGTCGAGGATGACAGAAGCGAGAGGGAGGGGGCGTTGGCAGTAGCCAGAGGCACAGAAGACACGAAAGCATGTAAGGACAAAGCAGGGAGTCAGTCGAATCAATTTTTCAAAGATTATGTTTTATAAATATTCTTCAAAACCTCTAACAGTGATTTTCATCACTATTGTAACATATGTAACATAGAAAAACCCTTTTTGTAATCCATAGCTCCATTTTGTGCAAGCCGAGGAGTCCTTGAGCTTGAGGAGCTTAGGTAGAATGAGCATACCAATTTTGGTTATTTTTAGACACCGTTTACCCTCTCAAATAGCGCATAGGACCTAATTTTTTAACTATGTCGGTCACTAGATGTGAAACCGGTCAAAATTAGTCTAGAATCTATAAAAAGAGCTAGAGAGCTCATTTTTGAGGTTGGTTAGTGTGAGCTTAGAGCTACTTTGAGCTTGTAATTAAGATTTTGAGCAATAGAGTTGATTTCTCACCTTCCATTGTGTCTTGCTTGTATCTTCATTGTGTGTGTGTTTCTCACCTTCACTCTCACTTCATCTCACATTCACGATCTTCATATCACTCCTATCTCTTCCCTGGATTGACATTAAGGAGGTGGAGCTTCTTAACGTGGTTCTCACCATTGTGCTAGAGCAACAAGCACCATCTTTGGAAAAAATACATGATGCATTTTCCCAAATATGAAAACTTCGTGTTGGAGTTTTCGTTTTACAAAAGCACATGAACAACACAAGAAGAAGAAGAAGAAGAAGAAGAAGAAGAAGAAATTTTGAGCACAATACAACACTGAATGAATTACCGAGTGAATGTACAAAGATGAGTAAAATGTTAGGTTATGGCATATATGGAAGTCGATAGAGAACACATCCTAAAGAGGGAAAAAACACCCTAGTGATCCTAAATGTGCTCACACACATCACTACTGATATATATCAACAAATTCTTCCTAGAAGTGATTCGGGGAACAAGGATATGGCACTCATGTATAAGGAACTGACAAGCTTTGTGGAAAGAGATCAATCCACAAAAGAAAGTAAGCCCAAAGCTTTTTGGAAACCTTCAAACTTCTCCCTAGGCAAAGCCTTTGGCAAAAGGTCTACAATGTTATCATATGTGGGCAGATATGCCAAATTGATCTCCCTCGAAGAGAACCTCTTCCTAACCTAATGATAGTGCACCTCAATGTGATTTGTGTGAGCATGGAACACACGGTTCCTTGCAACTACCAATGTGCTCTGATTTTCAATGAAGATCATGGTGGCACAACATTAACCAACACCCAAGTTAGCCAAAAGGTTCTTTGGCCAGAAACACTCAAGAATTACCATGAGAGTTTCCCTATACTCAGCCTCGTGATTAGAAGTGGCAATAGTAGGCTCCTTCTTGCTCAACCAAGATATGCATGATCTACCAAGCATGAAGCAAAAACTATCAGTGCACACACAAGTTTCATAGCAACAACCCAATTTCAGTCACAAAAAGCATGTAAATCTAGCAGTAATGATACCCCATTGGGATAAATTAATCCAAGTAGTCGAATACCTCTCGAGTAGCAAAAGATGTGCCTAACCACCTACCAATTCTTGATACTTGGGCAATGGATAAACCTGCTCATCTAAGAGACATCAAACTGAATATCAAGCCAAGTTATGCATAAGTAAATCAAGCATCCAATAGCCTAATAATAGATAACAACATCAAATGCATCTCAAGCATCATAAAGAATCAACTATAAACATGTTTCCATAGGACTGGTGTTGGAGTTAGACGTCTGCGGAAGCAGGCGAACAACACAAGGAAGAAGAAGAAGCTTGGAGCAAAACACACAATACTGAATGTATTACTAGAGAATGTACAAAGATAAGTAGCCCATTAGGGCAATAGGCATATATACAAGCCGGGGGAAAAAAACCTCCGAAAGAGGGAAAAAGTGCCCCGATGGTCCTAGTGTGTTCACACACATCACTACCTAAATATAACAAAAAATTCCCCCTGGGAGTGATGCAGTGAACAAGGAGCTGGCACTCATGTATAAGGAAGTGCCAAGCTATGTGGAAATCACTCCACAAAAGGAAGTAAGCCCGAAGCTTTGCAGAAAGCTTCAAACTTCTCCCTAGGCAGAGCCTTTGTGAAAAGGTCTTCAATGTTCTCCTCCGTGGGCACATATGCCAAGCTTATCTCCCTAGTAGAGAACCTCTCCCTGACATAGTAATAATGCAACTCAAGGTGCTTAGTGCGAGCATGGAACACAGGGTTCCTCGCAACTGCCAATACGCTCTGACTGTCAGTGAAGATGGTGGTTGCAGAAGTCTGACCAACACCCAAATCAGCCATAAGGCGTCTGAGCCACACACACTCAACAGTCGTTGTGAAAGTTGCCCTATACGCAGCCTCACAACTGGAAGTGGCCACAATAGGCTGCTTCTTGCTCAACCAAGATATACATGAGTTACAAAGCATGAAGCGAAAGCCACTAGTGCACACATGAGTGTCATAGAAACCAGCCAAATTAGAGTCAGAAAAATCATGCAAATTTGGCGGTAGTGATCCCCCCTTGGGATAAAACAACCCAAGTAGCCGAGTACCACTCAAATAGCGAAAGATGCACTTAACTACCTGCCAATGCTTGACTCTTGAGCAATACATAAACCTGCTCATCTGTGAGACAGCAAACTGAATATCTCGTCGAGTAATGCATAAGTAAATCAAGCATCCAACATCCTACTGATAGAGAATAGCATCAAATGCATCTCCAGCATCATGAAGACTCAATCGTAAACCTGTCTCCATAGGAGTGGCAATAGGCTTACAGTCTTAAAGGCCAAAACGCTATAATAATGTGTCAATATTTTTCGTTTGACACAAATCCATTCCACCATCAACTTGCATAAACGGAATGCCCAAATAGTGATGCAAATGCCTCAAATCAGACATCTCAAATGAGGCATGCAAATCAGCCTTAAAATCAGCAATATGCTTCTCAATAGGACCAGTGAGCAGCATGTCATCAACCTAGACAACAATGATCAGAAGCACATCATTAGCACGCTTAACATATAAGGTGCTTTCAATTGGACTGTTCTCAAAACCATGTGCAATCAGATAGGCATGTATCTTCTCATACCAAGCACGTGGTGCTTGCTTTAAACCATATAATGCCTTCTTTAACCTGCACACCTGGTTTTCATGCCCTTTCTGCACAAAACCACGGGGTTGAAAAACATACACTTCTTCATGCAAGTCACCAATCAGAAATGTTGTTTTAATGTCCAACTGATGTACATTCCAACCATGATGAGCTGCAAGTGCACAGATGCTCCAAACAGTAGTCATATGGCATGTAGGTGCAAATCTCTCATCAAAATCAATGCCTCTTTCCTCTGCATAACCCTTTGCAACAAGCCTAGCCGTATACCTATCAACTGTACCATCTGGATTACGCTTCAGCTTGTATACCCAATTAGTGCCAATGGCCTTCTTGCAAGGAGGAAAGTCACATAAAGACCAAGTACCATTCTTCATTATAGCATCATATTCAGATTCCATAGCAGCCATCAAATTTTTTTAATTTTATGCTTCATCAAACAAAACAGGCTCATTCTCATCCCAAAGACTAGATGCAGCCATAGCATAGTAATCTTATGCAAAAGAGGCACTATGAGAGCCTGAATGAGTATGATATGACAAAGGTGCATCTAATTTGTTGTCACGCAAGGTCTGCACAAGCCATTTTGGCATAGTTCTTGCATGCTCAATATCAGCTCTCTCATCAATAAGTGCATCATGTACATCTGCATCAGAAATGGAATTATTTGCATCATCACATGAAACCTGCAAAGGTTGAGAAGTTGCCTCATTAAGACTAGCACTAGACTATCCACCTGTAAAAAGAGGCAACAAAGTATCATACATGTCTTTGGAGCTAACAGATGTCTCCTTAGTACATGAAAGCAATGGCTCAATAGCATCTTCCACAAAAACAACATCACGGCTAACCAAAATGTGTTTAGTCTGTGGATGATACAGACAATAGCCTTTACTTTCAGAACTGTACCCAACAAAAATACATTTTACTCCTCTATCATCCACTTTTTGCGATGTTGTTCAGCCACTAATGCATATGCCAAACAACCAAAAACACACAAATGAGCAACAGATGTCTTGCGGTCATGTCAAGCCTCATATGGAGTGATAGACTGTAGTGCTTTAGTGGGACACCTCTTCAGTACATATGTTGCACACATGATAGCCTCAAGCCAGAAACTATGTGGTAAAGCCTAACTCTTGACCATACACCTTGCCATCTCTATGAGTGACCTGTTTTTTCGTTTAGCAACTCCATTCTATTGAGGTGTACATGGCACTGAACACTAGTGTTTTATCCCACGTTCAGCCACAAATGCATTAAAATCAAAAGACATATATTCCCCCCCTCGATCAGAATGGAGGGTGCCCATTTTACATGCTGACAGATTTTCAGCCAAAACCAAAAACTGTTTGAAGCACATGAACTCTTCGGACTTTGCCTTCAATGGATATACCCACGCATGCCTTGAAAAATCATCGATGAAAGTCACGAAGTAAAGATAACTCCCAAAAGAAGGTGTCTGCATAGGACCACAGACATCACTATGTGCAAGATGCAATTTCTGAGTAGCCCCAACTGAACCATCTTTTGGAAAGGATGAACACTGCATTTTACCCAAAATACAGCCTTCACAAACATGTTTTATAGGTGCCTCAAGTTTGGGCAAAGAGGACACCATTTCAGATTTCTGAAGGCATAGCAAACTAGCAAAATTCAAATGACCAAAGCGTGCATGCCAAAGCTTTGCATCTAACATAGCCTGAGAATCATTTACTGCACATACCAAATCATTTACAGATCTTTCATAGTGTATGAGCTTATACATCCCACGACATAAAATGCCAGAAGTAATAATTACATCGCCATTTGACAGATCATGAATTGTACACCTGTCATCAACAAATTTCACAACCAAGTCAATCTTGGCTAATGCAGAAACTGATAACAGGTTCTTCTTGATCCTTAGCATAAATGTAGGGGAAGACTCGAGTGAAGAGAAGAAACTGCGTTGTGAGGTAATATGTTTGGTCGCCCCACTGTCAAAATATCAGACATTTGAGTCTATTGCAGACATGCATTGCTCATGAGAAGATGGGTCAAAATTGCAAACAATAGTAGAAGCCCATTCTTCATCCTGCACAAGATTAGCAGACTCTGTCTGCAACAACCATTCTAGCCTCTTTCTTTTTTGCCTCTTAAGCAGCCAGTTTTGGACAGTTCTTTATTATATGATCATTCCCTTTACAGTACTTACAAAACAATTTCTGCTTTTCTGATTTCTTCTCATCTTTATCTTCCTTCTTTGAATATGCAGAATTAGCATATTTCTACTTACTAGTTGAAGAGCTTCATTTTTCTTTGCCCTTCTCACTAGCCAGTAAAGCCTGATCTGCAACTCGCATAATGGACCTATTCTACCTGGATTGATCTTCTTGGAACAGAACAGAGACTAAATCCTCAAATGATAAGGCATTTGGATTGCCTTTCATCATCAACCAAAGAGTAGAAGCAAAGCTCTGATATGAATCAGGAAGACCATTCAGAATGGTCTGCACAAGTGAGCTATCTGGTATGACCTCATTAGCAGAAATCAATTGTTCCTTCTAGTCTTTAATCTTCAGTAGGAAATTGTCCATAGAATCACCTTCATTCATGTGCTCACTCTCCAACTATTTTTGGAAGTAAGCAACATGAGCCTCATTCCTAGCTTTGTACAATGTGGTAAGTGTATCCCAAGCATCCTTAGTTGTTCTACAAGAGCGAATGTGAGGAATAATGACACGTTTGACAGACAAAGCTATCAATGCATGTGCCCGGGCATCTCTGCCATCCCAGCAAATCCGCTCTACAGTAGGTGCAGCAAAAACCATAGCACGAACAGGAATATGCAGAATATCATCATCTTCGACACCTTCTGCATCAGCTTCAGTACTCGCAGTTGTAACAGTTGCAGGTGTGATAGGATGTTTTTCGACACCCTACACAATGTTCCACAGTCCTTTTGCAACCAACACATGTCGCATCATATAAGCCCATAACGGGTAGTTGGTACCATCCAACTTATCCTCAACCTCCAACATACAGAATACATCACTGCTTTCAGACATGGCCAGTGACTAAAATACCTTGATGCATAAAATTGACTATATCTCAAAAAGTTGAACAGAACTGCCCAAACAAATTTTGCTAGACTTGTAGCAAACTTCGAGACGCTTATACTAGTGAACAGAAACTAGTATATACCTTTGGCACAAAAAGATGAAATGGCCTGCACAAGCACTACGATAGTGCATTTAGAGGCTGAAATGAGCTCAGATCGCGATTTTGGCACCACAAAGTGAAGCAATTTTGATCTCAAAAACACGTTGAGTATGCTCACCAAAATTTGTGTGATTCTGAGACTGCAACTGGAGGAGTGTCGATGGCGCTCTAGATGAAGCGAGGACCTGCTCTGATACCAATTGTTGGAGTTAGATGTCTGCAGAAGCACGAGAACAGCACAAGGAAGAAGAAGAAGCTTGGAGCACAACACACAATACTAAATGTATTACTATAAAATGTACAAAGATAAGTAGCCCATTAGGGCAATAGGTGTATATACAAGCCAGGGGAAAAAAACCTCCTAAAGAGGGAAAAAAGTGCCCCAGCGGTCCTAGTGTGTTCACACACATCACTACCGAAATATATCAACAATTGGCAATAGGTTTGCAATCTTCAAGGCCAAAGCAATGTAATAATGTGTCAATATATATTTTTTGACACAAACCTATCCCCCCATCAACTTGCATAAATTGAATGCCCAAGTAATGATGCAAATGCCCCGCGTCTGACATCTCAAAAGAGGCATGCATATCAACCTTAAATTTAGCAATATGCTTCTCATGTGGACTAGTGAGCAGCATGCCATCAACATACACAACAATGATCAGAAGTACGTTATTTTCACGCTTAACATATAAGGTGCTCTCAATTGGAATGTTCTCAAAACCATGTGCAATCAAGTATGCATGTATCTTTTCATACCAAGCATGTGGTGCTTGATTCCAAGCATATAATGCCTTTTTCAACCTGAACACTTTGTTTTCATGCCCTTTTTGCACAAAACCATGGGGCTTAAATACATACACTTCTTCATGTAAGTCACCAATGAGAATTCCATAACTCCATTCCAGCCATAAAAAAAGTACATGTAAGTAAGGAATTTGAGGCAACTCTCTTATATGTATCAAAGTGATACAAACCATTGCATAATGTTCTCGACATCACAATAGCATCACCATTGTTGAGATCATGAACCATACATTTCTTATCATCAAAGTGTACGTGAAGTATTGCACCAACAACAGTAGGAACCAAAATCATATTTTTCTTGATATCGGGTACATACAATGCATTCTTGAGAGTAACAATGGCTTCATTTGGAGTCGTAATATCAATTTCTCCAACTCTAGTAATAGGATAAGAAGAATTGTTTGCACATACAACATGTCCTTACTTGGGAGCATCTTTCAAAAAGGCAAAAAATATTTCTTTTGAACTGATATGCTTTGAAGCACAAATATCAAAACACCAATCCAAGTCAACCTCATTCACGATCGTGCATGTAGAATGAGGTGATGAAACATAATGAAATGTAACATGACATGCCCAAATATCTTGGGCAACATTAGCTTCATCATTCTTTGCATTAGATGTGTTCTCAGCATTATACATGTAAGATTATTTCTTCTTTTTAGTATGCTTGGCAAGCTTTCTACAGTCATCAATGGTATGTCAAGCCCTTCAATCATACTTGCATCTCTTCTCCTTTTGCACATCACTATCAAGAGAGGAAAAGGTGGATAAGGAAGATTGAGGTTTTGCTTTTTGTGAACTCAAAGCTGAACCATACTTGCTTCTTCCCTTTTGTGGAATAGAAATTGTTTGTGTTCCCTCAAGCAAACCATTTCTATTCACTCTTGATTACTATTCTTGCAAAAGAAGAGACACAAACTCATAAAATGTATACATATTTGGATTTCCTTTTGCACAAAAACTAACTATAATAGAAAAGCTTTGAAAAGATTTTGACAATATAGAAATGGGTGGTGCATTCATAATGATCTTAGCAATATTTGCCAATTTCTCTTTCAAATCCTTGATGTGTGTAACATATAAATCCATTGACTCATTTTCAACCATACGTACATCTTCAAGTTACTTTCTTAAGTAAGCAACACATGCTTAATTACACATTACATACAAAGAAGCAAGAGTATCCCAAGCTTGTCTTGAAGTAAAACATGACCAGATGTGTGGAACAATATGTCACTGAACATAAAAAGTAATCAATGCTTGAGTTTTTTCCATCCCATCTAAGTTGCTCATAGCTAGAGAAGGCATACTCATTGTACTTGAAGAAGAACATGAATCTATGACAATTGGATGCATAGTAGAAGAAATATCATATCACTTGTCGACATCTACCACTATGTTCCATAGTTGATTTGCAACAAGAACATGCTTCATCATGTAAGAGTACATTGGATAGTTGTTCCTTCAAGATTATCTTTAGCTTGAAGCATGTTAAACAAGTCATTGTTGCTTGCCATTGCACCAAACAACTCAAAAGTAGCAAGATATGAACCTCAACAAAGCTAAAATACAAACTAAAATGCAGCTCACAAAATCTAACTTCGATGGCTATTCTAATCTCATTTATGTTTTTGAAGAGGGGGTAAAACCCCAATGCATCTACTGGAAAGGTTCTTCGAGCACTTTTATGCTCCAAAACCAATTTGCATTATTAAAAGTGCAGACAGTGATGGATGTGAAAAATAGGAGTTTGAGAGGAGTCGAACTTGGATTGATATGATTGTTGGGTGTATGTGAGAGTGAGGAATCACAAATAGAAGTACACACAAAAGTGAAGAAGGAAATCTACACACCAAAAAATGTGATGGCTAGAAGAGATCTCTATAGATAGATGATCAGTAATATGAGAATGAGTGAAGTGAGAGCTATAAGTGAATCCTTAAGTATTATGTACCACCACATATGACTATATCATGTATATATTGTTACATGAGGAAAAAGACTCTAGCCAACACTATAGTAAAAAGTTCCCATGTACAAGGAAACAGTTCACTTCAAAGCTACTCAAGGGACACATAATTGTAACACAAAATAATTACAAATATCTTTAAAAACTACTATTTGTGAAGTTACAAAAATTTAAGAATGCAAAAAAATTAATTATTTATAATTTCCATATGCTCATATGCACTCTTAATATGATATTAAGCATGAAAGAAGGAAAAAAATCAAAGAAATGGCTTATTAAAATGTCTCCTAGAGATGAAAAATGGATTCATAACTCTTTTTAAGCTAAAATGAATTATGCTCCTAATTGTCTACTAGGTGTTTGATCAAATTATGTGAATTCAACAAAGAATGGGAAAAATATGTATGAAATTTTTCTTCATGCAAATAAGTAAAGCGTTTGAAGTGTAGACATTACAAAGCTTTAAATTTCTTTTTTCTTTTTCTAATGGAGGTTTAGCAAGCTCCTACTCCTCCAAGTTTAATTTGGAAAGTGCAATTGTACAGGTGAATGGGCATAGTACCCACATGATCCCCCGTATCCCACAAAGCAAGAGTTATACAAGATGAAAACTCAGTTACAACTAGTTTTTGCAGGCCAAAGTGATTACATGTGTAGCCCCAGGGGTTGAATATTAATCCTCCACCTTAAGAGGCCAGAGCCAAAACAACTCCCCTACAAGATGTGGACAACCTGATTTGAATCTTAGGAGAGAGATTTATGGTTCTTTGAGTACTACTAGGTAAGCATTAATAGCTCTCTTTCTAAGAGGGGATTAAGATGAAAAATTTAAAGGGAAAAGACTTGGATTAAGCAATAGATGGATGTTAGATATACTCAATACTCCACCTGCAAGTGATCACAAATGATCCATGGTACTCTAAGTTGTATGGCCCCCTTTATGAGGAGAAGTCAGTATGAGAGTCCGGACATTTGTGATGAGGTCTACATGAGACCAGCAATAGTTCTAGATGATCTATGTGAGTCTAGTTAGAAGGCTAGCCAGGGCATATACTTTATTCACACTAGAATTTCGGAGGTATGAAAGTGTGGTAGTCAACCAATCTGGAATGACGATGTTGGGTCTAGAATTACAGTGTCTAATAACCAGTTCGACAATCCGATGGAAGTCCAATCAGATGGGTTTTCAATCTGGAGGTTTACTGAGTGTGATGGTTACGTAATTTGGGTTGTTCTGAAATTATAGGTGATCCCAATGGCTACACCTAAAACATAGCATCGGGTAGTCCTTGAGATCATGTCTAAATTAGAGGGTTAAGTAGGACCAATCACTAAGGAGAAATTAGGGATACACACACTATCACGCCCTTCATCTAGATTATATCTATATCACGATAGAGAGGACACCATTTTAGATTTATGCAAGCATAGCAAACTAGTAAAATTCAAATGACCAAAGCATGCATGCCAAAGCTTTGCATCTAAGATAGCATTAGAATCTTGAACAACACATGCTGAATTATTAACAGATTTTGCATAGTCTATGAGCTTACAACTCCCATGACATAAAATGCCAAAAGAAATAATAACATCACCATTTGAGAGATCATGAATCGCACATCTGTCACGAACAAATTTGACAACCAAGCCAATCTTGGCTAATGTTGACACTAACAACAAATTCTTCTTGATCCCTAGTACATACAAAGCATCTGAAAATGTGAGAGAACTACCATCAATAGAGTCAGAATGATCTTACCAACTCCCATTACAAGCTGAGAGGAGTTTTCAGCACATGTGATAGTATTCCCTATAGGGCCGGGCTCAAGTGAACTGAAGAAGCTGCACTACAAGGTAATATGTTTGGTTGCCCCACTATCAAAGTACTAAACATTTGAGTATACTACAGATAGACACTGGTCATGAGAAGATTGTGTTGATGACATGATTGCTCCTACATCATCTACATTTTGTATCCGCATGAGTGCATCTCCATTTTGTATCTAGGAGGCACTCCATTTCTGGTTTATTTCCATTTTATATTTTATTTCCTTTGTATTTGTGTACCTTGCAATTTGCTTCTACCATTGTATTCATTCTCTTTTCAAGGGAATTATCCCACATGAGATGTACTTTGGAGAGCCCCTCCCAAGTCTATATAAGGAGGGCCTCTCCCCCCATTTGTACTTGGTTATAAGCTTGAGGAGCCTACTCCATGCTCTTGGCAAGCTCATTTCTAATCCATGCAAGTTTACCCATTTCTTGGTCTACTCACTTTGAGTCTCTCACACTCTTTCTTTTGTGAGTACACTCTTCTTTTCATTTTGCTTCCATGTGTGTAATCTCTACACGGTATTAGAGCATTAGGTGGAGGCCTTGGTGGTGTGTTTGGTGGTCATTTTGGTGGTGGTTATTTTGGTGGTGGTGATGGTTCTTTACTTTGGTGGTGTGCCTTTTCCTCATTGAGAGAAGCCTTTTGCAATCAATTTTTGGGATTCATTTTGCCCATTTACCCACCCTCGTGCCCCTCTTTTTCATCATTTTACACTTTGTTGGGCTCATTTTTCCATTTTCCCACCCTCTTTGTAATGACATTTAGTTGTTCATTAACTCTTATAATGTTTCTGTGGAGTTGATGTGACATCTCTACTTTGGAGTGTTTCTAAACACCTTGAGCCTTTTACATTTTATTATAGAGTAAACAAACACATATGTTTTGAACTCCCTTCCCATTGGAGTGTTTATAACAATTTGATGTCACTCTGTACTGTGTTTCGACACACAAAGCATTCATCTAATTTGACATCTGTATAAGGAATATTGTCCTGTGAGCAAAACCTTGCAATTTCCCCATCATCTTTAACACACACAACAAATAAGTATGTTTCTACCTTTCTATGATCACTTTGGGTTGCAAATCAAAGATAGGAGAACAATCACATCGACTACTCTTTGAGTCCATAGCTATGCCAAATTCGAACTCACCACCATTATAGAGTTTATGTGTTGATTACCTCTCCTAGAGTAGAGAATGAGTACCGAATGCTTCTGATAAGCACAGGTACTCTTGATCGCCTACCACATGATGATGAGCTCGACCTTAATCTCTAAGTGATGCATATCTAGTTTTAAAAGTGGTTATAACCACTCTTTCGATATTGCACTTTGCTAGTCCGTGATGATCATCACCCATGCACCATTCACTTGGCAGAAACAAGTCACATTAATCTCATTTTCTATGCAACATTGGAGAAACCTCCTAGTGTATTTAGATATTGCATGAGGCATAACATCACATCTCTATTATCAAAATAGAGAAAGATATCTCTCAACCTACTTGTGAAAATGATATTTGCTTATCTGTGCATGTCTCTTTGCACTAACAAAAGAAATGCATATCCATAATGCAATAGTGTGAGTAAAGCAGACATAAATAACATGAGAATGCGAGAGGATTAGAGGTAATGCATCCAACCTCTACATCGTTCAACTATGTTTGTCATTTGTAGCAATTTTTGTAGATAGCAGAACTACAACAGATCTTCGCACCCATTGCTATTATACACCAACAATGAATATCTCAAAGAGGACAAAGAGAGAGCAAAGATGTGCTTGGAGATGAGCACATGTCATAGACATGGTAATTTTTCCATGGCAAGTTTGGAGGTGAAGATTAATGCTCGACACTGCAGTCATTTCTTCGTAGTGAGTGGGAAAGAACTATTGAACAAACCGACTACCCAACTGTGCAATCAGGCAGGGAGCAAGGTTAGGCATTTGACATCTCTCTATGAAGAGAGAGAGAGAGAGAGATGCCACTCTTTGTCACCTACATGGAATTCAAGTAGAGAAACATCCACCTCTTGCCTCTCTAGCACAAATCTGTGTGTGCATCTCCTCTATGTGCATAGCTGACAGAGCAGCGAGTCTCAACTCGGAGGAGTGCCAAATTGGGGGAGCGGATCCGGTTTGTAGCTCATTCATCAAATCCAGTGCCTAGTGGACCTCTGCAACATTCGGCTGCTCCAAAATGGAGCTATAGAGGGGGTGTTGACGACATGATTGCTCCTACATCATCTACATTTTGTATCCGCATGAGTGCATCTCCATTTTCTATCTAGGAGGCACTCCATTTTTAGTTTATTTCCATTTTATATTGTATCTCCTTTGTTTTTGGGTACCTTGCCATTTGCTTCTACCATTGTATTCATTCTCCTTTCAAGGGAATTATCCCACATGAGATCTACTTTGGAGAGCCCCTCCCAAATCTATATAAGGAGGGCCTCTCCCCCCATTTTCACTTGGTTAGAAGCTTGACGAGCCTGCTCCATGCTCTTGGCAAGCTCATTTCTAATACATGTGAGTTTATCCATTTCTAATTTGTCCACTCACTTTGAGTCTCTCACACTCTTTCTTTTGTAAGTACACTCTTCTTTTCATTTTGCTTCCGTGCGTGTACTCTCTATAAATTGATCATAGCTACATACAATAATAAATGCCCATTCTTCATTTTGCACAAGATTAGCAAACTTTGTTTTAGGTGCAGAGACCTCTGCAACAACCATTCAAGCCTCTTTCTTCTTTGCCTCTTTTGTATCCAGTTTTGGATAACTCTTTATGATATGATCATTTTCATTACAATATTTGCAAAGTTGTTTCTACTTTTCTATTTTCTTCTCATCTTTGGCTTTCTTCTTCGACTGTCTAGCATGAACAAATTTTTGCTTACTAGAAGATGAACTCCATTTACCTTTGCCCTTCTGACTAGCTAAGAAAGCTTGATCTACAACATGCATAATGGGCATGTTCTACCTAGACTGATCTTCCTACAACAGAACAGAGACTAAGTCCTCAAATGTTAAGGAATTTGGATTGTTATACTTTATGGAATAATGGAATGTTATATGGATTTTAATGTCTTGAGGTTTTTAATGTGATTGTTTTTTTATTTAATAGATGAAGGATCATGAGGGCGTGAATGCGAGTGGACTTATTCAGATATTTTTGAAGATAGTTAAAAGATAGTATTTTATATATTTTTTGTAAAAATAGATTGCTTAGAAAGTGATGTTTTTGTAAAAATAGTAGATTTCTTAGAAAGCAATCATTTCATAAATAAATCAGATTTTCATAGACTCATGCTTTCCAAAGTGCCACCCTCATGTATCTTCTATTCAAGATGTAATGGAATATACCTATAAATACAAATACTCTGATAGACTTTTCCATTAGATTATGTGGGGGAAAATTGTACCCAATCTTGTGTTCAGTTTCTTGTCCCTCTCTATTCTGTGTATGCTTTTGTGAGATTTTGTTTCTGTACTATCTCTGTGTACATGCATCTACAAGATTCTGATCAATAGTGGTATTAGAGCCTATGTGCATCTACGGAGTGTACCTCTCAGCATCCAATCATGATTTGTGACATCTGTTCGCAATTTGGCATTCGTTTCAATTCATCCAGTCTAGGTTTACATTTTGTCAATTCATGTTTCTTTTTGTTCACCGGTGTTTTTTTTATATTATTTTTTCAAATTTCTTATTGTGCTCCTATCACACTATGCTCATTATGTTCATTGTGACACTATGACGCTATGACACTATGCTCATTGTGCTCGTTGAGCTCACTGTACTCATTGTGCTAACTGTGATGTAACTCACTATACTCACTATGCTCACTGTCACACTATGCATTGTGCACTGCACTTGCCAAGGCATAACTTCTGGTTGCTATGCAATCTGAATATGATGCTATAATGAAAAATGGTACATGGCCTTTATGTGATTTACCTCCTGGCAAGAAGGCCATTAGCAGTAAGTGGGTATACAAGTTGAAGCATAAGCCTAATGGAACAGTTGAGAATTATAACGTTAGGCTTGTTGCAAAGGGTTATACTCAAGAAAGAGGCATTGATTTTGATGAGACCTTTGCTCCTACTTGCCGAATGACTACTGTTCATAGCATTTGTGCACTTGTAGCTCATCATAGTTGGAATATACATTAGTTGGACATTAAAACTGCATTCATGAATGGTGATTTGCATGAAGAAGTGTACGTTTTTTTAGCCCCATGGCTTTGTGTAGAAAGGGCATGAAAAAAAAGTGTGCAGGTTGAAATTAAAGGCATTATATGGTTTGAAACAGACACCATGTGCTTGGTATGAAAAGATACATGTCTATCTGATTGCACATGGTTTTGAAAACAATCCAACTAAGAGCACCTTATATGTTAAGCATGCAAATGATATGATTCTGATCGTTGTTGTCTATGTTGATGACATATTGCTCACTAGTCCTCATGAGAAGCATATTGATGATTTTAAGGCTGATCCACATGCCTCATTGAGGTGCCATATTTGGGGCATTTGCATCATTATCTAGGCATTCAATTTATGCAAGTTGATGGTGGAATAACTTTGTGCCAAACCAAACATATTGACACATTATTGCAGCATTTTGGTCTTGAAGACTGCAAACTTGTTGCCACTCCTATGGAGACATGTTTACTATTGAGTCTTCATGATGTTGGAGATACATTTGATGTTGTTCTTTATTAGGAGGCTATTGGATGCTTGATTTACTTATGCATTACTCAGCTAGATATTCAGTTTGTTGTCTTACAGATGAGAAGGTTTATGCATTGTCCAAGTGTGAAGCATTGGCAATCGATTAAGCACGTTTTTGCTACTTGAATGGTACCTGACTTCTTGGATTGTTTTATCCCAAGGGGGGATCACTACCATCAAATTTACATGCTTTTTTTTACTTTGACTGGGCTGGTTGCTATGACACTCATGTGTCCACCAATGGTTTTTGCTTCATGCTTGGTAGCTCATGCATATCTTGGTTGAGCAAGAAGCAGCCTACTGTGGCCACTTCCAGTTATGAGGTTGAGTATAGGGTAGCTTTTACAACAACTATTGAGTGTGTGTTGTTGGAGAATTCCTCTCCTATGCACAGTGGAAAGTATAAAAGACCTTCTCATGATCAAGACTTTTACCTACAGCTGAACTTTAAAATGAAAACTGATCTATCTTCCTTCGAACCAACCCAATCTGCATCATTGAAGCCCTTTATCTACAATTCTTCATCATATCTATAAAACAAGGCATGATTGATTGTGTGCATCACATATCTTAGCACTTGTTTGGCTGAATTTAAATGTTCACTTGTTGGAGCTTGCATAAATTGAGAAAGAACTCCAACGATATAACACAAATCTGGTCTTGTGATCGTAGCATAGATCAATGAAGCTATAATACTCCTGTATGTAGTTACATCATGTAACTTCTCTCCATCATTGGAGCATAGCTTCACATTTGTGTCCATAGGTTGAGTGAGCGGTTTGCATTCACTCATTCCAAATCTGAAAAGAACATCCAACGGGTACTTCCTTTGCATCAAGTAGATGCCATCTTTCCCATATAATATCTCAATGCCTAAAAAATATTTCAGCTCACCAAGATCTAAAATTTCAAACTCCTTATCGAGTTTTCTTTTTATCTCTTGTATTCCTGCAACATTACTTCCTGTTATGATGAGATCATCAACATATATGTAGATGTACACCTGCTTGCCTTCTTCTTTCTTCATGTAGAGAGAGGGATCTGCACTACTTGGACTATACCCACACCTTGTGAGGTACTCAACCAATCTTTGGTTCCAAGCACGTGGTGCTTGATTCAGCCCGTACAAAGCTTTCTTCAATCTACAAACAAAATCTGGATGCTTTTTATCTTCAAATCCAATTGGTTGACTCATGTATACCTCTTCTTGAAGTTCACCATTGAGAAAAAACATTTTTTATGTCAAGTTGGTACAATGGCCATCTCCTTGCTGCACTCACTGCAATCAAGGTTCTAATTGTTCTTATCTTTGCAACCGGTTTGAAAGTCTCTTCATAGACGATGTCGTGATTTTGGTTGAATCCTTTTGCTACTAGTCTAACTTTATGCCTAGCTAGAGAACCATCAATATTTCTCTTTATTTTAAACACCCATTTATTTGGAACAATATTCAAAGCTTCAGCCTTTGGAACTAGCTCCCATGTGTGATTGTCCTTGAGAGCTTTTATCTCTTCTTGCTCCCATATTTCTCTTTGCATAGCTTGCTGCCATTCTTTTTGTGTACATGCATCTTCATATGCATCCGATTCTTTGTCTTTAACCACCTATGTCATATATGCAAAATTCTTTGCAATAAAACTATCATAGCTCAGCCTTTGAATTGGATACCTTGCTCTTCAAGACCTCCTTTCATTTCCTTTTGAATATTGCTTCTTCAACCGATTCAACTTTACCTTTGGTGTAACCACCTCTTCATAGTCTTCTTCACTTGCATTTGAATCACTATTTTGGGAAGCACTTTCAGCTTCAAATCTTCCATAACCTGATGTTGGTGATGGGGAATGACTTCTTAGTCTCCCCTTCCATGTTGAGCTTTCTCCACATGATGTAGAGGCTTTTGGACCTGACATTTGAGTGCTTGTTTGCAAAAATTCTTCTTGGACAGCACCTCTGTCACTCTAGCACAATGGCAAGTACCAATGTGAGGAGCTTTACCTCATAAGTGTCAATCCATGGAGACGTGAGGACCGGTATGAAGACCAAGAGCAAGTGAAGTGCACAAGTGCATGAGTGAAAGCACACAAGCATGCACACACATACACACACACGTGCACAAGGTAAGAGCAAAGAGTGGAACAATGGAAGATCTTCGATTACAAAAGAACTCTCTTACAAAGCTGAGATCTACAACAAGCTAACCTCAAAAATGAGCTCTCCAACCCTTTTTATAGTTTTTTGAGTGGTTTTGGCCCTGTCCAGACCTAGTTTCCGGCCTAATTAAAAATTAGGTTCTAGGGCTTATTTGGGGGCTCAAACGGAATCTAAACATTATGAAAATTGGTAGGATAATACTTCTAATATCCTCAAGCTCGAGGACTCCTTACCTTGAACAAAATGGAGTTGTAAAAATGGAAAATGGTATTTACAATGGTTTTTAGTGACAAAAGTCACTATATTTATAGGGATCTCTTCTGAAAATTTGACATGTGCTTCTTGGAGCTCCCTACATGCTCCTTCTTCTTGTGTGTCCACTTCATTGATGCGCTTCCATGCTTGTGTGTGACCTTGACTGTCAACACTCCCCCCCTCTAGAGTTTGTTGTCCCTGACAGACCCTTGTTGTAGTGGTTGTCCCATGGTGCTTGGAGAGATAATGTCCATCATGTATCCACACGGTCCATCTTCCAATTGTAGCTTGGGCACTTGTTTGGTTCTTCATTTTGTCACTGCTACCTTTGTACGTACCTCTTCCGTGTATTCTAGCTTGATGGTGTCTTTGTGAGCTGTCCAAAGATTGTGAGCTACTCAAAAGAGGTTGTCAATGTTGGTTATGAGCAACTCTCGTGGTGGATTGCTTCCGCTCTTGTTGTTGTCACCGTGATGTCCTCTAGTTTTCAAAGATGGCTTCTCTAGATTTCATGCCAAGTATTCGTGACCCATAATGACTGATGGGTAAGTGCATTAGTGCATGGGTTGGAAGAAGAAAGTGCCTTGTGCACGGCCATGTAATGTAGCCCTATGCATGCATACTTGGGAAATGCATTGGAAGAATTATGGTGCAAGAAATTGGGTCTTGAGCAAAGTGCTCAAGGGTATGCCGGCGAAGAGGTTTCCTAATCGACCATGGTTATGTTGTTGTTGAAGCATACAATTCTTACCATGGTGAAAGGATGGTCGGCCTTCAACTCTTCATGTGGTGCTTCCATCATGATGATTGACCATCAGCTTGTCTTTCATGGTTGATGGTTGTCCTTGTTGATGGTTCACCTGGGGGATTCTTCAAATGCACAATCTTGTTCTTTCTCTCGTCTTCTTCCTCTTCTTCTTCTTCTTTTTTTCTTTGAACAATGGAATAAAACAAGAAAAAAGGTATTAGCATCAATAAAATATTTTACATGTGTCAGATGTGTCGCATGTGCCTGGGATCCTCAATTGTGTCTATGTACGGCCGTGTAATGTGGCCCTATATTAATGCATACTTTGGAAATGCATGACCTGAATGGTGCAAAAGACAAGGTTATGCCAAAGGCACATGGTTGTTGCATGTCGAAGCTTTCAATGTTGTTGGTGGATGTTGATCCAGTCTTTGTTGGAGATAGCCAATGGATCTTGAAATGATGTAATCCTTCGTATAGGGATCCATTTCAGGATAGTATTTGGCCCTATAGACATAAGCTCTGTCCTCTATATCTTTGGGTGATTTCTGAATGTTGGTATCCAGTGTGGTTGGCTCTTTGGCTCTGTGGAAGCTAGTGGTAATTTTGGCTTCCACACCCATGTTGATATATTTAGGTAGTGATGTGTGTGAACACACTAGGACCGTCGGGGCACTTTTTTCCCTCTTTAGGAGGTTTTTTTCCCCCAGCTTGTATATATGCCTATTGCCCTAATGGGCTACTTATCTTTGTACATTCTCTAGTAATACATCCAGTATTGTGTGTTTGCGCTCCAAGCTTCTTCTTCTTCCTTGTGTTGTTCGCGTGCTTCCGCAGACGTCTAACTCCAACAATTGGTATCAGAGCAGGTCATCGCTTCATCTAGGGTGCTGTCGACACTCCTCTGTTTGCAATCTCAGATTCGCACAAAATTTGTTGAGCATACTCAGGGTGTTTCAGAGATCAAAACAGCTTTGTTTTGTGGTGCCGAAATCACAATCTGAGCTCGTTTCGGCCTCCGAACGCACTATCGGAGTGCTTGTACAGGCTATTTCATCCTTTTGTGCCAAAGGTATATACCAATTTTTGTTCGCCAGTTTAAGCGTCTCAAAGTCTGCTATAGGTCTAGCAGAACTCGTCTTGGCAGTTCTGTTCAACTTTTTGAGATACAGATAATTTTTTGCATCAAGGTATTTTAGTCACCAGCCATGGCTGAAAGCAGTGATGTATTCCGTATGTTGGCTATTGAGGATAAGTTGGATGGTACCAACTACCCATTGTGGGCTTATATGATGCGACATGTATTAGTTGCAAAAGGATTGTGGAACATTGTGCAGGGTGTTGAAAGACGTCCTGTTACACCTCTGACTACAGGTACTCCAAATACAGGTGCTGGAGCTGATGAAGATGGTGTCGAAGATGATATTCCGCAGATTCCTATTCGTGCTGCTGTTTCTGCTGCACCTACTACAGAGCAGATTCGCTAGGATGGTAGAGATGCCCAAGCACATGCATTCATAGCTTTGTCTGTCAAATGTGCCATTATTCCTCATATTCTCTCTTGCAGAACAGCTAAGGATGCTTGGGATACACTTACCACATTGTACCAAGCTAGGAATGAGGCTCGTGTTGCTTACCTCCGAAAATAGTTGGAGAGTGAGCACATGAATGAAGGTGATTCTATGGACAGTTTCCTAACAAAGATCAAAGACTTGAAGGAACAGTTGATTTCTGCTGATGAGGTTATACCAGATAGCTCACTTGTGCAGACCGTTCTGAATGGTCTTCCTGATTCATATCAGAGTTTTGCTTCTACTCTTCGGTTGATCATAAAAGGCAATCCAAATGCCTTATCATTTGAGGAGTTAGTCTCTGTTCTGTTGCAAGAAGATTAGTCCAGGTAGAACGAGTCCATTATGCGAGTTGCAGATCAAGCTTTCCTGGCTAGTCAGAAGGGCAAAGGAAAATGGAGCTCTTCAACTAGTAAGCAGAAATCCGCTAATTCTGCATATTCAAAGAAGGAAGATAAAGATGAGAAGAAATCAGAAAAGCAAAAATTGTTTTGTAAGTACTGTAAAGGGAATGATCATATCATAAAGAATTGTCCAAAACTGGCTGCTAAAGAGGCAAAGAAGAAAGAGGCTGGAATGGTTGTTGCAGAGGCCTCTACACCAAAAACAGAGTCTGCAAATCTTGTGCAGGAAGAAGAATGGGCGTTTACTACTGTCTGCAGTTTTGAGCCATCTTCTCATGAGCAGTGCATGTTTGCAGTAGACTCAGATGTTTGGTATTTTGATAGTGGGGCAACCAAACATATTACCTCGCAGTGAAGTTTCTTCTCTTCACTCGAGCCTGCCCCTACAGGGAATACTGTTACCTGTGCCAACAACTCCTCTTATGCTGTTATGGGAGTTGGTAAGATCATTTTGACTACTGCTGATGGTAGTTCTTTCACTTTGTCAGATGCTTTATTTGTGCCAGGGATCAAAAAGAACCTGTTATCAGTTTCTGCATTAGCCAAGATTGGCTTGGTTGTGAAATTTGTTGATGACATGTGTACAGTTTATGATCTGTCAAATGGCGATATGATTATTGCTTCTGGCATTTTATGTCGTGGGCTGTATAACCTCATAGACTATGAAAGATCTGAAAATGATTTGGCATGTGTAGTAAATGATTGTCAGGCTATGTCAGATGCAAAGCTTTGGCATGCACGCTTTGGTCATCTAAATTTTGCTAGTTTGCTACACCTGCAGAAATCTGAAATGGTGTTCTCTTTGCCCAAACTTGAGGCACCTAGAAAACATGTATGTGAAGGCTGTATTTTGGGCAAAATGCAGCGTTCCTCCTTTCCAAAAGATGGTTCAATTCCGGCTACACAGAAATTGCAGCTTGTACATAGTGATGTCTGTGGTCCTATGCAGACACCCTCTTTTGGAAATTACCTTTACTTCGTGACTTTGATTGATGATTTCTCCAGGCATGCATGGGTATATCCACTCAAAGCAAAGTCCGAGGTGTTCACGTGCTTCAAACAGTTTAATTTGGTTTTGGTTGAAAATTTGTCAGCATGTAAAATGGGCACCCTCCATTCTGATTGAGGGGGGGGAATATATGTCTTCTAATTTTAATGCATTTCTGGCTGAACATGGGATAAAACACCAATGTACAGTGCCGTATACACCTCAATAGAATGGAGTTGCTGAACGGAAGAACAGGTCTCTCATGGAGATGGCGAGGTGTATGGTCAAGAGTCAGGCTTTACCTCATAGTTTCTAGCTTGAGGTTGTCATGTGTGCAGCATATGTACTGAACAGGTGTCCCACTAAAGCGCAGTAGTCTATCACTCCATATGAGGCTTGGCATGACCGCAAGCCATCTGTTGCTCATCTGCATGTTTTTGGTTGTTTGGCATATGCACTAGTGCCTGAACAACATTGCAGAAAATTGGATGATAAGGCAATAAAATGTATTTTTGTTGGGTACAGTTCTGAAAGTAAAGGCTATCGTCTGTATCATCCACAGACTAAACGCATTCTGGTTAGCCGTGATGTTGTCTTTGTGGAAGATGCTATTCAGCCATTGCTTTATGTACTAAGGAGACATCTGTTAGCTCCAAAGACATGTATGACACTTTGATGCCTCTTTTTACAGGTGGACAGTCTAGTACTGGTCCTAATAAGGCAACTTCTCAGCCTTTGCAGGTTTCATATGATGTTGCAGATCATTCCATTTCTGATGCAGATTTACATGATGCACTTGTTGATGAGAGAGCTGATATTGAGCACGCAAAAACTGCCAAAATGGCTGGTGCAGACTTTACGTGACAGCAAATTAGATGCACCTTTGTCATATCGTACTCGTTCAGGCTCTCGTAGTGCCTCTTTTGCATCAGATTGCTATGCTATGGCTGCGTCTAGTCTCTGTGATGAGAATGAGCCTGTTTCTTTTGATGAAGCACAGAATTCAAAAAATTGGATGGCTGTTATGCAATCTGAATATGATGCTATAATCAGAATGGTACATGGTCTTTATGTGACTTGCCTCCTGGAAAGAAGGCCATTGGCACTAAGTGGGTATACAAGTTGACGCGTAAACATTATGGTACAATTGACAGGTATAAGGCTAGGCTTGTTGCAAAGGGTTTTGCGCAGGAAAGAGGCATTGATTTTGATGAGACCTTTGCACATACATGTCGTATGACTACTGTTCGGTGCATTTGTGCACTTGCAGCCCATCATGGTTGGAATGTACATCAGTTGGACATTAAAACAGCATTTCTGAATGGTGACTTGCATGAAGAAGTGTATGTTTTTCAGCCCCGTGGCTTTGTGCAGAAAGGGCATGAAAACCAGGTGTGCAGATTAAAAAAGGCATTATATGGTTTAAAGCAAGCACCACATGCTTGGTATGAGAAGATACATGCCTATCTGGTTGCACATGGTTTTGAGAATAGTCCAACTGAAAGCTTTAATGGATATACCCATGCATGCCTGGAAAAATCATCGATGAAAGTCAGGAACTAAAGGTAATTTCTAAAAGAAGGTATCCGCATAGGATCACAGACATCACTATGTACAAGCTTCAATTTCTGAGTAGCCCAAACTGAACCATCCTTTGGAAAGGAAGAATGCTACATTTTGCCCAAAATACAGCCTTCACATACATGTTTTCTAGGTGCCTCAAGTTTGGGCAAAGAGGACACAATTTGAGATTTCTACATGCGTAGCAAACTAGCAAAATTCAGATGACCAAAGCGTGCATGCCAAAGCTTTGCATCTAACATAGCCTGAGAATCATTTACAGATCTTTCATAGTCTATGAGCTTATACAGCCCATGACATAAAATGCCAGAAGCAATAATCATATCGCCATTTGATAGATCATGTACTGTACACCTGTCATCAACAAATTTCACAACCAAGCCAATCTTGGCTAATGCAAAAACTGATAACAAATTTTTCTTGATCCCTGGCACAAACAAAGCATCTGACAAAATGAAAGAACTACCATCAGCAGTAGTCAAAATGATCTTACCAACTCCCATAACAGGATAAGAGGAGTTGTTGGCACATGTAACAGTATTCCCTGTAGGGGCAGGTTCGAGTGAAGAGAAGAAACTGCGCTACGAGGTAATATGTTTGGTCACCCCACTGTCAAAGTACCAAACATCTAAGTCTACTGTAGACATGCATTGCTCATGAGAAGATGGGTCAAAATTGCAAACAGTAGTAAATGCCCATTCTTCTTCCTACACAAGATTAGCAGACTCTGTTTTTTGTGTAGAGGCCTCTACAACAACCATCCCAGCCTCTTTCTTCTTTGCCTCTTTAGCAGCCAGTTTTGGACAGTTCTTTATGATATGATCATTCCCTTTACAGTACTTGCAAAACAATTTCTGCTTTTTTGATTTTTTTCTCATCTTTATCTTCCTTCTTCGAATGTGCAGTATTTGCACATTTCTGCTTACTAGTTGAAGAGCTCTATTTTCCTTTGCCCTTCTGACTAGCCAGGAAAGCTTGATTTGCAACATGCATAATGGACGTATTCTGCCTAGACTGATCGTCCTGCAACAAAACAAAGACTCGCTCCTCAAAAGACAAAGGCATTTGGATTGCCTTTCATCATCAACCGAAGAGTAGAAGCAAAACTCTGATATGAATCAGGAAGACCATTCAGAACGGTCTGCACAAGTGAGCTATCTGGTATAACCTCATCAGCAGAGATCAACTGTTCCTTCAATTCTTTTATCTTCGTTACGAAACGGTCCATAGAATAACCTTCATTCATGTGCTCACTGATCTCCAACTATTTTCGGAGGTAAGAAACACGAGCCTCATTCCTAGCTTGGTACAATGTGGCAAGTGTATCCCAAGCATCCTTAGCTGTTCTGCAAGAGCAAATGTGAGGAATAATGGCACGTTTGACAAACAAAGCTATCAATGCATGTGCTTGGGTATCTATTCCATCCCAACGAATCTGCTCTACAGTAGGTGCAGCAGAAACCGTAGCACGAATAGGAATCTGCAGAATATCATCATCTTCAACACCTTCTACATCAGCTTCAGTACCTGCAGTTGTAACAGTTGTAGGTGTGATAGGACATTTTTCGACACCCTGCACAATGTTCCACAGTCCTTTTGCAACCAACACATGTCGCATCATATAATCTCATAACGGGTAGTTGGTACCATCCAACTTATCCTCAACAGCCAACATACGGAATACATCACTACTTTCAGCCATGGCCGGTGACTAAAATACCTTGATGCATGAAATTGATTGTATCTCAAAAAGTTGAACAGAACTACCCAGACAAATTTTGCTAGACCTGTAACAGACTTCGAAATGCTTATACTGGCGAACAGAAACTGGTATATACCTTTGGCACAAAAAGATGAAATAGCCTACACAAGCGTTGTGATAGTGCATTCGGAGGCCGAAACGAGCTCAGATCGCGATTTTGGCACCATACAGCAAAGCTATTTTGATCTCGAAAACACGCTGAGTATGCTCACCAAAATTCGTGCGATTCTGAGACTATAACCGGAGGAGTGTCGAGGTGCCCTAGATGAAGCGATGACCTGCTCTGATACCAATTGTTGGAGATAGATGTCTGTGGAAGCACACAAACAGCACAAGGAAGGAGAAGAAGCTTGGAGTACAACACACAATACTGAATGTATTACTAGAGAATGTAAAAAGATAAGTAGCCCATTAGGGCAATAGGCATATATACAAGCCGGGGGAAAAAACCTCCTAAAGAGGGAAAAAAGTGTCCCGGCAGTCCTAGTGTGTTCACATACATCACTACCTAAATATATCAACAATTACATACCTTATATCATAGAGAAAAGATAATGTTTTAGGATGAATTTCTATTCTTGGTAGAGTGGAATATGGCTATTCAATGAATTATTGAGATTCTTGGTGGTCTATGAGATAGGTACAAAATTAATTGGTTCAAATACATGTATGGCATATTTGTATGATACTATATGATGGTTTTTGAAGTAAAAGACTAGCCATTTCAGTGTTTTTATGCATCAACATCATATAGAAGTCTCCCATAGTGTATAACTATGAGCACCCTATATTATAGTAAATTTCATATTATAAAAATGATTTTTCTAAATTCCAAGACTTGTCCTAAATGATTATATGACTTTAAATAAACATTGAAAAAATTATTTTAATAAGAGGATTTTTTTTCATGGAGATATTTCTTTCTTCTCATATATAAGTCTATATAAAAACTATACCAGGATACCCCTATTCCAAGTCCGATCGATTCTTGTTAATCAAGTGAAAGTGACAAAGATATATTTTTTATCTTGATATCTACTTTCTCTATCTATAAATCTTATTAGCTTACCCCAAATATTTTTTTGAGCCCTCCACTGAATTCAAAGCATCTACTAAAGCTTTTATTTTTAAAGCTAGAGAACCCCTCAAGGAATTGATACTCTCATTGGTTATACCAGTCATATCACTGAAGCACCACTAATGGTGGTTTTTGGTCTAACTAGTAACCACTTAAATTATGTTTTCTTCTTTTACTCCTATCTATCCTTAAGGAGTTATAATTTTTTCCTTTTAAATATCTTAACCCTTAGATGGACTCTATCTAACTTGAGTGGTTTTTTATCACTACCAAGTTTTACTTATGGTTTACTTAAAACCCTTTTGGAAGTTTATGTTAAGGTTTATTCTAAACCTTCTTGGAATAATTCCAAGACTATTGGATACTTATCTTGATTCCTTATAATTTTCCTAAGAAGATACTTATCTTCATATTTTTTTGTACTTATATTCTCTTTTCCTAACCATTTTAGTTAGAGTGGGATTATTCTTGTTTAACGTGTGTATCACACTATTAACGCATGAGTTGCTTACACCATGATGGTGCACCTATGGACAACAATGAAGTAATTGGTGAATTGTGCATGTGCTTGTGCACATGCACCCACCCATGACCGTGCCCTCCAATGCACTTTTACCATAATATGCACTTACAAATTGCATGATTACAAAATTTATGTTAAAAATTTAATGTTCTAGATCAATCTAGTGAATTCTAGAAGCTTCAAGGGTCTAGAAACGAGACATATACTTCCTTCCAAGTTTGTAATTGGAATAATACCAAGAAGATCTCAAAAAAAGTTGCCAAATTCATTTCTACGATTATCAAGAGTTAATTAGTGAGAGGAAGTTATTTGCTCATACGTATAAATTATCCTCTATTTCAATTATCTTTATGTCACTAAAAAGCTTTCTAAGATAAAATTTTGAATAAATCAAAAGTCTCTAAAATTTGACACTTGAGGAGAGAGCAGCACACATTTAAAGTTGACTAGTTGTTAGTTGGTCACTGGCTAGAAACTGTGTGCATGTGCTGTTGATATATTTAGGTAGTGATGTGTGTGAACACTATAGGACTGTCGGGGCACTTCCCTCTTTAGGAGGTTCCCCCCCCCCCTTGTGTATATGCCTATTGCCCTAATGGGTTACTTATCTTTATATATTCTCTAGTAATACATTTAGTATTATGTGTTATGCTCCAAGCTTCTTCTTCTTCCTTGTGTTGTTCATGTGCTTCCGTAGACATCTAACTCCAAAAATTGGTATCAGAGTAGGTCACCACTTCATCTAGGGCGTCGTCGATACCTCTCCTGTTGCAGTCTCAGAATAGCACGAATTTTGCCGAAATCATGATTTGAGCTCATTTCGGCCTCCGAATGCACTATCGCAGCACTTGTGTAGGCTATTTTGTCTTTTTGTGCCAAAGGTATATACCACTTTCAGTTCACCAGTATAAGCGTCTCAAAGTCTTCTACAATTCGTATGGGTAGTTTTGTTCAACTTTTTGAGATACAATCAATTTTCTGCATCAAGGTATTTTAGTCACCAGCCATGGCCGAAAGCAGTGATGTATTTTGTATGTCGGTTGTTGAGGATAAGTTGGATGGTACCAACTAACCATTATGGCCTTATATGATGTGACATGTATTGGTTGCAAAAGGACTATGGAACATTGTGCATGGTGTTGAAAAGCGTCCTATCACACTTGCAACTGTTACAACTACAGGTATTGAAGCTGACGCAAAAGGTGTCGAAGATGATAATATTCTGCATATTCCTATCTGTCCTACGGCTTCTGCTGCACCTACTGGAGAGAAAATTCGTTGGGATGGCAGAGATGCCTAGGCACATGCATTGATAGCTTTGTCTGTCAAATGTGCCATTATTCCTCACATTTGCTCTTGCAGAACAGCTAAGGATGCTTGGGATACACTTACCACATTGTACCAACCTAGGAATGAGGCTCATGTTGCTTACCTCTAAAAACGGTTGGAGAGTGAGCACATGAATGAAGGTGATTCTATGGACAATTTTCTAACAAAGATCAAAGACTTGAAGGAACAGTTGATTTCTGCTTATGAAGTGATACCAGATAGCTCACTTGTGTAGACCATTCTGAATGATCTTCCTAATTCATATCAGAGTTTTGCTTGTACTCTTCGGTTGATGATGAAAGGCAATCCAAATGCCTTATCATTTGATGAGTTAGTCTCTGTTCTATTGCAAGAAGATTAGTCCAAGTAGAGCAGTTCCATTATGCGTGTTGTAGATCAAGCTTTCCTGGCTAGTTAGAAGGGTAAAGGAAAATGGAGCTCTTCAACTAGTAAGCAGAAATCTACTAATTCTGCACAATCGAAGAGGGAAGACAAAGATGAAAAGAATCACAAACGCAGAAATTGTTTTGCAAGTATTGTAAAGGAAATGATCATATCATAAAGAACTGTTCAAAACTGGCTGCTAAAGAGGCAAAGAAGAAAGAGGCTGGAATGGTTGTTGCAGAGGCCTCTACACCAAAAACAGAGTCTCCCAATCTTGTCCAGGAAGAAGAATGGATGTTTACTATTGTTTGCAGTTTTGACCCATCTTCTCATGAGCACTGCATGTCTGCAAAAGACTCAGATGTTTGGTACTTTGATAGTGGGGCGACCAAATATATTACCTCGCAACACAATTTCTTCTCTTTACTCAAGCCTGCCCCTTCAGGGAATACTATTACATGCACCAACAACTCCTCTTATCCTATTATGGGAGTTGGTAAGATCATTTTGACTACTGCTAATGGTAGTTCTTTCACTTTTTCAGATGCTTTGTTTGTGCCAAGGATCAAGAAAAATCTGCTATCAATTTCTACATTAGCCAAGATTGGCTTGGTTGTGAAATTTGTTGGACTAATGTACAGTTCATGACTGTCCAATGGCAATGTGATTATTGCTTCTAGCATTTTATATCGTGGGTTGTATAAGCTCATAGACTATGAAAGATCTGTAAATGATTTGGCATGTGTAGTACGTGATTCTCAAGTTATGTCACATGCAAAGCTTTGGCATGCAGGCTTTGGTCATCTGAATTTTGTAGTTTGATATGCCAGTAGAAATCTAAAATGGTGTCCTCTTTGCCCAAACTTGAGGCACCCGATAAACATGTATGTGAAGGGTGTATTTTGGGCAAAATGCAGTATTCTTCCTTTCCAAAAGATGGTTCAGTTCAAGCTACTCAGAAATTGCAGCTTGTACATAGTGATGTCTGTGGTCCTATGCAGACACCTTCTTTTGGGAACTATCTTTACTTTGTGACTTTCATCAATGAGTTTTCCATGCATGCATGGGTATATCCATTGAAGGCACAATCCGAAGTGTTTATGTGCTTCAAATAGTTTTAGGTTTTGGCTGAAAATATGTCAGCCTATAAAATGGGCATCCTCCATTCTGATCGAGGGGGGGAATATATGTCTTCCGATTTTAATGCATTTCTAGCTGAACGTGGGATAAAACACCAGTGTATAGTGTCGTATACACATCAACGGAATGGAGTTGTTGAATGGAAGAACAATTCACTCATGGAGATGGCGAGGTGTATGGTTAAGAGTCAGGCCTTATCACATAGTTTCTGGCTTGAGGCTATTATGTGTGCAGCATATGTACTTAACAGGTGTCCCACTAAAGCACTATAGTTTATCACTCCATATGAGGCTTGGCATGATCGCAAGCCATCTGTTGCTCGTATGCGTGTTTTTGGTTGTTTTTCATATGCAGTAGTGCTTGAACAACATCGCAAAAAATTGAATGATAAAGCAATAAAATGTATTTTTGTTGTGTACAGTTATGAAAGTAAAGGTTATCGTCTATATCATCCACATACTAAACACATTCTGGTTAGTCATGATGTTGTTGTTGTGGAAGATGCTATTCAGCCATTGCTTTCATGTACTAAGGAGACATCTGTTAGCTCCAAAGACATGTATGATACTTTGCTTCCTCTTTTTGCAAGTGGACAGTCTAGTGCTAGTCCTAATGAGGCAACTTCTCAGCCTTTGTAGGTTTCATGCGATGATGCAGATCATTCCATTTCTGATGCAGATTTACATGATGCACTTGTTGATGACAGAGCTGATATTGAGCAGGTAAAAACTATGCCAAAATGGTTGGAGTAGACTTTGCGAGACAACAAATTAGATGCACCTCTGTCATATCGTACTCGTTCAAGATCTCATAGTGCCTTTTTTGCATTAGATTGCTATGCTATGGTTGGATCTAGTCTCTGTGATGAGAATGAGCCTGTTTCATTTGATGAAGCACAAAATTCAAAAAATTGGATGGCTGCTATGCAATCTGAATATGATGCTATCATGAAAAATGGTACCTGGTTTTTATGTGACTTGCCTCCTGGCAAGAAGGCCATTGGCACTAAGTGGGTATACAAGCTTAAGCATAAACCTGATGGTACAGTTGACATGCATAAGGTTAGACTTGTTACAAAGGGTTATGCGCAAGAAAGAGGCATTGATTTGGATGAAACCTTTGCTCCTACTTGTCGAATGACTACTGTTCATAGCATCTATGCACTTGCAGCTCATCATGGTTGGAATGTACATCAGTTGGACATTAAAACGACATTTTTGAATGATGATTTCCATGAAGAACTGTATGTTTTTCAACCTCGTGGCTTTGTTCAAAAAGGGCATGAAAACCAGGTGTGCAGGTTAAAGAAGGCATTATATGGTTAAAACAAGCACCACATGCTTGGTATGAAAAGATACATGCCTATCTAATTGCACATGGTTTTGAGAATAGTCCAACTGAAAGCACCTTATATGTTAAGCGTGCTAATGATGTACCTCTGATCATTGTGGTTTATGTTGATGACATGCTGCTTACTTGTCCTCATGAGAGGCATATTGCTGATTTTAAGGCTGATTTGCATGCCTCATTTGAGATGTCTGATTTGGGGCATTTGCATCACTATTTGGGCAGTCAGTTTATGCACGTTGATGGTTGAATGGCCTTGTGTCAAAGGAAATATATTGACACATTATTGTAGCATTTTGGCCTTGAAGACTGTAAAACTATTGCCACTCCTATGGAGATAGGTTTACGATTGAGTCTTCATGATGCTAGAGATGCATTTGATGTTGTTCTCTATCAACAGGCTGTTGGATGCTTGATTTACTTATGCATTACTCTACTAGATATTGATTTTGATGTCTCACAGATGAGCAGGTTTATGCATTGCCTATGATTCAAGCATTGGTAGGTGGTTAAGCGCATCTTTCGCTACTAGAGTGGTACTCAGCTACTTGGGTTGTTTTATCCCAAGGGGGGATCACTACTGCCAGATTTGCATGCTTTTTCTGACTCTGATTGGGCTAGTTGCTATGTCACTCATGTGTCCACTAGTGGCCTTTGCTTCATGCTTGGTAGCTCATGTATATCTTGGTTGAGAAAGAAGCAGCCTATTGTGGCCACTTCTAGTTGTGAGGCCGAGTATAGGGCAGCTTTCACAGCAAGTGTTGAGTGTGTGTGGCTCAGACACCTTATGGCTGATTTGGGTGTTGGTCAGTCCTCTGCCACCACCATCTTCACTGACAGTCAGAGTGCATTGGGAGTTGCGAGGAACCTTGTGTTCCTTGCTCGCACTAAGCACATTGAGGTGCATTATCATTATGTCAGGGAGAGGTTCTCTGCTGGGGAGGTCAACCATGCATATGTGCCCACACAAGAGAACATTGTAGACCTTTTACAAAGGTGTTGCCTAGGGAGAAGTTTGAAGCTTTCTGCAAAGCTTTAGGCTTACTTCCTTTTGTGGAGTGATGTCCAGATAGCTTGGCACTTCCTTATACATGAGTGCCATCTACTTGTTCATCGCATTACTCCCAGGGGGGATTTGTTGATATATTTAGGTAGTGATTTGTGTGAACACTCTAGGACCACCGAGACACTTTTTTCCCTCTTTAGGAGGTTTTTTCCCCCGGCTTGTATATATGCCTATTGCCCTAACAGGCTACTCATTTTTGTACATTCTCTAGTAATACATTCAGTATTGTGTGTTATGCTCCAAGCTTCTTCTTCTTCCTTGTGTTGTTCGTGTGCTTTCGCGGACATCTAACTCCAACATGTGCTACTTTAGAGGCTCTCCAAACACAACTTGTAGGTACATTCTCAACTTTGAAGCTATATACTTGTAGTAATAACTTGAAAGAGTACATATCACAAAAAAACAAAGAGATTTGACAAAAATTAATATATTAAATTGATGATGAAAATGACATCACGCATGATTTTGACTTTTCTCTAATATGCCTTTGCCTTTGCATATTTGATTTCATTTATCTAAGAATAATGTTTATGCACACATATGTAAAGTGCATCTTCTTTAAGCATTTCCTTCCATGTATGAACTAAAGATATATATAAACTTTCAAAATATGACACGGGCCATCTTTTCTAGTGCATAAAGAGTATATAACTCAAAGCTCCAAAGCATGCCCTCATCTCAAAGCTGAAAATAAAGTATGCAAATAATATAAGAGATGTCTCGTTTTACATGTCTACGGACATGATGATTGATGCTTTTGATACACAAGTAGATCAAGATTCAAATTCTTGATTACATCCTTATGATGTTTGGTTAAAGCATGTTTTGGATACTCATGTAGAACATCTTTTGGTTGACCAATTAGATTCTCATCCAGACCTTGATATGGATGCCAAGATATTGCATTGTGATGGCATTTGGCATTAACCTTGATCTTAATGTTATGGGTGGGAGATAATGATAGATCTTATGATACATAATGCTCATAGAGAAGGATAGCTCATATGATGCATAGTGTGTCATAGAGAAGGATAGCTCATATGATGCATATGTGTCATAATGTTTCTTGGGATACATAGCTACATGCACTCATGGTTGAGAGGATGGTTGGCTTGGATGCTAAAGATCTGGTGATTATGAAAACATTATTGGATTCTCTCATGCTACATGTTAACATGGATATTTTAGGACATGCTAGTATTGGTGATGGTGCTTTCTATGCCTTGGATGTAGGCATGGTTGACATTGTTAAGTTTGACAAGCTAGCATAAGTTTTGTCAGCATTCAAGGGTTTGATGCATGATGTGTTGTGCTTGAGACCCAACATTACAATTTTCATTGGCATATTTGAACTCATTGTCAATCATTTGATTATTGAAGTGCGCATAAACTGACTAAAAGGCTTGCAAGAACTTTTTCAATTCTTGAGTCAATCAAAAGCAAGCTTGAATCTTTTAAATTTGACTCTAGAGCAGTTTGAGATGATGAACACATCTTGTTTGAAACAATTGGTGTAGGTTAAATTGAATGGGTCAATAAGTGGATGTCTTTTTGGACATTGTTGTATAGACATATATCATTGTTTGTATAAGTTTCCACTTATAGTCACATTGACCCTTAAGTGGGAGATTACTAGGATGGGTAAGAATTGCATAAGTTTCCACTTATAGTCACATTGACCCTTAAGTGGAAGATTACTAGGATGGGTAGGGGTTCATGCGATCCTCTCCCTTTGTGTTTGTACATATCTATATGAGTTATCAATTATGTTGTGTTGTAATTCTTGGGTGAGGCTTCCCATACAAATCATCAATGTACTCTTTTGTACATCTTTCAATCTCTTCTTTCTCTCTCCCTACATTATGTATCCCTATGATTGCCTCCATTCTCTATCCTCACAAGAATCTCTATTACTTCTTTTTCTTGTTATGCATACATACAGAGGCTCAAAAAAATATAACACTAGTAGTTCTAATAGTAGTAATAACAATAGTAGTAGCGGTAACACTAGCAGCAACACTAGTAGCAATAGTGTTGGAATAACAATAGGAGTAGCACCATAAATTTCAATCCTTAAGCCTTTCATAAATCATAAAAATTAGTTTCTTATCTTTAGTCATTATTGAAGAACTTAAATCCAAAGTAATAGATTAGAATTCCATTGAGCCAACCATGTTGAGTTGTCCATATTATGAAACTAACATTTCCAAATAGTTTAGAAATACCTATTATGTACATATAATTCATGGTGCATCCCTAATGAATGGAACTTTTAAATATTATCTTAATATTCACAAGAACAACATGCTATTCAAAAGTATTGTAAGCCCACATTGAAGCGTAGGTAACGTCCTTATTGTTTTATGATAAAATCATATTAGATAATCCAAAAATCAACGTCTAAAGCATCTATAAAATGTCAACACATGGAGAATTCTAAATAAAAGTGTTGAAGACATGTTATCATGTAGATCTAGCAAACTTGCAATATGGAATTCAGATATTCTGCCATTCTGAATATTTATACTTAATAAAAATCTATCATGTGTCTTGAATAGCCTATAAATGGTACTTTTCTTCATATTGTCAACACATGGAGAATTCTAAATAAAGTATTGCAAACATGTTATCATGTAGATCTAGCAAACTTGCAATATGGAATTCAGATATTCTCCCATTCTGAATATTTATACTTAATAAAACTCTATCATGTGCTTGAATAGCCTATAAATGGTAGTTTTCTTCATATTGTCACATTCTTTACATGTGTGTGTGTAATAAAGTAAGTCTATGATCTAAGGGTCTGGCCGGTTCATACATATCTGAAATCGGACACCGTTTGGTCACTCGTCTGTAGGACCAAAGATCTCAAGAATAGACTCAACCATAAGTTCATGTGCTCTCATATTCAAGTAATCCACTTAGCCTAGTGGTTAAGTCTCATGGTTGTGAAGAGGAGGTCTTGGGTTCAGCTCCCATGGGGAGCATGGGGAGAGAGTTTTGCCCAAGGAGCTCTAGATCCTTCTAACTCAAGTTAAGGTGAGTTAACTTGAGTCCAGGGAGACTTAACTCAAGAGGTGAGTACAACAACCATTAGTGGACTCTAGTGGAAGGTATGAAAGGAGTGGAGGAGATTGCACATGCACTTGTGGACTCTAGTTACATTTGTGGTCCTCATTGATTCGAGCAGCTATATATACAGGCATAAGGTTGGGAGGAGAGTCATCTCTCTAGCACGTGGTGGTCGTAATCATTAGTTTTTTGCATTGGTATCAGAGCATAGGCAAGCTTCCATGGTGACCTTGTTAGCTCATCATTTTTCCTAAGATCTCATGGAGTTCTTCTAAGATTCATTATCATCTTCTTCCCAAGTTAGAGCTTCTACGGAAATCTTCTTCCCAAGCTAGAGTTTCTATGAAAAATTTGATATTTGATCATCTTTTTTGGGATCATGACATGATATTTTGATCGTTTATCTCCCATTCCGTCCATCGCATGTTCGGCCACGGTGTGGAGAGGTCGCGGAGGCAAAGGAGGCAGAAAGAGACGACCGATGATCTCCAAAAGTTTAGGAGGTCTTCAAAAGGAGGTCCTATCCATGAGAAGCCACATGGGAATGAACCCAGAACGTCTTGAATAGAAGACTTCTCCTCTATCCACAGGAATGAGTGACGTTCGTGCGCTCCAACGGAAGCAGAATGATAATAAGTTCTTTCAATGGCCTGCAAAATCTTTTTTCGGAAGATAACGGTGTCTTTCAAGTGGACGCAGGCGGGGCTTGAGCTTAAGACCACTGCGAGAAAGGCGCACACCTCTACCACTACACCTCGTTGACTCAATTCCATCTGCAGTAAAATAAGACTTTTTATCAATTCGCATTAAGAGGCATCGAATCCGAAATCTCTACCAATTGAAGATAACGTTTTAACCAATTATAAGCTTAGAGGTCCTATTCTAATGATGTGTGGGATGGGGCTTTGATCTCCAGACTTACAGTTTCAGACACCCATTGTAGTCACCTGAAGCATCCGTCACACATCGTCTGATGGCATTAGAAGGGCCAAGACAAGCATTAATCATAGAAGGCGAATCATATTTTGGCTTTCATTTTTCTCAAGTGATGAAAGATGCTTGGACAAAGATCAAAGGGTTGGATTCTTGATCTCTAACCACGATTGAGAATGGCTCTTCCCGAGGATCAAGGGAAGGATGTAGCTTAATTGAGAGATGAGTATTTTCCAAGTTAATTATTGGTTTCAATATTTGTTTTTGTTCTCTTTTATCATGTAGGATGCATTTTTATCATTGAAGTATGGTAGTAAACTTCATTTTTTATAATCTTGATGCAAATTATGGAAATGTACATGAAAAAGCATAAACATATTGAAACACTCATTAAGCACAAGCATGCGTATACGAAAGAATGTTTTCATGCACAATTTACATTTTCTTCTTGCTTAAGGAATAGGATGCACTCCAGTCTATGCACATGTATATTTATAACTTTTTGTAAGGTAGAAGATAGATTGTTTGTGCATGGATGATTGGACATAGATGGTTGAACTACACCCTAAGAGAGAGGATTAGGAAGTAATCCTCAACCATGGCTTTTGGGGCAAGTGGTTATCCCATCACATTCCTAACCAAGAGGTTGTGAGTTCAATTGCTTACATTGGTATTAGAGCCTAGGAAGTAGGCTTGGGAAAGGAGGATTGATCTAATGGCCTCTAAAAAAGTTCTTGGGCATCCTCTATATGAAAGGCTACAAAATAGCGCACGTCGCTTTCACAAGTTAGCCTAACAAAGATTGAGGTGTATCTCTCAATCCGTAGGTCAGATTGAGGCATGTAACATAGCGTTGGAAAGCTCTCAAAAGAAACTTTCCAAATCTAATGAGCTAGCCTAGAAGTGTGAAGTCTTTGGGAAATCATGGGTGACACTTGATTGAGAGTTCAAGCTGTCATAGCCTAGAATGGATCTCTAGTCTTTGGAGAACATTATCCCAAGTAGTGAGAAGGAATTTCTTTAAATCCTTAAGAAAGCAAGTAGTTCCCAAACCTTTGGTATGGTTACTTAAGTCCAAACAATGATATAACCCGAAGGTATATCAGAGATTCTTAGCTTTAGAATATGAAAAGCGTTAGAACATGCTTGGACTTGAGTTGGGGAAAGATCTCTAAAAGCCCATGGGTAAGCCAAAAAGCTTAAAAGATCTCAAGAGATCTTAATGATCAAGAACAAGTCTTTATTTTATCATATGAACAACAAGACTTGATTAATCTTGGCCATGGTTGTCCAAGAATTATAGTTGGAACTACTGTGAAGTTTGCCCAAGTATTGGCAATCAAAATAGTAAGCTATTCCAAGTTTGAATAGAGTAGATATTCCAAGTATGTAGTCTGCAACCGTGAAGATGGTAATTAAGTCTGTGGAAGGTAAAATGTAAAGTTACCTATCCTTAAAGAGATTTCTTAAAGGAGAAATCCAAAAGCATGAGTGGATGCTTAGACTTAACTAGTAAAGAGATTCCTATAAAGTCCTCGAGGTAGCTACTTAAAAGCTTTTGTTAGAAAGGAATCTAAAGACAAGAAGTGAAAAGCTCTTGTCGCTACAAATTGGTCAAGTATAACCAATTAGACTTGAATTTGATAAATTCAAGAAGTTGGAATGATAGTGGGTTTTTCTTTTGAAAATCTTGATAAAGAAGAATTGATATTCTGTCAAAGGTTTTCAAGTTTCCTATAAAAAACACGACATCATGAAATGATTGTGTAAAGGAATAAAAAACTAGAATATCAAGTTGGAGGTAATGCTTGAAACTTCAAAAGTCTTGAAGTGACAAGGTACTCTATCAAGAGATGTTTAGACTTTAGGATAAATATTAAGCACACATTAATGTGAAAATAAAATAGGGTGGTATGGGATGCCAGATTTTATACTCATATTGATGTAGGAAAGATGGTATGGGACATCGGACCGTGCGATGATAATTATCTTTTAGTCCTAGAATAAATCTTGAAGTTAGATTTGATCTTCAAAGGGAATTAAAACTTCCAAGGATAAGTTTTAATTCACGGAGGATTAAAGTATGATCTCAAGATACTTCAAGATCAAGTTCGTAAGAAGATACAGAGTAGCTTCCAAGATCTTCTTGAAAACACTTCAATCTAAAGTGTTGATGATTCAGAAATATTTGATAAATTTCTGAAAGAGTAAAACTTTGACTTTGAACTGAACCTTTCAACTAAGGAATAGACTGACTAAGTTAAGCGTCAAGTTCCTAGTGTAACTTGGTAAATTCAATCCTTTGACTCAAAGCAATGCTCAAGAATTGCATTTCTAGTAAGCAATCATAAAGATTGAATATAGGCATGATCTTAGTCTCAAGTGAAGCATTGTTTGAGTAAAAACTCATCAGTAGAATGTTAATGGGTTGACACGCTGATGTTCAATACCACAATAGTATCTTGTGGTTGGATGAGGTTTTAGATTTTCTTGGAATATTTTTGAGAATCAAGTTTATTTCTCTTAAAGATAGGAAAAATGCTTCAATACTTGGTTGAAACCGATCATTCAGAAGTTAAAGTCCTGAGTCATCAAGTACTTGACTCATAGCAAGTTTACATCTTAGAAGTTTGAATTAGTTATATAGAGTTTTAGTTATTTCCTTCCGCTCACCAAATCTTCTAGAATTGACTCAGATAGAGTATCTGATTCCTTTCGTAAGAGTCCTGGGTCAGCTGATTGGAACTAGATAACTAAATTAAACATCCTAGATAGATGTTCTATATAAGAACTTATTCACTCTTCAAAAGATAACAAGTCCAAGATTGACTTATTCATTTGGGTTTGCTTCCAGTTATTAGCATACCTCTTATGACTTTGTAGAGTTCAGTACACTCTAGAACAGAGAAGTTAGGAATTGCTCAATAGATTGAAAATTCCCAAGAACTTTTAGCTAAAAACTAGTCTTTGAGAAAAGTGTCCTAAGTTGGACGAATTTCGTTGCGAATTTGTATTGGGCAAATTATAATATGGTTGAATCAAAGAAAATGGTAACTTTCTCTTACAGTTTGCATAGGATTTTTAAACTCATTAGGACAAAGTAGTCCTCTAGTCCAATGAAAAAATCAAGTAACTGTTGGATCAAAGTGAACCATTGTACAAACATCTAAGCTAGATGTTTGAGACAACCAAACTTCAAGTTCTCCAAAACAAATTCAAGTGAATCAAGAGTTCTCAAAGTCTTGCAATGGATAAGAATTCCACCTTCATTACTAAGTCCTTGCACCAGTTATGCCTAGAAATGGACTAGTAATTTGAATCCACCTAGTTCACATGTTTGTGCCTAGATCGCACATCCAGAAACTATGAATTGGCAATGGATGTGTTTAGATCCACCCTTATTATTCTTTCACTAATTTGTACTTTGTCCAGTTCATCAATGTGCAAAATGAGACGGTGTTTTGAATCATTTGGGCAGGTATGCCACCACAGAGATGAGACATGTTCTTCTAGTTTTAGAACATGACCATGTTCTTCCAGTTTTGGAAAATGAGGCTTGGGGGATGCCTACAGTATGTATATAGCTCTATTTTCAAGGATGAAAATCTTTTCCAAGGGGGGAAGAATGTAATAAAGTAAGTCTATGATCTAAGGGTCTGGCCGGTTTAGACAGATCTGAAATCGGATACTATTTGGTCACTCGTCTATAGGGCCAAAGTTCTCAAGAATAAACTCAACCATAAGTTCATGTGCTCTCATATTCAAGTAATCCATTTTAGCCTAGTGGTTAAGTCTCATGGTTGTGAAGGAGGAGGTCTTGGGTTCAACTCCCATGGGAAGCATGGGGAGAGAGTTTTGCCCAAGGAGCTCTAGAGCCTTCTAACTCAAGTTAAGGTGAGTTAACTTGAGTCCAGGGAGACAACTCAAGAGGTGAGTACAACAACCACTAGTGGACTCTAGTGGAAGGTATGAAAGGAGTGGAGGAGATTGCACATGAACTTGTGGACTCTAGTTACATTTGTGGTCCTCGTTGATTCGAGCAGCTATATATACAAGAATAAGGTTGGGAGGAGAGTCATCTCTCTAGCACATGGTGGTCGTAATCATTAGTTTTTTGCAGTGTGTGTATGGTACATTTTGCATCTTGTAGATGAAGATGAACGATGTTAGACTTAGACCGAGAGGGTCGTTGTGTGTGGAGAAGATTCCTAGCTTGAGGATTCTTGATAGTATTAGAGTGCATGATGAACACATTTCCATTTTAGATCATAGAGACTAAGTAGGATGCAACAAAAATAGCGCACACATCAACATTTCCCTTCTAGAACATGATATAGAGAGGCTGATTAAAGAAACTTGAGAGGCAAGTTTAGAAAAATATTTTCATGTGGAGGCTCTTGTTAATTTAGGGGATATATGTGCGGAATCGGAACAAATGACATTCTTTTCATTATCATCTTCATTGTGGCTGCAAGCTTTTGGAAATGGAGTGCATGTAAAAAAAGGAATGGTCTTGAGCTGTTTCATGTCAAACACACACATATAAACCATGTCCATACATACATACATACATCCCTTCCTTCAATTTTGCTTATAAGAAGGTAATTCATTTGTATATACACTCTTCTTCAAGCTCCCTTAACTATGTATGCAGGATAAAAGAGCCTCTATATGCTAAATTTTGATCTCTCCACCACCTCATAGCTCCCCCACCACTCCATTATTAGAAAAATATAACGATCAAGATTAATGCAGCGGAGTTGGATCGTGAGGTAGAGTAATGAGAAGCAAAATAGACTAACAAAAACTATACATAGATAGAGAGACACAGAACTTAGATTCTCTAATTTCCAACAATTATATACAAGAATGATACTATCCACCCGTGCACTCCCACTATGGAGCTTAAATGGTGATATAGATAGAATGTAGATGAAGGGCTTTATAGTGTGTGTGCATCCGTGATTTCTCTTTAGTGATTGTTCTTGCCTAACCCTCTGATTTAGACATGATCTCCAGAATTTCTTGATGCTATCTTTTAGGCATAACCATCGGGATCACTTGTAATTTTGGGACAACCCAAATTATGTAATCACTAGACTGAGCAAGCCTCCAAACTAAACACCCACCAAAATAGACTTCCACCAGAATGGACTTCCCCCTGATTGGACTTCCATTGAACTGTTGAATTGGTTATTAGACATCATAATTCTAAACCCAACACGTAATTCTAGATTGGTTGACTACCACATTGCCATACCTCCCGAATTCTAGTGTGACTGAAGTATATGCCATGGCTAGCCTTCTAATTAGACTCACATAGATCATCTAGAACTATTGCTGGTCTCATGTAGACCTCATCACAAATGTCCAAACTCTCATACTGGCTTCTCCTCATAAAGGGGGTCGTAGAACTTAGAGTACCATGGATCATTTGCGGTCTCTTACGAGTGGTGTATTGAGTATATCTAACACTCCCCTCAATGTCCACCTATGATGAACTACTTTCATGGTCCAATGCCAAGCTCAAAAGATGTCGATACAGATGCTCTCTCCCTAGAGCCTTGGTGAAAATATTTGCTCCATTTTCTTTTGTTTGACAATAGCATAGCTCCACCATTCCATCTTCTATGAATTCTCGCACATAGTGGTACATGATTTTTATGTGCTTAGTACATGCATGATGAATAGGATTCTTGGTGATGGCTATGCAACTTTGGTTGTTGCATCTCAACCTTGTAGCCTTGAGTGCTTGAATTCCTATATGCCATAGGACCCTTCTCAACCATACTGATTCACATGTAGCAAAATATGCCGCTTTGTACTCAACTTTGGTAGAAGATAGTGCTACGATCGGTTGCTTCTTACTAGTCCAAGAAACAATTTCTGAACCTAAAGAGAAGCAATATCTAGAAACTGATTTTCTCGAATCAATATCCCCTACCCAATCTGAGTCACAATACCCACTCAGAGATGATCCTTCACTGTAAAGAATACCATAATCAATGGTTCCTTTGACATACTTGAGTATCTACATGCATGCCTTCCAATGTGTTAGGCATAGCTTATTAGAGAACCTACTTACTACATCAAAAACATAAGAGATATCTAGTCTGCTATTACACAAGTCAATGAGACTTTGGACTAATCTCCTATATTTTCTAATATCTATTGGAGGTGAAGTATCTTCAATAGATAATTTTGTAGTGACTTCCATCGGTGTAGAAGTTTCTTTGCAATCCTCCATGCCAAATGCCTTCAACACATGCTCCATAGTAGTCATCCTTGTTGTCGACGAAAATGATTCACCGACGTCAATGCCTTCGACTTGGGAATAACCATGTGCAACAATTCTAGCTTTGAACTTCTCTAAAGTACCATCTACCTTGTATTTTAGCTTCCAGATCCACTTAGTGCCGATGACCTTCTATTTCAGAGGCCGCTCCACTAGCTCCCAAGTTCCATTCTTCATGATATTATTGTACTCTGTTTGCATAGAAGTTCTCTAGTCTGGATTTCGGAGTGCTTCTTCCACACTTGTCAGCTCCTTTGTTTGTTTGTCGATAATCTTAACCATCAATGTTGAGTTTACAATATGGGCCTCTGCCCATTTCTGTTCCTCTATTCTCTGTGATCACCTTGGACCATCTGCAATCTGTTCAATTGACTATGGAATGGGATTTGTGGAATCATAGAGCTGCCTTACCCCACCATGGCAATGGCTTTTCCACTTGAGTGGCAGCAGGTTGGTGACTTACAATCTCATCATCTGAGGATGACACTTCTCTTCCATAGAAGGGCTAGCTCTTAGGTGAGGTTCATAGTGGATTACTTCTTCATCTGATGATAGAGTGGAAGCTTTCTTTTCTTCTTCCACCGAATGTGGTTGCTCCTCCTTGAGCACCACATTGCGATTCGCTATGATCTTCTTTGCTTCTGAGTCATAAATCTTGTAAGATTTCTTCTCTTCACTGTACCCTATGAAGATACATTTGGTGCTTTTTGGTTGAAGCTTGTTTCTCTCTTTGTCCAGAATGTGTACATAACACTCACTTCCAAACACCTTGAAATGGGAAACAAAAGGCTTTCTACTAGTGTAGGTTTCATGTGGAGTTTTTCCATCAAGTGCCATTGTGTAGCTATGATTTAGGATATAAACAACCATGTTTATGGCCTCTGCCCAAAAATGATTTGGTAGTCCTTTTCCCTTCAACATACATCTTGCCATTTCCATAATGGTTTGATATTGCCATTGTTTTTGTTTGGGCAAAGAGGACACCATTTCAGATTTCTGAAGGCGTAGCAAACTAGCAAAATTCAGATGACCAAAGCATGCATGCCAAAGCTTTACATCTGACATAGCCTGAGAATCATGTACTACACATGTTGAATCATTCAAAGATTTTTCATAGTCTATGAGCTTATACATCCCACGACATAAAATTTCAGAAGCAATAATCATGTCGCCATTTGACAAATCATGAACTATACATCTGTCATCAACAAATTTCACAACCAAGACAATCTTGGCTAATGCAAAAATTGATAACAGATTTTTCTTGATCCCTGACACAAATAAAGCATCTAACAAAGTGAAAGAACTACCATCAACAATAGTCAAAATGATCTTACCAACACCCATGATAAGATAAGAGGAGTTGTTGGTGCATGTGACAATATTCCCTGTATGGGCAGGCTCGAGTGAAGTGAAGAAACTGTGCTACGAGGTAATATGTTTCGTTTGCCCCACTATCAAAGTACCAAACATCTGAGTCTATTGCAGACATACACTGTTCAGGAGAAGATGGGTCAAAACTGCAAACAGTAGTAAGCACCTACTCTCCATTCTGCAAATTAGATGCACCTTTGTCATACCATACTACATTGGATGCCTTCAATGCAATCTGAATATGATGTTATCATGGAAAATGGTACCTGGTCTTTGTGTGACTTGCCTCCTGGCAAGACAACCATTGGCACTAAGTGGGTATACAATCTAAAGTGTGAACCTGATGGAACAGTTGACAGGCATAAGGCTAGGCTTGTTGCAAAGGGTTATGGGTAGGAAAGAGGCATTGATTTGATGAAACATTTGCACCTAATTGTCAAATGACTACTGTTCGTAGCATCTGTGCACTTGCAGCTCATCATGGTTGGAATGTACATCAGTTGGGCATTAAAACAACATTTTTTAATGGTGAATTGCATGAAGAAGTGTATGTTTTTCAGCCCCATGGCTTTGTGCAGAAAGGGCATGAAAACCAAGTGTGCATGTTAAAGAAGGCATTATATGGTTTAAAGCAAGTACCACGTGCTTGGTATGAAAAGGTACATGCCTATCTGATTGCACATGGTTTTGAGAGCAGTCCAACTAAAAGCACCTTATATGTTAAGCATGCTAATGATGTGCTTCTAATCATTGTCGTGTATGTTGATGACATGCTGCTCACTAGTCCTCATGAGAAGCACATTGCTGATTTTAAGGCTGATTTGCATGCCTCATTTGAGATGTCTGATTTGGGGCATTTGCATCATTATTTGGGCATTCAGTTTATGCAAGTTGATGGTGGAAGAGCTTTGTGTCAAATGAAATATATTGACACATTATTGACGCATTTTGGCCTTGAAGACTGGAAACCTATTGCCACTCCTATGGAAACAAGTTTACAATTGAGTCTTCATGATGTTGGAGATGCATTTGATGTTGTTCTCTATCAATAGGCTGTTGGATGCTTGATTTACTTATGCATTACTCAGCTAGATATTCAGTTTGCTGTCTCACAGATGAGCAGGCTTATGCATTGCCCAGGTGTCAAGCATTGGCAGGTGGTTAAGCACATCTTTCGCTACTTGAGTGGTACCCAGCTACTTGGGTTGTTTTATCCAAAGGGGCGATCACTACTGCTAGATTTACATGCTTTTTTTGACTCTAACTAGGCTACTTTCTATGACATTCGTGTGTCCACTAGTGGTTTTTGCTTCATGCTTGGTAGCTCATGCATATCTTGGTTGAGTAAGAAGCAGCCTATTGTGGCCACTTCCAGTTGTGAGGCTGAGTATAGGGCATCTTTCATAGTGACTATTGAGTGTGTGTGGCTCAGATTTCTCATTGCTGATTTGGGTGTTCGTCAGTCTTCTGCCACCACCATCTTCACTGACAGTCAGAGCACATTGGCAGTTGCGAGGAACCCTGTGTTCCATGTTCACATGAAGCACATTGAGGTGCATTATCATTATGTCAAGGAGAGATTCGTTGTTGGAGAGATCGGCTTGGCATATGTGCCCACGCAGGAGAATTTTGAGAACTTTTTATGAAGGCTCTATTTAGGGAGAAGTTTGAATCTTTCCGCAAAGCTTTGGGCTTACTTAGTTTTGTGGATTGATTCCAGATAGCTCAGCACTTCCTTATACATGAGTGCCAGCTCCTTGTTCACCACATCACTCCGAGGGGGGATTTGTTGATATATTTAGGTAGTGATGTGTGTGAGAACACTAGGACAATCGGGGCACTTTTTTCCCTCTTTAGGAGGTTTTTTTCCCAGCTTGTATATACTCCTATAGCCCTAATGGGTCACTTATCTTTGTACATTCTAGTGGTAGTACATTTAGTATTGTGTGTTGTGCTCCAAGCTTCTGCTTCTTCCTTGTGATGCTCGTATGCTTTCGCAGATGTCTAACTCCAACAAGCTGATATAGAGGAGGAAAAAACTATGCCTAAATGGCTTGTACAAACTTTAAGAGATAGAAACCTAGATGCATCTTTGTCATATCATACTCGTTCAAGCTCTCATAGTGCTTCCTTTGTGTCAGGTTCCTACGTGATGGCTGCCTCTAGTCTTTATGATGGGAATGAGCCTGTTTCTTTTGATGAAGCACAAAACTTAGAAAACTAGATGGTTGCTATGCAATTAGAATATGATGCTATTATGAAGAATGGCACTTGGTCTTTATGTGATTTGCCTCTGAGCAAAAATTCCATTAGCACTAAATGGGTATACAAGTTGAAACATAAGCATGATGGAATAGTTGACAAGTATAAGGCTAGGCTTGTTGCAAAAGGTTATGCTCAAGAAAGAGGCATTGATTTTGATGAGACTTTTGCACCCACTTGTCGATGAACACCATTCATAACATATGTGCACTTGCATCTCATCATAGTTGGAATGTACATCAGTTGCGCATCAAAATTGGATTTTCGAATAGTGACTTACATGAAGAAGTGTATGCATTTCAACCCCGTGGTTTTGTGCAAAAAGGGCATGAAAACAAACTGTGAAGACTAGAGAAGGCATTATATGGTTTGAAGCAAGCACCATGTGCTTGGTATGAAAAGATATATGCCTAATTTATTGCACTTGGTTTTGAGAACAATCCAAATGAGAGCACCTTGTATGTTAAGTGTGCAGATAATGTACTTTTGATCGTTCTTGTGTATGTTGATGACATGTTGATCACTCGTCCTAATGAGAAGCATATTGTTGAACTTAAGGCTGATTTGCATGCCTCTTTTGAGATGTTAAATTTGGGGCATTTGCATCATTATTTGGGCATTCAATTTATGCAACCTGATTTGGGAATAGCTTTGTGTTAAAAAAATTACATTAGACACATTATTATAGTGTTTTGGTCTTAAAGATTGCAAACCTATTTCCACTCCTATGGAAACATGTTTATGACTAAGTCTTCATGATGTTGGAGATGCATTTGCTATTGTTCTGCATCAGCAAGTTGTTGGATGCTTGATTTACTTATGCATAACTTAGCTTGATTCAGTTTGTTGTCTCTTAGATGAGTAGGTTTACGCATTGCCCAGGTGTCAAGCATTGATAGGCAGTTAAGCGCATCTTTTGCTACTTGAGTGGTACTCGGCTACTTGGCCTATTTTATCCCAAGGGGGGATCACTACTACCAGATTTACATGCTTTTTTAGAATCTGACTAGGCTAGCTGCTATGACACTCATGTGTCCACTAGTGCTTTTTGCTTCATGCTTGGTAGCTCATGCATATCTTGGTTGAGCAAGAAGTAGTATATTATGGATACTTCTAGTTGTGAGGCTAAGTATAGGGTAGCTTTCACAACAACTATTGAGTGTATGTAGCTCATATGCATCTTGGCTCATTTGGGTGTTGGTCAATCTTCTACCACCACCATCTTCACTAATAATCATATTGACATTTGCAAGGAACCCTATTTTCCATGCTCACATGAAGCACATTGAGGTGCACTATCATTATGTCAGGGAGAGGTTCTTTGTTGGAGAGATCAGTTTGGCATATGCCCCCACAAAGGATAACATTGTAGATCTTTTCACAAAGGCTCTCCCTTGAGAGAAGTTTGAAGCTTTTTGCAAAGTTTTGGGATTACTTCCTTTTGTGGATTGATCTCTTTCCACATAGCTTGGCGCTTCCTCATACATGAGTGCCAACTCCTTGTTTATTGCATCACTCCTAGGGGAGATTTGTTGATATATTTTGGTAGTGGTGTGTGAACACACTTAGGATTGTCAGACACCTTTTTCCCTCATTAAGAGGTTTTTTCCCCTACCTTATATATATGCCTATAACCCTAATCGGTTACTTAACTTTGCACATTCACTTAGTAATTCATTCATTGTTGTGTTGTGATCCAAGCTTCTTCTTCTTCCTTGTATTGTTTGTGTGCTTCTGTAGACCTCAAACTCCAACATCCCCCTCTTTTCACATTTAGTCCAATCTAGGATCTCTTTCTAACTAAAGAGGCAAATCAGAGAGATGAAAACCATGCTCCTTAGTTGGACCATGGGCTCTGGGAAAAGTCTGTTATATAGTTATATCTTGAAGCATATTTTGAAGGATAAAAGGGAGAGAACTATCATGAAATATTTTGACAAATAATGATAACATTAGGTACTTTTGGAGTATTAAACAACTCATAAGCTTAGCTTAATGGTGAAGTTGTTGACATATTTAGGTAGTGATGTATGTGAACACTCTAGGACTGTTGGGGCACTTTTTTCCCTCTTTAGGAGGTTTTTTCCCCCCGCTTGTATATATGCCTAGTGCCCTAATGGGCTACTTATCTTTGTACATTCTCTAGTAATACATTCAGTATTGTGTGTTGTGTTCCAAGCTTCTTCTTCTTCCTTGTGTTGTTCACATGCTTCCGCAAACATCTAACTCCAACAATTGGTATCAGAGCAGGTCACCGCTTCATCTACGACGTCGTCTACACCTCTCTGGTTGCAGTCTTAGATTCACATGAAATTTGGTGAGCATACTCAAGGTGTTTCAGAGATCAAAACAGCTTCACTGTGTGGTGTTGAAATTGTGATCTGAGCTCGTTTCGACCTCTGAATATAGTATCATAGCACTTGTGCAGGCTACTTCGTCTTTTTCTGCCAAAGGTATATACCTATTTCGATTCTCCAATATCAGCATCTCAAAGTCTGTTACAGGTCTAGCAGAATTCGTCTAGGCGTTTCCATTCAACTTTTTGAGATACAATCAATTTTTTGCATCAAGGTATTTTAGTCACCGGCCATGGCTGAAAGTAGTGATTTATTTCGTATGTTGGCTATTGAGGATAAGTTGGATGGTACCAACTACCCATTGTGGGCTTATATGATGCGACATGTATTGGTTGCAAAAGGACTGTGGAACATTGTGCACGGTGTTGAAAAACGTCCTATCACACCTGCAACTGTTACAACTCTAGGTATTGAAGCTTATGTAGAAGGTGTCGAAGATGATGATATTCTTCATATTCCTATTCAGGTTGTGCTTTCTATTGCAGCTACTACAGAGCAAATTCATTGGGATGGCAGAGATGCCCGGGCACATGCATTGGTAGCTTTGTCTGTCAAATGTGCCATTATTCCTCACATTTGCTCTTGCAAAACAGTTAAGGATGCTTGGGATATACTTACCACATTGTACCAAGCTAGGAATGAGGCTCGTGTTGCTTACCTCAAAAACAGTTGGAGAGTGAGCACATGAATGAAGGTGATTCTATGGACAATTTTCTAACAAAGATCAAAGACTTGAAGGAACAATTGATTTCTACTGATGAGGTTATACCACATAGCTTACTTGTGCAGATCGTTCTGAATGGTCTTCCTGATTCATATCAGAGTTTTGCTTCTACTCTTCGTTTGATGATGAAAGGCAATCCAAATGCCTTGTCATTTGAAGAGTTAGTCTCTGTTCTATTGTAGGAAGATAAGTCCAGGCAGAATAGGTCCATTATGCATATTGCAGATCAAGCTTTCCTGACTAGTCAGAAGGGCAAAGGAAAATGGAGCTCTTTAACTAGTAAGCAGAAATCTACTAATTCTGCACAATGGAAGAGGGAAGACAAAGATAAAAAGAAATCAGAAAAGCAGAAATTGTTTTGCAAGTACTGTAAAGGAAATGATCATATCATAAAGAACTGTCCAAAACTGGCCGCTAAAGAGGTAAAAAAGAAAAAGGCTGGAATGGTTGTTGTAGAAGCCTATACACCCAAAATAGAGTCTGCTAATCTTGTGCAGGAAGAAGAATGGGTGTTTACTATTGTTTGCAGTTTTGACCCATCTTCTCATGAGCAATGCATGTCTGTAGTAGACTTAGATGTTTGGTACTTTGACAATGGGGCGACCAAACATAATACCTCATAGCACAATTTCTTCTCTTCACTCGAGCCTGCCCCTATAGGGAATATTGTTACATGCACCAACAACTCCTCTTATCCTGTCATGGGAGTTGGTAAGATCATTTTGATTACTGCTGATGGTAGTTCTTTCACTTTGTCAGATGCTTTGTTTGTGCTAGGGATCAAGAAAAATCTATTATTAGTTTCTGCATTAGCCAAGATTGGCTTGGTTGTGAAATTTGTTGATGACAGATGTACAATTCATGATCTGTCAAGTAGTGATGTGATTATTGTGTCTGGCATTTTATGTCATGGGTTGTATAAGCTCATAGACTATGAAAGATCTGTAAATGATTTGGCATGTGCAGTACATGATTCTCAGGCTATGTCAGATGCAAAGCTTTGGCATGCACACTTTGGTCATCTGAATTTTGCTAGTTTGCTATGCTTGCAAAAATCTGAAATGGTGTCCTCTTTGCCCAAACTTGAGGCACCTAGAAAACATGTTTGTGAAGGCTGTATTTTGGGCAAAATGTAGCGCTCCTCATTTCCAAAAGATGGTTCACTTCGGGCCACTCAGAAATTGCAGCTTGTACATAGTGATGTCTGTAATCCTATGCAAACACCTTCTTTTGGAAATTATCTTTACTTCGTGACTTTCATTGATGATTTTTCCAAGCATTCATGGGTATATCCATTGAAAGCAAAGTCGGAAGTGTTCATGTGCTTCAAATAGTTTTTGGTTTTGGCTGAAAATCTATTAGCATGTAAAATAGGCAACCTCCGTTCTGATCGAGGGGGGAATATGTGTCTTCTGATTTTAATGCATTTATGGCTGAACGTGGGATAAAACACCAATGTATAGTGCCGTATACACCATAACTATTAGATTTATTTAGACCTCCATGGTCTACCATTGGTCTACCTACATTTGGTTGAGGACCCTAGCCGGGTCAAGGACCAGAGCTCGGGGGAGCCAAGGCTCTAGCACGGAACTTCGAGGTTATTCCATCTCCTCAGAGTGGCCATATGAGGAGTGTTTGGACCTTAGAGAAGATTCTAGAGGTGCCAAGGGCAAGGGCTATTCAAGGTTGGGAGGAGAGTGGCAGGTAGCGAATTGGGATCTTTCATTTGGTATCAGAGCTGCAGTGAGAAAAGGGAAAGTCTTGGAGAGAAAGCCACTTCATCTTCTTCCTCAAAAAAATTCGTGGGCAAGAAGAGAGAACTTTCGCGCGTGCAAATTGGGAGAACGTTCGTGGTTCGTTTTCATCTTGAGACGCGTGCAGACTTGGGCGTTTTGTAAAAGGTCTAGTGGCTGTCGAAGCAACTTCACAAGTTGAGAGGTAAGATAGATAACTTTCACCCACAAGAGTGCATGCATCCAGCAATTGAACCCCAGACCTCCTAGGACAGAGGCGCGTGCCTTACCCACTCCGCCACATGCTGTTGGTGTCTTTATGATCGCTGTCGTCACCTACAGATTCTGTAACAACAGGAAAAAAAAAAAATCGACTTACCATTTATTTTCTCTGATTTTTACCTCTGAAATTTCTACCTAGGTGCACCAAAATGGCCATAGCTTGAGCTAAGAGTATCCAAATTTAAAAATTCAAAGTGCTATGGATTCCTTGCTTCAAGAGCTTTCTAATGATAGGTTATTTGATAGTTTTTGAGTAGACATGACCATCTTTATAGAGTTTGGAAGTTGACTGAATAGTATCGTGAGGGAGTCTTTAGGCATGAATAAATTCTTATTTCTTTCATAGATGTTTTTGGACATGGTTTCTTTCCATAGGAGATAATTTCCCTCATATTTATCTTCATTTAGGGTCATAAAAATTATGTCAAATCTTAAATTTCTTATAGAAAACGATGTAGAAGAAAGGAAGAGGATTCTGTTCATAGCTACTCTATTAGGATGCATGAGATATTGAAATTCTTCATTAATTGATTTTGTTGAATGCGTTTATGATTGAATAAAGAGTGAATATTCAATTGTACATGGACATTCATTAATGCATTTATTATTATTCTTCTTCATTGAAATTCAATTGTATGAATTTGAAGATACAATTAATATTACAACTAGTTGTTTACACAAGAGTGAGTAGATGTATGCATTGAAAGAAAAATATGATTTCGGTAATCTATTGACATTAATTTGCATGCACTCACCAAAGAGTTTGTTCTAATAATCAATTTACATATACATATATTTCTATTGATTTAGGCATTTACAATTCGCTATATGTGTTTTGTTAGAACTAGAACCAATGCATAGTTTGCTTGTTGTAAATAAATAAATTCATGATAAATGATTTGTTGCATATGAATCTTTTTATTACTCATGGAAGCATATTTATGCATATCACTTCATTATATGGTTTTATTATAGGTGAGTTAGCTCAAATGCATACAGAAAAGCATGAGAGTATTTTTAATTTGTTGGTTGAGCAACTTGAAATGGTACTACTGCATGTTGTGATAATCATAAATTCATGTAGGAAGCTCCAATTTCCATGAAAATTTGTACGATGGTACTTGATATAGCTGTTAACCTACTCACCAAGTTTTTTGTTTTTTGGAGTTATTTTAGTAGGTCAAAGGATTCCAATACTTCAGAGATGTTGTTTCTTGGAACACCCTCTGGAATGTTCACAGGGGTGTCTTGTCAGAGTCATATATCTTGGTGAAAATATCCATTTGGAGAGTTCTTTATTGGGTTTTAAATCTTACCTATTGCAGTTGTGGTCCTTCAAATTTCATTACATTTTGATTTTGGAGTTAAGAGAAAATTGAAATTCTCTCTGGTCATTGTGCAGGGAATTTTCTCTAGCAATTTGTTGTAGGTGTGTAGAAACTTGGGTGCTTCTCTCACACCACTTGTCCAAATGATATGAAATTTGGATATGTGCTGGAACATAGTGTTTCAATAGAAATATATAAATTTCATATGATTTGGATACTTTTTTATGAGTGTAAAGGCTATTTTAGCTCTCTGGTCCCTCTAGCAAGGACTCGCCAGAGAAGTGCACAAAGGTCTGATCATTATGCCATTTCTCTTTCATGGAATGTCCAATCAAGGAAAGCTCTTTTGGAAATGTTTGTAGCTATGTCATCTTAGGTCTCACCAAATTTTAAGTCATTTGGAATTCATTTGGGGAGTCTATGATTATAATCTTCCCTCTAGTCTAATTTCTGAGTAGTGAAAATTGTGCAGGTATTATAGACACGTTTTTGCTTGTTTCTCTCAGTTGGAGAGTGATATTCAAGTGAAACTTAATGTAAAAATAGATTCTTAGATAAGCTTTCTAATGACCCAAATTTCACTGAATTTGGAGTTCATTTGATAGGTCTACTCAGTGGGGCTTGGGAGCTATGTCTCACTTCCAGGACCTCCTATACATAGGTATAGGTTTGCAGAGTTTTGGTCATAAATTCATGCCCATAGATTCAATTCATTTGATTTCACTTGGAGATGAAAGCTAACTTCCAGGGCTATGTGTATACCAAAAATCATTATTTTTGGATTTATTTAAGTATTTCTAATGTTCTAGTCTTTTTGCAGGTACTGCACTTTTTGACATAAGAAGTTAGAGGAAGTGATCAAAGACTTTAAATTGTAACTTTTAAAGAAAAATCACTTGGATTTAGCATGTAATAGATTGATAGTTTGTATAGGATCATTTATTAGCATTTTTGAAAATGTATTAGTTTGTATAGCCTATACTTGGCGCTTATCGCCGGATGTATTCTAGGAATTTTCCATTGCTTGTATTGTCATCATATAGACTTGTATAGGACTTGGGTTTTGTGTGTGATCAATGTATGGGATTGAGAGAGGATCGATGGTACATATTTTAATTCATGTTTTAAACAAATGATCTATCAATTAGGAATATCATTAGTTTGGTATTACCTCTTTGCATTCACATGACTTATTAGTTGTTCTATGTTTTTTTTCTTTTAGAGAACGAATCCCGATGAGGTTGTAACTCCCATGGAAGAGGTCGAGCTTGAGCGATCTTATACTACGGAGATTACGAATCTCAATGCTAAACTTAGAGGCATGGAGGATACCCTTCAGAAGATCCTCCAAGCAATTAACAAACCAGAGGTCCCACCCATCGACACACCTATGCAGGTGGAAGTTCCATCTGTTGAACCATCTAGTTCACAAATACCATTGACAGATGTGGGGGCTTCTTCTGGTAGAGACGTTAGATGGCAAGTGAAAGATTTAAACCCACCGAAGTACCACGGACAAGTTAGTGCCAGGACGGCAGATGCGGTGGAGCAATGGATAAGTAAGTGGGAACAATGTTTTCGACTTTATAATATTGAGGATGAAAAACAGAAAATACAGCATGCCACTTATAGTTTGATGGATGTTGCTCATCGGTGGTGGAGGAAAATAGAGCAGGATAAGATAGAACCGGCCACTTGGGCAAACTTTAAAGTTATATTTTACAATAATTTTGTTCCTCCAGATGAACGTACTAGGGCTCTAGATGCATGGTTTTTCCTACCGCAGAGACAACTTTCAGTGCAAGAGTATGCAGACAAATATAGGGAAATCTTGTTGAAGATTCCAGATCAGGTGCCTAATTTTCTTTAGGTGTATAAATTTGTTCTTCGGCTTAGGGAGACGTTGCGTCCACTTGTGCGCAAGGAGCGCTGCCACACCCTAAATGAGGCAGTAGAACTTGCTTTGGTGTTGGAGGATGGGCGACACTCTCGATTGCAGCCTTCTGGACAAAAGAATACTTGGACAAGGTTCAAGAAGCCTATAGTTTCAGTTCCAGCATCTAACAGACAGATGAATGTCATTCAGACTTTGAGTCGTGGGAAGAGGAAAGTAAGTGCATCCATGGCAGATAGAGCTTTTCAGAGATCCAGTTTGACTCAACAACAGAAAGAAAAGGCTCGTCGTGAGGGTCTTTGTTATGAATGCCTAGGTCAGCATCCTTACAGGATGTGTCCTAAGAAGAAAAAGAAGATATCTGCAGCGATGGTGGTGGAGAGGCAACAGTCCTCGCCATCCACTCCATCATCTCCTTCAGATTTTGATCTTCTAGCTACAGACACTGAGATGGATCCTCCATCTAAAGATAAACAACCCATCTTAAATATAACAGTGACTAAGAAGGTTAAGAATGTTCCCGATGTGGTGTTATCCCCAGTTGCTCAGAAAGGGTATCAGTTTCCAGACACCGAGTTGGTTGTCATGAGTGGGGAAGTTCATGGACATCTCGTTAAAGTTCTATTTGATACAGGATCCACACATAATGTTATTAACTCTTCCTTAGTCAAGAAACTAAAGTTGAAGACTACTCCATCTGCATACACCTACAGGGTAGAGTTGGCAGATGGGAAGGGATCTGAGATCTGGGATCGACGAGTTGTTGGATTACCAGTCCAGATACAGACTTATAGAGATGAGCTAGATTTCGAGATCGCTAGGTTGGCTAGATTTGATCTCGTCCTCAGTAAACAGTGGCATGCAAGTAAGAAGCCAACTATTGATTGATGATATTCTGGATGCACTAGGAGGTGCTATTGTACATAGTAAAATAGACTTAAAAAGTGGTTACCATCAAATAAGAGTCAAGGATGATGATGTACATAAAACAGCTTTTCGTACTAGATTTGGTCATTATGAGTATCTTGTAATGCCTTTTGGTTTAACTAATGCACCAACTACTTTTATGACGCTCATGAATGATATTTTTCGTCCTTTTATTGGTTTGTTGTGGTTGATTTTGTAGATGATCTGTTGGTTTATAGTAAAAGTTTGGAAGAACATGAATGTCATTTGTGTACAGTATTTCAAATTTTGGATGACAATACTTTGTATGTCAATCTAGAGAAGACACAGTTATGTTTATCTGAGGTTGAGTACTTAGAACATATAATTTCTGCAGATGGAATTAGAATGGATCCACGGAAAGTTTTTGTGATCCTTGGTTGGCTGATTCCTCAGAATGAGCGCCAGTTGCGATCATTCTTAGGATTATCAGGCTTCTATAGGAAATTCATTGCCAGCTATTCACACATAGCTGCACCATTGACGGATTTGTTACAGAATAATCAGAAGTTTGTATGGACTAGTGCACAACAGAAAGCTTTTGACACAATGAAACAAGCAGTTTCAAGTGCCCCAATTTTATTGGTGGTAGATCCCCAAAAGCCTTTTGAAATAGAAACCGATGCTAGTGGCATCGCAGTTGGTGCAGTTTTGATTCAAGATGGCAGACCGGTAGCTTTTGAAAGTAAGAAACTTTCTCCAACTCAGAGAAACTGGCCTGTCCATGAACAAGAATTATATGCAATAGTTCATGCTTTGAAGATTTGGAGACATTATCTATATGGTGCAACTTTTAAAGTGTATACTGATCATCACACATTGAAGTATTTTTGTTCCCAGCCTGATCTTCGGGGGAGACAGGCTAGATGGGCTGAGTTGATGCAAGAATTTCATATGGAAATTCCATATAGAAAAGGAAAAATGAATACAGTTGCAGATGCATTATCTCGTATTTTGCATCAGATTAGCTTCACAGTTCTTGATAGTGATTTGATCCAAGAGATCAAAGATTCACAGATTGAAGATGATTATTGTTAGTCTATAATCAGCAAGTTATCACAAAATGATAAAGATCAAGCATTCTCAAATTTTCAAGTGGAGCAAGGTTTGCTCAAAAGAAAGGGGAAGATTTGTGTGCCTAATTCCCAAGAAGGGAAGTTTAGAAAAGAGGTTATTTTCGAGAACCATGATGTACCTTGTGCAGGATATCCTGGTATTGAGAAAACTTTGCACTTGATCAGATGTACCTTTTGGTGGCCAAAGATGGTCAGAGATGTAAACAATTATGTAAGTCAATGTTTTAAATGTCAGGTGAATAAAGCAGAGAGAATTAGTTCTCCAGGTCTGCTACAGCCATTGGAGATACCACAATATTGTTGGGATAGTATTTCCATGGACTTCATAATGGGTTTACCTAGAACACCACGACAGAAGAATGCTATTCTTGTAGTGGTTGATCGTCTGAGAAAAATGGCACACTTTATTCCTACAAAGGAATCAGTGGAGGCTCCGCAAGTCGTGGAACTATTTATTCAGAATATTTTTAGACTACATGGTCTACCTAGATCTATAGTTTCAGACAGGGATCCCAGGTTTACAGGAAATTTTTGGAAACACGTGTTCAATAAGCTTCAAGTTCAACTTAAGATGAGTAGTGGAGAGCATCCACAGACAGACGGTCAGACCGAAAGAGTTAATCAGATACTGGAAGATATGCTACGAGCATATGTTTCAGAAAAGCAAACAGATTGGGATAGTTTTCTCCCATTAGTTGAATTTGCTTATAATAGTTGGAAGCACAAGACTACTAGGCTTGCACCTTTTGAGGTCATCTATGGATTTATTCCACATAGTCCAGCTACCATTGGATTACCTAGGAAATCTCGGAGTGCTTCACAGTTTTTGACAGATATGCAAGCTAACTTAAAAATAGCTCAGTTCAATCTCCAGCAAGCTGTTGAAAGGATGAAAACATTTGTAGATCGACATCGAACACCACGAACATTTCAAGAGGGAGATCGTGTGTTTTTACAGGTCCCATTTGGTTCATCATTGACAATGGGTCAGAAACCCAAGTTATCCCCTAGATTTTGTGGACCTTGGATAGTAATCAAGAAGATTAGTGATGTCGCATATAAATTGCAATTGCCAGAAAATTGTAAAGTTCACCCAGTTTTCCATGTTAGCAAGTTGAGACCATACATTTCTCGAGATGAGAATTGTGTAGATGGTTTAGTTGCTTTAGAAAATAGAGCATCTCAGCTAGATGTTCCATTTCAGGTTCTTGATAAGAGGGAGCGGAAGTTGAGAAATCGCTCCATACCAGAGTATTTAGTAGCATGGACTAGCCGTCCACTCACAGATGCTACTTGGGAATCAGAAGCTTTGATTCGCAAACACTTTCCTTCCTTGATCACTGAGGACAGTGATCTCTAGAAGGGGGAGAGAGTGTTAGATTTATTTAGACCTCCATGGTCTACCATTGGTCTACCTGCATTTGGTCGAGGACCCTAGCCGGGTCAAGGACCAGAGCTCGGGGGAGCCAAGGCTCTAGCACGGATCTTCGACGTTATTCCATCTCCTCAGAGTGGCCATATGAGGAGTGTTTGGACCTTAGAGAAGATTCTAGAGGTGCCAAGGGCAATGGCTATTTAAGGTTGGGAGGAGAGTGGCAGGTAGCAAATTGGGATCTTTCAATAACAAAATGGAGTTGTTGAATGAAAGAACATGTCACTCATACAGATGGCGAGGTGTATGGTCAAGAGTCAGGCTTCACCACATAGTTTCTGGCTTCAAGTTGTCATGTGTGCATCATATGTACTTAACAGGTGTCCCATTAAAGCACTGTAGTCTATCACTCCATATGAGGCATGGCATGATCACAAGCCATCTGTTGCTCATCTACATGTTTTTGATTTTTTGGCATATGCATTAGTGCTTGAACAACATCGCAAAAAATTGAATGATAAAGTAGTAAAATGTATTTTTGTTGGGTGCAGTTCTGAAAGTAAAGTTATCGTCTATATCGTCCACATAGTAAATGCATTCTCGTTAGCTGTGATGTTGTTTTTATGGAAGATGCTATTCAGCCACTGCTTTTATTACTAAGGAGACATTTGTTAGCTCCAAAGACATGTATGATACTTTGCTGCCTCTTTTTATAGGTGGACAATCTAGTGCTAGTCCTAATGAGGCAACTTCTCAGCCATTGCAAGTTTCATATGATGATGTAGATCATTCCATTTTTTATGCAGATTTACATGATGCACTTGTTGATGAGAGAGCTGATTTTGAGCAGGCAGAAACTATGCCAAAATGGATGGTGCAGACCTTGCAAGATAGCAAATTAGATGCACCTCTGTCATATCATACTCCATCAGGATCTCATAGTGCCTCTTTTGCATCAGATTGCTATGCTATGGTTGCATCTAGTCTCTGTGATGAGAATGAGCCTGTTTCATTTGATGAAGCACAAAATTCAAAAAATTGGACAGCTGCTATGCAATCTGAATATGATGCTATAATGAAGAATGGTACTTGGTCTTTATGTGACTTGCCTCCGAGTAAAAAGTCCATTGGTACTAAGTGAGTATACAAGTTGAAGCGTAAACCTGATGGTACGATTGATAGGTATAAGGCTAGGCTTGTTGCAAAGGGTTTTGCGCAGGAAAGAGGCATTGATTTTGATAAAACCTTTGCTCCTACTTGCTGAATGACTACTGTTCGTAGCATTTGTGCAGTTGCAGCTCATCATGGTTGGAATGTACATCAGTTGGACATTAAAATAGCATTTTTGAATGGTGACTTGTATGTTTTTCAGCCCCGTGGCTTTATGCAAAAAGGGCATGAAAACCAGGTGTGCAGGTTAAAGAAGGCATTATATGGTTTAAAGCAAGCACCACATGAGACATCTGTTAGCTCCAAAGACATGTATGATACGTTGATGCCTCTTTTTACAGGTGGACAGTCTAGTGCTATTCCTAATGAGGCAACTTCTCAGCCTTTGCAGGTTTCATATGATGATGTAGATCATTCTATTTCTGATGCAGATTTACATGATGCACTTGTTGATGATAGAGCTGATATTGAGCAGGCAAAAACTATGCCAAAATGGCTAGTGCAGACTTTGCGTGATAGCAAATTAGATGCACCTTTGTCATATCGTACTCGTTCAGGCTCTCATAGTGCCTCCTTTGCATCAGATTACTATGCTATGGTTGCGTCTAGCCTCTGTGATGAGAATGAGCCTGTTTCTTTTGATGAAGCACAAAATTCAGAAAATTGGATGGCTGCTATGCAATCTGAATATGATGCTATAATGAGGAATGGTACATGGTCTTTATGTGACTTGCCTCCTGGCAAGAAGGCCATTGGCACTAAGTGGGTATACAAGCTGAAGCGTAAACCTGATGATACAATTGACAGGTATAAGGCTAGGCTTTGTTGCAAAGGGTTATGCGCAGGAAAGAGGCATTGATTTTGATGAGACCTTTGCACCTACATGCCGTATGACTACTGTTCGGAGCATTTGTGCACTTGCAGCCCATCATGGTTGGAATGTACATCAGTTGGACATTAAAATAGCATTTCTGAATGGTGACTTGCATGAAGAAGTGTATGTTTTTCAGCCCCATGGCTTTGTGGAGAAAGGGCATGAAAACCAGGTGTGCAGGTTAAAGAAGGTGTTATATGGTTTAAAGCAAGCACCACGTGCTTGGTATGAGAAGATACATGCCTATCTGATTGCACATGGTTTTGAGAACAGTCCAACTGAAAGCACCTTATAGGTTAAGCGTGCTAATGATGTGCTTCTGATCATTGTTGTCTATGTTGATGACATGCTGCTCACAGGTCCTATTGAGAAGCATATTGCTGATTTTAAGGCTGGTTTGCATGCGTCATTTGAGATGTCTGATTTGGGGCATTTGCATCACTATTTGGGCATTCAGTTTATGCAAGTTGATGGTGGAATGGCTTTGTGTCAAACGAAATATATTGACACATTATTGCAGCGTTTTGGCCTTGAAGACTGTAAGCCTATTGCCACTCCTATGGAGACAGGTTTACGATTGAGTCTTCATGATGTTGGAGATGCATTTGATGTTGTTCTCTATCAGCAGGCTGTTGGATGCTTGATTTACTTATGCATTACTCGGCTAGATATTCAGTTTGTTGTCTCACAGATGAGCAGGTTTATGCATTGCCCAGGAGTCACGCATTGGAAGGCGGTTAAGCACATCTTTCACTACTTGAGTGGTACTCGGCTACTTGGGTTGTTTTATCCCAAGGGGGGATCACTACTGCCAGATTTGCATGCTTTTTCTGACTCAGATTGGGCTGGTTGCTATGACACTCGTGTGTCCACCAGTGGTTTTTGCTTCATGCTTGGTAGCTCATGTATATCTTGGTTGAGCCAGAAGCAGCCTACTGTGGCCACTTCCAGTTGTGAGGCTGAGTATAGGGAAGCTTTCACAACGATTGTTGAGTGTGTGTGGCTCAGACGCCTTATGGTTGATTTGGGTGTTGGCCAGTCTTCTGCCACCACCATCTTCACTGACAGTGAGAGCGCATTGGCAGTTGCGAGGAACCTTGTGTTCCATGCTCGCACTAAGCACATTGAGGTGCATTATCACTATGTCAGGGAGAGGTTCTCTGCTGGGGAGATCAGCTTGGCATATGTGCCCACGCAGGAGAACATTGCAGACCTTTTCACGAAGGCTCTGCCTAGGGAGAAGTTTGAAGCTTTCCGCAAAGCTTTGGGCTTACTTCCTTTTGTGGAGTGATTTCCACATAGCTTGGCACTTCCTTATACATGAGTGCCAGCTACTTGTTCACAGCATCACTCCCAGGGGGGATTTGTTGATATATTTAGGTAGTGATGTGTGTGAACACACTAGGACCGCCGGGGCATTTTTTTCCCTCTTTAGGAGGTTTTTTTCCCCCAGCTTGTATATACGCCTATTGCCCTAATGGGCTACTTATATTTGTACATTCTCTAGTAATACATTCACTATTGTGTGTTTGTGCTCCAAGCGTCTTCTTCTTCCTTGTGCTGTTCGCGTGCTTCCGCAGACATCTATCTCCAACAGTCCATACATCTAGTGTTGTTGTGCATCCATACATGGGTACATAATTGAGTATTGTTCATTTTAGAATAACTTCAGTACTATTCTTCACTTTATACTCTGTTCGCATTTTGTTATTGTCTGGCATGGTGGATCCTTTCCATGTAGTTGACATCAAAGCATCTTTGAAAATAGGATTATGAACAACGGTACAAACAAAGCATGGTGACACAATATTAGGTCCACCATTTCTACTACATTCATCAGGTCCACTCTTTCTTGATGTAGCTAGAAAAAATGGAGTAGATGTATCTTGATTATTCTTGAAAATAGTTTATGATACTTGAGTAGAAATATCACGAGGATCCTCTATTGTCATTGATACAACTACTCATTCTTGCTCTACACCTAGAATACTTCAAAAGTACTATGAATTACTCGTGCTTTTAAATCTTTTTTATGCGATACCTTGGGGTTTACATTTGTTTGCATAAGTTGCAAAATGTACCCATATATCACTATCTAGATTAAAGCATCCTGCCACATTATTAGCTATACTAAAAAGCTTCTCTTTTTATCCGAGATGCATTGCCTACATAACGATGTCCACATATGACCATTATTTTCCCTTTCCCATAATGCTTGCTTTATCAAGACATTATATCTAAAAAAAAAAACAATAATCATTATCAAATAAGATATATATTCCACTAATATGTATCTTAAAATATATACAAACTACTTTGAATTACTCTTAAACTTTTTAAATCTGTTAATCCATGTATTTATCCACCTATCTGTTTATATTTCTACCTCTTTATATAAACATATAGATTTTAACTTATAATCATATGCACACATACAGTTACACAGTAATCATACAGTTACACATATTACTGTGAAGTAAGAATCAACATTGAGTCAGAGAATCACAATAGATTTTAATTATTAATCATACACACATACATGTACACATACTAGGATAGACTAAGGAGCTTTATGATTGCTTGATTTTCTTTGTGTTGGAGCCATTTGCTCTTAAACTTGTTTCTCTATATCAAAGACTATGATTGTTACTGATCCTTCTTGCCAAAAAGTCTAGGGAGAACTCAATAGACTATTCTTGACACGGCTATCAAAGTTCGTAGAGCAACGCTCTCTCTAAATTTTCCATAAGACCTCACTTTTGATGGACTTCCTGGCAGGAAAGAGGAGCATCCAATCGCTTCCCCAAGCAAGACTTGTTCCCAAAAAATGACCTCGTATGGAAGAAGAGAAAGATGAAGTTAATCAAAAGCGATTTGCACTCATAAGTATAATACACACTCATGGGATGGGACAAGACCCCTCACATCCTCATGTGATGAGCCTATTACCCCATCCCATCATATCAACGTGTACTATACTGGGACCCTTCTATATCGCCTTCATCATTCTCTCTCTTGTTCTATTCTTCTTCTCTCTCTCTCTGATTCCTCCATCACATACGTAAGTCTATGAGTTGAATGGCATCTATATTAGCGTTATACAATATATATATATATATATATATATATATATATATATATATATAGAGAGAGAGAGAGAGAGAGAGAGAGACTATAGGTAGAGAGAAGGGAGATGTCTGATGCGTGCAAAAGTACACCGAGCATCCGTATGGGAGCCTCACTCTAAAAGCAAAATAAGGCATGATTGTCAAATGGTCTCCACAATAGGAAGGGTCTTTTGCCTATCACATATTCTTTCAACTTTGGTTTAGTTTCTATGGAGAATATAAGGGAGCTTAGATGAATACATATGGTTGACAACATTTCCTAACTAAACATATCTTTGTGTCCAATTATCATTATGCAACAAAGCTCAAAAGTTCAATCCCTCCAACAAAATGTTCACTCTTTAAGCAGCTATTGAAATCATATACGAAGGCCATATGATTCAACAAATTGTTCGCTCTTTAAGCAGCTATTCCCTCCCCTTGAGGATTTTGCTCTATGCTTAGTCCCTCTAGTTGATAAGAAGGTCTAGCCTCTTTCTTTGGAGAGGAGGATAGTTGACTTTGCTTAAAGGTAAAATAACTGATCCTTAAACTTAATGCACATGATTCAATCTTTAAATAAAATAACCTTCTAAATCTCATACCACATAGTTTGGCTATCCATGTTCATAAGGGTGCATGCACTATGATGTGACAGAATGACTACATACACTCTATAACATGGACTAAATAACAAACTACTTGAGTGGTTTAAGCTTGTAAGCTATCCACATGCGTTAAATCCTCTCCTTTGTGGGATATACAATGTCTCTCATATACTTTTATCATTCATCATACAATTGCTCCTTTCAAATGTACCACAAAGGCAAACTTTATACATACTTTTCTCTTCTTCTTCTTCTTCTTCTTGCTCTTAGATAAGAAGACTTTTGTGCTCCTCATGAGAAAGAGGGAGAGTAACATAAGAAAGAAAAAGATGAAGTTTGTTTTTTTAAAAACCAATTTCTAATATATTAACAAAGAAGAGAGTATAAGAGAAAAAAGGAGATACAAAAAATGCTAGAAGTCTAAATGCCTTAACTAGGGAAAGCTATTAGGATGGACTATCGAGCTTTATGATTGCTTGATTTTCTTTGTGCGGGAGCCATTTATTTTTGAATTTGTTTTTCTATATCAAAGCCTCTATGATGCTTGAAGTGGGGGATCCTTCTGGCCAAAAAATTCTAGGGAGAATTTAATAGGCTATTCTTGACACGGGCTATCAAATTTCGTAGATCATTCTCTCTCTAAATTTTCTATAGGACTTCATTTTTTATTGCCTTCCACAAGAAAGAGGAGCATCCAATCACTTTCCGAAGCAAGACCTGTTTTCAAAAACTCCCTCATATGGAATAGAAATATGAAGTTAATCAAGAGGGATTTGCACTCATAAGAGAAATATGAAGTTAATCAAGAGGGATTTGCACTCATAAGTATAATATACACTGATGGGATGAAGAGAAAGATGAAGTTAATCAAGAGGGATTTGCACTCATAAGTATAATACACATGATGGGATGAAGAGAAAGATGAAGTTAATCAAGAGGGATTTGCACTCATAAGTATAATACACACTGATGGTATGGGACAAGACGCCTCTATGCTTAGTCCCTTTCCCCTTGAGGATTTTGCTCTATGCTTAGTCCGTCTAGTTGATAAGAAGGTCTAGCCTCTTTCCTTGGAGAGGAGGATAGTTGACTTTGCTTGAAGGTAAACTTAATGCACATGATTCAATCTTTAAATAAAATAACCTTCTAAATGTCATACCACATAGTTTGGCTATCCATGTTCCATAAGGGAGCACTATGATGTGAAAGAATGACTACATACGCTCTATAACATGGACCAAATAACAAACTACTTGAGTGGTTTAAGCTTGTAAGCTATCCACATGAGTTAAACCCTCTCCTTTAGGGAATATACAATGTCTCTCATATACTTTTGCCATTCATCATAAAATTGTTCATTTCTAAGTTCAAATGTACCAAAAAGGCAAAGTCTACACATACTTTTCTTCTTGTTCTTCTTGTTCTTAGATTAGAAGACTTTTTTGTTCCTCATGAGGAAGGTGATTATGTAACTTGAAAGGTGCATGTCGGTGACCTTCGGAGATGAGTTGTCATTATGATGCGAAAGTCGCATCAAGGGTACATCATTCGTATTTTAATGGGATTCTTGTGACTACAGATTATTATCTCGGAATCATTGGGAAGACCATAAAATAGTGGATCTCTCAGATAAGAGCACGTCTAACGTTTACAGAACGGGAGGGCAGAAAGAGCGAGGGAGAGAGGCAGGTAACTGTTGGCGTGTCGAAGAGGGAAACATTCGTCTACTGTCGCCCATCGATCCACAGTCAGCGGGGCGTGGTTATCTGCTGCGCGATGTCGACGACTGAATTCAATGGCGATACCACGGCCCCCTTCTTCGGTTTCTTGGGAGCTGCAGCAGCGCTCGTTTTCTCTTGTACGTTCACCGTCTCATGTATGCTTTGCGTTGTTGGATCGTGATAGAGTAATAGATGCAGGGACGAATCCTTTCTCTTAGCAACTAATTGATGTGGTTCTGTCGTGCCGGCTTGTCACAATGGCGTGCTGGTCCCTTGCCGCACGGGGACTCGGGCGTCAAACCTGATCGCCTATTTTACACGAGGAACAATTTTTTTTGTGAGCAACGTATTGCTTGTAACGAATAATGGATCTTTGATTACGAATCGATTTTACCTCACTTGTTTTAGCACAGTGACGCGTTTAACTCTTCTCTGTACCATCGAAGGTGTGATGTCTATACGATTTCATTCTTATTGTTCAAAATTCAGCGCACTCGTAATCGAGCGATCTACAGAGTGGCGAGTGAAGATGCGCATGCTTTGTATTTATCCTTGTTTTACGGCTTCTGGTAAGTGCATTAATGTTGGGTGAGTGTGCTTGTCTGTTTGATTGTACGTGAGCATCTTTTCATGCATAGGCTTATACAGGAGCAATTCCAGATATGTTTCTCTTATTAGGCGTTCATGTGGTCAGGAAGGTATGTCATGGCATTGTTGTCATATTGGGAGGTAGTCGAGGAAAGTACATGCTGTCGAAGATGATGATGCCACAACATTATAGAATTCAATATCACGTGACCAGCAACTGCAGATATCCACATGTACAGAGTATTAAGGTATTGCATTACCTCACCTAAGGTAGTGCATACATGTATATAGTTTATTGAACTTTGCTGAGTTCTGGTATGAGCTTCGAGCTAAATACATGCTATAACTGCTCCAATGCACTGGACTACAAAAGATTTGCAAAAGCATTTCTTTGTTCCACATCTATCTTTTGTTTCTATCGGATCAGCATATTTGTTGGCGTTGCTCAGCCGATAGAATTAGATTGTATCAAATGATTAAGTTATTCTGCTCATAGTTCTTAGTTATGTTTAGTTATGGAGATGTAATACAATATTTGATGTCTCACACAGCCTAGATGCAGATTCACACTTAATTTATCATAATTTTTAGTCCATGTTCAATCTGTATGGGAAAAAATTGAGCTCCCTGTATATGCAAGGCTGCTGTAGCCTGTAATTCAGACAAAGTTAAGTAGACAAAGCAATTGTCATAAATCAAATATGTTGTTTGACAAGCCTGTTTATGTTCCCTCTTAGTTTGGTTGAAGTATTAGGTGGGGAGAAAGATACTTGCACACTCTTTCTCCATGTGCACAAAACCTATGAGGTTATTGTGGTAATCTTTGTTGGATATTGTTTTCTCTCTTGATGCTCTACCTTACATACTCCATTCTCCTTTTGTGGGGTTGTATGCAGACTTCAAGAATATTGAAAAGAGTGATTTTGAAGTCAAGCAAGAAACAAATTGTTACCGAAGTTGTATTTGCCAATATGGAGAGTGATAGGTGCCTAGGCATTGAACTTCAAGTTTAGTTTCATTTGATATTGATTTTTTAATATTAGCTTCACTTTAGGTAAACCCTTTTTGTACGCTTTTTCTTTGGGCATCATTTATGGGAATAGGAAAGCAAAGGGTTGATTCTAAGCTATACACAAAATAGTTTATGATTCACCATTTATTTTACCCTCTGTATGTAAATTCCTGTAGGAGTTATCTACCCCCAATAGGCTTGAGGGTCTGAGGCCATAAATTATTTTAAATTTCAAGTTTTTTTTTTCTTTTTTTAAATTTAAAATTTTATAACTTCCGTCTCCGACATACTCTTTCATTAAGCCTGAAATCTGAAAGGGCAACTCACACCTATGTGATCCCCTTTCTCCCCCACTTTCAGGAGCTAATGTGAGGCTGATCTGCATGTATTGTACCTTAGACCTTCACTCCAGGGGTTTAATGTGTGTTTACCACTACACCACACACCCCCGACAAAACTTAAGATATGTTGGTAAATTTCAATGTAAAGCTTTCAAAGGCTACAGAAATGCTGATTTTTCCCTTTCTTTTTGTAATAGGATTTCAATAGTTTATTTTCACATGAAAACTAACTCAATAAAACTGTAACCAGGTGAAGAACTTTTGGAAGTTTAGGTTTAGTTAGTTCTTCCTAGATTAGATGCAAGCCTTTTTTATTTTGTTATTTGAGTTCATTTTCATTTTCAGTGCTCGCTTAGAGATCATAAACTTAAAACTGCCGCTTCTATCTTTCCTCAATTCTTTCAGAACTTATGCATATATACAGAAAAAGAAAAAATTGTTTTGTTATTTATTTCCATGGTAATCAAATTTCTGTTACTTCGCAAAACAATCTTTTGTCCTTGAAACTTTCAATCACGTCTTCGAATAAGCTGAACATGTCTATTTGATGTTTGTTCATGGAATTTTCTGATTGTAAATTTATAGTGCTTGCAAGCTCCAAGAATTTTGGTGTTACACATTGTCCTGAAGTATGTATCACATGTGCTGTTAACGTTATAGTTATTTAAAACATATACTTATTGCTGAGCATTAGAGATATTACTGTATTTTGCTTTCTAGGTTTTAATATTGTGGCATGTTGAACCGGGCTTGTGTTATTTAGAATTCTGATGACTTCTATTATCATGTTTTGATAGTGTGAATTTTGAAAATTATTTTACCTGCCAATGAAATGCAGAAACTGTGCTTGATATCAAGTGAAGATTTTATCTACTTGTATTGTCATTTACCTTTGAAGTGTTTGTGTCCTAGTCTTTGTGAATATGCGCTATTAAAGTGTACGAGGCTCTTGTTTACTTCTGATAGCATTATAATGAGATGGTTTTGTTTCCCTCAATGTCTCAATTAATTTTACTCGTCGAATGATGGACTCTTGTTGAATGAAATGTGTAGCTCATGTTATCACACAGAAAATGTGAGGATTTTAGTAACACAGGGGAAAGTAGGTCTATTTATGGTCTATTATCTTAAGCTAGTGTTGTGCTAGGAAATGTCTATCATATGAGTCAGGTTCCAAAGCAGATTCGGTCCGTGGTATTGGAAGCTTTTTATATTCATAAAGTTCAGTGCGTTTTTGTACCATTTTATGTGTAAGGTGCATTGTTACATGTGCATTTCTTTTTCCATTTGGTGTGTTAGGTGCGTTGGAGCTCGGTGCGTTTTTGTACCATTCGATGAGTTAGGTGTGTTCTTAATAGTTATAGGTGCATTTTTTCTTGAGAGCCCTAAGTTCTAATAGTACCACGTGTTTTAAATCAATTATGTTCACTTGTAAGTTGTTTTGCATGTGAACTTGTGATCCAAGCCCTCAGCCTACCCATTAGTGTGTGAGCTTTAGCCACCTTGCACCATAGGTTTGAACCCTTAGGCTCTCGAGTGCTCTATTCCAATTTCTTGGAGTATCACTCCCTAGAGCTTGAAGACATTTGCTGTCCCATATCCATTCGAACAATTGTTTTTAGCCATAGACACATACCTTTAAGCACCACACACATCCATTCACACACAGAGAGAAGAAGAAAGAAAGAAATAAAGTCATATTAACGTCTTTGGAGGCCAAACTTGGCCTATGAGACAAAACCATGTACAAGTGTAGTAACCTTGTGTAGAAAATGAAATAAAATAAAAAGTACTTGCTACACAAAGCTATATAGGGCTGGAAAAGGCTGGGGAGACGTTGCTCTGGCTCTGCAGATAATGGCCACCTAATACATGGGGGATCCATAATGTGAGTGAGTAAAATAGCCTAGCTACTGGTGATGGGTGGAGCTAGGTCTAGTATGTGGTACATCGGTGGTGGTCTGAGTGCCTCCTGAAGGAAGACAACCTAGGGGATGGTGGTACGCGCCTTTGCTCCATCATGCAGTCATAGGCTGTCCTGATGCGTGAGATATCCTCATGATATAGTCGTGGTCGACGATATCCAACCATGCATGGTCCATCTACAGCTCTATAGATGGACCTCTCTGATGTAGCTCATCTCGTTGAAAGAACTGAGTAATGGTCTGCTGGGTACTCACCCGTGTCTGATGTGTGGGCTGTAGTGACCGCTCTTGCCTCTCATATGCTCCTTTGAGGAAGCGTCCGAAGTGCTGCTGGTCTCCCATAGTCATGCACAAGTGGAGTGACTCCTCTATCTGGAACTGTGCTCGTAGGTCTAAGTATGCCGGGCATCTGATAACAAAATGCTCCTCACTCTCTACCTCTGTCTGACATACTGGGCACCACCTCTCCTCACGGCGGACTCCCTTGGACCGACCCCTCTCAATCTCGAGCTGATGTGATGAAAACCGGAGCTTCCCAATGACAACTCGAAGGTGGTGGCCCGTGGGGTAGGTATGTCTGCATGTATCTCGGAATCTCGATGAAGCCCTCGTCCGATATATGTAGAAAATGGTCACGGTAATAAAGCATTTTCGGTAGCAATGTATCCCTAGGGCTCACCCATGTCCTCTGTATGTATGTATGCCATATCTCCTTGCGAATGACCCTATTCCTCTCTTGATGAGAGAGCGAGTAGGTGGGTGCCTGTAAGTCATACTGTAGTGGTGGTAGCCTATCTATGTCAAGATCATGGTGGTGAGTCTCGTGTCTATGCATACCATAAGGAGGTGTCGCGTGCTAATGCCATATCACGTGATTCTTGGAAAGCACGATAAGCAATGCGCTCTGTATCCATGCTCCGAAGTCTGTGTAATAGGCATACAGTCTGGAATAGTGCTTCAACTAGCATCGGTGGTGTAGCGAGCTTTGCTCTAATGATATCATGTGGTACTGTAGGCTTGCTGTGGATAAGTTTGGCAATCATGAGGATCTGTGGCATCTCCAATGTTGGCCATACTGATGTAGCTAATTCCGACCCCCATGTGGCTGCCCCATACATGAGCATTGGCGTAACCAAAGTGTCAAAGAGCCACCCCTTTGTGCGGGGCTCGTGAAAATATGTCTGGTGGCATTGTCTCTTCATCAAAGCTAGTGCTGCATACCCACGTGTGATGCGGTCATGGGCTGCCTGAGACATAGAGAAGACCCCTGATGCTGCTGTAAATGTCACTCCTAACTTCTAAGTAAACATATGATTCGACCACCTCGATCCGTCCACCTGCCGCTGTGAACAAACTATGTCTGTGTACCTGTGCTGATGTATGAAAGATCATGAGCTTGGTTTTACCAAGGTTCACAGATACCCCCTGTAGATGATGCTGTAGACCTTCTGCTGACTCTGAAACCAATACAATATCATCAGCATATAAAAGAATATGGTCAGTGGACCCGCGTATCTCAATGCCATCACCCCCTGTTGCTGTGTGAAGTCCACTATCTCATCAATGTAGAGACCAAAGAGGATGGGTGAAAGAGGGCACCCTTGCTTCACCCCGATAGTGCTAACAAGTGGATCAAATAAGCCTCCTGGACATCTGACTCTACTAGATATTCTCTTTTATAAGGCGTAGATCTCCCATATCATCATCTCCTCTAGAGCTTTGATATCAAGTAGTTGTCTGAAGAGTTGTTCCTTGGGGACCGTGTCAAATGCTTTGCGGAAGTCCACAAAGCAGCAATATAATCTCCTCTTCCTCACTCTTGCCTGGTCGATAAGGCATCTCAGGGTGAAGATGTGGTCAATGGTAGAGTAATCTCGTCTGAAACTAGCCTGTCTTGGGGCTCTAATACCCTTCCTCTCAGCGAGAGTACTCAAATTTGTCTCTAGTACCACCCCATATAACTTGGCCAATATAGGGCCAATCATGATCATCCGGTATGTAGATGGATCCATAGTATCACCTGACTTATGAATGGGCACTATGGTGTGCTCAATCCATGAGTTTGGGAACCCTTCAACCAATGCATGATTGAAGAGGTGGGCAATGAGCGGTGCGAGAGTCGTGCCTGTGTAGATGAGGTGCTCAGCCTGTAATACGAAATGGTCATGAGCCCTGTCATGCTGTAGACGGGCAATAGCGCATCCCACCATGGTGGGTGTGAAGAAGTCAGAGGTGGTAGGAGGTGAGCTCTGTGGCCTGGGAATGGGGGGCTTGTCTTGGATCTCGTATAGGCTCTGTGCATAGCTATGCCAAGTGCTTCGGTCTTGGATGGGTGTCTGCTATCTCCTCTCTCTCAAATGTCGCCATGCCACTACCCTGTCTTGACTCATGAGCAAATGGTAAATATCCCAATATTGTCTCTCCTCCCAATCTCACCGTTTGCGGCGAGTAAGGCTCTGCATGCGATGTTGTGCCTGTGTGTGTAATATCCTCTCTATGCTCTAAAATCCGTAGGTGCTTCCGTAGCTCACGACAATCTGCATCATACCAGCAGTTCTAGGGCATGGATCCTGTGTGTGGAGGGTGTATATGTGTGTGTTATGGGAAGCTCCGGAGAGCTGAGTCCTATAGGATGGTGGCGATTTGTGATGTAAGAGTGTCTAAGGGTGAGAGTGGATTGAGGGAGAGTAGATGGGTGTGTAAATGGTGTGCATAAACATGTGAGAGCTTGTGTGTGAAGTGTATCGTGGTGTGTGTCTCAGTGGGTGAGGGAGGGTCTAATGGAATAGGAGATGAAAGTGTGAATGTGATAAATGTATGGTGAGCACCAAGTGGCCGTCGTCCAATACTAAGTGAGGGGATGAGTGAAGCTCCAGAGATGGTACCCAAAATGTAGTGGATGCTCTCACCTCCCCCGTGAGGGAAGCAAGGAAGTCTGCCCGAACCTAGCCAATGGTGCATTCCGTTATATAGAACGAGATGGTGTTTGGTGCCCAACTCAAGCACGTGTTTGCCATATCTGGTGGCATCATGACCCATATCTGTTGACACTCTACTGATGCACGTCTCCTCTGGATCTCAGCCCCTCATGTGGATGATCCATGTCGTCTACCATGTGGATGATCCATGTTGTGTACCATCCTGATGCACGTCTCCTTTGGATCTTTGCCCCTCATGTGGATGATCTATGTCGTGACTGGTGCAGCCATTGAAGTCCCCCATAAGGAAGACTTCACCTAAGGTGCTGTAATGTAGTATGTCATCTGAAAGTGATGTGTATGGTGAGTCTCTGACTCGAATCGATCCTCCAAAGTCTTGTCCTGCATATTGGGATCCACTTGGTGGAAAGTAGCATATCGCAATGTAAATCAAGCTACCTGGTGCTATCTCCATGCAAACTCACATGTATCGTGCCTCCTCATCTCTCCTTATGGTATGGATCCGGCTCTGTATTTCCCGTCTAAATATGATGGCAACACCTTCCGACCCTCGCGTTGTACTCTGTCTGATCGTGGTCTTGAATGCAGATTCCCATTGAAAATCTGCAATGTGTGGTAGGCCTCTCTCTGGGCTTTCATGTGTCTCTGTAATGCAAGCAAAGTCATGTGACTCCAGGATCTCCTCAAGTCTGTCTGGTCGTGTCCAGAGTGCCTCGTTGCAATTCCACACCGCTCCTCTGAGTGGCGCCTCATGGTGTAATGATGTCTCGTAGGCCGCGTGGCCCTATTTGATAGGGTGTCCGTCTATGAAGATCTTACCATCCCGATAAAAGGCCTTCCTTCCCTCGACGTGCCTGGAGTATCTGTGGCATGCAAGCACGTCGATGTGCCACGTGCATCCTTGTGAGGTTCTCGCCCATGTAGAGAGCGCCGCCTAGTAGTCGACGTAGTATTGATCGACCTCTAAAAAAGGCGGTCCATGTCTCCTCGGAGCTCATACGAAGGATGAGTGCTCGTGAACGAGACGTATCCCTCCGAGCTCTCCATGCGCATGTGAAGGGCATGTTCTCGTATCCAAGGCGGCGGCAAATGTTGGTGGCTTCAGCTTTTGGTGATGCTCCCTCTGGTAGGCCCGTAATCCGAACGTGGAGCCTCCGAATGTGTCGGAGTCTCTCCTCTTCTAGTGTATCTTGAACTCGTGTGAGCTCTTCCTTCTTCACGTCTTCCTTGACTTTCTTCTTCACTTCTTCTTTGAATTCCTTTTTAATATTTTTACTTACCACTTCCATCCAACTATTTTGTGTTGCTTCTATATCTGATATGATGTGTTCTTGTACACCCATCTTCCAATCATTTTTTATTTCTTCTTCCAAGTCATCTAGCTTTGTTATCTCTCCTTCTTTGGAAATCCTGAGTTGAATGATTCCTTCTTGAAGCCTATATATCTCAGCTCTCATTTCATCTCGGTCTTCTTCAATAATTTTGACATCTCTTCTAGGGCTCTTATTCTATCAGTGGACTTCCTCATTTCTTGATTATGTGCCTTGTCTCCCTCCAAGAGGGGGAGAGGGGGGGGAGGGGGAGGGGGAGGGGGAGAGGGAGAGGGAGAGGGAGAGAGGGGGAGGGGGAGGGGGGGGGAGGGGGCGGAGAGAGAGAGAGAGAGAGAGAGAGAGAGAGAGAGAGAGAGAGAGAGAGAGAGAGAGAGAGAGAGAGAGAGAGAGAGAGAGAGAGAGAGAGAGAGAGAGAGAGAGAGAGAGAGAGAGAGAGAGAGAGAGTTAAATGTGATGAGAATGAAGAGTCCATTCCATCGGGAAAACATTCATCTCAAAGATTTAAAGGATCATATTCTGCTCTTCATTCCACTTATTTATCCACGTGCTTCCATAAGCAATGCTAGAAAGTAGCTAACATCTGATTATAATTGATTATCTTTAGTTATAATGTAAATGTCATAAGATATGTAATATGTGGATGGGTTGAAAAGCCTGAAACAAGACCGGAAAAATATCTCGGACATTATCGAATGTGGCCTTCTGTTTTTTCCCAAAAAAAGTTTACAAAAATGATTGTAGATGCTCGAAATGAGATTAGAAACATAAATTAGGCATAAATTCAATAAACACAAAGAGTATGAAGCTGAAATTAAATAATGGACTCGTATGGGGTATGGTGAAATATCAAAAGTCTATAAAGATGAGTGCAAAATCATTTCAAAATATGTACATAATCATGTAGGATCAGCCATCATCTTCCTTGACATACTCATCATCATCATCATCCTTCTTGCTCCCAAAAATCCTTGTTCCTCAAACGTTTCTTGCAATTTCAACAGTGTATCTAATCATATCCAATGACACTTCCATTTTTACAAAACCTCTTCTTTAATTTTGGATGCAAGATGTAGATTTATATGCATGTAAGCTAATTTTTTCTATTTCAGGGTTTCTAACTACTCCAAATGACCCAAACTTAGAGGTTCTTTACAACTTCAGCAATTTCTGAAATATACCAGTTCGAAAAGGCTTTCGGACTCGGACATCTGAAACCAAGTCTAGTAAGTCTAGTAATATGTTTCGGATGCATTCGAATGCAACTATTGGGATATGTGTATTTTGTCATTACATACCTTACGCACCTTACCTTCACATACCTTTTGGTCCTTGCACCTTACACGCACCAAACTGAATGGACCAGATAGAGTTATTATCAGGTTCTCTGCAGATAGACTTATTATGGCACTTTGTATTTCAGAGCACACATGAGAGATATAAGGAACTGTGCTTCAAATATTTATTACATGACAATGCTTGAAGTTACAAGAAGATGGCTAAAACATTGACGTTGAAGTCCAAGCTGTCCATAAACTTCACAAATCTTCTATGGCTGAGGTAAAACTCCTCCAAGTAAGAAAATGCACAAGAAAATTATGTAGCACACCTTGAAGTTGTTGAGGAAGAACACATGCCCAAGTTGATGAAGACCTCCAACTAGCTCAAGAGTGAAGTGATGCTCTCCAAAAGTGATGCATAGTAGCTCATCGATAGCCTCTTTATATAGGTTCGAGAAGAAATCCATGTGAAAATCAAAAAGCTACAAAAGCATCTTTTGCGCAAAAAATATTTTGCGTAAGCACATACTAAGGCTCTCATTATTTTGAGTTTGGCTTTATTGATGCCATGTGTCAATAGTCATACCCATTGGATCTTGCTGATTCAAGTTGTATCAGATTTTGCTTTTTAAAGTTGCTTTTCACTTATGACCTGAAATTAGGTTTTGAAATTTGGGTGGGCAAATTTTGTTACATAGAGGAGTGTTATATATGGTTAGATAGCTCCCGTTGAGCTCTATAAGAAAATACAAAAATATTTTCACCCAAAAATTTGACCATTTTCACCATAGATTGACCAGCAACTGTCCTTCAAATTTGGGCTTGCCTAGTGGAAGCTTGACCTGATTGACATAAAATTTGATCATTTGCTAACAAGACCTTCTCAGTTCAGGTTTAGGGTCTTTGAAATATTATGGTACTTATGCATTCATCAATTGTATGAGATCATCTTAAATATTTTGATTTCATTAATTGAGTGCAGGGTGGGATCTTTGAGTAGCCCTTGGTTAGAAATCCAAGGAGGGAGGTGGTGGCTTTTTCATTCCGCATGTGGATCTCGGCTTCTGTATTTTATTATCTTTTGAAGTTTGGATATGTATGACAAGGTAAGTGTCAAAGTCAGGGCATTCATAACATCTATCTGTAGCATTCAAGTGACATGCAAATATATTTAATTATTGTATTTTTAATTTTCTAACTGCAAAACTAATTGATCTTCTATTTATACGTTTAGTCACGTAGTATTTTTATGTTCTTGATGTGCTTTGGGCATGTGCAAATATTTTAGTACATTTATTTTTGTCTTTATTGTTTTTCTGGTTTTTTTCCTTTTTTTTACAACCTGATCACTCAACACTTCCTAGCTCCTCGTGATTTCATTTTGGTGAACTTCTGCAAAATAGGCATGGGTGCTGCTTATGGAACTGCAAAGAGTGGTGTAGGCGTGGCCTCCATGGGTGTGATGAGACCTGAGCTGGTGATGAAATCTATTGTGCCAGTTGTTATGGCTGGTGTGCTGGGTATTTATGGCTTAATTATAGCTGTGATTATAAGTACTGGTATCAACCCAAAGAGTACAGCATATTATTTATTTGATGGATATGCTCATCTAGCATCAGGCCTTGCCTGTGGTCTAGCTGGTCTTTCTGCTGGAATGGCAATTGGTATTGTTGGTGATGCAGGTGTTAGGTACTTCTGTCTGATTTGTCTGTCTAGCACATTTGCTTGAGAGGCCAGCATGTTTCCTGGATTCTAAGTCTTTGTTTGTCCTATTTCAGAGCAAATGCACAGCAGCCCAAGCTTTTTGTGGGGATGATCCTTATTCTCATTTTTGCAGAAGCTCTTGCGTTGTATGGTCTTATCGTTGGCATCATTCTCTCGTCTCGAGCAGGGCAATCCAGAGAATAATTTTCCAATATAATTGCTTTTGTAGAGTAAACTATTTCAGGCTTCCAATCTTGAGCAGGATCCCTGTTTGGCAAATGTTAGAGGATACATTTATGTGCTGTGTATCACATTCTTGAATAATGATGTGTTGATTTCTTTTGGAAAGATCCCTCTCTAGGCTCTTGAAGTAAGTTAGCATATGATTATCTACTAGCTGATGAACAACTCTTCCATGTTTTTCTTGCTTTTTGATATCTATCAGGTGAAGTGCATCTACTAACTGTTGATCGAGCTTCCTGAGGTTATTGATTGACTAGCAATCACTGCTTTCGTGTTAATGATGCCTGTGGTTTGTATTCTGTATGTTTATAGTTCATTATAATGATTTGGCATAAGCTGAAGCTGCCTAGGACTCCCTTTTGGACGATAAAATTTATAGCTGAGGGGACCTCAATGCAATTCTACATGTCTGCTACTTCTCGGTACTAGGAAAATAAGCTCAGAAATTAGATTGGTCTAGGATAAAGGTTATGCAACAAGGTAATATATTCAAGCTAGATTTAAGTTTGGCTTCCGTAGGTAAGCACATCGTAAAGAAAAAAGAATGTGTATGTGCATCATAAATGTGAAGAAAATTATGGGGTTCGTTTGTGCTTTGGACAATGACTACTTGTTATAGAGGCATGACATTTGTAGTGTCAACTTGGAATTCTGGTGGGATTTTTAATGACCATTGATTTTATTTTTTTTTTGTACAGAGAAAGAAGGATGTATTAATCAACAGAAATATACACCCCCCAGTAAGGGTTGGGGGGTTGCCCCATGACCATTGATCGTAACAAAAGATTCTATATATAAATATATATTATGCTGGTCTCTGGAAAAGTGGAGTTTAGCAGAGGAATATTGACTGGTTAGTTATAGGACTTAATCAATTCAGTTGGAATAGGGAAAGATAGTTAGATTGACACCAAGATTAGATGGTTTTTTTTCTTTGTTTATATGTAAGTGTGAGTATTTTAGGTCTAACTGGGTAGAGGAATTGCATCTGTAATAGTATCATATGTTTGCACACTTGGGGAAACGTATTGAAAGATTGTGACAAAAGCTATGCAGAGGATCCAAGTATGAAGCCTTTACCTTTTAGATCTTCTTTGAAAACCAATGTTTTGTTAAGATAACTCTGTGCTTCAAGTAGTTTTTCTTGCCTATCGCTTTCCTAGCAAAGAATCAGGGGCCCCTTGTCAAAGCTACTATTAAAATATGTGTGCTGTTGTGTGTGTGTGAGCGTTTATTCATTCTGAGTTCTATGCCCACTATTGGGCACATCACTCTTGTAGGAAAGAATTAGGGTTCCTTGCTTTAACATAAATAATAAGTTGTGGATTTCATAGCTGTTTGTGGTGTCTGTGTGCTGTGGGATATTATTTCATAGCTGGCAGGCTGGCAGCTGCTCAAGTAAAATGTTGTAAAGATACCCTGGTTACTTCCATTGTCATCTTGATTAAGCATGAAGAAAACTTTGGAATATCAGTGGTCATCTATGAAAAATTGGTGGTGAATAGGATGTCCCCAAGCTCTGTTTTTTATACTTTCATTTTTTTCGTTCTTTCTTGCAAGTTAAAACCTCATGAAACAATGAGTTCGCAAATATTGTCACCATCAATAGCATGGCTTCTGGATATTGCCACATTTATATTCTTACCTCCTAACTTACTAATAGTTGTTTGGCCATTTGTGTTATTGTGCCACTGTATTTTAACATTTTGTGAAGAGCATAACCTGTTGGTTCATGCAAGTAAATCAACAAAAAATACAATAGAAAAGCTTTGATTTGAATCATTATTTCCCAAGGCACATAACAAAATTTGTAAGTGGTTTTTATTATTGTTTGTTTTAAATCATACCTTCCAAACAGGTCATGAAAATTCGTTTTGTTTTTTCCTAATGCATTGATGATGAGTGTCCTGGCTTTTTCTTTACTTAAGGTATCCATGTTGAAATACAGAGCAATGTGTTGTAGCTCTTTCCACAAGTTGAATTGCAGATTCAAAATTTTTTCTTTAGAACATATTTGAGATTTTGTTATGACAATGGTCATCAGGCTCTTTACAGGAGTGGAGTGGGAGAGTAGAGTAGGGAAGGAGATACATGTGTCCTCACAGACCATCTGGAAAGACCATAGCCTATAGCAGTGGAGTGTGGGCGAGCAGGATTTGAGAGGTGGTAAAGTGTTCTTTGAGTCACAAGACTATTAGAAAGGCCTTTTGAAAGAGCATGAGGAAAAAAGGGTATGTGCCTCATGCTCCTCCAAAAGATATATTGAATCATAGTCATTGGTGAATTCATCAGATGCATCTCGAAGCAATTCATATATTTGATTTTGACATTCCAACACCGCTCAGCCTCAATTTGAGAAGAATGGGACTACAAATTCTGCATGGAAGAATAGAGTCTATATTCAACATAGAGATTGAATTTAGGTTAGTTATAGAAAACCATGTTCATTTGCTGAAGCTCATGTTGATGAACCATGAAGACGAGATAGTAGTACGTCTCTCCATATGACAATTGAAAAGGATCCTTATAGTTCCTTAATGTCTCTATAAGAAATCATCAATATAGTGGTGGCAAATGAATCCAAATGTCCAACTGAAGGGATTGAAACCATATCTTTTGTTGCCTCTTTAGGTATAAAGAGAAATCTGTCTGATGTATGGTATGTGTTCTACACGAAAAAGAAGCATCTTATCATTATTCACAATTATAGATTGTGATCGTGAAGTTCACTTTAAGAAGAATGGTGTAATTGGATGCATCATGAAATACTATGGATAGAGGAGTACACTGAGCCAACATGTACGACTTGAGTGCTTCCACTATTGCATAAGACAAAGATGTTAGCACACTATGGCACCAATAATTTGGGCATCTCGGATTTGTTGTATTGAAAGAGATGCAACATACATGGACCAATAATTTGTTGAGTGCTTCCACTATTGCATAAGACAAAGATGTTAGCACATATGGCACCAATAATTTGGGCATTTCGGATTCGTTGTATTGAAAGATGTTAGCACACTATGGCACCAATAATTTGGGCATTTCGGATTTGTTGTATTGAAAGAGATGCAACATACATGGATGGTAGCTCATTTCCTTGCATTTTCTAAGTTGTAGGAACCTTGTAAAGTTTGTATGATGGATGATGGACAAGCAACATTGATAGGAATTTCTATGAGGAGGACACAATCATTTTTAGGCCCTTTTTGGTACATGTTGATCTTTGTGGTAAAAGGTCTACTCCTTTGGGAGAATTTTTCTAGTTTTTGCTATTAGTCAACAAGTTTAGTAGAAATATGCAGGTGTATTCATTTAGAAGAAGGCTAATGCATTGGAAAGTCTAAAATGTGGCACAAGTGTTGATTTAGATCAAGATGAAACATTGCTCTTAAATGTTTTGGATCTTTTGTTGCTACTAATTTGGAATAGGTCTAATGGATCTTGTGCAGTTGTAAAAAAAAAAGGGAAAATTTAAACTTCTACATTGTGTTTGGTTCCTTTAGTGAATGAATGAATGGAAATTGGTGCAATAAAAGTAATCACACTAGAAAAGAAGAGGATGAAACCATTATTGAGTTGTTTGTCAAACTTATGTACTTGCTAAGACAGAAAGACATTCCTAACTTCAAGCATCCAAAGCTTTGATACCAAGTGAAAAAGAAATTATACAAGAGAGACATATGTAGTAGAAGAGAAGAGAACATGTATAAAAACTTGAGATTTTTTTTACTAACAACAAATACACTAGAAGTAGCATTCCCATCGTGCGTTCTCCATATAGAGCTTAAATGGTAATCTAGACAACTATAGATAGGAGATTGCAAGGTAGAGGTATGCTATCTTAATGCAATCTTGTGCTAGTTAATAAATAGGCCAATGGAGAGGTATGACCTCCTTTGAATGGCTATATCTAGGTTGGTTTTATGTGGGCGAACACTACCTGCATAGTGATCTATCGCCCATACGAATGATACATAGGTCTATTGGCTTGTAGAGTGGTGAATCACCAAATCGACGTCATGATCGCAAATATCAAATAAAAGGAGCTTTATCGAGACATGGGATTAGAATTGAGCTCTTATTCATGATCCAAAAACATATGATCCTCAAAATGGGATCCACAAGTTAAAGCACCTTTTGAGCTTTTTAAAAATCTAACACGAATGCCACTTAGTAATGGGACGAGTCTATATATGCCATCTACAAGCCATAAATGGTCCAATACAACCTTCATTAAACATCTAGCTTGTGGTTCCCACCAATGGGGAATCCACTTCTCATAATGGGGGTCTTAAATATGCAACATAAAGTACATTCATGAGGAGTAGAGATTGAAAGCATACTAATATCATGATCTCCATTTCTATTAATTTTTGTTGTTTTGAAGAGCGTGCAAGGTGAGTGTTGCGAAGAACTAAAAATATCCAAAATTAGACATCTAGGGAAGAAGTTTGGAAGCAAGCGTGGGAGGGACCACTTTGCAAGGTGAGTCAGTGCTTGGAAGCAAGCGTGGGAGGGACCACTTTGCAAGTCCACCAAATGAACTTGGAGAACTTTTTCTTGAATCTTGCACAAATAGAAAAGCAGAAACAATTTTGCAAATACTATTAGGGAAATGATCATGTCTTAAAGAATTGTTCAAAACTAGCTAAAAAAGAGGCAAAGAATAAAGAGATTGGTATCATTGTTGCAAAGGCCTCTACCCCCAAAACAGAGTTTGCGAATCTTGTTCAGAACGAAGAATTGTGACTTTTATTGATGATTTCTCCAAGCATGCATGGTTATATCCATTGAGAGCAAAGTCCCAAGTGTTTATGTGCTTCAAACAATATTGGTTATGGTTGAAAATATGTTAGCATGTAAATTGGGCACATACCTCAACAAAATGGAGTTGCAAAAAGAAAGAAAAAGTCTCTTATGGAGATAATGAGGTGTATGGTCAAAAGTTAGGCTTTACCACATAGCTTCTCGCTTGAGGTTGTTATGTGTGCATCATATATACTTAATAGATGTCCCACCAAAGCACTACAATCTATCACTCCATATGAGGCTTGGCATGTTCGCAAGCCATTTATTGCTCATTTGTGTGTTTTTGGTTGTTCGATATATGCATTAGTTCCTGAAAAACAATGTGGGAAATTGAATGATATATCGATATATTTCGGTAGTGATGTATGTGAACACACTTAGAATGGTGTTTTTTCCCTCTTTGGAAGGTTTTTTTCCGTGGCTTACATATTCACCTATAACCCCAATGGGTCATTAATCTTTGTACATTCACTTGGTAGGACATTTAATATTGTGCATTGTGCTCCAAGCTTCTTCTTCTTCCTTGTGCTGTTCATGTGCTTCTACACTTTCAAACTCCAACAATTGGTATCAGAGTAGGTTTCCCCTTCATCTAGGGTCTCGTTGACACCCCTCCGGTCATAGTGTCAAAATCGCATGAAAATTTGTGAGCATATTCAAGGTGATTAGTGTTGGATGTGTGTAGAAGCATGAGAGACACACACAAGGAGCACAAACACAGCAAGAAACACGGAGAAGATGGATGGCTGGAATAGCTCTCTCTATTGATGATGAGCTGAACTTAAGTAAGAGCTGAATAATATCCCGAAGTACAAAGTGCCACCACATATGAGTGAATCAGGTATGTGGTAACATGGGAAAAAACCTCTAGCTAGTACGAGTAAAAATTGCCCATGTATAGGGAAAAAGTTCACATCAAAGCTGCTCGAGGAACACATAAGTGTAACAAACCCCCCTGGAACGAATGATGTGAACACATACAGGGAGTGACAAATCAGCCCCCACAAGGTAATAAGCCTAAAGCTTTGCAAAAAGCTTCAAACTTTTCTCATGGAAGAGCTTTGGTGAATATGTCTGCCACATTATCTTGTGTAGGCACATATACCAAATCAATATCTCCTGCATGAAGGCACTCCCTCACATAATGATAATGCACCTCAGTATGTTTGATCCATGCATGAAACACTCGGTTTTGTGCAACATCCAATGCACTCTAACTATCAATGAGAATATGCGTAATGGCATCGATCTCCATGCAAAGATCCATCAATAGGCGTCTCAACCATATACACTCCATTGTAGCTCTGAAAACTGCCTTGTACTCAGCTTCACAACTCGATGTCACCACTATAGGTTGCTTCTTACTCAACCAAGATATGCATGAGTCTCCAAGTAAAAAGAAACTACCACTAGTGGACACACGAGTATCATAACAACCTGGTGTGGAAATTGGCTTGCAACCCTCAAAGTCAAAATGCTGAAGTAGTTTTTCAACATACTTTGCTTGATGCATAACAATTCCCTCCTCAATGGATACAAATTGGATGCCAAGATAGTAGCTCAAAAGACCAAGATAAGTGACATTCAGCCATAAGAATATCATGTTTTTCATCACATGACCCAGTCAAGAGTATATCATCGACATAAAGAACCAGCACTGTAAGATTAGCCCCATCTTTGCATACATAGAGCGTGCTTTCAATTAGACTACATGTCAAGCCAAGAGCAATCAAGTGCTTATGGATTTTGTCATACCATGCATCTGGAGCTTGCTTGAGACTATACAAGGCTTTATGCAAGCGACAAACGATATGCTCTTTCTCTTTCATGGCAAATCTAGGAGGTTGCTTCACATAGACCTCTTCTTGCAAATCACCATTCAAGAAGGCTGTTTTTATGTCCAATTGATGCACTTTCCAACCTTGATGGGCAGCCAATGTAACCACGGTATGAATGGTAGTCATGCGTGATGTAGGTGCAAAAGTTTCCTCATAGTCAATGCCATATTGTTGCGCATATCCTTTGGCAACCAATCTAGCTTTGTAGCGATCAATGCTACCATCAAAACACTTTGTACCAATGCCATTTTTTCCTTTTGGCAATTCACATAACTCCCAAGTACCATTCCTATGTATGGAATCCATTTATGATTGCATAGCGCTCATCCATTGTGGATTGTCACATGCATCTTCAAAAGTAAGTGGCTCTTCATTACATGTTGTTGCAATAAGAGAATAATCCACAAAATTACTTGATTCATGGTGAGAGCTTGATCTTGTTCTACCAAGTAAAGGTGTTTTCAATTTGCTGTCTTGCAAAGTTTGTTTCAACCACTTTGGCATAGTTTGTGCACTCTTGATAGACATGCATTCATTATGTAATACATCATCAACATATAAATCATGTGTGGGCTGAATTTCATGCTCAGTTTCAGCCATATTTTGATGCAAATGTTTAGCCATATGTGTCTAGAAATTTCCAGCAATTCTAACAATTTTTGGCTAAAAAATTTTAGCCATGTTCGGTTGGGAATTCTCTACATTTTAGCTCTATTTTGCTTGAATTTTTTAGCCCTTTGAGCCTCAGTTGGCTGCTCTATATGGCCATAGTCAAGCACACCATTTTGGAACAAAGGCATGAGTGTATCGAACACATCTTTTGGGCTAATTGTTGGCTATTTTTGGCATTCAAGTAGACGAAAAACTAATTTTTTAGCAAATACCACATCTCGACTCACAATAATTTTGTTTGTCAATCGTAGTACAAGCGATATCCCTTACTTTCAACACTATAACCAACAAATATATATTTCTTTGCCTTGTCATCAAGTTTGTGACATTGTTGTGATGGCACAAGAGCATATGCCAAACAACCAAACACACACATATGACTAACCATAGGCTTATGTCCATTCCAAGGCTCATAAGGAGTGATGAATCTCAATGCTTTTGTAGGGTAGAGATTCAACAGATAGTTTGCACACATGACCGCTTCCATCCAAAACTTGTTAGAAAGGTGCTTTCCTTTAAACATACATCGTGCCATTTCCAGTAGAGTTCTATTTTTACTCTTGGAAACACCATTTTGCTGAGGTGTATATGGACCATACATTAGTGTAAAATACCTTTTTCACCAAGAAAAACATTAAACTCATGTGACATGTATTCACCACCACGATCCGTGCGTAGAATCAAAAGCTTTTGTGAAGAAAAATTTTCAGCCATATCTAAAAATTCTTTGAAGCAAGAAAATACCTCATTCTTTGCTTTTATAGGATACACCCATATAGGGCAAGTAGCATCATCAATGAAGACAATGAAATATACATGCTTCCCAAAAGATGGAGTCTTGATGGGACCACATACATCACTATGAACAAGCTGTAATTTTCTTATAGTGTGTGTATGACTATCTTTTTGGAAAAGAAGCACAATGCATTTTTCCAAGAATGCAACCTTCAAATGCATGCTTTTCAATGGACTCAAGTGTTGGCACATTAATAACCATGTCCTTCTTTTGCAAGTAAAGAAAACTATTGAAGTTCAAGTGATCAAAACAAGCATGCCAAAGCTCCATTTCAGCCATGGAAGAAGTATGAGCAACCAAGGCATTTGAGGAAGCCCTCTTGTATGTATCCATGTGATACAAACCATTACATATTGTACCCGACATCACAATAATATCACCATTGCTGAAAACATGAACCATACACTTATCATCAATAAAGTGTACATGAAGTCCAACTTTGGCAATCAACGGAACTGAAATTAAGTTCTTCTTGATATGGGGTACATACAACGTATTTTTCAAAAGAATCACACTTGCATTTGTAGCTATAAGCTCAATTTTTCCTACTCCAATGATACGATAAGAGGCATTGTTTGCTTACACCACATGTCCTCTTTTGGGTGCATCTTTCAAAGATACAAAAAACCTTTTGCATGAAGTTATGTTCTTTGAAGCACCACTATCAAATAACTAATCCGAATCAGCCTCACTCACAACCATATGTTTAGAAGGCAAAGATGCATCATAATGACATGTAATAACACATGCCCAAAAATCTTCAGCCATGTTAGCTTCATCATTCTTTGCATTTGCTGAATTTTCAGCAATAGACATGCCGGATTCCTTCTTCTTTTCATTGCATTTAGAAAGCTTTCTACACTCATCAATATTATGAATAGCCTTCCTACAATATTTGCATCTCTTCTTCTTTTGCAAATCACCATCATAAGAGGAATGAGTGGAAGATGAAGATTGAGGCTTTGGTTTTGATGAACCCAAAGTTGAACCATACTTGCTTTTCCCCTTTTGTGAGATAGCAAGTGCTTGTGTTCCCTCAATCAAACCACTCCTATTCACTCTAGATTGCTCTTCTTGCAAAAGAAGAGACAACCTCATCAAATGCATACATATTAGGATTCCTTTTTGCAACCAAACGGAGTGTAGTGCCAAAGCTTTGAAAAGATTTTGGTAATCCTTTCAATAATGTAGAAATGAGTGATGCATCCATAATAATCTCATCTATGTTTGCCAATTGCTCTTTCAAGTCCTTGATGCATGTTACATACACATCCACCAACTCACTCATTTTTAGCCATAGATACATCCTCAAGTTGCTTCCTCAAGTATGCAATACGTGCTTCATTATGCACGACATACAAAGAAGCAAGAGTGTCCCATGCCTGTCTTGATGTAGAACATGACCAAATGTGTGGAACTATATGACGCTTCACATGAAGCATAGTCAATGCATGAGCTTGAGCATCTTTTCCATCCCATCTAAGCTACTCCTGTACTTGAAGAAGAAGCTCCATATGTGATAGAAGACTGTGAAGTAGAAGAACCTACAGGTCTTCGATCTACATCTGCCACTATGTTCCAAAGTTGTTTTGCAACAAGAACATGCTTCATCATGTAAGACCACATTGGGTAGTTGGTCCCATCAAGCTTATCTTCAACTTGAAGCATGCCAAACAAGTCATTGCTGCCTGCCATTTCATGAAGGAACAAGAATGTGACAAAATCTTTACTTCGACAAAAGATGAAATGAATGTTGAAATTTCAGCTCATAAATCATCACGCTGATGGCGATTCTGACTGCACGAATGGCTCTTGAAATTGGTGGAAATGTTTGTTGGCTCTTGAAATTCACTATTCTATGCTCCAAAGTTGATTTGCACTGTTAAAAGTGCATGTGCACTGTGATTCAAAAAACCAAAACTTGAGAAGGAGCTGAACTTGCTCTAATACCATTGTTGGATGTGTGTAGAAGTGTGAGAGACACACGAGAAGCACACACAAGGAGCACAAACGTAGCAAGACACAGGGAGAAGATGGATGGATGGAATAGCTCTCTCTATTGACGATGAACTGAACTTAGGTAAGAGCTGAATAATATCCCTAAGTACAAAGTACCACCACATATGAGTGAATCATGTATGTGGTAACATGCAAAAAAACCTCTAGCCAATACTAGAGTAAAAAATACCCATGTACAGGAAACAATTTCACATCAAAGCTACTCGAGGAACACATAAGTGTAACAGTTAGGAGTTCAAAATAGATTTTCAGTGTGATGTTGAAATCTCAATCTAAACTTGTTTCGGCCTTCGAATGCACTATCATAGTGATTGTGTAGGAAATTTTATCCTTTTGTGCCAAAAATATATATAGGTTTTGGTTCGCTAGTACAAGCACCTCGAAGTCTACTACAGGTAGAATAAAGCTTGATATGGTAGTTCTGTTCAACTTTTTGAGATACATTCATTTTTCTGCATCAAGGAATTTTCATTAGTGACCATGGCTGAAAGCAATGATGTGTTCCGTATGCCGGCTATTGAGGACAAGTTGGATGGTACCAATTACCCATTATGGGCATATATGATGCATCATGTATTGGTAGCAAAGGGACTACAAAATATGTGTAGGGTGTTGAGAAATATTGACCTACTACACCTACAAATACAATTATTGAAGATGATGCAGATGGCATTGAAGATGATGATCTTCAAATTCCTATTCATGTTGCGGTTCTTGTGGCACCTATTGTAGAGCAACTTTGTTGGGATGGCAGAGATGCTCATGCACATGCATTGATAGCTTTGTCTGTCAAACATGCCATTATCCCTCATATTCACTCTTGCAAAACTGAAAGGATGCTTGGGAAATACTTACCACTTTTTACCAGGCAAGAAATGAGGCTCGTGTTGCTTACCTCAAAAAATAGTTGAAGAGTTAGCATATGAATGAAGGAGATTTTATGGATAATTTTTTGACAAAGATAAAAAATTAGTAGAGTTTTGCTTCTACTCTTTGGTTGATGATGAAAGGAAATCCAAATGCCTTAACATTTGAGGAGTTAGTCTTTATTTTGTTGCAAGAAGATCATTCCAGGTAGAACATGTCCATTATGCATGTAGCACATCAAGCTTTCTTAGCTAGTCAAAAGGGAAAAGGTAAATTGAGCTCATCTACTAGTAAGGAGAAATTTGCTTACTTTGCATAGTAAATAAAGGAAGATAAAGACGAGAAGAAAACAGAAAAGAAGAAATCATTTTGCACATACTGTAAAGGAAATGATCATGTCATAAAGAGTTCTCCAAAATTGGCTACAAAAAAGACAAAGAAAAAAGAGGCTAGAATGCTTGTTGGAGAAGCCTCCACCTAAAACAAAGTTTACTAATATTGTGTAGAATGAAGAATGGGCATTTACTACTATTTTCAGATATGAACCATCTTCTCATGAGCAAGGTATGTCTATAGTAGACTCAGATGTTTGGTACTTCCACAGTTGGGCAACCAAACATATTACCTCACAACGTTTCTTCAGTTCACTTGAGCCTTCCCCTATCGGGAATACTGTCACATGCTCTAAGAACTCCTCTTATCTTGAAATGGGAGGTTGATAAGATTATCCTGACTATTGATAGTGATAGTTCTTTCACATCGTTAGATGCTTTGTTTGTGCCAAGGATCAAGAAAAATTTGTTGTCAGTTTCAACATTAATCAAGACCAGCTTGGCTATCAAATTTGTTGATGAAAGATGTACAATTCATGATCTTTCAAATGGTGATATTATTATTGCTTATGTCATTTTATGCCATGGGCTATATAAGCTCTTAGACTATGCAAAATCTGTGAATGATTCAACATGTGTAGCTCAAGATTCTCAGGCTATGTTAGATGCAAAGCTTTGGCATGCATGCTTTGGTCATCTAAATTTTGCTAGTTTGCTATGCCTACATAAATATGAAATGATGGCCTTTGTATTTTGGACAAAATGTAGGGTTCCTCCTACTTGATATGCTCAATACTCCACCCTCATATGACCACAAATGATCCATGGTGCTCGAAGATGTAAGGCCCCCATTACAAGGAGAAGCCATTGTGAGAGCCCAGACATTTGTAGAACCCTAACTTCTAAGTTAGATGAGGTCTATGTGTGATTGTTGATGGTTATAGATGATCTTTGTGAGTCTAGCCATTAGGTTAGGTAAAGCATAAACTTTTGGGCCATTGGATTGCCATTCAAGGCAAAAATAAAGGCCCTGTGGAGTCATGCGATTTTTCCATAGAACCTTAACGGGAGATATTGTCAAATTATATATTTTACCGACTATTATGTATCTCTTGACTACATTTATCTATACTGAATCCCCTTGTAAAAGCTATATAAACATAGCCCAGGTTGCGCTCTACATAGCATTGTGCACTAGTAAGCCCTTTATCTAGATTCTGTCTAAATCGCCATCTAAGCTCCACATTGGGAGCACACAGGTGGACAACACCATCATTTTAGGTGCATTACGCTTGGCAATCTGAGAATTTGAGTTCTTTATCTTTTAGTTTGCATCCATGTTAGTCTGCATTTTTCTCTCAACTCTGTCTATTGGTGTATTCTATTGTGTTGTCATTCTCTTACATGGTATCAAGGCTTACGAGGCTTTGAGCAGTGCATAAGAAAAAACGCAAAGCTTTCAATGACAAAAGAGAGAAGATGTCAAGTGTTATGTCATCATCTACAATTGGGAATCAAGATGGTTTGTCAATAGGAGTACGTGGAGCACAGATAGGAGCAACAATGATGCGAGTCATCCCAATGTTGCAAATACGACCACCAACCTTCACGGAAGATAAAGTTGATTGTATGAACTACACCTTGTGCAAGTTTAAAATCACTTCTATCCTTGATTCATATGAGCTTTTGGAGACTATTCTTGGGATTGATCATGAGCCCCAAGAAACACGTAATCCAAATAATCTTGGTCAAATGCTTCCTCCTAATGCTAATCTTCTACATGCTTGGAAATGTAGAAATTCAAATGCACTTTGTGCTCTAGTTAGAAGTACTAATGATAGTATTCTGACTCTCATTCAACATACTACCAAGGCATGTGAAGCATGGAACATATTAAGAAATCAATATGAAACTTGGAATCAGACATGGATTCAGAACTTGGAGAATCAGTGAGCAGCAGAAAGGTTTGCTGATGGGGAGACTACGGAGTTGTTTATCACTCACATAAAGAATCTATGAGATCAAATGATGGGAGCAAGTGTAAAAAAGTCAAGTGATGAGCTAGCTCGGTGTTGTCTTTGAATATGTTCACCTAAGTTTGATGGTTTGGTAATTGCTCTTAATACTCAAATCAGACCTCAACCACTAACGTTTGAAGAATTTAGTGCCTTACTCATTGAGGAGGAGCTACAACTCAAGGCAAGGAGTGGTGGCAGCAAAGGAGATGTTGCATTCACAAAAAATGCCAAAGGGGGAAAAGTGGAATCTTCAAAAGATGGAGACAAAAAGAAGAAAGGCAAAAAGAAGTTCAAGGGATAGTGTTTCCTGTGCAAGAAGAAAGGACGCAGAATCCAAGACTACCGCATCAAGAAGACATAAGAGCGGAATGTATCTTCAAAAGGTGGCAAGGGCAAGGAGTCTTCCAACACAACAAAAACAAAGCTTGAGTTATTTGTTACGATAGAGGAGGTATGGTCCTCGGTTAAAGATTTAGGAACGGATAACTCATGGGTGTTGGACAGTGGTGCATCTCATCACACAATTCCTTACAGTCTCTAAAGGAACCCATCACAATAAAGGTAGGCAACAATGCAAGATGTCCTACAGAGGGTGAAGGTATGGTTTCTTTCATTAACTCTAATGGGGATGTCAAAAAGCTTTACAATATGTTGTATGCTCCATAAATCAAATGAAATCTACTTTCAATAGCTTCTATAACCGATCAAGGTCATCAAGTATCTTTCAGTAAAAACGGAGCTAAGATTATGGACAATAGCAACAACATAAGGAGGAATAACTGTATGAGTTATGTGATCTTACACCAATACAAGTGTGGGCACAAGTAATCTATGGCATGAGAGATTTGGCCACATCGGATACCTTGTACTAAAGGAGATGCATCAGAGGGGTATGGTTGCACACCTAACATCGATTGCGGAAATGAAGGAACCATGTGAAGCTTGCATGATGGGCAAGCAGTAGCGGAAGGTGTTTCCACAAGAAAGCAAGAATAGGGCAAGCTATCCTCGAGAGTTGGTGCATGCTGACTTGTGCAAAAAAATGCTTACATAGGCCTTGGGTGGATCTTCCTACTTCATGTTACTTATGGATGAATATAGTAGGAAGATGTGGGTGTACTTCCTTTGCAATAAGGCTCAAGCTTTTGGTAAGTTTAAAGAATAGCTTCAGCCTGTTGAAACTAAAATAGGAAAGAAGATGAAGAAATTCAAGACAGATAGTGGTGGTGAGTTCACATCAACAAAGTTTGAAGATTTTTGCAAGAGTAAAGGAATCAAGCATCAAATCATAGTGGCACATAGCCCTCAACAAAATAGTGTTGCAAAACATTGGAGATGGCAAGGTGCATGTTGAAGGGAAATGGTTTGCCTAATCAATTTTGGGTAGAGGCCATCAACACCGTGTTAGTGTTTGAGGTCTATGGAAGCACACGAATAGCACAAGGAAGAAGAAAAATCTTGGAGCACAATAGATAATACTGAATGTATTACCAAGAGAATGTTCAAAGATAAGTGACCCGTTAGTGCATTCACGCACATCACTAACTAAATATATCAACAAATCCCCCCTAGGAGTGATGTGGTGAACAAGGAGATCTCACTCATGTATAAGGAAGTGCCAAATAATGTGGAATCAATCCACAAAAAGAAGTAAGCCCAAAGATTTGTGGAAAGCTTCAAACTTCTCACTAAGCAGAGCCTTTCTGAAAAGGTCTGCAATGATCTCCTATGTGGAAACATATACCAAATTGATCTCTCTCGTAGAGAACCCTGACATAATGATAGTGCATCTCAATCTGCCTAGTGCAAGCATGGAACACATGGTTCCTCGCAACTGCCAATGCACTTACTATCAATTAAGATGGTGGTGGCAAAAGACATACCAATAGCCAAATCATCCATAAGGCAATTGGGCTACACACACTCAACAATTGCTGTTGGCCACAGTAGGCTGCTTCATGCTCAACCAAGATATGCATGAGCTACCAAGCATGAAGCAAAAATGATTGGTGGACACACGAGTGTCATAGCCACAACCCAGTCAGTGTCATAAAAATCATGTAAATCTGGCGCTAGTGATCCCCCCTTGAGATAAAACAATCCAAGTTTCCGGGTACCACTCAAGTAGCAAAGATGTGCTTAACTGCTTGCCAATGCTTGACACCTAGGCAATGCATAAACCTGTGCATTTGTGAGACAAAAAATTGAATATTTAACCGAGTAATGCATAAGTAAATCAAGCATCCAACTGCCTTTGATAGAGAACAATGTCAAATGCATCTCAAGCATCATGAAGAATCAACCCTAAACCTGTCTCCATAGGAGTGATAATAGGTTTGCAGTCTTCAAGGCCAAAACACTTCAAGAATGTGTCAATATATTTTATTTGATACAAAACTAGTCCATCATCAACTTGCATAAACTGAATGCCAAAATAATGATGCAAATGCCTCAAATGTGACATCTCAAATGAGGCATGCAAATCAGCTTTAAAATCAGCAATGTGCTTCTCATTAGGACCAGTGAACAACATGTCATCAACATAGACAATAATGATCAGATGCACATCATTTGCATGCTTAATGTATAAGGTGCTCTAAGTTGGAATGTTCTCAAAACCATGTGCAATCAACTTGGCATGTATCTTTTCATACCAAGCATATGGTCCTTGTTTCAAACCATATAATGCCATTTTCAACTTGCACACTTTGTTTTCATGCCCTTTTTGCACAAAAGCACGGAGCTAAAAACATACACTTTTTCATGCAAGTCACCATTTAGAAATGTAGATTTAATATCCAACTGATATACATTCCAACCACGATGATCTACAATTGCGAAGATGCTATGAACAATAGTCATTTGGCATGTAGGAGCACAGGTCTCATCAAAATCAATGTGTCTTTCTTGAGCATAAGCATAACCTTCTGCAACAAATCTAGCCTTATACCTGTCAACTATTCCATCAAGATTATGCTTCAACTTGTATACACACTTAGTGCCAATGGCCTTTTTGCCAGGAGGCAAGTCACATAAAGACCACATACCATTTTTCATAATAACATCATATTTTGATTGCATAGCAGCTATCCAATTTTTTGAATTTTGTGCTTCATCAAACAAAATTGGCTCATTCTCATCATAAAGACTAGAGGCAACCATAGCATAGTAATTTGATGCAAAAGAAGCACTATGAGAGCCTAAATGAGTACGATATGACAAAGATGCATCTAATTTGCTATCTTGCAAAGTCTACACCAGCCATTTAGGCATAGTCGTTGCCTCCTCTATATGAGTTCTCTCATCAATAAGTGCATCACGTAAATCTGCATAAAAAATGGAATGATCTGCATCATCACATGAGACCTATGAAGGTTGAGAAATTGCCTCATTTGGACCAGCACTAGATTTTCCACCTATGAAAAGAGGCAGCAAAGTGTCATAAATCTTTGGAGCTAACTGATGTCTCCTTAGTACATGAGAGTAATGGTTGAGTTGCATCTTCCACAAAAAAAGCATTGTGGCTAACCAAAATGCATTTAGTATGTGGATGATATAGAGGAATTCCTTTGCTTTCAGAACTATACCCAATAAAAATACATTTCACTGCTTTATCATCCAATTTCTTGCATTGTTGTTTAGGCATTAGTGCATATGCCAGACAACCAGAGACACGCAAGTGAGCAACAGATGGCTTGTGACCATAACAAGCCTCATATGGAGTGGTAGAGTGCAATGCTTTAGTGGGAAACCTGTTAAGTACATATGTTGCACACATAACAACCTCAAGCTAGAAACTGTGTGGTAAAGCTTGACTCTTGACCATACGCCTCGCAATCTCCATGAGTAGCCTATTATTCCTTTCAGCAACTCCATTTTGTTGAGGTGTATATCATATTGTACACTGATTTTTTATCCCACATTTAGCTAGGAATGCATTAAAGATAGAAGACATATATTTCCCCCCTTGATTAGAACGGAGGGTGCCCATTTTACATGCTGATAGATATTTAGCCAAATCTTTTACTGTTTAAAATTAATTCAACTCTGGGTTCTTGGGATGCTTAGGGGTCTGTAAAACAGAGGCCTTGTTTGTATTTTCCCCAATCTACAGGTTCATTATATCCATCTTCACAAACTTTCACGTATTAACCCGAAACTACTATCTATCTGCGTATTACAACATCCATCAGTATAAAGTAATTACTATGTCGTACAATGTTCTCCACCATCAACAGATATCTGGGCAGTTCATAACATCATTGGAACCTTAGTTAACTTAATACTTCAATAAACCGAATTACTGATTTGAACTTAATTAACAAAATTGATGAGATACTTAGTATACACAGAATTTTGGCAAACCCGCTCTCCACTGCAGGCTCTCGCTCACACGAACAATCCGGTGACACACACATACCGCTTCACACGACTCTTCTTTTATTAAATTTATCAAGAGTTACAACTTTTGCGCTACGCCGTATGCGTGCAATCTATGATACCCTAGATATACATAGAGCGAGCTAATTTGAAGGTACGAGTAATCTTTTGCTTTAGAGAATCTAACACATCCTTCAAAATTGCAGGTTCTATCAGCTGTGCATCAGTTCTAACTGAACTGACAGCTATGACCTGGCTTATTAGTAAGTCCGTCTACGTCTGTAAAAATGATTCCTGAAGATAAAACTCATAGGCGAGAGCAGCATCTCGTCGCAGCTTCATTTCAGCTATGTCTGCATCAATGTGCGAGAGTCTGTCCGCTTGAACTCCCAATTGCTTCTCTCTTCTCTCAAGTTCCTGAGCTTGAAACTGAATGGTTTTGTAATAAGCTTCTCTCTCCTTTTTAATAGCTTCCATCTCCTTTTTTAAGTTAATCTGCAGGCCAATCTCTGCTTCCAAATCACGACTCTTTTGGAAAAGTTCTTTGGACACCTTCTTTAACTCTTCCGTGTTGCGCATGGCAAGGTCTACCATTTCCTATCCTTTCTGCTCCACCAAAGTACGATTTGCACGTGTATCCTCCAGCAGATTTCCTAACGCAATCTTGGCATCTTCTTTATCACTCACCATTTGTTTCAATTGGGAAATTTCTTCATCGCGAGCAGCAAGGAGAACGTCCTTCTCATTCAATTCGGCTTGCAAAAGGTGAATCCGATCTTCGCAGGAACTGGTCTCAGCTTTCGCAGCGAGCACTTCTTCTTGAAGGGGTGCGATATCAGCTTCCAGGATATCGACTTTACGCTGCAGCTCCTGTTGAAGATATTCTTGAGCCATCTTCATCTAAAGAGGCAACTGCTGAGAGAATTGAATAAGTAATTGGCCCATGGATGCCAATTCAGTGAACATTACTGTTGGAGGAAGAGAAGGAGGAGGCTATGATGATGAGGCAGAGAGCAGGTGAGGTTATGATGGTGGAGAGTAGTCGGGAGAGGATAGGAGATTGGTCGATGCCTCACGAAGGGTAGATGAACACGCAACGGGAGGAACTTCAACATCAGCAAGAATGGTGGTTGGAGGAGTAAGGGGGATAAGAGAGGTCGGAACAAGGACTATTCCGGTCTCATTCTGAGGTACCGACAAAACAACTTCGGTAACCGTCTCTTCTTCACATGTTGGTTGCTTGACCGTATCTGCTTGATCGTCTGCGATTGGTGGAGAAGGAGGATGGCATTCACTGACAGCGGTATCTTCCACGGTCTCTGTCAGAGGCTCATCATCCAATTGCTTTAGTTCATCCTGCGATTGAGCTTCAATGGCATCTTCCATAATCACATCGGGCTCTGGCTGCTTGCTAGGAGAAGATTGTGCCGATGTGCCCTGTAAAGTCATGGCTGTATCATGGAAGACTTCAACCTCGTGAACTACGGTTGATTCCTGCACCTGGCTTTGCGGTGGGCTAAGATGTCTGCATTTTCCCTGGAAGAAATGTAGCAGGTCTTCATCATCATCATCCTCCATCATCTGCGTAGACTCCTCATGCATAAGCACGATATTCGTTGGGGGTGGTTGCGCTGCTTGTATCATCGGAAGAAGAAGAGTGAGCAAATGTGGCAATCGAGTACTCGGAATCTCGTTCTTGGCTATTTTCTTAGAAACTGCTTGGTACTCGCAGTGAATGCACCGGAAGAAAAATGACGTAAAATTGATGGTTTCTCTAGAGGCAGTGTCTATCATGGAATAGAACGGACGAGAGATACCGTAAGTTCGTTTCTGAAGATTTACGGTTGCTACAAGAAATTGAAGCGCGGTGCGCTCGGGTTTAGGATGACAAAGAATGGCAAACTCATTAGATGAGTGCCGAGGAAATAGTTCTTTCATGGTCGCCATAGGGAGAAGCGGTCCATCGACCAACCCCTCCTGAGGGAGACGAAACCCCTCAGAGACAGTGTTGAACGTAATGACAACACGAGGATTTAAGCACGTTAATGGCCAGCATTGCTCGGTAGGAGGTGTGGTGGCTATGGTAGATATAATCTGTGCACAGAAGGGATGACACTCCACTGAATGCCAAGGCAATTCAGCGAAGGCCAAAAGCCCTCGAAAACGCAAGAACTCACTCACATCCGGAGTGAGACCTGCACGGAAGGTCACGATACTTGCAAGAGCTTCCATGGCGCACTCGGACACAGACAAGAACACAATGCATACAAGGGTCACAAACACTCAAAGACACAATAGCAACTAACAGCGGGAAGAACAAGATTAAGTAGAAACACGGGAAAAATCAGGTAGTAAGAACCCTAATCATAACGCAGTATTGGAAATATACCAACACAATGACAACATGCATGCATTAACATAATCAAAGACACAGAAGGCGGCCACTAATCATGATTAGGTAGGAAAACGCAACTATTGTGGTCAGTCGGCCAACCAAAACACAGAGGTAAGAAAGGAAGTCGAGTGAGAAAAATTGTAAAAGAAAAGAAATAAAAATACCGATGACACATCACGAAGACAGAGGCAATGGATAATAGGGGCAAAGCTTGGAGCCATTGATCGCTTTAGGCAGTAGGACACCGGTTAAGGTGGATAACCGAAAAGTTGTAGGTCCCACTTGTTTGGTAATACGGTAGGGACCGAACCAATGCAATTTAAACTTTCCGGCGGACCTATTAGACTTAGCATTATAAAAGAGTACTAATTGGTTGACCGTAAACACAGGGGTTTTGAGGAAATGATCATGGGTTTTGGCTTGTCTAAGCTGCACTTCCTGCAGCACCAGGAAACTCTCAAGACGCTGTTCATCTAGAGACCGTAAAGCCTCCAATCGAAAGGGAAAAGATTCTTCCGATAATAGTTTCCGTTCGAGGGCCACCCGCAGACTAGGAACCACCAGTTCCATAGGAGCAATCACTTCCAATCCATACGGCAGCTTGAAAGGAGTGGTTCCGGTCACCACTTTGTATGTGGTACGATAAGCCAATAATACAGCAGGTAGAAATTGGTCCCATCTCTCTGGGCAATCCAATACCAGTTTCTTTAAGATGTTCAACAGAGATTTGTTGGTGCTCTCAGCGAGTCCATTCACGCGTGGATAGTAGGGTGAACTGAACTTATGCACAATCTGGAAGGTTTTAGTAAGCACTTGCATTAATGTATTTGCAAAGTGTGTACCTTGATCGGTTACTATTTCCAAAGGTAACCCATAACATGGAAAAATATCCTTCATCAAACATTTAGCTACCACGATCGTTGTAGCTGACTGAAGAGCCCAAGCTTCGGCCCATCGAGTTGCATAATCCGTGCACGTCAAAATGTACCGATTGCTGGTAACCGTCGCAGGAGGAGTAATGGGGCCAATAAAATCCAAACCCCATTTCTGAAAAGGTTCAAGAGGCATAACTAGTTGGAGTGGAAAGAGGTGTCGCAGTAAGGGCTGACCGGAACGTTGACACTCATCACACTGCCGCACGTATTAGGTTACATCACAGTACATCGTAGGCCATCATAAACCACCCTGTAGGATCTTCCGGTGTGTCAGGTCAACCACAAAATGTCCTCATTAGGGGAAAAAATGAGCCCTCTTTGGGCCTTTTAGATTAAGGGGTGATTAGTCATCCACCAATGAGAGTGAAGCACTGGCCACATTCTAGTTCCTTAATCCACTAGACTAGGCCTAGGCTTCCCTTGTTTGCTAGAAGTCAAAGATCTCAAAAAAACTCTAGAAGCGTGGTTTTCTTCTCATAGGTGGTTTGAGAGAGCACGTATTCAAATCATAGCCGTTAGATTGCTCCATTGATCCAAGGATACATATGTTTTGGCAAAAGTCAAGCAAGGAGCACATCATGGCCATTGGATTGTCATTCAATCATGCGGTTGTACTTCAATTCATTTGAACCTTTGTATCGTACTTCAAAATGGATGGTACAGATATGTTCCTATTGGATATAGGTGCGTTCAAATAGCGTACGTCGGATCTCAGCTCATCCAATGCCTCCAGATGGATCTCGAAACTAGAAAGGTGCCATTTCATTCACTCCATTGGATCTAGACCGCGATCGGACGGCCTCAATTGACTACAAAAAAGGGCTCAGCCCCATTTGCGCTGTGCCATTCGATCAAGGATGCATCTAAAGGCGGAGATTCTTGTAGAAAAAGGGCTCAGCCCCATTTGCACTGTGCCATTCGATCAAGGAAGCATCTAAAGGCTGAGATTCTTGCAGAGAACTACGCAGCGCCACTTTCGGGTTCTTGTCCCCATGACCATGAAAATCTATAGCTACACTTTATCTAGAGGATCCAACGGATACAATGTATCTTCTTTTTCCATGTAAAAAGAAAAGTCTATGAAACATTATTTTATTTTCCAATACCACTAGTGGATTAGCATGTCTCTTTAATCACCCACAAGATTAATTTTAATCCCTAAAAATTATGAATCCTTACAAGGCCCTCTCAGGGCTCACTTTTTCCCCTAATCTCCGGTTGGGGCAGAATGAGCCATTGTAATTACGGAATCAATTTCATGTGGGGGAACACATTTGATCAACACACCCGAGTGATCCATACAATATAACTGCCCTACAATTAGCCGAATTTATCAACTATACATGGCTAATCTTCGTCGAGCAGCTGAAGAGGTCGTGCCAGGCAGACAGCCACTGGTCAAGAATAGAAGCAAAGTGTCGTAGTAAGAAGAGGGTACCGACAATTCCTGTTGATCATCCGGTACTGTCTCTGCTACATAAATAGCGGGTGTTGTATCATCAACTACTTCCGGAAGTTCACCGGAATCCAACCGAGAGAGAAAGTCAGCCAGCGCATGTGTTGACCTTCGTCGATGTACGACGGAATAGTCAAACTCTTGAAACAACAATACCCAGTGGGCTAACTGGCCTCCCAGATGCTGTTGGCGCACAAGGTACACCAATGCGGCATGATCTACATGGAAAGTGAAACGTCGTCCCAACAAATAATGCCAGAATTTCTTCATCGAATACACTAAGCCGAGACATTCACGTTCAGTGACTGAGTAATTGCGCTCTGTCGGAGCCAATCTGCGCTCGCATAATAGATTGGACGAAACCATTTATCCGTCTGCTGCATCAGTACACTACCAATGACAATGTCGGAAGCATCCACAAAGACATGAAATGGAAATTCCTAATTCGGCGCTTGGAGAATGGGAGCCTGCGTTAACAATGATTTCAGCCGATCGAAAGAGAGTTGACACGCTTCGGTCCATTCAAACTGACGAGGGCTACTAGTTAACAATTGATTAAGTGGTGTGGTCAAATGAGCAAGCCACCACAGATGCCATCCATGCCACCGGATTTGGCCCAAAAACCGCATCACTTCTTTGGGTGTTTGAGGAGAAGGTGCCTCCAGTACGGCCTTCACATTATGTGGATCAACTTGAATTCCTTGTTTTGAGATAATGTGCCCTAGCAACTTGCTACAGGACACCGAGAACAATGATTTATTTGGGTTTAAGCACAAACGGTATTCTTGACACTTGGAAAAACAGCACCGTAAATGGTACAGATGCGCCGAAGTATCATCGGATAAGGAGAAGTCATCCAAGTAGACCCTCATAAATGTAGTGAGATAGGGAGAGAAAATTTCCTGCATACAACATTGAAACGTACTTGGAGCATTCTACAGACCAAACCAGATCACTGTACACGCATAAACACCCCAATTAGTTATAAATGTTGTCTTTGGAATATCCTGTTCCGCCATTCAGACTTGGTTATATCCACTATATCTATTAAAAAAGGAGTACATCTCTCGTCCTGCCATGTCATCTAGCATTGTGTCCAAAAACGGCAGAGGGAATGGATCAGGTACGGTAGCTGCATTTAGTTTCCGGTAGTCTACACATATCCATAATTGCTTATTCTTCTTAGGAACTATGACAATAAGAGAAATCCACTCCGCATGCTCGATAGAGACAATAAGCCAAACCTTCAGCAGTCGATCCAATTCTGCTTTAACCTGAGCCGCATAATTAGGATTCATCCTGTAGCTTGGTTGTTTAATAGGGTAGGCATCTGGTTTCAGTACCACCCTGTGTTGATAAATCCGTGGGTCCAACCCCTTCATATCCCGGTAATCCCATGCAAACACATCAAAGAACTCTCGTAGCAACTGCAACAAGTTATCCTGGAAGGTCTCGGATAGTCCCGCCTTAATTTTTACTGGTCGTGGGTTGGTGTGATCACCTAAATTGCAGGTAATCAATTGATCTTTCGCTATGTAGAACTGCCGAGGCATCTCCAGATCATCTCCGGACAGAAGTAATTTTTGGAGCATCGTATGATCCAAGGTCTGTTCTGTACGTGACTTGTGCTCACTGATTAGTGGGACCACTATACAGGCTGTCGGACTCCAGTTATCAGCCACCGTTTGTAAATCTACAGTGCCAAGTGCCATTAGATCCTTGTTGGCTGTAAGAAAAGCTTCATCTTCATCATCGGAGAGAACATCCAACATGTGTACAGGCTCCGCTAGATATGGACGTGCATGTGAGCCACAAGGTTTCATATTGTCCAATGGAACAACATATTTCGGGTGGTTATTTTTAAAAACTAAGTCATATGTTGACCAGTCTTGCACTACCTTAGCTTGTTTTAGCCAGGGACGTCCAAAGAGCAGATTATAGTCCAAGCTAGATTTTGGTAAGTCCAACACAACGAAGGTCATTTTGAAGACAACCCCTTGTAGAGTAATCAGAATATTGCGCACCAAGCCCATCGGCTGGACTCGAGATTGATCAGCCATGCATACAAAGAATTGAATAGGTTCAATTTGCATCCACCCCATTTGTTTGCAAAGTGCTTCTGTTGCTATGTTTACCCCACATCCACCATCAATTAAGACTTGGGTGATTTTATGGTTTTTGTACCATACCGTAATTAGGGGTACCGTATGGTCCACCATTGGGTCCAGTTCCGGTTGGATTATGGCTGTTGCTGGAGCACTCGAGGATCCTGGACTAACCTGTTGCTGGAACTCTTGACGCACTCCAGGGACCAAAGCCAATAATTGACCCAAGGGCAATGTAATTGATGCCTTGGACAGAGCATCCCACACCGAATCAATTTTTTTTGTTTCCGGTACGGTCTCCGGTATTGTGTGAGTCGGGTTTCACCCTTCTGGTACTTCCAGTGGTATGCTTTGCTGCATCACCGGAACTGGGTCAGGGAACATGGCTTGCTCCTGCGTCGCCCACTTGCTTGCTTTTGTAAACACCTTCTGTTGTTCACGAATTCTTGGTTCAAAAATCTCAGTAGCTTGCTGTAATTGTTTTTCGGAACGTGTTTGGACCACTGCTGCTTGCGTGTCTACTACCAAAATATACACCATATTCACCATTGGATGTTGTCGTTCCTTTTTCTTTTTTTCATACTCGGCCGCATCTTTACAGAAACTTTGGATATGTCCAATTTCACCACAAAAACGGCATTTAGGGGGTGGAGTACATGCACTTTCTCCGGATGGACCTACATTCCATAGAGCTTGTTCAAAATTATTTGATCGTCCTCCTCGATAATTCCTGTATCCCTGATACTGGGTATTCCTCATCTGTGGTGGTACATATTGGCTGGCCGGTTGCCCTTGTTCCTGAATGATGGCATTAACATCTGCTCTGTTCTGTATCTTTGCATTATACGAACAAGTCTCTGTAGTGTGGTTTGTTGAGTGGAAAATAACACAATACATTTGATTCAGAGCGCATGTTGAGCTACTGTGCCCTGGATTTTTGCATTTGGTACAATATATCTATTTCAAAGGATCGTCGTTGGCTTGCGTGGGCGCTTTCAACCACTCTAGATCTTCAATGAATCCACCCACTTTGTTTTCTAGTTGTAATGCCATAGCGATGACGGCATCCAAAGTCATTCCACCCACACACCGTATGATCATGATCTGTTTCAGTTGGGGCTTTAATCCGTTGATGAACCACTGAGTGATAACATCATCCGATAAATTCGCATGTGTTGGTGGTAGCTGCCATAAATGAGTCCGAAATAGCATGGCATAATCCTGTACATTTTGGTGTGGCTTCTGCCTATTATTCTGTAGGTAATCAAAGATTTCGACTGGGTTTTTCTTTAACCAGAATCATTGCAAAAAGGCATCCTTCACATCATCATACTGTCGGAAGTGGTTCAAATCATATTGGGTTAGCCATCGCGAAGCTTCATTAACAAGAGTCGACTGGAACACAATAGCTTTATACACAGGGTCTATTGGGTAATTCAGAACTGCATAATTAATCTCAAAGGTCGGCACATGCACATCGGGATCATCCCCCAAAAAGCCTCCAATTTTTGTATACGTGACTCCGGCTGGCACCGAACGCAGTGGAACAATATGTTGTTGTTGTTGTTGTTGTTGCTATTGTTGCTATTGTTGTTGTTGTGAGCCACTCATGGTACTGTTGTTGTTGTTACCTGAATTTTGGGGAGGTATCTCTTGATATTCTTGGACTGTATAGTCAACCTGCTCACTTTTCGGTCCTAAAATATCGTTGAACCGATTGCTTAATTCAAATCTAACAGCCCTTCCTCAACTTTAGTGTCGAAATTGGCTAGACTTGCACCAAGAAATGGTGAACACAATAAGTTTCCACCAAACAACACCGCAGTTTCATCGAAAAACTTTGAATTTTCACCAGGTAATACCGAACTCTCACCGAAAATCACCGAATTCTCACCGGACCCGGTTGCACTGTCATCGGAAGCGTTCTCACCAGATAACGCGAACCTATCACCGGAAGCGGCCGAATTCTGACCGGATGAGATGGAACTATCTCCACACTGCATCGCAGTACAACGAGAAATCACCTTACTTTTTTAAGAAGGGACCGAACTTTCATCGAAACGCACCGGATTCTCGTCGTGTGCTACCGAATTGCCACCGAAATTGCCGCTGTCTGGCTGAACCGAACCTTCTGCAACTGAACTTAATTGTCCTGCACTTCTACCACCAGGGGGTATTCCTAATAAATTCAGAACTGCCTAGGGATGTTGATCTCTGTAGTATTTGGGGTACGATTCACCAGAGCGTGTTGCCGACATATATCAAAGGATTCTTCTTCGAACCTTAATCTTCATCTTCAATTAACTACTCCATTTCCCATAGATGGCGCCAACGTTAAAGCTTTTACTGTTTAAAATGAATTCAACTCTGGGTTCTTGGGATGGTTAGGGGTCTGTAAAATAGAGGCCCTGTTTGTATTTTCCCCAATCTACAGGTTCATTATATCCATCTTCATAGACTTTCACGTATTAACCTGAAACTACTATCTATCTGCGTATTACAACATCCTTCAGTATAAAGTAATTACTGCGTCGTACAATGTTCTCCACCATCAACAAATATCCGGGCAGTTCATGGCATCACCGGAACCTTAGTTAACTCAATACTTCAATAAACTGAATTACTGATTTGAACTTATTAACAGAATTGACGAGATACTCAGTATACACAGAATTTTGGCAAACCCGTGCTCCACTGTAGGCTCTCGCCCAGACACCTACCGCTTCACGCGACTCTTCTTTTATTAAATTTGTCAAGAGTTACAACTTTTGAGCTACACCGTATGCGTGCGACTTTTCAAGGTATATTATAAAATTAAGGAGTTCCTTTCCGGCGGCTCACACTGGCACGCCCGTTCGGTTCAGCCAGACAACAACAATTTCGGTGGCAGTTCGGTAGCACACTGCGAGAATCTGGTGCGTTTCGGTGAAAGTTCGATCCCTTCTGAAGAAAGTACGGTGATTTTTGGTTGTACTGTGATGTAGTGTGGAGACAGTTCTGCCTCATCCGGTTAGAATCTGATTGCTTCTGGTGATAGGTTCGCGTTATCTGGTGAGAATGCTTTCGGTGACAGTGCAACCGGGTCCGATGAGAATTCGATGATTTTTGGCGAGGGTTCTGTATTACCTAGTGCAATGCAAAGTTTTTCGGTGAAACTGCGGTGCTGTTCGGTGGAAACTTACTGCGTTCACCATTTTTCAGTGCAAGTCTAGCCAACTTAGACACTAAAGTTGAGGAAGGGTTGTTAGATTTTGAACTAAGCAATCGGTTCAACGATATTTTAGGATCAGAAAGTGAGCAGGTTGACTATACAGTCCATGAATATCAAGAGATACCTCCCCAAAATTCAGGTAATGACAACAACAGTACCATGAGTGGCTCACAACAACAACAACAGCAACAACAACAACAACAACAACAACAACAACAACAACAACAACAACAACAACAACAACAACAACAACAACAACAACAACAACAACAGCAACAACAACAACAACAGATTGTTCCACCGCGTTTGGTGCCACCCGGAGTCACGTATACAAAATTTGGAGGTTTTCCGGGGGATGATCCCGATGCGCATGTGCCGACCTTTGAGATTAATTATGCAGTTTTGAATTACCCAGCAGACTCTGAATATAAAGCTATTGTGTTCCAATCGACTCTTGTTAATGAAGCTTCACGATGGCTAACCAAATATGATTTGAACAACTTCTGACAATATGATGATGTGAAGGATGCCTTTTTGCAATGATTCCAGTTAAAGAAAAACCGAGCCGAAATCTTTGATTACCTGTAGAATAATAGGCAGAAGCCACACCAAAATGTAGAGGATTATGCCACGCTATTTTGGACTCATTTACGACAGCTACCACCAGCACATGCAAATTTACCGGATGATGTTACCACTCAGTGGTTCATCAACGGATTAAAGCCCCAACTGAAACTGATCATGATCATATGGTGTGTGGGTGGAATGACTTTGGATGCCGTCATCGCTATGGCATTACAACTAGAAAAAAAAGTGGGTGGATTCACTGAAGATCTGGAGTGGCTGAAAGCATCCAGGCAAGCCAACGAGGATCCTTTGAAACAGATATTTTGTACCAAATGCAAAAATCTAGGGCACAACAGCTCAACATGCGCTCTAACTCAAATGTATTGTGCTATTTGCCACACAACAGACCACACTACGGAGACTTGTTCATATAATGCAAAGATACATAACAGAGCAGATGTTAATGCCATCATTCAGGAACAAGGGCAACCGGCCAGCCATTATGTACCACCACAGATGAGGAATACCCAGTATCAGGGATACAGGAATTATCAAGGAGGATGATCAAATAATTTTGGACAAGCTCGATGGAATGCAGGTCCATACGGAGAAAGTGCATCTCCTCCACCCCTTAAATGTCATTTTTATGGTGAAATTGGGCATATCCGAAGGTTTTGTAAAGATGCGGCCGAGTATGACAAAAAGAAAAAGGAACGACAACATCCAATGGCGAATATGGTGTATATTTCGGTAGTAGACACGCAAGCAGATGTGGTCCAAATACGTTCCGGAAAACAATTACAGCCAGCTACCGAGATTTTTGAACCTGGAATTCGTGAACAACAGAAGGTGTTTACAAAAGCAAGAAAGTAGGCGACACAGGAGCAAACCGTGTTCCCTGACTCAGTTCCGATGATGCAACGAAGCATACCACCGAAAGTACCAGAGGGGCGAAACCTGACTCACACAGTACCAGAGCCCATACCGAAAACAACAAAAATTGATTCGGTGTGGGATGTTCTGTCCAAGGCATCAATTACATTGCCCTTGGGTCAATTATTGGCTTTGGTCCCTAGAGTGCGTCAATAGTTCTAGCAGCAGGTTAGTTCAGGATCCTCGAGTGCTCCAACAACAGCCACAATCCAACCGGAACTTGACCCAATGGTGGACCATACGGTACCCCTGATTATGGTATGGCACAAAAACCATAAAATCACCCAAGTCTTAATTGATGGCAGATCTGGGGTAAACATAGCATCAGCAACACTTTGCAAACGGATGGGGTGGATGCAAATTGAACCTGTTCAATTCTTTGTATGCATGGCTGATCAATCTTGAGTCCATCCGGTGGTCTTGGTGCGCGATATTCTGATTACTCTACAAGGGGCTGTCTTCAAAATGACCTTCGTTGTGCTGGACTTACCAGAATCTAGCTTGGACTATAATCTGATCTTTGGACGTCCCTGGCTAAAACAAACTAAGGTAGTGCAAGACTGGTCAGCACAGAACAGCACCGCAGTTTCCTTTAACTGTTTAAAATTAATTCAACTTTGGGTTCTTGGGATGGTTAGGGGTCTGTAAAACAGAGGCCCTGTTTGTATTTTCCCCAATCTACAGGTTCATTATATCCATCTTCATAGACTTTCACGTATTAACCCGAACCTACTATCTATCTGCATATTACAACATCCTTCAGTATAAAGTAATTACTGCGTCGTACAATGTTCTCCACCATCAACATATATCTGGTCAGTTCATAGCATCACCGGAACCTTAGTTAACTTAATACTTCAATAAACTGAATTACTGATTTGAACTTAATTAACAGAATTGAAGAGATACTCAGTATACATAGAATCTAGGCAAACCCGCGCTCCACTGCAGGCTCTCACCCAGATGAACAGTCCGGCGACACACACCTACCGCTTCATGCGACTCTTCTTTTATTAAATTTATCAAGAGTTACAACTTTTGCACTATGCCGTATGCGTGCGACTTTTCAGGGTATATTACAAAATTAAGGAGTTCCTTTCCAGTGGCTTACATTTTTTTTCAGTCAATACACCCATGCATGCCTGGAAAAACCATCAATAAAAGTCACGAAGTAAAGGTTGTTGCCAAAGGAGGGTGTTTGCATAAGACCATAGATATCACTATGAACAATCTGTAATTTTTGAGTAGCTCAAACTGAACCGTCTTTTGGGAATGAGGAACGTTGCATTTTGCCCAAAATATAGCCTTCAGAAACATGTTTACCAGATGCCTCAAGTTTGGGTAGAGAGGACATCATTTCAAATTTCTATAGGCATAGAAAACTAGCAAAATTCAAATGACCAAAGCATGCATGTCAAAGCTTTGCATCTAACATAGCCTGAGAATCATGTACTGCACATACTAAATCATTCATAGATTTTTCATAGTTTATGAGCTTATACAACCCATGATATAAAATGTCAAAAGCAATAATGACATTTCCAATTGATAGATCATGAAGTGTATATCTTTCATCAACAAATTTCACAACCAAGACGATATTGGCTAATGTTAAAACTACTAACATAGTTTTCTTGATCCTTGGCACAAATAAAGGAATCTGAAATGTTAAAGAACTACCATCACAAATAGTCAAAATGATCTTACCAACTTCCATGATAGGATAAGAGGAGTTGTTGGCACATGTGATAGTATTCCTTGTAGGGGCAACCTCAAGTGAAGTGAAGAGACTGCACTGCGAGGTAAGATGTTTGGTTGCTCCACTATCAAAGTACCAAAGATCTGAGTCTACTACCGACATACACTGCTCATGAGAAGATGGGTCATAACTTCAAACAGTAGTAAATTGCCATTCTTCATTCTGCATAAGATTAGGAGACTGTGTTTTGGGTGTAGAGGCCTCTATAACAACCATTATGACCTCTTTCTTCTTTGCCTATTTTGTAGCCACTTTTGGATAACTCTTTATGACATGATCATTTCCTTTACAATAATCACAAAAAAATTTTTGCTTTTCTATTTTATTCTCATCTCTGTCATCCTTCTTTGATTGTGCAGAATTAGCAGATTTTTGCTTACTAGTAGGTGAGCTCCATTTATGTTTGCCCTTTTGACTAGCCAAGAAAGCTTAATCTGCAACACGCATAATGGACCTATTTTGCCTAGACTGATCTTCTTGCAATAGAGTAGAGACTAAATTCTTAAACGTTAAGGCATTTATATTGCCTTTCATCATCAATCAAAGAGTAGAAGCAAAACTTTGATATGAATCTGGAAGACCATTCAGAATAGTTTTCACAAGGGAACTATCAGGCAAGACTTCATCAGCAGAAATCAACTGCTCCTTCAAATCTTTGATCTTTGTCAAAAGACTATCCATGGAATCTCCTTCATTTATGTGCTCACTCTCCAACTATTTTTTGAGGTAAACAACACGAACCTCATTCGAACTTGCCTAGTATAAAGTGGTAAGTGTATCCCAATCATCCTTTGTTGTTTTGCAAGAGCAAATGTGGGAACAAGGCTATCAATGCATGTACCTGAGTATCTTTACCATCCTAACAAATTTGGTCCACAGTAGGTGCAGCAAAACTACAACACGACCAAAAACTTGAAGAATATCACCATCTTCAATGTCATCTACATCACCTTCGATAATTGTATTTGTAGGTGTAATAGGACATTTTTCAACACCCTGCACAATATTCTACACTGCTTTTGCAACCAATACATGATGCAACATGTAAACCCATAATGGGTAATTAGTATGATCCAACTTATCCTCAACATCCAACATACAAAATACATCATTGCTTTTAGCCATGGCCACTGATTAAAATACCCTAATGTAGAGAAATGACTATATCTTGAAAAGTTGAACAAAACTACCGCGTCGAGTTCTCCTAAACCTATAGCAGACTTTGATGTGCTTATATTGGCAAACTTAAACCTATATATCTTTGGCACAAAAAGATGGAATTCCTACATAGATGCTGCGATAATGCATTCAGAGGTTGAAACGAGTTCAGATCGCAACTTCGACACCATAGAACGAAGCTATTTTGAACTCCTTATCACTTTGAGTATGCTCACCAGTTTTTATGCAACTTTGAGACTATGATTAGAGGGGTGTCGACTATTCCCTAGATGAAGCAACGACCTTCTCTAATACCAATTATTGGAGTTTGAGGTCTGTGGAAGCACGTGAACAACACAGGGAAGAAGAAGAATCTTGGATCACAACACACAATACTAAATGTATTACCAGGAGAATGTACAAAGATAAGTGACTATTCAGGGTTATAGGCATATATACAAGTTGGGGGAAAAACCTCCTAAAGAGGCGAAAAAAGTGCCAGACGGTCCTAGTGTGATCACACACATCATTACCTAAATATATCAACAGAGTGATGTCTATATCTTGAATCGAAGTTACACTAAGGCACTTGATGGAAAGAATCCACAAGAAGCCTATATTGGTAAAAAGCCTTTTGTTTCCCATTTCAAAGTATTTGGAAGTGAATTTTATGTACATGTTCCAGACAGGGAGAGGAACAAGCTTCGAACAAAAAGCATCAAATGTATCTCCCTAGGGTACAATGAAGATAAGAAGGCTTATAAGCTTTGTGACCTTGAGGCTAAGAAGATCATGGTGAGTGGACATGTGGTGTTTAAAGATGAGCATCCACATATAGTATTAGGCCACTAGATTATTATATTGTAAATCTGCAAATATTTTGATGAAGCACCGTAATGGCCTAACTGTTGTAACCCTTTCCTACATTAATACAAAAGGCCTGTAATCATGTCGTTTTGCAGCGTGGCAGAGATGTACGATGATTTCGCTGGGCTACGCATGACAGAATGATCGGGTGTAGGCTCTATTTATCCATATTGATTGTTTTGTAAAGTGTAGTACAATGTTGTTAAGTGATAGATAAGTAATTCCTTTTGTTGTGGGATTAAACATTAAGAAGTTCTAATTGAAAGTGAATGTGATCAAGTCTGTAATCTTGTTGATAATCAAAGTAGTTGGTGACTATTATTTAAAGTTCAAAATAAGTGAATTCGATAGTAGATTATTCGCGTGATAGTAATTGTGGTGATAGATATTTCTGGGTAAGTAATGCTCAACACCATGTACTGATCAATAATTAAAATGGTGAACATAATTAGTGAAGTTGAGACATTGAAATGTGCTTGATAGTAGTCCTTCCAATCATTTGTTGTAGTAGTAGGTTTAACTTGTGTAGTGGAAAAATATTATTGGGCCTCTGTTACAGACCCCTATCCATCCCAAGAACCCTGTAAGGCACTCTGTTACTATAATCATATTTGGTACAGTCAGTTAGGATAGAGATTTAACACTAGCACAGAACTTGACAAAAACTTGGGATATACTTTTGGATGGAGACCTTGTTCTACATGCCTATAATGCATTCAAGCAGAACCTGTCCTAAATACTGAAACAATAAACATCCCTGACAAGTAAATAGTACATTAGGGACACCACCACATGATAATATTCAAGGGAATTCATTTGAAGGGGAAGGCATATCATGAATCATTGGAGTAACACCACAACATTTCTTTTGTTATGGGTTGCAAAGCATACCAAAATTGAGTCCGGTACAATTCGGTGACCAGTGTTGGCACCAAAATTGGTGATAGTCTGGTGCCTTCCGATAGTGGTTCAATGTCTTGTGGTAGTTCCGAATTTGGTGGTGCTCTAGTATGACCAGAATCGATCGAATGAGTTAGTGAAGATACTAATAGACCTGTTGGAACTATTGAGAAACCCATTGATCGTACCTCTGAACCAAGTACTCCCATTGAGCAATTTGTTCGAGACGAATCCTTAAGCTCATGGAGTAATAGGAAAGTCTCCATCGTCAAATATCTATCAAAAGAGTGGGATCCAACATACATATTAAGACTTAAATTCCTAGATAGCTTGTTTCTTAACTACAAACCAATAGAACCAGTAAACAATTAATCGCAAATATGGTCTACATCACGATAGTAGATACGTAGACCGCAACAGTGTAGACCTGATCCAGTAAAACCCTCTAGCCGGCTATCAAAATTTTGAGACAAGGTTAAAGGAACAACAGTGGACCTTTGTCAAAGCATCTAAGTGGGCTATGGAGGAACGACCAATTTTCCTTGACCCTACACGCGTGACGTGACAAAGAGTTGTTCAATCATCATTCTGGTAGCAGATTGACCCAAGTTCAACCCGAGCACTGGCTACTACTACCATCAACACAGAGACTGACTCTAGAGTTGATCATGTAGTACCACTCATTACTATCTAGTTTAAGAATTACAAGATTTTGTAGGTGCTGATTGATGGAGGATCGGGGGTTAATATTGCTACTACAACAATTTGCAAAAAGCTAGGCTAGAATCACATCAAAACAGTTAATTTTTTTGTTCACATGGCTGATCAATCGCGAGTCCATCCGATAGGACTAGTATGTAATATCCCTATCACATTACAAGGTGTAGTATTCAAAATGGCTTTTGTTCTTATGGACTTATCGGAGTCCAACTTCGATTATAATTTACTATTTGGTCGACCATGGCTTAACCAAGCCAAACTTTTGCAAGACTAGTCTTCCTAAGAGCTCATCTTTAAATACAACCACCATAAATATGTGGTTCCTTTGGACGACATGAAACCCTGTGAGATTCATGCATGGCCATATGTACCAGAGCCTATGCATATGTTAGACGGTTTTTCTGATGATGAGGAGGAAGCATTTCTGACTACCAATCAGGATTTTCTTTCTTTGGCAATGGTAGATCTCCAACAAGTGCTGGACCAATGGTCTCTGATGGCGTGTACGGTCCAACCACTAGTGGATGATGCTATTAGTGAGACTAAGTAACTTGTAGAACCTATGGATATTAAACATTTATTCTAGTCCATGAATGATCTCTCTACCTCATGGCAATTTTATGTGCCAGAAGACCAGCTAGTAACTTGCCACCTTAGTGACAATGTTCATCCACGTCCTATTAGAATCAAAGCTGGGTTGACACTTGCTTCCTAGGAAGATTTTCTCAATTTATTAAAAGAATTTACAGATGTCTTCGCTTGGGACTATCAAGACATGAAGGGTCTAGATCCTCACATTTACCAGCACTGCATTGTTTTAAATTCGGATGCCTGACGAGTTAAACAATAGAGTTATCGCATGAACCCTAACTATGCCCAATAGGTCAAGGAGGACTTAGATAGAATATTGAAATTTGGATTTATTGTCCCCGAGGAGCACATTGAATGGATTTTGCCTATAGTGATAGTCCGAAAAAAGAATAAACAGTTACGAATATGTGTTGACTATAGAAAATTGAATGCTACTACGACACCTGATCCCTTTCCATTGCCATTCTTGGATAGCATGCTGGATGATGTAGCTAGCCACGAGATGTGCTCATTTTTAGATTTATATAGTGGGTACAATCATGTTGAAATGGTTGAAGCAAATATTCCTAAAATTGCTTTTATTACTAATTGGGGAGTATATGCCTATACCATCATGTGGTTTGGCTTGTGAAATGCACCCAATACTTTTCGGTGCTATAGGCAAGAGATATTATCCCCTTACCTAACGAGTTTCATGAGAGTGTACCTGGATGGCTTCTCTTTGTTTGTGATGCTTCTATACATTTACAACATCTCTGCTGCTTCTTTCTAAAATACAAGGAGTATCCGCGTCTCTGCTTGAACCCTAATAAGTCTATTTTTTTTATTGCCTATGGTAAACTATTGGGCCACATTATTTCTAAGCAAGGCATTCAAGTGGACCCCAATAAAGTCCAAGTGATTTTAGATGCACCTTCATAAAAAACACCTAAATAAGTCATGCATTTCCTGGGCTAGATCTGCTGGCATGGCTGCCATCTCCGGTGGCTAGCTCACTTAACTATTCCACTCAGCTGGCTAACCATGATGTCTCCTCGCCAATTTTGCTGGACTGAAAAATGCCAATTGAGCTTTGAATGCCTCAAAACTCTCCTCTTACAGGCTCCAATCTTGTAGGCTCCCAACTGGGAATTGCCATTCCATGTTTTTGTTGATGCATCTGACATTGCCATTGGAAGTGTATTAATGCAATGTCAGGACAAACGGTATAGACCTATGTATTATGCTAGCCGTCATCTTGCTTCCGCAGAACACAACTACTCTATAACTGAGTGGAATGCTTGGGGTTAATATACTCCATTAAAAAGTTTTGGCACTATTTACTTGGCTGAAAGTTTACTTTTCATGTAGATCATGCTGCTCTAGTGTACCTAGTCTAACAACAACATTTGGGTGGATGGATTGCTTGCTAGGGACTCCAACTGCAAGAATTTGACTATGATGGTGTGCACGGACCAGGTTCGACACATGCCATTGCAGACTGTCTATCTAGAATTGGCTCTGGTGAACCTCCAATTAGGGTGGATAACTCTCCTCCAACAATCTACTCCACTACAACACTGAGTGCACTAGCGGCTGCTTTACAATTGTCGACTCTTACTACGATACTCTAATGATTTTCCTCACTACTAAGTGTCCATTGGGTTTAGTGTCTCACATGGCCCGCTGTAAATTAGCTATCTATAGTCATTAGTTTCGTATTATTGTTGACCAACTGTATTATGCAGATCCTTTTGGAGTTCTACTCAGATGTATCCCCACTCACGAAGTCCCTTCCGTGGTTGCGATGACTCATTCTCTTCCATCTAGTGGACATTTTTCTACCGACTTGACCTACCGTAAACTTTTGCAAAGTGGCTTATAGTGGCCTACCATGCATCATGATGTTTATGCTTATGTAAAGCAATGTGATACCTGTCAGTGTACCAGACAACCTTTGCATCGTCACCATTTTCCTCTCCAAACAGTTCTTCCTTTGGAACCCTTCCAAAAATGGGGGTTAGATTTTATAGGACCCATCACACTGCCAACTATTTCAGCTAATAACAGATATATCCTCACCTATAGTGATTATGCGATGCACTAGGCTCAAGCCTGGGCCATCCACACTTCCACAGGTTAGGTGGTGGCTAAATGTTTGACTCGGGATGTTTTTTCCCGATTTGGGTTGCCTCTAGAAATTGTTTTAGATCATGCCACCCACTTTGCAAACACTCTTATAAATGCCTTAACTCAAAATTTTAATATTATCCATAAATTTGGTATGCCTTATTACTCAAGGGCCAGTGGACTGGCTGAAAGTATAGATAAGGCCTTACTCACCATGCTCAAGAAGCTGATTATCGAATGCCCTAAGCATTGGGATCAACTTCTCCCTTCAGTTCCTTGGGCCTATTGAACTACATACAAAGTCTCTAAGGGATGCACACCAGTTAAATTAGCTTATGGTCTGGAAGCAATAGCTCCCATGGAATTGGTCATTCCCAGTTTGTGAGTGGCTATTGACAAAAAGTTATTGTCAGCTGATTCTTTATCTACACGTCTGGATGCCTTGCATTCGTTAGATGAGCAAAGATTGGAAAGTTTTTTTTTTGATGCAAGAAGTTCAGACTCGATAGGCCAAGACTCATGATCGTTTTTTGCGCAATATTTTTGAAGTCAGTCAGTTGGTTTTATTCTATAATTCTAAATCGGATCATGTTGTAGGAAAGTTTAAGCTTTGATGGTTTTCTCCTTATCGTATCTCGGCCCAACTGGGTATGGCCCTACTTTCCAGTTAGCCACACTCACCAGAGAGGTTCTTCCCAATCCAGTAAATGGCTCTAAGCTCTGGCACTACTATCCCTCCCCCATGTTTGCATGACTTGGCATCAATTTTTGCGTTCATGTCTAATGTGTCCCTGTTTATCAATTGATCCATTTCGGTTGCTATTTCGATTTTCATCGTAAATCCCACACGAGTGTTCTAGTGTTGTTTCGGTTGACCCATTGACCGTAATATATATTTTTTTCTTATTTTTGATATTTTGCTTGTCACTTCATTGCACATTTTTTGTAGTTGGCTATTGACCTACTCTTAGCGCCCCCCTTCCCCGTTTTATGTTCATTATCAAGATATGCTTTTTATGACTGCATGACGACTGGATATCCTCTAGGGTGCTCACTTTTATGATTAGTTGCATGCTTCTAGTTATGCTTTGTCTACTTAAGTTGTGATTATTGATCTATCTTTTTTATTGTGTGTGTTGCATGCTTTCTGTGTGCTCTATGCATCTTGCATGTTTTCATGCTGTGTTTTCATGTGTTTATTCCTGCTACAACTATGAAGCCCCTCCATGTATCTTGAAAGATTCCTCAAGGAGAATAGTGAAAAATCTTCCTCTTCACTATACTGCTTATGAAAAACACAAAATAGTTTTGGATTCAGTTTTGGAAGATAGTGGATCACTGAATGAATATCAATCTTTGTCTTTCCTTTATCCTCTGTGGTTTTCCTTGTTCCCTTCCGCTTGCTAATGTAGTTGTCTTCATCCAATATAGATATCTGTGGAAAAAATTGAAAATCTAGGTCAGAAAAGGTCCAAGGAAGCTTTTAAAGTCATAGAAATAACTGGAAACAAAAGTAGAAACAAAGCATGAGATATGACTGATCCAAGCGATTAGGGTCATCAGAGAATATCTGATGGGCCTAATGGCTTGCATCGGTCATGTTCGATTTCTCATCCTTAACTTTCTAGAAACATATAATTAATGTTGAAAATAATATTTATAGACACATTAAGTTGTTCTATATGGAGCATTCATTCATATAGCTATAAATATGATACTTGATTGGACACAACCAATTCAAGCGACTAGGCCCATCAAGGAAGCTTGGATGGTCCTAATCGCTTGAATTGGTCGTCTCCAAAGGAGGTCATCTTGAAGCTTAGATTGCATGTGAACTTTTGTATCTCATTATTGGTTAAGAATTTGGAGAAAATAATTCTACCATTGCGTCTGGAACATGTCAAAACCCTAAGTTTGACTGTCTATTTGCATGATTTCGATACCCAGAGGTCTTGATAAGCCTTTTTGTATTGATTTCCACACACGATCGATGCAAGCGATTAGGCCCATCCAACATTTCCAGATGAGCCTAATCGCTTGCATTGGTCGTGTCCTATATTCATGCACAAATAGGCTCATCAAGACCTCTCCATATCAGAATCATACAAATAGACACTCAATCTTAGGGTTTTGGCACGTTTCAGATGCAATGGTAGCATTAGGTTCTTGATTCCGAGCCAATATTAAGATAGGGAAGTTCATGACCGCTGCAAGCGAAATAAGCTAGTCAAAGGTGGGTCAAATGCATGTAATCGCTTGTATCAGTCATATCGGGTATGAAGCACAAGTATGCATGGGTGATGAAGAGAGAAATTCTATGAAGGTTGAAAATATGAAATGGTGAAGGGGACTTGTATTTATAGTCGAGGAGGACCGGGTAACAATCACATGACGTGGACCAATAAGTGAGTGCCACATGGCAAAAGGACGTTGGGAATCACAATGGCTAGATGACGTGGCCCACTCAAATCATGCCATGTGGCATTGTAACATTGGGATTCGCAACGGCTAGATGACATGGACCAATCACACATTGCCACATGTCACCAACGGTCAAATCATCCCAGAGACCTATTTAAGCTCCTCTATTCACTTTTTTTCATTTTTTTGTGAACTCCTTGCTACCATCGACTTGCCATTGTCTTCGAGTTTTTACATGCTTTTCAAAACTTTCCATAGACCACATTTTGTGTGAGGGTTTAGGGTCATCATGATCATTTATTTTACAACACGACCGATACAAGCGATTAGGGACATTTGGGGATTTCCTGATGACCCTAATCGCTTGCATCGATCATGTTTCTTGAGTGCTTTGTGAAAGCTTTTTTAATTAGTTTTTCTGCTTTTAAAATTTGTTCCAAGCTTTTAAACTCCTTTTGTGCAAGTTAGCTTATTTCGCTTGCATTGGTCATGAAGTTCCCTATCTTACTATTGGCTCAGAATTCCAAGAAACTAATGATACCATTGCATCCAAAACGTGCCAAAACCCTAAGATTGACTGTCTATTTGCATGATTCTGATATCGAGAGGTCTTGATGAGCCTATTTGTGCATGAATCTAGGACACGACCAATGCAAGCGATTAGGCTCATCTGGAAATGTTGGATGGGCCTAATCGCTTGCATCGGTCGTGTCTGGAAATCAATACAAAAAGGCTTATCAAGACCTCTGGGTATCAAAATCATGCAAATAGACAGTCAATCTTAGGGTTTTGGCACGTTCGAGATGCAACGGTTGCATTATTTTCTCCAAATTCTTAACCAATCATAAGGTACAAAAGTTCACATGCAATCTAAGCTTCAAGATGACCTCCTTTGGACATGACCAATTCAAGCGATTAGGACCAATGCAAGTGATTAGGCCCATCCGATATTCTCTGATGACCCTAACCGCTTGGATTGGTCGTGTCTCATGCTTTGTTTCTGCTTGTGTTTCTAGTTATTTCTATTAAATATATTTCTTTTCAAAGCTTATTACTCATGAACTGTACATAGATACACATATTTATTGCCCAAAGGGATACAAGACATTGCAAATATGAAGGATGTAATCTTTTTTTGTGTAATTGATCCATGTCCTAATATTAATCCTTATTGATCCATGATCTATTTTTCTCTAGTGAAAGTCCTATTTATCTAATGATAATAATCTTTTTTTTTTGTAGATTATGGCTAGGACAAAGAAGATAGCAAGGAATTCTTTGCAATCACAACATGGAAACTCCAAAGTGTAAGCCTTGCCATATGTTTTGTTGTGTTCTATGTTAAAGCCTTGCCATCCATTTTAAATTTAAGTTTACCTTGCAGTGCTGCTAAGCTTCTCAAAATGCATATTGATCAAAACATTCCAAGAATTCCTTCATTGAATGAAGAAAAAAGGTTTGGATACATTCAAATACATGTGCCATTACAGAAATACAACACCTCATGTGGCTGGCGAGTGATTGCAAATGCAGTACGGTTCTTGGAAAGCAGGTTTTACAATCCTGAGTTAAACTTGTCAGACTATCCATATGCTTGGCTCATCTTGATCAAGGAGAGAGCAATAAATGCCATTATGGAACATGCAATATGCCCTTATGATCCAAACTCACCTCCACCACCACACCACATAAAAATAATTCTAAAGAAAAGAAGAAAGGGTTTCCTATTCACTCCCCATTGAAGCATGGACCAAAGAATAAGAGTAGAGGTGAGGGCTCCAAAAAGGACAGAAAAGAAGGGTGAAACATTATATTTTTAGAATGTAAGATTATAATCTAATGTGTAACCAACATATGTTGGAAGATTTATTGATGTACAAATTGTATGTAATTATGCCAGTCTTCATCTAGAAGATGATCATTGTAACTATATTTATATGCCTTGAGTAATGTAATGTTGAATTGATCCTCTTGAGAAATAAGCAAAAGTGACTTCATTGCATTGTTCAAGAAAAATTGAATTGGTCCTATCATCAAAATGTCTATTTTGGGTGCTTTTTGCTTTATTCATGTTGAAAAGTTAAATGTGAAGAGGATAGAGAATTTTTTATGACACGACCGATGCAAGCGATATGGGTAATCGGAGAATTTCGGATGGCTCGTATCGCTTGTATCGGTCGTGTCATCCAATCTTTTCCATTTTTTCATACCATCCATTTTGTCATACCATCCATTTTGTCATATGCAAGTTCCTGTATAATCATTGCACCATTGAAACCTCATCAAAATGTTGAAATTAAACAAAAAAATTGCCAATATGAATATAATCCATAAAAAGCCATAATTGAAGTGATGTAATGAGTCACATTCTTAGTTACCATCCTGCAAAGAAAAATCAATGGAAGTATGGAAAAAGGTTCTAAAAGGGGAGATATATTATGTAAGAATTTCTTGGTTTATATTCTTGAATCACCTAGAATTTACTCATGCAAGTTCCTTTATAATCATTGCATAATAGAAACCTCATTAGAATCTTGAAATTAAACAAATAAATGCCAATATGAATGTAGTCCATAAAAAGACATAATTGAAGTGATGTAATCAGTCACATTCTTAGTCACCATCCTACAGAAAAGTTAAATGTGAAGAGGATAGAGAAGTTTTTATGACACGACTAATGCAAGCGATATGGGCAATCAGAGAATTTTGGATGGCCCATATCGCTTGTATCGATCGTGTCATCCAATCTTTTCCATTTTGTCATACCATCCATTTTGTCATATGCAAGTTCCTGTATAATCATTGCACCATTGAAACCTCCTCAGAATCTTGAAATTAAACAAAAAAATGCCAAGATGAATATAGTCCATAAAAAGACATAATTGAAGTGATGTAATCAGTCACATTCTTAGTCACCATCCTGCAAAGAAAAATCAATGGAAGTTTGAAAAAAATATTCTTAAAGAAGGAGACTTGTTACAATTTAAAGGGTTGGAACTTGATCACCCTGGGTGGCAGGCAAGTTAGGTAAGATAATGTTTTCTCTGATCCAATGTTAACTATTGCATCATCAATTGAGAATCTGAAGTATGATGATGCCTCATTAAGGTATTCTAGGATCTCCCTTACATTTCTAAATTTCCAGTTTGCAGTGACAATTATTTTCCTAGATTGAAAATCTGGATGAATCAGTACTTCTGGACAGCTCTCCTCTGACTCCAAGCTATCCAAAGTCCAAGCTCTTTTGTACATTACCTGTATTCTGTAGAAGCTTTGGATCTTTTCTTAGATGAACATCACCACCATGAAATCCCATTTCTGAAAGTAGAGATTCACATTTTTTAAAGAAAAGATGAATGGTAGCCTTGTAAACCATCCTTACCATCTCCTAAAAATCTAATTAGATCATGAAGATTATGAAAAGGGGGATACCTTCCAGTTTGTGGATCAATTGGATAAACAAATCCATCTGCCCATATGTCGATATGTTTTTTGCCTTCTTTCTACAATCCATCCACTTTAGAATGTTGAAGAGCCCTTCGGCATACCTTTCTTGTCATTGCATACTCATGACTAACTGCAATGTTGATATGGAACTTATCACAATGATTTTGGCTGGTTGAAAGGTGAGTGAGAGTGTTTGGGTTGAGGTTCTCCATGGTCTACTACGAAGAGTGACACGAAAGTGTCTAAAATGACATGAAAGAGAGAAACAAGCCGGCTATCGAAAGTAGAGTAAAAAAAGTGCAAAACGTCATAAGCATACATTATATAGGTCCGTGAACAAGAGGAAAATTCAAATTTTCATGAACGCTCGATGAGCATAAACTTTGAGGCATAAGATATCACACATACTTTTCATGATTATCACACGAGTTTCTCTCTCTTCAAAATTTGCACAAGATACGTTTTAAATGCGCTTACACGGAATTTTTAAAAATGAGTTGACAACTTTAATCCACATTAAGCACAACTAATTGAAATTCTTACACGGCCCTTTTTTGGCCGTTTTTCGCCCTAATGTAGATCACCATTTAAGCTCTACCTTGAGAGCGCATAGTTGGACAACACCATCATCTTTGTACTTGCTGCTAGTAGAAAATTGTTGAGATTCTCCTATATCTGTTATCTTCTCTACTATTGCTCCTATGTTATATTGCATAACTATTGTCTTACAGGGAGGTACATGTCTTCTAACTTTAATGCATTTCTGAATGAACATTGGATAAAAAATTAGTGTATAGTGCTATATACACCTCAACAAAATGGAGTTGTTGAAAGAAAGAACATGTATCTCATGGAGGTGGCAAGGTGTATGGTCAAAAGTCAGGCTTTACCACATAGATTTTGGCTTGGAGTTGTTACTATGTACAACATATGTACATAACTCATGTCCCACCAAAGCACTATATTCTATCACTCCATACAAGGATTGGCATGGTCGCAATCCATCTGTTGCTCATTTGTGTGTCTTTGGTTATCTAGCGTATGCATTAGTGTCTGAACAACAATGCAAAAAATTAGATGCTAAAGCAATAAAACATATTTTTGTTGGGTACAAATCTGAAAGCAAAGGCTATCACATGTATCATCCACATAGTAAATGCATTTTGGTTAGTTGTGATGTTGTCTTTGTGAAAGATGCATTTTAGCCATTAATTTCATGTATTAAGGAGACATTAGCTGGCTCAAAAGATGTGTACAACACTTTGCTACATCTTTTTACAGACGGAGAGTGAAGTGCTATGACATTTTGGTACCCATGTACATACCAACGCTTATACCGACGCTGAGGCAAAAATAGTCCTGCATATTTGCACTAGTATAGGGGGCAGTATACCCCTCATATGTTGTAGTGTCATCAATGTTCTAAGATGGCCCATATGTAAGGCCCAATTTAGGATAATGCAATATTGGCTACTCCTTATAATGGAAGGCTTACAAATGTGTAGTACAGGGCCTCCATTATAAGGATTAGACATATAGAAACACTTCCATGTCAAGGATATTGTGTTTAATCTAGCCTACTATAGAGGTGGAAATTAGACGTATAGAAACACTTCCATGTCAAGGATATTGTGTTTAATCTAGTCCATTTTTCCTCTATCAAATAGCGAATTCCATGTGGTGCGTCTCTTATGTCCACCTTCATATTGGGTGGCCACCATGAAAATTTCTCGTTTTCACGAATAGTTATATTTTTCCAGGTAATACAACAAGTTCAAGGGTTTCTAGATAATGAAAGAGATGACAAAGAAATGTGCAAACAGGCCACCATAAATCTGAACATATGACCGTAAGGTTATTATCCATATAACATAACAGCTCTTCAGAATGATATGGATAGCACCTTTTGTTGGACTTTGCCATCTTTATTAATTTGTATTGATCCATACAATGTTTCTTTACAACTTACTGACCAGCACGTATAGAGGTCTTTGCAACAACATTGCTACATACATGAAGAACTATCGTCTTAGACGTCGTAATTATGGTCGCCAGATTAGAAACCCTAATCCCTCAAAACAGTAAGCTTAATAAGATCCAACGATTCTTGGTATCACCACAAGCTATATTCTTATCCACCAATCTGATTTCATAACTTGATATGATAGGGCTTACCATTGATTCTTTTATGGGTCTCCCACCGCCTTGTGTAGGGTCATGTGCCCTCTCTTGATTTGCTTTCGATTATCCTAATCAATAGACAACGCTTCCACTACATTAAATGGCGTTTCATTGATCTGTAATGAAGCCCATCCGACGGGTTTATACGTGAGATTTACAGTCCTAACAGCAGGTTTCATGGTGGTATGACATTTTTCTGTGAGTATAGATTGAGTTAAGAACAGGCTACATGGTTGTTCAGCTCAGAGAAGAAGACATGTCGCCCATCATTTGTTCTCAAGTTCAGGAACCCACTATTAATGATAGAAGAAACTATTGCGCTTGAATCACAGATAAACATTTTTGCATGATCTAAGCTCATATTGGCTTACTGATTGATTAATCATCCATTTTGGCGGAAAAAAATGGTTTCCGTATGCAGTCGGATATGGTCATCCCTTTGCTTTGCTGTGAGAATGTCTGCCTTTCCTGCAGCCGAAACTTATCTCCAGATTTGTCGGTCTCTTGTATTTGATAAACGAGCTTGTTGTCTGCGTGAAGCAGAGAAGTTATGGCATCTTGTGATCTAGAGCGTGACCACGCCTAGGCCGAGGTTGAAGTCACGCTGTGTGATCTACAGAGTGATTTACAGAATGTATGGCATCTTGTGATCTACACAGTGATCTACAGATTGACCACGCCTAGGCCGAGGTTGAAATCACAGAACTTCACTTCAGGCACCTTTTGAGCAGGATCGAAGATGCTCGATCTGGGCAAGTCAAGATCACAGGGTTGCTCCCTGGGGAAGATGATGAAGCAAGGGCCTACTGCGTTTGTCCTTCCACAAGCTGGCTCGTTGACGTTATCATTGCCGTAGTGTATGAAGACAAGAGGCACAATGCCGGCCATGCCACTCGCCGTGCTGCCGAAGGTCGACCGGGGGGTGATGACAAGGTCGTCCATGAAGCTGAGCAACCATATGTCGATGATGGCTTTCCGATCATGAAGCACATCACCTGTTTGTTGCAAGTGCTCACTGGATGCCGATACGACGTTCACCGTTAGATTCTCCACATTCGGGTGGCTATGGTATTCTTTGGCCAGGTCGTCTCTGTACTCTTCTCGTAGAGATGACACAAGTACGGAGATGTCTGCGTGGCTCTCTCCTATCAGCTGCTCCTGCCTTTCTTCTTCTTCCGTCGCTCCTGTCGGATTGAAACTCACATCCGCCATCGTCCTCGGTATCAGGTTCTGCTCGACTCCGCACCTTGAGATCTGTCTGCTTATGGAAGGATCATAATTTCCTTCCCATGCTCGAGCCTGTATACCAATTTTTCTATTTATCCCATCGAAGTTTTCTTTATAGAATCTCACGATGTCCATCCAGACATCGCTCTGAGGATTTAAGAGGTATCTAACTGCGTGCATGAAGCCATCTTGCCTGGGAAACCAATCGTTGAGCTTCATGCGAAATTCGGGGATGAAATAGAAACCAGGGAGGGTATACTCGTGGCTGGCGTAGAAGAACCAGTTCGAGCCGGCAAACAGTTTTTGCGACATAGGGCAGAAGAATTGGTGATCGCGACGCGAATCACAACAGGTAATTAATGCATGAATATGACGCGGTGCAGCAGCGATGAAAGAAGACAGATCAGATGGCGGAATAAAATTTGATGCGTACTTCCGCTGCACCGTCTCAAGCGTGTCGTTCAGATAGGAGAAGACGCGACATGCCTGCAAGCGGAGCCGCTCCTCAGGGAAATCTTCTGGGAGGAGCCAAGACGAAGATGGAAATGGATTGCAGAGATAGAGGTCCATGTTTGACTCGCGAGAGATTAGCATAACTCGATTGGTAAGCAGCGAATAGAGGAAGGCGCAGGCGAGCGAAAGAAGCTGGTTTCCCATGCCGTCCATTTCCTTCCAGACCAGGTACTTGCAGCCATCGGGAACCTCTCCTGCCATAGCCAGGTCTGTGAGGTTTCCGACGGCGGCATCCGTGCAGCGGGCGTGGTAGACTTCGTACTCACGTAGCAAGGCGATGAACTTCGGGGGTGGGAAGTGCTCTGATCGAGTGTTTTTGCGGAAGCAGTGCTGCTGGAGCTTGCTCTGGCATGTGGCCGCGGAGCGGAACTCGTGATAATGCTGTGTCTCGACCACCTCCTTCTCGACCTTCAACCCTAACTCGCTGCAGTCTGCATGTCCATTGCAACACGAAGCCCAGGTGGTTGATGATTAGATATCCCGTGAACATGAACAGATCACAGAACGTTACATCTTGTATGATTCATAGAGCTACTAAAACTAGTCTGTACAGATCCAACTCATGCTGATTTCATCAATCTCATTTCACTGTTTATATCTACAGAAAGACATCTACATCATTATGACAGAAAGAAACGGAACAAGATTTGATCAATTTCATTCGTTTATTTTATACACCTACACAATAGTGCATTCATGCTCATTGCCTTCTCTGCAATCCTTACAGAAATATCAATATATGCCTTCTCTGCAATCCTTACAGAAATATCAATATATCAGACCATGCTGATGTGATGGATTTCATATCCATGTTTCTAGCTTCAGTAGGCTGTACGGAACCGACTCATGCCGATTTAATCGATTTCATTTATCAGTTTACACCTACAGAAGAACATCTTCATCTTCATGTTGAAAGCAGGAATAAGAACATCTTCATCTTCATGTTGAAAGCAGGAATAGATCAGATCATGCTGATTTGATCGATTTCATTTCTGTGTTTTGTATATCTACAGAACTTCTGTACGAACGAATTCATGCTGATTTGATCAATTGAATTTCTCTGTTTATAACTACAGAAACACATCTGCATCATTATCAAATGAAAGGGATTTGATCAGATCACTCATTTCAGGGATTTTATCTCCCTGGTAATGCCTATAGAAAGACGTCTACATCATTATGATATAAACAACAGACCAGGTAGCTACATCTTGCTGGCATTGAGAGAGAGAGAGAGAGAGAGAGAGAGAGAGAGAGAGAGAGCTCACTGAATGTAGGCGCATTGACTTTGGGCATCAGATGTAACGCGTCACGAATCTCCGCCTCCTGACCTGAAAGAGGACCCATCTGATACACTACAACAAGCAGCAGCAACGCCACCATGCCCCCTATCCCCGTCTGCAGCGATGTGCTCCATGCTTTCAGCTTTATTCCCCTCGCCCCGACCATCTGCACATTGACATTCCTCTCGTTCCACCCCCCCGCGTACTCCTCCGCCCTTCTTTTCATCATAGCTTTTCCCCAGTCGCCATCGCCGTTGTTATGGCTGGAGATGGAGTTTCTGCCATCGCCGTTGTTACGGCTGGAGATGAACGCGCGGCGAGGCTATATGGTCATGCGCCTCCTCCCTTCTAGCTCCGCCGCGTACGGCTATGGTATGCCCTCGAAGGTGCCCAGTTGCCTATAAGAGCTGTTGACTGGTTACCTGAAATTCATAGTCTGTCTGAAGTTCTTAGTACGTGAAATTTCAGCACGATCCACTGCACGGCAAGGAGAGCTGAGGATGAAAGCACTTCGTTTGCACGATGTCCCCAGTGCCCCACTCCCCAGATGGGTATCTCTCTCTCTCTCTCTCTCTCTCTCTCTGGAATCAAGGCCCTAACCCATTAAGCGTTCTGTGATTTTCTCATCATGTGTTCAGCCACTTTCAGAACGTTACTATTATTACGTGAGAATTCATGGTCCATCCCACCTAAAATTCATGGTCCATCCCACATGAGAAGGCAAAGATGCTTTCCTTCCCAACTAATGTATAATTCTTTGTATGAGATGTTCCCATGTCCTCATGATGGGGGAAAAGCGAAACACTTGAATTCATCAAATTGACTTTAGAAAAGTATCCTTTCTCTTCTCTTGCCTTCTTTTATAGTTATCTATTTTGCATATCATTCAAATTGTGAAGATATGCATCCAATGAAGTAAGTAGTATCACACCAAGTGTCCTTTGGAGCACTTTAGAATCTTTGAGGCAGCCACGAGAGGAGTGCATCCATTCAAACGTTATGGGGGAACCATAAAGTCATGGAAGGCTCATCCCAAGGATCACACAACGAATAGGGATTGAGTATTCTTCCACCTATGTTCTCTATTGATTTTCGTGGCATTCCATTGATGATTGGATTGATAGTTTATGCATTCTTTGCATAAATTTTCATACACAGAGGTTAATTCCATACAAAATACTAGTACATGGATGCATTAGGACATGGTACTTTTTCTGAGAAGTTCCTTTTCTGACCTTTTTCGAAACAAAGCAATCATGTGCAAGACTGTGCATAAATATTTCACTCTTTAGATGCATGATTTTAAAGGTAGATGCACCTATTGGGCACACAAGTAAGTATGCCCTTCAATAATGGAAGAGGTAAGATGGTCCCAAATTTACATCACCCCAATGAATGCACTCAAGCGGAGTCAAGGGATGGATGAAGCGCAACACATAATACTGAATGTATTACTAGAGAATGTTCAAAGATAAGTAGCCCATTAGGGCAATAGGGGTATATACAAGCCGGAGGAAAAAACCTCCTAAAGAGGGAAAAAAGTGCCCCGGCCGTCCTAGAGTGTTCACACACATCACTACTTAATATCAAAAAATCCCCCCTGGGAGTGATGCGGTGAACAAGTAGCTAGCACTCATGTATAAGGAAGTGCCAAGCTATGTGCAAATCACTCCACAAAAGAGTAAGCCCAAAGCTTTGCAGAAAGCTTCAAACTTCTCTGTAGGCAGAGCCTTCGTGAAAAGGTCTGCAACGTTCTCCTGCGTGGTCACATATGCCAAGCTGATCTCCCTAGCAGTGAACCTCTCCCTGACATAATGATAATGCACCTCAATGTGCTTAATGCGAGCATGGAACACAGGGTTCCTCGCAATTGCCAATGCACTTTGACTATCAATGAAGATGGTGGTGGCAGAAGACTGACCAACACCCAAATAAGCCATAAGGCTTCTGAGCCACACACACTCAACAGTCGCGGTGAAAGCTGCCCTATACTCAGCCTCACAACTAGAATGGCCACAATAGGCTGCTTCTTGCTCAACCAAGATATACATGAGCTACCAAGCATGAAGCAAAAGCCACTAGTGGACACACGAGTGTCATAGCAACCAACCCAATCAGAGTTAGAAAAAGCATGCAAATCTGGCAGTAGTGACCCACCCTTGGGATAAAACAACCCAAGTAGCTGAGTACCACTCAAGTAGCGAAAGATGCGCTTAACCGCTTGCGAATGCTTCACTCCTAGGCAATGCATAAACTTGCTCATCTGTGAGACAGCAAATTGAATAACTGGCCGAGTAATGCATAAGTAAATCAAGCATCCAATAGCCTGTTGATAGAGAACAACATCAAATGCATATCCAGCATCATGAAGACTCAGTCGTAAGCCTGTTTCCATAGGAGTGGCAATAGGTTTACAGTCTTCAAGGCCAAAACACTGCAATAATGTGTCAATATATTTCGTTTGACACAAAGCCATTCCACCATCAAAATGCATAAACTGAATGCCCAAATAATGATGCAAATGCCCCAAATCAGATATCTCAAATGAGGCATGCAGATCAGCCTTAAAATCAGGAATATGCTTCTCAATAGCACCAGTGAGAAGCATGTCATCAACATAGACAACAATGATCAGAAGCACATCATTAGCACACTTAACATATAAGGTGCTTTTAGTTTGATTATTCTCAAAACCATGTGCAATCAGATAGGTATATATCCTCTCATACCAAGCACGTGGTGCTTGCTTTAAACCATATAATGCCTTCTTTAACTTGCACACCTGGTTTTCATGCCCTTTCTGCACAAAGCCACGGGGCTGAAAAACATACACTTCTTCATGTAAGTCACCATTCAAAAATGCTATTTTAATGTCCAGCTGATGTACATTCCAACCATGATGGGCTGCAAGTGCACAGATGCTATGAATAGTAGTCATTCGACAAGTAGATGCAAAGGTCTCATCAAAATCAATGCCTCTTTCTTGTGCATAACCCTTTGCAACAAGCCTAGCCTTATACTTGTCAACTATACCATCAGGCTTACGCTTCAGCTTGTATACCCACTTAGTCCCAATGGCCTTCTTGCCAGGAGGCAACTCACATAAAGAACAAGTACCATTCTTCATTATAGCATCATATTCAGATTGCATAGCAACCATCCAATTTTTTGAATTTTGTGCTTCATCAAATGAAACATGCTCATTCTCATCACAGAGACTAGATGCAGCCATAGCATAGCAATCTGATGCAAAAGAGGCACTATAAGAGCCTGAACGAGTACGATATGACAAAGGTGCATCTAATTTGCTATCACGCAAAGTCTGCTTCAGCTATTTTGGCATAGTTTTTGCTTGCTCAATATCAACTCTCTCATCAACAAGTGCATCATGTAAATCTGCATTAGAAATGGAATGATCTGCATCATCACATGAAACCTGCAAAGGCTAAGAAGTTGCCTCATTAGGACAAGCACTAGACTATCCACCTGTAAAAAGAGGCAGCAAAGTATCATACATGTCTTTGGAGCTAACATATGTCTCCTTAGTACATGAAAGCAATGGCTGAATAGCATCTTCCACAAAAACAACATCATGGCTAACTAGAATGCGTTTAGTCTGTGGATGATACAGACGATAGCCTTTACTTTCATAACTATACCCAACAAAAATACATTTTATTGCTTTATCATCCAATTTTCTGCAATGTTGTTTAGGCACTAATGCATATGCCAAACAACAAAAAACATGTAGATGTGCAACAGATGGCTTGTGATCATGCCAAGCCTCATATGGAGTGATAGATTGCAGCGCTTTAGTGGGACACGTGTTAAGTACGTATGCTTCACACATGACAGCCTCAAGCCAGAAACTATGTGGTAAAGCCTGACTCTTGACCATACACCTCGCCATCTCCATGAGTGACCTATTCGTTCGTTCAGCAACTCCATTCCGTTGAGGTGTATACGGCACTGTACACTGGTGTTTTATCCCACGTTCAGCCAAAAATGCATTAAAATCGGAAGACATATATTCCCCCCCTCGATCAGAATGGAGCTTGCACAAGCGTTGCGATAGTGTGTTCGGAGGCCAAAACGAGCTCAGATCTAAGAGTAGTTTTTATGCTCACCTAAAAGTGAAATTTTAAGTTATCAAACCTCAATTGTACTTAAAACTTGAAAAAAGTTATGCTTAAGATTGGCTTTTCAATGGTTTCTTTGTTTAGATGTACTTTGAAAGTCCATTTTTATGTCTTCTAATAAATAGAGCTAGTTTTTTATCTCAAACTAGGTATTATCTTTCAAAATAATTGTTTATTTATACTCTAAAAGAATAATTGATTTGCCAATCAAATTGTTAATATGAAGAAGATGAGACCACCCCTTACCATTTAGAAAATAGTCCTTTTACTTACACGACACAAGTAAATGGGATTCAAGGTATCTTGAACCCTCTAGTTTATCCTCTTAAGGCCTTCGATTTGCTTGGAAGAGTGGAATAAAGATCCAAAGAGTTCTTTCTTATCATAAATAGAGAACTTCTTGAAGGAAGGAATTGATACTTCAAAAAGATGATAGCGTTTCAGTCATCATTTGAAAGAATCTTTAAAAATAACCTATGATTATCCATAGGGTATTGATTTTTTCATCTTCAACACTATCTTATTTCCCGTATTCCTGTTGATATATTTAGGTAGTGATGTGTGTGAACATTCTAGGACTGCCGGGGCACTTTTTTCCCTCTTTAGGAGGTTTTTTTCCCCCGGCTTGTATATATGCCTATTGCCCTAATGGGCTACTTATCTTTGTACATTCTCTACTAATACATTCAGTATTGTGTGTTGTGCCTGCAACTTCTTCTTCTTCCTTGTGCTTTTCGCCTGCTTCCGTAGACGTCTAACTCCAAAAATTGGTATCAGAGCAGGCCGTCGCTTCATCTAGGGCACCGTCGACACTCCTCCATTTGGGAAATTTCTACCTTTATACTATAGCAAGAGTTTATACTTTTTTCTATCTACGACACTATAAGTTCGTAAAAAACAAAGTAACTCTTATGAAAAATGAGTCTACTTGTGTTTTTTTATAAAAAAATATTCGATCGAATTCGTTTCGATCGAAGATTTTTTTATCAATAAAATTTTCGATCGAAAGCGCGTTCGATCGAAAATTGTCGAATTACCATGCAAAATGTATTTTCTCATCTTCGAATAATCTGATGTGGTACCGAATAATTCGGTCGAATAATGGGGGGTTGCCATAAAATTCTATAGTTATTCACAAATAAACAAATTGTCGAATAATGAATAATGCAACCTAGGTAAATAATAGTAGTTCTAACTTGATTAGACTAGAATAATTTTTTATCTAAAGGTAGAAGTTAAAATCTACTCTGAAGTGGAAGTGGAAGGACTCTTGTAAAGTTTTCATAAAGGTGGAGAATTGTCCCCAAAGGGTACTAGCATGTTCCAAGGTAGCACTTTTTCTAGACTATCTTTCCACTTAACTAGGTACTCTTTATATAAATGAATTCTCATTCATGTTTTCTAGTACGTAATATGCTCTTAAGCTCATGTGGAATATATTGAATAGAAATGTTTTGTATTACCTCACTTTCTAGAATGAGCTTGTTAGATTCACCTAATCTCTTCTCTAACCTAGTAACATGAAATACTATGAATCTGATTTCTTTCAGGAAGTTGGAGCTAGTAAGCCATCTGGCATATTCTCTTAAGTATTGGACCACAATACCTAGGAGATAACTTAGGAGAAGGTCCTATCTTCATGCTTTCAAATATAGAAAGAAATCTAAGATAGACTTTGTATCCTACCTCAAAGTTGATTTCTCTTCTTTGAGGGTTAGCATAGGCTCTAGCTCTATCCTGAGCTTTCCTAATAATATCTTTAGCAAATCTAAGCATATCATTCATTTCTTCCAAGAAATTCTTTGTAGCTTGGAATTTCTCATTCTGTAAGCCAACTATATAAGGAGCTCTTGGTTGAAACCCATACATAAGCATAAATGGACTATGTTATGTGGAAGAGTGCTTCACACTATAAGATGCAAACTCTAATATAGGTAAATAATCTTCTCAATTAGTTTGCCTTTCATTTACATATGCTTGAAACATATCCTCTAAAATTTGGTTAGCACTTTTTGTTTGCCCATCTGACTGTGGATGATCGACTCTCCTCGTACTAAGTTTGGAAACCAACCTTGCAAAGAATAATCTCCAAAATTGGCATGTAAATTTCATATCCCAATTAGAAACAATGTCCAAAGGAAGACCATATAATGGATGCAGTTCTCTATAAACAATCTAGTCTACTCAAGTGTCTTAGCTGTACTACATGTTGGAATAAACTTAGCCATTTTGGTTAATCTATCCACAATTACCTAGACTCAGCCATGCCTTCTCTATGTCTTAGGTAATCCTACTATGAAATCCATAGACATACTCTCCCATTTCCCATTGGGAACATTCAATAGGTGGAACAATCCTCCTATCTTAAATCTTTCAGCTTTATTGACCTAACATTTAGTGCACTTAAGCACATACTCTTGGACGTACTTGTGAAGTCTAGGCTAGTAGAACTGTCTCTTAACAAGATCATAAGTCTTGTTAATTCTTGGGTGTCCCACTTTAGGTGTGTCATGACACTCATATAAAATGTGTCATCTCATCTCAAAATCTTTAGGAACACATACCTTACCTTTATATAACATATATCCATTGTGTATACTATAATTCTTCCACTTGAATCCTTCCTACACATTGATTCTTCATTCTCATTGGAAACCCATACATCATGATCCCCTTTCTCTATGGCTTCCCAAATCTCAATCTCAGAGTATGCAAGATCAAGACTACATTTCTCTCTAATGGACTCAAGTAGATCATTAGTGATATGAGTAAAACTCAATCCATTGAGCATACTAGGAATTCTGTTAATTGAATCAGCCATTATATTAAATTTTCCCTTCCTATATCTAAGCTCATAATCAAAATCTTGAAGGGTCTCTACCCATCGGGCCTTTCAACCTTTAAGGTCTGCTTGATTAGAGAGTCACTTAATACTCTCTTGATCAAACACTATTGTAACCTTGGCACCATATAAATAATGATGCCAATTCTTTAAAGCATGGACAATTGCATACAGATCCTTCGCTAATCGCACGGAATTTGGTGATCATACTTAAGGTGATTAGGAGATCAAAACAACTTTGATTTGTTGTGCCAAAATGAGTGCACTATCGTAGTGCTTCTTTCTTTTGCTCATTAATGATTCTATTGCCTTTCACAAACTCTAATTCAGCCACCATTCCTGATATGATCATGTTTCTACTTGATGGTCTGAACTTCTCTATATTGCTCATGATTAATTTACAAGCAGACTTGATATCCTTGATTATCCTTTCTAACCCAGCTTCCAACTCCACTTGCTTTACTTCCATCTGCTTTTCTTCTTTGTATTCGTTCTCTTCTTCATCTTCTTCCTCATATTCTATGAGCTAGTTCTTTTGCTCTTCATAACCCTTTTCTTCTTTCATTTCTTCCTTGTCTGCAGCATCTTCCTCATACTCTAATGTTTGATCCTCTTCCTTCTCATGATTTGATATTTCTTTAATTATCTCTATCTCTTCTGCCTTCTTTTCCTTCATTCCTTGTTCTTTCTCTTCAAGGACCTGTCCTTCGTTTTCCTGTACTATATTATCCTGAGTTGAAGTTGATTCAATCTCTGCAGAGAGCTTTGTCTAATCATTTACTTGCTGCTCTGTTTGTCCTTCCTCCTGCTCATCTATATCCATAAGGTCTAGTTCTTCTTCTTTTTCCTAATCTTCTGTAGTTGCAAACTCCTCATTATGATTCAGATCATAAAGTATATCTTCTATGTTTTGATTTATTTCCTTTTCTGTATCCCCTTCTTGACCCTCTTTGGAATCCAACTTTCTTAGTACTTCCTTAGTTTCCTCAATTTGATTTTTGTCTTCTTTCTTGTGCACTGAGCTGCATATCTGAGCTTCCTTTTCAGCTTCTAGCTTTTCTTCATTAAATTTGAAATAAGTTTGTGGAGATGGTTTTGTCCATATTGTTTTAAACCCTGAGTCCACTAATCCACCACTGAACTCTTTTCTTGCTTCAACCTCATCTTCCATCATCACTGCTTTACCTTTTAGTATCCTCTTTTCTTCTCTAGGACTAACCTGTTTTGCTGCTTCTTCCTGGATCTGTACTCCTTGTGACTTTTGACTCATATCTTCTGGTGTTTTGCTTTTTTCAGAGAATTGGACTGTCACAATTGGTGTGCTTGGTGTTTTGCTCTCTGAATTTGAAGAAAACTGTGAAGAGCCAGCTATCCCTGATTTGTCCATTCTTAGTTCTTCTATAACAATGGATTCCTCCTTCTTCTTTTCTTTTGTTGACAATTTTCCTGTCTCCATCCTTTGTATAGGTTCTACTGCTTTTCCCTTATTTTTCTTTGTCAGCTTCTTTTTCTGCACAGGTTTCTTCTGAACCTTCTTCTTCACTACTACTGCGGTCCTTGTTTCAGGAGGACCTTGTAACTCTTTGAAATAGGCCAACAATTCTACCTCCTTTTTCACAAAAACTTCTTCAGTTTCTGCAGCCATCATCTGATCATGCAACTCTTCATAATGTTCCACTTCTTCTTGTATCCAATCAGTTGCTTTACATGAATAGTCTTCCAACATTTTTTGATATTGGGCTTCATAGATTGCCCTTTTATTGTTTCCTTGAGCCAGATATGAATACAATTGTTCCTTACTTGTTTGAGGTGGATGAGGTTCATTTGAAGACTGAACTTCCTTTTGAGCAGCTTCATGCTCTTCCTTTGTTGCTTCCACCTGTTCCAATTCTACCTTCTTGGGATCCAATCTTCTCTTCTTTACAGGAATGACTTCTTTTGAGACTCCCTTTCTTTTCCTCTCTGCTCCAATCATGCTTGGTTGGGCTTCTACTTCTCTTATACTCATCTTTTTAGAAGGGCTTTTAATTCCTGACATCAAACTTCTGAAGTATTGAGCTTCTGGAGCCAACTTTAACTGATCCTCCATTCCTAGAACATGATATATAATTCTTGTTAAGAATTGTGCTCCATTCATGAACTTCCTTTGCTCCCAGTGTTTGGCTGCTTCCTTCAATTGTTCATGTATGTATGGAGTTACATCCATCACACCAAAAGGTTTGGTTATGTCCTTACTATTGAACATGATCAATGTCACTGGTTTGTGTGGCATGGTGTATCTAGGCAATTTTAGAAAACAAAAGTATTGAAGGAACATTCTGATTGCAAATTCTTCATTCTCTCTTCCTTTGAAATCAGTGAATTTGGAATATCCTGCATAGGTTGCTTTATTCTTCTTGATAAAACTATTGTCCAGCTTAGTTCCCATGGAATAGAACTGGAGGACTGCCCTGATATGCTCTGGCTTTATAGTAATATTCACTTCTTTGTTTTCTTTGTCCTTGACAAAACACTTGAATTATGCATCATTGCCCTTTCCAACCTCTAGCAGACTATTCATCACCTATGCTACTCTTTCAAAATCTATGAAAAATAAAGGTTCATCCAACAATCTGTGTAATCCTACTGCTTTCCATCTTTTGTAGTTGACTGCAATTTTCTGAAATTTATAAAATTCTTGGCACAACATTGTATATTTGTGGCCCCCAACTCCTACTGTAAAAATGTGTTGTCCCATGATATTAAAGGTTTCCTTTAATTCCTTCACTATCTTCTCTGCTTCTAGGATTTCCTGTTCTTCATCTGACTCCAGCTCCACCTTTTCTACTGCAGCTTCATTGTCCAAGAACCAATGTCCTCTAGACAAAGTTACTGAGTCTGCTTTGAAGTCATGAATTGGTAGTTCCTTTGGATTCACCATTCTGGAGGAAATATAACATCACAAAAAAGGAAACTCCACCCACATGAGTCACAAGAAACAACAATAAAATCACATTTGTCTTGAGATATAAATGAAAAAGAATGAAAATAAAATCTGAGATGAATCCTGACTTCTTTATTTGTGTCACAGAAAAAAAAACTCAATTGAAGTGATCATCACATATGTAGCAAGATGTCTAGTGCTCTCTTTCCTTTTAACAGCTCTCATTTTTATATATTTTTTATCAATAAAAATAAAATATTGAATGAAAGAAAAAATAAATGAAAAATAGAAACCTGCTAATTTACAATCTAAATCTTGCTTGTGCAATATAATTTATATAAACAAAAGAATAAAAGGATTGATAATTTTTCTTTCTCTCTTTTTCCCCCCTTTTTTTTTAACTTTTCTCTCTCTTTTTTTTCCTCTTTTTCTTTTTGTTTTCTTCTTTCTCTTTTTTTTTTTTATAATAATAATTTCCTCCACTTCTCTCTCTTCCCATCCTATTTCTTTTCTTAGAAAGAGGATGAGGTAGAGTCAATGGAAATAATTTCCAAGATGTCATAATTTCCTTTTTGTAAATTTCTGAATTTTTCTATCAAGAATCCCATGTGTGCATCAAATGATCATTATGCCTTTTCTTTCATCTGTAACTCCTCATACTTTTGAGCTATTTTAATATCTTGATGCTTGTTTTCTTCCATTGAATCAGATATGATCTTTTTACCCAATAATACTTGATCCCTGTTGACTTTGTTCTAGGAATAAAACAATCTTCTTTTGATAAACTGTTCTTGGAAGTTTTTGGCTTCCATATTGATTTTGTTCTGAAAAGTTGTTTTGATGAGCAGTGCTTATATGTACTTTGTTTCCACATTCTTCCTGTCTTGATGCATAGATGCTTCTGACCATTCCATACTTGCCACCTTTCTTCTGCCTTTTCAACACCTTTTGTTTCTTCAATTTCCTCCTGTTGTTGATTGAAGTAGATTTGGTCATGAAGAAGTGGTGTTTGTGATTTCTTTGTAGCTTCTAGTGAAAAAGTAAATCCCTCCAATTCTGAGTTATAGATATCCTGTTGGTTTTCCTGTTCTTCATCACTTAATAAAAACATTAAAAACCTTTTGTCATTTAATATCAATTTAAGCTTCATATTTTCAAAATCTAAAATTAATTTACCTTGCCTGAGCCATGGTTGTCCCAAAATCAATTGCTCAATCATCAAATGATCTGGCCATTCTTCACAATCTATTTTCATATATTCTTCATTGAACTTAACTTTAATAGATGGTGAAGACAAGCTTTGTATTATCTGTCCTTCTAAAGTTTTGCTAAATGTTTTGCTTTCAGTCCTTTTTAAGTTAAACTTATTCAACAAAACTGAACTGATCAAATTTACTTGTGCACCTGAATCTATCAAAACCTTGATTTTCTCATTATGAAAATTCATTATTATAACAGGAAAATGCTCTTTACTCTTAAAGGTGTTTCACACAAAAGGACTTCTCTAATCTCCTTGATTTTCCTTATCCTTTCCTTTGCTTCCTGTTGAGCCTCCTTTCTAATTTTTTCCTCTTCTTTTTTCCTGTTTTGAGCTTGATGTATTCTTCTCCATTCAAAAACAGTTAATGGAAGATCATACCTTTTTAATCTACATCCAATTATGAAGTTTGGCATGATTTCTCCATCTATATTTGCTAATTGGATAGCTCCACTATTACTTATTTGATTGATAATATAAGCCCCATTTTCTTTTTTATGAAATTTCTTCTGATGTTCTTTTACTGTGTATGCTAAAACTAGATCTCCTTCTTGTAAGTCCTTTTCTTTAATATGAACATCATGATAAGTTTTTTGCCTTCTCTTGTCTGCATATATGCTCATGATTGCTTGAAGTCTTGAAGCTCCCAGTTTTTCCAATTCCACCACTCTCTCAGATAATTCATGTCTAGTCCATTTGTATTGAGTACCCACTGTTAGTATTGGAATAAGGAATTCTAAAGGCAAAAATGCATTTTGTCCATATACCAAATTAAATGGTGTGGTTCCAAGTGCAGTTTTGTATGCCACTCTATAAGCCCATAAGACATGATTAAGTTGCAAATCCCAATCATTCCTATTTGTGTTTTACCAATTTTGACAAGACAGTGCAAAGTACTTTATTAGTACTTTCTGAAAAACCATTGGCTTGTGGGTGATATGGGGCTGACTTTCTATGACTGATCATGAAATATTCAGTTATGTTTTCTATTATTTGGTTCAAAAAATGAGTCCCCCTATCACTTATCACTCAATTGGTAATCCAAATCTGGTCATAATATTTTTGTAAAGAAATCTTGCAGTGGTATGAGCATCATTTCTTTTTGTAGCCCTGGCCTTTGCCCATTTAGTCAGGTAATCTGTGGCTACTAGTATATATTCAGCATGGGATTGTTTTGCTGGAGGGTGTATAGGTCCAATGAAATCCAACCCCCATTTGCTAAATGCTCTTGCTGAAATAAGTGGTACTAATGGCATATTGTCTCTTTTATTCGGTTCACTCACTCTTTGACAAATGTCACATCTTTTCACATATGTTCTTGCATCAGGAAATAGAGTTGGCCACCAAAACCTAGAATATAATATGAGTTTAGCAGTTCTTTCACTTGAAAAATGTCCTCCTACCACTCCAGAATGTGCCATCTCTAACATTTCCATATATTTATTTTCAAGAACACAAATTCTTAAATATCCATACATCCCTTTCTTGTACAATTGATCTCCTATCAGTTGATACTCTTCAAAAATCATTTGTAGATTCTTTGAGTCTACACTAGCTCTTACTGGCTTTCCTTTCTTGTTTCTTTTCAACTCCTCAATTATGTTTGCACTCCAATCTGGATTTTTCTGAAACCAGTATAAGGTTATAGTTTCTGAATTTTGCAAGGATTGACATTCCCAGCAGTTGGAAATATACTTTTTTATATCTTGGATCTTTTTAGGCCAATGTACTCCCATCCTATTGAGATTATTTAGGGTGACTATCATGGATGCATGAATACCGGGGTTCCAACAATGAGCTCTTCTTAAATACTCCTGTTGCTCCTCTTCTGGAGTACAATATTCCAATATACCTATCTGATTGAGATGATACAAATGTCCAGCTAGTAGCATAAAATTCCTACTTTGTAATACCAGATGTGTGTTGCTTTCAGATGTTCTGCAAGGTCCCATGGTTAGCAAAGGTACTAAAGTCATGGCCCATTCAGGAATACTTTCTATTTTGAACAGATATGCATCTGGTAAGTCATCATCTAGAGGTGAACTTGGCTCTTTGGCTTGGATCCTGGACAAATGGTCTGCTCTCAAATGGGTTTTTCCTTGTCTGACCACTACATCAAACTCAAATTCCATCAATAGGAGAAACCATCTGACTATCCTACCTGTATGACAGGGTTTGTTTACTAAGTAGAGTAAATCTTGGTGATCCACAAAGAATTTAAATTTGTTGGCCAAAAGATAATGTCCATATTTTTTTACAGCAAATATCATTCCCAACCCTTCCCTCTCAGTGGTTGTATAATTTTTTTCTGCTGAATTCATTTGCCTACTAGCATAAGCAATTGGAAAGTCTAATTTGCTCCCTTCTATTGGTTGTGCTAACACACATCCCAAAGCATAATTTGAAGCATCCACATGGACATGAAAAATTTTATCCCATTGTGGGGTTTTCAAAATTGGTGCTGTTACCAAACAAGTTTTTAAGGTTTCAAAAGCTTGGTCACACTCTTTGGTCCACTCAAATTTTGTGATTAAAGCATACAAGGGTTTTGCAATGTCTGCAAACTTGTGTACAAATTTTCTATAATAACCACAATGTCCCATGAAAGTTTGAAGTTCCTTTACATTTGTTGGTCTTCAGAGTTCCACTATAGCCCTAATTTTTCTTTCCTCTGTTGAAATTCCATTTCTGGAAATTATGTGACCCAACATTATCCCTTGCCTCACAAAGAACACACATTTCTCTGGATTTAGACATACTCTGTATGTTCTACATTTTTTGAATATATTTTCCAGATCCTTCAATTGATCTTGTCTTTTTAATGAAAAAGTACAAAGACCATCCACATAAATTTCCATTATATTCCTAAGGAATTCTTTGAAGATATGACACATCAATCTTTGAAAAGTTGTTGGGGCATTAGTTAGACCAAAAGGCATAACCCTAAAAGCATAGATTCCTCATTCTGTGGAAAAAGCAGTTTTATGTTGGTCTTCCAAAGCTATGGGTACCTGATTGTATCCTGAAAAACCATCCAGAAAACTATAGACCTCCTTACGTGCAACTCTTTCCAAAAGATGGTATGTTATGGGTAATGGATAGCTATCTCTTATCATTGTAGCATTCACCTTTTTCAAGTTAATGCATACCCTGAGTTTCCCATTCTTTTTAGGTACCACAACTATAGGAGATATCCACTCTGTATACTCAATCTCATAGATGAAATTGGCAGCCAGCAGCTTGCCAATTTCTTCCTTTATTTTTGCAGAGTATTTGTCATTAAATGTATAATGTCTTTGTTTGCTAGGTTTTGCATCAGATGTAATAGGAATCTTGTGCTCACAGATTTTAGGGTCAATTCCTTTCAAATCCTTGTAACTGTAAGCAAACACATCCCTATAGTTTCTAGCCAAATTCCTTAATGCTTCCTCCTCTTGATTTGTCATGTCATCAGCTATGACAATATGTCTCTCTTCCCCTTCTTCTTGAGTGATCATCACCTTCTTAGTTTGTTCCTCATTGTCATATGCCTCCCCCTTTTTCTTTTCTCTTTTTGGTTTCATTTTTAGAAGTAGTCTATCTTCTACTTCATAGGTCTTAAAATTTGAAGGTTCATCAAACTGTTGATCTTTGTTTGTTATTTTTTTATCTTTTTCTACTTCTTGATCTTTTTCTATTTCCTTGTGTTTGTTTTTTCTATATTTTCTTGAGATCTTGTCTTTTATATCATCTGTAGCTTCTACTTCTTCCAGATATTGTGTTTTTCCATTTTTTAATATTATTCCTTCCTCTTGGTCTTCCTCTATTTTTGACACCTTTATCATTTGTATTCCTATGTGGAAGATATCATATCCATCTTCGTTTTGGAATTTTACTCCTACATACTCATCATTAGATAGATCCATGGTGGTCAAAATTTGATTCCAACCATAAGGCTCAAATTCTTCATCTTTAAATTCTTGTGGTATGTAGCTTTCATCTTGTGATTTCCTCTCTCCCAGACTATCTCCTTTTTTTAACATCCTTTTCTTATCTGTGAGGTTCCTTATCACATCACATTTCCACATTGATGTTTCTATCTCATTCTGATCTTCACTTCTTGATTCTTCACTTAATTCTTGATTTTGATGTACTTTGAACCATTCTTGAGGGGACATATCACAATATTGACCATTTCTTAAATTCACCCTAGTTATTCTTCCTTTGCTTTGAAGATATAGGCAATCATTACCCCAATCTTGCACAATTTGCATTTGTCTCATAAATGGTCTTCCTAGGATCATTTCATATGAAGTGGATTGTGGGAATTCAACTATGGCAAAAGTATGCTCTATCTCTATTCCACATATTTCGACAATCACCTTTTCCCATATCCCTAGGGGTTTTTCTATCTGTCCATCTGCAAGTTGTAATCTCATTTTAGTGGATACTAATTCATTTTTTCCCCATCTTTTCCAGGTCTGTTTAGTCATGATAGCCACTCCTAATCCACTGTCTAATATAGCCTTGGCATGATTTTCACCAAATTGTATTCTCATAGTTGAGTTTCCTTCTTCCCCTTCACAATATCCTCCTATTTTGTCAATAGGTATATACAACAACTCTTCCAATTCTTGTTGCTGTGGATCTAGGTTCTTTGACTTTGTTTTCCACTTTTTCATATTTTGTTGTAAGTGAGGATTTTGTTTTACTATTTCCTCCATTGTGGTGTGGTATAGAATTGTACAATGTTTGTCTAAATCAATTTGGAAGGTTATTTGTGAATTTTATTCCTGATCAAGATGTTTTCTGGTTTCAGTTGCACTTGCTCCTTCAACTATCGTTTGATAATTGTCTGGTTCCCCCATTTTGAGTTGTGCCTCTTGTATAATTTGTCTACATCTTTGCATCCTTTCATCTTCCAAATCTGGCATAGGATATGCCATCACATGATCTGTAGGATTTGCTCCATCTTGAATTCTTCCTTTGTATGCTCTTATCAGAGTCTCCAGACTTGGTGAATTTTTTTTCTCTTCTTGAGTCTGTATATTTTGTGATTGGTTATTGTTTGACTGTTCCATAGTCTCTTCTTCCAAATTTTTACCCATTCTCATCTTTCTTACCCATCTCCCTTTTTGTCTGTTTTTCTTTTCTTTTGGAAATGGAATTTTCTTATGTTCCTGTGTATGTATCTCTTTTGTTGTTTCTTGTTGTTTAGCTTGTGCTCTTGTTATAGCATTTACAGTTACTTGATCATGGTCACTCAATTCTTCTTGCTCCATTATGTTAACTGTTTTCAATGGTATGTTACTAGATGTGTTCTGTTGTTTTTGAGGGTTTCTTGGGCAATCCTTTATTAAGTGTTTCCTGCCACAATCTTTGCAATGGGCTCCTTCTATTCTTAGTGTTGGAGGTTGTGGACAATCTCTAATGAAATGTTCTCCCCCACATCTATAACAAGTTATCTTTTGACTCCCTTTGAATTGAGGTTTCTGATTGGACATGTAATTATTAGTTATATACATGAATGTGGCTGTGTCCATTTCAATTCTCCCATTTTCCAAGTCCAGGGCTTGCAGTTCTGGTTCTCTTTGTTCATATCCTTCCCAATCTTCCTGATATCCTTCGTTCCAATGATAATCCTCTCTATAGGATTATCTAAGTCTTGAGCTCTCCTCTTCTATTGGTGTGTATTTTACTGGTACTACATTTGTTGGTAATGGTGGTTGTTGTCTTAGTACCGGTCTTGGTTGCTCAACAAATCCAGATTCTCTTTGTAACTTATGTTGGTTCACATATTCTCTTTCTTTTATGGGTTGTTTATTGTAGAAGCATTCTTCTCTGGTATGGTTTGTCCATTTTCTTTCGAGTGTACAATATTTGAGTGTTTTTCTATCTTGCAAATGTTGTGGTTTTTGATATGGACATTGTTGTACCAAATGATTTTCTCCACAATTATAACATTTCTTATTTGTTGCTATCCTGGTGTTTATCAAATTTGTCTTGGTGCTAACTTCTAGGGCTTTGGCAATGGCTTGTGCTAATTCTTCTACTGGTGGGATTTTATCTTCATTTGTTCTTGGTTGATCAAATGCTAATAGATCTTGTCCCCTGTTATCCTCTAAGTCTATTGCTTCCTTCACACATGCTCCTAGATCAGGACATCTCCTATAATACACCAAGGTTCTTAATTGTGCACTTCTTAGTCCTTCTATGAATAGAGATACTTGTCTTGCCATGGATGGTACCTCCTCTCTGGGACATCTATCAATGTATTGCTTGAATCTTCTAGCTGCCTCTCTGACACTTTCATCTTTTTGCTATTTAAAGCTATGTATCAAGGTAGTTGTACTATGTTTTATTCCAGTTTTTGAGAATTCCCCTATGAAAGCTTCAAGGAAAGATTCAATATCTGGATACATTTCCTTTCTTAAGGGAATGAACCAAGATAGTGTAGGTCCAGTTAGGGTTAGACCAAATGCTTCAAATTGTACTTTGTAATCCTCTACTTCTTCTGCCCTAATTAATTGTCTAAATTCTACAGCATGAGAATGAGGATCAGAATATCCTTCATATTGATTCTTCATGCATTTAGCTACTTGATAGGGCCTAAGCATTCTTCCATGATTTTGCCATTGATGTCTCCTTCTGAATGGAAAATCATTAATTCCTTCTGCTTCTCTTTCAAAAGGATTTGGGGAAGTATGTATTCTCCTACCTTGTTGTTGTTCAATATTATTGTGAGTTTCATTTTGTCTTGGCAAATCTGGTTGCCCTAGGTTTTGTTCCCAAGGTCTCTTATCTGTGCATTGCCCTAAATCATTAGAGTTTTCTGGATTCTGAGAGAAGATGTATACACATCTCTGTCTATCCTCATATCTCCCATCCTTAAATTGTGCCACTGGTGTTATATTCAAGGGAACTTCTAAGTTTCTCAACCTATTGAGAAACTTATGCATCCCATCCTAATACACATAGGTTCCAAACCTATTTGTATACATGTATTTGAGAATATTTCTATAATCACTACTTTCAAAAGGTTCATTGGTTTCATTTAGGTTTTCCATGTTATTTTCCTGCCCTAAATCTTTTTCTTGTAAATTTCCTATGACTGGCTCTCTCTCCTTCCTTTTTAACTCTTGCTTATCAGGTGTGAACAATTTATTACCAGATCTCAGAATCATCCAACTAAATCACGATTCTGTGAAGAGAATTGTGTTTTCCACGATTCTGTGAATAGAATCGTCTTTTCTACGATTTTGGGAAAATTCTAGATTTTCTCATGATTCTGTGAAAAAGGATTGTCTTTTTCACTATTCTTTGGATATTCTAAATTTTCCACGATTCTGTGAATGAAATCGTGTTTTTCACGATTCTGTGGATAGAATCATGTTTTTCATGACTTTGTGAAAACAATCGTGATTTCCACGATCCTGTGAAGGAAGTCGTGTTTTTTCACGATTCTGTGAAGACAATCGTGATTTTCACGATTATGTGAATAGGATTGTGATTTTCACGATTCTGTGAATAAGATCGTGATTTTCACGATTCTGTGAATAGGATCGTGATTTTCACGATTCTGTGAATAGGATCGTGATTTTCACGATTCTGTGAATGGGATCGTGATTTTCACGATTCTGTGAATAGGATCGTGATTTTCAAAATTCTATGAATAGGATCGTGATTTTCACTATTCTATGAAGGCAATCGTGATTTCACGATTTTGTTCCCAGACAATTGTGATTGCTCACAATCGTTAAAAACACGATTTTCTTATGAAAATCGTGTTATGAAAATCGCGATTTTGTGTTTAATTCAGAGAATCACGATTTTGTGTTTAATTCAGAGGATTGCGATTTTGTGTTTGATTACAGAATCGCGATTTTGAGTAGATTTTCTAAATTTTTCTGGTTCTTGTTTTTTAAGTTTTTGTTTCTCAAATAGAATCGCCTTATTAAAATTTCAACATGCAATAAAATATTTTTAGCAAAGATATTATTTTTTCTCAAGAAAATTCAAAAATTTGAAAAATCGCGATTCCATGTTTTTTACAATTCTCTGTGTTTTTGTGCTCTTATCATCATGTGAAAACTTGAAATCATGCAAAGATTTATTGGAAGACCATTACCTTGTTTGCTTGATCAAGAAAAATCCAAAAACTTGTAGTTGCAGGAAGTCGCGATTCTGTCAAGTTCTCTCACTCTCTCTCTCTCACTCAAATGAGCCTTTTTTCTGAGATTCCATGCTTTTATAGCCTTCAGACAATCGCGATTTTGTGTGAATTTTTCAGAGTTTTCACTTTTCACTGTATGATCCTTATCCCTTAACAATTTTGTGGTTTTGATTCACAATTCTTATCTTTTCAACAAAATTTACTCCCTTTATCCTACTAATGAAAATCGTGATTCTGTACCCAATTCTCAATTTAATCACTTAATGCTCAATTCTTACTGATATTTTGAAATTTGATTTTCTTTACTGCCTCAACTTTGTGAAACCTCTTATAATCACTTACCACAATACCCAAAAGTGAAAATTAACTCAAATGCTTTTTCTTACTGAAAATCGTGATCCTATGAAGAGAATCGTGTTTTTTCTGAACTTCCAACTTTTGCACTTTTTGACTTTTCTTTCCACCTAGTCCCCTTCAGTGTTCTTCACCAACTCCAGATCACTTGTCACCTACAATTATACACCATCAAACTCATTTAAAAAGTCTTTTTGAAAAATTTAAACAACAACTTCCACTCTACATATTTTTTATTTTCTTTCAATTTTCAAAATTTTTTTTTCACTTTTTCTCCTCCACTTTCAAACAACAATCCTCCTGTCCAACTCCCTAAGAAAAAAGAAATTTTTTTGAATTTTTAATGAATTTTATGAATTTTTTTAGTATTTTGCCCTAAATCAAGGTAAACACTTCACTTAGGGTTTCCTTGTTTCAAGATCCATTGATCTTTTGTTTCATGATTGGTTATACTCTTTTATGCTTACACTCTAATCAGTTTCGAAGTAGAGCTTTCCAAGAAAAATTGTGCTAAGAAGTACAAGTATTAATTCATGCAAAGATAAACTCAAACATTTTTTCTTTTCAAGATGCAAATAAATCTTCTCTCAAGATTATTGCTTTGCCTTGGCTAAACAAATGGATCTTATCTATTTGCATATAGCTACTTTACTTGACTTTCCTCAATGCAATCATGTCATCTTTTCCAAGATTAACAAATTTGCTTGGTACTTGGTCAAAAAGCACTCTACAAATGCAAAGATAGTCACATTTCACCTTTCCTTCAACAATCTTGATTCAATTTTTTCACACACCTACACTTTACTCTTAAAAAATGATATGAGAAACTATCAATTTGCAAGAATTTCACACTTCTTTATCTCAAAAGGTTAACTCTTGCTTTCTTTTCCCAAAAGACAAGCAAAGAAACCTACATTTTCATGTTTCCTTTCTTGATTAAAGAGTAGTACCTTTTCAATGTGTTCAATACCATCAACAATGGAAGATCCAACAAGGTCAAAACTTGAATGAAGCTTTTGCTTTGTTCCCCGGCAACGGCGCCAAAAATGGTTTGTTGTTACCCTTTGGAGTTGTCCTCTCCAATCATTTTAGCATAAAGGGTCAACTACACATCTTTAAATTGTCAATCTGGGAAGTATACAAAGACCACAGCCCCTTCTAGTTAATGGAATCCAAGAACAAGAGATAAATGACTGTTTTTCTGAGAAATTATGAAGATGAAGAGAAATATCTAGGGTTTTGATTATCTTGAGCTAAACAACAGTATTTTCAATGATCTTGGTGCCTAAAATGTGCCATTTTCTCAGCAGAACACAATTATGAAGTCAAATCTCAAAAAAGATAATTGTATCACACAGACAAGACACTGCGATTCTGTGAAAACTGAAGATTTCCATTTCCAGCTTTGTGTTTCTGCACTTTCTCACTCAATACACTAAGAATCACCTCTTTTCATACACATTAATCAGAAATGCACAACTGAAGCTCACAAATTCTATGGATCACACATAGAATAGACTCAACAAATCAAAGGAAATCACATGAGAGTAGAAAACACGATTTTCTGCAGGAGAGCTCTTCACATTACTTGGATAGCAAAAGTAATAAAACCAACCCTCTCAAAATAGAGGAAATTATCTTTTATACATTTTCAAGTGTCCTTTTTCACACTTGAATTTTGGTCCTTTTCCCTTCTAATCTAAAAATATGCTATCAAAGAGCTTCCAAAAATTCTAGAAAAAATATACATGACTCTAATTTACATGAGGAAGACTCTTCCTCATTTTTACATCTTTTTGCATAAATATTTCTACAAGTTTTTGACATTTTACAAATATTTCCCTTCAAAAAATAGTTCTTCTAACACACACACACCTCAAAGGAAGCAAGGTATGCACACACACACATACACACACAGATTTACACACACATGTACACATGCATACACACACACATATACACACATAGAGACATACACATAGACACACACATATACACACACATAGACACACACACATACACACAGAGACACACACACATACATACATACATACATAGACACATACACACTTACACACACACAAACACACATCCACACACATTTCCACACACATATACACATGCATACACACATATATATACACATGCACACGTATATGCACACAGACACACATACACACAGATACACACACATACACATAGACACACACACATACACACACACATACACACATAGACACACACACATACACACACACATACATACATAGACACATACACACTTACACACACACAAACACACATCCACACACATTTCCACACACACATACACATGCATACACACACTACACACATACACACATAGAATCACACACATACACACATAGACACACACACACACATACACGCACACATATACACACACACATAGACACATACACACTTACACACACACATCCACACACATTTACACACACACAAACACATGTATACAAACACATATATATAGATACACACGTATATACACACATAGACACACACATACACACATAGACACACACACATACACACATAGACACACACACACACATAGACACATACACACACATATATATGCACACACACACACACGTAGAGAGACATACACACACATACACATACATGCATACATAATGCATATGCACATACATACATACATACTTACATACGTACACACACATGCATACATATGCATACATAATGCACATGCATGTGCATACATACATGCTTACATGCATACACACACATACACATACACACATAGAGACACACACACACATATATGCATATACACACATAGAAATACATACACACACATACACATACATGCATACATAATGCATACATAATGCATATGCATATGCATACATACATACTTACATGCATACACACACATATGAATACATAATGCACATGCATATGCATATATACATGCATACACATACACACATAGACACATACACACACATAGACACATAGACACACATAGACATACACACACATATACGCACACATATACACAGATTTACACACACATACACGTGCATACACACGCATGCATACACACACATACACACATAGACACACACACACACATACACCAGACATACACACATAGACACATACACACATAATGCATATGCATATGCATGCATACACACACATGCACACACATATGCATACATGCACACACATATGCATGCATATGCATACATAATGCACATGCATATGCATACATACATGCATACACATACACACATGCATACACATACACACATAGACACATACACACACATAGACACATGCACACACATAAATACATACACACACATAGACACATACACACACACATCCAGACACATTTACACACACACATACACATGCATACAGACACATATATATAGATACACACGTATAAACACACATAAACACGCACATACACACATAGACACATACACACATAGACACACACACACACATACACACACACTTAGACACATACACACACAGATATGCATATACACACACATGTAGAGAGACATACACACACATACACATACATGCATACATATGCATACACACACACATAGAGAGAGAGAGACATATACACACATACACATACATGCATACATATGCATACATAATGCATATGCATACATAATGCATATGCATACATAATGCATATGCATACATAATGCATATGCATACATACATACTTACATGCATACACACACATGCACACACACATACACAGACATGCATACATATGCATACATAATGCACACGCATATGCATACATACATGCTTACAAGCATACACACATCACGCATAGACATACACACATAGACACACACACATACACACATATATATGCATACACACACACATGGAGAGACATACACACACATACACATACATGCATACATACATACTTACATGCATACACACACACATGCATACATATGCATATATAATGCACATGCATATGCATAGATACATGCATACACATACACACATAGACACAACACACACATAGATACATACACACACACATAGACACATACACACATACACACATATACACACATATACACACATACACACACATATACACACAGATTTACACACACACATACACATGCATACACACAGAAATACACACATAGATACACACACACTTACACACATAGACACACACACATACACACATAGACACACATACTTATACACATACATAGACACACTTACACATGCATACACACAGACATACACACATAGACACACACACATACACACTTACACATACACAGATTCACACACACATATATAAACACACACATACACACATAGGCACATACACACTTACACACACACATACACACATCCACACACACATGCATATAGACACACACACACACACCTACACACACATGGACACATACACACACATATATGCATAGACACACACATATATGCATACACACACATAGAGACACATACACACACATATACATACATGCATATATATACATACATACTTACATGCATACACACACATACACACACACATGCATACATTTGCATACATAATGCACATGCATATGCATACATACATGCTTACATGCATACACACACTCACATATACACCTACATACACATATACACACATACATATGTACACATACATATATTGATTTTTAACCCATTTTGTTTTATATGTACAAGTATTATGGATCCTAGTAGAGAGAGAAAGGCGAAACTCACTCTCATAAAAAGTCTTATGAGAGCAAGAGTTCCGCCTGATACTTTAGGGATCATCATGCATGAGTACTCAGAGATGCCTCATGATGAGTTGGATTTTACGATCCAGATGCTTACCCAACAATCAGAGGAGGGATCTTCTGCAGTTCCACATACAGCTATCTGTTCATAGGTATGTTTTTTTTACAATTTCTTTTAATGATATTATAACACATATTTTAATTTATTTTTATCTATCTATTTTCAAGACACCTATCCCACCTCCAGATCATGACAGTAGAGTAGAGGTGCCTATGAGGACATGCATAGGCACCTTAGGGCTAGAGTGTGATATAGAGCCAGAGGGGAATATAGTGCATATAGGGAATGGATTGGAGTTCAAGAGAAGAATGCGAGCATTATGCGACTCTTACTTGCACCTTGTCCACTTGCAATGGAAGTAAGTATAAATTTTACATATATATTGAAATAAATATCTTATGTTTTATTTACATGATTTTTTTTTATTTTTGTAGTGAGCATGATGAGAGGGATAAAAGATACGTACTTAGTTCACTTGAGACAGAGTTTGGGATAGTATGGTTGCATAAGTGGTGTCTAAAAGAGATGCGAACACTTATGGCTCGTCGTTGTGATAATGCACGGTACACATTGCTTTTATGTATATATGTGTGGATATGAGTATGTGTGTTTATGTATGTATGTATGTATGTATATGAGAGAGAGAGAGAGAGAAAAGAGTGCAACTAGAGGTACAAATACATGCATACAGACACATATAGATCATACATTCACATTTGCACACATATACACATACATGCACATTATACATACACACACATACATGCACATTTCTACACACACATACACATGCATGGAGTTACACACATATAATGAATACACACATAGACACATACACATACTCACATACACATACACATACACATACATAATCATATGTACACACACATAGACTCACATAATCATATTTACATACATATATACACATACACATGCATATGCACATATAGATACACATACATACACACACATGCATACGTTCATATAGATACACATACATACACACACATGCATATATATATATATATATATATATATATATATATATATATATATATATATATATATATATATATATATATATATATATATATGTGTGTGTGTGTGTGTGTGTGTGTGTATGTGTATGTATGTATGTATGTGTGTGTGTGTGTATGTATGTATGTATGTATATATATATATATATATATATATATATATATATATATATATATATATATATATATATATATATATATATATATATATATATATATATATATATATATATATATATATCCTAATTCAAAAACCCTATTATAAATATTCTAATTCAGAAACACTAATTTTGATATTAGGATTTTACAAACCCTAATTTAGAAACTCTAATTCAACATTTTAGCCATATGATTGAAGTATATGTACACATTGCATCTATTCCTCCGATGTCCTACTAGAGAGATGTCTCTCCTCCCAACCTTATGCCTCTATATATAGCTACTCGAATCAACGATGATCATAATATATATAAAGATATATACACATCATGTAGATACAAATACATAAATATAAAATGGAGTAGATACATTATGCATCACACCTACATGCCTATATGCACACATGTATATATATGCATGCATACATATTTACATGTACACATTTACACATAGACACATATACATATATACATGTATACATCACATATACATGCCTACATGCACACATGTATACTTATACATGCATACACAATACTAACACATGTATACATATAATACACATGAATACACACACATATGCATACATACATGAGAAAAATTTGCTCCTTGAAGATAAAGCTATATATAAAATAATTAGACGTACCCATGAGCTTCATGTTCTAACTTATGAGAACATGATTTCATCTCTCTAGTAGGATTCATTGATATTCTAGTTGAATAAAGAAGAATCTATTATTTGATATCCATTCAAATGATTCAAGTTATTGATTGATAACTAGAGTAGAATTTACTATCTAATATGCTCATATGTTTTCATTATTGCCATCATTTTGGTAAGACATCAATATAGTCTCATCTTCATTATCCTTATTGATTTCATTTATTTCTTCTATTGTTAAATCTGTGTTCTCATGAATCACATCATCTATTGATGGATGAATATTAATTTCTAGTAATTTCCCTTCATCATCAGTAGAATCAACATGTAGAGTATTATCCTCTTCATCAAAAAGATTATTATCATTATCATGTATAATGATTTTAATTTCTCTTTCAGATGTTGATGTATCAATATCTGATGGTGAATCATCAAGAGGACTTTCTTTGATCTCTCTAACAATAAACTGTTCAAACAATGACGTACCTCTACGTTGAACATGAATGACTTGCCACCAAGGATGAGCATCTAGGTTTTTATAAAAAAATGTTTGTTCAATATGCCTAGGAAGAATATATGATTCTTTACTAGATCGCCTTACCTTGGAAGAATCAATTGCCCAAAACCCAGATAATTCCTTTCTCAATGTGGAATTACTACCTTTATACTTGGCTCGAAACCAGTCAACCTTCAAAATGACCTATCAAAATATATAAAAACAAAAAACCATTATTAGGTGCTTAAAAAAATAATAAACTCTATCATAAAAAATATCAACTTTTTTCTACCTGTTTGAATGTACGAAATGATATTTTGTAGATACCAACAACAGTTCTGATGTAACCAAGTTTTCCATCTATAAGATTTGTGTCTTTTGAGCTAGCACATGATAGTTTCTTGAAAGAAGCAACAATAGTAGAATCCTCTGTTTTAGGTAAAGAATCAATGGCTTTGATTCTAATATGATGTCCAAAAGCCCACATATTAGTGAACATTTGAGCCTACAAAAGAAATTAAATTAGTAAAGAGAAACTAATATATATATATGAAAAAAACAAAATATTATTAAAATAAAATTACCTTTCATTCACAACCTATCATTAACTCTCTTTGCTCATCTGAGATTTCTTCATTATTTGCGTTGGCACATTGCAAACGACTATATAGCCAATCCGTGAAAGAAGATATATTTGTAATCTCATTATTATCGAGATTACATCTATATCTTTTGTTTCTCCGTCTTTTACTTGGGAGATTTTGAAGTTCTTGTTTGTACTCGCTAAGGAATGCTTGCATGCATTCGCTATTATATGCTACGAAAGTAGAAACATCATTTTTTTTGCCATGGATCCTTCTGGTTTCGCTCTTTGTCGCACATAACCTTTTAATATTCCCATAAATCACTCGACCCAAAACATCCATCGAGTGTGAAAACACTTGAAATCTCTATTTCATCTACAAGATGGACTAATAAATGAAGTTGAATATCAAAAAATGAAGTAGGAAGGAATGCTTGCATGCATTCGCTATTATATGCTACGAAAGTAGAAACATCATTTTTTTTGCCATGGATCCTTCTGGTTTCGCTCTTTTTTGCACATAACCTTTTAATATTCCCATAAATCACTCGACCCAAAACATCCATTGAGTGTTGACAACACTTGAAATCTCTATTTCATCTACAAGATGGACTAATAAATGAACTTGAATATCAAAAAATGAAGTAGGAAGCTCTTTCTCCATCAAACATAGTAGCTCTTTGCATTCACGTTTTTTTTGTGGGATCCAGTTTTTGTCAATCTCTTTTGATGTAATCCACGTATACATATCATAAAAAAAATTATAAAGAAGTTAATTAAAAAATTAAAGATATCAAATATTCATATATATTAAATATAAAAGTATCATAATTACCTTATAAGCGATCCAAGATGATAGATCACATCTCGTATTTTCGTTGTACATCCATTGATAACCAAAGGTAAAATATATTTCAAAAAGTTATGCCAATCATGGGTCTTTAACCCAGATAAGCTCTTATCATCCATAGTAAACATGTTCTGGAAAGATGCTCCATATCCTGTAGGAGTCTGAATCAATTGAATCCTATTGTTGATAGTCTGTATCTCTTTTGTAGTAAGTACCCAAGGAGCAGGTGCATAAGTCGTTTCCTATCAATGTCTATCAAAAACTGGCCATAACTTTGGTTTTGACTTTTGATCCTTCAAATCATTCCTTGATGCTATGGTATCTTTAGTCTAAGAAGATGTTGCCATAATGAATAACCGATATTCTTGAATATATGCATGTTGGAGTTAGACGTCTGCGGAAGCACGCGAACAGCACAAGGAAGAAGAAGAAGCTTGGAGCACAACACACAAGACTGAATGTATTACTAGAGAATGTACAAAGATGAATAGCCCATTAGGGCAATAGGCGTATATACAAGCCGGGGGAAAAAAAACCTCCTAACGAGGGAAAAAAATGCCCCGGCGGTCCTAGAGTGTTCACACACATCACTACCTAAATATATCAACAAATCCCCCCTGGGAGTGATGCGGTGAACAAGGAGCTGGCACTCATGTATAAGGAAGTGCCGAGCTATGTGGAAATCACTCCACAAAAGGAAGTAAGCCCAAAGCTTTGCGGAAAGCTTCAAACTTCTCCCTAGGCAGAGCCTTCGTGAAAAGGTCTGCAATGTTCTCCTGCGTGGGCACATATACCAAGCTGATCTCCCCAGCAGAGAACCTCTCCCTGACATAGTGATAATGCACCTCAATGTGCTTAGTGCGAGCATGGAACACAGGGTTCCTCGCAACTGCCAATGCGCTCTGACTGTCAGTGAAGATGGTGGTGGCAGAAGACTGGCCAACACCCAAATCAGCCATAAGGCGTCTGAGCCACACACACTCAACAGTCGCTGTGAAAGCTGCCCTATACTCAGCCTCACAGCTGGAAGTGGCCACAGTAGGCTGCTTCTTGCTCAACCAAGATATACATGAGCTACCAAGCATGAAACAAAAACCACTGGTGGACACACGAGTGTCATAGCAACCAGCCCAATCTGAGTCAGAAAAAGCATGCAAATCTGGCGGTAGTGATCCCCCCTTGGGATAAAACAACCCAAGTAGCCGAGTACCACTCAAGTAGCGAAAGATGCGCTTAACCGCTTTCCAATGCGTGACTCCTGGGCAATGCATAAACCTGCTCATCTGTGAGACAGCAAACTGAATATCTGGCCGAGTAATGCATAAGTAAATCAAGCATCCAACAGCCTGCTGATAGAGAACAGCATCAAATGCATCTCCAGCATCATGAAGACTCAATCGTAAACCTGTCTCCATAGGAGTGGCAATAGGCTTACAGTCTTCAAGGCCAAAACGCTGCAATAATGTGTCAATATATTTCGTTTGACACAAAGCCATTCCACCATCAACGTGCATAAACTGAATGCCCAAATAGTGATGCAAATGCCCCAAATCAGACATCTCAAATGAGGCATGCAAATCAGCCTTAAAATCAGCAATATGTGTCTCAATAGGACCAGTGAGCAGCATGTCATCAACATAGACAACAATGATCAGAAGCACATCATTAGCACGTTTAACATATAAGGTGCTTTCAGTTGGACTGTTCTCAAAACCATGTGCAATCAAATAGGCATGTATCTTCTCATACCAAGCACGTGGTGCTTGCTTTAAACCATATAACGCCTTCTTTAACCTGCACACCTGGTTTTCATGCCCTTTCTGCACAAAGCCACGGGGCTGAAAAACATACACTTCTTCATGCAAGTCACCATTCAGAAATGCTGTTTTAATGTCCAACTGATGTACATTCCAACCATGATGGGCTGCAAGTGCACAAATGCTCCGAACAGTAGTCATACGGCATGTAGGTGCAAAGGTCTCATCAAAATCAATGCCTCTTTCCTGCGCATAACCTTTTGCAACAAGCCTAGCCTTATACCTGTCAACTGTACCATCAGGTTTACGCTTCAGCTTGTATACCCACTTAGTGCCAATGGCCTTCTTGCCAAGAGGCAAGTCACATAAAGACCATGTACCATTCTTCATTATAGCATCATATTCAGATTACATAGCAGCCATCCAATTTTCTGAATTTTGTGCTTCATCAAAAGAAACAGGCTCATTCTCATCACAGAGACTAGATGCAGCCATAGCATAGCAATCTGATGCAAAGGAGGTACTATGAGAGCCTGAACGAGTACGATATGACAAAGGTGCATCTTATTTGCTGTCACGCAAAGTCTGCACCAGCCATTTTGGCATAGTTTTTGCCTGTTCAATATCAGCTCTCTCATCAACAAGTGCATCATGTAAATCTGCATCAGAAATGGAATGATCTGCATCATCATATGAAACCTGCAAAGGCTGAGAAGTTGCCTCATTAGGATCAGCGCTAGTCTGTCCACCTGTAAAAAGAGGCATCAAAGTATCATACATGTCTTTGGAGCTAACAGATGTCTCCTTAGTACATGAAAGCAATGGCTGAATAGCATCTTCCACAAAGACAACATCACGGCTAACCAGAATGCGTTTAGTCTGTGGATGATACAGATGATAGCCTTTACTTTCAGAACTGTACCCAACAAAAATACATTTTACTGCCTTATCATCCAATTTTCTGCGATGTTGTTCAGGCACTAATGCATATGCCAAACAACCAAAAACACGCAGATGAGCAACAGATGGCTTGCGGTCATGCCAAGCCTCATATGGAGTGATAGACTGCAACGCTTTGGTGGGACACCTGTTCAGTACATATGCTGCACACATGACAGCCTCAAGCCAGAAACTATGTGGTAAAGCCTGACTTTTGACCATGCACCTCGCCATCTCCATGAGTGACCTGTTCTTTCGTTCAGCAACTCCATTCTGTTGAGGTGTATACGGCACTGTACACTGGTGTTTTATCCCACGTTCAGCCAGAAATGCATTAAAATCTGAAGACATATATTCCCCCCCTCGATCAGAACGGAGGGTGCCCATTTTACATGCTGACAGATTTTCAGCCAAAACCAAAAACTGTTTGAAGCACATGAACACTTCGGACTTTGCTTTGAGTGGATATACCCATGCATGCCTGGAAAAATCATCAATGAAAGTCACGAAGTAAAGGTAATTTCCAAAAGAGGGTGTCTGCATAGGACCACAGACATCACTATGTACAAGTTGCAATTTTTGCGTAGCCCGAACTGAACCATCTTTTGGAAAGGAAGAACGCTACATTTTGCCCAAAATACAGCCTTCACAAACATGTTTTCCAGGTGCCTCAAGTTTGGGCAAAGAGGACACCATTTCAGATTTCTGCAGGCGTAACAAACTAGCAAAATTCAGATGACCAAAGCGTGCATGCCAAAGCTTTGCATCTGACATAGCCTGAGAATCATGAACTGCACATGCCGAATCATTCACAGATCTTTCATAGTCTATGAGCTTATACAGCCCACGACATAAAATGCCAGAAGCAATAATCACATCGCCATTTGAGAGATCATGGACTGTACACCTGTCATCAACAAATTTCACAACCAAGCCAATCTTGGCTAATGCAGAAACTGATAACAGATTCTTTTTGATCCCTGGCACAAATAAAGCATCTGATAAAGTGAAAGAACTACCATCAGCAGTAGTCAGAATGATCTTACCAACTCCCATAACAGGATAAGAGGAGTTATTGGCGCATGTGACAGTATTCCCTGTAGGAGCAGGCTCAAGTGAAGAGAAGAAACTGCGCTGCGAGGTAATATGTTTGGTCGCCCCACTGTCAAAGTACCAAACATCTGAGTCTACTGCAGACATGCACTGATCATGAGAAGATGGGTCAAAACTGCAGACAGTAGTAAACGCCCATTCTTCTTCCTGCACAAGATTTGCAGACTCTGTTTTTGGTGTAGAGGCCTCTGCAACAACCATTCCAGCCTCTTTCTTCTTTGCCTCTTTAGCAGCCAGTTTTGGACAGTTCTTTATGATATGATCATTGCCTTTACAGTACTTACAAAACAATTTCTGCTTTTCTGATTTTTTCTCATCTTTGTCTTGGTTCTTTGAATGTGCAGCATTTGCAGATTTCTGCTTACTAGTAGAAGAGCTCCATTTTCCTTTGCCTTTCTGACTAGCCAGGAAAGCTTGATCTGCAACACGCATAATGGACCTGTTCTGCCTGGACTGATCTTCCTGCAATAGAACAGAGACTAATTCCTCAAATGACAAGGCATTCGGATTGCCTTTCATCATCAACCGAAGAGTAGAGGCAAAACTCTGATATGAATCAGGAAGACCATTCAGAACGGTCTGCACAAGTGAGCTATCTGGTATAACCTCATCAGCAGAAATCAATTGTTCCTTCAGGTCTTTGATCTTTGTAAGAAAACTGTCCATAGAATCACCTTCATTCATGTGCTCACTCTCCAACTGTTTTCGGAGGTAAGCAACACGAGCCTCATTCCTAGCCTGGTACAAAGTGGTAAGTGTATCCCAAGCATCCTTTGCTGTTCTGCAAGAGCGAATGTGAGGAATAATGGCACGTTTGACAGACAAAGCTATCAATGCATGTGCCTGGGCATCTCTGCCATCCCAACGAATCTGCTCTGCAGTAGGTGCAACAGAAACAGCAGCACGAACAGGAATCTGCGGAATATCATCTTCGACACCATCTTCATCAGCTCCAACACCTGTATTTGCAGTACCTGCCGTTACAGGTGTAACAGGACATCTTTCAACACCCTGCACAATGTTCCACAATCCTTTTGCAACCAGTACATGTCGCATCATATAAGCCCATAATGGGTAGTTGGTACCATCCAACTTATCCTCAACAGCCAACATACGGAATACATCACTGCTTTCAGCCATGGTCGGTGACTAAAATACCTTGATGCAGAAAATTGACTGTATCTCAAAAAGTTGAACAGAACTGCCCAGACGAGTTCTGCTAGACCTGTAGCAGACTTTGAGACGCTTAAACTGGCGAACAGAAACTAGTATATACCGTTGGCACAAAAGGACGAAATAGCCTGCACAAGCACTGCGATAGTGCGTTCGGTGGCCGAAACGAGCTCAGATCGCGATTTCGGCACCACACAGCAAAGCTGTTTTGATCTCGGAAACACCCTGAGTATGCTCACCAAATTTTGTGCGAATCTGAGACTGCAAACGGAGGAGTGTCGACGGCGCCCTAGAAGAAGCAACGACCTGCTCTGATACCAATTGTTGGAGTTAGACGTCTGCGGAAGCACGCGAACAGCACAAGGAAGAAGAAGAAGCTTGGAGCACAACACACAAGACTGAATGTATTACTAGAGAATGTACAAAGATGAATAGCCCATTAGGGCAATAGGCGTATATACAAGCCGGGGGAAAAAAAACCTCCTAACGAGGGAAAAAAATGCCCCGACGGTCCTAGAGTGTTCACACACATCACTACCTAAATATATCAACAATGCATAGGATCAAGAAGATGACATACTTTTGACTCTTTCCAATACTCCAAAGAATACCATATTGATATCTTCTCTGCGAGTGCCATAACCCTTAGTAGATATTCCCGCATCATGAAAACCATAAAAATATAATTAGATTAACTCACATTTATTTGTATGCATATTGAATAAAAAAATTTACATCAATACCTGAACAAACACCATATCTTGGAAAATCGTGAATAGTCCAAGCCACAATACCGCGAACCATAATATATCTTTCATTGATATTTTTTGATACATCAGCTTATCCTTCTTCTTCTTTTTACCCTTTGATGAAGATGAAAGTGCTTCTTCATTCTCTTCCATTCCCTTCAACTAATCTTCATCTTGAAGTAACACGAACTCTAGCTCTTCAAATGTAACCTCTCTATCTCTTGTGGTAAGGGTAAGAGTGGTTATAAAAGATCGATATGAAATAGGAAGTGAATTAATCAGCGTATTTACCATTTCTTCATCTGATATCTCAACGCTTATATTTAGAAGTTGTTCTCTCAAGTCAACGAGTCTCGTAATGTGGGTTTGAATTGACTCACCAACTTTCATCTTGTATTTGCTAGTTGTCTCCTCAAGTGAGTATTTCCTTTCCTAGCTCTGAAAAAGATTCTCAAGCTTCAACCAAGCTTGTCTAGAACTTTTGCAAGATCTGGTCTGTGGTAGAATATGCTTTTTGACACTCATTGCTATGAATGAAAGTGCTAAAGCTCTAGCATCCCACCTTGCCTAATCTTCAGTAGGAGGAACTGTAGGTAAAGACCTACCTGTGACTCTAGATGTCGAAGTAGTTACCTCTTCTTCTGTTGGTTCTGTAATAATAACTCCAGTACCTCTTGAAGCCGTTGTGGCTCCTTTTTTGCCTTCTTGTCTTGGTCTTGTTAAGGATCCATTGAGGATACTCCATAAATCCTTTGTCACTAAAATATTCATCATCATGAAACTCCACATGGGATAATTAGAAGATCCATCCAACTTGTCTTCAATCTCAATTATAATCTCACTCATCTCAACTAAATGTGTATGTCAATTATGCTCTGATACCAAGTGTTGGAATTTGGGGCCCCAGGATTGTTCTAATACTAAAACCTTTTGAGCATACACACTTAATTAATTAAGATGATAAGTGAGAGATAGAAAGAAAGAGATCTTGAGACAAGGATAGGGAATGTAAGTTGGATGCTTACTCACTAAAAAATAGATGTCCAAATTACAACATGGGAGTACTACTCAACCATATAAAGTGGTGCACTCACTAATGGAAGAATATCCAAGAAGATGATGATATAAAATTTAGATTATGTTGGAATAATCTAAGTGTGTGTGAAGTGAATGAGCAACAAAGCTAACCTTATTCTCACAAAATAGTGTAACAAAATTATAAATCAATCAACCCTAATTTTGAGATTAGGGTAGAGAAACCCTAAAAACAAAATATAAGTTTAACTCACAAAAGATAGTTACCACCACCTTGTAGAAGACTTCTTGCTCCAAGAGAGTAGCCTCTCCTTCACCAAAACTCCACCTCCTCAAGAGTGTGTGAACACTCTCTCTTTAAGAAGACCTCCAAACTCTAGCTTGAAATCTTTGAGTGAGTGATTTGAACAATGATCCAAGGCTCTCTTATATAGTAGGTCGTGCTCCTTGAAAAGCTACTACGATTAAAGCATGCGCTCATTCAAAAGCAAAAATCTTATCGTAAATCGATGTTTTTGGAAAAGCTAAAGATAGTCGTTGCTTTGATTTTCGCACCACGAATAGTTTTGTTTTCCAAAAAATAACTTTCGTGATCAGTGCCGACGGGACTTGAACCCAAGTGGGCAGTTTGAAAGTGATTTCATTTATCCACGCTACCGACGTTTTTCTTGTTGTATATCTATAAAGAAAACAATATATGCACGGCCGTCTAAGACTTGAAGATGGAGCTACTTGTTGGACCATGACATTGACTCCAACATGTATGTATGTATATGTATGTATGCATGTGTAGTTGTGTATATTTGATTTCTTTTTTTTTTTTGTTTAGTGTGGTTTGCAGACTTTCATATCTAGACCACTGAATCATTTGGTTGTCTCCCATTTTATAGTCAATCTATTACCTGCCTTGCTAACTAAGACTTACATATTTGTTTACAAGGATTAAGTATGAGTTAACTATGGAGGTATTAGGTCGTTTGAAAAATAAGACAAGCAAATTTCTCTCGATGATTTTGGAAGATGGATGAATAGTTTTAAAGGATGGGCAGACATAAAGTGTTCATTCAATGCAAGTTCTTGTTCTTATCGTAGCTAAGGTAAAAAGAAAAACCTTCATTGAATGGACACTTTGTGTCCGCCCATTCTTTAAAATGATTCTTCCATACTTCAAAATCTTTGAGGTAAATTTACTTCTCCTATTTTTCAAATGGCTTAACACATCGATAGCAAACTCATACTTAATATTTGTATGAAAAGTTCATAAAAGAGTTAGCAGCGCAGGTATTAGGTCGACTAGAATAGGAGAAGCAAATGTGTCAGGAAGATTCTAAAGGTTGGGTGGAAAAAATATCTTCATTCGATACAGGTATGTATAATTTGACTTTACTCTCATAACATGTGTATGTGCGTATATGTGTGTGTATGTTTATATATGTGTATACATTCATAAAAAAATACCTCAATAGTGTTGAAACAGATACATTACTCCATCCAAAACAATTTTGAAGATTGAGAATAAGTAAGCTTGCACTTAGTAATGTCAAAAGACTTCCTTCACATACCTTCTTTAGACATTCCTCTTGAAGATATTTCTCATTTTTTGAAATATCAATGCTCTCACTGTCATTTTGATGCCAGTCCTTAATAAAATCTGCCATGCCATCATCTTCCTCATTATCGCACAAATCTTGTACTTTATCTTCTTTTGAATATAGGTCTTTCAACCTTGCATATTCCACAAGATCACTTTTGTATAGCCTCCTCATAGAAGCTTCTAATAAATGATGTCTTACTCGCAATCATGAATGGTGTGGAGGAATATCATCAACATCATATGTTGGAATCTACACACATGAATAAAAATCATTAATATTTCATAAATGAAAAAAAATTAAACTTTAAACATAAAATTAAATATAAAATTTATTAAATATCGATAGAAAATTTCCATTCTCTCTCTAGCTAAAAGGTGCTCTTGGAAGTCTACGCCATCCATAATTCACTAATAAATCATCACCAGCATGTAATGTAGTAATAGCATTGACAACTATGTATCTTGATACATCTCTACCCATGCATGTTGATTCATGACTATTTTCACGCTCCTCAAATGTGCAATTAGTCCTTGAACTATTTTGTAACCCTCGACTACTATTCATTAAACCTCCTATATTTCCATGTGTGTAAGGTCTTCCATCAATATATAATCTTTCATTTTCTGCATGTGAAATCCTTCTACTAGTAACGGATGTTGCATTCAAGCATATTCCATAAGTACTCATGCTTTGCACAAAACATGCAAGTTGATGCCAATCTCCCCATCCATATATAGGACCACAAAATGACATAAGAGTGACTTCAGAGTACGGAAGCACATACAAATCCTCTACAATAAAGAGACCACGACCAGCATTAGTAATAGTGGATGGAGCAATCATATAGGGATTACCCCAAAAGTTAAAAACCTCTCCATCTAAAGGAAGTGGTCCTCTATTCCATCCTCCATATCTTCTTCTATCATATGTTTGTACTAGAGAACGATCACGAGGTGGCAATGGATAATCTCCAGCCGTTTTAGTCTCTAAACCAAGAGGTAGAGGATTTCTAGAAACCTCTTCTTGTAATTGATAAACAACAAGTCCATGACATGTACAAGGTATATTAGCATTATGAGTATGAGAATTATCATCATCATCATCATCATCATCGAGCAAGTATTCCTATATATCAAGAGCAATTTGATTTTGTATATGGTTTTTAAATAAAATAATGACATTAATTTATAGAAAAAATACATACCCAAGCATTATCACGTTGACAAGGTGGTGGTGCACGCTCAAAAGTACCATACTCTACCTCATTTTCAATACATCCCAATCGTGGTCTTTGATATGTGCCATAGCAAGAGTTACACCAACATGTAAAGTCGTTGCATGGGTAGGAGGTGGTGGAGTGCCCTCTGATTGATCAGAATCTGATTATAACAAGAAATAAAAAAATATATCAGTTATGTATCTATCAAATATATTTAAAACTAAAATTTTGATATACTTACAGTATATAGTCCTTGCACGATTAGGAGACAGTGCTAGAGTTCCATCTGATTGATCGAAATCTACAAATAATGGTATTTGATATTAACAATTTGATATTCACATACATAAACATTCACATATACATATTTACACATACACACATATTTACATATACACATACACATTTACACATACACACATATTCACATATACATAAATACACATTATTGTGGGATAAATGCATGTATTTTGTATGAATGAGTGTATATGCATGCATGTGTATGTGTGTATGTATATATGTGGATATGTATATGTGTGTTTATGTTATATGTATGTATATGTGTATATGTATGCATATATGTATGTGTATATGTTTGGATGTATATGTGTATGTGTATGTGTGTGTATATATGTGTATGTATTCTGATTTCTTTTTTCTATTTGAGATTAAAATAACAGGAGATATTGTATGGTGGAAAAAAATAAGCAGTGTCCTAACGTACAACCTGAGACGTGGCAGTTTTTTTGTAGATAGCTACATCTTTAGAAGTCATTTCCTCAGCAGAAGGTATACAAATTAATAGTTTATATAAATAATTGTGGTATATTTTATTAATTTTTTACATTTAATTTATGTATTTCTTTTTTCTTTAAATAAATAGGCTGCTGCAAGAAGAGAGTTGAGTCTCGCACCTAGGACAAATGGGCCATCATGGTTTTGTAGCAACATTTGTAAGTATATGTGTTATTGTGAGTATATTTTTTATTTTAGTTAAAATGCAAGAAACTAATCTTTTTTATTTGTTTCAATGTAGCAAAAGGATTATGGCTGATATCCTACGAAACATGAGATCGCGTGTGCTACACATTTTGGATATCGGAGTTTGAGCCAGTATATGCGAGATCATCCAGATCCATTTGTGAGTATTATTAAATTTTATATAATTATTTTATTTTTATGGATGTTTTAATTGTTTTAATTATTTATGTTTGTTATATGTAATACAGGAGTATTATGGAGAGGTAGATATGGATGAGGTGGAGAGACAGACACAGGAGGGAAGATCTTGATCGTCACAGGGTGCTCACACAAATACATCAAATCATGCGGATGATTGTGATGATGAGGATGAGGATGATCATGATGATGAGGATGAGGATGAGGATGATCATGATGCTGATGATGATGATGATGATTAGGATTCTTGATTATGATATATTTACATTGATATATATATATATATATTGTTCATTTCAGTTATATTTTGAATTGTGTGTATGGTATTAAGTAATGAAAAGTTTTGTTCTATTGATTGTTGTTATTGTTTATATTAAGCATGTGTTTTATTACTTTAATTATATAATTCATTCATATTTATGTGTGCTTGTGTGTATATAAAATGTATATATGCACATGTAGGTATATATCTATATGTGTAAGTGTGTCTATATGCATGTATATGTATGTATCTATGTATATATGTGTATGTATGTATGTGCATATGTATATGTGTATATGCATGTATTTGCATGGGCATGTGTAAGTGTATATGTGTATGTATGTGTATGTGCATGTGCATGTGTGTATATGTATGTATGTATGTGCATGTATATATGTGTAATATGTGTGTATGTATGTGCATGTATATGTGTGTAATATGTGTGTGTATATGAATGTATGTACATATGTATATGTGTATATGCATGTATGTGCATGTGCATGTGTTAGTGTATATGTGTATGTATGTGTATGTATGTGTATGTATGTGTATGTATGTGTATGTATGTGTATGTATGTGTATGTATGTGTATGTATGTGTATGTGTATGTGCATGTGCATGTGTAAGTGTATGTGTGTATATGTATATGTGCATGTGCATGTGTATGTGTGTGTATATGTATGTGCATGTATATGTGTATATGTGTGTATGTGCATGTATATGTGTATATGTATGTATGTGTATGTGTGTGTATGTGTATACGTGTGTGTACGTATGTGCATATATATGTGGATGTGTGTGTATATATACATATGTGCATATGTATGTGTATGTGTATAAACATATAAAAGTGTATGTATATGCATGTGTATATGTATGAAACATGCATGCGCATGTGGATGCATTTCCATTTGCATCCATGTGCATGCATGTGGATATGGATATACATGTATTTAAGTATATGTTAACGGGTGTATGTGTATGTATATATGCAAGAATGTATGCATGCAAGTCTTTTTATGTGGTTGTAGAAATGTTTGTGCATATGCATGTGTATGTGTGTGTATGTGTAAGTGTATGTGCACATGTATGTGTGTGAATATATGTGTGTGTATGTGCATGTGTATATGTGTGAACATGCATCTTCATCATTTATAAGTGTATATGTGCATATCAATAAGTGTGAGTATGCTAACTAATGAAAATAACACAATTCAAATGATATACAAAGAATGGAAATTGTACTTACAATAGTTAGCCATATTTTTTGCTTGGTTAGCTTCTTGAATGACGTGCAATAAAGAGAGAGTGAGAGAGATAGAGAAAGAGAGAGAGAGAGAGAGAGAGAGAGAGAGAGAGATAATTCAAAGAGATAAAGAGGTAGAAAGAGAGAAACAGAGACAGAGAGAGACAATAAGATAGAGATTAGACAAAACAACAATTCTGGAAGCGATTGTTTTAGCTCGTTTGCACAGTGCAATTGCGAACGTTGGAGAGCTCTATGAGATGCATGAAGATGCCGATTGAAGAGCCTCCCATGTTTTAATTGTTTTTGTCAAAAAGCCGTCATGTAAGCAATGCTAAGGCATTGTAAAGTCTCCTCCAATTAGCATCACATAAGCGACGTTAATTATCGTTGCTTATGTGATGCAAATTAGCGTCGCTTATGCGATGCAAATTATCATCGCTTATGCAAAGCTTTTTTAAATCGTCGCTTTAGCAACGCTCAATGTGGGCCTCGTATATCCCGTCATGCCACACATTGATATAAATGTTATATTTCTCATCCTTTAACTGACATTTTGTGTTGGATGCTTCTTGGGATGCTTTATGTAATTTTATAGCGACCAAATTGTGTCGCATTAACCATCGCTATGCGCCCATATTCCTTGTAGTGAGTTTTTTGACAAAGATCAATGATTTGAAAGAATAGTTATTTTTGTTGATGAAGTCTTTCCTGACAGTTCACTTGTGCAAACTGCTCTGAATGGTCTTCCTGATTCATATCAGAGTTTTGCTTCTACTCTTCGTTTGATGATGAAAGGCAATCCAAATGCATTAACATTTATGGGGTTAGTCTCTGTTCTATTGCAAGAAGATCAGTCTAGGTAGAATAGGTCCATTATGCATGTTGAAAATCAAGTTTTCCTCGCTAGTGAGAAGGGCAAAGGTAAATGGAGCTCTTCTGCTAGTAAGCAAAAATCTTCTAATTCAACACAATCAAAGAAGGATGACAGAGAAGAGAAGAAAATAGAAAAGCAGAGATTGTTTTGCAAATATTGTAAAGCAAATGATGGTCATAAAGAGTTGTCCAAAACTTGCTACTAAAGAGGCAAGGAAGAAAGAGGTTAGAATGGTTGTTGCAAAGACCTCTACTCCCAAAACAGAGTCTGCTAATCTTGTGCAAAATGAAGAATGGGCATTTACCACTACTTGTAGTTTTGACCAATCTTCACATGAATAGTGTATGTCTGTAGTAGACTTCGATGTTTGGTACTTTGATAGTGGGGCAACCAACCAAACACATTACCTCACAGCACAATTTCTTCACCTCCCTTGAGCTTTCCCCTACAGAGAATATTGTCCGATGCACCAAGAACTCTTCTTATCATGTTATGGGAATTGGTAAGATCATTTTGACTACTACCGATGGTAGTTCTTTTACATTTTAAGATTCTTTATTTGTGCCAGGGATCAAGAAGAATCTCTTATCAGTTTCAACTTTAGCCAAGATTGGTTTGGTTGTGAGATTTGTTGATGATAGTTCATGATTTTTCAAATGGCAATGTCATCATTGCTTATGGCATTTTATGTCATGGGTTGTATAAGCTCATAGAGTATGAAAAATCTGTGAATGATTCAGCATGTCCAGTACTTACGTTAATAAACCAAGATCACTGATTTTAAATTCTTCCACCATTTGAGATTTAATTTGCTTGATGCCATTGGCATCATTCCTTATAATGATAATGTCATCCACATAAACACATAAGTAAATAACATCTGAGTTAGTCTTCTTTATGAACAAGGAAGAATCTGATTTGCTAGCAACACATCCTTGATCTTGCAAATATGTGACAAGCATATGGTTCCAAGCTCTAGGAGCTCGCTTTAAACCATAGAGTGATTTCCTTAGCCTGCATACATAGTCTGGTTTATCCTTGTCTTCATATCCTGGTGGTTGAGGGATGTAGACTTCTTCTGAGATCCATCCATTTAGGAATGCATTTTTAACATCTAATTGATACAAATTCCAATTCTTTGAAGCAGCAATACTTACTAAAACCCTGATTGTTGGCATCTTAGCCATAGGTGAGAAGGTGTTCTCATAATCCACTCCATGCGTTTGAGCAAACCCCTTTTCTACTATTCTTTCTTTATACCTATTGATTGAACCATCTGAATTTTTCTTTATTTTGTAAATCCATCTGGATCCTATTACCTTCATGCTTGGTTTCTTGGGAACCAAATCCCAAGTGTTGATCTTCTGAAGTGCGTCAATTTCTTCCTACATAGCTTGTCTCCATTCTTTCTTCTTATTCGCTTCTTCAAATGAAGAAGGCTCTTCTGACATAGAATCTTTAGTCATGTATATTGAATGCTTGGTGAGTAGTGATGTTTCATAGCCATACCTTATGGGTTTTTTACTCTCCCTTTGAGATCTTCTAAGTGCTTGATTGGATGACTCTGGAATGTCTTCCAATTGCTTGTATTTTGTCTTTCCCTTGGACTTCCAAGCTTTGAAGTCAATCTACTCTTCATCCTCTGAGTTGACATCTTCTGGTATTTGTGGTTCTTCTTGAGTCATAGTTGGAAAATCACTTTCCAAATCATAGGATAGCTTAATTTTCTTGCAATCATCTTCAAACCACGAATTATTTTCATCAAATACCACATCCCTACTAACTATAAAACCTTTGTTAGTGGGATTGTACAACCTATATCCTTTGTGGCTTTGTTCATAGCCAATGAATATACACTTTTTAGCTTTTGGATCAAGCTTCCCTCTAATATGTGAGGGTATATGTGCATAAGCAATGCACCCAAAGATTTTACAATGGTCTAAGGAAGGTCTCCTTCCATTCCATGCCTCATAAGGTGACATTCCATCCAAGGACTTGGATGGAAGCCTATTGATTAAATATGTGGCTATGGAAACAACCTCTACCCATAGGTAATTTGGAAGTTTCTTTTCATTCAACATTGATCTTGCAACCTCTACTATTAATCTATTCCTCCTCTCTACCACTCCATTCTGTTCTGGAGTGTATCTTGTTGTGATTTCTCTCTTTATGCCTATGTTCTATAGGAATGGATCAAATTCATGTGAGAAATACTCACCACCTCCATCAGATCTGATCCTCTTCAAGCTTCTACCTTTCTAGTTCTCAATCAATGCCAAATACTTCTTGAAACAAGTGAAGACTTCATCTTTATGCTTCATGAAGTAAAGAATCATCCATCTACTATAATCATCTATGAATGAGACATAGCACCTTGATCCATAGATTGATGGCTCTCTTCTAGGACCCCACACATATGTGTGCAGAAGCTCCAAGGAGTCTCCATACATGTATCCTTTTTTGTTCAATGGTTGCCTATAAGATTTTCCAAATTGGCATGCCCCACATTTGTAAATCATGTGTTGCTTGGACACATTTGGAATGCCAAGCACACTCTAATCCGTGCATATTTGCTTTAGAGTTCTTTCACATATATGACCTAACATTTTATCCATATCTCTAGTTCTGATAGGGTTTGATCTTTGTAATTGAAGAGTGCAATGTTTCTTGTATCTTCAACTTCAAATGTAAAGAGTCTACCAAATTTCTCACCTTTGGAATTCTCTTGAAGCCTTGTTAAGGGTCCTCCACATATGCTCCATGCCTTGTGAATCTAACATATAAGCCCTTCTCAACAATCTGCCCAACACTGATTAGGTTTTTTGTTATGGTTGGCATATATAATACCTTACTTAAAAGGTTCATATTACCATCAGAAGCCTTGACATTTTCAATCTTCTTTATAGAATGTCTAGTGTCATCACCTATATGCACTTCAAGCTTCCCTTTAGGCTCTTCAAGATCAGATAGCAATGCTATATTTCCAGCCACATGATTGAAACAACCAAAATCAATATAGAAAAGATGCTCATCTTCTTTACCTTGCTTGGATGTCATGTTCATGATCAGTAGAGAATCCTCTTGGTCTTCTGTGTAGTTGTTATAATCTCGTCTACCTCTAAAACCTCCTTGATAGTTGTTGTTGTAGCTTTGATTGTAGTTGTGATGGTAATTGGTTCCTCCATTGTTGAATCTACCTCTGGATTGTCCATAGCTTCCTCTATGGAAACCTTTTCCTCTCTGATTCCTTGTGTTCTTGAAACACTCATCTATGGTATGATTGGTCAAACCACAGATATTCCAAGATGAAGAGTTGTATGATCTCCCCCTGCCTTGCTTTCCTCCTTTGCCCCTTCCTCTAGTACCTTCCTTTCTACCTGTGAAGTTCACTTGAGAGGTACTTGCCTCTTCTTTATTATTTTTACTTTTGCCTTTATCTTTACTCTTATTTCTATCTGTGTAAAGGGCAGAAGATTGATTACCTCTAGACTTGTCTCCATTCTTGTTGAGGTTTTTCTCATGTGTGAAGAGTTTCCCCATCAATGTGTTGAGGTCAGGTATTTGCATATCCATATATAGGTCCATTGCTGTGTTGGACTCCCACTTATCATTAGCTTTGATGCCATTTATGATTTGCCTTACTATCTGCTCCTCTTGTATCTCTTCTCCAATGCTCCCAAGCTGTTTAGCTACATCCTTCATCTTGGTTGCATAGTCGTCTACACTTTGTTTTGGTTGCTTCTTCAAGGTTGTGAACTCCATCCATAATTGGTTCTTCCTAGCTCTTGTATTTGATGCGAAGTATGAAGAAAGTACACAAGTCTCTTAGTACGTCTTGCAATTCCTAATGTGATGTAATAAGAAATCAGATATTGAGTTAAGTATATAAGAGTTGTCTAGAGTATCCTTTGCACACCATGTAGTTAGCCTTTCTTGCTCTTCTCTTGTAGGTTGATGTTTGCTTTTGAATATTGGCATTTCCTCATCTCCAAGAATGTATCCATATAAGCTTGTTCCTTGGAGATAATCTTGAATACTTAGGGACCATGCTTGATAGTTTCTCATGTCCAATTTGTCAATGAATGATGGAAATCCATCTCCCATTTTGCTTGTTGTTGCTCTGATACCACTATTTGAGGAGATGGTGGATAGATTCCAGAGATGAAGTGGTGCTGCAAAATCCTGCTTGACACCAGCCAAGAACAAGTTGTGGAAAGTATAATAGACTCTTTGATATTCTCAACAAATAATCACCTATGTGATTTGGAACATGATCCTCTAATCAATCTATTAAAATAGATAATTAGAAACTTCAATTTAGTGCTAAGGCTTGCTATTTTGGTCTTTACACATGTTCAATAAAATGAACAGTGCTCTCAACTTGCTAGCAATTGATCAAATTCCTATTAGGAGTATCTAATTAATTTAGATAGCTACCAATCATGAGTTATTTTAATAAAAATAATCAAGTGTATACTTAGAATTATGCTTAGCAAGTTGGAGGACTAGCCCGATATTTTTGGGCTGCTATAGTATGCAGACGAGTGAGTAGAGATGTGAAGATATCTCAAGATTGAGAAAAGAAAAGACAATGAAACTTTGTGACTATGAAATAGATAGTATGCTGAATCTGTAGCATTTTAAATCATATCAAATGATCAAATGTGCATTGAGAACAAGCTCTAAGAATTTCACTATTCTGAAATGATCATAGCAGAGAAGTGAAGTAGAAATATGATCAATGAATATGGACTAAATCACATAGAAATACAATGAAACTAGCAATATATCATTGCAAAATGTGAGGGTGGTGAAGCTATAGAATGAGCTCACTAATCACACAAATCCCTCTCAATTGATCTCAAAAATTGGGCTCATCTCACATGAGATTTTGATCCATCTTTATAGCTAGAGTTGGAGCCAACTTTTGAATTCAAATTCAAGCCCCCACCAAAAAAGGTGAGTCCTAAACTTTAGGACATTTTCTCATCAATCAACTACCAAGAATTCAAGATTTGATTCCTCCTAACTCCCCATGGGGTTAGTGCAGTTAACATATGCACTTTTACAAGGATAAAGGTAAATTGACTTTTACAAGGGAGTAGTCATATGTGACTATATGAAATAAGTAATGATTATCCAAGTATGTAGGCTTAGGCTCATTTGCACCAACACCTCCTAGCCATGAGTCATGGCTACACTAGTGATCTCAAGGACATGAAGTGGTACATAGACTCTGGATGCTCTAATCACATGTCATGTATGGAGGAATCTTTTGTTCATATGCAGTTCCCAAGCTCAAAAGTTTGTGTGGAGATAGGAGATAACATTGAGCATCCCATTACACATGTGGGAGATGTGAAGCTAGGTGAAGGTAAATCTATCAAGACTCTTAAAGATGTGCTCCATGTTCCATCTATGTCCAAGAATCTTATCTCTGTAGGGCAGATGGTAGAGAGGGGTATGCAGATTATATTTGATGCAAAAGTGTGTATGGTGAAGCAAGGAGGCAAGGTCATTGCCAAGAGAAGGAAAGAAGTCAAATTGTTCACACTAGATGCTCCTCCTACACACAACAAGGTGTGCTTATGTGATGATTTGTAACAAAAAGCTTGCAAAGGTTGATCTTTGGCACAAGAGGATAGGACATATCAATATTTCCAAGTTAAAAAGCATGTGCAAAGCAGGCTTACTGCAGGGACTACCAAACCTTGAAGGCCAAGGTCTAGATGAGTTTTGTGATGCTTGTCAGCTAGGTAAGCAAACAGGGAATCCATTTCCAAAGAGTGAGTACAAATCCTCTAAGCTTTTGGAGCTTATACACTCATATGTATGGGGTCCTAACAAAGAGGATTCATTGGGAGGAGCTAGGTACTTTTTCACTTTCGTTGATACCACTCAAGAAAGGTATGGCTATGTTATCAAGGAAAAATAATATGTGTTTTCACGCTTTCAAAATTTTAGGTCCCTTGTTGAGAAAGAATGTGATGCACACATCAAGACACTGAGGTCACATGGAGGAGGAGAGTATTTCTCCCAAGAATTCACAAAGTACTTTCAGGAAAATGGCATAAATAGGCACTTTACATGCAAGTACACCCATCAACAAAATGTTGCGAAGAGGAAGAATAAGCATTTTGTTAAGATAGCTAGATGTCTCATAAATGAAGGCATGCTACCATTCTCTTATTGGGCTAAGGCTATGAATATAGCCTGTTACTTGATAAATAGGGTTCCAATAGGTGGTGTGCACAACTTGACTCCACACAAATTCTATTATGGCAAGAAAACAACCATGGAGCACCTCAAGGTATTTGGATGTATATGCTTTATTCATGTTCCTAGTGAAGTGAGAACAAAGTTACATCCCAAGAGTGATAAATGTTTTTTGAAATGAGACCTTTTTGGACACTTGTAGCAATGTACACTGACATCTAAGGAAAACCTATACAAAATGAATTAAAATAAAAAAGAATAAAGTACCTAATGAATACAACAATTACAACCCAAAAACCTATCAACAAATTACATGTATTATGAAAAACCCTTTAAAACCAATAGTAAATACTACATGAATCATAACCTAAGATACAATAAATAATAAAAAGAATCTTTCTTACCCGATTAGATCACAAAAGTGAAATGGTACACAACAAATTTTCTTGATCAATGTTTCTATGACATGAACAATAACACCTGCAAGTTATAACCATTTATCTCATGATATTATTCATCAGTCATTACATGGAGAATGTCAATAACCTATAGAGAATGAGTATGAGTTCAAGAAATGACCTTATATTTTTGTCTTACAAAACACATCAAACAACTTCAATGCTCAAAGCTCAAGATAGTATAATCTCTTTGAGCTTAGATTTTGGATGCTTAATACCTATAAAATGCATAATGACAATGTAAAGATCATTCAAAAATTAAGATACAACATCCTCTTCATATTGTAAAGATATTCAACTCCAGATTATGCCTCAAAATTTAAGGTTTGTCTTTTCTCTGTACCTTAAAGGATCATTGTGTCAATGGTACAAAATATCAAAAGCAAGAAGTGTGTTACAAAAAAAGGGCAATAAGATCAAACAATAAGCTCCTACAAATAGAGTAATAAGACTTGTTGTACTATAGTCAGTTCTACTATTTTATTACCTATAAATTGTATGTTAAACCAAACACAAAATAAGCCCAACGTTTCCACATCGAAGGAGTTTATTGCAACTATGTCAAAGCTCTTTTTCTCTTTCTCTTTATCTTTTTTGACATCCTTTCTTCAATTGGAAGAGATTGTAAGTTCCAAGTTTTAGCCATTGAAGGAGTGCCAAAGGGCACAAGTCATGTGAGAAGAATCTAAACTTGAAGCTAAAGGTCAAAAGAGACTTTCCATGCACAGTGGAGGAGCAAGAGATTGGATAGTGGAGGCTTAGTGCTTGTAATGCAAAGATGAACACTCAGGCCGCTTGGTGAAACTTGAGGCTAGAGAGTCGATGCTCAGTGCTCAACTGATCATGAGAAGTTAAAGTTACGACTCTCATCACTCAGAGACTTAAGCTAACAGAAATGAATCTCACACTTACGAGTCATTAGTTTGGAGTCTAAAGAGTTGAAACTTCAAAGTTCAATGTAAAATGTTTGGTGAGTGAGATTTCTAGATGCTAATTATGTAGAAAGCGATGACTCACGAGTGTTTTTTAGAGAGCGAACATTTCATGCATGAGTCATGACTCTTGCAGAGAGTGCACATATGCCAGGTTTCCAAATCCTAACTGGTTGTAGAACCAGGGATTGCCCATATTTTGTTGTAGTGCTCAAAATTGATGTCCAGACCTGGGCATCACTAAAATCTTGGTGACACCCTTGCAACAAGAATGGGCATCCTCTAACATGCACCAGAGGATTCAGGCAAAAATATAGTTTTCTAATGCAAAAATATGCATTTCAACTTTGAACAAATCATGATCACATGGGTGCAACCAAGTTGATACATAGATCCATGAGGTCTTGAGCTAGCTTATCTACATATCTAGCTACATGCCATGCTCATTCTCTTGCCACTTTGATGAGTCAAGGTCATGGTATGGAGACAAGGGCAAGGAAAAGTTACATGAAGAGGACCAAGAGGAGTATGTAGACTTAGATGTGCATATTCAACCTCAAGAGACTAATAGCCAAAAGGCTCCACTCCCTTGTGGATTATGAGGAGAATTTTAGCCCTATGGCAAACAAGGCTACCATTAGAGCTCTCATAGCCGTATGTACAGCAAGGAGGTAGCCTATCTACCAGATGGACATAAAGAATGCCTTCTTGAATGGTGAGTTACAAGAAGAGGTGTACATGGAACAACCTCAAGAGTATGTAGATCCACAACATCCTACCTATGTTTGCAGGTTGAAAAAGGCCTTGTATGGCCTAAAGCAAGGCCCAAGGGCTTGGAATTAGAGGCTAGTGGATTTCTTGAAGAGATGTGGTTTCTCTCCATGTGATGCAGATCCATCCTTGTATGTGAAGAAGACAAATGACAAGATGTGTTTGATATGCATATATGTAGATGATCTCCTTGTGACACGTGATGATGATGCAAGGACCATCAAAGAGAAGCTTGGAAGAGAGTTCCAAATTTGAGATTTAGGTATGCTAAAGTACTTTATTAGCATTGAGGTGATCTATGGGAAAGAAGGTATATATCTCTCTCAAAAGAAGTATCTTCTAGATGTATTGTTTAGGTTTGGCATGATAGATTTCAAACCAATAGCTCAACCTATGGATTCAAATGTCAAGTTAAGCAAGGAAGATGGTAAGAAGCTAGAAGACCTTACACTATACACGAGCATTGTGGGATCATTGATCTATGCTACACTTAGAAGCACTAACTTGTGCTACATAGTTGGAGTTCTATCTTAGTTCATGCATGCAGTTACAGATACGCATCTCAGTCATGCAAAGAGAGTGTTAAGGTATGTGAAGATTATAGTTTATCATGGGTTGCTATATAGGTATGATGAAGAACTTCAAGTAAGAGCATGGAGTGATGTAGATTGGGCAGGGAATGTTGATGATAGAAGGTTGACTTTTGGCTATGTTTTCATGCTAGGTACAAAATCAATTTCATGGATGAGCAAAAAGCATCCCATAGTTGCATTGAGTTCAACAGAGGCTGAATATAGAGCTTTAGCCCTCACTACATGTGAATCAATGTGGCTTAAGAAGCTCTTAAAATATTTTGGTATACAACTTGGACCAATTATAATTTATGGAGATAACATGTCAAGCCTACATCTTGCTAACAATCCCATGTATCATGCAAGGATCAAGCACATTGAGGTGCATTACGATTATGTGAGTGAAAAGGTTGCAAGTGGGGACACTAATGTTCATTTTGTAGGTACAAAGGACCAAGTTGTAGATATCTTTACCAAAATCTTAGATGTGACCAAGTTAAAAAAGTTTTTGAAGGCTATGAACTTGCTTGATATGGGCACCACCACCTTAAGCTTGAGGGGGAGTGTTGAAAGTGTGAACTATGCAAGCTTTAGGTGGATAAAGGGGTCAAAATAACTTAATGTGGACAAAATTCACGAACCAAATCACTTAGGGCAGTCTCAAGGTTGGGCATGGTTGTCCTAACGTAGTGGAAAAGTCAAGAAAGGCATCCAAAAGCTAAAAAGGGAGGTGAAGAGACACCAAATGCATGGAAGTCTTGTAGGTCATTGAAGACTAAGAGACACATACTCAAGGAGGCTCAAGTAGAAGGTCATCCAAAGATCAAGGAGCTAAAACTTAGTAGTCCAAGCTAGTAAAAAAATAGAGGAGGGTGTTCTATGCACAAAGGAGGAGCAAGGAAGAGCTATCAAGCCCACACCCCCTCTAGTCTCTTGTAGGTATAGACATAGTCTGCTTATAATAATTGTAACTCTTTGTGTGCATATCCAATTCAAGAGATTTAAGGTGCATTATATAGGTTATGTATGTTTCTTATTTTCCCTAAGAGGACATCTTGAAATCAATTTTATGTGCAGAGAAACTGGTGTATCTCTATAACCCTAATTTTTGCATATCCTACATCTCTGCATAGTCTCTTTTGTACAGAGTTATTGGCTGACCTAAACAAATCCGTTTGAGGTGTTCTATATTTTATTTGAAATTTTATGAGCCATAATAAGTGTAGCTAAAATCTTACGTGATTTGGATTAGTGAAAGGCAGATGAATCAGAGTTTGTTGTAGGGTAGCAGAAAAGGTGTATGAAGGGACCTAGGTATTGGGTTCAAGGACCAAATCTCAAGGATTAAATTCCATCAAGGACCAAACACATATATATGAATGAGATCTAAAGGCTGAATTGAAGAGTCAATGTGCATCTTATGCAGCTTCTGGCAGTTCATTTCATGTGCTATATAAACTCATAGACTATGTGAAATATGTGTATGATTCAACATGTGTAGTTCAAGATCATCAAGTTATCTCATATGCAAAGGTTTGACATGTAACCTTTGTTCATCTAAAGTTTTTAAGTCCTCACTTGTAGAAATTGAAATGGTGTTCTCTTTTCCCAAAATTGAGGCACCTTGTAAATATATCTATGAAGGTTGTATTTTTGGAAAAATGCATCATTCCTCCTTCCCAAAAGATGGTTCAGTTTGAGTTGATCATAAATTGCAGCTTGTTCATAATGATATATGTGGTCCTATGCAAACACCTTCATTTGGGAACTACCTTTGGTTCGTGAATTTTATTGATGATTTCTCTAGGCATGTATGGGTCTATCCATTGGAAGCAAAAACAGAAGTGTTTATGTGCTTCAAATAGTTCATACTTATGACTGAAAATCTACTAGCATGTGAATTGGGCACCCTCTATTTTGATAAAGGGGGGAATACATTTCTTCTAATTTTAATGCATTTGTGGTTGAGCATGGGATAAAATATTAGTGTACATTGTTGTATACACCTCAAAAAAATGGAGTTGTTGAAAGAAAGAATAAGTCTCTCATAGACATGGCAAGGTGTATGGCTAGCAGTTGGACTTTACCACATAGCTTTTATTTTGAGGTTGTCCTATGTATAGCATATGTACTTAACAAGTGTCCCACCAAACCACTACAATTGATCACTCCATATGAGGCTTGGCATGGGCCCAAGTCATCTATTTCTCATATGTGCATCTTTCATTGTCTGACTTGTGCATTAATGCCTTAATAAAAATGCATGACATCAAATGATAAAGCAGTGAAATATATTTTTGTTGGGTATAGCTACCTAAGCAAAGGCATCATCTGTATCATCCATAGACTAAATGCATTTTGGTTATACATGATGTTGTTTTGTGGAATATGCAATTTAGCTATTGCTTTCATGCATCAAGGAGACATCCATAGCTCTAAAGATGTGGATGACACATAGCTACCTCTTTTTACAACTGGATAGTCAAGTGCTAGTCCAAATGAGGAAATTTCTTAGCATTTAAAAGCTTTGAATAACGATGCACATCATTCCATTTCTAATGTAGATTTGCATGATGCACTTGTTGATGAGAAGGCTAACATAGTGGAGGAAAAAATCATGCCTAAATCCTTGGTTTAGACCTTGAGAGATAGCAAATTTGATGCACCATAGAAATATGGTACTCGTTCAAGCTCTCGTAGTGCTTCCTTTGCATCAAATTGTTATGCAATGGATGTCTGTAGTCTTTGTGTTGAGAATGATGTTGATATATTTAGGTAGTGATGTGTGTGAACACTCTAGGACTGCCAGGGCACTTTTTTCCCTCTTTAGGAGGTTTTTTTCCCCCGGCTTGTATATATGTCTATTGCCCTAATGGGCTACTCTTCTTTCTACATTCTCTAGTAATACATTCAGTATTGTGTGTTGTGCTCCAAGCTTCTTCTCCTTCCTTGTGTTGTTCGCGTGCTTCTGCAGACGTCTATCTCCAACAATTGGTATCAGAGCAGGTTGTCGCTTCATCTAGGGCGCCATCGACACTCCTCCGATTTCAGTCTTAAAATCGCATGAATATTGGTGAGCATACTCAATATGTTTTCGCGATCAAAACAGCTTTGCTATGTTATGCCGAAATCGCGATCTGACCTCGTTTCGGCCTCCAAATGCACTATCACAGTGCATGTGTAGGCTATTTCATCTTTTTGTGCCAAAGGTATATACCAGTTTCTGTCCGTCAATATAAGCGTCTGAAAGTCTGCTACAGGTCTAGTGGAATTCTTCTGGGCACTTCTATTCAACTTTTTGAGATACAATCAATTTTCTGCATCAAGGTATTTTAGTCACCGACCATGGCTGAAAGCAATGATGTATTCCGTATGTTGGCTGTTGAGGATAAGTAGGATGGTACCAACTACCCATTATCGGCTTATATCATGCGACATGTGTTGGTTGCAAAAGGACTATGGAACATTGTGCAGGGTGTCGAAAAATGTCCTATCACACCTGCAATTGTTACAACTGTAGGTACTAAAGCTGATGCAGAAGGTGTTGAAGATGATGATATTCTGCATATTCCTATTCGTGCTACGATTTCTGTTGCACCTACTGCAGAGCAGATTCGCTGGGATGGCAGAGATGCCCAGGCACATGCATTGATAGCTTTGTCTGTCAAATGTGCCATTATTCCTCACATTCGCTCTTGCAGAATAGCTAAGGATGCTTGGGATACACTTACCACATTGTACCAAGCTAGGAATGAGGCTCGTGTTGCTTACCTCCAAAAACAGTCGGAGAGTGAGCACATGAATGAAGGTGATTCTATGGATAGTTTCCTAACAAAGATCAAAGACTTGAAGGAACAATTGATTTCTGCTGATGAGGTTATACTAGATAGCTCACTTGTACAGACCGTTGGGAATGGTCTTCCTGATTCATATCAGAGTTTTGCTTCTACTCTTCGGTTGATGATGAAAGGCAATCCAAATGCCTTATCATTTGAGGAGTTAGTCTCTATTCTGTTGAGGAGTTAGTCTCTATTTTGTTGCAAGAAGATTAGTCTAGGTAGAATAGGTCCATTATGCGAGTTGCAGATCAAGCTTTCTTGGCTAGTCAAAAGGGCAAAGGAAAATGGAGCTCTTCAACTAGTAAGCAGAAATTTGCTAATTCTGCACATTTGAAGAAGGAAGATAAGGATCAGAAGAAAACAGAAAAGCAGAAATTGTTTTGTAAGTACTGTGTTGAGCCCATAAAAGTCATATTGGTCAAAGTCAACTGTAGCCAAAGTCAACTATAGTCAAAGTTAAAGGTCAAAGTCAAACTGGTCAAAGTCAATAAGATCAAGGTCAAGGTCAAAGTCAACAGGTGCAAAGTCAAAGTGCTAAAGTGCAGGTGTCAAAGTGCACAGGTAGTGCACAATTAATTGTCCACAAAGGGTAAATTGGAGAAAGTGGGTTGCAAGTTGCAGAGGTATTTCTCTAATTTCCCTAAGGTTCGAAGTGTTTTTAAAGTGTTTTGGAAGGTCGAGGTGAACCCTCCCTTATGTGCACATTTGAAGAGTTAAAAGGAAAATGTGAAGGTATGTGAAGCGGCAGCATAAGCAGAAGTGAAAGTATGGCCCCCCAATTAAAATTTTTGTTTTAGGCTAAAGTCACTACGGGACAAAACAGGGATTCATTGGCTGCCACTTGTGAAGACAATCTTGGGACATCAAAGTGAGCACCAAGATACTCTTGCAGTTAGGAGCGTACGTGAATCAACACTCAAATCAAGGCAAGGACTATTCTTGGACTATCCTAAGACTAAGCAAGAGTAAGCATAGTCTAAGCAAGGCAAGAGAGAGAAGTGCAAGAGACACAGTGTGCGACGCAGAGAAGTGAAGTGCAAGGTGTGCATGAAGAGTGACCAAGGAAGTGTGTAGAGAAGTGTTAAGCTAGTCCCCCAAGGATCCCAAAGTCTCATTGAAGTGTGCGCATGCCGAAAGAAGGTATCCATCCCTCCCCCTTAGTGGAAGCTTGGTGCAAGGTGTGCACAAGTGCAGGCTTGGAGAAGGTGGAGGTTCGGTACAGAGGAGGCCGGCAGCAACAAGTCCCTTGGGTATTTGGTATTTTGTAATTGAGCACTCTGTGGGATTTTGCACAGAAGCATTGGATTGTATTGTGCTTCAACATTGTATTTGTCTTATTATAATCAATCGATAGAGGCTTCCAGTGTGTATCTTTCTTCTTGTCTTTCCCTTTTCTCCTACAAACACTCAAATCCCTTCTTGTCCAAGAATCCCCCAATAAAATTTGGCATGCCCGGTGGGACTCCAAGGAGATTTGAGCATAGGAGAAGACATATTGCAATTGGAGAAGCACTACTCAAGTGTCGACAGTACGACTTCAGTGGACTAAGAGGTACATATTCTTATCAATTATCTCATACTAAGAGGACTATGAACAGCCCATGATCGCAATCCGGTCCCAAACATTGAGGATCACCTGCAAGCAAACAAGAAGGAAGGGTGTTAGAAGATCCTCTAGTCCATTATCTTCAACCTCATCAGTAAAGAGCATGGTGGGACAGGTAGACTTGGAAACCTTACTCTCAAGATTAAATATAAAATTTCCTTCTTTCAAAGGCCTAGCTTAAGAGGATCCGGACGGGCATATTAGAAGGTTTTTAGCACTATGCAAAACTAGAGGCTTAATGGGAAGAGAGGATGCCTTTTTAATACTCTTCCCTGCTACATTAGAAGGATTAGTAGATAAATGGTTCAGCCAGTTTGCTGAGAACCATTTTACAACTTGGGACTTAATGAAAGATGCATTCAAAACTCAATTCCAACATGGAAATACTACAGAGATCATCATAGAGGAACTAGAAAATTTGAGATTGGGTCCAGGTGAAAAGTTCCCAGAGTTTGTGACTAGGGCCAAGGCACTAATGGCTAAATTGCCACATCCACCACATGATTTTTTTGTTAAGAAATGGTTAGCTAAGCCACTTCCAGTGGCCACCCAATGCAAAATCAAGGAATTAGTGTTGCCTACAGCCTCCATAGAGGAGTTCATCAACACGGCTATACGACTGGAGCAAATAAGGCAACAGTATGGAGCAACTTCTTCTCAACTACAATATTCCACAAAAATGGAGGATCCAGTAATCCAGCTAAGGAAGGAGCTTAAGGGCTTAAAAAGGAATAAGCCCCACAAAGAGGAGGAGAATGCTGTTACTCAGTTGAGTAGGGAGATTGAAGCATTAAAACTCCAAAAGGAGGAGGAGGCCCAAGCAGAGGAATTGGCCCAACTACGACAGGAGCTGCAGGAACTCAAAGGGGGTGGCATCAAGAGTGGACTTTGGTGTTCCATGTGCAGCAAGCAAGGTCATATAGTAAGTGAATGTCCTCTATTAAGTGTGACTTGCCAATTATGCAGGAAAGCTGGTCATGAGGCCTAGGAATGCCAATCAAGGGGAATACATGCAACAACATATTGGACACAAGGAGGACCCCTACCACCTGCAAATGTAATGGCGGTTGCACCCAATCAAGGTAACAATTACAACCCTAGACAGAGGAATAACTTTGGAAATGGTCCTAGAAGTCCAATCATTTGTTTTAGATGTGGAGAATGTGGGCACTATCAAAGTAGGTGCACTCTACCAGAAAATGCCCCTCCTTGCAGGAACTACCCAGAGGCTAGGGACCACTATACTAATTGTTGTCCTAAGAATCAAGCATCTTCATTTGGGCCCCACATTCAAATGATTTCTGTGTGCAAAGAAGAAATGGTAGATCAAGCCAAGGTGCCATCACCATCTACCAGGGTGGTGCAGTTAGAAGAGATTGAATCTTTTACAGTGCAGACAAGAAGCAAGGGGAAGGCTCAAGTGGAAATAGGTCTAGAATCAATGATTAATGGATTGAACAAAGACAAAGGTGCATCTAAAAACAAAGCCACCACATGTACAGACACAAGGCAAAAAGAAAATTTCATAGGTACCAATGATGCCATTGGACATGCATTCAACAGGGCTCATGAGGAATTTGATAAGTCAAATGGAGCCCAAGCTCTTAAGGAATCAGAAGCTTCCAGACTACTCAAGTCCATGAAAAAGGAGGTGAGTATTTTTTATTTAATAAATATGGATGGGAAGTTTAGGTCAGAACTCTTGCAGATAATTGATGAAATGTCCACAACAAAGTTTAGTGGCAAAGGCTGCTATTATGCATAAAGATAAAAGTGTAGGGGAAGCACCCCTCACAGATTACAAGAGCCCTCTGCTAACAGTCTTGATTAAAGGTCATGAGTTTCAAGGAGTTATTGTGGATGGTGGTTCTGGCATTAACTTGATGCCTGAATATTCTATGAAAAAGATTGGACTATACCCTTCAAGACCTGCCAACTTCACTGTAACAATGGTAGACCAAAGCATAGTAAGGCCTATGGGAGTGGTCCCTGGAGTCCCAGTCAAGATACAAGGTACCATCTTTAACTTGGACTTTGTTGTTTTAAGGCTGCCACAGGTAGAAGGAAGTTTCCCCTTGTTAATTGGGAGACCTTGGTTAAGGCATGTCAATGTGCTGCATGACTGGGGCAAGGACACAATGTGGGTAAAGCAAGAGGGAAAAGAGTTGCAGCATATAATTTTAGAAGAAGGACCAGACAATCAAAGAAATACTAGCATGATGCAGACAATTGGTATTTGTATGGAAGGAGAATTGTTGGACCACCCAAAAGCAGATCTATTTGAAGAAGCAAATTTATATGAAGATGAAAACATGTTGGCTTGGCTCCATGTAGAAGACCCCTCTTCTTGCTATGGAATTTTCCAAACTCAAGTGGAGAGGAAGCATATGAAGAAAAAGAGGATATCATTCAGGTTATTGGCTCGAGCGAGACAGTCTCAGTCATAGAACATAAAAGAGAGAAGAAAAGAAAAGCCCTTAAGTGCAACAGTGATGAAGATACTTCAAATCATATGTCAATGGCCAATTTTTTATGGATACTAGTATGGATATCATCTGTTATGTCAATTCTAATGATAGCAAGTGCAAGGCTTTACATGAATGTGGAAGGAGTACCTGCAAGTCTTTGGAAACAGAGGGTTCCATTTGATGAAGAAGCTAACATAGTGAAGATGAAATTTTGCAGATTTGCTGACACAAAGATACAAAAGTTGCAGTATGGAGGAGACAATATTTTAGTGAAGGATTTAGGGTACCCCTATTAGATGACAAGTGTGCCCAACAAGAAGACAAAAACAAACAAAATGCAATACATTTGGAGTTTATGGAGGAGTTTTTTTTTAGTCAACATATCAAGGCTCAAGACCTATCATCAACTAAAGTGAAGATTTATGGATCACCTGGAACCTGCAAAATCTGTCCAGGTTGTACATAGCCCTCTCATTTCATTTTGCTCAAGTTTTAGTAGTTTTTAATCTTTTTTCTTGCTTGTTCTTTAAGTTCTAAGCAAACTTAGCAACCCTTTCATAGTCCTTGGCATAAGTACAATGTTGGAATTTTTCTGGGATTTTTTCAAGCATTTTTTAGAATTTTTCTAGCATTTTTTATCCTTTTTAAATGTCATTTTCTTGCTAAATTGGAGGAAAAATGGAAGCTCTGTGGAGTTTTGAGTAAGGAAATTGTCCTAGACCTGTAGAGAATTTTATGAGAATTTTTTTAGATTTTCTTGGATTTTTTTGGCACTTTTTTTATTTTTTCTCCATTTTTCTCTAATTTGGATAATTTCCCCAAAAAAAAAGCCTCCCCTTGGATTTTTCGGATTTGAGTAAAACAAAAAAAAAAAAAAATCCCTCTCTCTCTCTCTCTCTCTCTCTCTCTCTCTCTCTCTCTCTCTCTCTCTCTCTCTCTCTCTCTCTCTCTCTCTCTCTCTCTCCCTCCCCATCCCCCCCCGCCCCCCCCCTGCCCCACCCCCACCCCCCATTTTTTTTTATTTTATTTTATTATTATTTTTTTATTATTATTTTTTAGATTTTGTATTTTGTTTTTTTTTCTTTATTTTAATTTTCTTTTTCTTTATTTTATTTTAATCATGCCTAAATATGCGCGTTCAAAAACATCACAAAAAAAAAGAAAAAAACGGAATGATTTAATTTTATTAAAAATATATATATTAATTTTTTTTAATTTTCTTGGTTCAACCCTTTTGGCTTTGGATCATGCCTTGGATGGCCATTTTATTCAAATCCGGGGTCATTTTCATGTATTTTGGCACCTCTGGATTCATTTTTTGCATTAATTTTTCCAAAATCCCACATTCTCTCTGAGTTTTGGTCAAAACACTCAAGATTTGAGCACATTTTTCACATGTTTTTATTTAGACACATTGTCCACATGGTCTATTCTCACCTTGTTTTACCTTTTCTTTCCAATTTTTGCATATGCACCCTTTGTAGCTCTCCTGTTTAATCATTTTGGCCCTCTCCAGACCCCATAATCCTACTAACTCAGCCTCCCTTTACCCTTCTGCCCAGCCGCATCCTTACCCCTCCCTGCCCTATCCATCTCAGCCCCTCAGCCCTCCATTCCCCCTCCTTTCTACTCTCCCATTTCCCTCCTTTGCTTCTCCATGCCAAAAATCCCCCTTTTGGTTCTTCTCTGGTGCTTGTTCTCTCCTGTTAATGGTGGACTTGGTAGCTGTTCAGTGTCCTTTTTCAAGATCTTGCAGCACAAGTATTATGGTGTCCTATCTCCTCAAAGTTTTGGTTGTAGCTCTCCGGGACGGAGAGCACATTAGGTGGTGGGCAATTGTTGAGTCCATAAAAGTCATATTGGTCAAAGTCAAGTGCAATCAAAGTCAACCACATTCAAAGTCAAAAGGTCAAAGTAAAATTGGTCAAAGTCAACAAGGTCAAAGTCAAGGTCAAAGTCAACTGGTGCAAAGTCAAAGTGCTAAAATGCAAGTTTCAAAGTGCACAGGTAGTGCACAATTAATTGTCCACAAAGGGTAAATTGGAGAAAAAGGGTTGCAGGTTGCAGAGGTATTTCTCTCATTTCCCTAAGGTTCAAAGTGTTTTGGAAGGTTCAGGTGAACCCTCCCTTATGTGCACATTTGAAGAGTTAAAAGGAAAATGTGAAGGTATGTGAATCGGCAGCGTACACAGAAGTGAAAGTATGGCCCCCCAATTAAAATTTTTGTTTTAAGCTAAAGTCACTGTAGGACAAAACAGGGATTCGTTGGCTTCCACTTGTGAAGACAATCTTGGGACATCAAAGTGAGCACCAAGATACTCTTGCAGTTAGGAGCGTATGTGAATCAACACTCAAACCAAGGCAAGGACTATTCTTGGACTATCCTAAGAGTAAGCAAGAGTAAGCATAGTCTAAACAAGGCAAGAGAGAGAAGTGCAAGAGACACAGTGTGCGACGTAGAGAAGTGAAGTGCAAGGTGTGCATGAAGAGTGACCAAGGAAGTGTGTAGAGAAGTGCTAAGCTAGTCCCCCAAGGATCCCAAGGTCTCATTGAAGTGTGTGCGTGCTGACAGAAGGTATCCAGATCTCTAAGTGATTTGGCATGTGCAGTACATGATTCTCAGGCTATATCATATGCAAAGCTTTGGCATGCACGCTTTGGTCATCTGAATTTTGCTAGTTTGCTATGCCTGCAGAAACCTGAAATGGTGTCCTCTTTGCCCAAACTTGAGGCACTTGGAAAACATGTTTGTGAAGGTTGTATTTTGGGAAAAATGTAGCGTTCCTCATTTCCAAAAGATGGTTCAGTTCGGGCTACTCAGAAATTGTAGCTTGTACATAGTGATGTATGTGGTCCTATGCAGACACCTTCTTTTGGAAATTATCTTTACTTCGTGACTTTCATTGATGAGTTTTCTAGGCACGCATGGGTATATCCATTGAAGGCAAAGTCCAAAGTGTTCATGTGCTTCAAACAGTTTTTGGTTTTGGCTGAAAATCTGTCAGCATGTAAAATGGGCACCCTCCGTTCAGATCGAGGGGGAGAATATATGTCTTCTGATTTTAATGCATTTCTAGCTGAACGTGGGATAAAACACCAGTGTAGAGTGCCATATACACCTCAACAGAATGGAGTTGTTGAATGAAAGAACAAGTCTCTCATGGAGATGGCAAGGTGTATGGTCAAGAGTTAGGCTTTACCACATAGTTTCTGGCTTGAGGCTGTCATGTGTGCAGCATATGTACTGAACAAGTGTCCCACTAAAGCGCTGCAGTCTATCACTTCATATGAGGCTTGACATGATCGCAAGCCATCTGTTGCTCATCTGCGTGTTTTTGGTTGTTTGGCATATGCATTAGCGCCCGAACAACGTCGCAAAAAATTGGATGATAAAGCAGTAAAATGTATTTTTGTTGGGTACAGTTCTGAAAGTAAAGGCTATCGTCTATATCATCCACAGACTAAACGCATTCTAGTTAGCCGTGATGTTGTTCTTGTGGAAGATGCTATTCAGCCATTGCTTTCATGTACTAAGGAGGCATCTGTTAGCTCCAAAGACAGCTATGATACTTTGCTTCCTTTTTTTATAGGTGGACAGTCTAGTGCTGGTCCTTATGAGGCAACTTCTTAGCCTTTGCAGGTTTCATGTGATGATGTAGATCATTCCATTTCTCATGCATATTTACATGATGCACTTATTGATGAGAGAGCTGATATTGAGCAGGCAAGAACTATGCCAAAATGGCTGGTGCAGACCTTGTGTGACAGCAAATTAGATGCACCTCTCTCATATCGTACTCGATTAGGCTCTCATAGTGCCTCTTTTGCATCAGATTGCTATGCTATGGCTGCATCTAGTCTCTGTGATGAGAGTTAGCCTATTTCGTCTGATGAAGCACAAAATTTAGAAAACTAGATGGCTGTTATCCAATTTGAATATGATGCAATAATGAAGAATGGTACTTGGTCTTTATGTGACTTGCCTCCTGGAAAGAAGGCCATTCGCACTAATTGGGTATACAAGCTGAAGCGTAAACCTGTTGGTACAGTTGACAGGTATAAGGCTAGGCTTGTTGCAAAGGGTTATGCACAGGAAAGAGGCATGGATTTTGATGAGACCTTTGCACCTACATGCCGTATGACTACTGTTCGGAGCATCTGTGCAATTGCAGCCCATCATGGTTGCAATGTACATCAGTTGGACATTACAACTGCATTTTTGAATGGTGACTTGCATGAAGAAGTGTATGTTTTTCAACCCCGTGGCTTTGTGCAAAAAGGGCATGAAAACCAGATGTGCAGGTTAAAGAAGGCATTATATGGTTTAGAGCAAGCACCACGTGCTTGGTATGAAACGATACATGCCTATTTGATTGCACATGGTTTTCAGAACAGTCCAACTGAAAGCACCTTATATGTTAAGCGTGCTAATGATTTACTTCTTATCATTATGGTTTATGTTGATGACATACAATCAATGAAGACGGAGGTTCTTGGTACTTCCTAAGAGGTCACCCATCCTAGTATTGTTCCCCCTGGAGCTTGCTTAATCATGGAAATCTCTTACCACTAAGCTACACTCTTGTGGTGCTTGACGAAGGGGATAGTCTAAGGTTCACATTATCTTCAATGAGTTTTGGACCCTCAAAGCTTCATTCTTTGCGTTCAAAGCCTATTTTTTAAGCATTTTTTGGGGTGATTTTTTGGAGACATTTTGGAGTACTTTCTTCCATAGTTCTCTCCATAGAGGTCCAAGAACATCAAGAAGAGTGTTGTTTGTACTTCTTTGACAATGAATGTTCACCTTTTGGGTTGTATTTTCAGCCACACTAGTTAATCTACATGTTTCTTGAAAGGTGTTAGTTGTGACAGGAGCAGCCATCGCAAGTCTATACAGGTATTTGAAACTAAAGAACAGAGTTGATAGATAGTTGCAGGTGATGTTGGCAGTGTTTGGGCAATGAATTAAGCTTTTCAATGCCAGTTTACTACATATATTGAGCACATACACACTATTTATGCTTCTATGGATACCACTTATGTACGTCCATGTGGTCATTGATATAATATTTACATTTTTGCATAAAGCCTTTTACATTTGATAAAGAAGGTTGTGGTGAGGTTTTCTTAATTGGGAGACACCGAGATGTCGGGGTCTCTTCGATGATGCAGGTGGAAGACTTACCCAACCTCACCATAGGAGATGTATGATACTTGTTCATAGGTGCTTGAAAAGCCTAGGCTTCTTTTGGGTAACCGATTATATGGAGTGGAATTACACATAAACATGTCAGTACTTGCAATTTTATGAGATTTTGACACTGATCATATGATCATTTTGTAGAGGATACTTTGGAAAAAATTTTCCAAATTTTTTGGTTTTGTCAACTATACAATGGTTGATTTTACTCCTTGATACACTTTGGTGTGAGCACATTTATTCTCGCATAATCCTTTTGGTTGGTCATTACTATTCATAAATTCATTTTTTTGGGGAAGACTGCTGAAATCTCTCCTAGAATCTGACACTTGGTCATCCTTCTTGGAGCCTTAGTGGTGTTTGGACTCTTCTAGCTCCATTGTCATTCTATTAAATTCTCTACCATCATGGCATCAAACGTCTCAGGCACGTCTAGTGGATCATGGCCTAGTGCTAGTGTTCCGAGGAGGAGCTGTAACTTGTAGGGCAAAGACCATTTTGAGATCCAAAAATTTGATGGCACAAACTTTGCTCTATGGAAGAATCAAATTAAAGATGTGTTGATTCAGAGGAGGCAATGGAAGCTAGTAAATGGAATCTCAAAGAAGCCTGCTAACATTGAAGAAGATGATTAGGATGATTAATAAAATGGCTAGGTCTACCAGAGGCAGCCAACGAATCCTTGTTTTGTCCTGTAGTGACCCTAGGCTAAAAACAAAATTTTAATTGGGGGCCATACTTTCTGGTAGATAATGTTTACTTTATAGTATTAGACTGTGAAAGTGTAGAGGAGCTTTGGAAGAATTTATGCAATACATATGAAAAAGAGATGGCATCAAATAAGGTATATGTGATGAGAAAGTTATATGACCTTCACATGAAGGACACAGATAGTGTTGGCGCTCATCTAAATGAGTTTGATGCTATATCTCCTAGTTACAGGCTCAGAAAATGGATATGGATAATGAAACAAAAGCATTCTTGTTGTTATGCACCTTGTCATCATCATGGGATATGTTTTGCACAGCTATTAGCAATAGTGCACCTAGTGGTACATTGTTCTATGATGACATATGTGGAGCTTCAGTGAGGAGATTCAATAGAAAATATATGGTTGGCACTCAGAGTGGAGATGCATATAATGTTCATGGTTCTTACCAAGGAAAGAATCAGCAACGTGGTAGGAGCAAGAACAGGGAAAAGAATGGTCAATGGAATAAGAGTATAAGTAAATCAAGGAAGATGGATATCAAATGCCATTATTGTCATAAGAACGAACACATGAAGAAAGACTTTTATGCATTAAAGAATGCTAAAGGTAAAGGAAAAAATTTTGATGAGCATGTTAAATAACTACCTGCACCATCTACTACAACTGTGAAGATTGAAGAGATTAATGCTATTTCTGATGATGGTGATGTGTTGAAACTTGATAGCACTATGCCAACTGAGTCTCTTATGGTTGATTCTCTTTCCCTCATATGGCGGCTAGATCATGACGCTTCTTTCCATGTGACACCACACAAATAATGATTCTATAATTATGTAGTAAAGTTTCTTGGCACCATGAGACTTGGTGACTCTTACCAGTTTGACATTGTGGGGATTGGAGATGTGATTGTGTAGTTCATCGATGGTTCAAAATTTTCTATGCATAATGTATGCCATGTACCTCAGTTATCACATAGTTTGATGCCAGTTGGTCGACTTGATGACCTTGGTTACAAGCTGTTCTTCTATGCTCAGTCCTTTCCCATATCGGGCAATATGATTATTGCAATAGGAAGCAAAGTTGACTCACTTTATCCTTTATTTGTATCATAGAAAGAACACTTGTTAGCTGTTACTAAACAACCTATGGCTTGTATTTGGCATGGCCATTTGGGCCATATATCATGTAGAGAAATGGAAAATATTTCTCATTTTGGCTACTTACCTCTCTGCTTCTCTGATTTTTCCTTTTGTGAGCATTGCCGATATGGAAAGCAAACTAGGAATGTGCAAAAGATGCACATTGACTCTTCAATTTATCCTTTATATCTCGTTCATATAGATGTGTGGTCGTATGCCCAATGGGTCATTAGGTGGTTCTCTTTACTTTGCACTTTCATAGATGATGCTACTAGAAAAGTCTGGGTATATCCTATCAAAGAAAAGGATGAGGTATTCCCTACTTTCAAAAAATGGCTTGCTTCAGTTGAGATTGAAAAAGGAACTAAGCTTAAGGTTTTACGTTTAGATAATGGGGGTGAGCATTGGAGTTAGATGCCTATGAAAGCACCTAAATAGCACAAGGAAGAACAAGAAGATAGGAGCACAACACACAATATTGGATGTATTACCACTAGAATGTAAAAAGATAAGTAAACCATTAGGGCTATAGGCATATATACAAGCCCGGGGAAAAAACCTCCTAAAGAGGGAAAAAAGTGCCTCAGTAGTCCTAGTGTGTTCACACACATCACTGCCTAAATATATCAACAAATCCCCCTGGGAGTGATGCAGTGAACAATGAGCTGGCACTCATGTGTAAGGAAGAGACAAGCTATGTGAAATCAATCCACAAAAGTAAGTAAGCCCAAAGCTTTGTGAAAAGCTTCAAACTTCTCCCTAGGTAGAGCCTTCGTGAAAAGGTCTGAATGTTCTCATGTGTTGGCACATATGCCAAGCTGATCTCCCCAGTAGAGAAACTCTCCCTAACATAATGATAATGCATTTCAATGTGCTTGGTGTGAGCATGAACACAAGGTTCCTCGCAACTGCCAATGCGGTCTGACTGTAAGTGAAGATGGTGGTGGCAGAAGACTAACGAACACCAAATCAGTCATAAGGCATCTCAGCCACACACACTCAAAAGTCACTATGAAAGTTGCCCTATACTTAGCCTCACAACTGGAAGTGACCATAGTAGGCTACTTCTTTCTCAACCAAGATATACATGAGCTACCAAGCATGAAGCAAAAGCCACTATTGGACATATGAGTGTCGTAGCAACCATCCCAATCAAAGTCAGAAAAAACATCCAAATTTGGCCATAGTGATCCCCCCTTCGGATAAAACAATCCAAGTAGCTAGGTACCACTCAAGTAGCGAAAGATGCGCTTAATCGCCTGCCAATGCTTGACACCTGGGCAATGCATAAACCTACTCATCTATGAGATAGCAAACTAAATATCTGGCCTAGTAATGCATAAGTAAATCAATCATCCAATAGCCTATTGATAGAGAATAGCATCAAATGCATCTACAACATCATGAAGACTCAATCGTAAACCTGCCTCCATAGGAATGGCAATAGGTTTAGAGTATTCAAGGCCACAACGATGCAATAATGTGTCAATATATTTCGTTTGACAATAAGTTATTCCACCATCAACTTGCATAACTGAATGCCGAAATAATGATGCAAATGCCCCAAATCAGACATCTCAAATGAGGCATGCAAATCAGCCTTGAAATGAGCAATGTGCTTCTCATGAGGACTACTGAGTAGCATGTCATCAACATACACAACAATGATCACAAGCACATCATTATTGTGCTTAACATATAATGTGCTTTCAGTTGGACTATTCTCAAAACCATGTGCAATCAGATAGGCATGTATCTTTTCATACCAAGCATGTGGTACTTGCTTTAAACCATATGATGCCTTCTTTAACCTGCAAACCTGGTTTCCATGCCCTTTGTGCACAAAGCCACGGGCTAAAAAACATACACTTCTTCATGCAAGTCACCATTCAGAGATGTTGTTTTAATGTCCAACTAATGTACATTCCAACCATGATGAGCTGCAAGTGCACATATGCTATGAACAGTAGTCATTCAACAAGTAGGTGCGAAGGTTTCATCATAATCAATGCCTCTTTCCTACACATAACCCTTTGCAACGAGCCTATCCTTATACCTGTCAACTGTTCCATTAGGTTTATGCTTTATCTTGTATACCCACTCAGAGCCAATGGCCTTCTTGCCAGGAGGCAAGTCACATAAAGACCAGGTACCATTTTCCATGATAGAATCATATTCAAATTGCATTGCATCAATCCAATGTTTAGAATCTTGTGCTTCATCAGACAAAATAGGTTCAGTCTCATCACAGAGATTAGAGGCAGCCATAGCATAGCAATCTAATGCAAAAGGGGCACTATGAGAGCCTAAACGAGTATGGTATGAAAGAGGTGCATCTAATTTGTTATCACACAAAGTCTGCACTAGCCATTCTGGCATAGTTTTTGCCTCCTCAGTATCATCTCTCTCATCAACAAGCACATCATGTAAATCTGCATCAGAAATGGAATGATCTGCATCATCACCTAAAACCTGCAAAGGATGAGAAGTTGCCTCATTAAGAAGAACACTAGACTGTCCACCTATAAAGAGAGGCAGCAAAGTGTCATACATGTCTTTGGAGCTAACAAATGTCTCCTTCGTACATGAAAGTAAAGGCTGAATAGCATCTTCCACAAAAACAACATCACGGCTAACCAAAGTGCATTTAGTCTATGGATGATACAGACGATAGCCTTTGCTTTTAGAATTGTACCTAACAAAAATACATTTATTGCTTTATCATCCGATTTCTCGGGATGTTGTTCAGGCACTTATGCATATGCGAGACAACCAAAAACACATAGATGAGCGACACATAGCTTCCGACCATGCCAAGCCTCATATGGAGTGATAGACTGTAGTGCTTTGGTGGGACACCTGTTAAGTACATATGCTGCACACATGATAGCCTCAAGCTAGAAACTATGTGGTAAAACCTGACTCTTGACCATACACCTTGCCATCTCCATGAGTGACATGTTCTTTCATTCAACAACTCCATTCTGTTGAGTTGTATATGGCACTATACACTGATGTTTTATCCCACATTCACCCAGAAATGCATTAAAGTCAGAAGACATGTATTCCCCCCCCCGATCAGAATGAAGGGTGCCCATTTTACATGTTGACATATTTTCAGCCAAAAAAAAAAATTGTTTGAAGCACATGAACACTTTGGACTTTGCTTAGAGTGGATATACCCATGCATGCTTGGAAAAATCATCAATGAGAGTCACGAAGTAAAGATAGTTTCCAAAAGAAGGTGTTTGCATAGGACCACATACATCACTATGCACAAGCTGCAATTTCTGAGTAGCCCAAACTGAACCATCTTTTGGAAAGGAGGAACGTTGCATTTTGCGGAAAATACAGCCTTCACTGACATGTTTTTTGGGTGCCTCAAGTTTGAGAAAAGAGGACACCATTTCACATTTATAGAGGCATAGCAAACTAGCAAAATTTAGATGACCAAAGCATGCATGCCCAAGCTTTGCATCTAACATAGCTCGAAAATCATGTATTGCACATGTTGAATCATTCATAGATGTTTCATAGTCTATGAGCTTATACAACCCATGACATAAATGCTAGAAGCAATAATCGTGTCTCCATTTGATAGATCATGAATTGTACATCTATCATCAATAAATTTCACAACCAAGCCAATCTTGGCTAATGCAAAAACTGATAAAAAAAATTTCTTGATCCTAGCATAAATAAAGCATCCGACAAAGTGTAAGAACTACCATCACCAGTAGCTAGAATGATCTTACCAACTCCCATGACAGGATAAGAGGAGTTGTTGGAACATGTGACACTATTCCCTGTAGGGGCAGGCTTGAGTGAAGAGAAGAACGTGTGTTGCGAGGTAATATGTTTGGTCGCCTCACTATCAAAGTACCAAACATCTGAGTCTGTTGCAAACATGCACTGCTCATGAGAAGATGGGTCAAAACTGCAAACAATAGTAAACGCCCATTCTTCATCTTACACAAGATTAGCAGACTCTGTTTTCTGTGTAGAGGCCTCTGCAAGAACCATTCCAGCCTCTTTCTTCTTTGCCTCTTTAGCAGCGAGTTTGGAAAGCTCTTAATGACATGATCGTTTACTTTACAGTATTTGCAAAACAATTTCCGTTTTTCTGATTTCTTCTCATCTTTGTCTTCCTTCTTCCATTGTGTAGAATTAGCAAATTTTTTCTTATTAGCAGAAGAGCTCCATTTTCCTTTGCCCTTCTGACTAGCCAGGAAAGCTTGATCTGCAATACGCATAACAGACCTATTTTGCCTAGACTAATCTTCCTGCAACATAATAGAAACTAACTCTTCAAATGTTAAGGCATTTGGATTGCCTTTCATCATCAAACAAAGAGTAGAAGCAAAACTCTGATATGAGTCAGGAAGACCATTCGGAATAGTCTGCACAAGTGAACTGTCAAGAAGGACTTCATTAGCAAAAATCAACTATTCCTTCAAATCCTTGATCTTTATCAAAAAATTATCCATAGAATCACCTTCATTCATGTGCTCACTCTCCAATTGTTTTTAGAGGTAAGAAACAGGAGCCTCATTCCTTGCCTGGTACAATGTGGTAAGTGTATCCCAAGCATCCTTAGTTGTTCTGCAAGAGTGAATGTGAGGAATAATGGCATGTTTGAGAGACAAAGATGTCAATGCATGTGCATGAGCATCTCTGCCATCCCAACGAATTTGCTCTATAGTAGGTGCAACAGGAATCGAAGCACGAATAGGAATCTAAAGAATATTACATCTTCAATGCCATCTGCATCAACTTCAATACCTATATTTGCAGGTGTAATAGGACATTTTTCAACACCCTGCACAATGTTCCATAGTCCTTTTGCAACCAATACATGTCGCATCATATAAGACCATAATGGGTAATTCCTACTATCCAACTTATCCTCAATAGCCAACATATGGAATCCATCACTGCTTCCAACCACAGCCACTGACTAAAATACCCTGATGCAGAAAAATGATTGTATCTGAAAAAGTTGAACATAAGTACCCTGACAAGTTTTACTAAACATGTAGCAGACTTCGAGACACTTATAATGGTGAACTGAAACCTGTATATATCTTTGGCACAAAAAGACAAAATAGCCTACACAAGTGCTACCATAGTGCATTTGAAGGCCAGAACGAGCTCAGATCGCAATTTTGGTACCACATAACGAAGTTTTTTTTATCTCCTAATCACCCTGAGTATGCTCACCAAATTTCATGCGATTTTGAGACTATGACTGGAGGGGTGTCTACGATGCCCTAGATGAAGCGATGACCTGCTTTGATACCAGTTGTTGGAGTTAGACGTCTGCGGAAGCACACGAACAACACAAGGAAGAAGAAGAATCTTGGAGCACAACAGGCAATATTGAATGTATTACCACTAGAATATACAAAGATAAGTAACCTATTAGGGCTATAGGAGTATATACAAGCTGGGGGAAAAAAACCTCCTAAAGAGGGAAAAAAGTGCCCCGATAGTCCTAGTGTGTTCACACACATCACTACCTAAGTATATCAACAGTGAGTATATCTCACATGAATTCAGCCTTTTCTGTTAGTCTAGAGGAATTCATAGAGAGTTTACACCTCCTTATACCCCAATACAAAATGGTGTAGTTGAAAGGATGAATAGAATTTAGGATAGAGTAGTTTCTATGTTGCATCATGCACACCCTTCACAAGGCTTTTGGGCAAGAGCAGTATTGACTACAGTTCACGTGATTAACCTTTCACCTAGTACTGCCAAAGGTCTGAAAGTGGCACAAGAGTTATGGACAGGGAAGCCACCATATTATGATCATCTTCGAGTTTTTGGGTATGAAACATATGTTCATATACCCAAGTATCTTAGGTAAAATTTGGACCATAGATAAAAGAAATGCATTTTTCTTGGATATGGTCGAGAAACACAATTTGGATATCGCTTATGGGATCCTGAAACACTATCAGTGATCCGAAGTAGTGATGTCATTTTCAATGATTCTAAGATGCATAAACAGCCCATTAAGGAGGTTGAAGTGAGAAGAGTGGTGTTTGAGGATACTCGTCCTCCAATTAGCATGCATAAAAATGTTGCACATAGGGATGTTCAAGAGAATGTGAGATCAGATCACTCTCCAAATATTCTTGTTCAACAACCATTGAAATGCTCTACACATGTCTCACATCCACCTGATAGATATGTTCCAAGTTTGGATTTTGATATGCTTATAGATGTTGGTGAGCCTTCTTGCTACAAAGAGGCTATGTAGACAACGGATCATGTCAAGTGGGAGCATGCCATGAAGAGTGAGTTGGATTCTATTCAGAAGAATGGCATTTGGAATTTAGTACCTTTGCCAAAGGGCAGGAAAGTTTTACCATGTAAATGTGTATATAAGCTGAAATTCATATTAGATAGTGCTTCTCCAAAGTATAAAGCATGACTTGTTGCAAAGGATTTTGAGCAATAGAATGGTGTTGATTTCAAGGAAATATTTTCTCTAGTATTCAAGATCACTAACCTACGCATGTTGCTTGGATTCATTGCAATGGAGGACTTAGAGCCAGTCCAAATGGATATGAAAAATGCTTTCTTACATGGAGATCTTACATATGAGATCTATATGAAACAACTAGACGGTTATGTAGTTCATGTAAAAGAAAGTCTAGTTTGTAAGCTCAAGAAGAGCTTATATGTACTTACACAGTCCCCTAGACAATGGAACCAAAATTTTAATGCTTTTATGAAGTCTCAAGGCTATTCTCAAAGCAATGAGGATCATTGTCTCTACACAAAGAGATGCTCAGATGGGAGCTTGATATGCTTGATACTTTATGTCGATGATATGTTGATTGTTGGGAAGTCCTCTTATGACTTGTCAATTCCCAAAAAGAAGTTGAGTGAGACATTTGATATGAAGGATTTGGGGGATACCAAACATATTCTTAGCATGCACATTACTCATGATAGGAGTAAAAGATGCATATACTTGTCTCAAAGTAAGTACATATCCAAAGTACTTCATAGGTTCAATATGCAGGTTTTTCTTCTACTCTTTGATTGATGATGAAAGGCAATCCAAATGCCTTAAAATTTGAGTAGTTAGTCTATGTTTTGTTGTAGGAAGATCACTCTAGGCAAAACAGGTTTATTATGCATGTTGCATATCAAGATTTCCTAGCTAATCAAAAGGACAAAGGTAAATGGAGCTCATCTACTAGTAAACAAAAATCTGCTAATTCTGCACAATCAAACAAGGATGACAAAGATGAGAAGAAAATAGAAAAGCAAAAATTATTTTGCAAATGTTGTAAAGGAAGTGATCATGACATAAAGAGTTGTCCAAAACTAGTTACAAAAGGGGCAAAGAAGAAAGAGGCTTGAATGGTTGTTGCAGAGGCCTCTATACCTAAAATAGAGTCTGTTAACCTTGTACAAAATGAAGAATGGGTGTTTACTATTGTTTGCATTTATGCCCCTTCTTCTCATGAGCAATGTATGTTTGTAGTAGAATCAGATGTTTGGTACTTTGATAGTGGGGCAACCAAACATATTACCTCGCAGCATAGTTCTTCACTTCACTTGAGCCTGTCCCTATAGGGAATACTATCACATGTGCCAACAACTCCTCTTATCCTATCATGGGAGTTGGTAAGATCATTTTGACTATTGGTAGTGGTAGTTTTTTTACATTGTCAAATCCTATATCCGTGCTAGGGATCAAGAAAAATATGTTATTAGTTTCAACATTAGCCAGGATCAGATTGGTTGTGAAATTTGTTGATGATAGATGTACAATTGATTATCTGTCACATGGAGATGTCATTATTGCTTCTCGCATAAATTTTTTGGGTTGTATAAGCTCATAGATTATGCAAAATTTGTGAGCAATTCAGCATGTTTAGTTCAAGATTCTTAGGCTATGTTAGATTCAAAACTTTGGCACGCATGCTTTGGTCATCTAAATTTTGCTAGTTTGTTATGCCTGTAGAAAGCTGAAATGGTGTCCTCTTTGCCCAAGCTCGAGGCACCTTGTAAACATGTTTGTGAAGGCTTTGTTTGTGCAAAATGCAACATTCCTCCTTCCCAAAAGATGATTATTTTTTATGTACTCCAAAATTATAGTTTGCTTGCAGTAATATTTGTGGTCCTATATAAACACCTTCTTTTGGGAATTACCTTTACTTTGTAACTTTCATTGATGATTTTTCTAGGCTGAAGTGCTTATGTGCTTCAAACAATTTATCGTTTTGGCTAAAAGTCTATCCGCATGCAAAATGGGCACCCTTTGTTCTAATTGAAGGGGTGAATACATGTCTTCTAATTTTAATGGATTTCTGGCTTAACGTGGGATAAAACATCAATGTGAAGTGTCAAATACACCTCAACATAATGAAGTTGTTGAAAGAAAGAATAGGTCACTCATGGAAATGGTGAGGTGTGTGGTCGAAAGTTAGGATTTACCACATAGCTTTTGGCTTGAGATTGTTATGTGTACAGCATATGTACTTAACATGTGTCCCACCAAAGCATTATAATTTATCACTCCATATGAGGTTTTCCATGGTCGCAAGCCATCTGTTGCTCATCTACATGGCTTTGGTTGTTTGGCATATGCATTAGTGCCTGAACAACAATGGAGAAAATTGGATGATAAAGTAGTGAAATGTATTTTTTTTGGGTAGAGTTCTAAAACCAAAGGCTATCGCCAATATCATCCACAGACTAAATGCATTTTGGTTAGTCATGATTTTTTTGTAGAAGATACAATTCAGCCATTACTTTCAGTTAGCTCTAAAGATTGTATGACACATTGTCACCTCTTTTTAAATGTGGATAGTCAAGTGCTATTCCAAAGGAGGAAATTTCTCAACCTTTATAGGTTCCACATGATGATGCAAATCATTCCATTTCTTATGCAAATTTACATGATGCACTTGTTGACGAGAGGGTTGAAATAGAGGAGGCAAAAACTATGCCTAAATGGCTGGTGCAGGCTTTGCGAGATAGCAAATTAGATGCATCTTTGTCATATCATACTCGATCAATCTCTCATAGTGCTTCTTTTGCATCAAATTGCTATGCTATGGCTACCTCTAGTCTCTATGATAAGAATGATCTTGTTTCTTTTGATAAGGAACCAAATTCAAAAAATTGGATGGTTGTTATGCAATCAAAATATGATGGTATTATGAAGAATGGTGTCTGTTCTTTATGTGATTTTCCTCGTAGCAAAAAGGCCATTGGCACTAAATGGGTATACAAGCTAAAACGTAAACCTGATGGAACAATTGACAAGTACAAAGCTAAGCTTGTTGCAAATTGTTATGCTCAAGAAAGAGACATTGATTTTGATGACACCTTTGCACACACATGTTGAATGCGAACCGTTCGTAGCATCTGTGCAGTTGCAGCCAATCATGGTTTGAATGTACATCAGTTGGACATTAGAATTGTATTTCTTAATGGTGACTTACATGAAGAAGTGTATGTTTTTCAGCCCCATGGTTTTGTATTGAAAGGCACAAAAACAAAGTGTGCAAGTTGAAAAGGAATTATATGGTTTGACGCAAGTACCACATGCTTGGTATGAAAAGATACGTGCCTAATTGATTGCACATGGTTTTGAGAATAGTCCAACTGAGAGCACCTTATATATTAAGCATGCAAATGATGTGCTTATGATCACTATTGTCTATGTTGATGACATGCTACTCACTGGTCCCAATGAGAAGCATATTGCTAATTTTAAGGCTGATTTGCATGCCTCATTTGAGATGTCAGATTTGGGGCATTTGCATCATTGTTTGGGCATTCAATTTATGCAAGTTGATGGTGGAATATCTCTATGTCAAAAAAACTATATGGACACATTATTGGAGCATTTTGGTCTTGAATATTGCAAACCTATTGCTACTCCTATGGAAACAGGTTTAGGGTTGAGTCTTCATGATGTTGGAGATGCGTTTGATGTTGCTCTCTATGATTAGGTTGTCGGATGCTTTATTTACTTATGCATAACTCAACCTAATATTCAGTTTTTTGTCTCTCAAATGAGCAAGTTTATGCATTGCCTAGGTGTCACACATTGGCAGGCATTTAAGTGCATCTTTTGCTACTTGAGTGGTACCCGACTACTTGGATTGTTTTATCCCAAGGGGGGATCACTACCACCAAATTTACATGCTTTTTCTAACTCTGAGTGGGTTGGTTGTTATGACACACATGTGCCCACTAGTGGTTTTTGCTTCATGTTTGGTAGCTCATGCATATCTTGGTTGAGAAAGAAGCATCCTACTATGGCCACTTCTAGTTGTGATGCTGAATATAGGGCAACACTCACATTGACTCTTGAGTGTGTGTTGATCAGATGCCTTGTGGCTAATTTGGGTGTTGGTTAGTCTTCTACCACTACCATCTTCATTGACAGTCAAAGTGCATTGGTAGTTGTGAGGAACCTTGTGTTCCATGCTCACACAAAGCACATTGAGATGCATTATTATTATGTTAGGGAGAGATTATCTGTTGGAGAGATCGGTTTGGCATATGTGCCCACACAGGATAACATTGCACATTTTTTCACAAAGGATCTACCTCGGGAGAAGTTTGAAGCTTTTCGCAAATCTTTGGGCTTACTTTCCTTTGTGGATCTATCTCTTTCCACATAACTCGGAAATTCCTTATACATGAGTGCCAACTCCTTGTTCACTGCATCACTCTTAGGGGGGTTTGTTGATATATTCTGGTAGTGATGTGTGTGAACACACTTAGGACCGTCATGACACTTATTTTCCTCTTTAGGGGGTTTTTTCCCCCAGCTTGTATATATGCCTATAATGCTAACAGGTTACTTATCTGTGTACATTCACTTGGTAATACATTCAGTATTGTGTGTTATGCTCCACGCTTCTCCTTCTTCCTTGTTTTGTTTGTGTGCTTTGCCAGACCTTAAACTCCAACATGGTTGTGTCAACTCTACTTACGTATGTCGCTTGAACTACTTGTGTATCTTGGTTCTCACTTTGATGTCACAAGAATCTCTTCATTTATAGACCAATGACTCCCTATTTTTTTCTATAATGACTTTATGAAAACAAACATTTAAATTGGGGGCACAAATAAACTATTGTGTATCATCTCCACTTCTTAACTTTTTCACTTTTGAGCTTTATTTCTCCAAAATGTGTGCCAACAAAGGGTTCACCTGGACCTTCCATAATGCTTTAAAAGCCTTAAAAATCATTCAAAAAGACACTTTTTGTAACCTACATTTATCTTTCCCTGCAAAACCATTGTGAACAAACTATTTATGAACTACCTATGCACCCATGTTCTTTCCCACTTGTGGACCACCTGTATGCCACTTTGCACTTGTGCACCACCTGTGCGTCACTTGCAAAGTCACCACTTTGACTAGCTCAACAGTTGCCCAGCACCTAATGGGCTCTCTATCCCAAAGAGCAAACAATGAGACCATGAGTAGAGAATGTGCCACCTCAACACCATAGTTGTAAAAGCTTCAAAATAACATATGAACAATCCACCAAGAGAAGGAAAGAAACAACTGCAAGGGAATAATAAAATTGGACATCAGATCAATGAAAATGGAGGAAGAAATAGGGTTGGAGGAAGGGTAAGAAGGAGAGGGTAGGGGTTGAGGGGCTAATGTATAGGCCAAGGAGGGGGGAGGATGAGGGATGGGTTTGCGTATAAAGGAAGTGGCATGGAGTAGGATAGGGGATTGATGAAAAGTAAAAATTGCCAAAATTTGGAAGTGACATGTGTTGCATATTAAAAATGTGAAACATGTGGAAAAATAGAAAGTTAATGGACCATGTGGAACACGTGCGGGTAAGAAATCAGATGTTAAATGTGCACAAAACATATGTGTTTTGTCCAAAAGAATGAAAAAAAAAGATGAATTTTGGTGAAACTAATGCAAAAACTGCATCTAGGCGTGTCAACTAACATGAAATCAACTCTTATATTGCAAAAAAAAAAAGGCCACCTAAGGCACAAACTAGAACCAAAAACTATTAGTTGTGAAAAGAGAGAGAGAGAGAGAGAGAGAGAGAAAGAGAGAGAGAGAGAGAGAGAGAGAGAGAGAGGGAAAGAGAGAGGGGGAGAGAGAGAGATGAAGGGGGGAAGAAGAGAGAGAAACAAGAGAGAGGTAGAGAGAGTAGAGAGAGAAAGGAGAGAGAAGGAAGAGATGTAGAGAGATTAGAGAGAGTTTTTTTCATCAAAATGTGATGGGGGTGTTTTTCTGTGGTGAAATATGCCAAAAAATATAGAGAAAATGAAATAAAAGTTTCAAAAAAAATCCAAAAGAGTCACGAAAAATTATCAAAAAATGGCTAAATTTCTAGAGAACTTCCCCACTCAAGGGCTCAGGGAACTTCTTGTTTTCATTTGTTTCCACAAGAAAAGAGCATGTGTAAAAAGAAAAATAACTCCCAAAAAAATCGTTAAAAATCTAGAAAAAATCCTCAAACTTCCCAAGGAGATTCTAATGAGTTCGCAATAAAATGGCTGCCAAATTACATAAAAAACTTAAAGATAAAGCATGACAATTGATGAAACTAAGAAAACTAAGCACAATAAATGGGAGGAGAAGATCTATGTACAACTTGGACAGATTTTGTAGTTCCAGGTGATCCACAAGACTTCAGTGTTGTTGCTAATGATAGGCCTTGAGACTACATATGTTGACTAGTGGCAGCACCTCTCCATTCAAAGTATCTAACTCCACTATACCCCATCGTAGCATTGTTCTAATCTTGTAAGGACCTTCCCAATGAGGGATCCACTTGCCTTGCAATTGTGCCTGTAACTGAGGTTTATGTAAAGGAACAAGCATACCCTTCTGTAATTCATTTGTCCATAAATATCTATCATAAGCCTTCTTCCCTTTTTTTGAGTCTCCTCCAATTGTTTTGCTATGTGTAGGTGAATTTCCTCCACTTTTCTTAGTGCATATAGTCTAACAAAGACCCCAAGATCCTTTCTTTCCTTCACAGATTCTGTTATGGGTGAGCCGTGTAAAAAATCAAAGGGTTCAATAGGGATTACCCCATATACCAATAGAAATGTGGAGTATCCCATTGCTTCTTTGCATGCCAACCTGTAGGCCCAGAGAGTACCTAGATAAGCAGTGCTCAATGTGGTGGGTTGCAACATACATTCCTTCCTTAGCAGACCAATCAATACCTTATAAGTGGATTCTATTTGTCCATTTTCCCTTGGGTAGTATGCATAGGAAGTCCAATGTAGAACCTTGTACTTGTTAAAAATTTAATACAAAACTTTGTTCACAAAGTGTGTCCCTTGATCCGTGCAAATTTCAAGTGGACAACCAAATCAACAAAAGATGTTGTTATATAGGAATCATGCAACAATTTGCACTCTATAATCAGGAGAAGCAATAGCCTCAGCCCACTTAGTTGCATATTAAATGGCAACCAACAGATACTTCTTCTTTGTCAAAAAGGATGCACGATAGATGGGTCCTATAAAATCTATCTCCCATTTCTCACGTGGTTGCCATGATGTGGAAAGAACCAAAGGATTGTGTCTCTGCTTTGTGGACTTCGAACCACACCTTTGATGGACATCACATGCCTGAGCCCTATCATCTGCATCTCTAAATAATGTAGGCCACCATAATCTAGCATTAAGAATTAAATGACTCATAATGTGGCCAGGGAAGTGCCCACCACATGATCCTTCATGTGTAGTTTCAACGAGTTGCCTTGCCTCCTCTTCTTTAATGTACTTTTGCAGATGATTATCCTTACCATGTCTATATAATTTTCCTTCAATAAATATAAAAGTTCTGCTTTTTATCAACAACCTCTTCCTTTGCATAGAATTGGCTTTAGCTAAATACATTCCAGTCTTGAGAAAATCTTTGATGTCATTGTACCATCCTTGTGCTTTAACAAAGAATAACTCAACATCTAGAAATTCATCTTCCACTCCAATTGCTTGGTCCTTTAGGTTAATCCTAGACATATGATCAGCCATAACATTTTCTCTGCTTGGCCTATGTACTATAGTAAAATCAAATTCTTGAAATGAAAGAAGCCACCTCCATACCCTTCCTATTGCTTATGGCTTGTTTAACAAATACTTGAGTGGTTGATGATAAGTAATTATGGTGAATTTTATCCCTAGCAAATAATGGTGGAACTTTTGGATCGCGAATACCATTGCTAAGGCCTCCCTCTCTATTGTACTGTTTTTTTTTCGCTTTAGTCATAATCCAACTTGCATATTGGATGGGTCTATCTAGCTTGTACTCTTCACTATGCTGAGTGAGAATTGTTGCCACTACATAGGCATTTGCATCTACATGGACATGGAAAACCTTGGACCAATCTGGTGTAGTAAGAATGGGTGCAGCCAATAGCTTGGATCTCAATGTTTGATAAGCCATTTCCTCCTCTTCATCCCACTTGAATGGAATTTCCTTACCTGTAAGCCTAGCCAATGGCCTAACTACATATGCATACATTTTAATAAATATCATATGGTCAAGTATGACCCAAAAAGCTCTGAATCTCTATTGATGATTTAGGCCTTGGTAACTTTAATATGGCTATGATTTTATCTAGATTAGGTGCCATACCTTTAGCAGATACCACATGTCCCAGGAGAGCACCTTCTGTCACTAGGAAGTGGCACTACTAGGGTTCAACTTCAATTTTATCTCCTGGCATCTATTGAAAACCTATTGTAATTGAACTAGATGATTATTGAACTAGTCCATCAGAGTACTAGTATGAGTACCTAAGAAGGATGAAAAATCATCCATGAAAATCACAAAGTCTCCAAAAGGGTCCAAAAATAAGGTTCACTGTCTTGTTGAAAGTGGCTAGGGCATTTTTGAGTCCAAAAGACATACATCTTAACTTAAACATATGTACCCCAAGGAGTAATGAAGGTTATCTTTTCCCTATCCTCTAGGTGGATGGATATTTGGTTATACCCACTAAATCCATCCATGAAGCTACACATTGTATGTTCAGCCACTTCTTCTATAACCTGCTCTACAAAAGGCATAGGAAATCAATCCGAAATTGTTACCTTATTCAGTGCTTTGAAATCCACACATACTCGAATTTCATTTGTATTCTTCTTGGGTACTATGACCATGGGAGATAGCCACTCTAAATTTTCCACTGGATTGATAATCTCGGCATCCTTCATTTTTTAGATCTCTATGTAGACAACCTCAACATACTTTGGATTTAATATGGAAATTTTCCCCTTACTAGTTTGGCCCCTTCAATCAATGGAATCATGTGCCCCCCAAAACTTTCCAGTACTCCTTCTAAATCTTTGTAATGCCATGCAAATGCATTGGCATAAATTTTCATAAAAGATGTTACCTTTGAAATCATCTTTGGATAACTCCACAACCATGTAGCCACAAATATAGGACGAGAGTTTTCTTGGATGCCTAGCTGAATTTCCTTTACTATATTCATGTCCATCAATGTGTATGGAGAGTCCACTCCATCTTTGGGATCTTCCAACACTTTATCCCACATAGACTAAGTGTTGTATGCAGGAGCACTTTGGATATCAATTTGTTCTTCCTTCTCTTGCATCCACTCTGCATGGATTTCATGAATGAGAAAAGAAATATCTTCAATTGATTGATTTACCTTCCAAGTAGATTACTTCTCCATATTTGTATTAGCTTCATCTAGGATGCACTTAAGAGTAGTTTTCTTCCCTCTTCTATGGCCTATCACTAGCTCACCCAATCTTGCAACCTCTATGATCTCCTCTTTGTCTTCATAAGCTTCTTTTGTACTTGACTCATTTGGAAAAATTCCATAACATGAGAATGAGTTTCCCACTTGTAGCCAAGCCAAAATGCCTTCTTCTTCATATGACTCCAATTCTGGGTTGTCCACCATGTCTTATTCCATACGGATGTCAGCTGATTGCATCGTGCTAGTATGTCCTTGCTTGTGTGGTCCTTCCAAATATATTTGTTTCCTAATGTTTCCTTCATGTTGTACCCACATTGTATCCTTGCCCCAATCATGTACAACACTGGCATGCCTTAGAGGAAATCCTCCATCTACCTGTGGTAACCTTAAACAACAAAGTCCAAAGTAAAAATGTTACCTTAAACCCCAATAGGAACTCAAAGGACCACTCCCATTGGTCTTACTCTACTTTGATTGAACAATGTAATAGTGAAGTTGGGTGGTCTTGAAGATTGGATTCTAAGCTTTTCCATAGTGCGTTCAAGCATCAAGTTAATTCTTGAGCCGCCATCCACTATAACTCCTTGTAATTGATGTCCTGTAATAGTTACTATGAGTCATGGGCTCTTATAATTTGTAAAAGGGCTTCCTCTATTTTTCATCCATATTTATTAGATAAAAAATACTAACCTCCTTTTTAATGGATTTGAATAACCTTGAAGCCTCAGATTTTGTAGGAGCATGGGCTATGTGTGACTATTCAAAATCCTTCTAGGACCTTTCGAATGCATGTCCAATGACATCATTTGTGCTTGTAAGCTCTTTTTGTTGCTTTGTCTCTTCATTTGGAGTGGGTGTGTCCTCATTTGTCCCCTTGTCCTTGTTCAGTCCATTTTTTCTTGACTCTTGGCATGTTTCTACTTGAGCTCTCCCTTTGCTTCTTGTCTACATAACAAAAGATTCTATTTCTTATAAATGTACTACCCTAGTACTAGATGGTGATGGCATGTTGGCTTCTTTGACCACCTTTTCCTTACTCACTGAGATCATTTGAATGTGAGGGCCTTGATATGGATTCCTTGTTCTTTGGGAAAGAAATGATGTAGTGATCCCTAGCTTTTGGGTAATTTTAGCAAGGAGGCAAGTTTTCTAGTAGAGGATGTTGCTTTGATAATGTCCACATTCCCCACACCAAAAGCAAATGATTGGCCTTTCGTGCCCATTTCCAAATTTACCCCGACAACATGGGTTGTAAGTTTTACCTTGACTCGGTGTAGTAGCCATTACATTTTGGAGGTGGTTGGACTCCTCCTTGTCCCAGTATGCTTGTGCAAGCATTCCTCTTGAATGACACTCGTGGGCTTCATGGCCAGCTTTGTTACATAGCTAGCAAGTTACACTTAAGAGAGGGCATTCACTTACCACATGGCCATGTCTACTACACGTGGTGCACCATAGTCCATTTTTTATGCCACCTCCACAAAGTTCTTGTAGCTCCTCTTGAAGTTGTGTCAATTCCTCTACTTGGGCCTCCTCTTCCTTTTGTAGCTTTAATGCTTCAATATCATGCCTTAGTTGAGTTACTGCACTTTCTTCTTCTCTATGGCCACCTTGTTCGTTCTTAGATTCTCAAGTTACTTCCTCAATTGTGTTATTGGGTCTTTAGGTTCCACATGGTATGGTAGACTAGAGTCGGTTTCATATTGGTGTCTAATTTTCTCTATCCTTGTTGTTGTGGAAATGAATTCTTCAATTTTTGTTGTGGAGAGCACCAATTCCTTAATCTTTCATTGTGTGGATATTGGAAGTTGTTTAGCAAGTCACTTTTTGACAAAATAATCATGGGGAGGTTCTGGTAGTTTATCCATAAGTGCCTTGGCTCTAGTCACAAATTCAAGAAATGTCTCCCCTATACCTAGTTGTAGGTTCTCTAATTCTTCAATGATATTTTCTATCATATTTTCTTGTTGTAGTTGTGTCTTGAAGGCATCCTTTATTAAGTCCAAAGTAGTAAAATGGTTCTCTGTAAATTAGCTAAACCATTTGTCTTCTAGACCCTTTGTTGTTGCTAGAAATATGATTAAAAATGCATATTCTCTTCCAACCTTGTTTTAACTAGGGCTTAAAATCTTCTAACATGCTCATTAGGGCCTTCATGTGCTAATCTTCTAAAAGAGGGAAAATTGATATTTAATCTTGAAAATAGAGTTTCTAGGTCTACTTGAGCCGCCATATTTCCTATTGAGGATGTGGATGAAAGAGGGTTGGCTGACCTACAAAATGCTTTCCTTCTTGTTGTTTTGGAAGGAATTCCGACGGTTTGTGATTAGGTTGTGGTCATGAGCTACACATCCTATTTCTTAGAATAAGATGAATTCCAAGGAAAAGGAAAAGTTATCTCTTCAATATTTTTGACACCCTTGCACTTCTTCACTTTGTAATATTGGTTCTCCTATGCCAACCTGCCTAGTTTGACCATGCATGTCAAATTTTGTTGGGGGATTCTTTAGTTGAAAGGTGCTTGAGTGTTTGTAGGAGAAGAATGGAGAAGAAGAAGAGAGAAAATTGCACTAGAGCCTCTGTGTCTTGATTAATCAATAAAGAATACAATAGCTTTTTCTAGAATGAGATAAAATTTTCTCTATGCATAGTGCTTAAGCCAAAGAGCACACATACAAGTATACAAAATACCAAAATTACTTGTGCAATCAACCTCCTTTGTGCCAATCCTCCGCTTTGTCCAATAGCCTCCCCTTGTGCACACCTTGCACTCAAGCTTCCACAAAGGTTGAAGGAAAGATCACTCTCTGTCGATGCGTGCACCTCCTTGTTGGTACTTTGTTCCACCTTATTTGCTCTCCTATTTGCTCTATATGAAATCACTCAACATGCCTTGTCAGCCCCTTTGCACACCTTGCTTCTGTATGCATGTATTGTTCTAGTGTGTCTGGCTCTCTCTTGCTCCTTGGACTAACTCCTCCGTCTAAGAATGATAATCCCCTTTGGTTGTGTCCATTCTTCTTACGTATGTCGCTTCAACTACTTGCTTATCTTGGTGCTCACTTTGATGTCCCAAGAATCTCTTCATGTACAAACCAACAACTCCCTATTTTGTCCTATAGTGACTTTATGAAAACAAAGATTTTAATAGGGAGCACAAATAAACTCTTGCCTACCGTCTCCACTTCTTATCTTTTCCACTTTTGACCTTTATTTCTCTAAAATGTATGTCTAAGGGAGGATTCACTTGGACCTTCCATAACACTTTAATAGCCTTAAAAATTCCTCGTAAAGGCCTTTTTAAAAACTACATTCATCTTTCCCTAAAAAATTGAAGTAATTCGATGGCGATGTGCCACCATTGTGTGCTCTCCTTCTTGAGAGCTCCACGATAATATCCTCAAAGTAGAAAACCGAGCTCCTAAGTCCATACACAATACTCCACATAGAGGCTGCAGAATATGCAAAAAAACATAGTATATAGGGAGCAGGAAGATAGACTTCTTAGGTCTTATGAATGCGGTCAAACTTAAAGTCTATGACTGACCAGCCCACTATATGTTTTATTAAAGAACATATACGAAGAAGTTTCCAGTACTGGCCATTTGGCCTTTCACATGGACACTCACGGTAACAATCTCACACTAAAGGCCAATATGGCCAAAGACTATGGGAGAAAAAATAAAGAATGATAAAGAATACCTGAGTGTAAGTATACAAACTATACCTCCCACCTGATGGGCATGTTACACAGTATACAAGTGACTGTGTAAGATCATGAATCAAGTAGCCCCCGTCAAGTAACAATACTGTCGGAATCTATCACATGGTAGAGCTTTATTCAAAGCATTTGCAACATTATCTCGAGTGTGAACCTTCTTAAGAATAATGCATTCAGTGGCTAAGAAATCTCTAATGAATTGATACCTCACCTCCATGTGATTGGTCTTTGCATGATAGATCGGATTCTTAGCCAAAGCAATGGCACTCTGACTATCATTGAGCAAATGAGGTACATGCTGAGGTAAACCCATATCGCAAGCAAGAAGAGAAAGCCACAATGCTTCCTTACATGCTTCACTTGCTGCAACATACTCTGCTTTTGTGATGGAAATAGTTGTACATTCTTGAAGACGAGATCTCCAAGAGATAGCACCTCCAGCAAAATGAAAAATGTACCCTGATGTAGACTTATGATTGTCTATACAACCAACATAGTTAGAATCTGTGTAACCAATAATGGATGCTTTCCCTCTACCTAAGCATAGACACTTGTCCTTACTGCCACTCAGATATCTTAAAATCATCTTGACTGCTTCCCAATGTTTCTTGCCAGGATTAGACATATATCTACTCATAACTTTGACTGCAAATGCAATGTCTAGTCTCATAGCTACCATAGCATGCATGAGACTACCAACAGTAGATTGATAGGGAATTTTGGTCATGAATTCCTTTTCTCATCTGATTTGGGGCAATCATCCTTGCTCAATTTCACATATGTGGGTAAAGGTGTACTCAATGCCTTTTTGCCCTGCATATGGAACTTGTGAAGTACTTTGGATATGTACTCACTTTGAGACAAGTATATGCATCTTTTACTCCTATCACGAGTAATGCGCATGCCAAAAATATGTTTGACATCCCTCAAATCCTTCATATCAAATGTCTGACTCAACTTCTTTTTGAGAATTGACAAGTCATAAGAGGACTTTCTAGCAATCAACATATCATCAACATAAAGTATCAAGCATATCAAGCTGCCATCTGAGCATCTCTTTGTGTAGAGATAATGATCCCCATTGCTTCGAGAATAGCCTTGAGACTTCATAAGAGCATCAAAATTTTGGTACCATTGTCTAGGGGACTACTTAAGTCCATACAAGCTCTTCTTGAGCTTACAAACTAGAATTTCCTTGCTAGGAACTACATAACCCTCTGGTTGTTCCATATAGATCTCATATATAAGATCTCCATGCAAGAAAGCAATTTTCACATCCATTTGGACTAGCTCTAAGTTCTCCATTACAACAAATCCAAGCAACATGCACAGGGTAGTCATCTTGACCACTAGAGAGAAGATTTCCTCGAAATCAACACCATGTTGTTGCTTAAAACCCTTTGCAACAAGTCATGCTTTATACTTTGGAGAAGCAATATCTGATGTGAATTTCAGCTTATATACCCATTTACATGGTAAACCTTTCTTGCCATTTGGAAAAGGTACTAAATTGTCAAAAGGTAAAAATTCATTGGTACTAAAGTGGTTTTACAAAATTAAAAGGAAGTTAGATGGTAGCGTTGATCATTGCAAAGCTAGACTAGTTGCAAAAGTTTATGTGCAAAAGTATGGCATAGACTATGAGGAGACTTTTGAACCTACTCTATGCATGACTATAATTCATTCTTTGATTGCATTTTGCAAGTGATGCATTTGATAATTCTCTTTATTAGCAAGTTGTGGGATGTTTGACATATGCATGTAACACAAGGCCAAACATATAGTATGCAGTTTCTGAGTTGAGTTGATTTATGCGTAGGCCTAACACTAAGCATTGGAAAGCAGTAAAATGTGTGCTTAGATATTTCAAAGGCACTTTGAGTTTGGGTCTCTTTTATGGAAGAGACTCTCAACCATGTGTGCATGGTTTTATAGATAGTGATTAGGTCGGTTGTCATGATATACAAGTGTCCACTTGTGGTGATTTCGTTTTCCTTGGAGGATCATGCATATCTTGGTTGAGTAAGAACCAACCTACTATGGCCACATCGAGTTCTAAAGCTGAGTGCAGGGTAGTATCCATAGCTAGAGTGAAGTGCATATGGTTGAGATGACTAGTGATGGATCAATGCATAGGGATTGATGCACCTATGCATATTGTCATGGATAGTTAGAGTGCATTGATGATTGCAATAAATCTAGTGCTTCATGTGCACACGAAGCACATTAAGGTTCATTGTCATTATGTTAGAGAGCATCTTCATGTTGGAGATATTGATTTGGTATATGTATTTACACAAGATAATTGGTAGACATATTAAACAAAGCTCTTCCATAGGAAAATTTTGAAGCTTTTCACAAAAAATTAAACTTATTACCTTGTGGGGGTTGATCTGGCAACTCCCTTTATGTGTTCACATCATTAGCTCTAGGGGGTTTGTTAAATTTATGTGTCCTAGGAGTAGCTTTGATGTGAACCATTTCCCTATACATGGGTATTTTTTACTTTAGTTCTAGCTAGAGTTTTGTCCCCATGAAACCACATATACATGATATACTCATATGTTGTGGTAATTTCTACTTCGGGATTCACTTTAGCTCTCACTTCACTCATACTTATATTACTAATCATCTATCGGCAGAGAGCTCTTCCAACCATCACATGTCTCTCCAACACATGATGCATTTTTCCAAGTATACAATCTTCACATTCATTATTTACAATGGACTCAAGTGTTGGCAAATCAATAAGCATATGCTTCTTTTGCAAGTAAAGCAAACTATTGAAGTTCAAATGAACAAAATGAGCATGTCATAACTCCACTTTAACCATAGAAGAAGTATGTGTAAGAAAGATATTTGACGCAACTCTCTTATATGTATCCAAAAGATACAAGACAATTGGATAATGTCCCCAACATAACAATAACACCACCATTTCTTAAATTATTAACCATACATTTGTTATCAAAAAGGTGTACATGAAGTCCAGAATTAGCAATAGTAGGAACTAAAATCAAGTTTTTCTTAATACCGGATACATAAAATGCATTCCTAAGAGTAAGAACGTCTCCGTTTGCAATCATAAATTGAATCTCCACGTCCAATAATAGGATAAGAAACATTTTTTGCACATATAACATGTCCTCCCTTGGGTGCATCTTTCAAAGATGCAAAAACATCTTTTATATGAAGTGATATGTTTTGACGCATCACTATTGAAAAACCAATCCAAATCAGCTTCATCACAATCATACATATAGATTGTGATGATGAATCATAATGGCATGTAATAGCACATGCCCAAACATCCTAAGCAACATTATGTTCATCGTTCTTTGCATTATATGTATTCTCAACAATAGACATGACAAATTCTTTCTTCTTTCCATTATACTTAGCAAGTTTTCTACAATCATCAATGGTATGTCCAACCTTCTGAAAAATCTTTTATATGAAGTGCTATGTTTTGAAGCATCATTGTTGAAAAACCAACCCGAATCAGCTTCATTCACAATCATACATGTAGATTCTGGTGATGAATCGTAATAACATGTAACAACACATGCCCAAACATCTTAAGCAACATTATCTTCATCATTCTTTGAATTATATGTATTCTCAACAATAGACATGCCAGGTTTTTTTCTTCTTTTCATTATACCTAGCAAGTTTTCTACAATCATCAATGATGTGTCCAACCTTTCGACAATACTTGTGTCTCTTCCTTTTCTACATATCACCATCAAGAGAGGAGAAGTGAGATTTTGGTTTTGATGAACCCAAAACTAAAACATACTTGCTTTTTCCCTTTTGTGTAATAGCAAGTGTTTGTGTTCCCTCAAACAAACCATTTATAATCACTCTTAATTGCTCTTCTTGCAAAAGAAGAGACAAAAACTTATCAAAAGTATACATATTTGGATTTCCTTTTGCAACCGAACAAAGTGGTGGTAGCTTTGAAAAGATTTAAACAATCCTTTGAGTAGTGTAGAAATGAGTAACACATCCAGAATTACCTCATCAATGTTTACTAATCGCTCTTTCAAATCCTTGATACATGTAACATATACATCCACTGACTCATTTTCAACTATACATACATCTTCAAATCGCTTTTTCAAGTAAGCAACATGTGCTTCATTATGCATGGCATATAAAGAAGCAAGTGTATCCCTATTGAGATATCAAGCTCAACATTTGATGATCCAGGATGACACATATCAGTTTTTCATTTCTCTGACATGTATAGTGGGCACGCCGGTATATGTCACGGATACTTCATTGAGTTGTACTAGATTTATCTACTGAGAGTGATGGCACATTCGTTTCTTGCCAGCTCACTCATTCACGGACATTAGATTTTTTTCCTTATGTATTGATCTTTATATATTGCACTTGTTGTATTCTTGTTTTTAGGTCATTCTTGTACATTCCTTTTATGTAATAGAAGAAGAAGAAGATCATTCTTCCTTGCCTCAATCTATGTGTGTGCTTCTCTTACTTCCTTATCTCCTTCCTCATGACATGGTATCAAAGCCAGTGTGGCTGTAGAGAGCTCGGGAAGAAGGCCGACAGTGAAGAGTACGTGAGAAGGCATGAAGAAAGCACGATTCACAAACAACCTCAGATTGCTATGAAAATTGGTGTGAAGGTAGAAGACCTCAAAATATTTTCAAGTGTTATCCCTTTAGGATCACCCGTTTTTGTCAGATCAAAGTTTCGGAGCCATCTCGAGCTCAAGGTGGACCCACAGAAAAACCAAGTCAATTTGTAAAACTGTAACTTGCATCATGTTTGGAAACACTCATATATTTTATACCCAGAATTTCAAGTGATTTTGTGTACTGTTGATACACAAAAACTGTGTTTTTTTTTAGATCGAACTATCACATCATAGTGCAACAATGTTCAAGCAGAAGTGCTACTTGTAGTGTTTTGTAGTGTTGTGAATTGCTGCAAAAATGGCAAATGCAGATGGAATGAGTAAGTTTATGAGTGATAAGTTGGATAAGAACAACTTCCATGCTTGGAGATTCAAAATGATGAAATTCTTGATGGGAAAAGTCTATTGGAAGTACATCGAAGGAGAGAACGAAAATGCTTTGTAGTTACCATAAAGGAATCAGACTGCAGACCAGTTAAGAGCATATGAGGAATGGAATCAAGGAACACAAAAGGTAATGTATTGGCTATCTGTTAGCATACAGGATAGCATGCTTGGACATATACAGGATGCCAAGACTCCAAAAGAGGCTTGGAACAGTTTGGTCACTTTGTATGAGACCAATACAAAGGCATGGAAATTGCAACTCAAGAACGAGTTGCATACATTGGAAAAAAAGAGTATGTCCGTAAGTGAATACACCCTGAAAATCAAAAGCATATGTGAGTCATTTGTACCTATTGGCATGAATGTAGATGATGATGATAAGGTGGAAGTATGCCTTCACAGTTTAGAAGTTGCATATAAGCAGTTCAGAACTTCTATACAAAGCAAGGAAAATATTCCGAATTTTGTTGATCTAGTATCTATGCTGATTATTGAAGAAAAGAATCTTGGTGAGGACTCTCGAACTCCCAAGGAAAACCTAGTTCTGAGCAGGTATTCTACTCTAGCAGAGGAAGAGGCAGATGTAGAGGATTCAACAGTGGAAGAAGACACAATAACCAAGACCAAGGTCAACAACAGAATCATGCAAGAGGAAGAGGACAGTTTTGAGGTAGGGGGAGCCAAAGAGGTCGCATAAATTTTCAAAGAAATGATTCAGGTAATGACAATAAATGATGGAATTGTGGTAAACTTAGACACTTTGAACATGATTGCAAGTTGAAGAATCAAAATAATAGAAGGCAACAAAACAACTATGCATCCACAAGTGTAGATGATTCAGAGAAGCTGTTCATGGTTCAACATCACATGATGAATACAATGTCTGTTGATGTTTCAAAACCGAATGATAATGTCTAGTATGTTGATTCAGGTGCTTCAAATCACATGACCAATCATGCAAAATGGTTTAATACTTTGCAAAAATTGCCAGTTCCTGGATATGTTGAAACAGGTGATGACACATCTCACCCTATCGAGCATACAGGAAACATAGCATTGTCTATGGAGGATGGGAAGGTAAAACACCTTGCTGATGTGATGCATGTTCCAAATATAACAAAGAATCTAGTTCTTGTTGGACAAATGGTTGACCAAGGATTACAATTCAGGCTCAATGTTGATGGGTTATATGTAGAAGAGTACAAATGGGATGGAAGATTGATTGCCAAAGGAAACAAAGTGGGTAGGATGTTCACCTTAAATGTGAAAATTCTTGAAATGAATGCAGTCATGTTTGCAAAAGGTGCAGGTGTTATTGCTCATATAGAGACTTGGAATAAACGAATTGGAAATATGAATTTGTAGAGGCTGAAATTGATCAAGTCAAAGGAGATTGTCAATGGACTACCAAATTTCAAGGTTGCAGAGATGCAAAAGTATGTGCAGCATGTCAATTTGGAAAATAGTCAAGAGCATCACTTCTACATGATAAGCATGTTAGTGAGAACGTGCTAGAAATAGTACATACAGATGTTTGGGGTCTTGCAAAGACCACATTTATGGGCGGTTGCAGGTTTTATGTTACTTTCATTGATGACCATACACAAAAAGTATGGGTATATTTCATGAAAGAGAAGAGTGAGATTTAAGGCCATGGTGGAAAAACAGACAGGGAAGTATATTCAGACATTAAGGTCTGATGGAGGAGGTGAATACATGTCAAATGAGTAACTTTCTTAAAAATCCTAGAATTCGATGTCAGTTTTCATGCAGGTACACACCACAATAGAATGGCATTGCTAAATGCAAAAATAGACATTGCAGAAATAGCAAGAGCTTTGATGGCTCACAAGAACATGCCTCCTTGTTATTGGGTAGAAGTTGTGCATACTATTGTATACATCATGAATAGAACTCTGACTGCTACTGTACATCAAGTTACAGCTGAAGAGAAGTTTATAGTTAAAAAGACAAACTTACCACATATGAAAGTACTTTGCTGTATTGCATATGTACATGTTCTAGATGAGAAGAGGATGAAGCTTGATCCAAAAGCAGAAAAATGTGTCTCCATTGGATACTCCCTTGAGTAAAAGGGATATAGATGTTATAACCCACACACAGGAGAGGTCAAGGTAAGTAGAGATGTTGTGTTCGATGAATGGTCAAGCTTCTATGCAGATGCCAAAGATGGACTTAATCTTGAATCAAATGACAAAGAAAATGCTGAAAAATCAAGTGCAGAATCTCAAGTTTTGAGTGGACCGGATGCATTACCAAGTAATGGTTCCAACTCAAATCCATGGAGTGGAAGATTGCATGGAAATTTTAGTCCAACAAATTCATCAAATGCATCCAAGCAAGGTAAAGAAAAGCTTTCTTTTGGTAGTAAAACATGTGCAAGTTTTGAAGACGTTGATGGAGATTCAAGCGGTTCAGAAAAGAGTCTTGATGAGGAACTTGGATTGCCCTCTGTGAAGACTCCATGAGTAAGGAAGGCACATGCAAACGATACAAGGAGAAGTGATCTAGGCCTAAGAAGATCTGGGAGGATGCGGAATTCAGTGCAATGATTGACGTATGACAGTTATATGGCTCATCTTTGTGCCTACATGACCAAGGTAATACAAGATGTTGAACCTTCTTCTTTTGAAGATGCAATTGGAAATGTAGATTGGGAAAAAGCTATGGATGAGGATATGGCTGCAATTTATGGAAATGATACATGGAAGCTGGTTCCATTGCCATAAGGGAAGAAACCCATAGGCTGCAAGTGGGTTTACAAGGTAAAGCACAATGCTAATGGTAGCATGAGCAGGTACAAAGACCGATTGGTAGCAAAAGGATATGCACAAACATATGGCATTGATTATGAGGAAACGTTCAGCCTTGTCGCTAAAATTTCTATTGTCAAAACACTTGTTGCATTAGCTACAGCAAAAGGATGGACTTTGCATCAGATGGATGTGAAGAATGCTTTCCTACATGGTGAGTTACAAGAAGAAGTATACATGGACCAACCACAAGGATATGAAGACAAAAAGCATCCAAAATATGTTTGCGGGTTGGAAAAGGCTTTGTATGGACTTAAGCAAGCTCCTTGTGCATGGCATGCAAGGATTGTTGATTACTTGACCACCATTGGATTTTCTATGTGTAATGCAAATCATTCACTATATGCAAGGAAGGGTGATGATGGCATAACGATTGTGGCTATTTATGCTGATGACTTGATTATAGGTGGTGATAATGAATAAAGCATTAAAGAGGTAAAGCAACTTCTTATGCAAGAATTTGACATGAAAGATCTTGGCGCGTTGAGCTATTTCTTGGGCATTGAGTTTATACATAGAGAAACAGGTATATGGATGTCTCAAAGGCAATATGCCTTGAATATGCTGCAAAAGTATGGTATGGCTGATTGTAAGCCAATTTCTATGCCATTAGATTAGAATTTGAAGTTAGATATTAGATCAGGTGAAGCATTGGAAAATGCTACTATGTACAGGAAAATTGCGAGAAGTTTGATATATCTCACAATTACGAGGCTTGATCTTAGCTACACTGTTGGACTTGAAAGTCAATTTATGCAGATTCCCAGGACGCCACATTTAGATGCTTTGAGGCGCACTCTACTTTTTGTGAGTGCTACTTTGGATTATGCATTGGTTTATGAAGCTGGTGTAGATTTGCAGGTTCATGAATACACCGATGCAGTCTGGTAGCATTCTAGATAGAAGATCTACTAGTGGTTTTCTATTCTCACTTGGGAGTGAAGCTATTACGTGGAGCAGTAAGAAGCAACCCACTGTTGCTTTCTCGAGTATAGAGGCTGAGTATAGAGGTGTTGCAATGGCAGCATGTATGGCATCATGGCTAGAGATGCTACTTATAGGTTTAGGTGTGGAAGTGCAAAAGCCTATCACCATCTATTGTGATAGTCTTAGTAGCATATAGCTAGCACGTAACCCTATTTTTCATGCTAGAACAAAGCATATCAAGGTACATTATTACTTCATCAGAGAGAAGGTATTGGCAGATGATATTGATCTTGTTTATGTGAGAATAGATGAGCAGGTTGCTGATATTTTTACTAAAGCACTTTGAGCAAAGAAGTTGAAGAATTTTTGGAAGATGCTTGCATTAGAGGATATGACATTGAGCTTGAGGGGGAGCGTTGAGATATCAAGCTCGACATGTGATGATCCAGGATGACACATATCAGTTTTTTCATTTCTCTGACATGTATAGTGTGCATGCCAGTATATGTCAGGGATACTTCATTGAGTTGTACTAGATTTATCTACCGAGAGTGATGGCACATTAGTTTCTTGCTAGCTCACTCATTCACACACATTAGATTTTTCCTTATGTATTGATCTTTATATATTGCACTTGTTGTATTCTTGTTTTTAGGTCATTCTTGTACATTCCTTTTATGTAATAGAAGAAGAAGAAGATCATTCTTCCTTGCCTCAATTTGTGCGTGTGCTTCTCTTTGATTGTGAGAGTGCGTGTGAGCTCTCTTCCTTATCTCCTTCCTCATGACAATCCCAGGGTTGTTTTGAAGTAGGGCATGATCCAATGTGTGGAACAATATTCTGCTCCCCAAAAAGGGCAATCAATGCATCAACTTGAGCATCCTTTCCATCTCATCTATTTTTTTGATGCATAGGTGGAGAAGGCATAGTCACTGTACTTGAAGAAGATCTTAAATCTATGACAACAACTACATATTAGAAGAATTGCTGATTTGCTTGACATCTATCGCTATGTTCCATAGTTTCTTTGCAGCAAGAACATGATTTTTCATGTAAGACCACATGGGATAGTTGGTCCCATCAAGTTTCTTTTTTGAAGCATGCCAAACAAGTCATTGCTGCATTGCACCAAAGGACTCAAAAGTAACAAGATATGAACTTCAATAAAGTCCTAATGCAATCTAAAATGCAACACATTTTGAAAGGGGAGTAAAATCCCAATGCACCTCTTGGAAATAATCTCATTGTGTGAACTTTGTAATTCTATGATTTGAAACCAATTTACATTGTTAAAGTATGCATGGTGATGACACAAAAAAGTTATACATTGGGAAGGATTTTAACTTGCTTTGATACCCCAATTGGGTATTGTGTATCTGGATCCCTTTTCCAAAAGGGATGAAAAAATCTTCTACCTTCTTTGTAGCACTCTATTTTTCTTTTTTTGCAAAGGAAGCTTGGCTACAACATACTCTCCCAAGCTTTAGTTAATAGAAAGAACAACTATACAAGTGAATGGGCCTAGCACCCATGGGACCCCCCAAATCTCACAAAGCAAGAGTATGTTAAATAAAAATTTCTAGAATTAGAGAACATTACAAAGAAGGTTAATAACCCTTTCATCACCCTCATGGGGGACCCACTTGACTTTAATCTTGTTGCTCTCGAGGAAGAACTCTCTATGATGTCTAAATGGTAAGGATTTCTTACAATTCGAAATTTTTCTACCTAAAAGGAAAAGAGATTTTTTTATTAACCATTCTTTAGGAGGGTTGTCAAAGTTGGCAACACACCTCTCTTTCCATATCTTCCAGAGGGCCTTGCCTCTTATAGCATTTCACAATGCTACATAACAGTTGATCAATTCACCTAGTACTACTTGCTTCCAATTGGTTTTTCCCAGCAGCAATAAGATTCTTCCAAGGGCCTGCTAAATCGATGCTGACTTGGGGCATGAAAAGAAGAGGTGTTCCAATTAATCCCTTCCATGTAGGCAAGGTCAACACTATTATATTCAAGAAATGAGAGGCAGGAGTATGATGGGCTAACCACTTGCCCCAAAATCCATGGTTGAGGATTACTTCCTAATCCTCCCTCTTAGGGTGTGGTTCAACCATCTCCTACCTATCATTTCTTGAGTCTAGCACTTTGTAATTATCTTTATTTAGTATGTTTTGAACACAAAAAGTTTTTATCTTTACAAATTTAGTGACTAGTTTGGAAGCTCAGATAGCTTCTAGAGTGAAAACTGAATTTCACCACTTGTTTCATTCATAATTGGCTTCAAGTCTTCAGCCTCACAAAAAAGTGGAGCACATGAGCCAAATAGTACTAGGAGCTCATCCATTGGTCAGACAACCATATCGAATGAGTTTGCAAGAGGAGGCAAAGGTACATCATACGATTGAGGAGTATCTTGACAAAGGACCTATCAAAACGAGCTATTCACCTTTTGTGGCCCTAGTGCTTTTTCATTCACAAAAAGGATGGATCTTTCATGATATGTATAGACTATAGAGCACTAAATAAAGTTACAATGAAGCATAGATATCCGATGACTGCATCAAAGATATTTCACTATTGTATATAGTAAAATAGACTTAAAAAATGATTATCATCATACCTCAATTAAGGATGATGATGTACATAAAATAGATTTTTGTACTAGATTTGGCCATTATGAGTATCTTGTAGTGCCTTTTTGCTTAACTAATCCTTCCTCTTAGGGTGTGGTTCAACCATCTCTTGCCTCTCATTTCTTGAGTCTAACATACACCAAGGAGGAGCATTACAAATTTTGTTAGCCTTTACACCAGTCTAAATTCCCCGATGGAGAATTTGCCACACAAGAATAACTTTTCTTATCGCAATGAGGGGATGGCAAAGGGATCGGAACTTAAAACCCAACCTTAAACGTGACCAGTTCAAACACCACATCCTATTGGGTGTGCAATGAAAGTCCACATTCTTCTTGAATCTTGGAATATTGTCAAGACTATTGTTGTTGTGCCATCTAAGACCCCCTAGGCATGGCGGGTCATTCCCAATAAGAAGGCAAGTCTTCAAACGATCCCAAGCATTGAATCTGCTCTACAGCAGGCACCAATCTTCATAGTCCACTCTCCTAGTTGAGTTAATGTCTGCATATCTAATCCATTGGCTTGTGTCTTATTCCAGAGGTGCTTCAACAAATGAAACCATTTGTTCCAAAGATTCCTAGCTTTTTGGAGGTTCCATGACTCGACCCCTCTGATGCCTTTGATAGGGGACCAGATCAAATCATTTTTTCTAATACTGGCCACCCATTTCCAATCTTCACTTATCTTACCATACTATTTCATCTTGTTCCAACTCTTCCATAGACAGCAAACTAAGCTCGAGCCTCTGGGAGTCACTGGAAAGGGGGAGAACAAAAGAGTGATAAGATCAGGTCCCTTCCACCCAAGAAGGCCCACCGCCTAAAATAGCTCTTATTTCTAAAAACGAGTTTGGCCCAAGAGGCTTCCTTGTTGCTCCATGCTTTGATACACCATTTGGTCGCCAATTTATTAGCCATTCCTTCAATGTCAAGAATGCCCAAACTAGCTTGGTCTTTTTGGCATATGCAAGTAGTCCATTTGTTTTTGGCCACATCCCTCCTATTAGGATCCCCCATCTAGAGAAGAAAATCTACAAATTCTTTCCAAGTCGGCAATCTCCTAGTCCTTTAGTATCCAGCAAGATAAAAAGTAAATGATCAAAGAAAGAAGGAACATGTTAACTGCCATAATAGGCCAACTTGTTAACAAGTTTATAAAGAGCCCAGCTCCATAATTAACCCATCGAAATGTGGAATCCCATTGGAATGCCTAATAGATGGAAGCCTTGACCTCTAGGGATCAATTTACAGCCATGGTCAATCAAAATTCGAGGTGGATTCCCAATGATTTCCTTGGAAGTAGTTTTAGAGGGGTTAATTTTGGCACATAACACCTCACAAAAGGTATTTAGGGAACACCAAAAGGTATCAAACATGGCTGGATCGATGTGCACAAAGGCATTTCTGTCATTGGCAAAGAGTCTCATGATTATCTAGTCTTGAATAAGACCTAAGCATGTGTGACATTTAACTACAAAGTTGAGACCATAGGCAGCACTAACAAAAAGAAGAAGAGCCAAGGGGCATCCTTGTCTGATAGACCATTTTAAACAAAAAACTTGAAAAGGTTTGCCATTGATGTTTATCTTAGCTAGGCATTTCCCAACAATGTAGAGATCATCTTAATAAATTTATGGTTGCAGCCAAGGTCTTTCAAAGATTGGAGAATGAAATCCCACTCAAGTTTATCATAAGCTTTATCGACATCAATCTTAAGGAAGAGGACATCTTAAGCAGACTTTTCAGCAAAAGCCAAGCCTTCCCAAACATCAATTATAGCCTCGAGGATGGACCTCCTCTTGATGGATTCCTTCTTATCCTCATTGATCTAGTTTTGAAGGTGACAAGCAATGTGATTGTGTTAAAAGTGCATTTCCGTCACAGGCACTTTTAAGTTCTTTCGGGTTCTTGGGAGTGGTAGGGGTCTAATTTATCAGAGGCCCTGTATCTTGATTTTCCCAATTAACTTAGTCAATGCGCAGTACGTTAGCGTTCAATATCGAATCGCTTATTGTCAAAATTCTGGTTAGCCTTTTCACAATAAGTAACACCAGAGTTATTCATTACCATTGCACAGACTTACTATCCGTACTTAACCTCACTGTGTTAATCACAACTTAATGTAATTAAACAAAGGTAAGAACAATAATACTCTGATCTCACAATGCTGCACTATGACGACGTCTCCACAGACCATAATCACCTAGACAAACAGTCTGGCGATCCCGCTTGTCATTACCGGAGAGTCACCGAAATGTCTTTTCATTAATTGATAAGCAGATACATCGCTTTGCAACAACCTTTCGGTTCGTGCAGAATAGGAAAATATAGGAATTATGAAAATACAGAATGCCAATCTGGCGGCTTGCACTGGCACGCACGGTGGACTTGAACCCGCAACAAAAACAAAATTTAGGGCTCATCTACCATGCCCTGTATATACATGGTGCGAGCTAATTTAAAAGTTTTGGAAATCTTCTGCTTCAAAGAATCCAGCATTAACTTTAAAGTTTCTAGTTCGACTAACTGTGCGTCAGTACGAACAAAGCTTGCGGCAATCACTTGACTCATTAAAATGTCAGCCTGTGTCTGCAAAAATGCCTCTTGTAGGTAGAAATCATTTGCCAAGGCTGAGTCACAGCTCAATCTCATATCTTCAATCTGTTTATCTATTCTGGATAAACGCTCTGCTTGATAACCGAGCTGCTTTTCTCTTCTCTCCAGTTCTTCAGACTGGAACCGCATGGTCTTGTAATAAGCTTCTATTTCCTTCTGCACTCCTTCAAATTCTTTCTTTAAACGGAGATACCTTCCAAGCTCTTCTTGTAACTCTTGATCATGCTTGAACAGGGTTTCGGTAGTCTTATGCAGCTCTGCTTCAGCTTTAAGTACATTGCTGACCAGAGACTAAGAGGCTTCTTCTAATATGCTATATGCTTCCCGCATGCTATGTAGTTCTTTGCCTATGGCAGTCATTGCATCTGTTTTATCAGTGATTTCTTGCTTCAACGTGCTGATTTCTGTATCCTTTTGCACAACAAAGCATCTTTCTATGCTAGCTGATCTTGAAGCTGTTGAATTTGTAAGTGTAGGCCATGATTTTCTGCCTTAACTGCATCGACTTCTGTCACAGGTACTTTCTGTCACAGGCACAGTCTAGCGATCCCGCTTGTCATTATCGAAGAGTCACCGCAATGTCTTTTCATTAATTGATAAGCAGATACATCACTTCGCAACGACCTTTCGGCTCGTACGGAATAGGAAAATATAGGAATTATGAAAATACAGAATGCCAATCCGGCGGCTTACAATTGGCAATAACCTTAGCTAGGATCTTATAACCAGCTTGTAACACCATAATTTGGATGCCAATTTTCAATCTTGTTTTGCTTCTTTTTTATGAATAATATTGATGCTTCATTGAGGCAGTTGAGCAGCATGCCGAAAGATGTGGACACTTACCGCACTGAACGTAATGGAATAGTCACCACATACTTGAAGATTCTTTTGGTTTTGACTCTAGAAATGGCAACCATGCTATCACGTCTATGAGGCAAAAGATGTATGGAAACCCCAAAAGTTGGATGAAGTGATTGACAATAGACATACCATTTTCCTCATCCATCTTACACTCAACACCATCAATATCCATCATGAAATGGATCGCTTCCCTTGACTGCTTCATCCTAAGGAGGCCACACATCTCTTTAGTAGGTTTGTGCACTTATCCTGCCCGCCAATCCTTAAAGTATATGTAGAGATTCTTTCTTTGAATTTCCTCTTCATATCTTAGCATGCTTCTGATTTTTCAAAGCCCTATTTGATATTGATAGTGGCCTTGATGAATTCTTCCTCAAGGTGCCTAATCCTTCAATAAAGATTTTCCCTTCTAGCATGACAAATGTTTTGAAGACTCTTTTAAGTCTTGAACAAGATGTGTTGTGTCATCCTGACCACCATCCTCCAATACTTGTCTAGAGAGGTATGGGTGGCAAAGGCCTAGTTCCATGCAGCAGCAATCTCCTATTGGATCGAGGGGAATGAGAAGGTTATCAAAATAGCATGAAACCAGGGGACTTTCTTGAGATTGATGTATGGCTTGAAGGTAAGCATAATTGGGTAGTGATCAAAGATAATCACATCCACACATTGGGAGAGGGAAGGGGAACCCCACTTATTGATTATATTTTGTGTAGTGTTAGACGGCCGCCGAATAAGGACAGTTGTACTAGGACAGGCGCCTTAAATAGCAAGAACCTTTCGAGAAACGCGCAGGTAACAAAAGATTCGCGCACCACTGTAAAAATCCTCTATATAAGGAAATGAGAAAAGAATGGCAAAAGACGCCCATTTTGGAACTGTTGTGTCCTGTTAAGGTGTATCGTCTAGTTGATTCTGTCTGTGAAGTGCATCTTCGAGTCTATCTGTGAGTACGTCCGATTCGGAACTCGTAGTGATTTTGTCTGTGAATGTGTCCATTGTGGGGAACTGCTGTGTTTGGTTAAGTGCATCTTCTAGTCTGTCTACGAGAACACCCATCCGGGGTTGCAAGGTCTTGTTTAAGTTATCCTTCGATTCGGGTCTGGCGGTTAAGTGTATCTTCTATTGTGAAGCACCCCTGTTGGGAAGTGTAGCGTATTGTTGAGTGTCTACTCTGGATCTGTATGGTTCTGTCCTGTCCTGCTGTGTTTGCTTAGTAGTTGTTAGTATCTTAAAGGGTAGTTACGCACAAGTAACTGTGAGCTACGAAGTTGTTCGGTAATGGTTAAGTGTGTAGTTGAGCATTGTTAAGTGTGGTTAATATATATATCGGCAAAGTAGAAGTATGGAGTGATCTCACTGCTGATTTGTCAAAGTTTTGTGAAGTACTCGAAGTCGATACAATAGTCTGTGTTTTCTGGGGATTCCGTCCCAGGAAGGACTTGTATCTGTAAGGGCCTGTGTGCCTTGGAGCTAGTGATACGATTGTTACGGTTCGGCTAATGTTTACATACAGTAAGTTGTATACTTTTGAGTATAACTGTTCGAAGTGCCTCCAAGTCAAGAATAGGTGCATTCTGGGTAGTACTCGGCGAATGAAGTAGAGTAGTTAAGTAGTTAAGTCAGGACCGGACTACTGCTCTCCTGCTATAGCAGATCCAGCCCGGAAATTTCAACGTCCCAGTAAGCCGCGTAGTAGCAGCGTTCAGAGAACAGTACTGAGCTAAGACGTGACCGCGTATTTAATACTTGTATGAGAGTTTGGGAAATTAGTACAGGGCCTCTGTCCAACAGACCCCTACCACTCCCAAGAACCCACGTGACTGCGAAGTAGAGTGCTTCTAAGTATCACATTAGGCTAAAGTACTCTAAATCCAGATTTAGTAGCATTGTATCCGACCAACGACTAGTATTTCGGTTAACATTTGGCGCCGTCTGTGGGAAAGTGGCATCAGATTGCTAGTTATCTGTGAAAGTGGCACGGGAATACCAGTTGTTTGTCAAAAGCAAAACGTTAGTTAACAGTCGAGTAACTAGCAGTAGCAACAGGCCCAGATTGTTGCGAACTGCTGAGATAGGGTTACTGCGTAATGATACATGCCGGTTACTCGATCTGGTGAAACATATCCTAAGAACTGTAAGATTGAAGCGAGTAAAGCGATAAAGATAGCCCTGAAAGAAGAAGGTCTAACCCACTCTGACCCAGTGGTCAGACAAACTGAGAACGTCACGATTGATTCCGGTCATATTCCGGTGGAACGATTAACGCCTTTGGTACATTCTGGTGCTACTTCGACCCAGCCTATCGAAGATATAGCAATTTCAGAATCTACCAACACGCCGTTAGAAACTAGTCTAAACTCGGAGTTAGACACGATCAGAAACACTTTAGGAAAAGAGATCGATAAGAGCGAAAAAACACTGCATTCTGGCATAATTTTGGCTCATTCCGGTGATATTCCGGTGATAGAATCACCAACTGTAGGCAAAGACTTTGCACTTTTCGCGGAATCTTCAGCCCAACCAACGTGCTTGGAAGAAAGATTTCGGATATTGGATATCCAGAAGGAAGGAAAACTCCTTGAAGTAGAAGTACGGCGCATTCTAAGTGAGAACAACATACCGGAAGGCACGCCATCCGGCGACAAAAGTGTCGATAGTTCATCTGACCAACATCAAGACACAGAAGAAAAGCTGAATACACTCACAATGAACGGCCAACAGCAGCAACAACAGTTATGTCAGCCAAGGCCGCCTCCAACAGGAGTAACATATACGAAATTCGGTAGATTCCCAGGAGATGACCCGGATGCTCACGTACGCACCTTCGAGATAAGTTATGCAGTTCTTAACCATCCACCGGATCAGGCGTATAAGGCCATTGTTTTTCAATCAACACTGGTAAATGAAGCAGCTAGATGGCTTACGGAATACGATATTAATCATTTCGGCACCTATGATGCAGTTCGAGATGCTTTTTTGCAACGATTCAGGTTAAAGAAGAATCCCGCCGAAATCTTTGATTATTTACAGAACAACCGACAGAAGGCGAATCAGACTGTCCAAGAGTATGCTACACTCTTCAGAACACACTTGCGGCAGATACCACAGGCCCACGCTAACTTACCTGATGATGTCATCACTCAGTGGTTCATCAACGGCTTAACCCCACAACTGAAACAGATCATGATCATAAGATGTGTGGGAGCTATGACGCTGGATGCAGTCATCGCCATGGCTCTGCAACTAGAATCCAAGGTCGGTGGATTTACAGAAGATCTGGAGTGGTTAAAAACAAACAAAACCATGAATGAAGATATAACTAGACAGGTATACTGTATCACATGCAAAAATTCAGGGCATACTAGTGCCAATTGTGCGCTAAATCAAACGTTCTGCGCTATCTGCAACACTGCCGGACACACCACCGGAAATTGTGTTTACAATGCCAGAATACAGGGAACAGCAACAGTCAATGCTGTTATTCAAGAACATGGACAGGCAGCGAATCACTACGTACCTCCGCAACTGAGAAACAATCAACCGCAAGGATATCGAAACTACCGAGGACAGAGAAACAATAACTATAATGCAAACCGCTGGTAGAACGAGCCACCACCGGAAAATCCCAATTTACCACCACCACGCTGTCATTTTTGTGGTGAATTCGGACACATTAGAAGATATTGCAAGGACGCAGCTGAGTATGATCAAAGGAAAAAGGAGCGGTAAAACCCCATGGCCAACATGGTACAAATTACGCTAGTAGAAACGCAAGCTGCTACAGTACAGACCAGATCAGGTAAACAGCTGCAGACAGCAGTAGAAGTATTCGAACCAGGGATACGAGAACAACATAGGATGTATAACAAGGCTAGTCACTGGACCGCAACAGAACCACCAGTGTTCCCAGAACCTATTCCGGTGACTCAGGCTTCATCAAAGGAAGGAACGCAACAAAAGGAAACAACAGCAGAGCCATCATCAGCAGTAGAAATAACAGCAGAGACTTCTACACCAGCGAAAACCTCAAGTCCAAAGGAGCAGGACAACCAATCTCAACAAGCTTGGGAAATTTTATCCAAGGCATCTATCACTTTACCTCTCGGCCAACTTCTGGCATTAGTACCTGGGATTCGACAACAGTTCCAGCAACAGTTTAGTCCGGTGCCTTCTTGTATTCCGGCGACAGCAGCAGTTCAACCGGAACCCGATTCTACGGTCGATCATTCAGTCCCCTTGATTACAGTATGGTATAAGGATCATAAAATTACACAGGTATTGATTGATGGAGGCTCTGGTGTCAACATTGCAACTACAGCCTTATGCAATAGGTTAGGATGGACCGAAATCGAACCAGTTCAATTTTTTGTCAGAATGGCAGACCAATCTAGAGTCCATCCTGTAGGACTTGTGCGAAATGTACCCATTACTTTACAAGGTACAACCTTCAAAATGAATTTTGTTATACTAGATCTGCCGGAATCCACTTTGGATTACAACCTTCTTTTCGGCCGACCTTGGCTGAAGCATGCGAAGGTAATACAAGACTGGTCTGCACAAGAGCTTACGTTCAAAGATTCCAGCCGTAGATATGTAGTAAAATTAGATGCCATACAACCTTGCGAACGGCACGCCAGACCATATTTTGCCGAACCTGTCCACATGTTAGATGGACTATCAGATGATGAAGAAGAGGAATTTCTGAAGAGTAATGCTGATTTAATGACCGTAGGGACTGTTGATCTACAGTCTGTGATAGATAATTGGAACACCTCGGTATGTACAATCACACCTATTACTAATACAATTAAGCATGAAGGTAGTGTCCCCACACATGATGATGAATTACAATCACTGTTCAAGTCAACAGACGATGCACAAAAACCGCAACAGTTTTATGTCCCAGAAGATCAGTTGACCACGTACGATCTAGGAGATGAAGAGCATCCACGACCTGTAAAGATAAGGCAAAACTTACCGGAATCATTTAAAGCTGACTTGATTCAACTACTTCACGAATTCTCAGACGTCTTTGCGTGGGATTACAAAGATATGAAGGGACTAGATCCGCGCATCTATCAGCACAGAGTCATGCTGAAGCCTGAAGCTAAACCGAATAAGCAGCCCAGCTATCGGATGAATCCCAATTATGCATCACAGGTAAAAGCCGAACTTGATAGATTATTAAAAGTTGGATTTATCGTACCAGTAGAACATGCTGAATGGATTTCACCAATTGTGATCGTACCAAAGAAAAATAAGCAACTACGCATCTGTGTAGACTACCGAAAATTAAACGCAGCGACAGTACCAGATCCTTTTCCAATCCCGTTTCTGGATACCATGCTTGATAGGGTAGCAGGTCATGAAATGTATTCCTTCTTAGACGGATACAGCGGTTACAATCAGGTTAGAATGGCCGAAGCAGATATACCGAAAACCGCATTCATTACCAATTGGGGTGTCTTTGCTTGTACGGTGATGTGGTTTGGCTTGAGAAACGCACCAAGTACATTTCAAAGATGCATGCAAGAGATTTTTTCTCCTTATCTTACTTCGTTTATGCAAGTATACCTCGATGATTTTTCAATTTTCGGTAAGATGATAGCACATCTCTTCCATTTACGGTGCTGCTTTCAGAAATGCAGAGAGTATAGACTCTGTTTGAATCCAAACAAATCGGTGTTTGCGGTCTCATGTGGCAAGTTACTTGGCCACATTGTATCTGCCCAAGGTATCCAAGTCGATCCAGATAAGATTTCAGCAGTATTAGAAGCTCTTGTGCTAGTTTCTCCAAAAGAAGTTATGCGCTTTATGGGCCAAGTACGGTGGCATGGAAGACACTTACGGTGGCTTGCTCATCTTGGAATACCACTAAACAAGCTAATCAGTAAAACACCTCGACAATTTGAATGGACCCAGGAATGTCAGATAGCTTTCGATCGTTTAAAGCATTTATTAACACAAGTCCCTATTTTACAACCACCGGACTGGGATCACCCATTTCACATCTTTGTTGATGCTTCAGATATAGCAATAGGAAGTGTCTTGATGCAACAAATTGATAAATGGTTCAGACCCGTATATTATGCAAGTCAAAGGTTAGCCCCTGCTGAGAAAAATTACTCTGTAACAGAAAGGGAATGTCTTGGAATAGTATACTCAGTCAAAAAATTTAGACATTACTTGCTAAGCCGAAAATTCACATTTCATGTAGATCACGCTGCACTTGTCTATCTAGTTCGGCAACAACATCTAGGAGGCCGATTAGCACGATGGGTCTTACTATTGCAGGAATTTGATTACGAAGTCATTCACCGACCAGGCAGTTCACACGCCTTAGCAGACTTTTTATCCCGTTTAGATTCCGACAAATCTTCGGTGGGTATAGATGACACGACACCCGCAATTTATGTATCAGAACCAATTACCGAAGAATCTGCAGACCCCCCTATTCCATTTTCATATTATGATCAGATCTTGACCTTTCTCACTGATGGTTGCCTTCCATCTCAAGTTTCAAGACCAGTACGCAGAAAAATTGCAGTCTTTAGCCGCCGATTTCGGTTAGTTGCTGGAGAACTATATTATGTAGATCACACCGGAATCCTACTTCGCTGTGTTCCTCCGCATGAAATTAACTCAGTGATCACAATGGCTCACTCAACACCTGCTGGTGGTCACTTTGCCACAGACTTGACTCACCGGAAAATTCTGCAGAGTGGTCTCTGGTGGCCCACTATGTACAGAGACGTGGCCCAACTTGTCAAACACTGCGATAACTATCAAAGGTCTGGACAACCGCTACAATGGCACTTCTTTCCCTTACAGCCAATTATGCCATTAGAACCATTTCAGAAATGGGGATTAGATTTTATAGGACCAATTACACCTACAGCAGTCTTCAGCAACAATAGATATATACTCACCTGTACAGACTACGCAACAAGATGGGTAGAAGCATGGGCTTTACGGTCGGCTACAGCGGTCGCAGTAGCAAAATGCCTGTTGAATGATGTCTTTCCACGTTTCGGCTTACCACTGGAAATTGTCTCAGATCAAGGTACTCACTTTGTAAATCAATTAATGAAGGTACTCACCCAATCCTTCCAGGTGACACACAAACTCAGCTCGCCGTACTACCCTCGTGCCAATGGTTTGGCCGAAAGTACCAACAAATCACTACTGAATATCCTCCGGAAACTAATCATGGAAGCACCGGAAAGATGGGATCAATTACTACCTGCAGTCTTATGGGCATACCGAACTACATATAAGGTAACAATAGGCTTGACACCTTTTAAACTAGCTTATGGCTTAGAAGCAATAGCACCCATGGAAGTAGTCATCCCAAGCCTGCGTGTAGCAATCACTCAGAAGATGCTACCGGAAGATTCACTGATAGCACGAATGGATGCACTCAGAGAACTTGATGAGCACCGATGGCTCAGCTTTTTAACCATGCGCGAAGTACAACTCAGGCAAGCCAAGACACACGATCGATATTTGAAAACTCCAATCTTTTCGGTAGGACAGCTCGTACTCTTCTACAACGCAAAGTCGGATAGAGTCGCCAAAAAATTTAAACTTCGATGGTTCGGCCCTTTCAAAATCTCAGAACAAGTCGGTCCCGCAACTTTTCAGTTGACTACGTTGACCGGAAATCCACTCCCGAAAGTAATCAATGGGTCGAAGCTACGGCCATATCATCACGCCCCTAGCCCGCATTAAATTTTTCGGCGGTGGACCGCGTTTTGTTTAATCTTTCCCTTTTTCTTTTTCTCTTTCTTCCTTTTATAAATAGCCAAATTTTAGGAGATCTTTTCATACCAGCCGCCCCCTTACCAGTCACTCGAATATGCCCGCCTGCATGAAAACAAATATCATTCCCGCACTGCACAATGATGCCCAACCCCCTTTCGCATCCCACAGTATTGCTACTATTTAACCCCTTCGACAATGTCAAAAATCGCTACTGTAGTGAGTGTTAGTTATCTATGCGTACTTGTGTTCTGCAGTCCTGTTCCTAGTCCGCATTAGCAATCGCCATGGAAGCACTCGCAAACTACACTGCTTTCTGCGATGGTATCCCTACCGAGGTAGGAGAATACCTGCGTTGTCGAGGGTTGGCCAACTTCGCTGAGTTGCCCTGGCACTCAGTTGAAGCCCATCCCTTCTTCGCACACATAATCTCTGCCATCGCCCAATCCCCTGCCACCGAACGACAGTGGGTTTTCCCGTCGTTACCCTCCAGAACCGTCATCACCTTCCCCGCCTTCTCTAAAGCTTTCCGCCTCACCCCGCAAGGCCGCGAAAATGGCCCCAGCCTCCTCCTCGCCCGCATGACAGAGTTATTCCCTCGCTCCTCCTCACATGAATTCGCGATCCTCTGCCGTCCCGAACCCGAACGCTCCGCCCTACAATTTCTCGTCGCCATCCTTAATTTACAGAAACGCACTTACGGCATCTCTCGCCCTTTCTACTCCGCCATAGACTTAGCAGCCCGCGAACCAGTCAATTTCGCATCATATTTTTTCCAGAGAATCCATAAGGAATGTGTAGCCATAGTAAAGCAGGTCAATAAAGGAACCATCCCACGCTCTCGCCTTCCCCATATCCTCTCCTTCCTCTTCCCAACCCTCCTCGCCGCACAACCACCACCCCGAGGCCCCATCCTCAGGCATGAAGATTCAGTACAACCCCTAGACGACGACACAGAAGAAGAGGAAGAAATCAACCAACTCTTCCGCCGAAAGCGCATCCGCATCAGCTCTTCGGAAAGTGAAGCACAGCGATCTGCCGACAAGATCCACGACACTGCCACCTCCATCCACAATGAATCCTCGACCGATCACAACCACGACCGCCAAGATCGTACCGAAACCGAAATAATCTCCACCGAAGCAACCTCTGAACCTCAACGAAACGAGCAACACCCCGCTAGGGATGCGCTTAACACCTTATTGAAGGCTATTGAATCCGCACTCGACCACACTACCGAGAGACAACAAACAAACAATCAAGTAACCAACCCCGATTCTGCCCCTCCCAGACCCCCCCCAGTCAACCCTATTCCCACACCGGAACCGGAATCCTCGTCTTCCCCCAACTATTCGCCCCCGACATCCCCCCAACTTCAAACCCGAACCTCTACGCAACCGCCACAACCACTGCTCCTCCCCTCCATTCCGGTCTTCTCCGAACTAGCCACAATGGGCCATATGCTCATTTCCCTGTCCCAGCAACTTCCCGCACAACTGAACGATATCGCCAATACCATCAGACAAGACCTCCAGCACAAGGTAGACCTATTGGAAGCGGATATCACCCCCCTCCAAGAAGAATCCGAAGCAGTCAAAGCCGAGAACCATCACTTACACACCCAATTAGCCGCCCTCCAAGGCCAAATTACGGCACAACAAGCAGTACTACAACAACGCGACGACGCCTTGGCACAACTGGCTGCCAAAGACCAACTTCTCAACAAATCCAATGCAGAAATTCGGGAGTTGAAGCTCGCGCTCCAAGAAAAAGACGACATTAACTCCTCACTGGAAGACATGGTCGAAGAAACGAAGGCTCAACTACAGGAAAGTATCCAGAAACATCACGATCAACAGAGAGAGACCGACCAAATCAAAGATGAGTTACGACGCACCCAGGAGTGTGCAGACGAAGTAAACCAAATACTGCGACATCAACTAACCCGGGAAGCTAAGAACCAGCAGGATCTCGCCCATGCTCGTAGAGCACGCGACGCTTTCTACAAAACGATTGAATTTCAGAACCAGCAGCTCGAGCGAATCGACAATCAACTACGAAATCAGCAAGATCGGATCGTGGATATGCAGCAGAAGGTCGCCGAAATGAAGACATCCCGTGACGCTGCATTATCCAATGACTTCTACTTACAGGAGGCCTTCCTACAAAACCAGGCCGAAATTTTGTTATCCCAAGCCATCGCCCTGAGCTCCGTTAGAACGGACGCCCAGTTATTAGAACCAACCACCCTAGTTCAGATGATAGAAACACTCAAAAAGAAAATCACTCGCATATTTAGGCTCGCCCGTAATATGTATCTAGAAGGGCTTGTAGCCGAAACATAGGAACCTACGGGTTCGAGTCCACCAGGCGTGCCAGTGTTAGACGGCCGTCGAATAAGGACAGTTGTACTAGGACAGGCGCCTTAAATAGCAAGAACCTTTCGAGAAATGCGCAGGTAACAAAAGATTCGCGCACCACTGTAAAAATCCTCTATATAAGGAAATGAGAAAAGAATGGCAAAAGACGCCCATTTTGGAACTGTTGTGTCCTGTTAAGGTGTATCGTCTAGTTGATTCTGTCTGTGAAGTGCATCTTCGAGTCTATCTGTGAGTACGTCCGATTCGGAACTCGTAGTGATTTTGTCTGTGAATGTGTCCATTGTGGGGAACTGCTGTGTTTGGTTAAGTGCATCTTCTAGTCTGTTTGCGAGAACACCCATCCGGGGTTGCAGGGTCTTGTTTAAGTTATCCTTCGATTCGGGTCTGGCGGTTAAGTGTATCTTCTATTGTGAAGCACCCCTGTTGGGAAGTGTAGCGTATTGTTGAGTGTCTACTCTGGATCTGTATGGTTCTGTCCTGTCCTGCTGTGTTTGCTTAGTAGTTGTTAGTATCTTAAAGGGTAGTTACGCACAAGTAACTGTGAGCTACGAAGTTGTTCGGTAATGGTTAAGTGTGTAGTTGAGCATTGTTAAGTGTGGTTAATATATATATCGGCAAAGTAGAAGTATGGAGTGATCTCACTGCTGATCTGTCAAAGTTTTGTGAAGTACTCAAAGTCGATACAATAGTCTGTGTTTTCTGGGGATTCCGTCCCAGGAAGGACTTGTATCTGTAAGGGCCTGTGTGCCTTGGAGCTAGTGATACGATTGTTACGGTTCGGCTGATGTTTACATACAGTAAGTTGTATACTTTTGAGTATAACTGTTCGAAGTGCCTCCGAGTCAAGAATAGGTGCATTCTGGGTAGTACTCGGCGAATGAAGTAGAGTAGTTAAGTAGTTAAGTCAGGACCGGACTACTGCTCTCCTGCTATAGCAGATCCAGCCCGGAAATTTCAACGTCCCAGTAAGCCGCGTAGTAGCAGCGTTCAGAGAACAGTACTGAGCTAAGACGTGACCGCGTATTTAATACTTGTATGAGAGTTTGGGAAATTAGTACAGGGCCTCTGTCCAACAGACCCCTACCACTCCCAAGAACCCACGTGACTGCGAAGTAGAGTGCTTCTAAGTATCACATTAGGCTAAAGTACTCTAAATCCAGATTTAGTAGCATTGTATCCGACCAACGGCTACTTTTCGGTTAACAGTAGTGTAGCTCTTGTCAAGTCTAGCTTTCCTCAATCAAATCCGAACTAGAGTTTCAACCAAGACAAACCAATCTCATCCTTGATCTCCTAGAGCTTGAGTTGGTCCCAGACATCCTTCTCTTGGCCATCAAAAACCCACCCTCTTGTTGGAGTTAGACATCTGCGGAAGCACGTGAATAGCATAAGGAAGAAAAAGAAGCTAGGAGCACAACACACAATACTGAATGTATTACCACTAGAATGTACAAAGATAAGTAACCCATTAAGGCTATAGGCGTATATACAAGCCGAGGGAAAAAATCTCCTGAAGAGGGAAAAAAGTGCCCCAATGGTCCTAGTATGTTCACACACATCACTACCTAAATATATCACCAAATCCCCCCTGGGAGTGATGCGGTGAACAAGGAGTTGGCATTCATGTATAAGGAAGTGTCAAACTATATGGAATCAAACCACAAAAGGAAGTAAGCCTAAAGCTTTGCGAAAATCTTCAAACTTCTTCCTAGGCAGAGCCTTCGTGAAAAGGTCTACAATGTTCCCCAGCATGGGCATATATGCCAAGATGATCTCTCTAGCAACAAAACTCTCCTGACATAATGATAATGCACCTCAATGTGCTTAGTGTGAGCACGGAACACAGGGTTTCTCGCAACTGCCAATGCGCTCTGACTGTCAGTGGAGGTAATGGTGGCTAAAGACTAACCAACACCCAAATCAACCATATGGCGTCTAAGCCACACACACTCAACAGTCACTGTGAAAGCTTCCCTATACTCAGCCTCACAAGTGGGAGTGGCCACAGTAGGCTGCTTCTTGCTCAACCAAGATATGCATGAGCTACCAAGCATGAAGCAAAAACCACTAGTGGACACACAAGTGTCAGAGCAACCAACCCACTTAGAGTCAGAAAAAGCATATAAATATGGTGGTAGTGATCTCCTCTTTGGATAAAACAATCCAAGTAGCCAAGTACCACTAAAGTAGCAAAAGATGTGCTTAACTACCTCCCAATGCTTGACTCGTAGGCAATGCATAAACCTACTCATATGTGAGACAACAAAATGAATATCTGGCTAAGTAATGCATAAGTAAAGAAAGAATCCAACTACCTACTGATAGAGAATAGCATCAAATGCATCTCCAACATCATGAAGACTCACTTGTAAACCTGTCTCCATAGGAGTGGCAATAGGCTTATAGTGTTCAAGGCCAAAATGCTGCTGCAATAATTTGTCGATATATTTCATTTGACACAAAGCTATTCCTCCATCAATCTAAATAATTTGACATAATGATGCAAATGCCCCAAATCAGACATCTCAAATGAGGCATGTAAATCAGTATTAAAATCAACAATATGCTTCTCATGAGAACTAATGAGCAACATGTCACCGATGTACACCACAATGATTAGAAACACATCATTTGCACGCTTAACATATAAGGTGCTTTCAGTTGGAATGTCCTCAAAACCATGTTCAATGAGATAAGCATGTATTTTTTCATACCAAGCATGTGTTGCTTGCTTTAAACCATATAATGCCTTCTTTAACATGCACACCTGGTTTTGATGCCCTTTTTGCACAAAGCCATGGAGCTAAAAAACATACACTTCTTCATGCAAGTTACCATTCAGAAATGTTGTTTTAATGTCCAACTGATGTACGTTCCAACCATGATGAGTTGCAAGTCCACAGATGCTACGATCAGTAGTCATTCAGCATGTAGGTGCAAACTTTTCAAAATCAATGCCTCTTTCATGCGTATAACCCTTTGCAACAAGCCTAGCCTTATACATGTCAACTATTCCATATGGTTTACGATTTAGCTTGTATACCCACTTAGTGCCAATGGCCTTCTTGCCAGGAGGCAAGTCCCATAAAGACCAAGTACCATTGTTCATGATAGCATCATATTCAGATTGCATTGTAGCCATCCAATGTTCATAATTTTGTTCTTCATCAAACGAAATAGGCTCAGTCTCATCACAGAGATGAGACGTAGCCATAGCATAGAAATTTGATGCAAAAGAGGCACTATGAGAGCCTGAATGAGTATGATATGATAAAGGTGCATCTAATTTGCTGTCATGCAAAGTCTGAACTAGCCATTTTGGCATAGTTTTTGCCTCCTCGATATCAGCTCTCTCATCAACAAGTGCATTATGCAGATCTGCATAAAAAATGGAATGATCTACATCATCACATGAAACATGTAAAGGCTGAGAAGTTGCCTCAATAGGACTAGCACTAGACTGTCCACCTGTAAAAAGAGGTAGCAAAGTATCATACATGTCTTTGGAGCTAACAGATGTCTCCTTCGTACATGAAAGTAAAGGTTGAATAGCATCTTCCACAAAATAAACATCACGACTAACCAAAATACATTTACTCTGTGGATGATATAGATGATAACCTTTACTTTAAGAACTGTACCCAACAAAAATACATTTTACTCCTTTATCATCCAATTTCCTGTGATGTTGTTCAAGCACTAATGCATATGCCAGACAACCAAAAACATGCATATGAAAACAAATGGCTTGCGACCATGCGAGGACTCATATGGAGTGATAGACTACAGTGCTTTAGTGGGACACCTGTTAAGTACATATGTTGCACACATGACAACCTCAAGCCAGAAACTATGTGGTAAAGCCTGATTCTTGACCATATATCTCGCCATCTCCATGAGTGACTTGTTCTTCTGTTCAAGAACTCCATTTTGTTGAGGTGTATACGGCACTGTACATTGATGTTTTATCCCATGTTCAACCAAAAATGCATTAAAGTTAGAAGACATATATTCCCCCCCTCGATCAGAATGGAGGGTGCCCATTTTACATGCTGATAGATTTTCAGCCAAAACCAAAACCTGTTTCAAGCACATGAACACTTCAGACTTTGCTTTCAATGGATACCCATGCATGCTTGGAAAAATCATCAATGAAAGTCACAAAGTAAAGATACTTTCCAAAAGACGGTGTTTGCATAGGACCACAGACATCACTGTGAACAAGTTGTGATTTCTAAGTAACTCAAACTTAACTATCTTTTGGAAAGAAGGAACACTGGATTTTTCCCAAAATACAACCTTCACAGACATGTTTTTCGGGTGCCTCAAGTTTGGGAAAAGAGGATGCCATTTCATATTTTTGCAGGCATAGCAAACTAGCAAAATTCAGATGGCCAAAGCTTTGCATCTGACATAGCCTGAGAATCATGTACTGCACATGTTGAATCATTTATAGATTTTTCATAGTCTATGAGCTTATACAACCCACGAAAATGCCAAAAACAATAATCATGTTGCCATTTGATAGATCATGAATTGTACATATGTCGTCAACAAATTTCACAACCAAGCCAATCTTTCGTAATGTAGAAATTGATAACATATTTTTCTTGATCCTTGGCACAAATAAAGCATCTGACAAAGTGAAAGAACTACCATCAGTAGTAATTAGAATGATCTTACCAACTCCCATGATAGGATAAGAGGAGTTTTTGGCACATGTGAAAATATTCCCTGTAGGGGCAGGCTCAAGTGAAGTGAAGAAACTATGCTGCGAGGTAATATGTTTGGTTGCCCCACTATCATGTCGGAAGAGATGGATGGATACCTCAAGGAAGTGAGGTGGTACTGCCAAAACCTACTTTGTACTTGCCCTATTTCACTTCAGAGTTTGATAGTAGGTCCTTTTATCTTGCAAATGACACCAGTAAAGTACCTATGTACTTTGGAGTTGATCCTTCAAACAATTGGATCAAAACAGACTACTTCACAAATAGCTAGTCTCACAAAACTTGCTATCTTAGTCTAGACACCTGTTGGTTCTTTTGCTCAGTGCTCCCAGTACAGTAGAATTTGATCTAATTCCTTTTGAGGGAATCAAATTAACATAGATAGCTAGTGATTACAAGTGGAATTACTTAAAATGATAAACCTTACACTGAGAAATCGATTTAGCACTTCAAGGCTTACCCCCGACTTTTTAGGGACTGAGCAATAATTGATTAGAGAGCACTTCGACACAGATTTCTCCCAATCGGCTGAAGCAAAAACTTTGAAATTTGGACAGCATAAAATAGACTTTGAAGTGGTTCCAACAAGCTATAGAATATGCAAAATGATCGACAAATCACTGAGATATGGTCATGCAAAGTTCACTGTTCTGAGTAGTCATAACAGAGAAGTAGACAGAGATGATCGATGAAGTATATCTATTATGGAACATGATTTTACAAGATCATTGGCATTATGATGATGCCTAATGATAGTGGAATGAGTAGGCTATGGTGTAGGCTACTCAACTCCTGTAAATGATCTATGGAAGAGCTCTCAATGAGGCCACACAACCATGACTTTTACAAGCTCCTTTTATAAGGATTTTCTTCAAATTTGAATTTGAATTTCAAATTAGGATCCACCTAAAAAAATAATTCCTCTAAATGAGGAGATATTCACTCATGGAAAACTCGTAGCTCATACTTCTCCTAACTCCAACAATTTTTTGGCTTTACAAGATTCTTAATGATTTAACCATTTACAAATGGTAAATGATCCAATGTTACAAGCAATGATTCACATGCTTCATCAAGTGGTTGCACATTTTTTCCTTCCATGCCTATTTAATTATGATGGCTTGGACATTTGCACCAACAGCTCCCCCTCAAGCCAAACATCTTGGCTTGCACTTTTTCATGAGTCTTCTTGAATGTCATGCAATCCAATCATAGTTTTGAACTTGCAAAGTTTAGTATCATCAAGTGCTTTGGTTAACAAGTCTGTACATTGCATATTTTTGGACACATATGCAAGTTGAATCTCCTTGCTCAATAGCTTCTCTCTAACATAGTGATAGTGTACTTCTATATGCTTGGTTCTTGCATGATAAATAGGGTTGGCTGCAAGATTCAACGAACTTGTGTTGTCACCAAAAACCATAAGTGAATGAGTGTGAAGTCCCAAATCTGAATAGAGCAATCTAATCCAAATTACTTCTTGTTTAGCATTTGCTGATCCCGTATATTCAACCTTTGTTGAAGATAGAGCAACAATTGGTTGCTTCTTGGAGGACCATGAGATGGGCTTATTACCTGCAAAAGAAAGATATTCAGAAGTACTTCTTCTTTCATCCTTACAACCTGCCCAATCTGCATATGAGTATAGCGTAATGTCCAATTCTGATGTGTATGGGAAGTAAAGACCTTGATTTTGAGTACCTTTGAGATACTTCAAAATCCTTTTGACAGCTTCCACATGAGATGCTCTAGGTTGATGCATGAATTTACTTAGAACACTTACTCCATAAGATATGCCAATCCTTGTCAAGGTTGCATAGTTTAAACTCCCAACTATGCTTTGATATCCTGCAATGTCTTCAAGCAAATCACCTTCATGAGCACTCAATTTATGATTTACCTCCATAGGGGTGCTAGCTACCCTAGCATTCTCCAAGTGGGACTTTTGCCTTTTCCACTATCTGTCCAACACTCATCAAATTATTGGTGATAGTAGGTACATAAAGAACTATGCTCAACAGATTTCTATTGCCATCAGAAGTTTTGACATTTCCTACCTTGACCACTGAATGTTTGGTGTCATCACCTGTCTGCACTTGGTGCTTTCCCTTGGGCTCCTCAAGATAAGAAAGGAGAGCGACATTGCCTGCTACATGGTTTGAACAACTTGAGTCAATATAGAAGAGGTGCTCATCATTCATACCTTGTTTTGAAGTCATGTTCATAATGAGAAGAGAATCTTCTTTATCCTCTGTATAATTGTTGAAGACTTTTCTTGATTTGTATCCTCATTGATAATTGTTGTTGTAGTTGTTGTTGTAGCCATGGTTGTAGCCTTGATTATGGTTGAATCTTCCTCTTGATTGTGAGTAGCCACCTCTTTGAAATCCTATTCCTCTCTGATTCTTGAAGTTCCTATAGCACTCATCTGTTGTGTGATTAGATAATCCACATATGTTGCATGGGGAAGAGTTGAAATGTCTCCCCCTACCTTGCTTACCTCCTCTGCCCCTTCCTCTTGAGTTCCTACCTCTCCCTGCATAGTTAGCTTGAGAAGTAGTACCTTCATCTTCAACCTTTTTTGCTCTTTCCTTTGTCTTTAGACTTTCCTTTATCTGTATATAGGGCAGAAGAATTGTTACCTCTTGATGGTTCTCCATTTTTGTTGAGCTTGGCTTCATGGTTAAAGAGTTGTCCCATGAGTGTGGTAAGATCTGGAATTTGCATGTCCATGTAAAGGTCCATAGTAGTTGTGAAAGCTTCCCACTTATCATCTGCCTTGATGCCATTGATTATTTGTCTCACTATTTGCTCCTCTTCAATCTCCTCTCCTATGATTGCCAATTGATCAGCCACATCTTTGACCTTGGTCACATACTCTGAAACATTCTGCTTGGGTTTCTTCCTTTGAATGGTAAACTCAATCCACAATTGATTTTTTCTTGCTCTTGTATTGGAAGAAAAATATGAAGATAATGTATCCCAAGTCTCTTGGGATGTTTTACAATTCCAAATGTGAGGAAGAAGGAAGTTAGAAATAGGGTTAAGTAGATATGACCTTGGTAAAGCATCTTTGGCACACCATGAGTGGAGTCTTTCTAGCTCCTCTCTTGTAGGTTGAGCTTTGCTTCTGAGAATGGGCATCTCCTCATCTGTTGATATGTATCCATAGAGCCTCCTTCCTTGTAGATAGTTCGTCATCCTTAAGGACCATGCTAGATAATTGTTCCTGTCCAATTTATCAATAAAAGAAGGGAAATCACCTCCCATTTTACCTTAACTTGCTCTGATACCACTGTTGGAAGACATTGATGGATACCTCAAGGAAGTGAGGTGATACTACCAAAACCTGCTTTGTACCTACCCTATTTCACTTTAGAATTTGATAGTAGGCCCTTTTAGCTTGCAAATGACACCAATAAAGTATCTATGTACTTTGGTGTTGATCCTTCAAACAATTGGATCGAAACAGACTACTTCACAAATAGCTAGTCTCACAAAACTTGTTATTTTAGTTTAGACACCTATTGGTTCTTTTGCTCAGTGCTCCCAATACAATAGACATTGATCAAATTCATTTTGAGGGAATAAAATTAACTTAGATAGCTAGTGATTAAAAGTGGAATCACTTAACATGATAAACCTTATACTGAGAAATCAATTTAGCACTTCAAGGCTTGCCCCCAACTTTTTAGGGACTGAGCAGTAATTGACCAGAGAGCACTTTGATGCAGATTTCTCCCAATTGGCTGAAGCAAAAAATTTGAAATTGAGATAGCATAAAATAGACTTTGAGTTGGTTCCAATAAGCTATAGAACATGGAAAATGCAAAATGATCGAGAACTCATTGAGATATGGTCATGCAAAGTTCACTGTTCTAAGTAGTAATACCAAAGAAGTAGAGAGAGATGATCAATGAAGTATATCTATTATGGCACATGATTTTAAAAGATCATTTGCATTATGATGATGCCTAATGATAGTGGAATGAGTAGGCTATGTAGGCTACTCAACGCTTGCAAATGATCTATGGAAGAGCTCTCAATGAGGCCACACAACCACGACTTTTACAAGCTCCTTTTATAAGGATTTTCTTCAAATTTGAATTTGAATTTTAGATTAGGCTCCACCTAAAAAATGATTCCTCTAAATGAGGAGATATTCTCTCATGAAAAAATCATAGCTCATACTTCTTCTAATTCCACGAATTTTTTGGCTTTACAAGATTCTTAATGATTTAACCATTTACAAATGGTAAATGATCCAATGTTACAAGCAATGATTCACAATGTTCATCAAGTGGTTGCACATTTTTTCCTTCCATGCCTAGCCAAGTGTGAAGGCTTGGACATTTGCACCAACATATCAAAATACCAAACATTTGAGTCTACCGTAGACATACATTGCTCTTCATTCTACACAAGATTTGTAAACTCTGTTTTCAGTGTAGAGGCCTCTACAACAACCGTTCTAGCCTCTTTATTCTTTGCCTCTTTTGCAGCCAATTTTGGACAATTCTTTATGATATGATCGTTTCCTTTAGAGTACTTACAAACAAATTTTTGCTTTTCTGACTTCTTCTCATCTTTGTCTTCCTTCTTCAAATGTGCAGCATTTGCAGATTTCTACTTACTAGTAGATGAGCCCCATTTACCTTTGTCCTTCTGACTAACCAGAAAAGCTTGATCTGCAACATGCATAATAGGTCTACCTAGACTGATCTTCTTGCAACATGACAACGACTAACTCCTTAAATATCAAGGCATTTGGATTGCCTTTCATCATCAAATGAAGAGTAGAAGCAAAACTCTGATGTGAATTAGGAAGACCATTCAGAACGGTCTGCACAAGTGAGCTATCTAGTATAACTTCATTAGCAAAAATCAACTGTTCCTTCAAGTCTTTGACGATCTTTGTTAGAAAACTGTCCATAGAATCACCTTCATTCATATGCTCACTCTCCAACTGTTTTCGGAGATAAGCAACACGATCCTCATTCCTAGACTGGTACAATGTGGTAAGTGTATCCCAAGCATCCTTAACTGTTATGCAAGAACAAATGTGAGGAATAATGGCACGTTTGACAGACAATGCTATCAATGCATGTGCCTGAGCATCTCTGCCATCCCAATGAATTTGTTCTACAGTAGGTGCGACGAAAATTGTAGCACGAACATGAATTTGAAGAATATCAGCATCTTCAATGCCATTTGCATCAGCTTCAATACCTGTATTTGTAGGTGTAATAGGAAGTTTTCAACACCTTGTACAATGTTCCACAGACCTTTTGCAACCAATACATGTTGCATCATATAAGCCCACAATGGGTAATTCGTACCATCCAACTTATCCTCAACAACCAACATACAACATACATCACTGCTTTCAGCCATGGCCACTGACTAAAATACCCTGATCAGAAAAATGATTGTATATGAAAAAGTTGAACATAACTACCCTGACGAGCTCTGCTAAACCTATGACAGACTTCGAGATGCTTATCGGACCGAAACCTGCATATATCTTTAGCACAAAAAGACAAAATAGCCTACACAAGCACTATGATACTGCATTCGGAGGCTGAAATGAGCTCAAATCATGATTTCGACCTGATGGAGTGAAGCCGTTTTGATCTGTAATCAACCTGAGTATGCTCACCAAATTTCGTGCGATTCTAAGACTATGACCAGAGGGGTGTCGATGATGCCCTAGATGAAGTGGCGACTTGCTTTAATACCAATTGTTGGAGTTAGACGTCTACAGAAGCATGCGAACAACACAAGGAAGAAGAAGAAGCTTGGAGCACAACACACAATACTGAATGTATTATGACTAGAATGTACAAAGATAAGTAACCCGTTAGGGGTATAGGCGTATATACAAGCTGGGGGAAAAGAACCTCCTAAAGAGGGAAAAAGTGCCTCGGCGGTCCTAGTGTGTTCACACATCACTACTTAAATATATCAACACCTCTTTTCCTTCATCTATCAGAAAGAACCTCCACCATATTGAAGTCCACACAAAGAACAACGTTGAAGAGCAAAGAGCCCAACGATTGCCAAGTGGAAAATCTTTTAGAATCGATAATGAGAGCATACACTGAGACTTGTGAACTATAGAGGACCCCCAAAGGAAGCCTGGATCCATCGCTTTTCTAACTAAAATATAAAAGAGTTGATTAGGTATACTGAATGTATTCCATCTCTCTTTGATTCACACAGCATGAAGGTAGAGAAAACCTGCTTGAGACGCCAGTGTGAATAGCTGACGTAAAGGGCCCTCGAAAATTGAAGAGAAAGAAGGTCCAACTCTTCGAAGTCTTCATCGTCCCTCCAATTCTCTCAAACGTCTCTCTTTTGAACATCATTTTTGAAAGCGGATTATCGCCATGGCGACTTCGAAGCTCCAGGCTCACTACTGTACGGGTTCGCTTCTACGGTTGCCATCCTTCGTTCAGCGTCTCTCTTATCTTCATGGAACAGATGGATGTTTTTCAGGTTCTCACATCTGTCGTGACTGCCCTGCATTGCAGAGCTTCCCCACAGCGCTTCTGAGAACAGGTCACGTCGAGATCTGTTGAGGACCTGGTTCGTCTCTTCAGGGGAATTTTTCACATGGGCGTATGTATGTACCTTTGAAAGAAGTAACCCACACAAGCCACTTTGCCGTCCCTCCCTGTGAACATGCATATTCCCGTACACAACTGCATTTGACATGTGGATTTCTTCTTGAATCGCCCCCAAAAAACTCTACGAAGGCCTCTGATGGCTTTGTTAACACCTGGTATTCTAAGCAAGCTTCTGGATAATATAGGTTCAGATGCAAAGGTTGCAGGATCGCACAGGGCAGCGTTTCTCCAAGTAGTGGGAATTGTTCCTGCTCTCTCCGGTTCGGACCATCTTTTTCCTTGTCACGGATTTTACATCAAAGTGTCGGATTCATTACATTCCACTTATATGTCCCTCGAGGAACAGACTGCCGAGCTTATTCTTAGCAACAAACTTCAGGTCGGTCAGCTCATTCAAGTTAAGAGGGTTGATGCTGGTTCACCTGTTCCTATCCTTCGTGGAGTGCAAACAGTGCCAGGGAAAGGCTCCATCATCGGCCAGCCTCAAGAGATGAGTCTACCGGACTCTGAAAATTTTTCTCATCAGCTCGACGCAGCTAATCAATTTGCTAGTTCAAAATCCAACAATGCTGATGCGAATAATCAAGACAACAGTTCGAACGAACTCTTGGCGGAGAGAAGATGCTCTCTAGCTGGTGCGGATGTGCGAAAGAAGATAGAGAAGTCTGCAGAGAAACAGACATCCAGTTCACCAGTTTTCACAAGCCCTTTCAATAAGACCGCTATTGGTAGACGGTCTTCTGAGCGTGCCTCTTGGGCCACACTCCCGTTCCCCGAAAAAGAAGATTCCCAGACAGGACGCTCGGGAAGAACAAGAGTAATTCCTGAATTCTCACCTAAAACGCATTCTCGCTCTATATCAGCTTCGCCAGCAAGACATCAACCAGTGCGGAGCTCACTTGTCTTTGAGAGAGAAGGTCTTCCCTGCGAGACAGCCAAGGACAGTCCAAACGCAAGAAACTCATCTCAAAAAGCTGCTATCTCTTCTGCTGCCGAAGGTCCACCCAAATATAGACAACTATCTCCGGCTTTGAAAAGGGCATCGAGTGTCGGCAAGGTAGGGCAAAGGTTGAGTGCAGAGGAGACCAAGATCGGCAACAATCTGCTGAGGAGGTCTGCCAGCAAAGGCCGGTCTGGGGACGCAAGAAGTGTCAGCTTAGTAATCGATGATAAGACGTCAGAGAAATCAACAGATGCTTCCGATGACTGCTCCTCTAGATGTGCGGCCAACAAACAGGTGAGTATGTCAATGTCTGAAGCTTATCCAGAACCAAGCCCATAAAACCGCAAGACACAGAATCAGGCGAACATCGAATCTTCTTTTGCTACGTAGGTTTGGTTCATGGCTTTGCCACGCGTTTTTCTGGATAAGACGGTGTATTCCACTGAGGAATCAGCTACAGATTGGAGCTGTAGGCCTCAGCGTCTTTCTGAACTATATCAACAAATTTAACTCTGCAAGCTTTTCCTTACATAAGATGAATTCCATTTCACGTTAAAACTTCCATATGGCCTTTCCCCTCGCCAATTAGCTATCTTTTAGATTGGAGGTTTAGCTACTGAGTGGAACTATGGGCCTCAAAGTTCCTCTCAATCATCAATACATTATTTTTGCAAGTGTTGCATTCGTTTTAATTTGAGATCTTCCTTGAATTTGCTCATGCAACAAGCTAACATTGCTATGCAGGTGGAAAGAGCTGGAAGTATACTTAAGCAAGCTAAGAATGCGAAGGTTGGGTCTGGCATGTGTACTCTGCCTTGTAAGGATGATAGGGATCCAATAAAGCCTTCTTCCACATCATCGAGTGTTAGTTCAGGTGGAAAGAATGCCGATCTTGAACCCAAACAAGACTTTACTGAAGACGCTTTCCAGTCGAACCTTTTAGCGTTAGGAAAGGTTGGTATGTCGTGTTTTCGCTGTTGTGCAAATTATTGGCTTCTCCTTCATTGGTCCTTTGTGCCTGTCCTTGTTATTCCTATATAATCACCATATATATACAATTTTTGTTGTTTTATTTCTTACAGAAAGCTCAACGAAGGCAGTTGATTGCATCAATTGCTGCATCTGAAGCCTTGCTGGAGGCTTCATCAACTCAAGCTATTCTACAGTGCCTGAGGCAAGTTTGTGGATCATTCTTGTTCTTTTAATCTGAAGTGTATATGCGATTGACTGTTCAATCACAATTGCTTGCAAATGCGAGCAATTAATGGCTTGCAATTCCTTTTGCGAACAGTTCAAATCAGTTCGAGCTTTTTTCTGTTATTCATCCATTATGGGTATTAAGTGATTATCGTCTATTTTTCTCATTAGTGACTTTGCAGAGCTCTGCACAGCTGCAACGCCAGAAAGTCCTGGGCCAACTGTGGAGAAGTTTTTCTCCTTGTATCGTGTATTATCAGATGCTGGCAACAATGCACGTGCCCTGGCTCAATCAAGCGTATTGAAATGCTCTGAAAAGAAGACGAAAGAGAATGTTTTGTCAGAGTTCTGCAAGGTTTCTCATGATAAGATTAAAGCTGCTTCATCTTGGGTGGATGCAGCATTATCTAGTGGCTTGACAGCTTACCCCTTTGGTAACAAAGATCAGAAGACTTTTAAATCACCTTTTAGACCAGGATTCGATGGAAGATGCTGTAAAAACAAAATGAATTCTTTTGGTCTGCCTTCTTGTGTGCATTCTACCAAGCTGTCCTCTTGTTGTACAGAATCACCAAACTTGACAAATAGTGTTTCAAGTAGAGGTTTCATGTCTCCACCTATATGCAAGGCAGCAGAGATAGACGTCGACTATAAATGCAATAACTTGACCTCTTATACAAGCCATCTGGAAGCTTCCAGGATATATGATGCAAAGCAGCTATTCTCTGCTGCTAATACTCATGCCAGTTGCGATGATTTCACGTCATTTGACAAGAAAGCAGATGTAATGCTTGAATGGGTGGAAGGGAGTGGATTTGCAGAGGCGGTATTGCTTGCAAATCAACTGCAGACAGAAGCAGAGCTCTGGTTTGTGCGATTTATAGAAAGCTCTCTGGATTCTGGTTACAAATCTGTGATCAAGGACGCATCTGCTATAAAGAGGATCAGAAATGTAAGCAGTCGATGGCCAGATGAGAATAGCCAGGTTTCTGCTGTGCTTTCTGACTTAAAAAAGGTAAATGAATGGCTGGACGAAATGTCATCTGTTAAATGGGCAGCCTCCAATCCAGAGCTTGAGGCAACTACAACCAAGCTCAAACAGAAACTATACGATCTGCTAATTCAGTTAGTCCTGCGAAGCCCAACACAGGTGGTCTCGCACAGTTTGTGCTCTTGAATTCTGGTCAGATTTCTGATGCAGCTCTGATTGCCATTGCTAAGCAAGTTGAATGAAAAAGGACTATATGCGTGTAAATTAACAATACAGATTTGCGGTTGAGAGTAATCACAAAGGACCATACATATGCTGCCACGACCTGAACCAATGGTTATAACTGATGTATGATATATGCTAATGGTATATTTTGCTAATGGATGTATATGAATGCTAGTATATGAATTTACTTCTGATCCTAGATAGACATGTGCTGCCTCTCCTCAAAAAGGATCAGAGAGTCTGCACTTTGACAAGACTACAATAGACGAGTAATCAGCAAGTTGTAATGAGCACAACCTCAGATTGATTGAGAGGGCATTCATCGAGGTGAAACATTTATATTTGTAAGGGAGCGTATCTTATCAAGAATTTTTAGTGAACGTGTGCAATTTGTTTTTCTGCATTACAATTGTGTGTGCTACGAGTTCGTTACAGGCACTCACCGATTTTCCTTTGCATCTCTTCTTTTTCTTGCTGATCATTTTTAGCATTTCATTTGGAAATGGTTTCAGAATCCTTTAACGATAGGTATACAATATTTCTAGCGATGGTTTCTGATCATTTTTAGCGATGGTTTCAGAATCCTTTAGCATTTCATTTGTCTGCTGTTCCAATGACTTAGGAAATGAATCGATATTTCTGGTTTTCCAATGACTTAGGAAATGAATCGATATTTCTACTCTTTAATACTCCGCATTGTGTATTGTGCCCACTATCCACGGAGAAAGATGAAAACTGTGGGTATTAAACTACTCGGCGCTCCTATGTAAGGATGGCTGATATGTGTGGTATGTATATATTTTCGGATTTTTTGAGGAAGTGAAATCGAATTGCAATGAATGCTCTCTATTAACGATGGAGTGTTATGCATAAACGTGTGATTAGTCACGACGGATTGATCATTTCTCTGTGTTTTGTGTTTTTAATGACATATATTTCTGAATTTGGACCTACGTTTTCCTACAAAATTCTAGATGCTTTCTTAAGCTACAAATACCAATTTGAATTACTTTATTTTGACTTCTATAGCTCATATTATAGCCAAAATTCTGACCTACTATCCAAGTGATTGTAGATTCAACTTTTACATCACTCTAATTTTTTTGAATTTTTGGTTGAGTAAAACTCCAAATCAGATTTTGAGCCCTTCTATGAAGTTGTAGCTCTCTATGTAACCTATGCACAAAATTTATAAATCATGTCAATGCAAGCTTTCTACACATTCACCTCTTGTATCTTAAGATTCCATTGAAGTTCTTGCACATTAGCCTTCAAAATGTTCTAACGCCAATGAAGGACTTTGGTGGGCTAAACAAGAGACGCAAGAAAAAGATGGGGGAGAGAGAGAGGAGAGGAGAGATGTGGACACATATGTGGAAGCTTTGAAACCCACATAATGGTCTCCTTGAGGCAATGCTCTACAAAGGATAAATTTATATGAATATAGGGGTAAGGTTACATGATCCTTACATCCCCAACAATCCCCTCTTCATGGATTTAGACCTAGGGGGAACTCAAAGCTAAAATTTGTTTCCTACTTTAAAGTTGATTTCTCTCCTTTGAGGGTCAGCATAGACTCTATCTTTGTCTTGATCTCACCAAATGTTGTCCTTAGAAAGCCTAAACATATCGTTCATCTCTTCCAAGAAGTCTTTTGTAGGTTGGACTTTCTCGTGCTCCAATCCTACTACATAAGGAGCTCTTGGCTAAAACCCATACATAAGCATAGACTCTATCTTTGTCTTGATCTCACCAAATGTTGTCCTTAGAAAGCCTAAACATATCGTTCATCTCTTCCAAGTAGTCTTTTGTAGGTTGGACTTCTTCGTGCTCCAATCCTACTGCATAAGGAGCTCTTGGCTAAAACCCATACATAAGCACAAATGGAATAGGCCCAATGGAAGAGTGTTTGCCACTATTATATGCACACTCTACTATATGTAAGTACTATCCTTTCATTTAGATATGCTCAAAGCATATCTTCTAGGATTTGGTTAACTCTCTCTGTTTGCACATCTATCTGTGGATGTTTGATGGTGTTCATGTTAAGTTTAGTATCCAACCTCTTGAAGACTACTCTCCAAAAGTGGTAGTAAACTTCCTATCTTGATATGAAATAATGTCTAAAGGAACGCCATATAACTGGTATAAGTTCTCAAAAAATAATGTAGCCAACTTAGGTGTCTTCACTGTACTATGTGTTAGAATAAACCTAGCCATTTTGGCTAACCTATCCATGGTTACCTAGACTGCATAGTGTCCTCTTTATGTCTTAGGTAATCCCACTACAAAATCCATGGAGATACTCTCCCACTTCCAATTGGGAATATCCAATGGATTGAGTAGATCTCCTATCCTCAAGCTCTCAACTTTATTGACCTAGCATTTAGCAAATTTAAGCACATACTCTAGGACGTACTTATGAAGTCCATGCCAATAAAATTGCCTCTTAACAAGATCATAAGTCTTGTTAACTTTTGGGTGCCATGCACTAGGTGTGGCATGAAACTCATGTAAAATATGCCACCTCATCTCAAAATCTCTAGGGACACATATCGTACCTTTATATGGAAGATATCCATCATGGATACTGTAACTCTTCCTCTTGAATCCTTCTTGAGTACCTAGACGATACTCCATCCTCATTGTAAACCCTTTTATCAAGATCCCCTTTCTCTATGGATTCCCAAATCTTAGTATATGTAGGATCAAGCCTACTATTAGGCCATCGGAAGGCATTTTTTTATAAGTTATATTTCTTTTCGGTGTAGAGTCCTTACCAAATCGACAGACTCACTTATAACCTTTCACAATAGTAATAGAACCGATTCTTTCTCGATGTAGAGGGAGAGATAGGTACCGGGCCTGTCAGATTGTCAATTTCTCACACTTTAAGAGAAGTTTTTTCAACTATATGTTGAGTCGTGAGTATTGTGTCCTCTTCCATTCTTTCTGTGTGATGATCGTGGTTGTAGATGTAAGTGCAAATGTAATCAGATCTTGCACCAAACCATGTAAATTCTCTAACTAAGAAGTTTGAAGTACTTGGTGTTTGTGCCTAAGTTATTTTTTACAGGAATCATGCAGTACAATAGATACTTGCATCCGATAGATAGAAGTTATTCTATGATCTGAGTGTCTAATAGACTATTTAAGGTAATCGAGAAGTTCGAGAAACACAAGGATCTAGTCCATACTAGATTCTACCACCCAAGAATCCCCCGAACCTGTTCCTTGTGTTAACCATAATGGACAAAGAATAACATGACATTTCCCTCTAATGGATCCAAGTAGCTCACTAGTGATCTAGGTAAAACTCAGTCCATTGAGCATAGGCATGCGGCTAAGCGTGTCAAACACCACATTAAAATTTTCCCTTCCTATACATAAGCTGATAGTCGAATTCTTGAAGGGGTCTCTGCCCAACTAGCCTTACAACCTTTAAGGTCTCTTTTATTAGAGAGCCATTTAATGTTGTCTTGATCAAACAATATCATAACCTTTACACCATATAAATAATGACACCACTTCTTCAATGCATGGACAATTGCATACAACTCCTCATAGAAGGAGTAATTTTTTTGAGATGGTTCTAGCTTTTTGCTCTCAAAAGCCAAAGATCGACCATCTTGAACTAAGTCCGTTGGTGTAGCGAAATCACCCGTGTAACTACCCTACTTCTAATCCGCTATAAATAAGGAAAGCCCTTCCAAAGTTCTCACCGTATCTTTTCATTGATATAAAAGCTTACTATAAAACAAACATCTATGCTCATGCAAGGAGCCAAGAATTGGTCCATCCATGAAAGAGTCAAATGCTTTAATCTTTGAAGATTTAGTCTCTGTTTTGCTCCAGGAACATCAATCTAGGTAGAACACATCAATTATGTGTGTTGGAGATCAAGCTTTCTTCACTAGTCTGAAGGGCAAAGTTAAATGGATCTCATCTATTAGTCAGTAAAAATCTAGAAATGTTGCACAATCATCGAAGGAAGACAAATATGATAAGAAAAAAAAGAAGAAACATTTTTGGAAGTATGGTAAGGCAAATTATCATGTCATAAGGAGTTATCCTAAATTGGATGCAAAAGAGGCAAAAAACAAAGAGGTTGGAATAGTTGTTGCAAAGGAATCTACACCTAAAATAGAGTGTGCTAATGTTTTTCAGAATGAAGAATGAGCATTTACTATTGTTTGTAGCTATGGCCCATCTTCTCATGTGTAGTGTATGTCTATAGTAGACTCAAATGTCTGTTACTTTGATAGTGGTGCATCCAAACACATTACCTTGTATTTTAATCTCCTCACTTCACTTGATCCTACTCCTACAATGAATACTATTACATGCTAACAACTCCTCTTATCTTGTCATGGGAACTGGAAAGATCATTTTGACTACCATTGATGGTAATTCCTTCACATTTTAAAATGCCTTATATGTGCTGTCACATTTTCAGCACTAGCCAATATTAACTTGGTTGTCAATCTTTTTGGTGGTAGATTTACAGTTCATGACCTCTCAAATGGTGACGTTATCATTTCTTCTAGCATTTTATGTTGTGGGCTATATAGGTATACATTATGCAAAATAAGAGAATGAATTAATATGTGCAAGTCATGATTCCCAGACTATCTCAGATGCAAAGCTTTGGCATGCATACTTTGGTCATCTGAACTTTGCTAGTTTGCTTCACTTATAGAAATCTAAAATGGTATCCTATCTATCCAAACTAGAGGCACCATCTAAACATGTCTGTAAAGGCTGTATTTTGGGCAAAATACAACATTCTTCCTTCCCAAAAGATGGTTCAACAAGAGTTGCGCATAAATTTTAGCTTGTTCATAGTGATGTTTGTGATCATATGCAGACACCTTTATTTGGGATTATCTATGTTTTGTGACTTTGATTGATGAAACTTCTAGAATGCATTTTGGCTAGCTGTGATGTTGTTTTTGTGGAGGATGCAATTCAGCCATTACTTTCATGTACTAAGGAGGCATCAACTAGTTCCAAAGATATGTATGACACTTTGCTACCTCTTTTCACAGGTGGACATTCAAGTAGTGAACCAAATGAGGCAATTTCTTAGCCTTTACATGTTCCACATGATGATGGAGATCATTTCATTTCTGATGCAGATTTACATGATGCACTTGTTGATGAGAGGACTGATATAGAGGAAGCAAAATATATGCCTCAGTGGCTTGTGTATGCAATGGCTTCCTCTAGTCTTTGTGATGAGAATGAACCTATTTCTTTTGATGAAGCACAAAATTCAAAAAATTGGATGATTGCCATGGAATCATAACATCTTGCTACTATGGAGAATGGTACTTGGTATTTATGTGATTTGTCTCTAGGCAAAAAGGCCATCAACACTAAATGGGCATACAAGCTGAAATGTAAACCCGATCAAATAATTGATAGTTATAAGGCTAGGCTTGTTGTTACCATAGTTCAAGCTACCAACTAGACTCTAATAGCTAGTTATATCTTCTATTTGCTCTCCTTCATGAGGAGTTAACCTCAAGTTCATCTCCATAGGTGTACATGTAATCTTTGAATTTTCATTTCGAATTTGACAAGCATTTCTTTGATATACTTTCTCTAAGTGAGATACATATCCTTTTCTATGTATACCACTTCCAATCCTAGGAAGTATGTGAGTAGACCTAGATCATTGATTTTGAATTCCTCTTTCATTATTTGATCCACCATCAGTCAAAACCTTGGGGATGGCTTTATTTTTATACTTGATTGTAATTGTGGGAACTTCATAGTCTGCTATTCTATGTGGAACATCTTTTACCATCAAAACCAAAGGTTTCAAACTCAAAGATTGCAAATATCTTTCCTGTAAATGCTTTAACAACTGCTTCCAGAAAGACGAAATGAGTTCCAGTAAGGCTCCTAGTGATATTACTTAGGGTCTATGTTGGAACTGAAGGACTCACAAGGCAAGGAAGCTTACGAAGGGATTCAGAGAGAAGAGAAAGTACAAGCAGACAGAGCAGTCAACGACGATCTGGCAAGTAGGCCAATATTTTTTCAGGACACTAACACATATAAAAGAGGTGGACACACAAGGAGAAGGAGCAAGTAGGGAGCTCCAGGAAATGTATGTCAAAATGTTATTAGAAACCCCTACAAAAATAGTGATTTTCATCACTAAAAACCATTATAAATACCATTTCATATTTTTGTAGCTCCATTTTGTGCAAGCCAAGGAGTCCTTGAGCTTGAGGAGCTTTAGAAGTACCTACCTGTCAGTTTTCACATTTTTTAGACTTCGTTTGAACCTCCAAATAGGGTAGAGAACCTAATTTTTAACTAGGCCGGACACTAGGTCTGGACACGGCCAAAACATAGTCAAAAACTATAAATAGAGCTAGAGAGCTCATTTTTGAGGTTAGCTTGTAATTGATCTAAACTTGTATGAGCTTTTTGAACGTAATCTAAAGAACTCCATTGCTTATCACTCTTTGTCTGACCGTGTGTGCGCGTGTGTGTATGTGTGTGCATGTTTGTGTGCTTCTCACTCACGCACTTGGGCCTTCACTTGCTCGAGGTCTTCATACCATCCTCACGTCTTCCCGGATTGACATTAAAGGAGGTGCTACTCATCACCGAGCTACACCAAATTTTGGCGCCGTTGCTGGGGCCTTTGAGGACGAGCGTGTGATGGTAAGACGTAGATGTGAGATGTTGGCGTTGTAGGTAATTTCTTTACTTTTCTTATTTTTCTCTTTCTTACCTCACCACCATCATCATCCTCACCATATCCGATCTCCATCTCCATCATCGCGAAAATTTTCAGTTTTTGATCATATCACCTTCTCCACCTCATTTCCCTCATTCCACTTGTGAGAGAGAGCGAGAGAGCGATATTGTGTGCATTGTTTTTGCATGTTTTTTGAGCTTTCTTGCAGGTACTTGCTGCATCATCATCTCCAGCACTCCGTGCAGGTACGGGAAACTCAGAAACTGTCTGTGTGTCGCCGACCTCTGTCGATCGCGATCGACAGAAAAAACGCCCATTTGGTAAAACAAAGTGCACCACTAAGACCAGCACAAAGAGCACATTCCAAATCACTAAACAAAATTGAAAAATTCCGTGTTTTTCTGTCAATCGCGACCGACACCATCGATCGCGATCGACAGCCACGATCGACAACATCTGTCAATCGCGACCGACAGACCTGTCGACAGACCCCACGATTGACAGACCCACGACCGACTGACTGCCACATAGGACCCTGTCAATCGCGATTGACACCGTCGATCACGATCGACAGCCACGACCGACACCTCTGTCAATCGTGATTGACACCGTCGATCGCGACCGACTGAATTTCAACGATTGATTGACTTTTTCGCGTAGCCACGTGTCCATCGCGACGGACACATCCCCGATTGACTGAAATCACGACGAAAATCCCGAAAAAAGTGTCGATCGTGATTGACACCGTCGATCGCGATTGACACCGTCGATCGCGATTGACACCGTCGATCGCGATTGACAGGGCTCACGACCGACTCTATCGATCGCGATTGACACTGTCAATCGCGACTGATGTGTCGATCGCGACCGACAATCCCCGACGGACACCTCTGTCAATCACGATTGACAGACCTGTCGATCGCGATTGACAAGCTTTTTCGGCCAGATTTCTAGGGTTTTGTCTTGCATCTTTTTGGGGTAATTTTGGGCATAATTAGCAAGCCATTAGTGATTTGTGAGGCCCCCACACGTGTTTTTGAGAAAAATCCTGTGATCCGTCAGCCTGTTTGAACCCTGTTTTAACTCCAAAACCCTGAACTGACATAACTTTCTCATACGAAATCCGTTTGCTGTGATTCTTGTCTTGTTGGAAAGCTCGTGGGGAGTACAACCAAAACTTCCACTGGTTATGTGAAAATTAATATCAGGATTATTAGATAGGGTATTTTGAAGTTGACCATACCCCGAGGTAGGAAAATTGAGGGATCCTTGGGATTGTTTTCCATAAAGGCAAAGGATAATTTGGTCTGTGAGTTACATGCATGAAAGTGGTCTATTGTGTCATTTGAATCTAAGTCTTGAGCTAACCGTGGGACTTTTACAGGTCCAGTAAGAGCACTTGAGGGCATTCTAAGCAAGAGTAAGTGCAAGCTTGGGAACACGCATCCTGGGCACACTAGGGCAACGACACAAGGAAAGAAACTCAAGGTTGGAAAATACTCAACTCCCTCTGTCAATTCCTAGCTTAGGCTAAGAACGACTAGTGATAGGAGTAGGCCAGGGCGGCGATAGGCATTTATCAAGTTGAAGAATACCTAAACAATCAAGTTCAAGCTAACGACATAATCCTTGTACTGTTGAGAACTTTAAAGGAAAAGAACTTAACGTGGAACGATCAACTTCAAGTGCGGAAATACACTCAAGTATAACCGACGACGTGATATCAGACAAGAACATAAACACGGTAATCAACTAAAAAAGAATCAAGTAACGGATACAAAAAAACTCAGCAACGAGGTTGTACTTGGGCAAATTTGGGCTATTCAATTAAGCTTATGAACCTTAGATCAGGACGGCATCTAGTAAGGGATAGGCAAAGTCTTAGGTCTTCAGAGGCTAGCGTTAATCATACTGCTAGGTCTTGGGCCCAGCAGCTGAGCCACCACTCGCATTACCCTAGCTCTGAGACTAGTGAATCAGAGATGTCTCAAGGCATGGACCAACCTACGGGAAGTTCAGGAGTGCCATACTTGCACAGGGTAGAAGGCCCTTACAAAACGAAGCCGGAATACCTTAGGACCAACCGATTAGGTGCTAGCATCTACGAGGACGCCCTAGGAAGATCTGTAGTACCGATTAAAAATCCTGACCAATCCATTGGACTAGAGCGCCCAGCTGTCAAGTTCGAAAATGGAGCATACTTAGACAAGGAAGGGACAATATATGTAATCACCAATCATCTAGATAGGACTGATGAATTTGGGAATGTGGTCCCAGAAACAGACTTGGGTGACCTAGAGCAAGGAAACATGGGCGAAGAACCTAGGACCCCCCGAGGCAAATCTGTTCTCACTAGGATTATCACGCCAGAGTGGATTCCCCAAGATAATAAGAGCATAGATCTGCTTATGAACCGAGAAACTGACGAAGCCTTTTGGAGGTATAAATCTGATCGGCCAATTGATATAGGAACAATCATGATCTATGAGTTTAAAGATCCTGATATTCCAGGTAGAGTGACCTACTTAGATCACGCTTCAGAAATGATCTTTGTGGTTACAGAAAATGATAGGCATGCTTACACTTGGAAAGGTGAATTTATTTTCCCCCAACCAAGATCGAATGTGTCCTAAGGTCCCCCTGGAGCGGGAACATCCCAAGTTCATGGAACTCAATGCGACAGAAGTAGAGATAGGCCAGGAGTAAGCCTTGCCAACCCAGGGGGCAGAGAAAGAACAAGGATGGAAACAAATGGAGTAGTGCCTGAGGTACTTAGAGCTCACAGGAATCAAAGAAATGCGGATGAGTTCCCTCTACCACGACCTAGAGAACACACCAGGATTTTGAGACGGACTCAGTTAGTTAAGTCCATGAAGAATTACTTCGATGGCACAGGAGACCCATACGATCATGTGGCCGAGTTTAGGCAAGTCTTGAGAGCAGAACAAGTGGAGGACCTATTCACGCAATATAATGCCTTTGGTCTAACCCTTAGGAACACAGCCCTTACGTGGTTCCAACCATTGAATGAGAGACAGTTCAGGAGCATAGACCAACTCCTAGAGGCTTTCATTATTGAATTCTCTAAGAGTAGCATAAGACATAATACCTCCTCATTGATTCACAGCTTCAAGCAAACCCCTCAAGAGACCGTGAGACTTGCAGGAAGAAGATTTAGGCAATATCTTGAAAGATGCCCTGTTTCGGAGCTCCCCACACCAGCTAAGCAAGTGGCTTTATTCTTGGATGGATTGCTAAGTACAAAGTTGAGATCCTATGTGTACTTGAAGGACCCTAGGACCATAGAAGAGTGTGTACGCATGTGCATTGACATTGAGGATAACCTAGGGGAGGAGTTAGAGCTTTCCAAGATATACAAAGATTCAGACAGTGCCTCTAGCCTCTCTTCCACGCAATCCACATCAATTGAGGAACTTGCAGAGAAAGTAGCTCAGAAACTAGGTGTCTCTAGCAAACAAATCCCAAGGTTTGCCCTTGTGAAAAGATGTTATACTTGCGGTGGTGACCATATGGCGAACGTGTGTCCCATTACGGCTCAACCCCAAGTAAATCCGAGTAGCCAATACTGTACCATAGAATGGAGATACAAAAATCACACAGCACAAGACTGTCCATACAATAAGCAAGCGGTTAGGCAAACCTACCCTCAGCCATATCAACAGGGAAGATATCAGAACCAACATCCACCACAGCAGTATGCTAGGCCCCAACAAACCTACCAACCACAATATCAAGCCCAGCAAAGGCCTCAGCCTGTGTTAGCCCAACAACCTCCAGCTCCATCCAACGTGATCCCTGTAAAGTATGCAGCTGCAAAAGAAAACCTGAATAGGGCCATAGTGCCAGTAACCCCATTACTATCAGAAAGTGACCCCAGTGACCATAGTTTCGATTCTACACATGTGGATAGCCCCCAGGCCTACTACATGCAGTCTCCTGAACATGGTGAGTCTTACTACAGTGAGGAACCGAGTGAACCTAATTGGGAGTCAGAGTATGCTAATGTCATGTACACAAACCCCAACACTAGACCTCAACATAGGCAAGTAAGAACCCCATTCCCTAGAGGACCATGCTAGAGATGTCAGGGAGATCATCTCATTCGTGATTGTCCCATGCCTCCACCTACAGAACCCCAATCAGTGACAATCCAGGGCTTTTGCCAAGAATGTGGAAAGGAGCATCTCTTACGAGATTGTCCAAAGAATCCCAGCAATATGCCAAAAATCACTCCCATTAACGTTATTGGGTTAGTGGTAGATTCCACAGGAAGTGTCACTTCCACTGCACCCATACAAGTGGTCACTAGAGCCCAAGCACAAGCCTCACAGCAGAACCCAGGTGTAGGCCAGGAAAAGAGCCCCGAGGTGAGTGAAACAGAGAGCATGAACAAGAAGAGGACTAGAGCTTGGAGAGATAGTCGTGAAAGAATGAAAAGACAATGGGCAAAAAAGATGAGTGAACTCGAGGAAAGCCTCAGAGAAACAAAGGCCAGGATAACTAAACTCACATCTCAAACTCCCTCTCACACTGCCCCACCACCACCATCCCCATCTCCATCCGACCTGCCACCTTCCAACCCGCCTCACCTAATCCCACCACCCCCTAGAGTAGGATCAGTCCTAGTAGATCCCACTCCCGAGGACCTAAACATGATGCTTAAGGCATATCAGGCCAGAATCCAAGAAGGGCCAAACGTAACTGATCATGAAAAGTGTTACCCTAGAGCAGAACTAGAGCTAGAACGAACCAAAATTTGTGCCAAAATGGTGGAAGTGGCTCAGACCATGTTTGAAGCCAGTTGCCTATTTAACATCTCTAGTTCAGCGAAGACACAATTGCACTTTGAAGGACTGCTAGAAAGAATAGAGAGGTTAATTGCACAATCAGAAAAGGAACCCGCCTCTCAACATAAGGACAAGGCAAGTGAAAGAGCAGGTCTTCCTGCCCAGGAAGCCTATGTGCCTGAAGCCTATGTGCCTAACTCTACGGAACCAAACACATCATCTTCTATGAGTCGGTTCACACCAAAATTCCTACGAGAGATTCAAGAAGACAAATGGGCTAAGGAAAGCGAAGTCCCTCCTCCCATTGAACTTGTGGATGATGCATACGACCAATTCCCACAAGACATTCCATCCATTTATGAGGAGCAGGAGAGCACCCACTCTCAGGAAAGATTAGAATTTGAGTCTAACTCTCTACAAGAATTACCCCACTTCATAAGCCCATGGGAAGCTAAGTCCACGTGTATGAGAGCACCCACAGTCATGGTACGAAATGAGGACTCAGTCATACCTAGGAACACAGAGGTAGTGAAAAACACTAAAGTACAATGCAACCTCACCTTAGAAGAACTACTCAAAGTAAGGCCAGAGCTATGGAAACATGTAGCCAAACAAGTACCAGAGATAGCGAAACCTCATTCCCAGGTAGGATCCCAGAGAACAGTGCCAGAAATACCCTTGGACAAAATAGGAGACATGAGTGAGGGCGAAGAGGGAAACACATACCTTCCTATCACCCATCAAGGATACACCACCAAGGCCATTCTAGACTCAGGCAGAGGTGTTGCAATTGCTACCACTTCCCTATGGAAGCGTTGGGGCAAGCCAGCATTCAGGCCCACAAGGATGAAATTGCAAATGGCCGATGGTCACATAGAGAGACCCTTAGGGCTGTTAGAAGGAATCACTCTCACCACATGTGGTGTAGAGTTCGAGCATACGTTTGCCATCTGTGATTTTAGCAAGAACCATGCCTATGAAATGATCTTGGGACGACCTTTTATGCGACAGTTGCAAGTGGTACAGGACTGGGGAACCAATTCCTTGTACCTGCAAAACTTGGGTGTTACGACCAAGGTGAATCTCAAAGATTACTCTCATAGAGATGTCCCTCCTATCCAATGGAATCCCATCCATAGAACTAAAGATGATACGGAATCGGTGCATTCCATAGGATCAGGATCCTCATGGATGCATGAAGACACCCACTTATGGATGTGCAAAGTAGCAGTAGAAGAAGAGAAGAGAGAAAAAGCCAGAGAGATAGGTGCAAAAGAAACCCATAGATCCATTCAAGACCCAGCCTATGCACCTGTAGTATTTCCTGATGAAGAATTTGAACCCCACGGCTGGGCAGAAATCCTAGCAACAATGGATGTAGCCATCAATGAAGAACAATGGACACCTCACTGTGATGAAGATGGCTATGACATTTCAATCTTCTCCATAGAGCCAATCATGGGAGAGGCAATGTTAGAAGAGTGTGAACCTAGCCCTGAGGCATTTGAGGATGCAAGTGACTCCGATCTAGAGTTAATCATTATGGACCCACCTTTTGCATCAGATGAAGAATACTTCTATGAAGTGGAATTTCAACCCCAGAGACGCGGAGAGCTTACAAATGATGTAAGGCTAGCCACACATGTGACCCCAAAGGAAGAAGGAAAGAAAAGAAAGAAAAGAAAGAAAAGAGAAGTCACACCAGAAGAGGAAGAATCTTTGTTTGAGGTCTCGTAAAATTTTAAGAAGTATGAGATAGATGATAGGAGAGTCATGATCAGAATGCCTAAACGAGAGGCGCAATCAGGGGAGGCCTATGATAACAAAGAAACCACCAAGAAAATAGTGGTAGCCGTGGAAGAAGGAGAAGAGAGATGCACGTACATAGGCCATGACCTGACAGAAGAGGAAGAACAAGAGCTAATAGCCTTGCTAAGAGAATACAGAGATGTATTCGCTTGGAGTTACAAGGACTTGAAAGGTGTGGACCGTGACATATGCTCACACACCATCCCCATGACCTCAGATGCCAAACCCTCTAAGCAAAAGCCATATAGGTATAATGATAATTACACTGCCAAGATCAAAGAGGAGATATATAGACTGGTTGAAGCTGGATTTATCTATGAAATTGAGCACACTGAGTGGGTATCCCCCATCGTAGTGGTGCCCAAGAAAAATGGCAAACTACGCGTATGCATTAACTTGAAGAAGGTCAATGCAGCCACAATTCGAGATAACTATCCGCTTCCTATCACAAAACATCTCTTAGAGAGAGTAGCAAGCAAGGAAGTGTACAGCTTCCTTGATGGATTTTTGGGCTACAATCAAGTAGCCATAGCTCCAGAAGATCAGCATAAGACGGCTTTTGCCACTAAATGGGGCATTTTTGCCTTTAGAGTAATGCCATTCGGGCTTACCAATGCACCAGCTACCTTCCAGAGGCTGATGTGCCATGTATTTAAAGAGTTCTTGAGGAAGAACTTAGAAGTCTATGTTAATGATCTTTGTGCTCATTCCAACATTAGACAAACCCATATTCCTGAACTCAGACAAATCTTTGACAAATGTAGAGAATATCAAGTCTACCTGAACCCAGAAAAGTGTGTTTTTATGGTCAGGCAAGGCAAGATTCTAGGACACATAGTGTCAAAGAATGGCATATCCACTGATGAAGAGAAAGTGAGAGCCATAGCCGAGTTACCTAGGCCAAAGAATGTCAAGGAAGTACAAGCTTTCATGGGGCATTGTGGTTATTATCGACGGTTTACACACATGTATGCCATCATAGCAAAGCCTCTGTATGGACTTTTGACTAACTTTGAGTGGACTAATGAATGTGAGAATTCCTTCAATGAGCTTAAACGGCGATTATGTTCAGCACCTATCTTGACCACACCAGATTGGAATAAGCCTTTCCATGTTCATGTGGATGCATCCAATTATGCTATTGGATGTGTACTCGCACAGCCTATCGGTGAAGGTAATATGGATCTTTCAATTGCCTATGCTAGTAGACAATTGAATGAAGCTGAACAAAATTATACCACTACAGAGAGAGAAGGACTAGGCATGGTCTATGCGGTTAAAAAGTTTAGGCATTACTTGCTTGCAAATAAGTTTAAATTTTTTACTGACCATCAGGCACTGCTATATCTTGTGAACAAGCCATGCAATACAGGAAGATTAGTAGATGGTTTCTCTTACTAATGGAATATGACTTTGAGGTAGTGGTAAGGAAAGGTAGGACTCATTTGAGAGATGACCATCTTTCTAGGCTCACATCTGGAGAGGCCCCACAAAGGAGTGTCAGATGACTTTCCTGATGCTTACTTGTTTAATTTGGAAGTGGTGCCGCAATGGGCTAAGCCACTAGTGCCAGTATTGACATACGGGCCTAATCACCCAGTCATAAACACTCAAGATAGAGAGGTAGTAAAAGCCTAGAAGTACCATATCATGGCAGGAAGTATGTACAAAAAGACAGATCAAGGGATATTGGCTTGTTGTGTGGAAGAGGATGAGTACGCTAAATGGTTGCAATTAGCACATGTAGGTGCATTAGAGCAACACTACTCAAAACAACGAACCCTACAAACACTAAGAAGACTCGGAGTGCATTGGCCTACTATGGAGGCTGATGTCCAAAAGTTGTGCAAGGAATGCCCAACCTGTTGCACTAAACCATCTGTGGAACATGCCACTCTTTATCAAGTGTCCATAGTGCCAGATTGGAGTGAACCATTAGTAGCCTTCTTTAGGATGAAAACATTCCCTCCAGACATGACTCTGGCTAGGAAAAGGAGTTTAGAACAAGAAGCCCAGGATTACTCACTCATTGGTGATAATCTATACAAGCGTGGTAAAGATGGTTACCTGAGACTATGTGTCCATGAAAGTGAATATCTCAAGATCTTGGATACTGCTCACCAAGGTGTAGCAAGAGGACACTTTGGACCAGATCGGGTGATCAAGGCAATACTATTTGCGGGCTTCTGGTGGCCGACCCTTCACATGGATGCACATATCTATGTGAAACGGTGTGATGTTTGTCAAAGAACTCAGTATCCTATACGCAAAGATGAGATGCCACTGAAACCCATGATGGGTGGACGTGCATTCTCTAAGTGGGGAATAGACTTTGTAGGTCCTATTAATCCCCCAACTAAGGGTTCTCATGCTGAATATATCATTGTGGCCACGGATTATCTAACCAAGTGGGTAGAGGTAAAAGCCACAACGAAGAATGATGCTCAAACAACAGCTAAGTTCTTATTTGAGAATGTGTTCACCAGATACGGGTTACCTATAGAGCTAGTCAGTGACAGAGGTACTCACTTCTTGAATGAAGTTATTGAAAATCTACTCCAAGAATTCTTGGTAGTACATAAGAAGTCTGCCCCCTATCATCCTCAAGCTAATGGCCAGGCTGAGAGCACAAATAAGATCTTATGCAATGTACTGACGAAATGAGTGAACAATAAACGCTCTGATTGGGATAAACAACTACACCATGCTGTTTGGGCATACCAAGTCGCATACAAAACGGTACTCCAAGCCACCCCCTTTCAGATGGTATTTGGCCAAAATGTAGTGCTACCGTTGGACTTCTTAATACCTACATTGAAAGTAGCACAAGAGCATGAATGGACGGGTCATGAACTCTCCTCTAGACTTTTTGACCTTGAACAATTAGGAGAAACAAGACTGAGAGCGGCTGTAGGGATATATGCTGCTAAGAAAGGACAGAAGGCATACTTTGATGCCCACGTTAAGGATAAAGGTTTGAAGGCAGGCGACCTAGTACTAGTATACACGTTAAAACAACATGCGAGGAAACTAGAGAAACATGGCTATGGACCCATGATCATTAATAGGATCTCAACCAGTGGATCAGTGCAACTAGCCACATTAGAAGGCGATATTCTCCCAAGCTACATAAGCGGATGCCGAGTCAAGTTATATCAGCAACCTCTGACGGAAGAGATGCTAAGTCGACTCAACACTGCTAAGAAACGCAAAGAAGAAGAAAAACGAATTCGCGAAGAAGCTCAAGCAGAAGCATTGGAACACATCCGGAGAATGAAGATGAGAAGACAAGGTAGAGAGCAACCTAGGACAGATGCATATGCAGATCAAGGATATCATGTGGCTAAGTGTGAAGTTTCAGGTATCAGCTCTCATAGGATAATTGATCGACGTCCTTTTATAACCGTAGAGATAGGACAAGGAAAGGGTGCAAGGACTGTAAGAGCCTTGATTAACTCAGGTGCAGCCACTAATGCTGTTAAATTTTCGTACTGTCAAAAGTTGAAATTAACCATCAATCCTATAGAAGCATATCTCATAGGATTGGGAGGTGTGGAAACCCCTTGCATGGGCGAGGTGGATCTTCCCATCTCCATTCAGGACGAAGTAATGACAGTCAAAGTACTAGTGTGTCAAGATGAGGACCTCACTGAGCCTCTTGTCTTGGGTCAGGACTGGATCTATGATCATGCAGTCAACCTAAACCTAAGAAGTGGACTTCTTCCGGTATGGGTAAATCATAGTTGAATTACAGTTGAATTGGAAAATGAGGCACTCAAGGAACTAGGTAAGGCATGAACTCCTGGTCCTTCCAGGGGCACACATGAAGTTGACAATGCTATTCTTGTCCAAAACTGTATGATGCAGAAAGAGGATTGTTTCAACAATGAAGTCAAGGATAAGACAGCACGCCCTTCTTTCCCGAAGACTAGAGGGATGCAGCAACCAACGGCAAACCAAATACAGAAGAAGCAGAGCACTACCTATACTGGAGGCCAAAAAAAGGAGCAAAGCAGATTGTTTCAGCCGTTGAAACAAATGTGGAGGTGGAAAGGCGAACACCCTGTTGCGACCAGGCCAACCCCACGGCCAAAACCTCTTATTAGCAATCAACAACACGACACTAATAAGAAGTCCATAAATTCTTCTGGGAAAGGGAAGTCTATTTGGGTACCCAAGAAGTCAATGAAGACCAGCCCACAATCATGACAAATCTGGGTGCCTAAGGCTTGCTTGCCGGCTCAAATAGCTACACCAAGGCCACACCCGATACAACATGTTTCACTCACTCGAACATCTGAGGCCCAGTCTTACACATCAGGCACGGACAGATATTCTTCCATGTGCAAAAGTAGAATCTCTCGTAAATGGGTCCCTAAAAAGCCTCATTCTCAAGTAGATACCCTATCAAACTCTTCAGAGTCTCCACAAAATCAAGATCAAAGCCCATCCACTGCATTTGGCAACCTAAAACTTGTAATAAACCCCCGGACCCCAGTTGTAAATCCACATCCACCTACTAACGACGTCACTCTCACACTACATCATTCCACTTAGTTCTTAGGTCTACCCAATTCCTAACTACACACACAAGCACCGAGCACTTAATAACCCCCTAATGTCTCCCGAACCTCATGTTAATGTTGTAATGGGGACAAAAATGGTTCTATCTTGTCCTTTACAATGTTAACACATGTTTCTATATTCTCACAGAATCAGGAGGCAAGAAGTACCATGGCAGATACGGTAGGAACTAGCTCCTAGGTAGGCACTAGCCCCCAAGTTGTGGACATTGAAAGTCTTCCCGTTGAGGAGGAATTGAAGGAACGCCCACTGGCATTAAGGGCATTACATGCTATACCGGTTCAGAATCCTCCACAAGGGCACACAATGCCGGTCAGCAAAAACTCACAGTGGTTCAGTGATGTGGCTGGACCCCTAGGAGAAGGCACTTACATGTGGGAGGCCGAGATAGAATTCAATGGGCGCTGGGGCAGATATCACTTTTTCACTAGGGAATTTGAGAGACTGCAAAATAATGAAGGACTGAAACCTATATGGAAGAAGGCAGGACTCTACGAGTACTTCAAATTCCAATTGCCAAAGCCCGATTTTCTAAGGTGCTCTTATTTGATTAGCACCCTCACTCCGAGCAAAGACAAAAAGGGATACAGCTCTTTTGTCCTCCCATCTCTCACAAGGGGCAATGAGCTCAAGTGTTTCAGATTAACTATCAACTTGGTAAGGGAAGCTCTAGACATGACAGGTATGCACATTCCTACAGAAAAAGAGACTATGGTCCCCGACAATATGAAGAACAGGAATCTGACGAAGTTAAAGGACATGGTGGCAATGACGCCTACAATCGCCATTCATTTGCGAATGGTCATGCAACACTTGCATTTCCCGCTCAAGAGAGGTTCACAATGCCACCTAAGAAGATATGGTTTAGTCTATATTTGGCTGATGCCTTTGATCTGACAATCAATATGCCCCATTGGATCATCGACCAAATCCACTTGGCTCATCAAAGGTGGTATAAGAAACAAAAGTCGGTACTGTATGGATGCTGCGCTCTTACCAGGATTGTGTATAGATGTCTCGCGTATGATGTACCAGTGCAAAGGGCACTCATTTGGACCAGGGTACAGGAGTTTCAGCGCAGATTATCCTCCGCAGGGCCACCCTCCAAGAAAATGAGAGGCGCCATTCAGATGCCCTGTGCACAAGCCCGCGGTGCGACATTGACACCAGAGACAAGTCCACGACTTCCAAGGCGGGTACAACCCTTCACTATCAGATTACCAAGACACAGCACTGACGGACCTAATCTGGTGTTCCCACCCGTACCAACTGACCTAGAGTTTCCTCACGGATTCACTTTAGAAGACCTAACTGATGAGGAGGTAGCCAGAATCATCGAAGCTGTTAATGAAGAAGTTGAGGCAGAGCAAGCTAGTGGACAACAAACTGTTACAGACCAACCCCATCCCAGACAACCAGATGTCGTCGATGTGGAGGGTGAAGAAGAAGAAGAACAAGAGGAGGAACATGACGGACAATCCGAGGAAGAAGAGCAGGAATATGATCAGGAAGCTCTGCAGGTACTTGAAGGTGCTCCAGCTTATACGAAGGCATTGAAAAAGCTCTATGATACCATGAACAGAGTTCAAGAGCAACATAGACTGTCCCTAGCAGCAGGCAAGGCCCTCATGAATCAAATCCTTGAGGAGGAAGGCGTAGACGAGCAATACCGCGCCACTCTTGACATGATATCTGAGGCCTTAGGAGTACCTGAGACGGTGCATACCGCCCTTGCGCAAGCACGAAGAACGGAGCGAAGATACGGCAGACGTCCCCCTTGATCAGGAAAGCAGATGAATGTATTAGTATCAGAACCACAAGGCACATCCATAACCACGGGCACCGCACACACGGTCCATGATACTGAGGAAACCCATGTATCAAGTGCACCTCTGTCACCCCCTTTGCCACCCCTGCCTCCAACTCCACCACATTCACCTCCCACTACCAGTGTCACCACTACTGTCATCGTCTCCGAGTCCACTACCCATATCGAAGCACAGACCGTCAGTCAACCCACACAACCCACACACCCTATCTCCACCTCTTTTGTCTATACGGCCACTGAAACAGTAATTCTAACCGCAGCCACAGAAAATCTCGTTCCCCCAATCACACTCCCGGGCAGTTCGTATTCACAATTGCACACACCACTGTACACTTTCACCACTATCACCGCACCCACAATTCCAATATTCACAATCACTCCAACTACTGCATCCACCGTTGATCTTATGGACATATCACCCACCTCCGCACCTCTCCCTCCCCCCATACACCCACCATCTCCCATTCCCCCACCTCCCACTTCACCATTTTCTAGCACCGCATCCACACTTCCATTCCCCTTCCCCTTTCCCTTCCCTTCTGCATTCAAAACCCTTCTCACATCCACCCCTATCAATAATGTATTTAATAATATGTATCAGTGTATGTCGCAACTACAACAGCACTACCAGCATCTTGATAACCAACATACACGACTCTTTCGAAGCCATGAGGAACTTCAACTACGATTCATTGATCTCGAAAGGGAAAAGCGGCTACTACAACAACAGCATGCCACTTTACAGGAACAACATGAACAACTAGTAGCCAATCCACCCCAGTCAAATGCAGAAGAAAGGAAACAAATGGATGATTTGTTGCACTCCCAGATAACGGAGAATCTCAAGCTCAGATGCAATCTGGCCCTCCTATGAAAACACATGTCTACAGCACTCGAAAAGAATAAACGGCTGCAGAAACAGAATGAAGAGAACTTGGAAGCAACAATGGAGGGTTCCCCGTAGGAAATCGACCCAGAGAAATTCAAGGCCATTCCCTCAGAGAATATGAAAATTGTGTTAGAAACCCATGCCGACCTCCTGGAAGCCCATGCAGCATTGGAACGAGAAAGAGATGACCTATTAAAGCAGATGGCAACCCAGCATGAGTCACCAAGCAAAGTCACAACTGAAGTTGATACGTCTGAAGAAGTCAAAAAACTCAAAGCAGAACTAGAAGAATTACGAAGTAAAGTCATGCAATATGAGCGTCAACCTTCGCCTCTTGTAGAGCCCGAGCCTGAAGATTTAGTGCCGATTGAAATAGAGGAAACATTCAAAGATCCATACGTTCCCATGCCTGCACCAGGTGGCAAGCAAACAGAAGAAGGCATGGACACCATCGAGATAGAGGCTCCTGAATGGATGCAGAGGTTAGAGAAAGTGGCCACAACCCATGATGATCGAGTGGCAGTTCAGATAGCGTCAATGTCACGGTTGGAAGAGGTAGTTATAAAATCGGAGTACTTTCAAAACCTCTCACATCATAGGTGGATCGACACATCCGACGATTTGTATGTTCCTTTCTGTGTCCTAATGGCAGACTACAATGCCGAAATCAAGCACCACACCTCAAAAGAACCAACGTCGGCTACACAGTTTGCACCGGACGACATTCCAGCAAGTGCCAAGCAGGGCAATATACATCAACCGACGTGGAGGATTCGTCTATTGGAAACCTACCTAGAGATGGTAAGAACATGGAATAACATGCCTTTGTACATCAAATACAACCCATGCTACTGCCCTGTATTTCGAAGAAGGTCATGGCCGGAATACACAAAAACTGTGCTGACAACTAAAGGATGCGAGAAATGGCTCAATTATGTTTACTTAGCACCACCTAAAGGCCAACCTACCATAGGATATATGATTTCGACGATTCGGCATTGGGGGGTCCGGTTCAAAAATGTAACCTGATGTCATGGCCCAAATGTGTCTTAAAATTTTTGAACTTATGTTGGTCACCTTCAAGACCTTCAAGAATGTCAAGGAACCTCATCTGTCAGCTCTGGGATTTAATGCAGGTAATCAGGACCTTCTCTACGACATGAGCGCAACACCATCTATTAATGTTGTATATGCATGGCACGCGCGTATCAAGTATCTACCAGCCTGCTTCAAACAGACGTTTGAAGAAATGTTTGTCACGGGATTCTGCGAATATCATTCAGAGATATTCGTTCCCATACCATCACATTTATTGCAGTTGTTTGCAGTGGAACAAGCTCTCCATTCAGAAAAGTTACGTATACCACATCCAGAGGTTCCCGGGCCGGTAGATTGGGATGCTCTACTCACAGACTTGGCCAAAGGGTTGCGGATTGCAGAACATCACTTAGCACAAGATGTTGTTGAGTACTACATCCAATGACCCACCCAACAAGGGTTTGTCAGGGATGACAGACGCGAGAGAGGGGGGGGTGTTGGAACTGAAGGACTCACAAGGCAAGGAAGCTTACGAAGGGAGTCAGAGAGAAGAGAAAGTACAAGCAGACAGAGCAGTCAACGACGATCTGGCAAGTAGGCCAATATTTTTTCAGGACACTAACGCATATAAAAGAGGTGGACACACAAGGAGAAGGAGCAAGTAGGGAGCTCCAAGAAATGTATGTCAAAATGTTATTAGAAACCCCTACAAAAATAGTGATTTTCATCATTAAAAACCATTGTAAATACCATTTCATATTTTTGTAGCTCCATTTTGTGCAAGCCAAGGAGTTCTTGAGCTTGAGGAGCTTTAGAAGTACCTACCTGTCAGTTTTCACATTTTTTAGACTTCGTTTGAACCTCCAAATAGGGTAGAGAACCTAATTTTTAACTAGGCCGGACACTAGGTCTGGACACGGCCAAAACATAGTCAAAAACTATAAATAGAGCTAGAGAGCTCATTTTTGAGGTTAGCTTGTAATTGATCTAAACTTGTATGAGCTTTTTGAACGTAATCTAAAGTACTCCATTGCTTATCACTCTTTGTCTGACCGTGTGTGCGCGCGTGTGTGTATGTGTGTGCATGTTTGTGTGCTTCTCACTCACGCACTTGGGCCTTCACTTGCTCGAGGTCTTCATACCATCCTCACATCTTCCCGGATTGACATTAAAGGAGGTGCTACTCATCACCGAGCTACACCAGTCTACATAATACGATGGGTATTCTTGGGCCCACTATACTACCGTTTTTTATCTTTGCTTCTTCTCCACTGGTACCAGATGATCTGATTTCGACCCACTCTGATATTTGTGCCGCGATCTAGTGACCATCGATGCTGAAGGTTCCAAATATTTTAAGCTCACCACATTAGCCATAGGTGCCTTAAGTTTAGACTCCTGTTTTCGTTGGTCATATTCTTTGGCTTCACATTCCCATCTTCTATGTCCATATTGCGAACAAAACTAACACTATCAGTCGATTCCCTGAATTGCTTGGGTTTGGTTGTCTAAATCTCTGACCTCTGCCATAGTCTTGAAAATTTTGCAAGAACTCTCGCCTTTGTTCCGGAAATTGTTGTGGAACTAAGTACTGCGGTGGTCCCAATACTCAAACATCTTGGCTATCCTACCATTGTTCGGAGTGGACATGTGGCTTGTATCCCATCGGATTTCCTTTCCATGAAGGAGCATACACTTGTGCAGAAGCTACTAATGTGTTCTTTGCATTAAACCTACATTCTTCTATACTGTGACTACTCTTATTGCAAGTTGCACAATATACCTGGTTTAAGGCACAACTAGTAGTGATGTGTCTTGCATTCTGACATCATAGGCAATATAATTGTTGTATTGGAGTAGAACCTTTCTTTTAAACTTGGCTAACCTTCTCAGACCCCAAATTAACCAGTTGTATTTTCTCGTCTACCCGTGTTGCAAGATCAATTATCTGATCTAGAGTTCAAGTTTGCTCCAATGTATACATGTAGATCTTTTCTTTAATAGCTGGTTGAAGTCCATTAAAAAAAAAAACTCCTATAGCATTTCTTTTGAAGTACATTTGTTTGTAGGAAATTACCGCATTGTAGATCTAAAGTCTAAGGCATATTGTTCTACCATTCCTTTCTGCATCATGTATTTTAGAGTAGCATAGAGCTCGGAAATGCTTTTGGCAATCCGGAAGCATTCTAAGAAAGCTTCTTTAGCTCGTCGTAAGATGAGAAATGATCTGGGGGGTACTCGATGACTCACTTAACTACATCTCCCACCATAGTTGCTTGGAGCACCTGAGATTTATCTATTAAACCCCGATGATTGCAAACATATTGGTTCTCAAATGTGCGCACATGCACATCCAAATCTTCATCTGTTTTGCCATAAAAGTGCATGTTATTTCATCCAGGGAGTGGATTTTGACATGCCATCATATCATCAACTGCTTCCAAGACACTAAGTCGGGTGAAAAAAATAAGGGCTAAGGCTAATTCTGGTGGGGGTTCGCTACTACCACTCCAGCCTACTTTCACAGGGTATTCTTCTTCCTGCTGCTGGCACTGCTGGTCAGTTCTGCTCGATTGCCCTTGCAATGAAGCCTTGGCTAACTTTTCATTCTTCCACTCAAAGATCCAATCTTGCAAGAGTTTCGGGGATAACACTCCATTTTCCACCTAGTACAACCGCTCTTTTGAAATACTAAATGCTTCATCAATGGAAATGTCTTCAAGGTGTATTGTTTCCAATGTTTGCTTGATAAAGTCATCTAGATAATCAAAAAGATGATTTGGTTTGAGGTATTCCTTCCCAATCCGTAACGACATCAATCTATCTGGTGATGTGTTTCATCATTGACCCCATCCCATCGTGGTTGCCAAATGTTTACACAGTACTATACTTCAGTAAAATACACTGGAATCTATCGCTCCGTATCATCTTCTTTCGAACTCCACTCTCTGCAACACACAATGTATCGAAATGAAATACTATACACTTCTTCATAACCTTCAGACCGCTCCATACCTCAAAATTTACAATATACACCAAAAATCATAGAATTTGGAAATTATTGAAATCTCCACATCAATAAATCCCTTTTTCCCCATTACAAAGTAAGTTTACAAGAAATTGTGGTCGTCCACATCGGCTACTAACATGCTCCTTTATACAATGCACATGTTGTTGAATCGGATTCCTGGTATGATCATCTATTGGTATTTTTAACTGATTGTATTATGCCAGAAAAGTTTAGCTCATATCAAAGAAGGAAATTTGCCTTGAAGAGTAGACAACTTAGTAATTGTAGGGGATATTTATAAGAAAGGCATTGATCAGGTAATCAAGCATTGTGTACCTAGTTTTGAACAAAAGGTAGTATTGCAGGAAGCTCATTCTGGTTCAACAAGAGGACATTTTTCATGAGATATAATAGGGAAAAAGATTTTACAAGTAGGATTGTGGTGGCCAATAGTGTTGAAGGTGCTCATGAGTTTGCAAAAAGATGTGTTATTTGTCAAAATCTTGGTGAGTCGATTAATGCACACAGATTTTTAGATCACCTTGTTTTATCTCTAGAACCTTTTCAGAAATGGGGAATGGATTTGTAGGACCCATCAAGCCAAAAACTCAACGAGGTAATTGCTACATTTTGGTGCCTACTTATTGTTGTACAAAATGGGTTGAAGTTGTAGCTCTAAAAGATAATAAGGTGGCAAGTGTGGCTAGGTTCTTATACCATAACATAATGACAAGCTTTGGTTGTCTGGTGGAATTAGTTAGTGATAGGGGAACTCACTTTCTGAATGAAGTAATTTCTGAGTTAACAAGAATTCATATGTTCATGCATAAGAATCTATAACTTATCATCCTCAAGATAATGGACATGCAGAAAGCACTAATAATACATTGATAATCATTCTTAAAAAGATTGCAAGAAACTTACACAGACTAGGATCTGAAATTAGATTTGGATTTGTGGTCTTTTAGGATAGCTTTTAAAGTCACAATAGGTATGAAACCATTGAGGTTGGTGTATGTTCTTGAGGTAGTGGTACCAATGAAGTTTTTGGTTCCAAGCTTAACAGGGATAGCTAAAAAGATGTCTCCAAATTCGTTACTTAAACATAGGAGCAAGTATTTGATGCAATTGGAGGAGGATCAATTGGTTAGTTCTTATACTAATAAAATCATTTAGAGAAGGATGCATGCTTGCGTAAATATGAATGTCAAATTTAAGGTGTTTCACGTTGTTCTAAACTAGGATCGCATCCGAGTAAGGTGATACATATCAGGTTGTGGAAGATTTGGGTCAAGGCACCTTCATTGTAGCATATGTGTTTGGAACTAGGGTAGAAAAGCTAATCAATGGATTTAGATTAAAGAAGTTTCAAGGTAAATCACCTCATTTTGATTGGCCTGATGTAGCATTAGTATAGGTGAAAATTTTAATTTTGGAACCAGTAACTGGTAGATCGGATCATATTTGGAGAAGGGTAAGGTTAAATATTTGCTTGGTCAGAGTATGCTATGTTGAAGCTATTGGACCAGATATTTTTTACTTACTCAAATTTTTAAACATGATCTTGAAATGTGGGAAAGATGGCCACTCATGTTTGGAATTGTAGTGCATTTGAATGGAGTATTTTATGGTGTACTCACAAGTGTGAATTATCCTGTCATAAGAAAGTACATGTATGATCATTCATAAGTGGTCTCGATACGTGACGATCAAGTTATAATAAATATGCCAAAGCCAAAAAATAACTCAGAGGCATAGTTAGCAATGCAACACAAATATCTTGAAGTGATGAAGAGGAGGTCATGCAGAAAAACACTGGTAGTTAGAGATGAAGATACTACTAGAGAAGAAGAGGTTAGTGTTGTAGAAGTAAGATGAAGTTTTAGAAGTTGATCAAATTTAGAAGACAAATTTTAATCTAGTTATTGAAAAAGTCACAAAAGAATTTGAAGTTACAATAGAAGAACTAGTTGAAGAAGGTCAAGAAGGGGAGCAGATGTGCAAAGAACAATAGTGTTTTTATTGAAACCAGTATTTTTTTATCAAGGGATATGTGTTTGAGATTGGTTTTTTGTAAAAATCACCCACCGAGCTATACTAGGTGTTGAACTAGAGCTAGAAGTATTTGCAATTGTAATAACTTTGCATAGTTAGTACTACTCAGTTGCATACTTTGTAATTCTACTAATTTGGATATCTATTGAATCGGATTTTGCTCAATCGGAAGTTGTTATAAGTAGTTATAGTCGGATGTTACCTAAAAGTCATGTGACTTAGTCATTGTATTTGTGTGTACTAGATTGACCTTTTCTGTTTTAAAAAGAGAGGAAGCTCTATGTTTGGAGAGGAGCACAAAGAGAAGAGCAATACAAGAATGATCGTATGATGATTCTCTCAATAATTTATCAAGATCTATGGTATTCCCAATTTTTTCTTGACACTCTGATTACTCTTTCATTTTCTAGAAACTCTTGTTCTATTTAGTCTGTTCTATATCATTGTGTTTCTGTGAAGTCTGATATTTGAAGCAGTGGACATAGTAGTTTGGCACAAAGATCTTTACATTATGTAGAATTTTGTATGTGTTGCTGAACCCCAACAATAGGAGATATATGGTTTGCTATTGCACAGGTAGATGAAACTTCCAACTTATTTCATGTATCTTCCAATATCCATTGGAGGTGAAGTATCTTCAATAGATAATTTTGTGTTGACCTCCATAGGTGTAGAAATCTCCTTGCAATCCTCCATGTCGAACGCCTTCATAATCTATCTTTCATACTTTTATTAAGACATGAAAATCTTCCCTAGTTCCTGCCATACTTCAAGGCCTAAGCAATAATACATTAAGCCTAAGTCTTTCATTTGCAATTCTAAACTCAAGGCATCTTTCATTTGTCAAAGAAGACTATCATCATTTCTTGTAATCACAAGGTCATCTTTATAGAGTACAATCATAATTTTCTTCCCTCCTATTTTTAGAACATACAAGTTAGCATCAGAAGCACATCTTTTGAAACCTAAATCCAAGAGATACTTATCTATTTGCTAGTACAATGCCCTTGGGGCTTGTTTTAGTCCATATAATACCTTCTTCAGCTTACGTACCTTATTCTCTAAATGGGAAGCCTAAAACCTTGGTGGATGAGACACATATACCTCCTCCTTGACATCTCCACTTAGGAATGTTGATTTAACATCCATGTGATAGACTGACCATTGTTTATGCACAACCACAACTAGTATTACCCGAATAGTAGTCATCCTTATAGTGGGGGCAAATGATTCACAAAATTCAATACCTTCAACTTGTGAGTAGCCCTATGCAACAAGTCTCGCTTTGTACTTTTCCCAAGTACCATCACCCTTGTACTTTAGCTTCTAGACCCACTTGGTGCCAATGAATTTGCACTTAGGGGGTTTATTCACTAGCTCCCAATTTCAATAGCTCTTGGTCTAGATTCATAGTGGATTGCCCCTTGGCATGAGGATAAAGTGGAACTTATCTTTTCATCCTCCACTACATGTGGCTACTCCTCCTCAAACACTATATCGTGACTCTCCATGATCTTCTTAGCCTTAGGGTCAGAAATCTTATAAGCTTTCATATCCCCATTGTATGCTAAGAAGATACATTTGATACTTTTTGGTTGAAGCTTGTTTCTCTCCTTATCTAGAACACATACATAACATTAACTTCCAAATACTTTGAAATGAGAAACATGTCGCTTTTCAACTAGTGTAGGGCTTGTGGAGTCTTCCCATCAAGTGTCTTGGTGTAAATTTGATTCAAGATGTAGATAGTGGTGTTGACAACCTTTGCCCAAAATTGATTTGGCAAACCCTTTCCCTTCAACATGCACCTCAAAATCTTCATGATGAGTCGATTCCAACAGTATGCAACACCATTTTGTTGAGGTCTATGTGCCACTGTGAGTTGATGCTTGATTCCTTTATTCTTGCAAAAATCTTCAAACTCTATTGATTTAAACTCACCACCACTTTCTGACTTGAATTTCTTCATCTTCTTCCCTGTTTTGGTCTCAACCAATTGAAGTCATTCTTTAAATTTACCAAACCCTTGAGCCTTATCACAAAGGATGTACACCCACATCTTCCTTCTATAGTTGTTGATGAGTAACATGAAGTCGGAAGATCAGCCCAAGGCTTGTGTAAGCATTTTTTTTGCACATGTTAGCATGAAGCAACTCTAGAGGATAGCTTGCTCTGTTCTTGTTTTCTTGTGGAAATGCCTTCATCTATTGATTTCCCATCATGAAAGCTTCACATGGTTCCTTCATGTCTGCAATCAACGGTAGGCATGCAACCATAGCCCTGCGATGCATCTTCTTTAGTACACCCTAAGAAGGAGGATTAGGAAGTAATCTTCAACCATGGCTTTTGGGGCAAATGGTTAGCTCATTATACTCCTAGCTAAGGGAAGAGAGTGTTAGACTCAAGATATGATGGGTAGCAGATGTTTGAACCACACCCTAAGAGGGAGGATTAGGAAGTAATCCTCAAACATGGTGTTAAATGCACGTTGCCGTCACAGGCGCGTTTAAGCTCTTTTCGGGTTCTTGGGAGTGGAAGGGGTCTATTAAACAGAGGCCCTATTACTTAATTTTCCCAATCAACACAATTACTTTGTAGTATTTTTAACACTCAAAACTCTGCATACAAATTACTATCAATCCTCTGGTTCGTTCTCTCACAGTCTTACTATCTGTACTCAGACTATTGCTAGTTCTTCCACAACTTTACCGATTATACTCTGGTTGATACGTTCTCAATACACAGCACCGAAGCTATTCATTACCGTAATACAGACTTACGTTCTCTAACTTAAAGGAAAGGTACCCAAACACAAGCTAATGTAATCAAACAGAGACAAGAAACAACAATACTCAGATTTCTCAACACCGTGCTACGACAACTTCACAGAATACAATCGCCCAGACAAATAGTCTGGCGATCCTCCTGATCATTACCGAAGCGTCCTTTCATTAGATTATAAATTGATACAACTCTACGCAACGACCTTTCAGTTCGTGTGGAATATGAAAAGAAAAAGATTTACAATTGCCAATCCGGTGGCTTACACTGGCACGCACGGTGGGACTTGAACCCGCAAGTTTTCAAAATTTATGGCTCGTCTACTATACCCTGAATATACATTGTTCGGGCTAACTTAAATGTTCTGGCAATTTTCTGCTTGAGCGAATCCAACATCTTTTTAGAATCTCCGGTTCTACAAGTTGAGCATCAGTTCTAACTGAACTTGCGGCAATTACTTGGCTCATCAAAATTTCTGCCTGTGTTTGCAGAAAGTTCTCTTGCAGGTAGAAATCGTTTGCCAGTGTTGTGTCACGGCTCAATTTCATATCGGCAATCTATTGATCAACACGGGATAAATGCTCTACTTGAGCTCCGAGCTGCTTTTCTCTTCTCTCCAGTTCATTCGATTGGTACTGGATGGTCTGGTAATAAGCATCTCGCTCTCTTCGGATCGCTGGACCCTCTTTCTGGAGCTGAGTGGTTAACGTCATCTGCATTTTAAGAGCAGAATTTGCTTCAAATAGGTTTGCATTTGCGAACTGGAGCTCTGTATTAGTTTGCTTTAGTAAATTTGTCATTTCCTGTCCTTTCTGCAAGGCTTCATCCAACTGTAGTCTAGTTTCTTCCAACAAGTTTCCCAGTGCTAAACGAGCATCCTCTCTATCTTGCGATAACTGTTTTAGCTGGATAATTTCTGCATCAGCAGCACACAATAAATCATCTTTAGCTTGTATCTCAGCTAACGGAGCATCTCTTTGGCTTATTAATGATTCTTGTTCAGTAAGTCTGGCCTGGATCTGTTGAATCTGTAGGTGAAGAGCATGATTTTCTACTTTTACTGCATCGACTTCTTCCTGTAATGGAGTAATATCTGCTTCAAGGGTATCAAACTTATGCTGCAATTCTTGACGAATATTCTCAGTAACCATTCTGAGTTGCACTGGAAGTTGTTGGGAAAACTGGATGAGCATACGGCCCATTGATTCTAATTCGGTAAACATGGGGATTGGAGGAATGTGCTGGGATGAAGAGGCTGTCAAGAGATGAGTGGAATCCGGTGGAGAGTAATTGGGTGAGGACGATGAAGCGGCAGGTTCTTCAGGAACAAAGGGTGGAACAGGAACAATGGGCTCAATCGGAGGCATGGGTGGAGGAATGGGAAGAAGAGTATTGGATACTAACGCGGTTCCGGTCGATTGTTGCTTATTCGCTTCAGTACTGGCAATGAGAATATCCACGGCTGTAATCACTTCCTCAAAGATTTCTGCAACAAGGACTTGCATGTCTTCTTTAGACTATTGTTGAGACTCTTCTCGAGAAGAAACTGCATCAGAGTTGATATTAGAAACACTTTGTTCCTGCTGCTTATCCGTAGCGGATTGACCAGAAGATTCCACATGTATAGAAGTGGCCGTGTCGTGGAATGCCTCTTCCTCATGTCCGGCGGTGGAGTCTTGGACCTGACTCTTGGATGGGCTTATCCGTCTGCGTTTTCGATGGAGGAGCTGGAAAAGGTCTTCATCATCTTCTTCGTCATCTTCGAGTACCTGGGCAGATTCTTCATGATACAAAATTGGAGCTCTTGGTGGGGGTTGTGCTGCTTGGAGGGCACGAAAGAGAAATGTCAGTATGTGGGGAAGACGTGATCGTGGGAGATCACCTTTGTTAACGTGCTTAATGACCGTAATGCATTCTCGGTGAATGCACAGAAAATAGTAAGAAACAAAATTGACAAGCTCTCTAGCAGCCATGTCAATCATCGAGTAGAATGGGCGAGAAATCCCGTAAGTGCGTTTCTGTAAGTTCAGGATGGCTACTAAAAATTGAAGGGCAGTCTGTTCAGGATCAGGGTGACAGAGTATGGCATACTCATTCGAAGAGTGCCTGGGGAACAATTCATTCATAGTAGCGATCGAAAGGTTAGGACCATTCTGTCGTCCTTCCAGGGGAAGTCGGAAAGCGGTAGCAAATGACTGTTGGGTGATTACGACACGAGATGGGAAACACATAATAGGCCAACTCTGCTCCGTAGCAGGTGTGGCGGCAATAACAACGATAATTTGAGCATAATATGGATGACACTCCACTGAATGCCAGGGAAATTTAGCGAAGTTGGACAAACCTCGGACATGCAAGAATTCACTCATGTCTTGAGGGATTCCATCACAGAAGGTAGCAAAATTTGCTAAATCTTCCATGAACTGCACGCGAAATAGCACGAATACACAGGGATTACAGAAAGCACAAAGCACACAAAACACACAGACACAATAGCGATTAACAGCGAAAAGAAGAAGATTAAGTAGAAACTTGGCAACGGGAGGCGATCAAAAATGCTAATCATCGTGTGGTGTTGAGATGATAACCTTCATAACTATGGCGTGCATGCATGTGCAGAATCGATAATGTAGGACGGCTGTTGATCATAATTAGATATCAAAACGAGGATATTTACAGGCTTTATTTAATAAATCACGCAAAAACAAAAGAAAGTAAATAACACGCGGAAAAACGAAGAACACGTCAACGAGAATCAGGTGCTTGGTGATACGGCCGCAACTTTGAACCATTGATCACTTTAGGAAGAGGAAATCCAGTCAATGTAGTCAACCGAAAAGTAGCTAGGCCCACTTGCTCACTAATCCGGTAAGGACCAAACCACCGTAATTTGAATTTTCCAGCCGCACGATTTGATTTAGCATTATAAAATAACACAAGCTGTCCCACTGTAAAAACTGGAGTTTTAAGAAAGCGATTGTGAGTACGTGCTTGCCGCAATTGAACTTCTTTAAGGGTCAGAAAACTTTCCCAGCGATGTTCATCCAAGTTTCTGAGTGCTTCCAACCGAAATGACAAAGAGTCCTCAGGTAACAGTTTCTGAGTGATAGCCACGCGTAAACTGGGTACTACAAGTTCCATTGGTGCAATTGCTTCCAGCCCGTAAGCAAGCTTGAAAGGAGTCAGTCCGGTTGCTACTTTGTATGTAGTCCGGTATGCCCATAATACTGTAGGTAGTAACTGATCCCATCTTTTTGGTGATTCCATAATTAGTTTACGAAGCATAGTCAACAATGTTTTGTTTGTACTCTCAGCTAAGCCATTAGCATGAGGATAATATGGTGAACTGAATTTATGCAGAATCTGAAAAGTGTGTGTGAGCACTCGCATTAAATTATTAGCAAAGTGTGTTCCTTGGTCTGTGACAAGTTCCAAAGGTAATCCATAACGTGGGAATACGTCCTTCATCAGGCATTTGTCCACCGAAACAGCTATGGCAGACCGTAAGGCCCAAGCTTCTGCCCATCTGGTAGCATAATCTGTGCATGTTAGAATGTATCGATTGTTGCTAAGGATTGTTGGAGGTGTGATTGGTCCAAGAAAATCAAGACCCCATTTCTGGAAAGGTTCCAAAGGTAATACAGGTTGTAGAGGAAAGAAATGGTGTTGTAATGGCTGGCCAGATCACTGACAATTGTCACACTGCTGCACAAACTGAGTCACATCTTTGTACATAGTAGGCCACCAGAGCCCACTTTGCAGAATTTTTCGGTGTGTAAGATCTGCTGCAAAATGTCCACCGGAAGGTATTGAATGTGTCATAGCAATAACCGAGTTTACTTCATGTGGAGGAATACAACGAAGCAAGACCCCAGTGTGATCCATATAATACAACTGTTCGGCAATCAATCGGAATCTGCGACTGTAAACTGCAATTTTCTGCCTCATCGTAGGAGAAGTTTGAGGGGGAAGACATCCATCAGTAAGAAAGTTAATAACTGATCATAATAGGTAGGTGGCACAGGATGTTCTGCAGATTCATCACTAGTTGTTTCAGTAACATAAATTGCTGGTGGGGTGTCATCAACACCTACCGGAGCTTCACCGGAATCTAATCGAGAGAGGAAATCTACTAATGCATGTGCAGTGCCAAGTCGATGAATTACTTCATAATCGAATTCTTGTAATAATAGAACCCAACGTGCCAAGCGGCCACCTAAGTGCTGCTGCCGGACCAGATACACCAGTGCAGCATGATCTACATGAAAGGTGAATTTTCAGCCTAACAGATAATGCCGAAATTTCTTCACTGAATACACCAGTCCGAGACATTCGCATTCGGTCACTGAGTAATTCTTTTCTGCAAGAGCGAGTCTTCGACTTGCATAGTAGACCGGCCGGAACCATTTATCTATTTGCTGCATTAAAACACTGCCAATGGCAATATCTGAAGCATCTACAAAAACATGAAAGGGGCGTTCCCAATCCGGAGGTTGTAGAATTGGAGCCTGCGTCAATAATTAAGGCAGTTTGACATTCTGAAGTCTAGTTGAACTGTCGTGGAGTGCTCGTCATGAGTCGATTAAGTGGTGTGGCGAGATGAGCTAACCACCATAAATGTCTACCATGCCACCAAATTTGACCTAGGAAGCGCATTACTTCTTTCGGCGTAGTAGGCACAGGTGCTTCCAATACAGCTGCAACTTTATCTGGATCAACTTGTATGCCTTGTGCAGAAATAATATGGCCAAGGAGTTTACCACAAGAAACCGCAAAGACAAATTTGGCCGGTTCAAGCAAAGTCGGTATTCTCAGCATTTCTCAAAACAACACCGTAAATGATACTGGTGTGCCATAATTTTGCCGAATAAAGAGAAGTCATCAAGTATACTTGCATAAAAGAAGTGAGGTAGGGTGAAAAAATTTCCTGCATACAATGCTGAAAGGTACTAGGAGCATTCCTTAACCCAAACCACATGACTATACAAGCAAAAACACCCCAATTTGCAATAAACGTTGTTTTCGGTATATCTTGCTCAGCCATTCGGACCTGGTTATAACCACTATAACCATCGAGAAATGAATACATCTCATGTCCAGCTACTCTATCCAGCATTGTGTCAAGGAATGGAAGAGGAAATGGATCAGGTACGATGGCTGCATTCAATTTCCGGTAATCCACACAGATTCAGAGCTGCTTGTTTTTCTTTGGTACGATCACGATGCAACCAGTTTTTGACAACATATTTACGATGGTTGTCTTTGAAAGTCAGTTCCTATGCTGACCAATCCTGTATAACCTTAGCCTGTTTCAACTAGGGTCAACCGAAAAGAAGATTATAATCGAGACTGGACTCTGGTAGTTCTAAGACTACAAAGGTCATTTTAAACGTTGTACCCTGCAAAGTGATCGGGACATTCCGTACGACTCCCACCGGATGGACTCGGGATTGGTCGGCCATTCTTACAAAAAATTGAACAGTGTTAATTTGGGTCCACCCTAACTTCTTGCAAAGGGCTGCAGTGGCTATATTTACACCGGAACCACCATCAATTAGTACTTGAGTAATTTTGTGATTCTTGTGCCATACCGTAATTAAGGGGACCGCATGATCCACCGTAGAGTCAGCTTCCAATTGGATTGTGGCAGTTGTCGGAGTACTGGGAGATCTAGGACTGAGCTGTTGCTTGAATTGCTGCCGAACTCTGGGCACCAAGGCAAGTAGTTGCCCCAAAGGAAGTGTAATTGAAGCCTTCGAGAGAATATCCTATACCTGGTCTGTTGAAATTGCATTCTTCACTGGTTCCGAGGATGATTCTCCTTTTACTGGGGTACAATCTTGTTCCTACGCTCCTACCTTTGGCAAGGGAACCTGTGTCACTGGAACTGGATCAGGGAACACCGTAGGCTCGTTGGTGGTCCATTGGCTAGCCCTGTTATACATTCTCTGCTGTTCACGGATGCTAGGTTCAAACACCTCCGCTGCTGGTTGTAACTGCTTACCAGATCTTGTTTGAATCACTACTGCCTGAGTTTCCATTGGTGAGATATAAACCATATTGGTCATTGGATTCTGACGCTCTTTCTTTCTTTGATCATATTCGGCTGCATCCTTGCAGAATCTTCGGATGTGACCAAGCTCACCACAAAAATGACATCGAGGTGGTGGCAAGGAAGTACTTCCTGTGATGTTCCTGTCTGCCAACGATTTGTATTGTAATTTTTATTCCACTGTCCTCGATAATTCTTGTATCCTTGTGGCTGATTGTTTCGCATCTGTGGCGGCACGTAGTGAGTGGCTGGCTGCCCCGGTTCTTGTATAATGGCATTTACAGTTGCTGGTCCCTGCACTTTGGCGTTATACACACAATTTTCGATGGAATGTCCGGTGGTATTACATATAGCACAATACATCTGATTAAGGGCACAGGTAGCACTGGTATGCCCTGGATTTTCACATTTATTGCAGTACATCTGTTTAACCAGGTCTTCTGCAACATTTTTACTGGCTTTCATCCACTCTAAGTCTTCAGTGAAACCTCCAACCTTATGCTCTAGTTGCAGGGCCATTGCTATGACAGCATCCAGTGTCATAGCACCCACACATCGGATGATCATGATTTTTTTAAGTTGTGGGGTCAAACCATTAATGAACCACTAGGTTATGACATCATCCGGTAAATTAGCATGTGCCGGAGGTAGTTGTCTTAAATGAGTTCTAAATAATGTGGCATATTCCTGCACTGTTTGGTGCGGCTTCTGTCTATTGTTCTGCAAGTAATCGAAAATTTCGGCAGGGTTCTTCTTCAGTCGGAACCTCTGCAAAAACGCATCCCTTACTGCTTCATAGGTGCTGAAATGGTTGATATCATACTCTGTTAACCACCTGGCTGCTTCATTGACTAATGTAGATTGGAATACGATAGCCTTGTACGTCGGATCAGGTGGATGGTTTAGTACTGCATAACTTATTTCAAAGGTACGTACATGGGCATCAGGATCATCACTTGGAAATCCACCAAACTTTGTGTATGTTACTCCTGTTGGAACCGGTCGAGGTGGAAGTGGCGGTTGCTGTTGCTACTGTTGTTGTTGCTATTGTTGTTGCTGTTGTTGTCCACTCATGGTGCTAGTGGTGGTACTGTTACTATCTCCTGAGTTTTGAGGAGGTGTTTTTGGTCCTCCGGATTCTGTATGATCAGACTGCTCACCTTCTAGTTCGAAAATAGCGCTCAACCTTTTATGGATTTCCAATTCGAATAGCCTATCCTCTTCTTGGTATCAAACGTAGACAAACTTACCCCGAACAGTGGTGTCCGAAATGAGGATTCATCGGGAAGTATAACACTGTCACCGAAAAATTGTAAATTCCCTGTAACTAGGACCGAACTATCACGGGAATTAGTTGAACTTTCCCCAAACCAGGGTATTCTTTCACCAGCAATGGTTTCTCTGGATAACACACCTCTATCCTCAGAGAGGTTCAAATCTTGACCGATGGTGTCCATCTTTTTGTCTCCATCTTTTAAAGATTCCACTTTGCCTCCTTTGGAATTTGTTGTGAATGCAACATCTCCTTTGTTGCCACCACTCCTTGCCTAGAGTCATCACTCCTCCTCCATGAGTGAGGCACTAAATTCTTCAAAAGTTAGATGTTGAGGTCTGATTTGAGTAGTAAGAGCAATTACCAAACCATCAAACTTTGGTGGATAGATTCAAAGAAAACACCAAGTGAGGTCTTTGCTTTACTTTTGTTCACTCGCTCTCACCATTTGATCTCATAGATTCTTTATATGAGTGATGAATATCTCTATAGTCTCCCCATCAGCAAACCTTTTTTATGCTAGCTGATTCTCCAAGTTCTAAATCTGTGTTTGATTAAGATTTTCATATTGATTTCTCAATATGTTCCATGCTTCACAAGCCTTGGTAATATGTTGAATGAGAGTCAGAACACTAGTTGTAGTACTTATAACTAGAGCATAGAGTGTATCTATTTCTACATTTCCAAGCACGTAAAGGATCAACATCATGAGGTATCATTTGATCGAGTTTTTTTGGATCAGGTGTTACTTGGGGCTCATAACCAATCCCAAAAATAGTCTCTAGAAGTTCATATGAATTAATGATAGGAGTGATTTGAAACTTCCACAGGGTGTTATTCATACCATCAAGCTTACCTTCCATGAAGGTTGGTGGTTGTATTAGATGATGCCTCACCACTTGACATGTTCTCTCTTTTGTCATTGAAGCATCTGCAACCTCTACATTTCTGCTTAAACATCATTCACAGCCTCTTGAACTCAGATACTATGTAAGAAATAATAGCATAGTGGAATAGACCAATAGACAGACTTAACAAAGAGATATGCAGATTGAGAGATAGAGAACTAAAATTCTGAAATTGGTAAGAGCAATGCAACTTACAAATGTAGAGCTACACATGGATCATGCTTACATAGCTTTTACAATAAGAATTAGTATGGATATTTTTAGTTTAGAGAGGCAAATTAGCTTGCAAAATATATAATTTGAAAATATCTCCACAACCAATAGTCCTATCATCTCAGCCTATGGGCCGGGGTGATAGGCCCCTTGGAACCCATAGAAGGGAAAAGCCCCCCCTCGGTAGTCCCCCCATTAAGGTTCTATGGGAAAATTTTGTTGTTATAGGCTTGCTCTCCTAAAATAGGGTGACCCTATAGCCATGTCACTGACATCCATTTTCACAACATGCACAACCTCCAACAATTCCTTTTCTTGTGTGGTCTAGTTGGATCCACTATCTTCAACATTGGAGTAAGTAAATTTTTCATCATTTGAAAACATTGATCAAGATCCTCCATCTATTGAGTCAATAGACCAACACTACATCCTATTGCTCCAAACACCCTTCAACAGATGGATGAAGGGTTCTACAATACAAGCCTATTCCCATATGAACCTACGAAAGAATCCAAGCCAATGAATCCAAAAAGGTCTTCACTTGGCAAATAGCACGGAGGATAGGCCAATCCAACATATCCCTAATATTATCGTGGTCAATATGAATACCATCTAGATGAGTGCGAAAGAGTTCACACTTACTCTGTTTCATATACAATTGTTCTCATCTTAGATATGTAAGATGAGTTGTAAATGATATTTGTGAGCCTCCAACATCTTGTTATATACCACGATATCACCAAGGAACACCACTACCCACTTCCACAAATATGGATGAAACAGATAGTTCATCATTTATTCAAAGATGAGAAGTGTGCTGGTCAAGCCAAACCACAAGACCAAGAACTAGTAATGCCCATATTGTGTCTGAAACACAATCTTCAAGACATCTTCAGGGTATATCCATATTTTGTGGTAATCGGATCTAAGATCGGTGTTGGTGAAATAACATGCACCAAAGAGTCAATATACAAGGTCCTTCATTCTAGGCAATGGATACTTGTACTTGATGGTAACCTTATTGAGTCCTTTGTAATCTACGTAGAAACACATCCTCTTGTCCTTCTTCTTCACAAGAAGAATTGGTGCACTCCACCAAGATTTACTAGGCTCAATTAACCCCTTCTCAAGATAGACCTATGTTTGCCTAGCAATCCCATCCTTCTCCATCAGAGACAAGATAACTACCAGGTACAAGCTCTATCATGTGTACAAGTGCAGACCCATGAGAAGCTGGAAATACATATAGTAAATCTAGAGGAAATACATCCACAAATTCACATAATAATGAATCCAAAGTCTCTTTGATCTCCATGTCATGCACAAATAGATCACTCATGTCATGCACACTCAAATCAGGGATAGAAATAGAATGAAGTAGAAAAGATTGATCGAACATTATATATATATATATATATATATATATATATATATATATATATATATATATATATATATATATATATATATATATATATATATATATATATATAGAGAGAGAGAGAGAGAGAGAGAGAGAGAGAGAGAGAGAGAGAGAGAGAGAGAGATCTTAAAGTTAGACAAAAACTTTTGAATTCATTATAAGGAGATTTACATAAAATACAACAGCGATGTCAACTGGAGTACAACCCTCAATCACATGAAATCTACCATCTAGAACAAATGAAAATCCATGCGAAACATAATCCAAAAACAATTGACATGTCTTATGGACGAAGCAAGGCATGCCTAGAGTAACATCCACATGCTCAAAGCTCATCATCTGAAATTCCATGACTTCATGGTACTGCAAAGATCCACCAATGTTATGACCTTGGCCTATCTCTTCCTTCCTTGATCCTCTACATAACAAACCACATATGGATGATTTACGGAGACGGTCCAAAGTCTCAATTCTTGCACCATATGAGAATAGAAGAAATTGTGCATGGAAATATTTTGAATAGCACCATCATGGCCTTACCATTGATCTCTCCTTAGATGCGGAGTAGATCATGGGGACCAAATATAGTGCTCTCGATGCTAAAACCTAGACATCTACATGCAAAAACATGAAAAATCTCTTAATCAAGAGAATATGTAACTGAACTAACGACATTCACTATGGTGTCTATCGTGTAGAAATTAGAGGAAGATGTCCTCTTCCTCTACTATGTTATATAGACTAGGTCCCCATGGATGTGGTCGGTCTAGTGGCACTCATAACAACATCCCTTGCTCCTGTCCTCTAGTCTAGGATCTTGAAAAGGGCCATCTGTGCCCACCTCTTTTCATGGCGGTCCTCTTGAGCTGCTTCTAAATGTGGGGTAGTAAAACAATTTGCTTTCTCAAAGTGACTAGGGTTTGGCACCTCCTTCCCCTTGTCCCCTCATGAAATTTCCATGCTTCTATCATAGTTTTTGGAAAACCTAAATGAAAGAAGGAATGCCTCTTTTTATAATTAATTTTTAATTCATACCACCTCCTCTATTTTTTAGCCATCTCCTCAAATATTTTTAGAACGTTTTATAAACTCCTAATTTTATTAATCTCACACCTTTATTTTCAATTGTGAATTGAATTCTTTCTAAACTCAATGCATGATTGGGATTCATCACGTTGGACCATCGAGGAATTTATGGTTCAACCACTTGCCATCATCTTTTTGCACCCCCATTTTGGGTCTCCGAATGTGCCAAAAATCCAACCCCTACTGCAACCTAACCCTACCTACTTACTACACAAGGGATTTGTTGCTCTAGAGATGTCCAACGTCTTGAGTTGTATCCCCAATGAAGTCATGAGTATGAGTTTTCAGCAAGATATGCCCTCCCTTCCTTGGGCACAAACTAGTTGAGAGATTTTGCCCATCTCTCCCTCATGCATCAACCATCTGAGGGGGTCTCAATGGCTAAGTGAGCAAGAATTGGGATTTCTCCCAAGATGAGAAGGGGATAAAGAACCAAAAAATGACCCATATCACAACGAGTTGTTGTATTTTCCCCTTTCAATTGAAAAGAAGTCCTACAAAAGGTAGTAAACAAGTTAGTTCTTTCCCTTCATCTCATGGAACTCATCCATCCATTTCATCTCCCTTGTGCATGGATCCGTATAGGTGATCGCCCCCCTTCTGCCCTCTTTTTCTCCAATCCAAATCCATAAAAAGAATTACTCTAAAAGTATCCCATTGCCCAGGTTTGGTCGCATGCTTAAGATCTCCCTGCCCCAATTCAACAAAAAAAAGGGAGAATGCTGGCATGCATCCCCCCTCCTGACTTTCCCTTTTTAATGTAGCATTTTCCACCTCCTTGGGGCTCCTCACTCTCCATCTACAAGAGGATGGGAGATTCTAGCCATGAAGGCAATAGATGTAGATGAAAGGCACCAATTCCTAGCCCCTACCTCCATAGAAATTCAAAGATAGCATAGGACACACATGCAAATTCCAACATTGGCCTTCGTTTTCTCCCCTTTTCTTCTCCCTCTATTGGAAGTGTCCCCTAGCATGCCATATAGGAGGGTGAAAGACATGTCAAGCAGAGCCCTCATGGCTCCATGAGCTCTAATGGTTTTGTTCATGTTGCCTTGTCTTTTCCTCCACATGAGCAGAGAAATACTTTGATATTAATATTAGATCCTCCCTATTTGACAAGTCAAGACACAAGCCAAATTCACAAACAATAGGAGGGAAGACATCAAGCTCACCTCCCTGCACTAGAACCAATACGGGGCTCATTGCTGAGCATGGGAGCCTTTGGCATGTGATGAGAAGCAACCTCTAGAGGATTCTTGTCCCATACCACCCCCATTGGAAGGCTTTGCCATATGAGGCCAAGAGTCTAGTCCTAGCAAATGCCAAGGATTCCAAGTGAGACTTGATTCCTATTTATATTCCTCAAGAGAAATGACCCACTTCACAGTAAACTAGCAAGTCGTAGTACACACTGGTCAAACACCTCCTAGTCAGAAAATAGCTGCAAACCCTCATCCAGATGTCCTAGAAGGGTAGGTATGTGACAATGAGGATGGTTATGGTCTTCATATATATGTGCATACTTTTTAGACTAGTCAAATGTTTTAGGTGTGTTTCCTCTTACTTCCCTCTTAATGGCCTTGTCCTCTCACAAACCCATTAATTCTGTGAAAATCATAAAGTCCTTTTAGTTTGAAGATGGTCTCTTTGTAGTGGGATACGTAGATGCACAATGCTCTACCTCTCTATATGGTCCTATCCCACTCATCCCAGTTCCTCTCTTCTTCAATCTCAAGAAGAATCATTTAAGAAAAGGGTTTCAAATTGGTTCTAGTTTGTAGGGATAGAATTCGCCTCTTGGAGACTCATCCACACTTATAAGCTCATGGGCCAAGAGGATGACCCTCGTCAAGCACATGATACTTGGGTGGGGTGCCCTTCAATTGATGCAAGCCATTCCACTTTTTCAAGAAAGTGTAGATTGCATCCTTATTTCTCTCTCAATCATCCTCGACAAAGGTTGGTGGCTTTAAATATTTATGGAGGGGAGTCTCTCTAGAGCCTCCCCCCTTGTGTTTGCTAGGTTGGAGAGGCTCCTAGCCATATCATGGATAAGAAGAGTAGGAAGTTCTCTTCCCTTCCTAGTATGGAAAGAGCTAACCTATGTTTTGAAAGAGACCCTTTGGGGTTTTAATTGTTCTATAAGAGAGGTGTTCTACCTATGACAATATCTGTTCTTTGGGCATGTCCTTTAATCCCATCAAACTATTTATGAGTAATAATCACCATAGAGCTTAGTGTATTGATCATCCTGTTGTTCGGCTCTAATCTTGCCCTTCTAATGTTTTGTCTTTAGGTGCGAAAGTGTGTGCTACTTGCTCTTGACCCTTAGATTCCATATATTTTCCCCCCAAATGCAAAAAGTAAAGAGCTATATGAAAATGAAAGTAAAAATATATAACAAAAGAGAGAGAAACAACAAACTAGAGATCTATATGAAAATGAAAGAAAAAATATATAAAGAAACTTCCTTGATAATATCCAAAGCAGGTCTAATGCAATCCTTGAGGTGAAAAAGCTCTAATTTCAACTCCTTGCCATGTCGAAAACAAAATTGGATATATCTGGTTGGCTCGAGGATGACCTTAGCACCATGAACTACTCACAATAGCTCCAAAAGTGACTCAAAAGAGTCCAAAAAACTTAAGTGAATCAAATCTAAACAATTTTAGACTTCTTGACCATCCTTTTTAGTCTTTAACATGCACTCTAGCACTTCTATATCAACTCCTCAATGCTAGTACAAGTGACCAAAGTGAAATCAAACACCACTAAAGGGAAGAAGAAGAAGAAGGAGACAACAAAGTTGGAGAAGAGGAGTCAACAGAGCAAGAAGGAAAGTAAGGCTTCTACTTTGAAGTCTTCAACCACTTCCTCTACTACATCCAGTTCTAATACTTCTACAACTCCTAAAGAGAAGAAAACTTCTACTACATCCACCTCAAAGAAAGGAATATGCCACTATTGCAAGAAACTTGGGGATTATATAACAGAATGCAGAAAGAGGATTTTTAATGAGAAGAAAATATCATGAGGAAATAATGATGAAGAAATTTCAAATCCTAAGTCTTCAAATGAAGAATCATATGCATGTGTTAGTATTGAAGAAATAGCCTTTGATCAAGCAACATTACATGTAGTCTTAGAAAATCCTTTGATATTTGATTCTAGTGCTACTAAGAATATGAGAGGTTGCAAGAAGGTGTTTTCTACCCTTACTAACCCAATAGGTAGGAGGGTGACATAACAAACAGTCATGATCTGGATGTTATTGGTGTTGGAGAAGTAAACCTAAAATCCTAGAGCAAGAGGAAGCTTCATGTCTAATGTTCTATATGTACTTAAAATGAAGATTTTTTTTTTATCCATCTCTAATTTCTTGTTAGATGGTTACAAGGTCACATTTAAGAAAGCTTCATGCCAAATACTCAATCCAAATGAGGAGCAATGTCTTTTGCAAGGAGAAAACAGAAGTTGAATGTCTGTATTGTCCAAAGTTACTCATGCAAATGTTGTTGGGTCTTCTACACCTAAGGAAAACATGAAGTTTGGCATGCTATATTTGGTCATGTCAATTACACAACTCTCAAGCACATTAAAGATCAAGCTATGGTGGAGAACCTTCCCACTTTTGCTTTACCAGATGATGTAGAAGCATGTGAAGGATATCTCGAAGAAAAGGTGCATAAGCTATCATTCAAGAAGCATGGATATATCACACATACTAGGAAATTAGAGGTCATACATTTAGATGTGAATGGACCTATGAAAGCATATTCTGCTCAAGAATTTAGATATTTTTGTGAAGAGAAATGGTGGATGCAATCCAAAGATGAGTAGGTGCTGCTACAACCAGCTTCACACCAGCCAACTGAGACTTCAGAGTTGATTAGTAGACCCTTTGAGCTTCTTAAATCCACCAAAATATCAGCCAAGTACTTTGGAACATGTATACCAAAAGTTTAAGTCAAGACAGACTAGTTGCGAAATGACTAGCTCCCAAAAACTTGCTATTTTTGGACATACACCTGCTGGAAAAAATGAACAGTGCTCTTAACCTGGTAGAAATTAGAAAAATTCCTTTTGGGCATAGCAAATAGACTTAACAATCTTCCCAATCCAAGTTAAAACACTTCAAATGATAGACTGAGCACTGAGAACAAGATTTATCAATTTCTGGAACATGCCCACCATTCTCGGGGCTCTGCAGAGATAGAACAGTGAGCAGTAAAATGCAGATATCTCCACAATTATTAATTCAATGACCATGAAAATTTATAATTAGAAATTAGACAGTAAGACCTATCCAACGCACATTAAATCACGGAAAAAGGTTCAGTAAAACTCGAGATATGACCTTCTGAAGGTACTGCTCTGAGTGAGTATGGCAGAAAACAAAACAGAGAAGTAGATGATGATAAATGTATAGATTCACATATGATTACAACCACATTGGCAATGAATCTTTGCACAATGGGAGTAGAATGATAGAGCTATGGAGTAAGCTCTTCAATCTCTACAAAATGACATGAAGTGGTCACGTACAAGGCTTGCTAATCGCCTCTTCCTTCTTGCTCTTTTTATAGCTATTCTTGGAGGGAGTTTTGAATTCGAATTCGAATGGATCCACCTAAAAGTGATCCCCAAAGTTAGGAGATATTCCCTCAGCTCAAAAATTCGTGGTTTTAGGTAGATAGGGCCACGACTTTGCTTTTACATCATGGATGAGGTAAGCCATCCTTTCCTTTTTTTCTTTTTCAAATTACAAGAGATAAAAATGAACTCTTTTACAAGAGGTGTTCACATGACCACACATGTGACTTACAAATGAGGATAATATCAAGCATATCAAGAATGTAGGCTTGGGTAAAATGCACCAACAATTTTGTTACATTCATAGATGATTTCTTTAGTTATTCATGGTGAAGTGGTGTGTTGGTGATGCATCACGATGGATTCTCCTTTGTGAGAGCTCCACAACAATGCCCTGTAGAAAATTGAGCTCTGGAAGACCAATATGATGATCCACAAAAACCTATAGAAAACATAGAACTACATAGTGCACAAAGAGCACAAACACAAATTTTCTAGGTTTTACAAATGTGGTTGAAGCTCAAGGTTGTGCCTAACCAAGCCACGATATGTTTCGTCAAAGAACATATACAAAAGTGTCCAATGACCATTTGGGCTTTCACATGGACACTAACGGTAATAATCTCCCACTAAAGGGCAACATGGACAAAGTGAACTATGGGAGAAAAATAAAGAATGATAAAGGATACCTGAGTGTAAGTACACAAACTATACCTCCCACCTGATGGGTATGTTACATAGTGTGCAAGTAACTATCCAAGATTATGAATCAAGTAACCTCCCTCAAGTAACAACAGTGTCAAAAGCTATCCTATGGTAGAGCTTCAAGAAAAGCATCTATATCATTATCTTGAGTATCAATGTTCTCAAGAATAATGCACTTAATGGTTAAGAAGTTTCTAATGAAGTGATACCTTATCTAAATGTGCTTGGCCTTTGCATGATAGACTAGATAGCCAAAGCAACGACATTGTGACTATCATTAAGCAAATGAGGTACATTTTGCCATATCATAAGAAAGATCAGAAATGCTTCCTTACATGTCTCAATTGTTGAAACATACTATACTTCAATATATGGTACAAGTGTACATTTTTGAAGACGAGATCTCCAAGAGATAGCACCTCTAGGAAAATGAAAAATGTATCTTGATGTAGACTTTCAATTGTCTACATAACCAACATAATCAAAATCTATGTAACCAATAATAGATGCCTCTCCTCTACCCAAGCATATACACTTGTCCTTACTGCCACTCAAATATCTCAAAATCATCTTGACTGCTTCCCAATGCTTCTTGTCAAGATTAGACATATATCTGTTCACAACTCCCACTACAAATGCAATGTCTGGTCTTGTCACTACCATAGTGTATTGATAAAACATTTTGTTCATGAATTCTTTTTCCTCATCTGATTTGGGGCAATCATCCTTATTCAATTTCACATATGTAGGCAAAAGTGTAGCCTGTGCCTTGCCACCCTGCATATTGAACCTATGAAGTACTTTGAATATGTACTCACTTTAAGACAACTATATGCATCTTCTACTCCTATGATGAGTAATGTGCATGGCCAAAAGATGTATCACATCCCCATGACATTGTGAAACTATTTTGTTTGCCCCCAAAAAGCTTCTAATTGAATGAAGGAAGAAAAGTAGAATATGATAAAGTGAGAGGAGCACTTATAGAATAGATACACTAATCAACGCACACACAATTAAACATCTAAGGATGACAAAGCAATACATAGTATATTCACAATTCTATAATCCCATTGGGTGGACCCATTTTCTTTTCATTTTATCATCTTGCATTACACAGATCAACGAATGATGAAAAGAAAATAGACTTTGAAACTCTCAATTCTATTGCCTATACTAGAAAAAGCTCCATCTTTCAAATTTCCTTTTTTTTTTTGGAAAAACAAGTTAAATTTGTTTCAAATTTCCAAATTTGTTAAGAATTGTGATATTATAAATTATTATTTTTGGAAGCTAGATATTCTGCCTATTCTTTCATTAGAAATAAAATTTAAGATAACAATGCACACATTCAAAAGATTCCCTTAATGTTACTAATCTGTTTGTGAATATTAAACCTTACACAGTCAATTTAAAAATTCTATGTTTATCACTACACCACACATGCCCACAAATTAAAATTCTTACATTAATTATTTAATAAATATTTATTTACTTTTGCTTGATAGAGATAGGAATGGTTTAGCCAAAGTGAATAAGGGTGATGTGAGATAGGCTAGTACATTCAAAATCCACACAATTAATCAGAGTAGACTATTAGACCAACACACTTTTGTTCCGAGGGGGTAGCTCATCTCAAAACATGGTGGACCCAAAACATTCAATTTTTTTCAACAGCAAATAAGATTTATCCAATTTATATCTGATCACGAGCTACTCATTAGTTCTGACATCTCTGTCTCTTGTTTACAGGTCTTCGCTGCTCAGAAAAACTTGTTGACTGAGAAGCTGGAAGGATGCCTCATGATAAAAGTCAGTCTTTCTGATATTGCTGGGATCATCTTCAAAGAGTTCAAGAAGTCGAAAGGAAGAATAAATCAAATTTTGCCCAAACTCAATAAGAGATGGTCTTGTAACTGGTCTTCCAAATAGTGGTCTTATAGGTTTAAATCTTTGTGGGTCTTCCTAGATTATATCAAGAACTCCTATCTTCAATGGCTCATGTTACATAATGGTCTGTGGATTGGCCCCAAAGTCAGGAAAATACTGAGTAATGGAGGACTTTGTACTTTCTGTGGCAAGGAGGAAGATGTTAACCACCTTTTTTATGAATGTATTCATGCCAAACAGTATTGGTCCATTGTGGAAACTATCTCTTTTCCAAAGGGTGCCCTGGTCTCAATCAAAACTCTATCATCATTGGCTACTGCAGAAACATGGATGTTTTACTATCGAATATTTGGAGAGGTCACATTCTGTGGCATATGGACCAGTAGAAATAATTCGGTCTTTTGTAAAGGAAATAGAAATTTCTTGAAGTCTCTTTCTAGAACCCTGAAAAAAGCCTCTGAAAAACGTATTCAATGTATCACTAGACCTCCTAACCCCAAGGAGATTACTTTTAATCTACTAAAAGCTTGTAAATTCTCTAAGTGGAGAAGTACCATCTCCTACAACTCAGAGGCTTGATATGGCTTCATTTTTGTGACTTTAGTGTGCCTGTGGCTCTTGGCCCTTGTAGAGTTTGTATTGTCCTCCATTAATCTAATTTTCCTGTTAAAAAAAAAGAAAATCATAAAAGCGTCAGATTTGTTTTTTTATTTCTTTTATTTATCCGCGACAAAAGCTTTATTTTAATGTTTTTTCGTCTCCAGCGGTTTTTACCGGCTTTATAAGGAGCGAGAACGCTGCCTGCTTAATATAAAATTCGAATTCCCTCGAGATCGCCGTGAAAATTTCTCTCCTCAAGAGATTTAGATCCGGATCGAGACAGAAGAGATCGTGACCCTGCGTCGCTATGGCTGTGCACTTCGTCTCTCGAAGCCGTTCTGAAGAGGAAAATCCTTCAAAGCGGCGTCGAATCGACCCGCGTTCTCGTGCTGCTGTTTCCCCTCGGCGCAAGGTTGTATTCTATGTGCGTCGTGATTCCTCGGTAAGATTCCCCTTCTTTTGTTCCTCTTGTAAGCTCTTTGTTGTAGAGTCATCTTTCACATCTGTGTGGTGAGATTTTTTTCGAACTCGAGGTTGATTTTTTTATTTGTGATCTGATGTTGCATTGTTGGAAGGGCGGTCTTTAGTAATTACATAATTGTGGAGTTTTCATTTGTACTTTGTCAATCATAAGCGCGAAATCCATGGTTTCATGTCTTCGAACAGAATACTATGGGTTTTAATTTCCAACGATGTCTCATGTTGTTCTAGGCTCTCTCTTCTACTACTAATTCCTATTACGATGAGAAGGAGAAACTGGACTATAAATATGCTGCAAGATCCGTTTCCAAGGCAGCGAAGAAACATCACAAGGATGACAAGCGTGGGCATTTAATTTTCGCTGTTGGAGAGAACCTGACCCCACGCTGTAATGATTCTAAAATTAGGGATTATGGTGTAACGGGTTTGAAAAATACCCCCATTGATGAAGGCTTCAAACATTTGTTCACGTATGTTATCATGTTGCAGACAAGATTATTTGCAAGATGGGAGAAGGAACATTTGGGCAGGTTTTGGAATGTTGGGATAGGGATTCACATGAAGCTGTAGCTATCAAAGTTATCCGCAGTGAAAAGAAGTATCGTGAGGCTGCGAAGTATGAAATAGACATTCTTTTCAAAATTGGCAATGACAGGGCTGGAGCACGGTCTGATAACATTGGTATCTAATATGATTTGTTTCTGAAATGATACATCAATATTTATTGGTGCTGTTCGCTTTCAGAAGTTGTGTTCAGATGAAGAGATGGTTTGAGTATGAAGACCATATTTGCATTGTAAGTAATACATCGATAACCTTTGTAAATAGAGAAAATCAAAATCCTTACACTTTGCTTTAATGGCAGGTCTTTGAAAAGCTTGGGCCCAGCTTGTATGATTTCTTAAAGACTAACAGTGATCGCCCATTTACTTTTAAGCTTGTTAGAGAATTCGCCCGGCAGATTTTGGAATCAGTTGCCTGTATGATATTTGCTAGAGTGATTATTGCTTGCAATGTTGCATGTTTTGTGTATGTATTGATCTGTTGATGCTTGTCTGGCTATGATGGCAGATATGCACAACCTGAAGTACATACATACTGACCTGAAACCTGAAAATGTGCTTCTTACTTCTTCTGAGTGCAGAAAATTTGTGGTTCCTGTCCTCGAGGTAACTGCATGACGTGTCACTTTCCATTGCCACCTGAATTGAGGCTAGAAGTGTGTGTTGCAAACGTTTTGGGATTCTAAATTCTGTAATTTAACCTTCAGGGTTCATCAAAGAGGCTAAAGGAATTACGAGTCCCTCGATGTAGTAGAGTGAAGCTTATTGATTTTGGGAGTGCAACAAGTTACAAACAACGCAGTGCATCATCTATTGTTTCGACCAGGCACTATCGTGCACCTGAAGTAATTTTAGGTATTTGGTTTGTAGTTTTCAGAGGCTTGTTTTTTTGGTGTAAGTTTTAAAAGAATGTGGATAGTGAACTGTACATTTGTTCTGAAGGTCTTGGTTGGAGTTATCCTTGCGACATCTGGAGCATTGGCTGCATGTTAGCAGAACTTTCTACGGTATATGACCTCTGTTTCATTGCTGTTGCAATGATGTTCCTATATAAAATTCTATCACATTATTTACAAACATTCGTTTATTTTTCTTTGCAGGGTGTTCTTCTGTTTGATACTCATGAAGATTTAGAACACCTAGCAATGATGGAACGTATCCTTGGTCGAATTCCTTCTCACCTCATTAAAAATGTTACGTAAGTAATCATGTTTAATGAATAACTTTTGTCACATATGTTTTTTAGATTCCAGATCCTCATTCTAATATTCGTTTATATATTAGTGTGCTATTACACGTCCTGTCAAAAGCTTTATCATGACCAGATGGTCTTGTTAGAAGGCACCAAATGCTTGAGCCTGGGTGTCTGTTCTTCTAATGCCACTAAATAAAGATCCTGCACTCATTGACTTTCTGAACATCAGGATCTTATGCATGTCTTTTTAAGCATCTGTTTAGGTGTGCTTGAGTGGTAGAATAATGTTCTACTCTTTGAAGATCTGAAATTGTTATTTGGGCTTGACCTTTTTAATTGTCCAGATCCATAATGTTTATGAAGCACATTATGAATTACAATTGGTCGTCACAAAAAAACTTGGGCTATTTAGTACTCTTGATAATAATGTGACTCCAATAATCTTTCAGTGAACCGTAAAGGAACGGCTGATCAAAGTAAATATTAAACAAATACAAAAGGTGGAGCTAAGACTTGGAAGTATTTGCTTTATCATATAACATTGCTGCCTGCAATCATCATAGAAAGTGGTCAGCGTGACCACCCAAGAAATGTTCTGTGAAACTTCTCAAGTTGTATACATTGCACTCCAAAAGATTCTTCGATTCTATTTTAAAGTTGCAACCATGAATATTAAATGTTCTAGGAAATTCATCCCAGTACAATATGAGTGGAAATCAACCGAGCTGGATAACTTTGTTCACAATGAACTTCTTCCATTTTATTTCATATCACTTTTTAAGGAAAAATAAGGTGCAGTTTGGACTTCAGAAGTATTTTGCTTTATCATACAATTTTTGTGTTTGCTTTATCAGAGAATTTTTGATGGTCTATGAAACGACACAAGTTGGATCTATATGCATTGAGGTCATGCTGAATGCTTGAGCATTTTGGATGAATTATCTTTGGAAGCTTTGCACTCTGCATTGAAGTTATGATTTATGCATGGGGTTTTTGGATTTATCATCTTTGGAAGCTCTGCACTCTTTGGCTGCCTCTGCAATTTATGTAACAACAGATTATAAAACACTATTTAGGAAAATTATCTTTGTTGTATGAAAGTTTAAGTTTATTTTAGAGTTATCATGTGCTATGCTGTTGACCAATGAGTTCCTATGGTTTGCAGAGGGAAAGCTGAAGAATATTTTAGACATAGACGGAGACTGAATTGGCCAGAAGGGGCATCATCAAGTCGAAGTGTTCGGGCTGTGCAAAGAGTCCTACAGCTTGATGTGTGTAAAATGATTCCTTGCAAATACTATTTACATGAAACCTTAATGTCGATTTTCTGATTGTGATATTGTCGCAGGAACTTCTGGAGAAATATGCAGACGATTATGAAAATTCGTTTCTTGATCTTCTCAGGCAACTATTGAAGTATGATCCCAATGACCGCCCAACAGCAGAAGAAGCTTTAGGGCATCCTTTTTTCAGAGGGCACTGAGCGATGTGTTTCAGATTTTGGATAACCCAATGGATGCCTTCTACATACTTATGCTTGAGCTTGTCAACAGCTCAATTGTTTTGTGAGTGGTCTTATGTATGTCACCTCGTATCTCCATCCGTGAGCATGTCAAGATGCATTGATCATGTGAGCTGGAGGCCACTAAGGTGGCACGCAGGTGGCACAAGTGTACTCATGATCTTTCGTGAAGCCTGATGTGATCTTATAGTTTTTAGATACCTTATAAATCAAAGAGGTCTGCAGGCTGAAGGTTGTAATGAATTCTTGAATGTAAAATACTTCATCGCTGATGTTTATCTATGTGCAATGTGAAGTGGAGGTTAAATCTTCTCCTTTATACTATGTGCATTTGAAATCGTTTTTTACAGTATTTGGTTTACGTATTGGTTTAATGGAACTTCGCTTTGGTTGTCAGAAAGAGGTTCTTGAAATCTTCTCTTGAAATTTTACCCCTCTCCACACAAAACCCCCCCGGCCCCACACACACACACCCCCCCCCCCCCCCAAAAAAAAAAAAAAAGAAAGAGAAAGAAAGAAAGTACTGTATGTCATGGAGAAAAGCCAAGGTGGTTGCGGTGTGCAAGTAGCCGAGTGTGGGGCGACAGCGAGAGTGTCCCTATCGCCCAATATCATGAGAGATTCTCCCTTTTAATCCATGCGTATACGCGCCAGATATATACTCGTTTATTTTAGCAATTCTTTCACCCACGTTGTGTCATGTCTCCTCAAAGGGCTTTAGCTTAGAAGCTGGATCATTTGACCCTCCACCTATTTTTCTTCTGCTTCTTCTTCCCCCCCTTTTTGTCTTTTGTTTTGGGGGGGCGTTTTCTCTAGGAGTTCCAGAGTGTGCGCTTTTGGACAGTCCGTGCCCTTGGATATGTTTGGGAGTTCTTATGGGGGGCCTTCGGGCCAGTCTGAGTGCTATTGTCAGGCATTCCTATTGTGGGCCCTCGAACCTGTGTTTGGAGACTGGAGTCCGTTCCTGCCAGGTGGATCTGCCCCATACATATACCTGCAAGTTTTTTGGTGTCTCTAGTTCTCTTGTTGACGAAAGGGCTGTTCTTTCAGTAGTAGGTCTGTGGACGTTGTTAATAATGTGCTTTCGGACTGTGTTCGAAGTGTTCTACTATTTGCTTTCTGGAATATAGGGGTCTCGTGGGTGTTATGTTGTACTTGTAGTCATAGAGTTGTAATTTCTAAGTTCCAAGCCTCAGACAATGTACACAACAAGACAAAGAGTACTCTCATTTTAGCACGATCATCCGCTCGATTGATTTTGGTTATATTCCAACAGCAGTCTTCCAGTAGGGTGAATCACTCCGTTGTTTGTTGCATTGTCATTTTTTTAAAGGACAATCTTGCGATCTACTTTTCCCGATGGATTGAATTAAGTAAAATTACAGTGTGAAGGACATAGTATTCATGGGACCTTCGAATCTCACACAGGCAGGGGTAGAACGCTTGGCAGCTATTGGAAGGGCATATTACCCATTGGACCTCTGAATTCCACACAAGCAGGGCTAAGAACACTTAGCACCTATTAGAAACCAATGGGTACCAACAGAGTCTGAAAGTCCGGTAAGGGTCCAGACAAATTTGAATTGAAGTCGACCCTGCTGTAGGGAGCACACCACTTGTACTGCCGACAAGAGCAGCAAGAGTGCTTGAAGGCCAATAATTACCATATGATGAGTGTCCTGCTGGTGCAGCCAGCATGATTCACCTGTTTAAGCTAGTGCTACTTCACCTGTTTAAGCTAGTGCTACTGTGCATTGTGCTTCTGTTTTACATTTGTACACAATTGGATATTAAATTAGACGTGGCCTCGTAGTTTCTGTCAGCAGTGCTCAAAATTGATGCCTAGACCTGGGCATCACTAAAATTTTGGTGATGCCCTTGCATTAAGAATGGGCATCCTCTAACATGCACCAGAGGTTTGAGGCAAAACTATAGTTTATGAATGCAAAAATGTCCATCTAAACTTTGAATAAATCATGATCATATGGGAGCAACCAAGTTCAACTACATTGATACATAGATCCATGAGTTCTTGAGCTCGCATATCTACATATCTAGCTACATGCAATGCTCATTCTCTTGCCACCTTTCAACATGACTCAAAATAGATAAATCAAAAGCTCTCCATATTGAAGGAAAAATTTCGCATAGAATCCCATACAAAACAAATTCAACATTAACGACCATAGAAAAGACTATCTGAAAGCAACCAATATGAAGGCATGTATGAAGATGTATGACCTTTCATCAACTTTCTATGCATAAAATCTTAGCCAATGTTAGTGAAAACAAGTCACCCATTCAACCATTCAAATCAAGGCTGATTATCTCCATCTACCCATGCTCATTCTCTTTCCCACATTTCAGCATGGCTCAAAAAAGAGAACAAGAAAGCTCTCCACATTGAGAGAGAAAATTAAGATAAAAAGCTAAACTATGTGCTAAAAAAAATCAACATAAAAGATCACAAAAGATTATATGAAAGCAGAAAATATGAAGGCATATGTGAAGCCCCTTTTTTTGCATCCTTTCATTGACCTTCTATGCATAAAATCTCAGCCAACATTAGTGCAAAAAAATCAGCCGTTCATACAATCTGCTCAAGGTTCAGCTTCTCCACTCATTTACATGCTTACTTGCATGCCATGCTCATTCTCTTTGCCACTTGTCAGGCTCATTCTTTTTGTTTTGAAATGAGACCTTTTTGGACGCCTATAGCAATGTACAATGACACTTAATGAGAACCTATACAAGAAGAATTAAAGAAAAAAAGAATTAAGTACCTAATGAATACAAGGTTGAAAAACCCAAAAACCTATCAACAAATTACATGTATTATGAAAAACCCTTTAAAAACAATAGTAAATACTACATAAATCATAACCTAAGATAAATTATAATAATAAAAAGAATCTTTCTTATCAGATTAGATCACATATGTGCAATGGTACGCAACAAATGTTTGCGATCAATGTTTCTACCACATGAAGAATAGTATTAACACCTACAAGTTATAACCATTTATCTCAAGATATTATTCATCAATCATTACATGGAGAATGTTAATAACCTATAGAGAATGAGCATGAGTTGAAGAACTTACGTTATATTTTTGTCTTACAAACCACATCAAACAACTTCAATGCTCAAAGCTCAAGATAGTAAAATCTCTTTGAATTCAGATTTTGGATGCTTAATACTTGTAAAATGTACGATGAGAACGTAAAGATCATTCAAAAACAAAGATACAACATCGTCTTTATATTGTAAAGTGATTGAGCTCTAGTATATGCCTCAAAATTTAAGGTTCTTCTTTTGTTTGTACCTTAAAGGATCATTGTTTCGATGGTACAAAATACAATAAGCAAGAAGTCTGTTACAAAAAAAGGGCAATAAGATCAAACAATAAGCTCCTACAAATAGAGTAATAAGACTTCTTGTACTATAGTTAGCTCTACTATTCTATTACCTGTAGATTGTATGTCAAGTCAAACTCCAAACAAGCCCAAAGTTTCCACATTGAAGGAGGTTATTGCAGCTATGTCAAAGCTCTTTTTCTTTATCTCTTTATCTTTGTTGCTAGCCTTTCTGGAATCAGAAAAGACTGTAAGTTCCAAGTTTTAGCCCTTGAAGGAGTGGCAAAGGGCACAAGTCATGTGAGAAGAGTCCTAACTTGAAGCTAAAGGTCGAAAGAGCCTTGCTGTGCATAGTGGAGGAGCAAGAGCTTGCATAGTGGAGGCTCAGTGCTTGTAAGGCGAAGACGAACACTCAGGCCGCTTAACTGATCATGAGAAGTTAAAGTTACGACTCTCATCACTCAGATACTTAAGCGAACAAAAATGAATCTCACACTTACGAGTCATTATTTTGGAGTCTAAAGAGTTGAAACTTCAAAGTAAACCAAGTTCAACTAAATTGATACATAGATCAATGACTATCTACATATCTAGCTACATGCCATGCTCATTCTCTTGCCACATTTCACATGACTCAAAATAGATAAATTAAAAGCTCTCCATATTGAAGTAGAAATATCGCATAAAATCCCATACAAAACAAATTCAACATAAAAGACCATAGAAAATATTATCTGAAAGCAACCAATGTGAAGGCATATATGAAAGTCCTTTCCGTGCATGACCTTTCATCAACTTTCTATGCATAAAATCTTAGCCAATAGTAGTGAAAACAAGTCACCCATTCAACCATTGAAAACAAGGGTCATCTTCTCCATCTATCCACATGCTATGCTCATTCTCTTTCCCACATTTCAGCATGACTCAAAAAAGAGAAAAAGAGAGATCTCCACGTTGAAGGAAAAACTTAAGATAAAAAGATGAACTATGTGCAAAAATTAAATTCAACATAAAAGATCACAAAAGATTATATGAAAGCAGAAAATATGAGGGCATTTATGAAGCTCCTTTGCTTGCATCATTTCATTGACTTTCTATGCATAAAGTCTTAGCCAATATGAGTGCAAAAAAATCAGCCATTCATACATTCAACTCAAGGTTCGACTTCTCCACCGATTTACACGCTTACTTGCATGCCATGCTCATTCTCTTTGCCACTTTTCAGGTTCATTCTTTTTGTTTTGAGGTACAATGACACTTAATGAAAACATATACAAGACGAATAAAAGAAAAAGAATTAAGTACGTAATGAATACGAGGTTGTAAAACCCAAAAACCTATCATCAAATTACATTTATTATGAAAAGCCCTTTAAAATAAATACTACATGAATCAGAACCTAAGATATAATAAAATATTGAATAGAATCTTTCTTACCAGATTAGATCAGAAATGTGGAATGGTACGCAACAAGTTTTCTCGATCAATGTTTCTACCACATGAATAATGGCATTAATACCTACAAGTTATAACCATTTATCTTATGATATTATTCATGAATCATTACATGGAGGATGTTAATAACCTATAGAGAATGAGCATGAGTTGAAGAACTTACCTTATATTTTTGTCTTACAAACAACATCAAACAACTTCAATGCTCAAAGCTCAAGATAATCTAATCTCTTTGAATTCAGAATTTGGATGCTTAATACCTATAAAATGCACAATGAGAACGTAAAGATTGTTCGAAAATTAAGATACAACATCCTCTTTATATTATAAAGAGATTCCGCTCTAGATTATGCTTGAAAATTTAATGTTCTTCTTTTCTTTGTACCTTAAAGGATCATTGTTTCGATGGTACAAAATATCAAAAGCAAGAAGTGTGTTACAAAAAAAAGGGCAATAAGATCAAACAATAACCTCCTACAAATAGAGTAGTAAGACTTCTTGTACTATAGTCATACTTACTATTTTATTACCTAATGATTGTATGTTAAATGAAACTCCAAACAAGCCCAAAGTTTCCACATTGAAGGAGGTTATTGCAACTATGTCAAAGCTCTTTTTCTCTATCTCTTTATCTTTTGCTAACCTTTCTTGAATCGGAACAGACTGTAAGGTTCCAAGTTTTAGCCTTTGAAGGAGTGCCAAAGGGTACAAATCATTTGAGAAGAGTCCAAACTTGAAGCTGAAGGTCAAAAGAGCCTTGCCGTGCACAGTGGAGGAGCAAGAGCTTGGAGAGTGGAGGGTCAGTGCTTGTAATGGGAAGATGAACACTCAGGCCGCTTGGTGAAACTTGAGGCTCGAGAGTCGATGCTTAGTGCTCAATTGATCATGAGAAGTTAAAGTTACAACTCTTGTCACTCAGAGACTTAAGCTAACAAAAATGAATCTCACACTTATGAGTCATTAGTTTGGAGTCTAAGATCACGTTAGTCTCTCCATGGAAAGTGATGAATCAAAAGAATGATCCTGTTTCTAGAAGCTCCTCCTCGAGAAGTGGTTGTGAATGATGCCCTATATTCCCTAATTTTCAAAGGACTGGGGAATGCACGTTGTGCCACACATGAAGCAAAATCCACTTGTGGATATATGGATTTAATGACATAGTCCAAGTAGACTCATTAAAACAATGTAAACCAAAGTAGCAAAGATGACCTTCCCAAGGTGAGACGAATGAAAATGCATAGTGTCAAATGGTAGAAATACCACTTAGGATAGATAGCCTACTGAATCTAGAAATTGAAAATTGATTTGTGCATTGCATACATAATTATGATATCCAACATGTTTGTGGAATGTAACATCAAAGCAATCTTCAACATATTCATAATAAAAAATAGTAGGCTTTTTTTTACAGCCTTCCAGCTCAAAGTCATATGGAATTTTCTTCAAGTGCTGGAATTTTCTTCAAGTGCTGGAATTTTCTTCAAGTTATATGGAACTTTGGGATTTTCTTCAAGTGCTAGAAATATATGCAGAATTTATGAAATATGTGTGACCTCTGAAACATGTAGTTATAGTACTAGATGTATCCTATTCATCACAAAGCTTGCCATTAATTTTTTCTCTAAGTGTGTGTAATGGGTGCTTGATTTTAATGAGTTTTGGGTATTATTCTAAAAAACTATAATGCTAACCTCCCTCTTGCTTGACTATCTGCCTACAAAGGGCATAAATTTATTTATTTGTGCTTTTCCAAAGGAAAATTTAAAACTAAGGTCTCCTTTCTTATTGAATCATCTGTTGTAGCTAGAAAAATAGTAAAGACCAATTTTTTTGGTTCAATTCATTCACCCGTCCCATTGAAGAAAAGTATTTGCATGTCTCATAGATATATTAGGTGGTTCTTGAGAATTGGAATGATGTGTTTAATTGATAAGTAATGTTGGTTGTTTTTTCTATTTTGAAACACACCTATGTATGTTGTACTAGAGCTTACATAATTTTGAGAATCCATGCTGCTTGGGAGCAAAGAGTGGATGTCATTCCTTTCTCTCCATGGGAATATTGTATAAACTCGATTCTATTATGAGCATCTTGAACTTAAAATAGTGGAAGTTGTGTTGGAATGAAATTTCTATTAGATCTAGTATGTTAAAAACAATGGGGAAGATGCAATCTTATTATGTATTATCTTGCATAAGGGAGTCTGGCCTAGAAGAAAATCTCGACTCATGGGGATATTTGATATGGCTTGTCCTTCTTGCAACAAGGAAGAAGACCTATGCCATCTCTCTCTCTCTCTCTCTCTCTCTCTCTCTCTCTCTTTCTCTTTCATTTGAATGAACATTCTCTAAATTCTATGGGTTTGGTTGCATTAAAACTGGTTTGTGTTCCACCCTACCCAATTATATTGCAAGAGGCCATTCTTTGGGAATGCCATGGAATATACCCTTTTCTTTAGATGTGAATTTATTCAATTACCAAGAAATTATGGATGGTGAATCAAGCATGTGGCTCATATCAAACAATGTGAAGTACACCTCTCCAATGTTTACCCTAAAGTTCTTGATCAGAAGCTTAGAAGAAGAATATGGTCAAGAAAACTTTGTGCACAAAATTGTAAAGAAATTACGCATATCTAGATATCTTTACTAGCTTGCCAGTGGATGATTATTCCCTTAGCTTTTAGTGTTTTTTCTTGATACATCTTCCCTTTTTTACCACATTGGATCTAATACCAAGTGTTAGAGTATGACCTCAATAATGCATATTATTGGGAGAAAAAACCCCTATTGTGGGGGAAAAACACCATGGTTCTAAATTATATGGAAGCATTCTCACTAGGACCAAAGAGGTGTTTACTTCAAAGAATCTTATACCAATGATAAATATGAGATTTGGTGCATCTTGTAATTTTTTTCTATACAATTATATCTTCTCTAATGTGAGCAATAAGACAAGGAATTTTGCTAAGTTGTCAAGGTCAATTCATGAGAGTTCAGTGAAACTAATTTTTTTAATTAAAAAGGGTCTCAATTCAATGCATCTTACACACCATATTTGGTACATACATTTTCACAAAGAATTCATGAGTTCACTAGGATATGCAATAGAAATTGATGCCATGCTCTTATATGTGTGCCTTTGCATGATGAACCAAAATTTCAGCCCATGCTATCAATTTGATTATCATAGTGAACTTTTTGATTGTAATATTAAGTTTTGAGATCTTTATTTAGGTGGTAAAGTCTTTGAGTGCTTCATTGTTTGAATTGTGCTTTTCCTTTGTCATTACTACACCAAAAATAGAGTATGCTAATCTTTTGCAGAAAGAAGAATGGGTGTTTACTACTATCTGCAATTTTGACCCATCTTCTCATGGGTAGTGCATGTCTGCAGTAGACTCAGATGTTTGGTATTTTGATAGTGGGGCGACCAAACATATTACCTCACAACGCAGTTTCTTCTCTTCACTCGAGCCTGCCCCTATAGGGAATATTGTTACATGCACCAACAACTCCTCTTATCCTATTATGGGAGTTGGTAAGATCACTTTGACTACTGCTGATGGTAGTTCTTTCACTTTATCAGATGCTTTATTTGTGCCAGGGATCAAGAAGAACCTGTCATCAGTTTCTGGATTAGCCAAGATTGGCTTGGTTGTGAAGTTTGTTGATGAGAGGTGACATTTCATGATCTGTCAAATGGCGATGTGATTATTGCTTTTGGCATTTTATGTCGTGGGCTGTATAAGCTCATAGACTACGAAAGATCTGTAAATGATTTGGCATGTGCAGTAAATGATTCTCAGGCTATGTCAGATGCAAAGCTTTGGCATGCACGCTTTGGTCATCTGAATTTTGCTAGTTTGCTACACCTGCAGAAATCTGGAATGGTGTCCTCTTTGCCCAGACTTGAGGCACCTGGAAAACATGTTTGTGAAGGTTGTATTTTGAGAAAAATGCAGCATTCATCCTTTCAAAAAGATGGTTCAGTTCGGGCTACTCAGAAATTGCAGCTTGTACATAATGATGTCTGTGATCCTATGCAGGCAGCTTCTTTTGGGAATTATCTTTACTTCATGACTTTCATCAATTATTTTTCCAGGCATGCATGGGTATATCCATTGAAGGCAAAGTCCGAAGTGTTCATGTGCTTCAAACAGTTTTTGGTTTTGGTTGAAAATCTGTCAGCATGTAAAATGGGCACCCTCCATTTTGATCAAGGGAGGGAATATATGTCTTCTGATTTTAATGCATTTCTGGCTGAATGTGGGATAAAACACCAGTGTACAGTGCCATATACACCTCAATAGAATGGAGTTGCTGAACGAAAGAACATGTCACTCATGGAGATGGCGAGGTGTATGGTCAAGAGTCAAGCTTTACCACACAGTTTCTCGCTTGAGGTTGTCATGTGTGCAACATAGGTACTGAACAGGTGTCCCACTAAAGCACTACAGTCTATCACTGCATATGAGGCTTGGCATGACTGCAAGCCATCTGTTGTTCATCTACGTGTTTTTGGTTATTTAGCATATGCATTAGTGCCTGAACAACATCGCAGAAAATAACACTTTGGACTTTGCTTTCAATGGATATAACCATACATACCTGGAAAAATCATCAATGAAAGTCATGAAGTAAAGATAGTTCCCATAAGAAGGTGTCTGCATAGGACCATAGACATCACTATGTACAAGCTAGAATTTTTGAGTAGCTCAAACTGAACCATCTTTTGGGAAGGATGAACACTGCATTTTCCCCAAAATATAGCCTTCACAAAAACATTTATTGGGTGCCTCAAATGTGGGCAAAGAGGACACCATTTCAGATTTTTACAGATGTAGAAATTCAGATGACTAAAGTGTGCATGCCAAAGCTTTGCATTTGACATAGCCTGAGAATCATGTATTGCACATGCTGAATCATTCACAGATCTTTCATAGTCTATGATCTTATATAGCCCATGACATAAAATGCAAGAATCAATAATCATGTCACCATTTGACAGATGATGAACTGTACATCTATCATCAACAAATTTCATAACCAAGACAATCTTGGCTAAAGCTGAAACTCATGACAGATTCTTCTTGATCCCTGGCACAAATAGAGCATCCGAGAATGTGAAAAAACTACCATTGGGAGTAGTCAAAATGATCTTACCAACTCCCATGATAGGATAAGAGGAGTTGTTGGTGCATGTGGCAGTATTCCTTATAGGGATATACTCGAGTGAAGTTAAGAAAATGTGTTGTGAGGTAATATGTTTAGTTCCCCCACTATCAAAGTACAAAACATATGAGTCTACTATAGATATACACTATTTAGGAGAGGATGGGTAAAAACTGCAAACAATAGTAAATCTCCTTCTTCATTCTGCACTAGATTAGCAGACTCTATTTTCAGTGTGGAGGCCTCTGCAACAACCATTCTACCCTCTTTTTTCTTTGCCTCTTTTGCAGCCAATTTTGGACAATCCTTTATGACATGATCATTTTCTTTATAGTACTTGCAAAACAATTTTTGCTTTTCTATTTTCTTCTCTTCTCTGCATTCCTTCTTTCGATTGTGTAGAATTAGTAGATTTTTGCTTACTAGTAGAAGAGTTCCATTTACCTTTGCCCTTTTGACTAGCCTGGAAAGCTTGATCTACAACACACATAATGGACCTGTTCTGCCTAGACTGATCTTCCTTGCAACATAATAGAGACTAAGTCCTCAAATGTTAAGGCATTTGGATTGCCTTCCATCATCAAATGAAGATTAGAAGCAAAATTCTGGTATGAATCGAGAAGACCATTCATAACAGTTTGCATAAGTGAATTGTTAGGCAAGACTTCCTTAGCAAAACTTAATTGTTGCTTCAAATCTTTGATCTTTGTTAAAAAACTATCCATAGAATCACCCTCATAATTCATATGCACTCTTCAACTGTTTTCGGAGGTAAGCAATATGAGCCTCATTCCTAGCCTGGCACAATGTGGTAAGTGTATCCCACGCATCCTTCGCTGTTTTGCAAGAGCGAATGTGAGGAATAATGACACATTTGACAGACAAGGCTATCAATGCATGTGCGTGAGCATCTCTGCCATCCCAAAGAATTTTCTCTACAATAGGTACAACAAAAACTGTAGCACAAACATGAACATTAAGAATATCATTATCTTCAATGCCATCTGCATCAGCTTCAATACCTGTATTTGCAGGTGTAATAGGATGTTTTTCAACACCTCGCACACTATTCCACAATCCTTTTGTGACTAGTACATGACATATCATATAACCCCACAATGGGTAATTCGTATCATCCAACTTATACTCAATAGCCAATATACAAAATACATCACTGCTTTCAGCCATGAACACTGACTAAAATACCCTGATGTAGAAAAATGACCGTGTTGAGGGGTAAGCTGATCAATTGGAATATGCTGTATCGGAAGTATGCTACATCCGAGTCTTGCTGAATCTGTGTTCTGTTGAATCGGATGTTTTTGAGTCGTATTTTTAATAGAAAGTTACAATTTAGTTAGGTACCGATGTCACGTGAATATATTTGTTATATTTTTGTTCGTACGCAAAGGAGAAAAACAAGATGAAGCATCTCCAAGAAGAAGAAGAAAGAAAAGAAGAAGTGTTTCTCTGAGGAAAGGATAAGTTCACGCGTTCTCAGTCTGATTTGTGATTTGTACTGAAGAGAACTCTTGTAGAAGCAGAAACTGCTCAATCTGTAATGTATTCTCTGTAGTTTTTGAGGACTTAATGAAGCCTTTTCCTTATAACTATTCAGCGCAAGTTTGCGAATGTTATCTATAATTGTGCAATTGTCTTATTTAGCATTATCTAAAATAGAAAGTGGTGAATCTGATTTTTTGTGTGTGCTTATTCACTATGTGTGAGAAAGATCAGCGCCAAGTTTATTTTCTGCATGAGTTTGATTAAAGTAAGTAGAGATGTGTTGATCACAAACTCCAACTCATTTGGTGATCCTACTGTGTTCCTAATGAAGCAAGAGATGAATGATGGGAAGAAGAGGAAGGTTCAAGAAGGTCTATTATACAAGAGCACAAGCACAATTAGGTAATGTGGAGTCATCCTCTGATCAGTATGATTGGTATGAAGCATAAGAGGAATCAAATTTGGAAACTAAAGAGGAGGAAGGAGGAACACGTGCAACAGAGGCAAGGCTAGTGGGTGGCATACTAGGAGCATTATTCCTAACAGAAGCAACTGTAGGAGTTGGAACATGACTCCAGTTTGACCCACTTGGAGGGGCGACCGATGAAAGAACTAAGAGTACACCTCAGCCATAGCCAATGGCACAACCACCTCCAAATCCTAAGGTCAAAGCAGCCCATTTTAGAGGAGGCTCTAAAGAAGATGATGATTGTCACATTGCTCAGTTTGAGATAAAGTGGAAAACCAATGGATATCCAACCATATATGGTGATGACATCAAACTCAGCAAGTTGCAATGACATTGGAAGGAAGAACAATGAGCTGGTTTAGTCAATACGGTATTGCTCATTTTGCTACATATGGTGCATTAAAAACAACATTTTTACAAAGATTTAGGAAAGAAAAAACTCCCTATGATGTGTTGAGGAAGTTGAGAGCAATTAGACAAAGGAACATCTTAGTAGAAGACTATGCTTAGAAATTTAGAACTTTAATGGAAAGATTACAAGGTAACAAGAGACCTATCGATGAAATGTTGGCGGGTTACTTCCTAAAAGGATTAAGGAGTAGCATCAAGCATGCAGTTGCAAGTGTGGATATTGCTAATGATTTCGATGTGTTAGTGTTAACAGCTGCAAGAGTGGAAAGAAGATTTGGCAGATCGAAAAAGAGACATAGTGATTCTAGTTCAGATGCTGAATCGGATTTAGAAATGGAATCAGAGAAAGGGACAATCGACTCTGATTCTGATACTCAAGAAGAAGAAGTGGTGGTTAGAAGACACTACAAACATAAAGGTAAACAAATTAAAGAGGAAGGTTTGATTAGTAAGTTAAAGAAACATAGATATTCTATAATAGCTCCAAAAAAGAAAAGATTTTGTGACATTTGTGATAAAGATAGACAAAACAAATTAGTGTTGGTATAACCCCAAGCATAGAGGGCAAAGTTCAAGTCAGGACAATAGAAATAATAATGAAGTGGCTGCCAATCAGGCTATTCCAGTTCAGGCATGAGGTAATTTTTGGAGGCAGCAGCAAGGATGGCTGCCATGGAGAGAACAAGCAAACTAGTAGGGAAATAACCAACAAGGAAATCAACAGGGTAGACCACCTAGGATGATGCTTTGTGGGTATTGTTCAACATCGCATCGTTGGATAGGGCCTAATTGTCCTTTATGGGTGAAGCATAGAAAAGAAAGGGATATACAAGTGGTTTGCTGTAATCAAAATAATTAACAGAGGCAGCAACAACAACAGGATCAGTAGGCCGCTCAGGCCAATGCTATAGTCATAGAATTATCAGATCAGGAGTGTTGTAATGATGTAGGTGCCAGTACATCAGGAAGTCTACATTTGAATCATGAAAATCAGTGGAATTGTGATTGCAAGCAATGTGGTAAGAACAAAGAAGTGGATGTCTTGGCAGTTACAAGGTCTAAAAAGAAAGGTCCCATCGATTGGTAGGAACAAAGACATATAAGAGACCAAGTTCAAAAACGAATCTAACAGGATCAGCAAAAGCAGGTGCAATTTTCAAGTTCATCTCATGAATAGGATGATGCAGTATTCTTACAAAAAATGAAGTAGGAGGATAAGATTAAGTCCAAGCAAGATTTGGATAATGATTGGTTTGAGGTAATCATTAACTCTCCTTTACAATTGTCCTTAGATCAATTATTATCTTTGGTACCAACTTTCAGAGAGAAGTTATTGAAGAAGCTTGTTGGATAGAAGCAGCTATGCAGGTACCTTCAACATCAACTAATAATATTGATCGCTCTGGTGTGGATTTTGTTATGCCAATAATTCAGGTACAATATAATCAAAGATGATTTGTATGAAGTGTTGCTTGATGGTGGCTCAGGAGTGAATATATAACCTGAGCATATTTTTAAAGAAATGGGGAATGGGGCTTTGGCTCTAGTGCCTTTTCAAGTAAAAATGGCAGATCAAACTAGAGCTCAACCATTGGGCATTCTGAAGTAGCAACAAATCATAATTTCAGGATGTCATTCATGGTAAAATTTGTGGTGATTAGAATTTCTGAGTCTACATATCCATACGAAATGTTGTTAGGAAGGCCTTGGTTTAGGTTGGCTAAGATTAAGCAAGATTGGGGATTGAATGTGGTGATGATTACAAAAGGTAAAAATCAGGTGAAAATTCGCATGAAAGGTAGAAGAAACATGTTGGTACGAGAGAAATCACTGATGGCTCAGACCATTAGTTTGGCAGATGAGATAGAAGATGATGAGGAGGAAGAATTTCTGAAGGCAAACCCAAATCTTGTACTAGTTTTGGAAGTAGATGTGGAAGGTGTGTTAGCGAAGGATGAAGAACTAGTGGAGAAGTCAAGTGAGCGAGTTCTAGGTGATACATTGGAGGATACACAATTGGGATGGATGTTTGAACAAAATCTGGAAATTCCTATGCAACAAAAACTCAAGCAGCAAGAGAAAGAGGTAATCAATTTGGCTGAAAAGATTTATGATAAAAAATATGCAAGTTCTAGCAGGGTAAAAGAGGATGAACTTCAAGAAATTAATTTACGGACGGAGACTGAACTGAAGATGGTGAGAATAAGCAAAGAATTAGAGGGTCAGCTCATGGAAGTCCTTATTTGCTTAGGAATATGTGGATGCTTTTGCTTGGGACTACTCACAGGTGAAAGGAATAGACCCCTGATTTACATCAGCATAGGATAAATTTAAAGAAAGATGCAGTTCTGATTTATGAATCCTAATTTTGCTAAGCAGGTTAAGGAAGAAATTGATAAGATGTTGGCAGTAGGATTTATCAAATTGGTTAATTAGGTCACATGGTTGTCTCCTATTATAGTGGTCCCTAAAAAGAATGGGAAGTTGAGAATTTGTGTTGATTATAGAAAGTTAAATGCAACAACAATTACGGATCCCTCCCCTATGCCATTTTGTGATGCCATATTGGATGTAGTAGTTGGACATGAGATGTATAGTTTTTTGGATGGATTTTCAGGTTACAATCAAATTTGTGTTGTTGAGGAGAATTAGCACAAAACTGCATTCATTATAGAATTTGGTGCTTATATGGTTACAGTCATGAGTTTTGGATTGAAGAATGGACCACCCTCTTTCAATTATGTGGCGCATAAAGTGTTTGAACCTTATTTGCACGATTTCATTCAAGTCTTTGTGGATGACTTTTAAGTTTTTGGAAAAAAGATATAACACCTACTACATCTGAAATCTTGTTTTGACAGATGCAAGAAATTTAGGATGGTGCTCAATCCGTTCAAGAGTGTCATTGCAGTAAAAAGTGGTATTTTATTGGGACATGTCATCAAAAAAAGAAATGGCTATTGATGTGAAAAAGATTGAAGCTATTAGGACAAAAAAAGTGCCCACAAATGTCAAGGAAATAATGAGGTTTCTTGGTTAGATTAAGTGGCATGCTAGGTATTTAAGGTACTTGGCCAACATTTCTTTACCACTCGCACATTTGACAAAGAAGGATGCTCCATTTGTATGGGCTGAAGCTCAAGAAAAAGCATTTTAGTTATTGAAGAAGATGGTTTCACTTGCACCAATTTTACAGCCGCCAGATTGGTCATTGCCATTCCATATATTTGTTGATGCATCGGATGTGGCTATAGGAGCAATTTTGATGCAATAGAAGGAAAAAGGATGGTGTAGACCTATATATTATGCTAGTAGGATGTTGTGTGCAGCTGAAAAAAACCCTCTATTTGTGAGTAGTTGATCAATGAACTAATATGACTCCTCATTTATCTACTCATCAATATAAGTTCATCTGTATGTACATGATGCATAGGGGAAGAGGTTATGACTACAACTCTGGGTTTTTTCTTGGACTGCTTCTTCCCTCTGTACTTCCTTAATTTGCCTTTTTGCCTTTTCTTTCTGTTCTTCAATTTCTTTCAGTAGCTCAACTTTTTGTTGCTCCTTGCTAGTTTTTTCCTTTTCTATCTTTTCATTGAGATTATTATAACCCCTCATAGCATTTGCTGCATGTATGTTGGCATTCTTTTCCATTTCTTTTGCATCTTTCAATTCATCCCTGATCTGCATCACCTCTTTCTTTAGCTTTTCCAATTCTTCATTTGACTATCCTGGATTCTGTGTTTCTATGTTTATTTGACCCTCTTCCATTAGAGTCATGTTAATTTCTTCATTGGCCTTTGTTAATACTTGATATGAAGTTTGAAGAGCTTTATTTGGATTCTATTCTTTTGACATCTGCTTCCATTTTTGTGATTCTCCCATTCTACTTCATACATTTGTCTTCTAAGAAAATTATTCTGTTCTTATGTTGGAGTCCCTCTGTTTCCAATTAATTACCTTCTCTATGAGCTTGTCATTCTTTTGCTGTATCCCTCTCATCTCTTCTTGCAATCTGCTCCTCTCTTTCTTATGTTCTTCTATTACTTTGCTTCCCTTTATGAATTCACACTCTGCCACCATTCCTGACATAATCATGTTTCTACTTGAGGGTGTGAATCCTTCAATATTATCCATAATGATTTTACATGCATCTTTGATATCCTTAGGAATTCTTTCCAGCCCTCTACTTATACCTTGTTGCTTTATCTCTATTTGCTTATCTCCCTGATGTTCTTCATCATTCTCTTTTGATTATGTCATTTCCTCCTTATCCTCTTTTGTTTGCAAAATTACAGTATTCTCAACATCCTCCTTTTGATTTTGTTCAGTCTCTCCATATTCTGAATTACTAGCATCCTTCATTTCTATATGAGGTTGCTCTTCGTGTTTATTTTGTAAGTCATCTAACACATCTTGGATTTCTGCTATCACATCTTGTGCTTCTTTTTCTTTTTCCTTTGGTTTTACTTCATTCTTTTCTTTAGCCTCTAGTTGAATGCAATATTCTTCTTCTGGTCTCGTTTTCCCAAAATAATAGAGCTGGTCCTCACACATTCCTTTAGACTTGTGGTTGATTCTAAAGCTGTTTGTTTATTCTACTCTTGTATTTCATCAAATTTTATACAATATGCTTCCTCTTGAATAACTTCTTTTTCCATTATCTTACTTCATATGACCCTACAATCATCTCCACCTTCATTATCTTTATTTGTTACCACCTCCTTTCCTTTTCTTCTGTCACTGTGAGTTGTTGACTCCTTGAAAGTTTCTCCTTCAACTTCTTGAATCACTGCTATATACCTTAAATCTTCACTTACTTTTCCTGTTGTTGCCTCCTTTTCTGATGCCTCTACCTCTCTTATTTGTACTTGAGCCTACTTTATAAGAGTATATGGAATAGATAGATTTAAAGTGCTTAAGAGAAAACCTTCTATGTTAGTATTGGTATCTGATGCTGACTTATTCTATGGAGACACTGCTATGGACCTCCCTTCCAGTGATGCTTTATGATCTTCAAGTCTATGAATCAAAGTTGAACCTCCTGTCTCTGCTTGTATTTGATCAACATCCTCAATAATTGATTTTGCCTTTAATTTCCTTGTCACTTTTTTCTTCTTTGGATCTTTTTTTTTTTGTTTCTTGACTCTTGCCACCATTGTGGTCCTAGTATCTAGTGTCCTTGTAATTCCTTGAAACATGGTAGTAAAGTGGCTTCTTTCTTAATGAATATCACCTCAATTTTAGCACTCATCGTCTGTTCATGTAACTCTTCATAATGTTCCATTTTATCTTGTGCCCAAATAGTAGCTTTATTTGAAAAGTTCTCCAACATTTTTTGATATTGGGCCTCATATGATGCTCTCTTATCTCCTCCTTGCAATAAATATGAATATAATTTTTCCTTACTTGTTTGAGGAGGGAGGTTCCTTATCTGATTGCACCTTTTCCTGTTCAGCCCTATGTTCCTCTTTAGTAACTTCTTTTTCTTCCAATTCATTTCTCCTAGGATCAAGCTTTCTTTTCTTGATTCGTTGAGGATCTTATTGTACAATTCTTTTCTTTTTCTACTTGTCTCTTTTGTAGATGCCATCTTTAATGGACTTCTTATACCTGCCATGGCTGCTCAACACTTGTGCTTCTAGAGCTAATATTAGTTTGTCTTCAATTTCTAAAACATGATAGATCATCTTTGTGAGAAGCTGGACTCCAGTCATGAACTTCTTAGATTCCCAATGTTTGGCTACCTCTTTAAGCTGTTCATGAATATAGGGTCTCATATCCACCAATCCAAATGGTTTGGTCTTATCTTTGTTGTTCAGCATCACCAGAGTCACATGTTTATGGGGCATGGTACACCTAGGCAGCCTTGGAAAACACAACAATTGCAGGAACAATCTGATGGCCAATTCTTCATTAGCTTTTTCTTTGAAGTTTGAGAACTTGGCATATCTTGCATAGATAGTTGCATTCTTCTTTAAAAAACTCACATCCATCTTAGTTCCCATAGGATAAAATTTGAGGGCCGCTTTGATGTGTTCTTCCTTGATGATGATGCCTACCATTTCATTATCCCAATTTTTCACCTTCCAAAGAAAGTATGAGTCAATGTTTCTCTAATTCTTGTAGTGAGGACATCATCTATTCACATTTGTCAAAATCTATAAAAAACATAGGCTCTTTTAGTAGTTTGTGAAGACCTACTGCCTTCCAACTCTTAAAAGCTACTGCTGATCTCTGGAAATTGTAGAACTCCTAGCACAACATGGTGTATTTGTATTTGCCTTTATTCACTATGAATATGTGCTAACCGTTGGAAACAATGCAAACATGGTCCAAAAACTGCTGAAAAATAAATTTTTGTATATATTCTTTAGATCCCTCTTAATGAAAGCAATGCGTGGCAGCGTGGATAAAGCAGCCAACTCTCATATGAAAGACCTCAGTTCGGTCCCCATTGAGCGCTACAACGTGGAGTTTTTTTTAAAAGCATGGAAAGCAATTCGCAATTCTGATAACGTTTTTTCGCGATGGCATGGAAAGCAATTTGCAATTCTGATAACGTTTTTTCGCGATGGTGTTTAGAGTTAGCTTTTGTTAAGCGATCGTAGCTTTATTGAAGGTTTTACGTTGTGCTTTTGGAGGGTACTTGAAGACTATATAATGAGGCAAAGATCATTGTTATCATCACTCATCAAGCAAAGAGGAGGTGATCAAGCCAGCTCTTGGTGTTCTGAAGCTTTGGAGGTGAAGATTTTGGTGAAGGAGAGGCTACGCTCATTGGAGCAAGAAGGCTTCTACAAGGTGGTGGTAATCATCTTTTGTGAGTTAACATTGTTGGTTGATTTACAATTTCGTTACACTATTTTGTGAGAATAAGGTTAGCTTCGTTGCTTATTCACTTCACACACTTAGATTATTTCAACATAATCTAAATTTTGTATCATCATCTTCTTGGATATTCTTCCATTAGTGAGTGCACCACTTTATATGGTTGAGTAGTACTCCCATGTTTTAATTTGGACATCTATTTTTTAGTGAGTAAGCATCCAATTTATGTTCTCTATCCTTGTCTCAAGATCTCTTTCTTTCTATCTCTCACTTATCATCTTAATTAGTTAAGTGTGTATGCTCAAAAGGTTTTAGTTTGGAACGATCCCGGGGCCCCAAATTCCAATACTTGGTATCAGAGCATAATTGCTTGGTATCAGAGCATAATTGACATACACACTTAGTTAAGATGAGTGAGATTAGAATTGAGATTGAGGACAAGTTGGATGGATCTTCTAATTATCACATGTGGAGTTTCATGATGATGAATATTTTAGTGACAAAGGATTTATGGAGTATCGTCAATGGATCCTTAACAAGACCAAGACGAGAAGGCGAAGAAGGGACTACAATAGCTTCAAGAGGTACTGGAATTACTATTACAGAACCAACTGAAGAAGAGGTAACCACTTTGATATCCAGAGTCACAGGTAGGTCTTTACCTACAGTACCTCCTACTGAAGATCAGGCAAGATGGGATGCTAGAGATGCTTTAGCACTTTCATTCATAGAAATGAGTGTTAAAAAGCATATTCTACCACAGATCAGATCTTGCAGAAGTTCTAGATGGTTGAAGCTTGAGAATCTTTTTCAGAGCAGAAATCTTGCTAGGAAAGCTCACTTAAGGAGACAACTAGCAAATACAAGGATGAAGGCTGGTGAGTCAATTCAAACCCACATTACAAGACTCGTTGACTTGAGAGATCAACTTCTAAATGTAGGAGTTGAGATATCAGACGAAGAAATGGGAAATACGCTGATTAATTCATTTCCTATCTCATATCGGTCTTTTATAACCACGCTTACCCTTACCACAAGAGATAGAGAGGTTACATTTGAAGAGCTAGAGTTCTTGTTACTTCAAGATGAAGATCAGTTGAAAGGAATGGAAGAGAATGAAGAAGCACTTTCATCTTCATCAAAGGGTAAAAAGAAGAAGAAGGATAAGAAGGAAAAGCAATCCAAGAAGGAAAGTAGGTGAAAGTAGGTTCCTCTCACCTTCTACTTCAGATTTTGTTTCTACTACATCTAAAGAGAAGTCTTCTAAGAAGAAGGAAGTAATATATTTTCACTACAAGAAGTCTGGACATTTAAAAGAAGCATGTTATAAAAGGATTGTAGTAGAAAAGAAAAAGGCATCAGGTAATGTTGTAGAAGATGATAAAAAAGGAAAATCTCAAGGTGATTCTTATGCCTGTATCACTATTGAGGAAGTAGCTTTTGATCAGGCAGCTTTACAAGTTCTTTCAGCAAGTCCTTGGATATTTGACTCAGGTGCTACAAAGCATATGACAGGTTGTAGAGATGTATTTTCTTCTCTTTCCTATTCTTCAGGTAGAAGAGTTACTATTGCAGATGGCAATGATTTGGATGTTGTGGGAATAGGTACAGTAACCCTAAAGTCAAGAGAAGGTGGTAATTTTCAGATTTCAGATGTTCTTTATGTTCCTGAAATGAAGAAGAATTTGCTATCTATATCTGCATTTTTTGTTGATATATTTAGGTAGTGATGTGTGTGAACACTCTAGGACCGCCGGGGCACTTTTTTCCCTCTTTAGGAGGTTTTTTTCCCCCGGCTTGTATATACGCCTATTGCCCTAATGGGCTACTTATCTTTGTACATTCTCTAGTAATACATTCAGTCTTGTGTGTTGTGCTCCAAGCTTCTTCTTCTTCCTTGTGCTGTTCGTGTGCTTCCGCAGACGTCTAACTCCAACAATTGGTATCAGAGCAGGTCGTTGCTTCTTCTAGGGCGCCGTCGACACTCCTCCGTTTGCAGTCTCAGATTCGCACAAAATTTGGTGAGCATACTCACGGTGCCGAAATCGCGATCTGAGCTCGTTTCGGCCTCTGAACGCACTATCGCAGTGCTTGTGCAGGCTATTTCGTCCTTTTGTGCCAAAGGTATATACCAGTTTCTGTTCGCCAGTTTAAGCGTCTCGAAGTCTGCTACAGGTCTAGCAGAACTCGTCTGGGCAGTTCAGTTCAACTTTTTGAGATATAGTCAATTTTCTGCATCAAGGTATTTTAGTCACCGGCCATGGCTGAAAGCAGTGATGTATTCCGTATGTTGGCTGTTGAGGATAAGTTGGATGGTACCAACTACCCATTATGGGCTTATATGATGCGACATGTACTGGTTGCAAAAGGATTGTGGAACATTGTGCAGGGTGTTGAAAGACGTCCTGTTACACCTGTAACGACAGGTACTGCAAATACAGGTGTTGGAGCTGATGAAGATGGTGTCGAAGATGATATTCCGCAGATTCCTGTTCGTGCTGCTGTTTCTGTTGCACCTACTGCAGAGCAGATTCGTTGGGATGGCAGAGATGCCCAGGCACATGCATTGATAGCTTTGTCTGTCAAACGTGCCATTATTCCTCACATTCGCTCTTGCAGAACAGCAAAGGATGCTTGGGATACACTTACCACTTTGTACCAGGCTAGGAATGAGGCTCGTGTTGCTTACCTCCGAAAACAGTTGGAGAGTGAGCACATGAATGAAGGTGATTCTATGGACAGTTTTCTTACAAAGATCAAAGACCTGAAGGAACAATTGATTTCTGCTGATGAGGTTATACCAGATAGCTCACTTGTGCAGACCGTTCTGAATGGTCTTCCTGATTCATATCAGAGTTTTGCCTCTACTCTTCGGTTGATGATGAAAGGCAATCCGAATGCCTTGTCATTTGAGGAATTAGTCTCTGTTCTGTTGCAGGAAGATCAGTCCAGGCAGAACAGGTCCATTATGCGTGTTGCAGATCAAGCTTTCCTGGCTAGTCAGAAGGGCAAAGGAAAATGGAGCTCTTCTACTAGTAAGCAGAAATCTGCAAATGCTGCACAATCGAAGAACCAGGATAAAGATGAAAAGAAATCAGAAAAGCAGAAATTGTTCTGCAAGTACTGTAAAGGAAATGATCATATTATAAAGAACTGTCCAAAACTGGCTGCTAAAGAGGCAAAGAAGAAAGAGGCAGGAATGGTTGTTGCAGAGGCCTCTACACCAAAAACAGAGTCTGCAAATCTTGTGCAGGAAGAAGAATGGGCGTTTACTACTGTCTGCAGTTTTGACCCATCTTCTCATGATCAGTGCATGTCTGCAGTAGACTCAGATGTTTGGTACTTTGACAGTGGGGCGACCAAACATATTACCTCGCAGCGCAGTTTCTTCTCTTCACTTGAGCCTGCTCCTACAGGGAATACTGTCACATGCGCCAATAACTCCTCTTATCCTGTTATGGGAGTTGGTAAGATCATTCTGACTACTGCTGATGGTAGTTCTTTCACTTTGTCAGATGCTTTATTTGTGCCAGGGATAAAAAAGAATCTGTTATCAGTTTCTGCATTAGCCAAGATTGGCTTGGTTGTGAAATTTGTTGATGACAGGTGTACAGTCCATGATCTCTCAAATGGCGATGTGATTATTGCTTCTGGCATTTTATGTCGTGGGCTGTATAAGCTCATAGACTATGAAAGATCTGTGAATGATTCGGCATGTGCAGTTCATGATTCTCAGGCTATGTCAGATGCAAAGCTTTGGCATGCACGCTTTGGTCATCTGAATTTTGCTAGTTTGTTACGCCTGCAGAAATCTGAAATGGTGTCCTCTTTGCCCAAACTTGAGGCACCTGGAAAACATGTTTGTGAAGGTTGTATTTTGGGCAAAATGCAGCGTTCTTCCTTTCCAAAAGATGGTTCAGTTCGGGCTATGCAGAAATTGCAGCTTGTACATAGTGATGTCTGTGGTCCTATGCAGACACCCTCTTTTGGAAATTACCTTTACTTCGTGACTTTCATTGATGATTTTTCCAGGCATGCATGGGTATATCCACTCAAAGCAAAGTCCGAAGTGTTCATGTGCTTCAAACAATTTTTGGTTTTGGCTGAAAATCTGTCAGCATGTAAAATGGGCACCCTCCGTTCTGATCGAGGGGGGGAATATATGTCTTCAGATTTTAATGCATTTCTGGCTGAACGTGGGATAAAACACCAGTGTACAGTGCCGTATACACCTCAACAGAATGGAGTTGCTGAACGAAAGAACAGGTCACTCATGGAGATGGCGAGGTGCATGGTCAAAAGTCAGGCTTTACCACATAGTTTCTGGCTTGAGGCTGTCATGTGTGCAGCATATGTACTGAACAGGTGTCCCACCAAAGCGTTGCAGTCTATCACTCCATATGAGGCTTGGCATGACCGCAAGCCATCTGTTGCTCATCTGCGTGTTTTTGGTTGTTTGGCATATGCATTAGTGCCTGAACAACATCGCAGAAAATTGGATGATAAGGCAGTAAAATGTATTTTTGTTGGGTACAGTTCTGAAAGTAAAGGCTATCGTCTGTATCATCCACAGACTAAACGCATTCTGGTTAGCCGTGATGTTGTCTTTGTGGAAGATGCTATTCAGCCATTGCTTTCATGTACTAAGGAGACATCTGTTAGCTCCAAAGACATGTATGATACTTTGATGCCTCTTTTTACAGGTGGACAGGCTAGCGCTGGTCCTAATGAGGCAACTTCTCAGCCTTCGCAGGTTTCATATGATGATGCAGATCATTCCATTTCTGATGCAGATTTACATGATGCACTTGTTGATGAGAGAGCTGATATTGAACAGGCAAAAACTATGCCAAAATGGCTGGTGCAGACTTTGCGTGACAGCAAATTAGATGCACCTTTGTCATATCGTACTCGTTCAGGCTCTCATAGTACCTCCTTTGCATCAGATTGCTATGCTATGGCTGCATCTAGTCTCTGTGATGAGAATGAGCCTGTTTCTTTTGATGAAGCACAAAATTCAGAAAATTGGATGGCTGCTATGCAATCTGAATATGATGCTATAATGAAGAATGGTACATGGTCTTTATGTGACTTGCCTCCTGGCAAGAAGGCCATTGGCACTAAGTGGGTATACAAGCTGAAGCGTAAACCTGATGGTACAGTTGACAGGTATAAGGCTAGGCTTGTTGCAAAGGGTTATGCGCAGGAAAGAGGCATTGATTTTGATGAGACCTTTGCACCTACATGCCGTATGACTACTGTTCGGAGCATTTGTGCACTTGCAGCCCATCATGGTTGGAATGTACATCAGTTGGACATTAAAACAGCATTTCTGAATGGTGACTTGCATGAAGAAGTGTATGTTTTTCAGCCCCGTGGCTTTGTGCAGAAAGGGCATGAAAACCAGGTGTGCAGGTTAAAGAAGGCGTTATATGGTTTAAAGCAAGCACCACGTGCTTGGTATGAGAAGATACATGCCTATTTGATTGCACATGGTTTTGAGAACAGTCCAACTGAAAGCACCTTATATGTTAAACGTGCTAATGATGTGCTTCTGATCATTGTTGTCTATGTTGATGACATGCTGCTCACTGGTCCTATTGAGACACATATTGCTGATTTTAAGGCTGATTTGCATGCCTCATTTGAGATGTCTGATTTGGGGCATTTGCATCACTATTTGGGCATTCAGTTTATGCATGTTGATGGTGGAATGGCTTTGTGTCAAACGAAATATATTGACACATTATTGCAGCGTTTTGGCCTTGAAGACTGTAAGCCTATTGCCACTCCTATGGAGACAGGTTTACGATTGAGTCTTCATGATGCTGGAGATGCATTTGATGCTGTTCTCTATCAGCAGGCTGTTGGATGCTTGATTTACTTATGCATTACTCGGCCAGATATTCAGTTTGCTGTCTCACAGATGAGCAGGTTTATGCATTGCCCAGGAGTCACGCATTGGAAAGCGGTTAAGCGCATCTTTCGCTACTTGAGTGGTACTCGGCTACTTGGGTTGTTTAATCCCAAGGGGGGATCACTACCGCCAGATTTGCATGCTTTTTCTGACTCAGATTGGGCTGGTTGCTATGACACTCGTGTGTCCACCAGTGGTTTTTGCTTCATGCTTGGTAGCTCATGTATATCTTGGTTGAGCAAGAAGCAGCCTACTGTGGCCACTTCCAGTTGTGAGGCTGAGTATAGGGCAGCTTTCACAGCGACTGTTGAGTGTGTGTGGCTCAGACGCCTTATGGCTGATTTGGGTGTTGGCCAGTCTTCTGCCACCACCATCTTCACTGACAGTCAGAGCGCATTGGCAGTTGCGAGGAACCCTGTGTTCCATGCTCGCACTAAGCACATTGAGGTGCATTATCACTATGTCAGGGAGAGGTTCTCTGCTGGGGAGATCAGCTTGGCATATGTGCCCACGCAGGAGAATATTGCAGACCTTTTCACGAAGGCTCTGCCTAGGGAGAAGTTTGAAGCTTTCCGCAAAGCTTTGGGCTTACTTCCTTTTGTGGAGTGATTTCCACATAGCTCGGCACTTCCTTATACATGAGTGCCAGCTCCTTGTTCACCGCATCACTCCCAGGGGGGATTTGTTGATATATTTAGGTAGTGATGTGTGTGAACACTCTAGGACCGCCGGGGCACTTTTTTCCCTCTTTAGGAGGTTTTTTTCCCCCGGCTTGTATATACGCCTATTGCCCTAATGGGCTACTTATCTTTGTACATTCTCTAGTAATACATTCAGTCTTGTGTGTTGTGCTCCAAGCTTCTTCTTCTTCCTTGTGCTGTTCGTGTGCTTCCGCAGACGTCTAACTCCAACATTTTTATGTAATGGTTTTAAAGTTGTATTTGAGAGAGATCTTTGTAAGATCTTATCACACAAAGAAGACAAGTGTATTTTGCAAGGTGAGCATAGAGGAGGGATCTTTGTTTTATCAAATATCAGTCAGGCATATGCGATCAAATCTTTGTCACCGGTGGAAGATATGAAGCTATGGCATGAAAGATTTCGACATATCAGTTTTGGAGCTCTCAAGAGTATCAAAGATAGAGGTATGGTTGAGAGTTTACCCTCATTCAAGCTACTAGATGATTCAGATATATGTGAAGGTTGTCTTGAAGGTAAGATGCATAAACTACCTTTCAAGAAACATGGTCATATTACAACTACCAAGAAATTGCAGATTATTCATTTAGATGTGAATGGACCTATGAGAGCAGAATCTATTCAAGGCTTCAGGTATTTTGTTCTATTTGTTGATGATTTTACGAGATACTCATGGATCTATGGTCTTAAGTTGAAGTCAGAAGTCTTTCCTATGTTCAAGAAGTTTGTAGCTATGGTTGAAAATGAAAGTTTGGAAACTATCCGATTCTCAGAAGTGATAGAGGTGAAGTTATTCTTTCACGTAATGCTTGTATTGCTGAAAATAAGGTTTATGATAAAGAAGTAGAAATTCTAGAGTTCATTAGTGAAAATGACTATGGATTTTTTAGAAAGATTCTGGATGTACATGTTCAGCCTTATCAAGAGGGAGTTAAAATTCCTAGGATTCAAGAAAAAGTTGAAGAAAGAGGAATTTCACAACCTTCTATAGAGCCGGTTCCACAAGAGACTTTGGTTCCAAAAATGGAAGAAGTTAAAGTTCTAGAAAGTCCTAGTACCTCGGCAGGACAAGTTCCAGAACCTGTGGAAGCTGAAAGTTCAGAAAGAGTTTCACCACTATTTAAGGATACACCTACGTGGTTATATCAGACTTGGAAAGATAGTGGTATAAAGACTTTTACTGCCAAAGAACAAGGATTCAGACTAGACAACAACAACAAGATCATGTAAGAACAAGAAGTTAGACTAGACAACAACAACGAAACGATCATGTATGTTTTGCAGAAGACTTTGAGATTCATGATATTTTGGCACTTACGACTGTTGAAGATGAACCTGCATGTGTTAAAGACGCACTTAATATTCCCATTTGGAGAAAAGCTATGCAAGAAGAGATTGATTCTATTCATAAGAACAAACTTGGCAGCTATATGAGTTACCAGAGGGAAAGAAAGCTATAGGTGTAAAATGGATCTTCAAAATCAAAAGGAAAGTAGATGGTACTATTGATAGGTACAAAGCTTGATTAGTTGTCAAAGGATATACACAACAAAAAGGTATTGATTATGATGAGACATTTGCTCCTATGTCTAGGATGACGGTTATTAGGTCAATACTTGCTTTTAGCAGCACATTTTGGTTGGCATATATATCAACTTGACATTAAGACTGCTTTTCTTAATGGTGATTTACATGAGGATGTCTATATTCAGCAGCTAGAAGGTTTTGAAGAGACAGGTAAAGAACAATTAGTGTGTAAGCTTATAAAAGCTTTGTATGGTTTAAAACATGCACCTAGAGCATGGTATGAAAAGATACATACATATCTTTTGTCCATTGATTTCCATAACTCAGATGTAACTCCTACTCTTTATGTTAAAGTTGAACCAGGTATGATGATTATAGAAATCATCTATGTGGATGATATTATAGTCACAGGTCCTTGAGATGAAGATTTGCAGATGTTCAAAGAACAATTGAAGCAAACATTTGATGTGAATGATTTATGCATTTTGCATTATTATCATTTTGAGATGAGTGTATCTATATGACACATCAGAAGTACATTGAGAAACTTTTGGAGAGGTTTCAGATGGTTGATTCTAAACCTATGCAAACACCTATGGATCAGAACATGTCTTTACAAATGGTAGCAGATGTAGAGCTATTTGATGCTACTTTATATAGCCAAGCAATTGGATGCTTGATATATCTTTATAATACACGTCCTGATATATAGATTGCAGTTTCTCAAGTATCGAGGTTCATGCAGAATCTGACAGTGTTACATTGGAAAGCAGTAAAGCGGATCTTTTGATATTTGAAGGGAACTTCAAACTATGCTATGGTATTTTTGAAATCTACACATTTGTTACTAAAAGGATTTTCAAATTCTGATTGGGTAGCTGATAGAGACACAAGAAGACGTACTAGTGGATTTTGTTTTTATCTTGGAGATTGTCTTATCTCATGGCTATCGAAGAGACAACCCACTATTGCCACTTCATCGTGTGAAGCTGAATATCGTGCATCATTTACAACTACTCTAGAGTCAGTTTGGTTATAGAAGATTTTCAGTTATCTTGATGTAAGAGTACACCAACCCATTCAGATATTTTCATATAGCTAGAGTGCTATAGCTATAACAAAGAATCCAATACATCATGCAAGAACAAAGCATATAGAGGTACACTACCACTATATTCAAGAGCAGATAGCTAAGAAGCACATTGAGCTGGTTTATGTTCCTTCTAGTGAGAATATTGCAGATATATTTACCAAAGCATTGACTAGAGATAATCATGAAAAGATTTGCAGGTTACTAAAGCTTGTACCAATATGACATTGAAGGAGGGATTGTTGGAAACAATGTCAAACATGGTCCAAAAACTGTTGAGAAATAAAGTTTTGTATATATTATTTACATCTCTCTTCATGAAAGCAACGTGTGGCAGCATGGATAAAGCAGCCAACTCTACCATCTATTGTGAGTTAACCCTGTTGGTTGATTTACAATTTCGTTACACTATTTTGTGAGAATAAGGTTAGCTTCGTTGCTCATTCACTTCACACACTTAGATTATTTCAACATAATCTAAATTTTGTATCATCATCATCTTGGATATTCTTCCATTAGTGAGTGCACCACTTTATATGGTTGAGTAGTACTCCCATGTGTTGGAGAATTCCTCTCCTAATCGCAGCGGAAAGTGTAGAAGACCTTCTCAGGATGAAGACTCTTGCCAACAGCAGAACCTTCAAATAAAAACTGGTACCAACTGAAATATCCAATGAAGTTGAAACTTTGGTCACTCAAACTAGACACCTAGAGCTTTCAAATGAGATATCAAACACTCAATTTGGAGTAGATTTGAGTTGTCAACTATTTGATTCAAAACAGACTACCTGTCCACTCAGTTAGGCTGAAAACTGGACTTCACTAAAACCTGAATAACTCAGAGAGCATAAAGAATTTCATAAAACTGTTCTAGACAGAGGAAGTACTCAAGATAAGCTTTCCAACGAATGTTTAAACACTAAATTTGGATACATATGTTGACAGATATGACTCTCACAAGTAGACTACCCAAAAATGGGTGTGCGGCTGGACACAACTATGAGAGTGAACTGAACGAAATGACTCAAAACAAATGAAGTAGATACAAGGGGGCTTCCACGCCTTCTTGCTCTCCCATTGAGTGTCCTCCCTTGCTTCTTTTATAGCCAAGTGACCAAAAACTCTCATGATGAGTTTGAGAGCTCTTCTCCATCATTTCTCCACTACTTTGGACAGCCACTCCTCTTACAATTCAGATTTTGGATTTGATTCTCTTTTGAATGATTCTCTTTTGGCCTCCACTACTTGCTGAAGTAAATGCTTCTATTTTTCATTTTTGTATTTTCCTTCTACTTGAAGAAAATCCTTTTTGCAAAAATATATACGAGCTTACTTCTTTATTTTTAACACTCCCCCTCAAGCTCACATGTGAGCTTGCACCTTCAACCATATCTTGTAAGTTGACGTCGTCCTTGAACCTCTTGAGCTTAGAAGCATCGAGGGACTTTGTAAGCATGTCTGCAACCTGGTCATTAGTTCCAATGAACTTTATATCCACATCCTTGCTCAAAACTTTTTCTCGAACATAATGATAATGCACTTCTATGTGCTTGCTTCGTGCATGAAACATTGGATTGTTTGTCAAGTGAATGCTTGACATGTTGTCACCATAAATTGGAATGGTCTCCACCTGCACATCAAGATCAGCCAAGAGCTTCTTAATCCACATAGCTTCACAAGTTGCAAAGGCTAAACCTCTATATTCAGCTTCTGTAGATGATAGTGCAACAGTAGGTTGCTTCTTTGAGCTCCATGTGATAGGTTTGCTACCTATCATGAACACATAACCTGAAGTGGATCTTCTATCCTCCTTGGAACCAGCCCAATCAGCATCACTGAAGCCCTTTACCTGCAATTCTTCATCATATCTATAAAACAATGCATGATTGACAGTGTGCTTCACATATCTTAGCACTCGTTTGGCTGAATTTAAATGTTCACTTGTTGGAGCTTGCATAAATTGAGAAAGAACTCCAACAATATAACACAAATCTAGTCTTGTGATCGTAGCATAGATCAATGAACCTATAATACTCCTGTATGTAGTTACATCATGTAACTTCTCTCCATCATTTGAGCATAGCTTCACATTTGTGTCCATAGGTTGAGTGAGTGGTTTGCATTCACTCATTCCAAATCTGAAAAGAACATCCAATAGGTACTTTCTTTGCATTAAGTAAATGCCATCTTTCCCATAGACTATCTCAATGCCTAAAAAGTATTTCAGCTCACCAAGATCTGAAATTTTAAACTCCTTACCGAGTTTCCTTTTGATCTCTTGTATTCCTGTAACATTACTTCCTGTTATGATGAGATCATCAACGTATATGCAAATATATACCTGCTTGCCTTCTTCTTTCTTCATGTAGAGAGAGGGATCTGCATTACTTGGACTATACCCACACCTTGTGAGGTACTCGACCAATCTTTGATTCCAAGCACGTGGTGCTTGCTTCAGCCCATACAAAGCTTTCTTCAATCTACAAACAAAATTTGGATGCTTTTTGTCTTCAAATCCAATCGGTTGACTCATGTATACCTCTTCTTGAAGTTCACCATTGAGAAAAGCATTTTTTATGTCGAGTTGGTACAATGGCCATCTCCTTGCTGCACTCACTCCAATCAAGGTTCTAATTGTTCCCATCTTTGCAACCGGGCTGAAAGTCTCTTCATAATCGATGCCGTGAGTTTGCTTGAATCCTTTTGCTACTAGTCTAGCTTTATGCCTTGCTAGAGAGCCGTCAGCATTTCTCTTTATTTTAAACACCCATTTATTTGGAACAATATTCATACCTTCAGCCTTTGGAACTAGCTCCCATGTGTGATTGTCCTTGAGAGCTTTCATCTCTTCTTGCATAGCTTCTTGCCATTCTTTTTGTGTACATGCTTCTTCATATGCATCCGGTTCTTTATCTTTGACCACCTGTGTCATATATGCAAAATGTTTTGCAATAAAACTATCATAGCTCAGCCTTTCAATTGGATACCTTGCTCTTGAAGACCTCCTTTCATTTCCTTTTGAACATTGCTTCTTCAATCGGTTCAAGTTTACCTTCGGTGTGATCACCTCTTCATACTCTTCTTCACTTGTATTTGAATCACTATTTTGGGCAGCACTTTCGGCTTTAGATCTTTCATAAGCTGATGTTGGTGATGAGGAATGACTCCTTAGCCTCCCCTTCCATGTTGAGCTTTCTCCAAGTGATGTAGAAGCTTCTGGACCTGACATTTGAGTGCTTGTTTGCTGAAATTCTTCTTGGACAGCACCTTCATCATCTTCGCAATCTTCTTCAAGAGTCTTCTCTTTCCCTTTGTCTCCAAACCATGGTCTTAGCTCATCAAATACCACATCTCGTGAGACTCGTAGCTCCTTTGTCACCAGATTGTAGCACCTATATCCCTTTTGCTCCGATGAATATCCAATAAAAATACATTTTTCGGACTTTGCCTCCATCTTTGTCCTTAGTTCTTGAGGGATGTGAACATAACACACACATCCAAAAACTTTGAGATGTGTAAGGTCAGGCTTCTTACCGGAATAAACCTCCTCGGGAGTTAGATTATGCACTCCAGCCGTTGTGCACTTGTTCATCAAATAAACGGCCGTACTAGTTGCTTCAGCCCAATAATTTAGTGGCATCTTCATCTCGTTGAGCATGCATCTTGCAACTTCTGTGATATGTCGATTTTTCCTTTCAGCTATTCCATTTTGTTGAGGTGTGTACCTACATGTAAATTGTCTCTTGATTCCATTTTCATAAAGAAAGTCTGAAAATTCTTTGGAGAAATATTCTCCTCCTCCATCGGACCTCAAGGTCTTTATGTAGCGTCCTGTTTCCTTTTCTACCTGTGCTTTAAATCTCTTGAACATGGAGAACACATCTGATTTTTGTTTTATGCAAAACATCCATACTTTCCTTGAATGATCATCAATAAAAGTGACAAAATATCTATTACCAGCCACTGATGGTTGTTGTGATGGTCCCCATACATCCGTGTGTATCAAGTCGAGGACATTCCTTGCCACATAGTTGCTTTTCTTGAATGGTTGTCGAGTTTGCTTTCCTAGTTGGCATGCTTCACAAAACTCATGTAGTCCGGCATCATTGAATCTTGGAAGACCTCTTACCACTTCATGGTTGCTTATGTCCTTGAGCTTGGGAATGTTGATATGTCCAAACCTTTTGTGCCACAAATCGATTTCAGCTATCCTCTTGTTTCCAAACTGAATATACATCACCTTTCCATGGTGTTGCTCTAGCACAATGGTGAGAACCACGTTAAGAAGCTCCACCTCCTTAATGTCAATCCGCGGAAGAGATAGGAGTGATATGAAGATCGTGAACGTGAGATGAAGTGAGAGTGAAGGTGAGAAGCATAGAAATGCACACACACATACACACACACTACGAAGAGACAAGCAAGACACAATGGAAGGTGAGAAATCATTTCTATTACTCAAGAACACTATTACAAGCTCAAACTAGCTCTAAGCTCACACTAGCCAACATGAACCAACCTCAAAAATGAGCTCTCTAGCTCTTTTTATAGTTTCTAGACTAGTTTTGACCGGTTTCACATCTAGTGACCGGCATAGTTAAAAAATAGGTCCTAGAGGCTATTTGGAAGGGTAAACGATGTCTAAAAATAACGAAAATTGGTACGCGCATTCTACCTAAGCTCCTCAAGCTCGAGGACTCCTCGGCTTGCACAAAATGGAGCTATGAATTAGAAAATGGGATTTTGTCTATATTACATATGTTACAAGAGTGATGAAAATCACTGTTGGATGTTTGAAGAGGTAATAAAAACATAGTTGTTTGAGAAAATGATCCGACTGGCTCCCTGCTCCGTCTTTACATTCTTCCACGTCGTCTGTGCCTCTGACTGCTTCCAACACCCCCCTCCCTCTCGCTTCTGTCGTCCCTGACAGAACCTTGTTGTGCGGTCTGCCGGATATAGTTTTGTAGGAGGTCTTGAGCGAGGGTGTGCTCGGAGAGACGAATGCCTCGGGCCAAGTCGGCCTCGAGTTTCTCCCAGTCGATTGGTTGCGGTTCCTCCAGTGGCGGAAGCTGATAGTGCGTGGAATAAACCATTCGTTCACAGGCAAATAACTGTAATAAGTGTGTAGGCCTGCTTATGAATACCTCCGAATGGTATTCCCAGAAGCCGGTTGTGAACATTTCTTCGAATGTCTGCTTATAGCACGCCGGTAGGTACTTTATTCTGCAGTGCCAGGCATAACACACCCGTAGCGATGGCGTTGTGCTCATGTCATATACTAGATCAAAGTTACCATGCTCAAATCCCGGGGTGTTTACATGCGGTGCCTTGACGCGTCGGAAGACTTTAAATATCATTTGCATCATGTCAAAAATTTTGACAGTCATGTGCGCTGCGATATCATCCATATGCTTCAGGCGAGGGAGCCAGTGACGGATTGTAGCCATCATATAGCCAACAGTGGGTAACTCGGTGGGCGGCTTGAAGTAGGGGTAATTCAACCAATCCTGACACTGCCTATTGTTTTGGACCTTAATCGCGAAGGCTGTCCAGGAGCGGCGTCGTGGTACTGGTCCCCAGCAAGGATTATATTTTAAATGTAAAGGCGCTTTCACCCATGTACTCATCATTTCGGGGTACGTCTGGAGGAGGTCTTTGCGCCAAGCAGGTTGATGGATCTCTCCTCTTTGCGCATTTGGTGGCAAGTCTGCCGGCTCGAATTGTGTAGCATGCGTGGGTTTCATGCCAGTTTCTTTCTCTATAGTTAGCTGATATTCAGCCATTAACATGAAGTACGGTTTATACTGCAGCTCATGCCCAGATATATAGCGTCGGGGGGCCAAATGAGCAAAGAAGGGGGATTGTAAGATTCTCTCTTCAATCATGGCCATGGCATGTAACTGTGCTTCTACTCTTGCTGAATGTGTCGTTCCAAGTTCCTCAATCGTTTTCATCCACGCGGGGGTAGGAAGCTCATAGGTCATCTGGCCTTCGGCCGTGACTTGTCCGCCTGGGACGGGTATTGGCTCGTATGCTTCTTCAAACGTTTCCTCCACCGAAATGGTTATGTTCTCGTCGTCAGCTGGGATCTCCGGTGGGGAGTCAGGCCGTGGTGGTGCTTCGTATACATCTATGCGTGATTGGAGTGTGGCTACCTGGGCCCGTAATGCGTTGAGTTCCTCTATGAGGTCAGGAGAGGGGTCCACAGGTTCTGGTACTTCTGCTGCTACTTGTACTTGTTGTGGTGCCGGTTCTCTGAGCTGTAGTAGCTTGTGATCTTCTTTTAACTTCTGATGCTCTTCGTTCATTCGATCATATTCCTCTAGCAATCTCACGTGATCCTCTAGCAACATCTGCATCGATTCGGAAGGGATTGCCTTGAATCTGCTGGGACTTAAGGGTTGTTCTGGATGGTCCAATGCCGCTTCCAAATTTTCTCTATTCTGCTCTTGGAGTCTCTGGTTCTCCTCTTTTTCTGCGGCTAAGTGCCTCCTGAGTAAGCCCATATTCCTGGTCAGCGTCGCGTTCCTAATTGTTTGGGCTCGAAGCAGGTTGTCCAGATCAGCAGTGGCTTCTTTTGTTTTCTCTTCACTTTGTAGCTCTAGCTTATGATATGCCTCTCTTAGTTCTTGGTATCGCGTATTTAAAGAGGCATTCTCGATTGATAATGAATTAAGCTGCGACTGTAATTCATTTGTCGTCCTCTGCAGCTGTTGATAATTGTTGCCAAGAGATGCGAACTCATCTCGTACTTGTGTCATGCATGTGAAAATTTGTTGAAGTGCAGTGTCTATGGTTGGCGATAATGGTAATGGAGTGCTAAGTGAGGATGCGGTGGCAGTAGATGCAGCGGGAATGGGGAATGGGGTTGGGAAGGTGGATGCAGTGGTGATCGTGGAAAATTGTGACGTACCTAAATATGATGGTGCTGCGAGTGGAATGGGTGCTGGTGCGGTGGGTGGTGAGATGTCCATGTCATTGGACGTGTCCAGTGCGGTGACTGTGAAAAGTGGTGTGTATGTGGGTGGGGGTGTCGGTGTGAAGACGGGATTTACAAATGTAGAGTAATTTATAGGGGGAATGGCTGGAGCAGCTTGGTGAAAAGGGGAAATAGGGGTTATAGTGGGTTGGGGGGGTGAAACTGGTGAGAATGTTAGTGGGGTTAGATAGGTGAAAGGGTATCTTAAAGGTGGGGGAAAAGATGGAAAGGATGAAGGGATGAACGGGTTAACACGTAGGCGAGGTGGGGTGGGTGCGGGCATGGTGGCATGAATGGGCAGGGTAAAGGCTGTGGCTATGTTGCCGTGGACTGGTGTGGATGTGGGAGGAGCAGGTGGGTGTGCGGGGGATACAGGATGGGCGGGTGAAACATGAGGTGAGAGAGGAGTAGATGGTGTGGATGTAATCTCAAGGATAGTGGTAGTCTGTACAACGGTAGTATGTGGTGGGGAGTCGACTAGGGTAGCTTCTTCGGTGATGGATCTTTCCTGACGTAGGCGTGCATCTTGCGCCTGGTGGGATGATTGAGGACCTACCGGAACTCGAATATATTCACCGGGCTTCGATAACAGGCGAACTCTGCGAGGGTCATATTGGGGGAGTGGCTTCCTTTGTAAATATCTCAGTGCCTCGACCGGGCCAATGGATTGGACCAGTTCTCTGAACCCTCTGATGTAAACGTCTTCAAACCCTCCGGAGATGAGTTCTTGTTCGATTATGGTTTGGATCTCTTCTTCGGTCAATTTCTTCCGGGCCCAGACTTTCTCCATTGTACGATATAATTTCTTGATTGCCAGCGTGTAAGCTGCTGCTTCGAAAGTCTCCTCTTCATGCGTACTGGTGTCACCGTGTGCATCGGTTTGTTGGCCTTGGCCATCTGTCTGTTCTTGTTCAGGGGAATCATGCGTGCCCTGGCTGGCTTCATCGTCACCCTCATCGTCATCAGATGCTGTTCTTTCGTCATCAGAGCTCGACACGAGCTGTCCTTGTGGCTGACCCCGGGGTGTGGTAGGGTAACTCGGCCTTTCAAATTCTTGAGAAAAGAACTGTCCTTCTGAAAACTGGAACTCATTTGAGAATGCATCAGGCATTTCAAAATCGAATGTTGTGTTTATCGGTTCTGCCTCCATGTGTGGTATTGGGAAAGAAAAGGCTTCCGCACCAATAGTGGTGGGAGCTTCTGCTGTCGTGGTGGTGGGTTCTGTGGTTGTAGCTGCCTGAGGTGCAACGGTACTAGTAGTGCTCTCCGTTACCACGGGTCTAGATAACCTTATGCGAATAGGTTGTACTGTGGGAGTGGCTTCTGTCGGTGATTGCTCGGGGGAGGGTTGTGGTGATGGTGACTCTGGCACTTGAAGGCAAGGAATAGTGCCTCTCATGCGCTTACCTGCCCGTGCTCTGCTGGGCTTCCTGGCTTTCTTCGTCGTTCCTTTGAATGCCTTCAGCTCTTCTCCTGTTAATGCACGTTCAATTGGCAAGTCATAAGCCAAGCACATATAGACAATTCTTGTCAGCGCACAACATCCATTAAGCACTTTCTTTCGTTCCCATCTGTGTTGTGCCAAATACATTTGATCAATGATCCAGCTCGCCAGATCGACAGTCTGAGGTCCAGTACAGGCTAAGTATAATCCAAACCATATTCTTTTATGTGGCATGATGAATCTTTCCTGAGCGGGGAATGCAAAATGTTGCATGCATATCCGTAGCGGCTTTGACAGCTCAGGTGTAATTGCTGAGATCTCCTCCCACTTAGTGACATCCCCACGTTTCATAGGGTCTGGAACTAATCTTTCTCGATCTGTGGGCGTGTGGGTTCCATGAATCTTGATGGCAGCTCTGATTAAATCCTTCGAAAGATAAAATCTTTTGTAGGGTGGATCATCCACTAAAGAAGGCAAAATAAAAGTTCCTGGGATATCCTTATTCTCTGAGGCCAGCAACGTAGTGATTAAATAATAACACCTATAAAAGTCAGGTTTGGGCAGAGGATCACTGAAGTACTCCGTGAAGCCGGCTCTGGCCCAAACATGAGTTAAGTCCTGAGTGTTCTGTAGGCCTTCGAACTCTCTGGAGAAAAATTGGTATTTTCCCCAAGTGCGATCATCAAACGTCAAATTAGATTCAAATATAAACTCTGCGTCCGCTAAGGGTCCTGCAAGTCCCTGAAACCAGTGAGAGTTACGGTGTATCTTTTTTGTGTAGCCCATAGGTGGGTTATCGATCGGCATGGGCCCTGGAAATCCTTGGAATTCTGGCGGTGGAGCAGTCGGGTGGGATTCTGCTCGTAAAACATTGAGGGGCACTGCCGCCACGCTGGGGCCTGCTTCTGATGGTCCTGCTTCGGTTTGCATGATGACTAATGAACTAATGGAAAAGATCTGCTACAAACGATTAACACATTAGTATGGAAATTAATTATGATCCCAATAAAGTGAGACCGCAATCCCTTTCCATAACCGATGCGTAACCCGTGTAGCCAAGTGTCGTGAAGTGCTTGATGCAATGATTTTTTTATAGAGCTAATGCAGGTCTCTAGACGCCTACAAGATCAGATTATGCATACATTTCGTGATGAGCTTTTATCATGCGTGATGTGGGGTTATTGTGTGTGAATTTATACAAGGTTTGGTTGATGGTGAATTATTACAAGGGTGGAGTTTAAACGGGATGGGAGAATTGTTAGATAAGGGGGTGCAAGAAGACGTCTGGATACGTTTCGATATCCATTTCTTGAGGGTCCTTGGGTGGGTGGTGTGTTTCTGCTGAGGTACAAAAAATGGTATTGGGTTTGGTGGTATTGAAGGATGAAAAGATGTCGGAGAGGTATATATTACATGGCTAGAGGATTGGGCTATAATACATTGTTTGGGTACCCAAATCTGCGTGGGTGTGGGTCTATGGGTAAGATATTTCTTGGCGATCCAAATTTGTCGAATGCTCGTACTTGTAGACGAAGATTCAGGGGACTTTGAATGCTGACTTTGCTTTTTTTGAAACTCTGTCCTGTTTTTGTCTGCAGTGTTGCCGATAGGCTGTGGTTGCTGTCTTTTTGGCATCCATACTTGTCTCGTGCCACGTGTTCTGTGAGTTTGACACTGCTGCTACCTTTGCCTTATCTGGTGGTGTCGTCGGTCTTGGTTCCTCTGTTGTGGTTGACTCCTTCGTGGTTGGGTTTGAGAGGTCCATGGGATGCTCTGCTTTGGAAAAGAAGGGAGATCCAACACTTGCGTGACCTGCCCATCAGGAAGTGATTCGTTCGTTATCTTTAATCTAGGCCAACCCGCAGCAAGTTTGGAAGGATGAGCACCGCAGGGTGTCGTGCTCATTTGGCCGCTGATGCAACCCACCTGGCCGCTGATTGTGTCCATCTGCCCTAGCGGTTGGGTAGCTGCCCCTTCTAGTTTGCAGGAAGTCCCAGGGAAGATCTCCTGTCGTCCTTCTGATTGACCATCGTCGATAGCCAAGCCCGAGTGGGTTGGTGTAGACGTAACGTGATTGATCTGACCCAAGATCTTCCGGCCTTCCATCGCATGTATTGCATAGGGTCTAGGGTTACAAACCTCAGTCGGAATGCCATTAGGGAAGTCAAGCGGTATCACTCGCTTCTGTTCTAAGGTTCCAATCTGAAGGGAGCCTTGTCTAAGATTTAGGTCCACTGAGTGATCGTATAGCCAATCTTGGCCAAGGATTAGGGGTTCTATCAGGTCGTCATCATGGCACACTAGTAGCTTCGCTGTCATGGTCACATCCTTAATGAGGATAGGAAGGTCCACCTCACCCATGCAAGGGGTTTCCATGCCTCCTAGCCCTATGAGGTATGCCTCAATTGGCCGCATTTCTATTCCTGAATCCTTATAGTGGGACCATCTAATCGCGCTAGTCGCAGCACCTGAATCAATTAAAGCCCTGAGTTCTTGGCAAGGGTTGCTGTGCTCTATCCTAACTGTGATGAATGGTCTCCTGTCTATGATACTAGGATGAGTGGTTGACTTTACTTGACACATAGCCATGGGATATCTGGGTGTAGTTTCCAGATGGTTATAATGTTCTCTCCCTAGTCCTTGTCTTCTTAGCTTCATGCGCTTAATGCGTTCTATTGCTTCTGCCTGAGCTTCAGCTCGTATTCTATTTTCTTCCTCCTTACGCTTCTTTGCCAACGTGAGTCGTCTAAGCATATCCTCCGTAAGAGGTTCCTGATATAACCTGACTCTACAGCCACTAATATAATTAGGCATTATGTTTCCTTCTAAGGTGGCTAACTGTACTGCTCCACTTGTCGAGAGTCTGTTAATGATCATAGGTCCATAACCTCGCTTTTCTAACTTCCGTGCGTGTTGTTTCAGCGTATATACTAGAACTAAATCTCCTTCTTTTAGGCCTTTATCTTTCACATGTGCATCAAAATATGCTTTCTGTCGCTTCTTTGCTGCATATATTCTCGCTGCTGCCTTTAGCCTGGTTTCTCCTAATCGTTCCAAGTCCATTATTCTTGTTGATAATTCATGGCCGGTCCACTGATGTTCTTGTGCCGCCTTAAGGGTTGGTATCAAGAAGTCCAAAGGAAGCACAACATTCTGACCAAAAACCATCTGAAAGGGGGTGGCATTGAGTACGGTCTTGTAGGCCACTCGGTATGCCCAAACAGCGTGGTGTAACTGTTTGTCCCAATCTGAACGTTTGTTGTTCACGAGTTTCGTCAGTACGTTACAAAGTATCTTGTTAGTGCTTTCAGCCTGACCATTGGCTTGAGGATGATATGGTGCGGATTTCTTGTGAATCACCATAAAATCCTGTAACAAATATTCAATGACTTGGTTTAGAAAGTGAGTTCCTCGATCGCTCACTAACTCAATAGGCAATCCATATCTTGTGAAGACATTTTCAAATAAGAATTTTGCAGTTGTGTGTGCATCATTCTTTTTTGTGGCTTTTGCCTCTACCCATTTCGTAAGATAATCTGTGGCAACAATAATATATTCCGCATGTGTACCTTTTGCAGGGGGGTTAATGGGTCCTACAAAGTCTATGCCCCACTTAGAAAATGCACGTCCGCCCATCATGGGTTTCAATGGCATTTCATCTCTGCGGGTAGGAAACTGAGTTCTTTGGCACACATCACATCTCTTAACATAGGTATGAGCATCCATGTGAAGAGTGGGCCACCATAATCCTGCAAAGAGGATGGCTTTGATTATCCTATCGGGTCCAAAATGACCTCCTGCAACACCTTGGTGTGCAGTCTCTAGTATGCTCAGATAATCGCTTTCATGAACACATTGTCTTAGATATCCATCTCGTCCTCTTTTGTATAGATTATCGCCAATCAGTGAATAATCTTGAGCTTCCTGCTCCAGACTACGTTGTCGAGCTAAGGTCATTCCTTGAGGGAATGTGTTCGTCCTCAAGTATGTCACTAAAGGTTCACTCCAATCTGGTGTGAGAGACACATGATATAAAGTAGCATGCTCTACTGGTGGTCTTTCACAACAAACATGGCATTCTTTACACAGCTTGTAGACGTCTGCTTCCATTGAAGGCCAATATACTCCTAGTCTATGCAGAGTCTGTAACGTTCGATGTTTTGAATGGTGTTGCTTTAATGCACCTACGTGTGCTAATTGCAACCAATTTGCATGTTCTGATTCATCTACACAACAAGCAAGAATCTTTTGATTATCCTGTTTATATATGCTTCCTGCTAAGATTTGGTATCTTTGAGACTTGGTAATCTCTCCTTCTTTGATCTTTATCCTAGGGTTCTTGGGTCCGTATGTCAGGATAGGGACTATAGACTTAGCCCATTCTGGTGCTATCTCAAGATTAAATAAATATGCATCTGGTAGATCATCCATTACTCCTTGAGGAGCTTCTCCTGATGTTAATCTTGAAAGGTGGTCAGCTCTAAGATGTGTCTTTCCTTTCCTCACTACCACTTCAAAATCATACTCCATGAGTAATAGGAACCAACGTATTAGTCGTCCCGTGTTACATGGTTTGTTGACTAAGTACAATAGGGCTTGATGATCTGTAAAGAACTTGAATTTGTTGGCCAGCAAGTAGTGCCTAAACTTCTTTACTGCGTAGATCATCCCTAATCCTTCCCGTTCCGTCGTGGTGTAATTTCTTTCTGCTGCGTTCAATTGTCTGCTCGCGTAAGCTATGGGGAGATCTATGTTACCTTCACTCGTGGGTTGTGCTAACACACATCCTATGGCGTAGTTGGATGCATCCACATGCACATGGAATGGCTTACTCCAGTCTGGGGTAGTCAATATAGGTGCTGAGCACAAGCGTCGTTTAAGTTCATTGAATGAATTTTCACATTCCTCTGTCCACTCAAAATTGGTTAAAAGAGAGTACAATGGCTTAGCTATGATTGCATACATGTGTATGAATCTCCTGTAATAGCCGCAATGGCCCATAAATGCCTGTACCTCTTTCACATTAGTTGGTCTAGGTAATTCTGCAATTACCTTCACCTTTTCTTCATCCGTAGAGATTCCATTTTTTGACACAATGTGTCCCAGAATTTTGCCTTGTCTGACCATGAAAACGCATTTTTCTGGGTTCAAACAAACCTGATATTCTCGACATTTGTCAAATATTTGTCTTAACTCTGGGATATGCATCTGTCTTACATTAGAATGAGCACATATGTCATCGACATAAACCTCCAAACTCTTGCGTAAGAATTCCTTAAAAACGTGACACATGAGTCGCTGGAAAGTGGCGGGTGCATTTGTTAAGCCAAAAGGCATTACAAGAAATGCAAATATGCCCCATTCAGTGGCAAAAGCCGTCTTGTGTTGATCTTCCGGAGCAATGGCTACTTGATTATAGCCTGAAAATCCGTCAAGAAAGCTATAAACTTCCTTGCCCGCAACTCTTTCCAATAGATGTTCTGTGATAGGAAGAGGATAACTGTCTCTAATTGTGACGGCATTAACTTTTTTAAGGTTAATACACACATGCAATTTTCCATTCTTCTTGGGCACTACCACAATGGGTGATACCAATTCGGTATGCTCAATTTCATAAATGAATCCTGCTTCTATCAGGCGATCTATCTCCTCTTTAATCTTCGCAGCGTAGTTATCATTGTACGTGTATGGTTTCTGTTTCGTAGGTTTTGCCTCTGGAGTCATAGGGATTCTATGAGAGCATATATCTGGATCTACTCCTTTCAAATCTTTGTAACTCCAAGCAAACACATCTCTATATTCGCGCAATAGAGCAACTAATTCTTCTTCTTCGTCTACTGTCAAATCATGCCCTATGTATGTACATTTTTCTTCTTCTCCTTCTATGGCTACTATTATTTTCTTGGTTTTCTCTCGGTTATCATACACTTGTCCGTCATTCACCTTTCTATTAGGCATTCGTACCATGATTCTTCTATCTTCGATTTCATATTTCTTGAAATTCTCCGGTACTTCAAATAAAGATTCTTCTTTTTCTATCATGGTTTCTTTCTTCTTTCTTTTCTTGCCTTCACTCTTAGTAGTCACTTCCGTGGCTAATCTCACCTCATTCGCAATTTCCTCGTGTCTCTGAGTGTGAGTCTCTACTTCGAAAAAATATTCTTCCTCTGATGCAAAGGGTGAATCCATGATAATTGATTCTAAATCAAAATCGCTTGCATCCTCAAATGCATCAGTGTTCGGTTCACTCTCTTCTAAAATTGCATCGCCCATGATTGGCTCTATCGTGAAAACTGAAATGTCATAGCCATCCTCGTCACAGTGTGGTGTCCATTGTTCTTCATTGATGGCTACATCCATGGTTGCTAGTATCTCTGCCCAACCATGGGGTTCAAACTCTTCGTCTGGGAATATTACAGGTGCGTAGGCTGGATCTTGAAGGGTTCATGGATGTTGTTCTGCACCTAAGGTCCTTGCTTCTAACCTTTCTTCCTCTTGTTTTGCAACTTTACACATCCATAAATGAGTGTCCTCGTGCAACCAAGAAGGATCTGATTCTAATGAGTGCACGGATTCTGTCTCCACTGGTGTCTTATGGATGGTATTCCATTGTATTGGGGGTACGTCTCTGTGTGAATAGTCTTTAAGATTGACTTTGGTGGTCACTCCTAAATGTTGCAAGTACAACGAATTAGTTCCCCAATCTTGTACAATTTGCAACTGACGCATGAATGGTCGTCCCAATATCATCTCATAAGCATGATTTTTACTAAAATCACAAATGGAAAAGGTATGCTCAAATTCTACACCACAAGTGGTGAGAGATATTCCTTCTAGTAGGCCTAATGGTTTTTCTATGTGTCCGTCAGCCATTTGTAGCTTCATTCTGGTAGGTTTGAGTGCTGGCTTACCCCAACGTTTCCATAAAGCGGTGGTAGCGATGGCTACTCCGGCTCCTGAATCTAAGATGGCTTTCGTGGTGTAGCCTTGATGGGTTATCGGAAGATAAGTGTTACCTTCCTCTCCTTCGCTTACATCTCCGATCTTTTCCACTGGTATCTCTAGTACCTTATTATGTGATCCTATTTGTGAGGGAGTAGTAGCAAGCTCGGGGAATTGATTTGCTACATGTTTCCACAATTCTGGTTTTACCTTTAACAACTCCTCTAGAGTGAGGTTACACTGTACTTTAGTGTTCTTGATCACTTCTGTGTTTCTAGGGATTACTGATTCTTCATTCCTCACTATTATCGTGGGTGCTCTCATATTAATAGACTTTGCTTCCCAAGGTCCGGTGAACTGAGGTAATTCTTGTAAAGAATTAGATTCAAAGCCTGTGTGTTCACTCAGTTGTTCTTCCTCTACATCATTGTAAATAGAGGGTATATCTTGGGGAAATTGTTCCTGCAAGTCATCTATTTCTTGAATAGGAGGATGAGTTCCTTGTTCTTTTCTCCATTTCTCTTCTTGGATTTCTCTCAAAAATTCATGTGAGTACCTATGTATAGAAGACACATTGTCTTGACTTTCTGTATTGGGTATTTGAGACAAGGATGGTGCATTCCTTTCCTGTGTCTCTGGGACAATAGGGTTCCTATGCTGATCCTTTTTCTCTTTACTTTCTATCAAGTATTCTAGCCTCTCCATTAGTCCTTGAAAGTGTAACTCCGGTTTTGCCATGTTACTCCAATTAAGATATCTAGAGGCTTCGAACAAAGCTTGTGCTAGTTCTACCATCTTCATGCAAAGTTTAGTTCTCTCAATTTCTAGATCAGCTCGAGGGTAGTTCTTACTCATTTCAGCTACTTGAGGTCCCTCTTTTAATCTAGCCTGATATGCACGAAACATCATGTCTAGATTTTCTGGTATGGGTTCTGCTAACACTGATCCTGATGTCTGAGCTGGATTCTCTTGATTCAATTCCTGCGAAGTTAATTCCTGGATTTTGGCTCTAGATTCCTTTAAACTTCCTTCCAACTCAGTTATCTTTTTACTCCATTTTCTCTTAATTCTTTCTCTAGAATCTTTCCAAGATTTTGTCTTTTTACTGCTAGATTCTGCAACTTCACTGGTTCCGGCTACTTTCTCTTGATTAAGCTGTTGGTTCTGTAAGAGCGCCTGTGCTCTGGTGATAGCTTGGATAGGCACATATGTAGGGTTGGATCCATCTGCGTTATTCACAATACCTATCACATTGATTGGTGTCACATTCGAAGCTTTGACTGGGTTCTTAGGACAATCTTTGATTATATGCTCTTTGCCACAATCGGCACAAAAGCCTTGGATGTTATAGTACTGTGATTGCCCTGCTATGGGAGGATGTGGACAATCCTTTATAAAATGATCTCCTTGGCACCTAAAGCATGGTCCTCTAGGGCCCTGTGGTCTCTGTTGTCTCAATTGGGGCCGTGGATTTGGGTTTGTGTACATCACATGAGCATAGTCGGGCTCCCAACTAGGTTCCACTGGTGGACTATCATAATGATATGTCTCCACATGTTCTGGTGACTCCGTGTAATATGCGGGTGGACTATCTACATGCGTAGAGTCAAAACTGTTTGAGGTTGGATCACTCTCTGTGATCAAGGGCGACGAAGGCACTAAGGCCCTATTTAGGTTCTCTTCTGCAGCAACATATTTGACTGAGATAACATTCGCTGGTGGTGGTGGCTGCTGAGCTAAGACCGGTTGAGGTCTCTGTTGAGCCTGGTATGGGTAGTTCTGAGGAGGCCTATAGTAATAAGGCTGAGCATTGTAATGGCCTTGATACCTACCTGGCTACTGGTATGCTTGCGGGTAGTTCTGTCTCACAGTCTGTTTGTTGTATGGGCAGTCTTGAGCTGTATGATTCGTGTATCTCCTTTCAATCGTACAGTATTGGCCACTAGGGTTGGCTTGAGGTTGTGGTACATTGGGACACACATTTGCCATATGATCACCTCCACAGGTGTAACAACGCTTGTACATTAGTACCCTAGGTTTACTAGAAACTCCTAGTTTCTGGGCCACTTTCTCTGCTAGGTCCTCTATCGAGCTAGAAACTTTCGTGGATGCTAGAGATGAACAGTCTGAGTCCTTATAGACTTTTGAAAGTTCCAACTCGTCTCCTAAGTTGTCTTCAATGTCTATGCAAATTCTTACACATTGCTCTAGCGTTCTGGGTTCTTTCAGGTACACATAGGAGCGTAGTTTAGAGCTCAACAAGCCATCTTGGAACAATGACACTTGCTTGGCTTGTGAGGGTAGCTCTTGCATTGGACATCGTTCAACATATTGTCTAAACCTACGTCCTGCGAGTCTAACTGTTTCCTGAGGGGTCTGTTTAAAGCTATAAATCAACGAAGACGTGTCATGTCTAATCCCACTTTTAGAGAATTCGGTGATGAATGACTCTAAAAAGTGATGGATGTCCCTAAATTGCCTTTGTTGCAATGGTTGGAACCAAGTTAAAGCGGTATTCTTTAACGTTAGCCCAAATGCGTTGTACTGCGTGAACATGTCCTCGACTTGTTCAGCTCTTAGTACTTGCTTGAATTCTGCGACATGGTCATAGGGATCTCCTGTTCCATCAAAATAATTTTTCATGGATTTCACTAATTGTGTGGGTCTCAATATTCTTGCGTGTTCACGTGGTCTCGGTAGAGGAAAATCGTCTCTACCACCTGGCATTCCATGATCTCTTTGTCCATCCGTTCTATTAGTGTCTGTGGTTGTTCTATCTCTCCCCATGGGATGAGTGAAACTTACTTCGGGTCTTTGTTTATTTTTTTCTCTTTGATTTCCGTGGGCTGATGATGTTCCTACCCCTTGTTGACTTGTATTCATGTTCACTCGAGATGGAGGGAATACCAATTCACCTCTCCATGTGTATGTGTTCTTAGCGTGGTCAGGCACCACAAAGACTCTTTCTGAAGTCTCATCCAGGTATACAACCTTTCCAGGTGTATCCGGGTCCTTGAACTCGTAGATTGTGATGATTCCTACCTCACTAAGTAGCTCTGTCTTGTATCTCCAAAAGGCTTCATCAGTTTCTTTGTTTACAAACAACTCTATGCTTCTGTTGTCCTGAGGGATCCATTCCGGGATTAGTACTCGTGTCAGTACAGATTTCCCTCTAGGTGTTCTAGGCTCTTCTAATGGTTCTTTTCCTTGAGTTTTAGTCTCCGTCTCTAGCTGGATTACGCCAAACTCATTCGTGTTGTTCGGCTGCGTACTTAAGATGTACATCGTTCCTTCCTTGTCTATGTACGTGTCTCTTTCGAATTTCACCACTGGACGTTCCAATCCAATGGGTTGATCGGGGTTGTGCATTTGCACCACTTGCCTTTGCAAACCATCCTCATAGATGCGAGCACCTAATCGGTTGGTTCGGAGAAACTCTAGTTGAGTCCTATAGGGTCCCTCTGGTTTTTCTAAATATGCCACATTTGACCCTTCTTCTGGTCTATGTGTGCTAAATGCCATTTCAGATCCGCTGGTGTCTGAGCTCTCGTAGGGGTAATTACTATTCAATTGCTGAGCCCACGATCGAGCAGTAGTTCTTACGCTTGCCTCTGATGATCTAAGGCTTCGTCGGTCTGACTTACCTATATGTTTGCCCGATCTAAGGTTCATGAATTTTCTTCCTTGCACACTCAGTACATGCTCAGATCGTCAATGATTCTTTGTTATTACTGTCTTGATTCTTTTTAGGTTTCGTTAGGTTCTTGTCTTAATGTATGCGTCAGGAATTCGACTTTTCGTGGTACTTTAAGTTCTCGTTCCGTCAGACTTATGTTCTTTCCTTTATGTTTTCGTGTCACACACCTTTACTTTGGTCTTGGACTTGATAAACTTAATCTCTTGAACTTGAGGCGTTCCTATCGTCTTAAATTCACAATGCTAACGTTTACCCTAAGCTAAGAATTTGACTGAGGGGGTTGAGTAATCTTCCAACCTCGAGTCCGCTTTTCTGGTTGCTCTGATGCCCAAGAAGCCGCGCTTCCCAAGCTTTAAGCCCTTTGCTGCCTTGCCTTGGTTGCCCTTGATTGTCCTTGCTATACCTGAAAAGATCCAATGTTAGACCAATTCACAGTTGGATGATCAAGCACTTGAGTATATACACCTTTTAAGTCCCTTTTCTTTGCCCAAATTTTCAATACTTGCCCCCTGGCTTCCTAGTTCCAATCTAGGTGAACCTCAAAATAGTTTATCTAAAAATAGACGTATCCTTTAAGAAAAAAACAATTGAGGTCACGTAGTACTCGTCATGAGCTTTCTAATGAGCTATTAAGCTCAAAAAACGGACTTCGGATGAAAAAGTTATGAGCGCTCAGGCCCTGGGGGGTAAAAACTGACAATCAGGTTTTCCTTCCAATATGAGCTAAGGGTTCTCCTATGAGTCTAATGGTCCAAAAATTTCTCAAAAATACCCCCAAAATTGGTCAAAAAATGGAACCCAAAATTTGTGATGGGGGTGCACAATCGCGATGGTCTGAGACCGTCGCGATGGTCCAAGCGAACCGTCGCGATGGCGTGGAATTTGGACTGTCGCGATGGTCCGAAGTGAACGATCGCGATGGCGTGAGGTCGAACCGTCGCGATGGCGTGATCAGGCGGACAATCGCGATGGCGCGAAAGGGTGAACCGTCGCGATGGTGTGAGGTCGAACCGTCGCGATGGCGTGATCAGGCGGACAATCGCGATGGCGTGGGTCAACGGTCAAAGATGGACAATCGCGATGGTCCGAAATGAACCGTCGCGATGGTCACAAGTGCGATGGCATGAGCCAATCGCGATGGTCCGATTTTGGGCTGTCGCGATGGTCCGAAAAAATGAACCGTCGCGATGGTCTATCTTGACACGTGGCACCGTCGTGGCGATGGCATGGGCCAATCGCGATGGCCCAAGGTCAGCTGGACAATCGCGATGGTCCAGGTGGACCGTCGCGATGGCTCAAGTGAACCGTCGCGATGGTCCGAGACCGTCGCGATGGTCCGGCCGAGCCGTCGCGATGGCGTGAGCCTATCGCGATGGTGCGACACAATCGCGATGGTCTGAGCCAATCGCGATGGTCCACCAAAATGTGATTTTTTGCAATGCAGCTGTGGATTCGAGCAAGCGCAAGGGTCGCCTACCTCGTGGTGTGGTCGCCTACCTCAAATTCCGAAGGTTGCAGACCATCGCGATGGTCCGCCACACTCGGAAGATCTTTGACAGAGAGTAAAATTTTACCTTTTCCAAGCTTTCCTGATGCACTGGAGCCCTGTACCTGCAAGAAAACTCAAGAAAACACAAGCACACACAAGCACTAAAGTTCTCTCTCGCTCTTTCGCATACACAAATGAGGGGAAATGAGGTGAATGGGTGGATATGGTGAATTTTCTGATTTTTTTGGAGATGAAGATGATGATGTGATGATGAAGATGGAGTGTGGGGAAGGTGAAAAACACTAAAAACTAAGTATAAACAACAACAAAAACTGAAATTTTTACCTTCCAACGCCACTTCTTGCTATACTCTTACCATCACACATTCGTCCTAGACTCGATCCCCGGCAACGGCGCCAAATTTGGTGTTGCTCTAGCACAATGGTGAGAACCACGTTAAGAAGCTCCACCTCCTTAATGTCAATCCGCGGAAGAGATAGGAGTGATATGAAGATCGTGAACGTGAGATGAAGTGAGAGTGAAGGTGAGAAGCATAGAAATGCACACACACATACACACACACTACGAAGAGACAAGCAAGACACAATGGAAGGTGAGAAATCATTTCTATTACTCAAGAACACTATTACAAGCTCAAACTAGCTCTAAGCTCACACTAGCCAACATGAACCAACCTCAAAAATGAGCTCTCTAGCTCTTTTTATAGTTTCTAGACTAGTTTTGACCGGTTTCACATCTAGTGACCGGCATAGTTAAAAAATAGGTCCTAGAGGCTATTTGGAAGGGTAAACGATGTCTAAAAATAACGAAAATTGGTACGCGCATTCTACCTAAGCTCCTCAAGCTCGAGGACTCCTCGGCTTGCACAAAATGGAGCTATGAATTAGAAAATGGGATTTTGTCTATATTACATATGTTACAAGAGTGATGAAAATCACTGTTGGATGTTTGAAGAGGTAATAAAAACATAGTTGTTTGAGAAAATGATCCGACTGGCTCCCTGCTCCGTCTTTACATGCTTCCACGTCGTCTGTGCCTCTGACTGCTTCCAACACATGTTGTTGTTGAATGTCCAAAGTGAACATCCTTCCTTCTTTCCTTCCTTGAGCAATGACCTTGAATCCTTCTTTTGGATTCTTTATAAAGCAGCCTTTTTCATTGAAGATAACATGATATCCTTTCTCTACCATTTGTCCTACTGAAATCAAATTCTTTGCAATAGTAGGAACATGAAGAACATCAGCCAATACCTTCTTGTCTGCAAGGTTGATATCTCCAACATGCTCAATTGCGTGTTGAGTTTCATCACCGGTCTCTACACATCCTTTTCCACTTGGAGCTTGTAGCTTTGTGAACAAATCTCCTTGGCATGTCATATGGTTGCTGCAACCTGAATCTATGAACCATTTTTGGTCATCACTTCTCGAGTTGTTGTAGTCATGCTTCATGGCAAGCATGGTTTGCTTGTCTCCTTCACTTGATGTACTCGCATAGTTATTTTGGCTCCTTTGGTTGCCTCCATTCAGCCTTCCATTCTTTTGCCAACAATCATTTGCATAATGTCCTAGTTTACCACAATGATAACATGTTATACCTTTATGAGGATTGTATGAACCTCGACCTCTTCCTATATTTCTTCCTCGACCTCTTCCATGTGTGTTGTCATTTGAGTTGTCCTTGTTGTCGTCCGAGTTGTGTTGGCTGAAATTTGTATTGTTGTAGCTTCTTCCTCTTCCTCTCGAGCCTCCTCTTGAGTTTCTTCCTCTACCTCTTCCTGCATATAACATTTGACTATGGCTGTCCTTACCTTTGTTGCCTTCTCCTTGTTGAGCAACCTCTTCAGCCACAAGATTTGGTATAATTTCGTCGAATGTTGGTAGAGGATCTCTATAAAGGATGTTTGTGATGAGGGGCTTCCACTTTTCTTCACTCCTCAAGCCATTGAGGGCTATTTGGACGATGTCTTCCTCTTCTATCTTGCATCCAACTGATGCTAGTTGATCTCGAAGCTCCTTAATCCTCAATGTATACTCACTAATGCTTTGGTTTGAGCTTTTCTTCATGTTGTTGAGCTCGTTCTTGAGTTGCATCCTCCGAGACCTTGTTGAGGTAGCATACACCTTCTCCAATGCTTCCCAAACTTCTTTGGCTGTTTCTAAGCTTTGCACATGATCAATCATAGTGTTAGAAATAACTTGTGAGATGAGGAACATCACCCTTCGATTCCTCTCTTCCCAATCAACAAATTGTCTCCTTTGTGCCGGAGTAATGTTGGGATCTTCAAGGTCTACCGGTTGTGGATCATCTCCACTAACTAAACCCCATAAACCTTTACCTTTAAGGTAATTTATCATTCTATACCTCCAAGACTGAAAATTGTCTTTGTCTAACTTCTCAACTTGTTGTCCTAAATCAGCCATTGAAAACTTCCAAGATTTTACCTCAAGTATGTTGTGGCGCTCTCTCTTGAATTCACGAAGCTCCCCCTTGATTTGTAGCTTTCCCTTTGCTTCAGTTTAGTTCCAATGCTTTGCCTCTTCAAACTCCAAGGCTCTGATACCAAATGTTGGAGAATTCCTCTCCTAATCGCAGCGGAAAGTGTAGAAGACCTTCTCAGGATGAAGACTCTTGCCAACAGCAGAACCTTCAAATAAAAACTGGTACCAACTGAAATATCCAATGAAGTTGAAACTTTGGTCACTCAAACTAGACACCTAGAGCTTTCAAATGAGATATCAAACACTCAATTTGGAGTAGATTTGAGTTGTCAACTATTTGATTCAAAACAGACTACCTGTCCACTCAGTTAGGCTGAAAACTGGACTTCACTAAAACCTGAATAACTCAGAGAGCATAAAGAATTTCATAAAACTGTTCTAGATAGAGGAAGTACTCAAGATAAGCTTTCCAACGAATGTTTAAACACTAAATTTGGATACATATGTTGACAGATATGACTCTCACAAGTAGACTACCCAAAAATGGGTGTGCGGCTGGACACAACTATGAGAGTGAACTGAACGAAATGACTCAAAACAAATGAAGTAGATACAAGGGGGCTTCCACGCCTTCTTGCTCTCCCATTGAGTGTCCTCCCTTGCTTCTTTTATAGCCAAGTGACCAAAAACTCTCATGATGAGTTTGAGAGCTCTTCTCCATCATTTCTCCACTACTTTGGACAGCCACTCCTCTTACAATTCAGATTTTGGATTTGATTCTCTTTTGAATGATTCTATTTTGGCCTCCACTACTTGCTGAAGTAAATGCTTCTATTTTTCATTTTTTTATTTTCCTTCTACTTGAAGAAAATCCTTTTTGCAAAAATATATACGAGCTTACTTCTTTATTTTTAACACCATGTTGTAATTTGGACATCTATTTTTTAGTGAGTAAGCATCCAACTTACGTTCTCTATCCTTGTCTCAAGATCTCTTTCTTTCTATCTCTCATTTATAATCTTAGTTAATTAAGTGTGTATGCTCAAAAGGTTTTAGTTTGGAACAATCCTAGGCCCCAAATTCCAACACTAACTTACTATTCTCAGAAACGCTTTCAATTCTTTCTTTATCTTTCCCTATTGAGGAACTTCCTCTTCTTATTTAGACTCCCATTCAACAGCCTCCTCTACAACTTCACTATCCAGGAACCAATGTCCCCTGGATAAGGTGTAGCGCTATACATGCATACTTTGGCAATGTATTTTTTTACTGGTGCAAAATTGAGGTAGTAAGTGATGCACTTAAGTGGTTATTTGATGTAGAGGTTTTTCTTTGAATGCCCTTTCTTATCTTCATGTTCTTCTTCATATTTCCCTGTTGCTATTGAACTGTAACTTGTATGTGCATTACTGCTTTCCTTCTCCAATATCATGTTGGAATTTCTTTTTTCTTCTCATTTTGAGCTATGATTCCATTTCTCTGCAGCCTTGATACACTTCTTTCTTTTGCTTTGGCAGTGCATATTTTAGCTCTCCAAATCCGCTTCATTGTTGGGTGTTGATTAACTTGTTTATTTTTTGGTCTCCAAATTTGTTTTCTCTTTTGATAATGATGGTGAAAAGTATGAGTTTGATTTATTCTTCTACATGTAATTTCAATGGCATTTCCTCTCTTCACTTTCCCGACTTAATATCTTCCTCATGCTGTTGCTGACATCTCGAGAGTGTTCTTCTAATGAAAATCTGAAATTCTCCATCTCCACATTGTGTATTTCATCACTTGATTCCTGTGCATCATTGCTTACAAAAAAATATTTTAAAATTTTTATTTTCTATTTTTAAATGAATCAACATTTGATCAAAATCAATTGACACTTTATTTTCTTCATCGGAGATTGACCTAATATTAATTTTTCAGACCATTCTTCACATTCTACATTGGAATCTTCTTGACCTATTGTTGGGGGTTTCTTGGACAAGAAGGAGTTTGAGGGTTTGTAGGAGAAAAAGAAGATAATGAAAGTGGAATAACCTTGAAAACCTCTGCAGAGGAGTACGCAATGGCAATGGAAATCTGGAAGGTTGATTATATCGAACAATTACAAAGACTAAATACCATCCAAGTCAATAAATAAATACAACTACAGAGAATGCTTAGTTACAGAAGACCAATTATCTCAAGTCTTTTGGCAGCGGCCTCTTCTGCACCAGTCCTTCGCTTGCTTCACGCTTCCCTTGTGCACACCTTGCACTAAGCTCCCACCAAGCTGAGGAATGGATACCTTCGCGGCACACACACAGACCTTGAGACTCTTGGAATCTAACTTCGCCTTCTCTGCACACCTTTCTCTTTTCACTTCTTGCACTCTTCACTTCTGCTTCTTAGTGCTGTCGCACACTGGTGACTCTTCAATTCTCCTTCTTGCCTCTCCTTTGAAGCTCTCTACTCTTCACTTTCTCTTCTTGCTTGCTTGAAATCCTCTTTGCCTCTCCCTTTTGAATAGCCTTTGCTTCTCTCTTGAAGTGTGTTAATCCCGTACGCGCCTAACTGCACTGGACTCTTTGCCTTCCCTTGTCCCAAGATTGTCCTCTCCCACGACAGCCAACTACTAACTGTTTTGTATTGTAGTAACTTTAGATAAAGAATCAAAATTTTAATGGGGCCCATACTTTCACCTGTGCGTACGATTGCCGCTTCACACAACTTCTCACTTCCTTTTAATTTTGCACAAGGGGGGATTCACCTGGACCTTCCCGATTACTTTGAACACCCTTTGACCTTAAGGGAATTATCCAAAATACTTCTCTGCAATACCTCTTGTCTTGACTTTGCTGGTTTCAACCTGCTAGGGCTCAACAGATGCCCACCACCTAATGTACTCTCCGACCCGGAGAGACAACAGACATGATACACGACACAGAGGGGAACATCAACTTGAGAACATAGTGGAATAGCAGAAGAACATAGAGGGAACGAAAGCATGAAAATAGATAAGGAATGACTTTATTTATTAAGGAAGAAAACTCGAATGACCCGCTACTAAATTTGATTGATCCGGGATAATCCCGCTACAAAATTTATTGAACCCTGATAAGACAATTGCAGCCATGATAAGACAAATGCAGAAGGATGAGGGATTATTGCACATCTATAAGAGAACCCGAAGCCAATAGCAAGGGATGGAGAAGTTGGTCTTCAAATTATTGAGAGGGTGGATGGAGGCCTGCATCTGATGGTTGTGGAGATGAGGGCAGTGGAGCAGAAGCCTGCTCAATCATATGCTGGAGAGAACTAAGGCACTGCCGAAGGTGGTCCCGTTCGCGTTTGATTCGCCTGCATGCAGCATTATCACATAACCCTAAAGAAGAGCGATGTTGAAGATCGGATAATTTCTGTAAGGCGGATTCGGCCATATCTCGGTATTTGTCGCGCTCTTCTTGGAGTAAGCGGGCTGATTCATGAAGGGATTGCCATTGAGAGTGAGCTAAGCGATTGATGTTGTCGATGGTATTAATGTATTCTTGATGAATAGAAGCCGCAGCTGAGACAGAATCCAAGGACACTTTGGAGGCCTGAGCACTGCCAGAAGCAGCCGCACTGGCATCGTAGAGCAAATGCAAAAAGGAAGGGGTGGAATGGATATCAATGGGAGGGGAGGGTGCAACAGGTGGATCGAGATGATGGAGGGGAGGAGATGCCTGCGGAGGGGGTCGTGGAAATGGAACGGCAGTGGGCGGAGCGGGTGCGGAAGGAGGGGGACGAGGTGGTGTACAGGTTGGGTAGTGGGTGTTGAGTTGCGTTTGAACGAGCTTCCTGAAATTGGGGATGGAAGAGGGGCCAGGTGCCGCAACAGGAGCAGGGGGAGGAATATATACGATATCAGGAGAGGAAGAAACTATATGCGGAGAAGAGGGTAGAGGGAGAGAAGTGCGATCAGGGGGAGCGGATAGCGGGTTGGAAACGGAGGCGGAGTCGATGGCGATTGGAGGAGAGGGGGGAGGATTGGAAGGGGAAGGTAAGATGGGCTGTGACGGAAGGAGATGGGGATGAGGGTCAGAGTGCGATGGTAGGTGGTAAAGCCAAGCAAGGAATGGACCAGAATATATGGAGAATGAGCGAGAACCTCTGGAGATAGCTTCCTGAAGTCGACGAGAGCACAAGGATAAGGAACCATAGATGAGGGCGGCGTACGGATAGGGCTGGCTATGTAGGAAGCAAAAAAGCGGATCAGCAATGCGAATATCAGCCAATGGTAATGAAGATGTGGGACTACGAAGCAAAAAGAAGAAAATGAATGCATTGAGTATGGATGTCATGCGGATGGAAAAGCGGGCATGAGTATCGAAGTGTTCGCGACAAAAGGCAATTGTGGCAGAGGCTGATAATCCCGAATAGTACGGAGGAGAACGGAATTCGGCGGGGCAAGAGCCGAGGCTGGCGGCAAGAGCGGAGATGGAGAGAGGGCCTGTGCGAAAGTTAGGAAAGAGGCGGAGAGCTTCATAGACGTCACAGTAATTGGAGGGATCATTCAAGAAAATGTTGGCCAAGTTCCATAGACCCGCCTGTTGAAGATGGTCGACAGAGAAAAGGCGACGGAGTTCGATGGTTGGGAGAGATAAATGAATACGAATCTGCATATCTAAATCAGGTGGAGAAAAGATGTGCATATAATCTCCTGAGGGTGAATTTGGTAGCGAGCGATGAGAGGTGGAAGTAGAAGGAGAAGGATGGCGAGGAAGCGGAGGTGGAGAATAGATATCCGTGGAATCCGAGGGAACTGAATAAGTGGGAAAATGTAGGATGGCCGGAGGATGGGAGGAAGGCGATGCATCATGGTGGAGGGCAGTGGACACGGGCAACAAAGGGAGCTGAGAGTGGGTGCCGGTGGTGGGTGGAGCAGACACAAGAGGATGGTAATTCGGATTGGTTGTATGCAGTGCCGAAGGAGTGAGTTCTGAGATATCGTCCGTTGCGGTGGGATCGGCCATAGAGATCGGCGGAAAACCAAAAAAATTCCAGAACGTGTAAACTTCACTTCCTCCGGCTCTGCTGAAGCCAACGCCTGCATAATTCAGATTTCTATCAGGATCATTTAAAAAAAATGCCCCGCGGAGATGCGGGTTTTCCGATGAATCTGCCCCGGGGTTGTGGGTGGGGTGCGGGCAGGGGGTGGGTGGGTGGACGGGGGGTGGGTGGGTGGGCGGGGGGATGGAGGGGGGGGCTAGGGGAGGGGGGGGGAGGGGGAGGGAGGGGGGCCGCGAGGGGGGCGATGGAGGGGGGGCTGGGGGTGGGTGGGGGGGGGGGATGGAGGGGGGGTTGTGGGGGGAAGGAGGGGGGGGGGAGGGGGACCGCGAGGGGGGGATGGAGGGGGGGCTGGGGGTGGGCGGGTGGGCGGGGGGGGATGAAGGGGGGCTGCGGGGGGATGGAGGGGGGGGAGGGGGGGATGGAGGGGGGGCTGCGGGGGGGTGGGAGGAAGGGGGGGGGGGAGGGGGGGACTGCGGGGGGGTGGGCGGGGTGGTGGGGGGTGGGTGGGAGGGGGGGGTGGGCGGGGGGGTGGGGGGTTGGGGGGGTGGGCGGGTGGGCGGGGGGGCTGTGGGGGGATGAAGGGGAGGGGGGGATGGAGGGGGATTGTGGGGGGGCGGGGGAGTATGGAGGGGGGGGGGGAAAGGGGGGACGGAGGGGGGGCCACGGGGGAGGGGGGGGTGGAGGGGAGGGGGGGCTGCGGGGGAGGGATGAAGGGGGGGGCGGGGGGGTGGGGGGGGGGACTGTGGGGGGGCGGGGGAGTATGGAGGGGGGGGGGGGAGGGGGGACGGAGGGGGGACGGAGGGGGGGCCGCGGGGGAGGGATGAAGGGGGGGGGGCGGGGGGTTGGGGGGGGTGAAGGGGAGGCGGGGGTGGGGGGGGGAGGGGGGACGGAGGGGGGGCCGCGGGGGAGGGATGAAGGGGGGGGGGCGGGGGGGAACTGCAGGGGGGAACTGCGGGGGGGGGTGGGCGGGGGGTGGGCGGGGTGGGGGACTGCGGGGGGGTGGGCGGGGGGGTGGGGGGGGGGGGACTGTGGGGGGGACTGCAGGGGGGGTGGGCGGGGGGGTGGGGGGGGGGGGACTGTGGGGGGGCGGGGGAGTATGGAAGGGGGGGGGGGGAAGGGGGGGTGATGGAGGGGGGGTAGAGGGGGGGGACGGCGAGGGGATGGAGGGGGGGACTGCGGGGGAGGGGGGGGGTGAAGGGGAGGGGGGGCCGCGGGGGAGGGATGAAGGGGGGGGGGCGGGGGGGGACTACGGGGGGGTGGGCGGGTGGGCGGGGGGGTGGGGGGGGACTGTGGGGGGGCAGGGGAGTATGGAGGGGGGGGGAGGGGGGACGGAGGGGGGGCCGCGGGGGAGGGATGAAGGGGGGGCGGGGGGGGGACTGCGGGGGGGTGGGGGGGACTCTGGGGTGGCGGGGGAGTATGGAGGGGGGGGAGGGGGGGTCGCGGGAGTGGGATGAAGGGGAGGGCGTGGGGGGACTGCGGGGGGGTGGGCGGGGGGGTGGGCGGGTGGGGGGGGGGCGGGTGGGCGGGGGGCGGGGGGGGGACTGTGGGGGGGCGGGGGAGTATGGAGGGGGAGGGATGGAGGGGGGGATGAAGGGGGGGTAGAGGGGGGGGGACGGCGAGGGGATGGAGGGGGGGGGGGAAGGGGGGGACTGCGGGGGAGGGGGGGGTGAAGGGGAGGGGGGGGTGGTGGGGGAGTATGGAGGGGGGGGGAGGAGGGGGGGTCACGGGAGTGGGATGAAGGGGGGGGCGGGGGGGGACTGCGGGGGGGTGGGCGGGTGGGGGGGGGGACTGTGGGGGGGCAGGGGAGTATGGAGGGGGGGGGGATGGAGGGGGGGATGAAGGGGGGGTAGAGGGGGGGGGACGGCGAGGGGATGGAGGGGGGGGGGAAGGGGGGGACTGCGGGGGAGGGGGGGGTGAAGGGGAGGGGGGGGGGAGGGGGAGGGGGGGGCCGCGGGGGAGGGATGAAGGGGGGGGCGGGGGGGGACTGCGGGGGGGTGGGGGGGGGACTGTGGGGGGGGCGGGGGGGAACTGGGGGGGTGGAGGGGGATAGGGGGGTGGTTAGTCGGGGGAGAGATGGGGGGCATTTGAGGGCGCTGCCGAGAGGGAGGGGTTATTGGATGGGGTAGGAGGGGGGGGAGAGCAGGGGTGGGCGCTGCGGGGGGGAGGGGGGTTAGATGGGGTAGGGAGGGGGAGAGAGGGGTGGTTAGTCGGGGGAGAGATGGGGGGCGGGTTGGAGGGGGTTCGATGGGGAAGGCGGGGGGTGGGGTTGGCGCTTGCGGGGGTGGAGAGGGTGAGGGGGATGGGTGGTGGGAGAGGGATGAGAAGGGGGCAGCTCAGAGCTATAGCAGCTTCACCAGGTCGCTGAAGGAGGAGCTCGGAATTCAGTTGGATGATCCCAAGGCTCGGCCTGGACATTGATGATGATAACAATGTTGCTGATGCTGAGGGAAGCAAGAATGAATGAGAAGGTACACTATATAGCAAGGAGGAATGAGAGATAACCTCACAGGGAGGGATGGTTCAGCATAAAAGAGTTTCCAAAAGAGAGGAGAAGCAAGTGCTAATCTCCTCTTTAATCTCCTCCATTCAAGACAGAAACAAAGGAAAGGGCATAATTGAAAGTTATTGAGCAAAACTACAGCCTTTCAAAAAAAATGGACGCCAATTTTAATTTAGTAATCAATTATTGAATTGGTTGCTTATTTATGAAATAAACAAGCAAAAGTGGTGCCCCCAAAAAATGCGTGAGCATTTGGCTAGTTAGCATGATTTATTAAATTAATCTAAAACAAACAAAATTAGAGAAAATGCAATGGTTATGATTTTTGGTGATAACCCTTGAGTCTGGAAACGTTCACCAAGGGTAGGGTGTCGCCATCGAGTGTTTCTAATTGCACAGCACCCCACTGCAGCATCTTCTTAATGCGAAAAGGGCCTTCCCAGTGAGGGCTCCATTTTCCTTTGGATTGAGAAGAAATCTGTGGTCTGTGTAGCAAAGCTAAATCACCATGCTTCAAGTTGTTGTGCCATAAATTTCTATCATGAGTCTCCTTTCTTTGTAATTGAATCTTCTCTAACTGTTTGGAGGCTAAGATCCTGGATTCTTCCAGTTGATGCAAAGCAGTGAGTCGGGCTGGAACTTCTATCCCATTTTTCTCAACTTCCCTTGTTCGGATAGAGCCCTTGATGAACTCAAATGGTTCAATGGGAACAAGGCCATAAACTAGTTGAAATGGAGAATACCCGGTCTCTTTATAGGCTAATCGGTATGCCCATAATGTGCCCAGATAAGCCTGTCCCCAAGAAGTAGGCTTGTAACATGCATTCTTTTCGTAGCATTGAAATTAATACCTTGTTGGTTGATTCTGCTTGTCCATTAGCTCGTGGGTAGTATGCACACGAAGTCCTATGTAAAATGTGATATTTTTCGGAAATTTCCTGTAGAATTTTGTTGACAAAATGAGTACCCTGATCGGTACAGATTTCAAGCGGACACCCAAACCTGCAAATGATGTTACTATACAAGGAGTCAGCCACTGTTTGTGCAGTGCAGTCAATGGATGCAATAGCTTTAGCCCACTTTGTCGCATAGTCGGTGGCTATCAGTAAGTACTTTTCTCTTTTAGGAACCGCCACAGGGTATATAGGCCCGACAAAGTCTAATCCCCACTTCTCAAAAGGTTGCCAAGAAGTGGAAATCATTAAAGGATTATGCCTTTGCTTCGTGGGCTTAGGGCCACACCTCTGGCACACATCACATGTTCTTCTCCAATCATCTGCATCTTTAAATAGTGTAGGCCACCATAGACTAGCATCCAGTATCCTTTGGCTCATGATATGCCCTGGAAGGTGCCCACCACCTGTTCCTTCATGTGCAGAGTGCAGTACTTCCCTCACTTCATCTTCCTCCAAGCATTTCCTCATCTTGTCATCCTTGCCTTGTCTATATAATTTCTCATCAATTAAGGTATATGGTCTACTCTTAATTAGCAGTCTTTTCCTTTGAACAGCACTAGCCTTTTCAGGATACAACCCAGTTTTAATAAACTGCTTAATATCATCATACCATCCTTGAGCTTGTACAACAAACAAATGAGCATCAGGAAAGTCATCATTGATTCCACTGGGTTGATCTATCATACTTATTCTGGACATGTGGTCTGCCATAACATTCTCTCTACCTGGTTTATGAATTACCGAGAAATCAAACTCCTGGAATAGCAATGACCACCTCCATATTCTACCAGTGGCTTGTGGTTTATTGAGTAAGTACTTCAGGGGTTGGTGATCAGTTATAATAATAAATTTTACTCCCAATAAGTAATGCCGGAATTTTTGGACCGCAAAAACCATGGCTAGGGCTTCTCTTTCTGTGGTGCTGTAATTCCTTTGAGCCTTAGTTAAAATCTGGCTGGCATATTGAATTGGCCTATCCATCTTAAATTCTTCACTAGGTTGTGTTAGAACTGCCCCTACTGCATATGCACTGGCATCCACATGTAAATGAAACACTTTTGACCACTCAGGTGTGATCAAAATGGGAGCAGACACCAACCTTGCTCGGAGTGTCTGATATGCCTTTTCCTCTTCTTGATCCCATTTAAAAGGAACCTCTTTGCCTGTGAGCCTGGTCAAAGGTCTGGCTATATCTGCATACATTTTAATAAATCTGCGGTGGTATCCTGTATGTCCTAGAAAACCTTGAATCTCCTTTGCAGATTTAGGCGTGGGTAATTTCAATATAGCAATGATTTTATCTGGATCAGGTGCCATACCTTTAGAAGATACTACATGCCCTAACAAGGTACCTTCGGTCACCAAAAAATGGCATTTGTTTGGATTCAGTTTCAGCTTTGTTTCTCTATACCTCTCAAAGACTTGTTTTAACTGAAGCAGATGCTTCTCTAAACAGTCCAATGGGGTTTCTTTAAGAGTACCTGAAAAAGTTGAGAAGTCATCCATGAAGATTCTTAATGACTCTAGTAGCAATGGTCCAAAAATGAGATTAACGGTTCGATTGAAGGTAGCTGGAGCATTTCTTAACCCAAAGGGCACCTTCAGATACACATAAGTTCCCCAAGGAGTAATGAATGCTGTCTTCTCTCAATCCCCAGGGTGAATGGATATCTGATTGTATCCACTGAATCCATCCATGAAACTATAAATGGAATGACCAGCTACTTCTTCTATGACCTGCTCAGCAAATGGCATTGGAAATCTGTCTGGAATTGTGACCTTATTTAATGCTCTAAAATCCACACAAATTCTGATCTTGTTAGTGTTTTTCTTTGGCACTATCACCATGGGGGATAGCCACTCCGAATGCTCCACAGGAATGATAATGCCTGCATCTTCCATTTTCTTAATTTCGGAATAGACAGCTTCAGCATATTTGGGATTCAACCTATAACTTTTCCCTCTTACTGGCTTTGCTCCCTCTATCAAAGGAATTCTGTGTTCTCCATAACTTGGTGGTACTCCTTCTAGATCCTTATAATGCCATGCAAAAACATCTGCGTAGTTGTTCAAGAATGTTCTGACCTTTTCCAGGAGCCCTGGGTGGTGCCACAACCAGGTGGCCACCAAAACCGGTAGATTATTATCTTGAATATCTAAACGTATTTCTTTGACAGGATCTCTCTCTACCATACTTCCTTTGTGCTCTGTTTCTTCCTTGTCTTCTTCTACTAGTCTTCTGTGCATTGCTTCATAAGCCGGTGTCTCTTGAATTTCAATGTGTTCTTCTTTTTCCTGCATCCATCCTGCAGGTATTTCTTGAATAGGAAAAGAGTATTCTTCACTAGAGTCCGTTACCTTGCCTTTGGCCTTGGCCTCTGCCTTATTTATAGATTTGATATCCTCCTCTGAGGTGTCATTGAGGGGTGTCTTTCTGCCCCTTCTGTGGTTCGTGATAGGCTCTCCCAATCCATCAGCTTGGACTTTTGTGTCTCCTTCATCAGAATCTTCAATTGTGTATGAATTATTGATAAAAATTCCAAAACAAGGAGAAGAGTTGCCTGCATGTAGCCACTTTAGAATATCCTCTTCTTCCTCAAAATCTATTTGGGGTTGATCTTTTGGTTCTGGTTCCATGCAAATGCCAACCTTTTGCATCATGCTAGTGTTTCCTTGGTCATCCGGGCCTTCTTCCAAGTAAAGCTGTGTGAGCTCTTGCCCTTTCTTTTGTACCCACATAGTGTCCTTGCCCCAATCATGGAGGACACTTGCATGTCTCAACCATGGTCTCCCAATTAAGAGGGGAAATCCTCCTTCAATCTGGGGCAATCTTAAAACAACAAAATCCAATATGAACACATTGCCTTGTATCTCAAGTGGGACTTTCGGAATCACTCCCACCGGCCTTACTTTGCTCTGGTCCGCCAGGGTAACGGTGAAATTTGCCGGTCTGGAAGGGAGGAGTCCAATTTTTTTCATTGTATGTTCAGGCATCAAGTTGATGCCCGAACCACCATCCACAATAACTCCCTGAAATTGAAGACCTTTTATAGATACTGTCAGTCGAGGACTTTTATAATCCGTAAGGGGTGCTTCCCCTACAATTATTCCTTTATGTAGAACAGCAGCAGTCCTGGCCACTAAACTTGTAGTAGAAGCCTCATCAATTATCTGCAATAACTCTGATCTGAATTTTCCATCCATCTTTATTAGATCAAAAATACTAACCTCTTTCTTCATAGACTTGAGTAGTTTAGAAGCTTCTGACTCTTTAATTGAATGGGCTCCATTTGCCTTATTCAACTCTTCCTGAGCTCTGATGAATGCATGCCCAATGACATCGCTGGTGCCTATGAGGTTTTCCTTTTGTTTTGGGTCTGCACCTGTGGTTGCTTTGTCTTCAACTACAATTTTGTCTTTGTTGAATCCCCCAATCCTTGATTCTTGACTTACGTCCACTTGAGCTTTCCCCTTGCTTCTTGTCTGCACTGTAAAGGATTCAAGTTCTTCTAATTGTACCACCCTGGTAGATGGTGAGGGCTCATCCACCTGAGATAATGTTTCCTCCTTGTATACAGAAATCATTTGGAGATGGGGTCCCAAAGTAGAAGCTTGATTCTTAGGACAACAGTTTGTATAATGGTCCCTGGCTTCTGGACAGTTCTTGCAAGGAGGTGCATTTTCTGGGAGAGTGCACCTAGATTGGTAGTGCCCGCATTCTCCACATCTGAAGCAAATTATTGGCCTTCTAGGCCCATTTGCAAAGTTATTTCGCGGTCTAGGATTATAGTTGTTACCTGGATTCGCTGCGGCTGCCATCACATTTGCTGGTGGCAAAAGTCCTCCTTGTGTCCAGTAGGTCGTTGTAGGCATTCCCCTTACTTGGCATTCATGGGCCTCATGCCCAATTTTCCTGCATAATTGACAAGTCACATTTAGCAGGGGACATTCACTTACTATGTGCCCTTGCTTGCTACACATGGAGCACCAGAGTCCATTCTTAATGCCGCCTCCTTTGAGTTCCTGCAATTCTTGTCTCAGCTGAGCTAATTCTTCTGCTTGGGCCTCTTCTTCCTTTTGGATCTTGAGTGCTTCAATCTCTCTTCTCAGCTGAGCTACAGCAGTCTCCTCTTCTGTGAAGGGCTTATTCCTTTTCAAGCCCTCTAGCTCCCTTCTTAACTGGACCACTGGGTCCTCCAGTTCTGTACCATAGGTTGGTTGGGACGAAATTGCACCATATTGGTGCCTTATCTGCTCCAAGCGTGTGGCTGTATTGATGAATTCCTCAACAGGGGCCGTAGGTAGCACTAACTCTTTTATTTTGCATTGGGTGACCACAGGTAGGGGTTTGGCTAACCACTTCTTGACAAAGAAGTCGTGTGGTGGATCCGGTAGTTTAGCCATTAGTGCTTTGGCCCTGGTCACAAATTCTGGGAACTTTTCTCCTGGACCCAATTTCAAGTTTTCTAATTCTTCTATAATAATCTCTGCCGTGTTGCCATGCTGAAACTGATTTTTAAAGGCCTCTTTCATCAAATCCCAAGAGGTAAAGTGATTTTCAGCAAACTGGCTAAACCACTTGTCTGCCAGACCTTCCAATGTGGCAGGGAAAAGTATCAAGAAAGCATCTTCCCTACCCATTAGACCTCTAGTCTTGCATAATGCAAGAAATCTTCGAATGTGTTCATCTAGATCCTCATGGGCTAAACCTCTGAAAGAGGGAAATTTTATGTTTAATCTGGAGAGTAAGGTTTCTAGGTCTACTTGTCCTGCCATGCTTCCTACAGATGAAGTTGATGAAAGTGGACTCGATGATCCTCTGACCGCCTTTCTTCTTGTCTGCTTACACTTGACCCTCAAGGTTTGTGACCGGGTTGCGGTCATGAGCTGGTCATAGTCTACTTAATATGAGACACTTGATATAAGTATGTACCTCTTAGTAGTCCACTGGAGCGTTAATGTCGACACTCGAGTATTGTTCTCCAATTGCAATTGACCTTCTCCTAAGCTCAAATCTCCTTGGATGTCCCACGGGGCGTGCCAAATTTGTTGGGGGTTTCTTGGACAAGAAGGAGTTTGAGGGTTTGTAGGAGAAAAAGAAGATAATGAAAGTGGAATAACCTTGAAAACCTCTGCAGAGGAGTACGCAATGGCAATGGAAATCTGGAAGGTTGATTATATCGAACAATTACAAAGACTAAATACCATCCAAGTCAATAAATAAATACAACTACAGAGAATGCTTAGTTACAAAAGACCAATTATCTCAAGTCTTCTGGCAGCGGCCTCTTCTGCACCAGTCCTTCGCTTGCTTCACGCTTCCCTTGTGCACACCTTGCACTAAGCTCCCACCAAGCTGAGGAATGGATACCTTCGCGGCACACACACAGACCTTGAGACTCTTGGAATCTAACTTCGCCTTCTCTGCACACCTTTCTCTTTTCACTTCTTGCACTCTTCACTTCTGCTTCTCAGTGCTGTCGCACACTGGTGACTCTTCAATTCTCCTTCTTGCCTCTCCTTTGAAGCTCTCTACTCTTCACTTTCTCTTCTTGCTTGCTTGAACTCCTCTTTGCCTCTCCCTTTTGAATAGCCTTTGCTTCTCTCTTGAAGTGTGTTAATCCCGTACGCGCCTAACTGCACTGGACTCTTTGCCTTCCCTTGTCCCAAGATTGTCCTCTCCCACGACAGCCAACTACTAACTGTTTTGTATTGTAGTAACTTTAGATAAAGAATCAAAATTTTAATGGGGCCCATACTTTCACCTGTGCGTACGATTGCCGCTTCACACAACTTCTCACTTCCTTTTAATTTTGCACAAGGGGGGATTCACCTGGACCTTCCCGATTACTTTGAACACCCTTTGACCTTAAGGGAATTATCCAAAATACTTCTCTGCAATACCTCTTGTCTTGACTTTGCTGGTTTCAACCTGCTAGGGCTCAACACCTATCCTTGGAATAATCTTTTGTATTGACATTGTTAGAAGTATTTGTCCATCTATTGTCCTAATCAAGGTTGTACTTGGTTTTCTTCTTACTTGGAATTGATTGAGTATATCTGAACTGATTAATTTTATTTGAGATCTTGAGTCCAATAAAACCATAATTTGACTTCCTTTGTAATTCATCTTTATGATTGATAAATGTTTCCTTTGTTTTCCAATATTTTTTTCACAACCTTTATTATATTTCATCATTCTTGCCTTAGATTCCTCGTTAGAATCTTTTCTTATTTTCTCTTCTTCTTGCCTTCTTTTGTGTGATTGTTGTATCCTTGTACACTCCTCCATTATCAAAGGTTTCGTATATCATTGAATTCTACAAGAACTTATATAATTTGGCATAATTTCCCCATCCATATTAGCTAGTTGTATTGCTCCACTGTGAATAATTTTATGGATGATATATGGTCCATGTCCCTTCTTTTCCAACTTTTTATTGTATTCCTTAGTTGTGTATGCTAGAACTAAGTCTCCCTCCTGTAAATCTTTTTCTTTGATGTGTATGTCATGGTAGGCCTTTTGTGTTTTTTTATGTGCATATATACTCATGAATGCTTGCATTCTGAAAGTTCCCAATTTTTCTAATTCCAAAACTCTATCAAACAATTCATTTCCAGTCCATTGCACTTGATTTCCTATCCTTAAAGTAGGTATAAGAAATTCCATTGTCAAAATTTCATTTTGGCCATAAATCAAATTAAATGGATTTGTTCTAATATGATTTTTATAGGTCACCCTATATGCCCATACGACATGATGCAATTGCATATCCCGATCTATCCTTTTTGTATTCACCAATTTTGAAAGCACAGTACACAACACTTTGTTGGTGCTTTCTGCAAGACCATTAGCGTGAGGGTGATAAGGTGCTAAGTTCCTATTTATAACCATGAACTATGCATTCAATTCTTCCATTACCTGATTCAAGAAATGAGTACCTCTATCACTCACCAATTCAATTGGTAATCCATATTTGGTAATGATATACTCATATAAAAATATTATAGTTGTATGAGCATCATTCTTCTTGGTAGCCTTGGCTTCAACCCATTTTTTCAAATAATCTGTTGCCACTATGATATATCCTACATGTGAACTTTTAGCTAGTAGATTTATAGGTCCAATGAAATCCATTCCCCATTTACTAAAGGCTCTAGTAGATAGCAAAGTTTTAAGAGACATTTCATCTCTTCTCTTGAGTTGTCTTGCTCTTTGGCAAATATCACATCTTTGTGCAAACAATTTGGCATCTGGAAATAAAGGAGGACACCAAAATCCTAAAAATAAAATTAGTTTAGCAGTTCTTTCACAAAAAAAGTGACCTCCTGCTGCACTTGATTGAGCCATCTCTAACATTTCTAGATACTTATCTTCAGGAACTCGAATTCTCAAATATCCGTCCATGCATTTTTTATACAATTGGTCCTTTATTAGGAAAAAATCTTTGCTCAATTCTTGTAGATTTTGGAAGTCTGAATCTTTCATACTTGTATTCTGGTCATTACCTTGTTTTAGCCTTTCTACTATATGTGTAATCCAATGAGGATTTCCTTGAAACTAAAATGAAGTAATCCATTCATTTTGATGCTTGTATTGACATTTTTCACCTTGAGCTATGTACCTTTCCACATCTCTTTCTTTTGTTGGCCAATGTACTCCCATTCTTGCCAAACTATTTAGAGTGACAATCTTAGAAGCATAAAGACATGAGTTCCATAGATGTGCTTTTTCTAAATAATTTTCTTGCTCTTCTTCATGAGCACAATATTCCAATATTCCAATGTGGTTTACATGATACAAATGTCCTGCCATCAGAACAAAATTTCTACTTTGCAAAATCAAACGTGCGTTGTTACCATTTGATTTATTTGGTCCAATGGATAAAATTGGAACCAAAGAACTTTCACATTGAGGGATTCTTTCTACATTGAAGAGATAGGCATCAACAATTCATGTTGGAGTTAGACGTATGCGGAAGCACGTGAACAACACAAGGAAGAAGAAGAAGCTTGGAGCACAACACACAATAATGAATGTATTACTAGAGAATGTACAAAGATAAGTAGCCCATTAGGGCAATAGGCGTATATACAAGCTAGAGGAAAAAAAACCTCCTAAAGAGGGAAAAAAGTGCCCCGACAGTCTTAGTGTGTTCACACACATCATTACCTAAATATATCAACGAATCTCCCCTGGGAGTGATGAGGTGAACAAGGAGCTGACACTCATGTATAAGGAAGTGCCCAACTATGTGGAAATCACTCCACAAAAGGAAGTAAGCCCAAAGCTTTGCGGAAAGCTTCAAACTTCTCCCTAGGCAAAGCCTTCGTGAGAAGGTCTGCAATGTTCTCTTGCGTGGCCACATATGCCAAGCTGATCTCCCCAGCAGCTCCCTGACATACTGATAATGCACCTCAATGTGCTTAGTGCGAGCATGGAACACAGGGTTCCTCGCAACTGCCAATGCGCTCTGACTGTTAGTGAAGATCGTGGTGGCAGAAGACTGGCCAACACCCAAATCAGCCATAAGGCGTCTAAGCCACACACACTCAACAGTCGCTGTGAAAGCTGCCCTATACTCAGCCTCACAACTGGAAGTGGCCACAGTAGACTGCTTCTTGCTCAACCAAGATATACATGAGCTACCAAGCATGAAGCAAAAACCATTGGTGGACACACGAGTGTCATAGCAACCAGCCCAATCTGAGTCAGAAAAAGCATGCAAATCTGGCGGTAGTGATCCCCCCTTGGGATAAAGCAACCTAAGTAGCCGAGTACCACTCAAGTAGCGAAAGATGCGCTTAACTGTCTTCCAATGCATGACTCCTGGGCAATGCATAAACCTCCTCATCTGTGAGATAGCAAACTGAATATCTGGCCGAGTAATGCATAAGTAAATCAAGCATCCAACAACCTGCTGATAAAGAACAGCATCAAATGCATCTCCAACATCATGAAGACTCAATCGTAAACCTGTCTCCATAGGAGTGGCAATAGGCTTACAGTCTTCAAGGCCAAAACACTACAATAATGTGTCAATATATTTCATTTGACACAAAGCCATTCCACCATCAACTTGCATAAATTGAATGCCCAAATAGTGATGCAAATGCCCCAAATCAAACATCTCAAATGAGGCATGCAAATCAGCCTTGAAATCAGCAATATGCTTCTCAATAGGACCAGTGAGCAACATGTCGTCAACATAGACAACAATGATCAGAAGCACATCATTAGCATGCTTAACATATAAGGTGCTTTCAGTTGGACTGTTCTCAAAACCATGTGCAACCAGATAAGCATGTATCTTCTCATACCAAGCATGTGGTGCTTGCTTTAAACCATATAATGCCTTCTTTAACCTGCACACCAGGTTTTCATGCCCTTTCTGCACAAAGCCACAGGGCCGAAAAACATACACTTCTTCATGCAAGTCACCATTCAGAAATGTTGTTTTAATGTCCAACTGATGTACATTCCAACCATGATGGGCTGCAAGTGCACAAATGCTCCAAACAATAGTCATACGGCATGTAGGTGCAAAGGTCTCATCAAAATCAATGCCTCTTTCCTGCACATAACCCTTTGCAACAAGCCTAGCCTCATACCTGTCAACTGTACCATCAGGTTTATGCTTCAGCTTATATACCCACTTAGTGCCAATGGCCTTCTTTCCAGGAGGCAAGTCACATAAAGACCATGTACCATTCTTCATTATAGCATCATATTCAGATTGCATAGCAGCCATCCAATTTTCTGAATTCTGTGCTTCATCAAAAGAAACAGGATCATTCTCATCACAGAGACTAGATGCAGCCATAACATAGCAATAAGATGCAAAGGAGGCACTATGAGAGCCTGAATGAGTACGATATGACAAAGGTGCATCTAATTTGCTATCACGCAAAGTCTACACCAGCCATTTTGACATAGTTTTTGCCTCCTCAATATCAGCTCTCTCATCAACAAGTGCATCATGTAAATCTGCATCAGAAATGGAATGATCTGCATCATCATATGAAACCTGCAAAGGCTGAGAAGCTACCTCATTAGGACTAGCACTAGACTATCCACCTGTAAAAAGAGGCATCAAAGTATCATACATGTCTTTGGAGCTAACAGATGTCTCCTTAGTACATGAAAGCAATGGCTGAATAGCATCTTCCACAAAGACAACATCACGGCTAACCAGAATGCGTTTAGTCTGTGGATGATACAGACGATAGCTGTTACTTTCAAAACTGTACCCAACAAAAATACATTTTACTACCTTATCATCCAATTTTTTGAAATGTTGTTCAGGCACTAGTGCATATGCCAAACAACCAAAAACACGCAGATGAGCAATAGATGGCTTGCGGTCATGCCAAGCCTCATATGGAGTGATAGACTGCAGCGCTTTAGTGGGACACCTGTTCAATACATATGCTGCACACATGACAGCCTCAAGCCAGAAACCATGTGGTAAAGCCTGACTCTTGACCATGCACCTCACCATCTCCATGAGTGACTTGTTCTTTCATTTAGCAAGTCCATTCTCTTGAGGTGTATACGGCATTGTACACTAGTGTTTTATCCCACGTTCAGCCAGAAATGCATTAAAATTAGAAGACATATATTCCCCCCCTCGATCAAAATGGAGGGTGCCCATTTTACATGCTGACAGATTTTGAGCCAAAACCAAAAACTGTTTAAAGCACATGAACACTTTGGACTTTGCTTTGAGTGGATATACCCATGCATGCCTGGAAAAATCATCAATGAAATTCACGAAGTAAAGGTAATTTCCAAAAGAGGGTGTGTGCATAGGACCACAAACATCACTTTGTACAAGCTGCAGTTTCCGTGTAGGCCAAATTGAACCATCTTTTGGAAAGGAGGAATGCTGCATTCTGCCCAAAATGCAGCCTTCACAAACATGTTTTCCAGGTGCCTCAAGTTTGGGCAAAGAGGACACCATTTCTGATTTCTGCAGGCATAGCAAACTAGAAAAATTCAGATGACCAAAGCGTGCATGCCAAAGCTTTGCATCTGACATAGCCTGAGAATCATTTACTGCACATGCCAAATCATTTTCAGATCTTTCATAGTCTATGAGCTTATACAACCCACGACATAAAATGTAAGAAGCAATAATAACATCGCCATTTGACAGATCATGAACTGTACATCTATCATCAACAAATTTCACAACCAAGCCAATCTTGGCTAATGCAGAAACTGATCACAGATTCTTCTTGATCCCTGACACAAATAAAGCATCTGACAAAGTGAAAGAACTACCATCAGCAGTAGTCAAAATGATCTTACCAACTCCCATAACAGGATAAGAGGAGTTGTTGGCACATGTAACAGTATTCCCTGTAGGTGTAGGCTCGAGTGAAGAGAAGAAACTGCGCTGCGAGGTAATATGTTTGGTCGCCCCACTGTCAAAATACCAAACATCTGAGTCTACTGCAGACATGCACTGCTCATGAGAAGATGGGTCAAAACTGCAAACAGTAGTGAATGCCCATTCTTCTTCCTGCACAAGATTAGCAGACTCTATTTTTGGTGTAGAGGCCTCTGCAACAACCATTCCAACCTCTTTCTTCTTTGCCTCTTTTGCAGCCAGTTTTGGACAGTTCTTTATGATATGATCATTCCCTTTACAGTACTTACATAAAAATTTATGCTTTTTTGATTTTTTCTCATCTTTGTCTTGGTTCTTCGAATGTGCAGCATTTGCAGATTTCTGCTTACTAGTAGAAGAACTCCATTTTCCTTTGCCCTTCTGACTAACCAGGAAAGCTTGATCTGCAACACGCATAATGGACCTGTTCTGCCTGGACTAATCTTCCTGCAACAGAACATAGACTAACTCCTCAAATGACAAGGCATTTGGATTGCCTTTCATCATCAACCGAAGAGTAGAAGCAAAACTCTGATATGAATCACAAAGACCATTCAGAACGGTCTACACAAGTGAGCTATCTGGTATAACCTCATCAGCAGAAATGATCTGTTCCTTCAAGTCTTTGATCTTTGTTAGGAAACTGTCCATAGAATCACCTTCATTCATATGCTCACTCTCCAACTGTTTTGGGAGGTAAGCAACACGAGCCTCATTTCTAGCTTTGTAGCTCAGTGATGAGTAGCACCTCCTTTAATGTCAATCCGGGAAGATGTGAGGATGGTATGAAGACCTCGAACAAGTGATGGCACAAGTGTGTGAGTGAGAAGCACACTAACATGCACACACATACACACACACGCGCACACAAGGCAAGAACAAAGAGAGAGACAATGGAATTCTTTTAGATTACTCAGAAGTGCTCTTACAAGTTCAATTCTACAACAAGCTAACCTCAAAAATGAGCTCTCTAGCTCTTTTTATAGTTTTTGACTAGCTTTGGCCTTGTCCAGACGTAGTGTTCGACCTAGTAAAAAATTAGGTTCTAGGGCCTATTTGAGGGCTCAAATGGAGTCTAAAAAATATGAAAATTGATAGATAGGTACTTCTAATGATCCTCAAGCTGAAGGACTCCTTGGCTTGCACAAAATGGAGCTTCAAAAAGATGGAATGGTATTTACAATGATTGTTAGTGATGAGAATCACTGTTATAAAGATGTCGATTCGGAAAAAATTGAAGGGCCTATCTGCCAGATCTGCGTTGACTGCTCTGTCTACTTAGTCCTTCTCTTTGCTCTGACTCTCTCCGCTGGCTTCCTTGTCTCATCGATCCTTGGGTGCCCTGACTGGTATCAACACACCCCCCTCCCCCTCTTTCGTGTCTGTCGTCCCTGACAGACCCTTGTTGCTGGGAGTGCTGTATGTAATATTCCACAACATGAGTGGCAAGCTGATGTTCTTGTATGCGTAGTCCTCTGGCCAAGTCTGTCATCATGCAATCCCAATCAATTGGTCCTGGAATGTCTGGATGTGGCAGATGTAACTGATCTGCATGGATGGCTTGTTCTACTGCGAATAGATGTAGCAAATGTGTTGGTCTGGGAATCAATATTTCTGAATGATATTCCCAGAACCTAGTAGAGAACATTTCATCAAAGGTCTGCTTGAAGCATGCAGGTAAATACTTTATTCGTGCATGCCAGACAAAGATTATGTTGACCGAGGGAGTCTGGCTCATGTCGCAAACTAAATCCTTGTTACCTTGAGAGAATCCAAGGGCAAAAATGTATGGATCCTGTACCATTCGAAAGGTTTTGAAGACAATTGTCATGAGCTCGAATATTTTCATACACATTTTCGCTTCTATGTCGGGTACATTCTTTAGACGTGTAGACCAGTGTCGAATTGTTGATATCATGTATGCTACGATCGGGGTCCCTTGAGGTGGAGCAAAATATGGATAGTTGACCCATGCCGAGCATTCTTTATTGTTGCGTACCTTGATTGCAAATGCATGCCATGATCTGCGACGGACCATTGGGAAATAGCATGGATTATACTTGATATACAGTGGCATGGTTGCCCAGGTGCTCATCATCTCAGGGTAATCAGTTAGTAACCATGCACGCCAATTAGGTTGGAAAATCGAGCCCACATGTGCATCTTCTGATAAGTCCTCCGGCTCAAATTGAGTGGCAAATGTGGGCTCCTTCCCCGTATGCCTTTTAACTTCTACATTATCATCATGTAGCAAGACATATTAAGGCATGTATTGCGGTTCTGATGTTGTGATTAACCATTGGTGGGATAGGTGCTGAAAGTAAGAAGATTGGAGAACAATTTCTTCCAGATTTGTGAGGGATTGAATTTGCACGGTGACACGATCATCATGTGTTTGTCCCACTTTCTCAACCCTTTTGACCCAATCCGGAACTCCAATTTCTAAAGTGTCTTGTCCATCCTCTGTAATTCGGCCACCGGGTGTTGGCATCGGCTCATATGGTTCTTCATAGCTGTCATCCATAGGGATTTCCACTACTGTATCAGGTTCTGGTTCTTCAACTAGGGAGGGTGGCCTTTCATATGGTAAAAGACGTGCTTGGAGTTCGGCCAACTGCTTTTGGAGGATCTCTAATTCTTCTGTAGATTGTTGCAAGATTACCGGCTCCTATTGAGCTGTGGGGACACTGGCGATCTGCTTCTTTAGGTCAGCACATTCAGCCTCTAACTTTTCATATGACTCCAAAAAAATTGCATGCTCCTCAAGTAAGATGCGAATTTCATCTGATGGGACCGCTCTATACTTGGTAGGGCTAATGGCTGTTCCTACGGTTCCTTCCATAGCTGCTTCAAAATTGTCTTGGTTTTGTTGTTGAAGCCGCTTGCTCTCTTCTAATGCTGCTGCCATATGCTTCCTTAATAGCCCAAGGTTGCGTCTGAGTGTAGCATTGGATATCATTTGCGTCTGGAGCACACTTTCCAGTTCCTTGACTGCTTTATCATCCACCGTCGATATCTTTGATTCCAATTCTGTGTGAGCCTTCTGTAAAGTGGTATGTTCTGCTAGGAGCATTTGGTAATCAACTTCTAGAGTGTTGAATCTAGCCTGTTGGCGCTGAGATTTTGCCTGGAGGGCAGCGATACGTTCTTCCAATTGATGGTATTCTTGTTGTAGTTGATGTGCACACTAAAGTAATGTATTAAATGTGCTATTTACATTATGAGATGCAAGGGGGAATGTTTGGAATGCAGGGGAAGTGGGAATGGGAAGGGAGGTAGTGAATGATGTGTCTGCCAATGACATGGTGAGTGGTGAGGTAGGGGGTAGGGGAGGGGGAGATGGTGGAATTGTGGGGAGAGGTGCTGTGGTTGGTGAAATGCCCATTGGGTCGAACAGAGTGGTGTGTGCAGGGGCTACCATGTAAGTTGGTATGGTAGGTGAGGTGAGTGTGGTGTTTGTGTAGATTGATGTTGTTGCCAGCATCTGGGGACTGTGCCTTTGAGACACTCGAGTGCGGATGTACTGCTCCATGAAGGATGGGTATTGGGGGGGTGCGATTGGGTTGAATGAGGTGTAGGGAGCAGATGGGAAGTATGGGTCATGGGATGGGGGTACCAGTAATGGGGGATAAGCTGGAAAAAAAAAGGATGCCCTCCGTGGGTGGGGGGGTTCCAACCACACTCGGAATTATGGGGTGGCCAGTGATGGGCTCACAGGACAAAAAGGGTGGAGTGTAAAGGGGATTGGTGATGGAAGAGAAGAGGGTGTCCTGTGAGGTTGGCTCACGAAAGAAGAAGGGTGCTGATGAGGTTGGGTTGTAAGTGAAGGTAGATGTGGTGACTGCAGTTTCTTCCATGGTGGGAGGTGGTGGTGGGGGTGGAGAAGGGGAGGATGGGGGGTGCGGGGGAGAGATGGGTGATGTCTGAACAAGAGTTTCAACAGTGAGGTCCACGGTGGTGGTGGAGTGGACGTGGTTTCGAGGGTTCTTTCTGGTTCGGTGATGGGCATTCTGATAGTCTTACCTGCTCGTGGTAATGTGTCAACTCTGCATTTGTCATACCTCACGGACTGGCGAACTGCTGTGTGGACAGCCTCCGGAACTCCTAGCGATTCTAACACTAATTTGAGGGTGTTAATAAAACTTTGATCTACTCCGTCATCTGCTAGCATTTCTTCCATCAAGGCTTGGCCTGATGCAAGGGAGAGCTGGTGCCTTTCTTGCACTGCTTTGATCGTATTGTATAACCTTTGTAGTTGAGCTGTGTATGCAGGCGCACCTACAAGTTCCAGAACTTCTTGTTGCTCATCTTGATGCCCGTGGTCATATTCCTCCCCATCCTCCTCATATTCTTCATCTTCGCCATCCTCTTCATCCATTTCAACTATGGTAACAGGTACTTGGGAGCTTGTTGCCTGCAGTTGAACATTCTCCACTTGTTGTTCCTCTTCTACCTCAAGATCTACGTCTCTTAACAATTGTTCAAAGTCTTCATTCATGAGTTCTTCCAAGGGTGCACCACCAGGAAATTCAAGATTGGTTGGGACGGGAGGAAATATTAAATTAGGGCCATTGGTGCTGCATCTTGGAAGTCGTAGTGTGAATGGCCGAACTCTTCGGGGTGGTGGGGTAACGTCCGGTGCACAAGGTACTTGGAAAGTTCCTCTCATCTTCTTGGAAGGGGGTCCCGTGGATGTCCGGCCTCTAAACTGCTGTACTCGATTCCACATCAAAGCCCGTTGAATAGGGATGTCATAAGCCAAACACTTGTAAATGATTCTTGTCAAAGCACAACATCCATATAAAACATGCTTCCATGACCATTGTTTGTAGGCTAGGTGTATCTGATCAATTATCCAGTGGGGTAGGTTGATGGTGAGGTTCTGTGTCTTTGCCAAATACAAACTAAACCATATCTTCTTGGGTAGCATGGTGAATCGATCTTGGGCAGGAAAAGCAAAGTGTTGCATGCACATGCGAAGGTGTATTGCAATATTGGGCATCATGGCCACCATGTCCTTGAGTTTGGTGAGGCTCCGATTCTTCATGTAGTCGGGCACCAAGCTCTCCTTCTCTGTTGGAATATGCATTCCTCGCATATCTAGGGCGTCTCTCACTAATTTGTTTGAGAGCCTAAACCTTTTGAGCTCATTTCCCCTTGTCAGAGATGGAAGCACAAATGAGCTTGTACTTTTTGGGTGCTTTCTTGGAGTCAAGGTATTGATGAGATAGTAGCATCACATGAAGTCAGGATTTGGGAGTCGGGCACTGAAATATGCGGACATAGACCTTCTGCATTTTGTAACTTTTCGAATTCCCTTGTAAAGAAGTGGTATTTACCTTGTTTCCCATTGAAATCCAACTCTGACTCCCATAGGTATGCTCCCTCTCCCAAGGGTCCTGCAACTTCACTGAACCAGTGGGAAGTCTTTCCCACAGGCATGGTATGGCCACTTCGGGGGTCTGCTACTGGTATGATTTGGATGGCTTGCAACTCTTCTGGTCTTTCATTTGTCTCTGGCATAATTGGTAAACTCTCTAAATCCACCACTTGCTGGCTTGTTCCTGCTTGATATTTTGTTCCAGCAGGCTCGACCATGTTGAAGAAATCGCTGCCGGTTCTGTGAGAATTTATGAATAAATGTTAACATTGCAATGGACACAAAATGACACTGTGTCCCCGTTACAACATTAACTTGATGAATTGTGATGTGGTTAGTGGGTGACAGTCTTATGTGCTATTTGAGGTGGTTAGGTGCGGTGTGGATTTAGTTAGTATGCGGGGATAATTTTACAATGGGATCAGGTGGTTTATTACGAGGTTTGGGCTGCCAGACATAGTGGATGGCTTCCTCTTTTGATCGTCTAGGGACTCTACAGGGCTTGTCTGCTTGGAATTGAGGCTCTTTAGGGACCCATTTACAAATGATTCTACCCCTGCTCAAAGAAGGATAGGTGTTTTGGTGTATCAAATGAGAGTGGGATTCAGCTGTCCGCGTGAGTGAATTTTACTATACACTGCGTGTTTTATGTGCAGCTATTTGAGCCCGCAAGCAAACCTTAGGCACCCAAATTTGTCTTGATTGTGGGTCAACCTTCATCGAGTTCTTGGGTATCCAGATAGACTTTACTTTTGTAGGAGAAATTTTGAAACACTTCTTATTAGTGTCCTATAATTGATCACTAATATGAAGGTGAGCCACTGGTTGTGGCTTGACCATGCCATGATGCTCGCCTTTTCGCACCCACATTTGTTTTGGTGGCTGATACACCTTGATTCATATTTTCTTTTGGCTTCGAGCATAAGTCGTCTGCTTCTTCTGCTTTTGATACACCTTTGGTTGCTACATCCCTATGGCTTTTGGAAAAGAAGGGAGTTCCATCGTGTCCTTGACTTCTTTGTTGAGATAATCATCCCTCTGCATCACATAGTTTTGGACAAGAATAGCATGGTCATCTTCATGTGTACTCCTGGAAGGACCAGGAGTGTGTGCCTTTCCTAGTTCCTTGAGTGCTCCATTGTCTAACTCAACTGTAATTCGACTCTGATTTACCCATACCTGAAGAAGTCCACTTCTTAGGTTTAGGTTGACTGCATGATAGATCCAGTCTTGACCCAAGACAAGAGGCTCAGTGACATCCTCATCTTGACACACTAGTACTTTAACTGTCATTAAAACATCTTGAATGTAGATGGGAAGTTCCACCTCGCCCATGCAAGGGGTTTCCACGCCTCCCAATCCTATGAGATATGCTTCTATAGGATTGACATTTAATTCCAACTTTGGACAGTAAGAAAATTTAACAGCACTAGTGGCTGCACCTGAGTCAATCAAGGCCCTTATAGTCCTTGCACTCTTTCCTTGTCCTATCTCTAAGGTTACAAAAGGACGTTGGTCAATTATTCTATGAGAGTTAATACCTGAAACTTCACACATAGCCATATGATACCCTGGATCTGCGTAGGCATCTGTCCAAGGCTGTTCTCTACCCTGTTTTCTCAATTTCATTCTTCGGATGCGTTCCAAGGCTTCTGCCTGCGCTTCTTCTCGGATTCACTTTTCTTCTTCCTTGCATTTCTTAGCAGTATTGAGTCGAGTTAGCATTTCTTTTGTTAGGGGTTCTTGATATAACTTGACTCTGCATCTGCTAATGTAATTCGGGAGAACATCACCTTCTAGTGTAGCTAGCTGAACTGCTCCACTCGTTGAGATCCTATGAATGATCATAGGTCCATAACCTCTCTTCTCTAGTTTCCGTGGATGTTGCTTCAAGGTGTAGACCAAAACTAGGTCTCCTGCTTTTAAGCCCTTATCCTTCACATGTGCGTCGAAATATGCTTTTTGCCTCTTCTTGACTGCATAAATTCCTGCTACAGCTCTCAACCGTGTTTCACCTAATCATTCAAAAATAAAAAATCCTCGAAGAGAGTTCATGACCCATCCACTCATGCTCCTGTGCTACTTTCAATGTAGGTATCAAGAAGTCCAATGGTAGCACAACATTTTGGTCAAATACCATATGAAAGGGTGTGGCTTGGAGTACCATCTTATAGGCAACTCTGTATGCCCAAACAGCATGGTGTAGCTGTTTGTCCCAATCAGAGCATTTATTATTCACTAATTTGGTGAGCACATTGCATAGAATCTTATTTGTGCTTTCGGCTTGCCCATTAGCTTGTGGGTAATAGGGGGCAGACTTCTTGTGTATCACCAAGAACTCTTGAAGGAGGTTTTCAATAACTTCATTCAAGAAGTGAGTGCCTCTATCACTAACTAGCTCTATAGGTAGCCCGTATCTAGTGAGCACATTCTCAAATAAGAACTTAGCGGTCGTCTGAGCATCATTCTTTGTCGTAGCCTTAACCTCTACCCACTTGGTTAAATAGTCTGTGGCCATAATGATATATTCAGCATGGGAACCCTTAGTTGGGGGATTAATAGGACCTACAAAGTCTATTCCCCACTTAGAGAATGCACGTCCGCCCATCATAGGTTTCAACAACATTTCATCTTTGCATATAGGATACTGAGTTCACCTCTTCACATAGGTATGTGCATCCATGTGAAGGGTCGGCCACCCAAGACCTGCAAATAGTATAGCCTTGATCACCCGATCTGGTCCAAAGTGTCCTCCTGCCACACCTTGGTGAGCAGTTTCCAAGATCTTGAGATATTCACTCTCATGAACACATAATCTGAGGTAACCATCTTTACCACGCTTGTATAGATTATCACCAATGAGTGAGTAATCTAGGGCTTCTTGTTCCAGACTCCTTTGTCTGGCCAATGTCATATCTTGAGGGAATGTTTTCGTCCTCACGAAGGCTACTAATGGGGGTTCCATTGGATGGGAGGTACGTCTCGATGAGAGTAATCCTTGAGATTAACTTTGGTTGTGACACCTAAGTGTTGCAAATACAAGGAATTGGTTCCCCAATCCTGTACCACTTGCAACTATCGCATAAATGGTCTTCCCAAAATCATCTCATAGGCATGGTTCTTGCTAAAGTCACATATGGTGAAAGTATGCTCAAACTCAACACCGCATGTAGTGAGAGTTATTCCTTCTAGCAAGCCTAAGGGTCTTTCTATGTGACCATCAACCATCTGCAATTTCATTCTCATTGGCTTAAGTGCTGGCTTGCCCCAACGCTTCCAAAGGGAAGTGGTAGCAATTGCAACTCTTGCACCTGAGTCCAGAATTGCCTTGGTTGTGTATCCTTGATGGGTGATGGGAAGATAGGTGTTTCCTTCTTCTCCTTCACTCATATCTCCTATCTTGTCTAGAGGAATTTCTGGTACAGTTCTATGAGAACCTACCTGGGAACGCAGTTCAGCTATCTCTAGTACTTGTTTGGCTACATGTTTCCACAGTTCTGGCCTAACCTTGAGTAACTCTTCTAAAATGAGATTGCACTGCACTTTAGTATTCTTTACTACCTCCGTATTCGTAGGTATGACTGAGTCTTTGTTTTGTACCATAACCGTGGGTGCTCTCATACAAGTAGACTTAGCTTCCCATGGGCCTGTGAAGTGGGGTAATTCATGTAAAGAATTAGACTCAAAGTCTAATCTCTCTTGAGATTGTGCACTCTCCTGCTCTCCATAAATGGAGGGAATATCTTGTGGGAATTCATCATGCGCGTCATCCACAAGTTCAAAGGGAGGACATACTTCACTCTCTTTAGCCCATTTTTCTTCTTGAATCTCTCATAGGAATTCGGGTGAGTACCGATTCATAGAAGAAGATGTGTCTAGCTCTATGGAGTTGGGCACATAAGCTTCCTGGGTGGGAAGGCTTATCCTTTCACTTGGCTTGTCCTTATTTTGAGACACGGGTTCCTTTTCTGATTGTGCAATTAGCCTCTCCAATCTTTCTAGCAGAATCAAAGTGCAACTGTGTCTTAGCTGAACTAGAGATGTTGAAGATGCGACTGGCTTCAAACATGGTTTGAGCCAATTCCACCATCTTAGCACAAATTTTAGTTCATTCAAGCTCTAGTTCAGCTCTAGGGTAACACTTTTCATGATCCGTTACATTTGGCCCTTCTTGGATTCTGGCCTGATATGCCTTAAGCATCATATTTAGGTCCTCGGGAGTGGGATCTGCTAATACTGATCCTACTCTAGGGGGTGGTGGGGTCGTGAGAGGTGGGTTGGAAGGTGGTTGATCAGATGGAGATGGGAATGGTGGTGGTGGGGTAGTGTGAGAGTGAGGTTGAGAGGTGAGTTCAATTATCTTGGATCTCGTTTCTCTTAGGCTTTCCTCGAGTTCACTCATCTTCTTTGACCATTGTCTTTTCATTCTCTCGCGGCTATCTTTCCAGGATCTCATCCGTTTCTTGGTTATGCTCTCTGTTTCGCTAACTTCAGCACTCTTTTCTCGGCCTAAACCTTGGTTTTGCTGCAAAGCTTGAGCTCTGGTGACCACTTGCACTGGTGCAGTGGAAGTGACACTTCCTGTAGAGTCTACTACTAACCCAATAATGTGATAGGAGTGATTTTTGGCATATTATTGGGGTTCTTTGGGCAATCTCGTGAGAGATGCTCTTTTCTGCAATCTTGACAAAAGCCTTGTATTGTTACTGACTGGGGTTGTGTAGGTGCAGGCATTGGGCAATCACGAATGAGGTGATCACCTTGACGTCGATAGCATGGTCCTCTAGGAATTGGGGGTCTTACTTGCCTAGGTTGAGGTCTAGAGTTGGGGTTTGCGTACATGATGTTTGCATAATCTGGCTCCCAAATAGGTTCACTCGGTTCTTCACTATAGTAGGATTCACCATGTTTAGGAGACTGCATGTAGTAAGCCTGGGGGCTATCAATATGTGTAGAATCAAAGCTATGGTCCCTGGGGTCACTTTCTGAAAACAATGGTGTCACTGGTACTATGGCTCTATTCAGGTTCTCTTCTGTAGCTGCATACTTTACTGGGATCACATTGGCTGGAGCTGAAGGTTGTTGGGCTAACAGAGGCTGAGGCCTCTACTGGGCCTGATATTGTGGTTGGTAGGTTTGTTGAGGCCTAGCATACTGTTGTGGTGGGTATTGGTTCTGGTATCTTCCTTGTTGTGGATAGGGCTGAGGGTAGGTTTGCCTAACTGCTTGCTTATTGTATGGGCAATCTTGTGCTGTGTGATTTGTGTATCTCCATTCTATGGTGCAGTATTGGCTACTGGGATTCACTTGGGGTTGAGCCATGATGGGACATACATTCGCCATATGGTCACCTCCGCAAGTATAGCACCGCTTAACTTGGGCAAATCTTGGGATTTGTTGGCTAGAGACACCTAATGTTTTAGCTACTTTCTCAGCGAGTTCCTCAATAGATGTGGATTGCGTGGAAGAGAGGCTAGTAGAACTATTTGAATCTTTGTAGATTTTGCAAAGTTCTAATTCCTCCCCTAGGTTATCCTCAATGTCGATGCACATGCGTACAATTTCTTCTATGGTCCTAGGGTCTTTCAAGTACACATATGATCTCAACTTTGTACTTAACAGTCCATCTAGGAATAAACCCACTTGTTTGGCTGGTGTGGATAACTCAAGAATAGGGCACCTCTCTAAGTATTGCCTAAACCTTCTTCCTGAAAGTCTAACCATCTCTTGAAGGGTTTGTTTGAAGCTATGAATCAGTGAGGAAGTGTTATGCCTTATGTCACTCTTAGAGAATTCAATAATGAAAGCCTCTAAAAGTTGGTCTATGTTCTTGAAGTGTCTCTCATTTAATGGTTGAAACCACGTAAGAGCGGTGTTCCTAAGGGATAGATCAAAGGCATTGTACTACATGAATAGGTCCTCAACTTGTTCAGCTCTCAAGACTTGCCTAAACTCAGCCACATGATCATCTGGGTCTCCTGTGCCATCGAAGTAATCCTTCATGGATTTAACTAGTTGTGTAGGTCTCAAAGTCCTCGTGTGCTCTCTAGGTCTTGGTAGAGGGAATTCATCCACATTTCTTTGGTTTCTTGGGGCTCTAGGTCTCTCAGTTTCCACTCTATCCATCTCTGTTCTCATCCTTTCTCTTCCCATTGGGTTAACAAAACTCACTTTTGGCCTTTCTCTATTCCTGTCTCTTTGAGCTCCATGAGCTTGGGATGTTCTAGCTCATTGTTGGCCACATGAAACATTAGATCTTGGTTGGGGGAAAATAAATTCTCCCTTCCAAGTGTAGGCATGTCTACCATGTTCTGAGACCACAAAGATCCTCTCCGAAGTATTGTCTAAATAGGTCACTTTGCCTGGGCTATCAGGATCTTTGAACTCATAGATTGTGATTGTTCCTACCTCATTTGGTTGATCAGGCTTGTACCTCCAAAAGGCCTCATTGGTCTCTCGGTTTAAGAGCAGATCAATGCTCTTATTGTCCCGGGGAATCCATTCTGGTGTGATAATTCTAGTAAGAACAAATTTGCCTCGAGGTGTTTTAGGCTCTCTACCTATGTTTCCTTGCTCTAGGTCACCTAAGTTCGTCTCTGGGATCACATTCCCGAATTCGTCTGTCCTATCTGGGTGACTGGTGACTACATATATGGTTCCTTATTTGTCCAAGTATGCTCCATTTTCAAACTTGGCTGCTAGACGTTCTAGTCCAATGGGTTGATCTGGGTTTTTGATATGGACCACAGATCTTCCTAGGCCGTCCTCATAGATGCTAGCACCTAATCGGTTGGTCCTAAGGTATTCCAGCTGCGTCTTGTAGGGGCCTTCTACCCTATGTAAATATGGCACACTTGAACTTCCTGTAGGTCTCTCCATACCATGGGACATCTCAGACTCGCTAGTTTCAGAGCTAGGGTAGTGAGAATGATGGCTCAACTGCTGGTCCCAAGACCTAGCAGTATGATTACCACTAGCCTCTGAAGACCTAATACTCTGTCTATCTCTCCCTAGGTGTCGTCTTGATCTAAGGTTCATATGCCTAACTGAGCAATCCCAATTTTTACCCAAAGTACAACCTCGCTGCAGCTCAATTTCTATCAGTTACTTAGTTCTTTTTTAGTTGATTATCATGTTTATGATCTTGTTTGATATCACATCGTCAAGAATACTTGCGTGACTTTCCACACTTTAAGTTGTTCGTACCACGTTAAGTTCTTTTTCCTTTACAGTTATCGATCACACATAGAGATTATGTTTCCGCTTGAACTTGAGTGCTTAGGTAGTCTTCAACTTGATAGATGCCTATCGTTGCTCTGACTTACTCCTAGCACTACTCGCAATTATCCTAAGCTAGGAATTGATAGAGGGAGTTGAGAATATTCCAACCTCACTTGTTGATCTTTTGCTCTTTGATGCTGAAGAACCCCGTTCTCAAGCTTGCTGAATGCCCTTGCTTTGGATACTCCCTAGTGCTCTCAATGGACCTGTAAACGTCCCAAAGCTAGCTCAAGACTTAAAGTCAAATAACAGAACAAATCACTTTCATTTATGTAATTCAGGTATCAATTTGCACCGTATCTTTGTGGAAAACAATTCTAGAGATCCCCTAGTTTTGTTCCCCCTAGGTATGGTCCTCCTAAAAATACTATATCTAATAATCCTGATATTAATTTTACCATAACCAGTGGAAGTTTTGGTAGTACTCCTCACGAGCTTTCCAACGAGCCTAAGATCACCCCGAATGGATTTCGTATGAGAAAGTTATGCCAGTTCAGGGTTCTAAGGTTAAAACAGGGTTCAAACAGGCTAACAGGCCAACAATGTTTCCTCAAACTATTTGCTTATAGCCTCCTTATATGCCCTATAGCTCAATATTTATGCCCAAAATTAACCACAATCCTCAAATAAAAAAACCCTAGAAATTTCGCCAAAATTGGCTGTCAATCGTGATCGACTGGGCTGTCAATCGCGATGGGTAGAGCTGTCCGTCGTCGCCTGTCAGTCGCGATGGACACGTGTCAATCACGATTGATGGGTGTCAATCGCGATGGACAGGGGTGTCGGTCCCGATTGATGGATCAATCACGACTGATTGTGTCAATCGCGATGGACTGAGATTTTCGGGGTTTGTGCGTGTCTTTGTGTCAATCAGGGTCTATGAGTCTCGATGGATATGTTTTTCGCCAAAATGAGGTGTCAGTCACGATGCTTCTGTCAGTCGCGATGGACAGGGGTATCCATCGCGATGGACACGTGTCGGTCGCGATGGGCTGCTGTCGGTCGTGATGGATACTGTCTGTCGCGATGGGCTGCTGTCGGTCGCGATGGATACTGTCTGTCGCGATGGACAGAGGTGTCCGTCGGGGTCTGTCAGTCACGATGGACAGGCTGTCTGTCGCGATGGACATGCTGTCTATCGCGATGGACACTGTCAATTGCGATTGATGCTGTCAATCACGATGGACAGCAAAAATGCAAATTTTTCAGAATTTTTTATGGATTTGTGATGTGCAAGGCCTCTAGTCTACTGTGGTGCACTTAGTTTTACCAAAGGGGTGATTTTTCTGTCAATCGCGATCGACAGAGGTCTGCGACATAGAGACAGGGCCGAGCTTTTCCGTACCTGCGCGACGTGCTAGAGATGATGGAACAGCCAGATCCTGCAAGGAAACTCAAAACACATGCAAAAGCAGCACACAACAATTTTCTCTCTCGCTCTCTCTCACAAGTGGAATGAGGGAAATGGAAGGAGATATGATAAAAAAACTGAAATTTTTGCGATGATGGAGATGGAGGTGGCATATGGTGATGATGATGGTGAAGTAAGAAAGAGAAAAGAAAGTAAAGAAATTACCTACAACGCCAACATCACAACTCTACGTCTTACCATCACACGCTCGTCCTCAAGGCTCGATCCCCGGCAATGGCGCCAAAATTTGGTGTAGCTCAGTGATGAGTAGCACCTCCTTTAATGTCAATCCGGGAAGACGTGAGGATGGTATGAAGACCTCAAACAAGTGATGGCACAAGTGTGTGAGTGAGAAGCACACTAACATGCACACACATACACACACACACGCACACACAAGGCAAGAACAAAGAGAGAGACAATGGAATTCTTTTAGATTACTCAAAAGTGCTCTTACAAGTTCAATTCTACAACAAGCTAACCTCAAAAATGAGCTCTCTAGCTCTTTTTATAGTTTTTGACTAGCTTTGGCCCTGTCCAGACCTAGTGTCCAACCTAGTTAAAAATTAGGTTCTAGGGCCTATTTGTGGGCTCAAACAGAGTCTAAAAAATATGAAAATTGATAGGTAGGTATTTCTAATGCTCCTCAAGCTCAAGGAATCCTTGGCTTGCACAAAATGGAGCTTCAAAAAGGTGGAATAGTATTTACAATGATTGTTAGTGATGAGAATCATTGTTATAAAGATGTTGATTTAATTGAAGGGCCTATCTGCCAGATCTGCGTTGACTGCTCTGTCTACTTAATCCTTCTCTTTGCTCTGACTCTCTCCACTGGCTTCCTTGTCTCATCGGTCCTTGGGTGCCCTGACTGCTATCAACAAGCTTGGTACAATGTGGTAAGTGTATCCCAAGCATCCTTAGCTGTTCTGCAAGAGCGAATATAAGGAATAATGGCACGTTTGACAGAAAAAGCTATCAATGCATGTGTCTAGGCGTCTCTTCCATCCCAAGGAATCTACTCTGTAGTAGATGCAACAGAAACAGCGGCACGAACATGAATCTGCAAAATATCATCTTTGACACCATCTCCATCAGCTCCAGCACCTATATTTGCAGTACATATTGTTACAGGTGTAACAGGACGTCTTTCAACACCCTGCACAATGTTCCACAATCCTTTTGCAATCAATACATGTTGCAGCATATAAGCCCATAGTGGGTAGGTGGTACCATCCAACTTATCCTCAACAACCAACATACGGAATACACCACTGCTTTCAGCCATCATCGGTGACTAAAATACCTTGATGCAGAAAATTGACTGTATCTCAAAAAGTTGAATGGAACTGCCTAGACGAGTTCTGCTAAACCTGTAGCAGACTTCAAGACGCTTATACTGGCGGACCGAAACAGGTATATACCTTTGGCACAAAAAGATGAAATAGCCTGCATAAGCACTACGATAGTGCGTTCGGAGGCCAAAACGAGCTCAGATCGCGATTTCGACACCACAGTGCAAAGCGATTTTGATTTCTAAAGCACACTCAGTATGCTCACCAAATTTCATAGCAATCTGAGACTGCAAACGGAGGAGTGTCGACGGCACCCTAGATGAAGCGACGACCTGCTCTGATACCAATTGCTGGAGTTAGACGTCTGCGGAAGCACGCGAACAGCACAAGGAAGAAGAAGAAGCTTGGAGCACAACACACAAAACGGAATGTATTACTAGAGAATGTACAAAGATAAGTAGCCCATTAGGGCAATAGGTGTATATACAAGCCGGAAAAAAAAAACGTCCTAAAGAGGGAAAAAAGTGCCCCGGCGGTCCTAGTGTGTTCACACACATTACTACCTAGATATATCAACAATTCATCATCAATAGGAAGTAAATTCTCTCTTGTAAAGATTCTTGATAATTGATCCGCTTTCAAGTGGGGTTTTCCTTATCTTATTACTACTTCGAATTCAAACTCCATAAGGAGTAGGAACCATCTCACTATTCTTCCTGTATGACAAGGTTTGTTCACCAAGTATAGAAATGCTTGGTGATCCACAAAAAAATTTTACTTGTTATTCGATAAATAATGTCTATATTTTTTGGTTGCAAACACCATGCTGTTGGTTTGTGCAAATTCACTACGGCCTTTATTTTCCTTTCATCAGTTGATATTCCATTTTTTGACACTATATGTCCTAGCAATTTTCCTTTTCTAACAAAGAAAAAACATTTTTGTGGATTAAGACACATTGTGTAAGTTCTACACTTTTTGAATATCTTCTCTAGATCTTGTAGATGATCCTTTCTCTGGTTTTAGAATGTGCATAAGTCATCCACATAAATTTCCATTATGCTTCTTAGAAAATCTTTGAACACGTGGCACATCAATCTTTAGAATGTGGAAGGTGCATTTGTTAGGAAAAAAGGCATAACCCTTAATGCATAAATGCCCCATTCAGTTGCAAAGGCAGTTTTGTGTTGATCTTCTAAGGCACTTGATTAGAGCCCAATAATCCATCCAAAAAGCTATAAACTTCTTTTGCAGCCACTCTTTCTAGTAGATGATCCATTATTGGCAGTGGATAACTGTCTCTAATAGTTGCACCATTGACCCTTTTAAGATTAATGCAGACCCTAAGTTTACCATTCTTCTTAGGAACTAAAACTATTGGAGAGTTCCATTTTGTATAGTCAATTTCATAAATGAAATTGGCAGCCAATACCTTATCTATCTCTTCTTTGATCTTAGCAGAGTATTTTTCATTGTAGGTGTAATGTCTATGCTTACTTGGTTTTGCATCTGGCGCAATAGGTATTTTATGTACACAAATATTGGGATATATTCCCTTCAAATCCTTGTAGTCATAAGCAAAAACATCCCTGAATTCTCTGGCTAATTTGATTAGATTCTCTTCTTCTTCTTTTTCCATATCATCCACTATTACTATGTGTCTATCTTCTCCCCCTTCTTGGGTTATTACAATCTTTTTTGGTTCTTCTTCATTATCATAGGAATCCCCCTTCTTTTTTTCTCCTCTAGGTTTCATTTTGGGCAACAATCTATTCTCAACTTCATATTTTTAAAATTTGAAGGAACATCAAATTTTTCCTCTTCCATGTTCGAAACATCTGGTTTTTTCATTTTTAATTTTCTTTCTAGACCTTGATGTTTTGATCTTCTTGGTGTGTATAGTTTTTGTATTTTCTTTAGATTTTATCCTTGATTACATTTGCAACTTTCACTTCTTTCAAGTATGTATTTGTATTATGGATTTTTGGGATATATTTATTTGTTTGGGTTGCATCATCTCCACCTACTATCCTGATCATTCTTAATCCCACATAAAAGATATCATAACCTTCTTCATTCTGAAAATTTATTCCCTCATACTCATCATTTGCTACATCTAAAGTAGACAAAATGTGACTCAAGTGATATGGTTCAAAATCCTCATCATTAAATTTATGTGGTATGTACCTTGTATCTTGAATTTTTCTCTCATTTTTACAATCTTCATTCTTTAATATAAATCTTTTGGGTACTTTCTTATTTGTCAAAGCATATGCCCATAAAGGTGCTTCATTCTCACTACTTTCATTTGGATCTATTCCATTCTCCTGCTCATGATGCATCTTGTACCATTCTTATGGAGGTATATTGTAATAATTTCAACTCCTTAGATTGGCTTTGGTAATATTTCCTTGGTTTTGGAGATTTAAGCAATCTTCTCCCCAATCTTGGACAACTTGCATTGGCCCCATAAAGAGTTTTCCTAGGATAATCTCACATGAGGTGAGTTTTGGAGATTCCTTTATTGCAAAAGTGTGTTCTAATCAATTCCACAAATTTCTATTATTACTTTTTCCCATATTCCTAATGGTGTTTCTATGTGTCCATCTGCAAGTTGAAGTTTCATTTTGGTGGAGTGAAGTGTTTGAGCCCCCCATTTTTCCCAACTTCTTTCAGTCATGGTGGCTACACCTGCTTCACTATCTAAAATAGTCTTTGTTTGTTTATCACCAAAATGAACTGAAAGTATAGTATTCCCTTCCTCCCCTTCATAGTACCCTCCTATTTTGTCTATAGGTACCCGCAAAATTGGTTCCTTTTCTAGCTCTTTAACAGAGGTTTCTACTGGTTTTGTGATGAAGCTCTAAAGGTAAGGATTTTCCCAAATCAATTCTTTCAATGTCCAATGACATTGCATATTGCAATGGTCTAGAAATCTGACTTGCATTTTTAACAATATATCTTCTTCATATTGTTGTCCTCTCATTTCGCTTTCTCTCTGTTCATGATGTGTATTGGGTTTTCCTTGTATCTTTTCTCTTATTACCTCCTCCCAGACTCTATCTTGTATGCTCCCTATGTTTCTAGTTGAAAGATCATTTTTTGCTTCTTCAAGTTCTTGTTGAGTTTTTAGAATCACTTCTTTGCAAAGTTCCATTCTATCCTTTTCCAACTCAGACAGTGGGTATACTTTTTCATGGTCTATTGCACTAGGAACTTCTTCTAATCTTCCCTTGTAAGCTTTGATTATAGTATCTAATTCTTTTGATACATTTCTCTCTTGATATTTGTTTTGAATGTGTATTGGGTCTTGACCTTGTGATGTATCTAGAACCTTGGTTTGTGTCCCTTTCGCGATTTACTCCAATTTTTCCTCCCATTTAGCTTTTTGCTTTGCCAACTTATCTCTCTATGAGGTATTCTTTCTCAATTCATTCTTATCCTCTTCTGGTATCATCTTTTTCTCTCTAGCTTGTGCTCTTGTTGCTACCTATAGAGGTGTTATTAGGTTTTGCTTATGTTCCCTTTTATCTAGTATCTCTATTGATTTCAAAGGTATGTGGGAGTTTCTGTTTTGTTTTTGAGGATTCCTTGGACAATCTTTAATAAGTGTTCTCTTCCACAATCTTTAAAATATGCTTCTTCTACTTTCAAAGTAGGTGGTGGAGTGCACTCCCTCACAAAGTGGTCTCCTCCACATCTATAACAAGTCACTTTTTGAGTTGTCTTAAAGTGTTGGTTTTGGTTTGACATATAATTTTTTGTTATATACATGAAAGTTGTAGCATCCAACTCAATTCTTCCATTACCCAAGTGCAAAGCTTGAAGCTCATGTTCCTTGTTATGATTAAAATGCAAATTATATTGTTCAGAATATTCCTCTAGATAATTATACTCATTAATGTAATATTTAGAAGGTACTAATGAACTTTCCAAATTCTCTTCCATTGGGTATGCTTTACTAGCACTATGTTAGTTGGTATAGAAGGTTTTTGTCCTAGAAGAGGTCTAGGTTGTTCCACAAATCCTAACTCCCTTTATTGACTTGATTGACTTTGGTAATCCCTTTCTCTCATAGGTTTCTTGTTGTAAAAACATTCATCCCTTGTGTGATTTGTCCATTTTATTTCAAGTGTGCAATACTTATGTTGGAACAAAGCAATCCAAAATTGATGATTACAAAGAGTTTAAAGCAAGTCAATAATTAGATTGAAGTAAAAGAAGTCATGTGAGAAAGTGAAGAGATTTCAGAGGTGAAGTTTGTATACATATGTATATTACAGATGGAAATTCTTGTATTTTGATTATAGATAGTCCTTAGAATGATAAGGAGTAATGTAATAGATGTGGGATAAGTCTAGAAACATATGTGTATAAGTCAATGATGTAAAGAAATAAGAGAGAGAGTCATTAGAAGACAAGTGTCATAGAGATAGATGTGAAGAGAGTCATCTTCAAAAAATAGCGACGAGTATTTCATAGATTTCTCTCAGTCTCATCATGTGGATCAGAAATCCTTTTGTAAAAATCTAATCTAGAAGCTAATGAAGCTATGTTAAAATTTTCATGGTCTAATTCCTTTCATGATGTGAGTATGATCAATAGGAACATGTGTATGTAAAGTCTACAGGTAGACTTCTCAGAGTTGCACATTTTTTTGTGTCAATGTTTTGCAAAAGATCTCAGTGCACAGTCTAAAGTTTTGATGAGTCAGCATTCAAAATCTAAGTTAGAAGGTAAGGAAGCTATGGCTAAAAGCATTTAGCAAAATGGGATCTGTGCTGTGATAAATCAACCTTAGAAGTTACCTATGTCAAAGTCGCTTGTTCAAGAAGACAATTTCTGACATACTTTTGATCTTAAGGATGAAATTAAAGTTTTAATGATTCTTTTGAAGGATCAATGGTTGATATGACTACGCAAAGGTAGCATGCAGATATGTGTATCATTAGTTTGAAGAAATATGAAGATTTGTGCAGGTAATGAAGTCAATCCTTGAAGCAGACTTCTTGAAGAAGAAAGATTCTCACTCATAGAATTGATAATTGAAGATTTTGGTAAATGAAGGTAACATTTGTGTAAAGTTTGGTCTATGACTGATATAGAGGTGCTCTCAAATCAGTATAGATCAAACCTTTGGAGATTTAGAGGTCTCCAACAGTGGTATCAGAGCTAAAAATGCAATACAAGTGAAGTAAAGAGCATTGGAAGTCCCGACTATTGCAGACACTAAAGTATTTTCAAACTGAAGGAGCATCGGATCAAAGTTTGGAAGAAAACTTGAAGGAGAACCAAGTCGGAGTTCAAAGGATCAAGAAGGATTAAAGCTTTATACAAAAGGTACATTATATCATCATAAATCTTAGTAATTGCAGACATAGAAGATCAAAGATGGGAGAAATCTTGCAGATTGATAAGCTAGATAGGGAGAACTATCCAGCTTGGTCTATGAGGATGGAGGCACACCTCATGAGCAAAGACTTGATGGCATTTGTTTTGGGCCCTATGCCCAAGGAAAAGATGATTGTGGAAGCCTTTATTTTTGCGCAAACCCCTCACAAACGGTTTACTTGGATTACCTGGAGCCCACAATTGCTCTCGAATATCACATATATATATATATATATTTTACCATCACACATCTTACTTGAATAGTGGATGTGTATTAGATCATTGATCTCTGCATATAAATACTTAGTAACTTCTCACAACTTGATATAATAAGGTCTTGAAGATTCAACGTCACTTCAATACATCACGTAAACAGAGCACTTGCTTTATTTATACATAAAGCAATCCAAAAGATCATGCAATTCAATACAACTTCAACAGAGTATGACGAACATAAACAACACTCTAATCAACCATAGAACAATCATGTATGCCTTATTTGCATGATTTTATACATCAAGCATGTATTCAGTATTTCTTACAAAGCAATGTTAAGGATCTGTTATTCAGTCATATACATCATAACTACATTAAAAATATGACTATGTCTACCTTCATAGAGAACAATTCTTATCACTGTGATCATTTACTTCACATACAGTTGATCTACGTGAACTATATGTCTTGACTATACTGCAGCAACACGACATTTCATTCAATTATTTGGATGTAGAGCAGTACTATGTATTTATTCAAAAGCACTTCATGAGTCAAACATATATCTATATCTGTCTGACACTCATTTTTCATGTAAACTGACATCAGTTCAACCATTTATCAACATGCAACACATGCAACTTACTGTCATGCCTCATATCGAAGTGCAATATGTTTTCCGCAATCATATTAATCTTTGACAATCAAATTAGCATCGACAGCAGTATCACTTCATAACCACCACGTGACAATGTCACATCATTAGCACACACGTTCATATACATAACATTCGATCACAACGTACATAATAGTCTAATGAATCAAAGACGCACAGTACATACATATGAAAAATATCTATTCTATGCTCATGTGCAGTTTTCTGTGTTTACAGTCAGCATACATATATATTCGGGACCTTCACAACTCTGTCAATTAAAAATCATTGAGTCACAAGAAGGCATTTCATAAGTATCGACATTTCTCCGACCTCTGCACATCACCCTATCTCAGTACATCAAAAAACATCATATGAACAACTTAAGACTGCATCGCGTAATACTACAGCATACGACATATGTCTTGTATAAACATAAGACAGTCTTTTACCTCGATTACTTGATTATTCTTCTCCTCACGCTATAGTAACAATATCCTTGCTTCTCCTGGATTGTACTCAGAGATTGTTCCCACTGATGTCAAGCAACTTGCCCCTCTGTTCCAGTGAGCGTTCGAAGGAGCAAAGACCAAATTCTCAGAGAATACCAAGATAATGTGTAATTCTCATCTCTCTTGAGTAGGTATCTTCTCCACAATGTGCTTCTCTTCCCCCAATCTTTAGCTCGGTGCATATTACCTTTTCTTCCCTCCAAGAGATGCGCTGCGGTCTTCTAACATAACATCTCCCAAAAACAGAGCAAGTCGTCCCTTCTCCATGTATAGGTTGATAGATCATAAGCCCCCAAACGTTCAGAGATCTTTGCTCTCCTCTCCAAAAATGCCGCGTAAGCACCCCTATTGATCTCCTAATCCCCTATGCGTCAACTGGCGAGCTACCCCTTTTTTATTAGAATTGATCGACAGCCTTACATTTCTCCACCACAGCTCAACTAGACATCGAGGTTTATTACGCACCCTCTCCTGTACCAGAACGTGAGAGAATCATCCACCAGATATGCCCCTTTCTTCCCTACGGCATGCAGGCCCTGATCACATTTCTCCATATCTCCGATTTTTTTCCAACAATGTGTCGAAGATCAATTTTCCAGAAATCGGTCAAACGATTGTATTTGATGGTTGATAAGCAAGCATTCCCCCCTGAAACAAAGCCGCTTCTAATTTCTTCTGCACGTCAGTATTACCTATGTTCTTAGGAGGCTTGTCCATGCTCAACCCCTTTTCTCCACATCCCTGCAATCAATATCTCCACATGCTTCTCATCAATTATCAAATTCATGCCTCAAGTACCTGAAATCAAGCGTATTTTCCTGCCAAATAGAACCACATTAGTGCATCAAAACCAACCATTTTGTGAGCTAACATACTCCCCTCTTCTTAATTGCGAAGTCGTCCTCGACAAGCCACTATTTCTGCAACATGATCAAAACAGCCATGAAAATGTCAGTGTACAACTAGTTTACATACCTTTCCATCGAGCTGTCACTTCCACTGAACCTGCACTCATCGAAGCTATTAGTGCTAAAAAAAAAATCACTCACGAATACATACAAATCAATCATTTCCAAAATGATCCAAGAACATGCACATATATGCAATTCCATATCAGCCATGCATCAATTTGCTCATACATTCCATTAAGGAAAATGGTCTCAACCAAAATAACACATGCATACCTTTCCATCAATTACACATGCAACTACCATTGCGGAAAACAGAAAGAAAATACCGAAATAAACAACAACAACTGAAATGAATCCAACAGGACATGCAAAAATACCCAAAATGCATACCTCATTATTGCATTAACTATTCGCTATGTACAATCATTCCATGACTAGACATTCCCGAAGAATTCCCATCGTCGTCCTACAAAAGCCATCGAGATTCGATTACAAGTCGAGACCGATATAAAACACCTTGGAGTGTCCCACACACTGGAAAATCCTCGGATAGAGCACACAAGTTATAAAGCAAACCCGTTGCATTACCTCGCTAAAGTCTCATCCATAAATACATATAAAGTCTCCGTGCCTTCAAGAATGTTGATTCAAAGTGAGCTGATCTGTCGCAAGCCAACACATACCAATCACACAAGCAAATAACGTTCCCTTCCAGGCGATCATCGCCCTCTCCTCTCTCTCTCTCCCCCTCAGGAGTGGGGAATAACTTCATATGAAAATTTTATTTATATTCACACGTTGGCCTACATTGACACTGGATGCGATTCGTGGTCCTGACCACCCGATCAGGTTGATTCCACCCATCTACCAATGCAATGCAGCGCACAACACACAAACACACAATGATAACACATAACATATATCAGCTAGCCCATAACGAAGCTGGATACGACTCGTGGTCGTGACTACCCAGCCACGATGGCTCCACCTACCTACCAACCGGTTATGGCGTGTAGCTAAGACACAAACATATATATCCCAAGCCTATGGCGAAACTAGCTGCGGCTCGTGGTCCTAACCACCCGGCGAGGATAAATCCACCCACCTACTAGCCCACCATAGCGCATTGGTACGATCACAGAAACACAAATTTTTTCTTTTCTTTTCTTTGTTTTTTTTTTTTCATAGTTAATTAGTTCACCCAAGTCCTGAGAATTAGGGAGAGGAAGAAAGGGACTTTTCCCACTGTTCCCACACATACATGCAAACATATACACACTAGCCCTTTTGACAGATCAACCACCTCTTCACTCCATTCTCTCAATTACAGACACTACATATGTATTCATCGATTTGACTTTTCACTTGGTAGCTACAGCCGGCTAAGCCTTAGTCCCTCGTATACCTATCCTTAGATGTTCTAGAATGTGAGTCCCCGGGATGTCTCATTTAGTCTCACATCGTACTCGCATCCCGACAACTTCCCTAAGGCGAGTCAGGCTCAACTTCAGGAGCTCCGTCATCACTCTCTATCGTTAGCACATCTGCCCAAGCCCATGTGATATCGTTTTCCTCGTTAGGCATTTCCCTAGAAGGATCAAAATAGTAATATCGATCTCCCGCCCATCCTACATGTCGAGTCAGGTATTCCTCAAAACACTCAATGTAAAATGCAACACCCAAACCCTGGTTTATAAAGCATACCAGCCAATGCGCTTCCTCAACATCGTATTCCGTCTCAAAGTTGTCGACATCTATGTCCATGCGGGCGAATGTTTGGTCCGAGAAATATATCCTTAGCTCGTACAAGTAGAGCTGCGTTATTTGGTCTGCCATTTTGTTACTTAGCTCCTAACAGTCTCTGCATAACACAAAAAATATTAGAAGTCCAAAATTCTTGAGCTAGCACAGGATAATATTTATGACAACAAAAATCATAACTAACATATGCGCATATATATATCTATTTATAACTATACGTCTATGTACAAGGAGTTTGCTACGTCCTTCTGCTGGGATCTCTTCTGGCTTTTCTCGTCCTAATATCACTTGAAATATGGTTTAACTCGAAGCGCGTTAACCTTCACGAGAACATATTCTTCTCCTAAATCTTGAATTTGCATGGAACCATTGGAATTGAGTTCCACCACCTTAAACGGTCCTGCCCATCTTGTCTGTAACTTCCCTGGGAATTTATAATATTTACTATCATAAACCAGCACCAAATCCCCTTCTTGAATCACATAGGTTTTGAGATTCTTGTCATGCCTCTCCTTACGTCTCTTCTGAATAGCTTCCAAACTTTGTTGTGCGATGAGCCTCTTTTCTTCCAGCTTGACCAGTTGTATGTACCTTTCCTTTAATGACTCTTCCTCTCCCATCCTGGCTTCGATGGCCACTCTTAATGTCGGAACTTCTTTTTCGATGGGGAAGATGGCTTCCTCGCCGTATACTAGGGAGAACGGAGTGCTCTTTGTCGTCACTCGGTAGGATGTTCGATATGCCCACAAAGCTTCCAAAACTCTCTCATCCCAGTCTCTCCTATGCACAGCTACTGTCTTTGTCAGAATCTGTTCAAGAACTTTGTTGGTGACCTCCACTTGTCCATTTGCCCTCGGGTAATATGGAGTGCTTTTTCTATGTTTGATCTTATATAATTCCATTAATTCTTCAATCAATTCGTTGACAAAATGTGTTCCTCTATCACTCACTATCTCCAACGGGCATCCGAATCGAGTGATGATTTGTTCGTACAAAAATTTAGCTACATCAACAGCTCGGTCAGTCTTCAGAGCTTTGGCTTCCACCCACTTGGTAACATAGTCAGTACAGACCAAGATATACCTATTGGATCTTTGTCGTGAGGGAGGATCAATAGGCCCCACAAAATCAATTCCCCATTTCTCAAACGGCTTAAGAGCGAGCACCGGCGTGAGAGGAGCAGCATGTGCTAATGTGGGTTTGCCCATTCGTTGGCATCTGTCGCATTTCTTACAGTATGTGTGCGAGTCTTTGAACAGCGTTGGCCACCAATACCCATCCAATAAAATCTTTCTTGCCGTCAGTTCACCAGCAAAATGCCCACCGCAAGGTTCATCATGTAAAGCCCTCAACACTAGGTTTGCTTCTTCTTCTTTGAGACACCTCCGATAAATGCTCTCATGAACAAAATATCGATAGAGTTGCCCCCCCAATGATGCTATGGTGCTTCGCCAATGCTAACAGTTTTTGCTTCTCTCTCTTGCTTGCTCCTGGCGGATATTTAGTAGTGCATAAGAAGTTCACCAAGTCAGCATACCAAGGTACTTTAGCATCAACCTGGAATAGATGCCCATCAGGAGCATCATCGGGCACGCCAGAGATTGGCTCCTCATTAACAATTCGAGATAAATGTTCAGCCAATATATGTGCTTTGCCTGGTTTGGTTACCACTGTGAACTGAAATTCTTGGAGAAGTAGCATCCACCTCATCAGTCGCCCTGATAGCTCGGGTTTATTAATGATGTACTTAAGGGCTTCATGATCCACATAAAAAATGAAATGCTTTCCCATCAAGTAATGCCGATACTTGTTCACTGCAAAGATCATCGAGAGACATTCCTTTTCCGTAGTCGTGTAGTTTCTCTCAGTGCTATTCAAATATCGACTTGCGTAATAAATAGGATGGTCCAGCTTCTTTTCATCAGCTTGGCATAGTACTGCTCCAACCGCAGTATGAGAAGCGTCGGTATGCACATGGAATTCTTTCGTCCAGTCGGGTGCTACCAAAATCGGTGCATTTATCAATCTCTCTTTGATCGAGTCGAATGCAACTTGACACTCTTCAGTCCATTGGTATTGTTGGTCTTTCCTCAAAAGATTCGTCAGTGGTGCCGCTATTGATGCAAAATTTAATATAAATCGTCGATAATAATTAGCATGCCCCAAGAATCCTCTGAGTTGCCGCAAGTTTTGAGGCGGTGGAAGTTGTCCGATCTTTTCCACTTTATCCTCGTCAACCGCAATCCCTTTTTCGGAAATAACATGTCCCAAAAGAAATCCTCTTCGTACTCCAAATGTACACTTTTCAAGATTTAATGCGATGCCTTTTTCGATGCTTCTTCTTAAAATCGCTTCGATCCTCTCCATCATGTTTTCATCGTCGCCTCTGATTGCAAAGTCATCGAGAAATATCTCCATCCAATCCTGCAAGTAGTCTTGATATGCAGCTATCATTGCCCTCTGGAATGTGGCCGGTGCATTGCATAATCCAAATGGCATCACACGATATGCGTACGTACCCCATTCTGTCGTGAAAGTAGTTTTTGATTGATCCTCTTCATGGATTTGGATCTGGTTGTATCCACTGAAACCATCCAAAAATGAGTACAATTTATGGCCAGCCACTCTATCCAAGATTTGATCAGTAAACGGCAAGGGGAAATGATCCTTCTTTGTGCGCTCGTTCAGCTTTCGATAATCTATGCAAATACGGATTTTCTTATTTTTCTTCGGAACAACTACAATTGGTGATACCCACTCACTGGATGCGATGGGATATATGAATCCTGCTTCCAATAATTTGGTCAATTCCAACTTGATCAATTCCGAGTAGACTGGATTCGTTCGCCTAAGTCGTTGACATATTGGTCGTGTACCTTCTTCCAAGTCTATATAATGTTGGCAGATTCGGGGATCAATTCCTTTCAGATCACTGTATGACCATGCAAAGGCCTTGCTGAAATTTTTGAGTGTCAACTTAATACAATCTCGTACTCCATCTGGTAGCTCTGACCCTATACTCAAGAACTTTTCTAGAAAAATTTCCCATTTTTCCAACTGAGCTTCTCGCGAATATTCCTTACTCCTTGATGAAACTGTGATTGGAACATGCTCTCCAATCACGCGTGCATGGTTGGCCAGTAAATCATTGTTTTGTTCTGTTCCGATTGAACCTAGTTTCTTTAATTCAGCTTTTGCAATGGCTTCCGACGCTTTAGTCTTACTCTTCGCTTCTTTTTCCGATTCTCGACTTCTCTTTAGAATCTCTGCTTCTAGCATTCTAACTCTTTCTCTCAACTGTTGCACTTCCATTGTCGAAGCTAACTCCAGTTTCAACTCTTCTCTTGAAGTTCCCTTCTCTAGGGATTGAGTAGCTTTGTTTTTACTTGCGTCTATACTCAACATGTAGCACTCAAATTCTCTTGTATGCGTCAACCATCCTAGCAACTCCTGATCAGAATCGTCGTTATAGAGCAATGGATTTTGATACTCTCCCATCTTTGTGTCTTGATTCTTAAAGAGCTGCAAGTTGAACCCGTCTTGAAGCAGATTCTTGTAGGTGTCCGTGTTCAAGGAAAACCTAGCTCGTGCAATCTCGTGCTTTGCTTTCTCCTTTTCTTTCTTTTCCATCTCATCGACTATTGTTGTTTTCTTTTTGTTGCTCGAGGGTGTGGATACTTGTATTTGAATCCGATCAGACTTTGGCCCTATTGAAATAAAACCCGTGCGCCAGTCATGCACACATTCGGCTTGCACCAGCCTTGGCTGTCCAAGTAAGATCGAGAAGGTCGCCTCTGAGGTTCTTGGTCCTACTATCAGATAATCAACTTTAAACTCTAAACCGCCCACAACTGTGCTTACATTCTTCAAAAGGCCCGCAGGCTTCACTTGTGTTTGATCTGCCATTCTCAAAGACATCGGCGTCTCTTCCATGTGGTTGAGGCCCAAAGCTTTCATCATGAACTCAGTCATAAGGTTGACTGCGGCTCCACTATCTAACTGAGCACCAGAGACTGCATACCCTTTAATCTCGACCGTCACAGCTGGAGCATTCGAATCGATTTGCGTCGTAATACTTTGAATGATTCCTTGGACATCCTTATCTTGTCTATTTTTATCTCGAGCTTTCCTCGGCTTCTTAATATATTCGTTGTAGAATTGTTTCCTATAAACAGGTGAGCATTTCAGCAATGTGCCAATGTCTAGCGTGACTTCCGTGTCAGCGAGCAACTTTACAATGTCCACTTCCTCCAAACTCTGTTTTTCCTTCCTACATTTCGGAGCCCTTAATCTTTTGGGGAATGGTGCTATGCCCGGCACAAACTCCTTGGTCACGGGTGGAAGAATCTCAATCTCTTCCCCATCCTCAAACTCTTGCTGCTCAGCAATTCCTCCAACTTGGTTTTCTACCTCTTCACGCTCAGCGATCTTCTCTTGACTCTCTTCTTCACCTTGACCTCCTTGGTTCATCTTCGAATACTCTTGAGTTCTTGTGACTACTGCCACAGTTGGATCTTTGTGTGGTTTCTTAGCCTCGTAAGCATCCACAAAGTGCATTGACGAGCTAGAGCCTTCTTGAGGGTTCGATGTCTTGAACACTACTCCGATCGTAGGAACGTGCTCTTGAGCTCTCAATGTGGAATGAACCTGAGTATCAACATAATTCGAGGACCCTACTGGTCCTTTTTCTTTGCCGGCGGCAACTCTTCGTTTTGGACAATCTTCATCAAAGTGGCCCTCTCCACTACAGTACCTACATAGTGGAGTGTAATCAATTGGTTTCTTTTCGTTTGGACATCTAGATTGAGTATGGCCAAAGCCATGGCATCTCCAGCACTGGATTGGACCATCTCTCCTTTGATCACGCGCGGCTCCTCTTGGATAGTCTCCTCCTTGACCCTGAGCACCGTATCCATAAGTCGGTCTGTTTTCCCAACGAGATGTAGGTGGTACACTTTGAGCGGGCAATCCCGTGTAAGGTCTTTCTCTTGTATCTCCTGATTTCATGGTCCTCTCTTCATAGGCTCTCTTGTTGTAACATCGGTCCTCCGTGTGATTTGTTCTTCCACAAAAAGTACAACGCATCCTAGGTGGCGATCTATCTGTGAATACTCTCAAGACTGTAGGGCATTCTGAAGCCAAATGGCCGTAACCATGGCACTTCCCACACCATGTATTTGATCGAAACACTTGATTCGGGTTTGTTGTGACCTCTGGTTTTACTGTGTATGTCTCCTGAGTTATTGTGGCAGCTTTTATAGCTTGCGTGACCAACTCCAATATTCGTTCTTCAGTTAGCGCAGGCTTTGTCTCGCCTGGCATGCTAGTGGCGGCTACAAAAGCTGGAGTCGTCAATGCGGGACTTCCGTGACCAGGATCTTTCATCGGTATGTTTCCTGGGCCTCCCATTGGCTTGTATAAGAGCTCCATCTTCCTTTGTTGGCATAATTGTACTTCCTCCCAAAGCCTCGCTTGTTCCTTAGCATCCATTAAAGTTGCCGGTCTTGTCAGGCTGATATGCTGCTGTGCCGTAGGATCTCTCAATCCCGAAATGAATCTTCGTTTCAATGTTTCATCGTTCGGGGCATTCACGCCCATCTTTCTTACCAATGTTTCCATTCTTTGAATGTAGTTATCGATGCTCTCATCGACTCCTTGTCGCAAGTAATCCATTTGTTGGGCCAATCGGTCTTGGAAGCCTTGTCGTCGAAACTTTGCCAAAAAGGCTTCTTTAAGCATCTGATAAGTTTCACGCTCTTGTGGTGTCAAATTCCCATACCAATTGGCTGCCTCATCACGGAGAATAGCCGAAAAAATTCTCAACCTTTGATCTTGGTCAACTACGTCATTGGCCTCACAAGTAACCTCAAACAACTGGATAAAACTATCCGGATCTTCGTCCCAAGTACCTGAAAATTTGGTGAAGTCCCCCAAGTGAACTAAAATCCGCTGAGCCATTTCGAACAGAGGTGTGATATCGATATCACTTCGATCCCAGAAATTTAATGCACGTGGCCTCAGGATCCCTCCTTCAAACTTCCGTACTTGACTTGCGACTCTCCTACGGGAGTACACGTTTTTGACTGATTTCTTCAAACCAATCGAGGTCCACTCACCTGGCGGTTCCCACCTTCTCCTTTCTCTTTCAAGGGCTCTTCTCTGAGCGCGTTCCTCTCTTTGAGTTTGTGTTGCTCCTGACGATGAGCTCCCCTCGCTCATGTACTAGATCTTGGGGTCCGCAAGCTCGGCCAACCCGTGGCGCTAGGCGAACCTATGGCACTCTCTTATAGAGACGTACCAAGCTAGATTCCCGGCAAACGCACCAAAATGTTTTGGGCCCTATGCCCAAGGAAAAGATGATTGTGGAAGCCTTTATTTTTGCGCAAACCCCTCGCAAATGGTTTACTTGGATTACCTGGAGCCCACAATTGCTCTCGAATATCACATATAATTTTTTTTTTTTTACCATCACACATCTTACTTGAATAGTGGATGTGTATTAGATCATTGATCTCTGCATATAAATACTTAGTAACTTCTCACAACTTGATATAATAAGGTCTTGAAGATTCAGCGTCACTTCAATACATCACGTAAACAGAGCACTTGCTTTATTTATACATAAAGCAATCCAAAAGATCATGCAATTCAATACAACTTCAACAGAGTATGACGAACATAAACAACACTCTAATCAACCATAGAACAATCATGTATGCCTTATTTGCATGATTTTATACATCAAGCATGTATTCAGTATTTCTTACAAAGCAATGTTAAGGATCTGTTATTCAGTCATATACATCATAACTGCATTAAAAATATGACTATGTCTACCTTCATAGAGAACAATTCTTATCACTGTGATCATTTATTTCACATACAGTTGATCTACGTGAACTGTATGTCTTGACTATACTGCAGCAACACGACATTTCATTCAATTATTTGGATGTAGAGCAGTACTATGTATTTATTCAAAAGCACTTCATGAGTCAAACATATATCTATATCTGTCTGACACTCATTTTTCATGTAAACTGACATCAGTTCAACCATTTATCAACATGCAACACATGCAACTTACTGTCATGCCTCATATCGAAGTGCAATATGTTTTTCGCAATCATATTAATCTTTGACAATCAAATTAGCATCGACAGCAGTATCACTTCATAACCACCACGTGACAATGTCACATCATTAGCACACACGTTCATATACATAACATTCGATCACAACGTACATAATAGTCTAATGAATCAAAGACGCACAGTACATACGTATGAAAAATATCTATTCTATGCTCATGTGCAGTTTTCTGTGTTTATAGTCAGCATACATATATATTCGGGACCTTCACAACTCTGTCAATTAAAAATCATTGAGTCACAAGAAGGCATTTCATAAGTATCGACATTTCTCCGACCTCTGCACATCACCCTATCTCAGTACATCAAAAAACATCATATGAACAACTTAAGACTGCATCGCGTAATACTACAGCATACGACATATGTCTTGTATAAACATAAGACAGTCTTTTACCTCGATTACTTGATTATTCTTCTCCTCACGCTATAGTAACAATATCCTTGCTTCTCCTGGATTGTACTCAGAGATTGTTCCCACTGATGTCAAGCAACTTGTCCCTCTGTTCCAGTCAGCGTTCGAAGGAGCAAAGACCAAATTCTCAGAGAATACCAAGATAATGTGTAATTCTCATCTCTCCTAAGTAGGTATCTTCTCCACAATGTGCTTCTCTTCCCCCAATCTTTAGCTCGGTGCATAGTACCTTTTCTTCCCTCCGAGAGATGCGCTGCGGTCTTCTAACATAACATCTCCCAAAAACAGAGCAAGTCGTCCCTTCTCCATGTATAGGTTGATAGATCATAAGCCCCCAAACGTTCAGAGATCTTTGCTCTCCTCTCCAAAACTGCCGCGTAAGCACCCCTATTGATCTCCTAATCCCCTATGCGTCAACTGGCGAGCTACCCCTTTTTTATTAGAATTGATCGGCAGCCTTATATTTCTCCACCACAGCTCAACTAGACATCGAGGTTTATTACGCACCCTCTCCTGTACCAGAACGTGAGAGAATCATCCACCAGATATGCCCCTTTCTTCCCTGCGGCATGCAGGCCCTGATCACATTTCTCCATATCTCCGAATTTTTTCCAACAATGTGTCAAAGATCAATTTTCCAGAAATCGGTCAAACGATTGTATTTGATGGTTGATAAGCAAGCATTCCCCCCTGAAACAAAGCCGCTTCTAATTTCTTCTGCACGTCAGTATTACCTATGTTCTTAGGAGGCTTGTCCATGCTCAACCCCTTTTCTCCACATCCCTGCAATCAATATCTCCACATGCTTCTCATCAATTATCAAATTCATGCCTCAAGTACCTGAAATCAAGCGTATTTTCCTGCCAAATAGAACCACATTAGTGCATCAAAACCAACCATTTTGTGAGCTAACAGCATTCATCAGAGGAGAAGAAGAAAAGCCTGAGTTTGGAGATCCTAGTATTCCAACTAGGGAAGAGCTTGCAGATTTGAAGAATTGGATGAGAAAGGATGCTCAAGCTAGGAGTATCATTTACATGGCTGTAAATGATTATCTTCTACCTCACATCAGAGGATTGGAAAGTGCAACAGATGTGTGGAATGCTTTGGAAGAGCATTTCCAAAACACAACCAAGTCTAGGAAGTACTCATTATGGGCAGAGTTTACAACCTTCAAGAAGAAGATCTCACAATCAATTTCTGATTATGTGGCAAGAATGAAGGATACTACAGATAGCTTGGGAGCAGTAGATGAAGACATTGAAGAAGATAAGTTGGTAAGGCAAATACTTACAGGTCTGAGAGGAGATGAGAAGTGGAAGCCTTTCATATTGTCCATAGAATTGTCATTAGATCACTTTACTCCTGATCTTAATCAATTGCTAAGACACATGCTAACTTTTGAGCAGGACATTAAGGGAGACAATGATAGGAGTGCAAGCCAAGCTATGTACTCCAAGGACAAGAAAAAGAATGGAAAAGGGAAGCAGTCAACTGATGATGAAGGAACTTCAAGTCAAGCTAACTTTACAAAAGGAAAGATGAACTACAGAGGTAAAGGAAGAGGAGGTAAGAACAAAGACAATACTAAAGCTTGTTGGATTTGTGGCAGAACCAATCATTTGGCAAATGATTGTTGGTATAACAATCAAAATGGTGGAAGTAATAACTAGAGTTTCAATCAAAGAGGTAGAGGAGGCAGAAACCAAAGAGGCAACTTCAGAGGAAGAGGTGGTAGCACATCATATGCTAGAGGTGGTGGAAGAAGTTTTCAATCTCAATCCTACAACAACAATTATTATAATTATGCATCAGATCAGAAGGATGACATGATTCTTATCTTGAATGCAACACATGAAGCAGTAGGAGAAGACCAAAGGGTGTTCTATATTGACTCAGGATGTAGCAATCATCTGAGTGCAAATATATCATTGATGACTGATATGGAAGCAAAGGTGAATGGACATACAATTCAAACAGGTGACAACACCAAGCATAAAGTGGAGAGCATTGGATCAGTGAAGACAAAGAGTGGAAGCACACTCTTGAGCAAGGTACTTTATGTTCCTACTATTCCTAAAAACTTGATAAGTGTAGGACAAATCGTGGAGAAGGGATATGAAGTCAAATTCACAAATGATGGTGTTTATGTGCAAGATCCAAATCAGGGATATAGAAATGTCATTGTAGGTAAAAAAGAAGGAAGGTTGTTTACTCTCAAGGTCCAAGGTAATGTGGGACATGCATTATTTACTTATGGAAGTCAAAAGATGTCTGAGTTAGACCTATGGCATAAAAGGCTAGGTCATTTCAATGAGAGAGCCATAAAAGAAATGTCAAAGAATGATGTGGTGCTTGGTTTGACCAATGTTGAAGGTCAACACATGGTATACAAGTTTGAAGCTTGTCAATTAGGTAAAGCACACAAAATTTCATACAATAAATCAGGGTACAAGTATTCAAACATGTTTGAATCGGTTCATACAGATGTGTGGGGTCCTTCAAGGGACTATAGCATAAATGGATCCAGATATTATGTGTTGTTTGTTGATGATGCAACCAGATGGATTACTTTATATGTAATCAAGGACAAATCAGAAGTGTTCAAGACATTCAAGCATTATCATGCTTATGCAGAAAGGATTACAGGACAGAAGCTCAAGAGGTTGAGATCAGATGGAGGGGGAGAGTATTTCTCTAAAGAGTTTGATGATTATTTGTGGAATGCAGGTATAAAAAGAGAAGTAACTTGCAGGTACTCTCCTCATCAAAATGGAGTTGCAAAAAGAAGAAATAGAACTCTTCTAGAGTTTGCAAGAGCAATGATGAAGGAAAAGAATTGTCCAAACTACCTATGGGCAGAAGCTATCAACACTACAACATACCTTGTGAATAGGCTACCTTGTAAAGCTTTGGATGGAAGAACTGCTTATGAAGCATGGTGGGGTAAGAAACCTACTCTTGATCATTGTAAGGTATTTGGATGTTTAGCATATGCTTATGTTCCTTCACAATTGAGACATAAGATACAACCCAAAGCAGAGAAGTATGTGTTTATTGGGTATGATGATAGACAGATGGGTTACAGATTGTGGAGTCCATTCACAAAGCAATTTCTTGTTACCAAAGATGTTACATTTGATGAGCAAAGCACATGGTATACAGGGTCAACAAATGACTATGTAGATGTTAAAGACATACAAAGGAAATGGAAGACAAAAGTAAGTATGTATGAAGAAGATATTGATGATGATGATTATAAAAATAAATTGCAGGACAATGTTGAAGATGGGACAAGATTTGATCCAGAATCAAATGTGTTTGAGACTTCAAGAAGTGCAGAGGTCACAAGATCCTTGAGAGAAAATCCTATCAGGTATAGCTATGATACATCCTTCTTAACAACAAAAGATTATGCTTACATTGTGAAGACATAAGAAGATCCAATCACATATGAAGAAGCTAAAGGTAAACAGAATTGGGAGAAGGCAATGCAAGGAGAGTATGATGCTTTACTTGAAAATGAAACATGGGAGTTGGTGCCAAGACCAAAGAATCAAAAGGTCATTGGATGTAAGTGGGTGTATAAAACAAAAAGGTTTGCAGATGGTAAAGTGTCTAGATACAAGGCTAGCCTTGTGGTCAAAGGTTATGGCCAAACTTATGGGGTAGATTATGATGAAACCTTTAGTCCTGTTGCTAAGATGTCTACAATTAGATCATTGATTGCTATTGCTGCTTGTAAAGGATGGAAGTTATCACAATTAGATGTGAAGAATGCATTCCTGAATGGATATATTGTAGAAAAAGTGTACATGGAGCAACCAGAAGGCTTCATGGATTCAATTGGATCAGATTATGTCTGTAAGCTCAAGAGAGATTTGTATGGGTTGAAGCAGGCCCCCAGAGCATGGAATTACAGGCTTGTTAAGTTCTTGAATGAATGTGGATTTCAAGCATCAAAGGCAGATAGTAGCTTGCCAGTGAAGGCAAGTGAAAATGGATACATATACATGTGTATTTATGTTGATGATATTATTGTCACAGGTACAGATGCTCAAGGAATCAATGAGCTTAAGAAACAAATAGAGAAGGAGTTTAAGATAAGTGATTTGGGAAACTTATCTTATTTCTCAGGAATGTAGATTGTGTATACTCAACATGGAGTATATGTTACACAAGAGAGATACTTGAAGAATCTTTTGGTCAAATTCAACATGGAGGATTGCAAGCCTTCAACCACACCATTGGAGGTAAATCATAAGTTGAGCAGGTATGGAGGTGAAGAGTTTAGTGACATGAAGAAATATCAGAGTTTGGTAGGTAGTTTAATCTATGCTACCTTGACAAGGCCAGATCTATCATATGCAATAGGTGTGTTATCACAATTTATGCATTGTCCAAAGAAGACTCATTGGATTGCAGCTCAAAGGGTACTCAGACATATCAAAGGAACCCTAAGTGAAGGCTTTTATTATGGATTTACTTCTGATACAAGAATCAAAGTGTTTAGTGATGCAGATTGGGCATGTGATTCAGATGATAGAAGGTCTATTCATGGGTATCTCTGTTATATTGGAGATAAGTTAGTCTCTTGGTGCTTAAAGAAGCAACATACAGTTGCTTTGTCATCCACAGAAGATGAGTATAAAGGAATGGTAGAGGCTGGAAAAGAAGTGATATGGTTAAAGACCTTGTTGAAAAGTTTTGGAACTGATCAGAGTACTCCAATTATTTTTGGAGACAATATGAGTTCATTTTATCTGGTAGGTAACCCTATTTTTCATGCCAAGACTAAGCATATAGAGATTCAGTATCATTTCTTAAGGGAAAAGGTACTTGATAAAGAGATTGAAGTGTTGTATACTCCAACAAAAGAACAAGTTGCAGATATGTTAACAAAAAGCTTGGATGGACCTAAGTTACAGAGATTCAAAGAGATGGCAGGAGTAAAGAAGAATGGAATAATCACAATTAGTGATTGAGGGGGAGGTGTTGGAACAAAGCAATCCCAAATTGATGATTACAAAGAGTTCAAAGCAAGTCAATAATTATATTGAAGTAAAACAAGTCATGTGAGAAAGTGAAGAGATTTCAGAGGTGAAGTTTGTATACATATGTATATTACAGATGGAAATTCTTGTATTTTGAGTATAGATAGTCCTTAGAATGATAATGAGTAATGTAATAGACACGGGATAAGTCTAGAAACATATGTATATAAGTCAATGATGTAAAGAAATAAGAGAGAGAGAGTCATTAGAAGACAAGTGTCATAGAGATAGATGTGAAGAGAGTCATCTTCAGAAAATAGCAATGAGTATTTCGTAGATTTCTCTCAATCTCATCATATCGATCAAAAATCCTTTTGTACACATCTAATCTAGAAGCGAATGAAGCTATGTTCAAAGTTTCATGGTCTAATTCCTTTCATGCTGTGAGTATGATCAATAGGAACATGTGTATGTAAAGTCTGCAGGTAGACTTCTCAGAGTTGCACATTCTTTTGTTCAATGTTTTGCTTAGATCTCAGTGCACAGTGTAAAGTTTTTGATGAATGAGCATTCAAAATCTAAGTTAGAAGGTAAGGAAGCTATGGCTAAAAGAATTTAGAAAAATGGGATCTGTGCTATGAGAAATCAACGTTAGAAGTTACCTATGTCAAAGTCGCTTGTTCAGGAAGATAGTTTCTGACATACTTTTGATGTTAAGGATCAAATTAAAGTTTTAATGATTCTTTTGAAGGATCAATGGTTGATATGACTGTGCAAAGGTAGCATGGAGATATGTGTATCATTAGTTTGAAAAAATCTGAAGATTTGTGTAGGTAATGAAGTCAATCCTTGAAGTAGACTTCTTGAAGAAGAAAGATTCTCACTGAGAGAAGTGATAATTGAAGATTTTGGTAAATGAAGGTAAGATTTGTGTAAATTTTGGTCTATAACTGATATAGAGGTGCTCTCAAATCAGTATAGATCAAACCTTTGGAGATTTAGAGGTCTCCAACAACTTGAGTGTCTTCCTATCTTGTGAATGCTGAGTCTTTTGATGGTAACACAAGTGTGTGGGATGATTTTCTCCACAAATATAGAATTTTTTGACCTATGTTACCCTAGGGTTAACTAGATTTTCTCTAGTTATGGCTCCCAAAGCCTTTGCTATTGCTTGAGCTAGTTCCTCAGTAGGTGGTATTCTTGTTTCATTGCTTCATTGTTGGTAAAAAATCAAAAGATCATTGCCTCTATTATCTTCTAGGTCAATGGATTCTTTTACACATGAATCTAGATCAGGATACCTTCTACAATACACCATGGTCCTTAACTGCACATTATTTAATCCTTCTATGAATAAGGACACTCTCTTTGGCATTGATGGTATTTCATCTCTAGGGCATCTATCTAAGTATTGCTTGAACCTTCTAGCTGCGTCCCTTACACTCATCATTTTTTTTGCTTGAATGTGTGAATTAATGTAGTTGTACTATGTTTAATCCTTGTCTTTGAGAATTCCCCAATGAATCCTTCTAGAAATCCTTCTATGTCTATAAACGTTTCCTTCCTTAATGGCAAGAACCAAGTCAAGGTTGGACCTGATAGATTTAGTCCAAATGCTTCAAATTGAGTTTTAAATCTTGTATTTCTTTTGTTCTAACGATTTGTTTATATTCAGCCACATGATCATGAGGATCTGCAGATCCATCATACTCGTTCTTCATGCATTTATCTACTTGGTAAGGTCTCATGATTCTCCCTCTATCATTCCATTCTTGTCTTCTTGTCATAGGGAAGTCTTGCATAACCACTCCCTCTCTTAAGAAGGGATTAGGTGATGTTTGCTAGGCTCTACTCAAGTGTGATTTTTGCTAGTTCTAGGAATGTTAGGTTGTTGTACGTCTTGTTCCCAAAATCCTCTGTCAGATTCTTGTCCCAAATCATTTGTATTATATGGGTTATTGGTGAAGACATAGACACATCCTTGTCTATCCTCATACCTTCCATCTTTAAATTGAGCCACTGGCATCAAATTTAAAGGCATCTCTACGTTTCTCAACCTAATGAGATCCTTATGCAACCCATCTTGATGCACAAAGCCTCCACACCTATTTGTGTATAAGTATTTGAGAATATTTCTGTAATCTCTTGTGTCAAAAGGTTCTACTTCACCATTCATGTTTTCCATGCTTATGTCTATTGTATTGGGATGTTTTGGAATTCCTTTATTGCTTTGATGCACCCAAGGTTCATTGCATTTTTTACTATGATCCACTATGACTCCTGACCTCTATTTCATTCACCTAGCTCTCTTTTCCAACTAACCTTAATTGTTTCAAGGAGACTAGGGTTTGGCTTTTTGGTGATTTTCTATCTTATTTTTCTATGCCGAAATATTCCTTATTATCAAAGATTGACATAAAATTTACATGTCTACTGAATTGCTAAGTTTTGACTATTTTTCCAGAAAAACATGATTCTGACACAAAATCATATTTTTTGCTAGAAAATCATGATTTTGTGTTTTTTGTGATTTTTTGATTTGTTTCTTATTTTTTTAATGTTTTTATCAATTTATGATATATATATATATATATATATATATATTTCAATTAAATAAAACCATGTTAAGAGAAGTTTTGGAAAAACATGATTGTGTGCTAGGAGTCGTGTTTTTCAATTGAAAATCATGATTTTTAGAAATCACAATTCTCTGGTGAAAATTGCAATTTTCAGGCTCAAAATTGTGTTTTCTAATACACAATCATGTTTTTTCACAATTCTGACTCGTAATCGTGAGACTTTGAATGTCAAAATTGCAATTTTCACACACAATCATGTTTTTTACACAATCGTGATTTATCATGATTCTAACTCAAAATTTTGAAATTTTGAATGTTAGAATCACGATTTTCACACACAATCGTGATTTTTCACAATTCTCACTCAAAATTATGAAATTTTGAATGTCAGAATCACGATTTTCAGACACAATTGTGTTTTTTACACAATCGTGATTTTTCACGATTTTGACTCAAAATCATGAAAGTTTGAATGTCAGAATCATGATTTTCACAGACAATCGTGTTTTTTACTCAATCATGATTTTTTTTGCATTTTTAAGGTCAGAATCATGAAATATTGAATCCTCAAAATCATGATTTTCAGTCGCAATCGTGATTTCTTACGATCGTGAATTTCATGATCTTCAATGAAAATCGTGTTTTTTCAGAAAGAATCATGTTTTTGTGTTTTATCAAAATCTTTTTGTGATATTATTTTGTTTTTCTTGGCGCATTTCTTAAATACTTCCATGCAATAACAAAACAAAATAAAAAAAACTTTATTTTTTTAATCAACCACTCTTCAAATAATATCCCAAAAATCTTTACCTTGTTTGAGTTTTCTATAGGTTGCTTTTTCTTGCTTTCTTGAAAGTCATGATTTTAGCTCTCTCTCTCTCTCACTCTCACAAAATGAAGAAAATTGTTCTAAGTCCTCTTTTTATATTTTCTACTCACAATTTTGATTTTCACTCATTTTCATGATTTTGTTAATTTTTTTTATTCGAACCTAATCTCACTTTTACTCCTCTTTTCAAAAAAAGGTTTTTCAATTTTTTTGAAATTTGAAAGATCTTACCACCTCTAGGAAATCGTGATTTTGAGTTTCACCTTGATTTTTGCAAATTTTTCACTTTTTCTGATCCAAGGTCTCCCTTGATTGTGCAACACCACTTTTCCACTCCTTTATTTCTGCAAAAATCAACTGTACAAAAAAAATTCTTCAAGGAATGATTTATCAAAGAAATTACTTTCAACTTTGTTTTTTACTGATTTTCTTAATTAAGTTGATCATTGGTGTTTTACTAATGTCATTCCCTTGTTTCCCCTCAACTGTCTTGATGTCATTCTCTTGTTTCCCCTCAAACAAAAAGTAAACAATTAATTTAAGGTTTCATGTGTGTGCGCTAAAAAGCTGATAAGGAAGGCTAAAAATCTTGTATTGAAACTAGAGAACAACATGCAACTCTTTACTTCTCAGTCTAAATAAAGTGAATGAAGTAATCTTACCAAAAGTCAACACACTCAACTTTTCATCCTTTCACACTTAATGAATCAAAATGAATTTGAAAAATTTTTTGTTACCATCAACTTGGAAGATCCAACAAAGGTCCAAAGCTCCAATGGATGAGAGCTTTGCTTACTTCCCCGACAACAATGCCAAAAATGTTTATTGTTCTTTGGGGTTGACCTCTCCAATCATCGTAGTATAAAATATTAACAAATTAAACACCTCTAATTTTTCAATCTAAGAAGTATACTAAGACCACAACCGCTTCTTCATTAATGGAGTCCAAGATTTGTTAACAAAATTAGCTTCAACAGAGATTTCATTAAATTTAGTTAAAAAATTACTAGGGTTTCTTGTACTTTGAGCTAGGAATAAGCTTTTTCAATGATTCTTCTACCTAAAGTATGACATTTTGCATGTAGAATACAAATGTAATGTCAAAACTTGATTTTACTACTTGTATCACCAAGATGAGACAATCATGAGTATGACAAATTACACACAATCAACTTCCACAACATTTAACATGATAATGGAGACTTGTTATGGTAAAAGGAACTCCTAATAACATGAAATACTCAAAGAATAGCTTATCAACAAAACAAATCCATGATAAACACTCACAAATTCATCAACAAATCACCATGAAAGCTAAGTGATGAGATTTAGAGAACAAGATAAGAGCTGTCAAATTCTCATAAAGAAGTCAAGTACAAATGATTGAACCCTAAAAATAATTCATAAATTGACTTATGTACTTTTCCAAGTCTCATAGTTCACACTTGAAAATTAGGTCCCCTAGACTCCTAAACTAATTTTCTATATATTCAAGAGCTCTAAAAGTCATCAAAAAATTACATAAACTAATTCTTCTCATGAGGGAGACTCTTCCTCATTTTTACATCCATCCAATCCTTCTATAATACAAAAACCTAATTTTACAATTTAATTCCTTTGTCCAGAAAGTATCTTCTAATGTTGTTCCAAGAGTGCAAATGGAAGGTAATGCAATTAGCAAGAACCTTAGCTAAGATCTTATAGATAGTTTGCAACATAGTGATGGGCGGCCAATTTTCAATCCTATTTTTTCTGTCTTGTTGTGAATAAGATTAATCACTTGTTAGTTAAGAAATTTAAGAAGAGAACTGAAGTTCATGGCCTCCTAACAAATCATAAATAGTGGTTTAACTAGGTCATTCCTGAAAGTCTTGAAGAACACATTGGTGAGACCATCCACACCCAAGCTTTTACCACTAGGGAGAGCATCTATAACTTCTAAAATATATGTGGCCACGATTGGGGAGTCAAGAAGATGCACAATGTTTTTTGGAATTCTTTTTTTTTGATTCTTGAGATTGTAGCCATGCAATCCTACCTTTGAGAAGTGAGTGGCATAGACACCTTGAGTGAAGTGGTTGTCTATTAACTCAATATTCTCTTTCACAGAAGTGCATTCCCTCTTGTTGTTATCTACCAAGAAGTGGACCTCTTTGTTGATTTGTTTCTTCTTTAGGAGCTTACATCTCTTTTGTCGGTTTGTCTGCTCTTCCTGCCACCAATCTTTAAAGTAAATATGCATGTTTCTTCTTTGAGTTTCCTCTTTGTATCTTAGTTTTCTTGTAATTTTTTGGAGTTCCAATTAGAGGCTACGATTAGCATCATTGACTTCCATATCCAAATGCCAAAGCCGACAATAAAGATTTTCCCTTATCATCCTTTGAATGTCAAGTATTTCTTTTTGGGCCTTGACAAGAAGAGCTTGGGACCGCTTCACCACCATCTTCGAACACTTCGTTGGAGAGGGATAATGCCTAAAGGACTTGCACCAAGTAGAGGAGATCACTTGCTCAATGGAAGGAAGGGAGAGGATTGCAGGAGCAACATGAAACCAAGGGGTCTTTCTATGCCTAAGATGAGGTTTGAAGGTAAGAATCATTGGGTAGTGGTCAGATAAAACTAGGTCCACACATTGCTAAAGGGATGAAGGACCCTTTTTGTCAATGATGTTCTCCAAGATATAACTTCTATCAAGTCTAGATTTCCACAAATCATCAGCCAACTTGAGGTTTGACAATGAGAAGCTAAGAATATCTTTGACTTCCACGAGATCATGGTGCAACTTAACCGGGTCCTAGGCATCTTTCTCAATTCCATCAATAATCCATCCCCTTTGGTCCCATCTATCCAATAAGAATTCTACCATATTAAATTCCTTAGAAAGAATGACCTCCAATGGAAGATATTCTAAACAGTGCCAAGTATCTAGCCTTTCTGAGTCAAGATTAGGAGCATAAATTAAAGTGACGGTGAGCCGAAGAGGGCTCTTAAAAGATGTGGCAATCCATCGATGGTTCTGATCAATAATAGTATTTTTCACGAAAGAGTGCCATTTCGGTGTGAATCCAATCATCACACCACCACTCCCACGTCGGTGTTGTGTGGTGATCCACATGTGAGAAGTCGAGATGGTCTTTAACCTCTTATGTAGTTTGACTCCCATGTCAGTTTTGTGTGGTGATCCACACGTGAGAAGTCGAGATGGTCTTTAATCTCTTATGTAGTTTGAATCCATCAACTTTGATCTCTTGTAGATAGATAAAGTTTGGGTTGACATTTTTGTCTTGAAGCCATTGACCAAACATGGTCACTCTAGAGGGATCAGACAACCCTTGAATGTTGTACGAAACAACAATTATTTATGATGGGAGGTATCTTTGTTGGTCATGGATTTAGCCCTCTTTCTCTAGTTTTTATCTTCCTCTCTTCTTCTAGAGGTTGAGGGATCTTAGCACATGAGACATCCTTTCAGGGGTCTCTTCCATGGGATTCCAGCACAGAGTTTCCCTTTCTTGGCCACCACCCCAACCAAGGAGTCCACATTGTGACCAAGAAGCATGGAGCCGATGATAGAACTTCCGCTATCAAGGTTTTCTTCTTTGCTAGAGGTGAGACCAGCTTCATTATTGGAAGTAACTTCTTCTTGATTACCTTGTTTGTTTGTGGGGGAAGTCTCTGTGGTTTCCTCTTCATTCAACTCTTGTTTCCATTCACTTGGGTAGTCTAGCATATTGAGCTCATTTTCTTAACTATAGAAAATTGTTGTTTGGAGGGATTAAGTGATTGGGCTTCGATGCATAACCTGCTTTGGGAACTCTTCTCCTTCTATGCCTTACTTGTGTGAAGTCTCTTGAATTATGATCCTCAAATTGAGCTCCTTTGACCTCTTCTGGTTTTGGGAATGGGGATTTATCCATATGGGTCATAACAATTTTTTAACCCAAGGTGTGCAAGTTTCCTTGAGTGTTTTCCTTATTATCTTCTAGCCTTGAAGAATTCCTCTTGAGAGGGCATTCTTTGATCCTGTGACCTTGCGGCCCACTATGAAAGAAAGCATTGGGTAAATTTTTGAAAACTACTTCCTGTTCGATAGGGAGTCCTTCACCAATGTCGATGTTGATCTTAGTGGGAAGAACTTGGTTAAGGTTTGCTTCAACACAACTCTGCAAGTGCCATCTAGCATTGAAGGAGTGCGCCATGCCTTCATAGATGAAACTCCGACATGATCATTGGATGTCAATGGGTGACCAATCGGAGCAACAATCTCCCTAATAAATCCATAAAGGAAGTGGGGAAGGTTGGGGAGTTCCCTCCATAGAGGAAAACAAGGTGGTTTGGACTTATTCAAGACAAAGTCAGTGAACCACTTGAAAAGACATAACAACGAGCGCCAAACTTGTCAAGAGTCAATGTGTAAGTCTTGGAAGGCCATTTCCTCATTCTCAAAAACCAAAAGTGCGTGTTTGGATGGCAGGAACTGACACTTACAAACCACCAAATAGTAGGGGAACCACTCTTTTCAAAACCATTGTTGCAGGGAGTCCAAAGGTTGTTTTGGACCAAACAATTGCACTATGAGGCAAAATGTTTTGAGCTCCTCTTATTTGGCAAGAATGCACTTTGGAGGTATGGAGACGATTAGGGGTTTAATCCCAAAAAGATGAAGAAAAGAACCATCGGACTTATCCAAAGAAATTGGGCCCAAATTGTTGACCATGAGCGAGGGAATGGGTCTCACCATTAACCACAATGAGGGAGACCAAAAGGGATGCAGGCCTACGAAGAGAGCACTTTTGAGAATCTTCTTAAATCCTTTTCGTTCAATCCTCTACTCTCCTCTTTTCCCTCACCCCACTTCTTGAAATCCTTTTTGTTCTACCCTCTACTCTCCTCTTTTCCCTCACCCCACTTCCTGAAACTAAAAGATTCTCTGAAAACTCGATAGATAGAAATTTTGTATGCTTTGAGTAGTGCCACGAGTGAAACGAGGGAACTCTTTGAATCGGAGTTTCAATTTTCTCTCATTTCAGTATTTTGAAAGAGTCGAATGCATTGCATTTTTTGGCATCGTAGTTGAAATGGTGTCAACAACCAAAGCTCTCACCCGTCTTTGACCCTACTACACAACAACACTATTGGCATACAAGCAGAAGAAGAGCATACCAACACGAAGGAGCAATCATGCACAATCTGGTAACAAGGCCTAATCATTTTTTTCCATGGACTATTCCCAACTCAAGTGATTTTAATCACTACACAAACATTGTAAATTCCATTTTTGGTAGAACAGACTCCATTTTGTTCAAGCTAAGGAATCCTCGAGCTTGAGGAGTGTTAGAATTAGCTACATATCAATTTTCATGATTTTTAGACTCTGTTTGAGCCCCCAAATAGGCTGTAGAACCTAATTTTTAAATAGGCTGGACACTAGGTCTGGACAAGGCGAAAGCTAGTCAAAAAACTATAAAAAGAGCTAGAGAGCTCATTTTTGAGGTTAGATTGTTAGTGATTTGAGCTTATGTAAGAGACGTTTTGACTAATGAAAAGAACTCCATTGCTCCTCCCTTTGTTCTTGCCTTGTGTGTGCGTGTGTGTGTATGTGTGTGCATGTTTGTGTGCTTCTCACTCACGCACTTGTGCCTTCACTTGCTCATAGTCTTCATACTAGTCCTCACGTCTCCATGGATTGACATTTATGAGGTGGATCTCCTCACATTGGTACTTGCCATTGTGCTAGAGTGACACCAAATTTGGCGCCGTTGCCGAGGAGAGAGCTTCAAGGACGAGTGTGTGATGGTAAGACGTAGAGTTGAGACATTGGAGTCATAGGTAATATCCTTTCTTTTCCATATTTTCTTCTTTTCTTTTTTGTTTATGCATCACCATCATCATCCCCACCATCTCCCACCTCCATCTCCATCTTCACAAAAATTTTAGTTTTTGGTCATATTCCCCTCCCCACCTCATTTCCCTCATTTCATTTGTGAGAGAGACCGAGAGAGAGCTTGCATGCTATCTATTTTTGTGTGTTTTTTGAGCTTTTGCTGCAAGATCTAGCTGTACCACCATCTCCTGCAGCTTGTGCAGGTACGAAAGAACTCTACACAGGTCCCAGGACAATGACCTCTTTCTATCGTGACAGATAGAAAAACTTAGTATTTTTTGAATGCATGCTTGGCACGATAACCTACACCATTAGAGCACTCCAAATCACTAAAAGTTTCAAAAAAATTTGCATTTTTTCAGTCTATCATGACAGACACCGTCTATCGTGACAAAAAGCATCTATTGCGATAGACACCGTCTATCGCAATAGATAGTGTCTATCGTGACAGACACCGTCTATCGCGATAGACAACACCCCACGATAGAGGCCGTCTATCGCGACAGACATCGTGTATCACGACAGACAAAGCTCCATGACAAATAGCGTCTATCGCGACAGACCAAAACCACGACAGATGATAGACACCATCTATCCCGACAGATAGAGCTCCATCACAAATAGCGTCTATCGTGACAGGCACCGTCTATCACAACAGACCAAAACCACGATAGACGACAGACCCCGTCTATCACAAACAGACAACTGTCTATCACGACAGATAGAGACCCACGATAGATGCCGTCTATCACGACATACAGCGTCTATCGTGATAGACAACATCTATCGCGACAAACATCGTCTATCGTGACAGGCAGCGTCTATCGCGACAGACAGCGTCTATCGCAACAGACATCGTCTATCGCAACAGACATGCCCACGATAGACGACAGACCTTGTCTATCACGATAGACACCGTCTATCACGATAGACACCATTTATCGTGATGGACATTGTCTATCACAACAGATAGACCCACGACAAACGATAGACTTGGTCTATCATGACAGACACCGTCTATCGTGACATACCAAACCACGACAGACGATAGACCCCGTCTATCGCCACAGACACCGTCTATCGCGATAGACAGAGACCCATGATAGACACCGTCTATCACGACAGACACCCGTCTATCGTGACAGACAGACCCACGCAATAACCAGTGTCTATCGTGATAGACATGCATTTTTGGCAAAAAAATAAAGGGGTAATTTTTTGGGAAATTTAGGCTAAAGTTTGGGCATATTTGCATACTCAAGTACTCCTACACTTACAAAGGCCTTAGAAAAATGCACTAAAGTCCTGAAAGGTCCCGATTGTCTGTTTTAACCCCTTGAACCCTGAATTGTCATAACTTTTTCATATGAAATCCGTTTTTTGAGCTCTAGGGCTTTGATTTTCAGATAGGATATTTTGAAGTTGACCCTCTAAGAGGTAGGTACACCAAGGGAGCTCTAGAGAAAATTTTTTGGCAATACAAAAGGAGGAACAAGGGTCATTAAAAGTGTCTGTATCAAATTGTTTGTCAATTAAAGGTTAAAAACTTGTGCTAAACTTGGAATGTTTATAGGATCATAGAGAGCTTTTAGAGGAATCAACGCAAGTGCCATTGTGTGCCAGCTTGGGAACGCACTTCTTGGGCAGACAAGCATAGCAAGGAGGAGTGACTTGAGCTTGGAACATCTCTCAACCCCCTCAATCCATTCTTAGCATAGGCTAAGTGCGAGTAGTTGTCCTGATTGACTAGGGGTATGATAGGAACATTCAAGTTCTAAGAGCCTCTAACTTCTCAAGTCCAAGAATAGGTTAAATTGCAGTCAAGGGACAACTTAAAGGAAAAGAACTTAAACTAAGTGGACGGAAAACATCAAGTATGACACACTTAAGTACTCCTGACGACGCTTAACTAAAGACAAGAAAACAAGTACTAGAACGTTAAAAAGAACAAGTGATTGGTATCAAAGAATCAACAATGTGGTTGTACAAGGATCATTGGGATTAATTGGAAAAGCATATGAATCTTAGATCAGGGAGACACCTAGGGAGAGACCGTCAAAGTATTAGATCATTCAAGGCTAGTGTCAACCATACAACCAGATCTTGGGCCCAACAATTGAGTGATCACCCCTACACTTTGGACTCAGAAACTAGTGACTCTGAGATGTCTTACAACATGGAGAGACCTGTAGGTAGCTCAGGAGTAGCATACCTAGAAAAACGTGAGGGTCCCTACAAGACTCAATTGGAATACATCACGACCAACCGCTTAGGTGCACGCATCTATGAGGATGGCATGAGAAGATCTGTTGTCCTAATTAAAAACCCAGATCAGCCCATTGGACTAGAACACCCTGTAGTCAAGTTCGAAAATGGTTCCTACATAGATAAAGAAGGAACAATGTATATGGTCACCAGCCAACCAGAAAGAACAGATGAATTTGGCAACATAATCTCAGAGGTTGAAATAGGTAATATAGAGCAAGAGAACTTAGGAAAAGGACCAAAAACCCCTCGTGGCAAGTCAGTTTTGACGAGAATAATCACTCCAGAGTTGGTTCCCAAGGACAATAGGAGCATAGATTTGCTTGTGAATCGAGAGACGAATGAGGCTTTTTGGAGGTATACATCTGAGAAGCCTAAAGAAGGGGGAGCACTTACCATCTATGAATTCAAAGACCTTGATAGCCCAAGCAAAGTGGCCTATCTAGATGATGCTTCTGAGAGGATCTTTATGGTCTCAGAGCATGGAAGATACGCATACACTTGGAAGGGTGAATTTTTTTTTTCCCCAACCTCGATCCACTGTGTCTTATGGTCAGCAAGGAGCGGGAACATTACAGCTCATGGAACTCAAAGAGAGAGGAGTAGAGATAGACCCGAGGTGAGCTTTGCTAACCCATTCGAAAGACAAAAGAACGAGGATTGAGACGGATAGGATGGACAGGGAGCGACATAGGGAACCGAGGAATCCAAGAAATGCAGACGAATTCCCTCTCCCAATGCCTAGAGAACACACTAGAACATTAAGGCCCACAGAATTGGTTAAATCCATGTAGAATTGCTTCGATGGCATAGGAGACCCATATGACCACGTCGCAGAGTTTAGGCAAGTTTTGAGAGCTGAGCAAGTTGAAGACTTATTCACTCAATACAATGCTTTTGGCCTAACTCTCAAGAACACCGCATTGACTTGGTTTCAACCACTTCAATAGGGCCAGTTCAGAAATATAGACCAACTTCTTGAAGCATTCATCACTGAGTTTTCCAAGAGTGGTATTAGGCATAACACATCCTCCCTGATAATACAACTTCAAACAAACACCTCAAGAGATAGTGAGGCTTGCAGGAAGAAGGTTTAGGCAATACCTAGAGAGATGCCTTGTTCCAGAGTTACCCACTCCAGCCAAACAAGTGGCCTTATTTCTAGATGGATTGTTAAGTACCAAACTGAGATCATATGTATACTTTAAGGATGCTAGATCCATAGAAGAATGTGTATGCATGTGCATAAACATTGAGGATAATCTAGGGGAGGAATTAGAGCTCTCAAAGATCTATAAAGATTCAGATAGTTCTATTAGCCTCACTTCCTCACAATCAACATCAATTGAGGATCTCGCAGAAAAAGTAGCTCAGAAATTAGGTGTCTCTAGCAAGGAGATTCCTAGATTTGCCCAGGAAAACGATGCTACACCTGTGGAGGAGACCATATGGCGAACGTGTGTCCTATCATGGCTCAACCCCAAGTGAACCCTAACAGCCAATACTGCACCATAGAAAGGAGATACACCAACCACACTGCACAAGACTGCCTTTATAACAAACAAGATGTTAGACAAAATTATCCCCAGACTTATCCACAACAAGGAAAATACCAGAATCAGTACCCACAACAATAGTATGGTAGGCCCCAACAACACTATCAAGGGCAGCAAAGACCTCCACCAGTCCTAGTGCAACAACCCCCTCCCCCCGCAAATGTGATTCCAATAAAGTATGCCACTGTAGAAGAAAATCCAAATAGAGCCTTAGTGCCAGTGACACCATTGCTTTTAGAAAGCGACCCAAGTGATCATAGTTTTGACTCTAACCATATTGATAGCCCACAGGCTTACTAGACGCAATCACTTGAGCATAATGAGTCATACTATTATGAAGAACCGAGTGAGTCTAGTTGGGAGCTAGAATATGCAAATGTCATGTACGCAAACCCCAAATCTAGACCTCAGCCTATGTAGATAAGACCTCCATTTCCTAGAGGGCCATGCTTCCAATGTCAGGGAGATCACCTCATTCATGATTGCCCTCTACCTGCACCTACGCAAAACCAATCTGTGACAATTCAAGGCTTTTGTCCAGATTGTGAAAAGGAGCGTTAGTTACGAGAGTGTCCCACGAACCCTGCCAATATGCCAAAAATCACTCCTATCAACATTATCGGCTTAGTGGTAGACTCCACAAGAAGTGTGACTTCCAGAGCCCCGGTGCAAGTCATCACGAGAGCTCAGGCACTTAAGCAAAACCAAGACTTAGGCCAGGAAAAGAATGCAGAGGTTAGCGAGACTGAGAGCCCAAATAAGAAGAGAACAAGAGCTTGGAGAGATGGCCGTGAACGCATGAAAAGGAAATGGGCAAAGAAGATGAGCGAACTCGAGGAAAGTTTGAGAGAAACAAAAGCCAAAATAATAGAAATCACATCTCAAACGCACTCTCACAAATCACCCCCACTACCATCCCCATCACCTTCCTTTCCTCAACCTTCTAATCCACCACACGTAACCCACCCACCACCCCGAGTAGGATCAGTCTTAGCAGATCCCACTCGCGAGGACATAAATATGATGCTTAGATCATATCAGGCCAGGATCCAGGAAGGGCGAAATGTAACGGATCATGAAAGATGTTACCCTAGAGCTGACCTAGAGCTTGAACGAACCAAGTTGTGTGCCAAGATGGTGGAATTGGCTCAAGCCATGTTTGAGCGAGTCGCCTCTTCAATTGCTCTAGATTCACTAGAACACCATTGCATTTTGATGGTCTATTAGATAGATTGGAGATGATGATTGCAAAGTCTGGAAAATGAGCCAACTCCCAGGCTAAGGAGAGGGCAAGTGATATAATAAGCATTCCTCCCAAGGAAGCTTATGTGCCTAACTCCACTGAACCAGACACCTCTTCTTCTATGAATCGGTATTCACTAAAATTCCTACCAGAGATTCAAGAAGAGAAATGGGCTAAAGAAAGCAAAGATCCTCCTCCAATTGAACTTGTGGATGACACGCACGATCAATTCCCACAAGACATTCCCTCCCTTTATGGAGAGTAGGAGAGTGCCCAATCTCAAGAGAGATTAGACTTCGAGTCCAATTCCTTATAAGAACTACCCCATTTCACAGGCCCATGGGAAGCAAAGTCTACTTGTATGCGAGCACCCATGGTCATGATAAGAAACGAAGACTCAATCATACCTACGAACATAGAGGTAGTGAAGAATACTAAAGTGCAGTGCAATCTCACTTTAGAAGAGCTACTCAAGGTTAAGCTTGAATTGTGGAAACATGAAGCCAAGCAAGTGCCAGACATATCAAAACCTCGTTCCCAGGTAGGATCTCATAGAACAGTGTGAGAAATACCCTTGGATAAGATAGGAGACATGAACGAAGGAGAAGAAGGAAACACCTATCTCCCTATCAGTCATCAGGGTTACACAACCAAGGCAATTTTGGACTCAAGCATAGGAGTTGCAATTGCTACCACTTCCCTCTGGAAGCGATGGGGCAAGCCATCACTCACGCCCACTAGAATGAAGCTACAAATGGCTGATGGTCACATTGAAAGACCCTTAGGGATACTAGAAGGAATAACTGTCACCACTTGTGGTGTAGAGTTTGAGCATACTTTTGTTATATCTAATTTTAGCAAAAATCAAGCCTACGAGATGATTTTGGGAAGACCATTCTTGAGACAATTGCAAGTAGTATAGGATTGGGGGACCAATTCTTTGTATCTACAACACTTGGGTGTCACAACCAAAGTTAATCTCAAAGATTTCTCTCATAGAGACGTGCCCCCCATTCAATGGAATCCCATCCATATAGCCACAGATGATATAGAGTCAGTGCATTCCATAGGATCAGGAACCTCATGGATGCATGAAGACACTCACTTATGGATGTGTAAAGTGGGAGAAGAGGAAGAGAAAAGGGAAAGGGCAAGAGAGGTAGGTGCGAAGGAAACTCATAGATCAATTCAAGACCTAGCCTATGCACCCGTAGTATTTCCTGATGAAGAGTTTGAGCCTCATGGTTGGGTAGAAATCTTAGCAAATATGGATGTAGCCATCAATGAAGAGCAATGGACACCCCATTGTGACGAGGATGGCTATGACATTTCAGTCTTCACAATAGAGCCAATCATGTGTGATCCAATTATTGAAGAATGTGAACCTAGCACTGATGCATTCAAGGATGCAAATGGCTCTGATCTAGAGTCAATCATTATGGACCCACCCTTTGCATCAGATGAGGAATATTTTTACAAAGTAGAAGCTCACCATCAGAGATACAAAGAAACCACCAATGAGGTGAGATTAAACACACAAGTGACCACTAAGAATGAAGGCAAGAAAAGGAAGAAGAAAGAAGTCACAACAGAAGAAGAAGAATCTTTGTTTGAGGTCCCTGAAAACTTCAAGAAGTATGAAGTTGAAGATAGGAGAGTCATGGTAAGAATGCCTAAACGTGAAGCTGTCATAGGAGAGGCCTATGATAACAAAGAAACCACCAAGAAAATTATTGTAGTCATAGAGGAAGGTGAAGAGCGATGCACATACATAGGACACGACCTAAGTGAAGATGAGGAGGAGGAGTTGATAGCCTTACTACGAGAATATAGAGATGTGTTTGCGTGGAGTTACAAGGACCTGAAAGGTGTAGACCCTGACATATGCTCACATATGATCCCCATGAACTCATATGCCAGACCCTCTAAATAGAAGCCATACACATACAATGACAACTATGCAGCCAAGATCAAAGAAGAGATAGATCGCTTGGTTGAAGCTGGATTTATCTATGAAATTGAGCACACTGAATGGGTATCCTCCATTGTAGTGGTGCCCAAAAAGAATGGCAAATTACATGTATGCATTAACTTGAAGAAGGTTAACGCAACGACTATCAGAGATAGTTATTTGCTTCCTATCACTGAGCATCTATTAGAAAGGGTAGCACGCAAGGAAGATGTGTACCTAAGTACCAACTTAGGGACTTGTGGAGAAAGAGACTATACCTCGATCCCCCTCAAGTGCATATAGTGGGGATTCACGCTTTATTTATCAATCCTAAGAGTATCAAAACCTAGCCTAGTGTATGAAGACGTGCATTCAAATGATGATCAATGCAAATGAGCTTCCAAAGAGTGCAAATAAGGCTAAATCTATTCCAAACAAGGTTCAGGGATCCGTTGAGATGTCACGATACTTGGAGCAATAGCCAATAGTAAATCGAGCTTTTCTCTCAGCTCGGAACTCCGAATATAGCAAATAGCAGGTTTGTTTTGAAGGTCTCAAGAAGACGCATCCAATGGTGGTCTTTTCACTCAATTCTGATGCTTTTGCTTCAAATTATGAGCAAAATACTGAGTCATGGGATTGACCTTCCAACACTTCTGCACTTCCTACACTTCACACACACCTTAACAACAACAAACAAGCACTTTCATGGATAGACAACACTTCCAAACACTCTTTCCAAGCATCACACATGCATACAAGCTCACAAAGAAGATGATGCAGAGAGGAGAAGACAAAAATTCGAAATTCTATGCTCTTCATTCTCACAATGGCAAAAAGTCTTTACAAAGAGTCACAAATTGACTTATATACATGTGCCTTAAAAATGATCCTTTCACACAAGAGACCGGCACTTTATTAACTAAAAGGTTAATTTCCTACTAATTTACAAGGGTAAGCTACTAATCTCCATGGGTATGCATCTAGAGGACTCCTCTACATCAGAAAATATGTTACACAATGGCTATGATACAAAAATAAAGTGTCCAAATCGAAAAAATTTTGGGGCCCATCTTTTTCTCTGCCTTTTGCTCTTCTTAGCTCTGCAACACTCTCCCCCTCTTTATCTCTGTCGTCCCTTGACAGGCTTTGCTTCTTGTCTGCAGCTTGTCTAAGTCTTCCGAATACATGCACCCAACAGTCAAAGAAGTGATAAGGACTGTCAGAAAATTTGTTACTTTATCCGAGGTATGTCCTTTGCTTCTGTTTGCCCCTTGGTATTCCTTATATCACATATCTAGGTTGTTGCATTAACGCGGGCTACCACGCATGCCATCAGTGGCTAAGAATGTGGTATTCTTAGTCACCCTCTTCAACTTTTCAGCCTCTCCTCTTTCTAACTTTTGGTCTTTTGATATGTCTTTGTCTTCACACATTTGACCCTGTTGTATTGCTTTGAGCCTGTTTACTTTCTACCATTGCACGCAATCAGTGGAAGGATCATTACCTTCCAAATATCTTCTTGCACTTCTTGATGGATACTTCCTGGCCCTGGTCCGTCCTTCCCTCCTACGTCCTTTCCCTTATTGTGCGCACCTATGGGGCTCTGTGCAGAGATGGGTGTTGCGTGCCCCTGGGGGGCTTCTTGCAGAGATATGTATTCAGATATAATCCTTTTAGTGAAGCTTCTTTCTTGGTTTTCTTCTTCTTTTCTTTTTGCTAGATTCTCCTTTGACACTACCCCCCTCCTGAACTCTATCGTCCCCGACAGGCTTTGGAATTTGGCGAGAGTATGTTCTGTAAACTTTTTGCTCTGTCTCATTAAGCAAATTAGCTTCACGTATCATGATTTGCTTCCATTGTTCGGCTTTCACACCGTCATGTGGTGGTTGTCTGTGATTGGCGAAGAAGCTTAATTCATATGCCACTAATCTGGCATTCAAGTTCAATGACATTTTTAAGAAAATTTCTGAATCAATCTCAAAAAATCCTGTAAAAAAGTCTTCCTCGAAGGTTTGCATATATGTACTTAGTAAGAACATGAGCCTAGAATAATACGCCATTATTGTGGGTTGGCGGGGCATAACAGAAAGATAAAAAATGAGGATATCTGTGCCTTGATTAATACCGATGAAATTTAGAAACGTGTAAGCCGCGTGTTTGAACACTTTCAAAACTGTAAGTAGCATGCCGAGAATTTTATTCCTCATCTTGATAGTTAAATCAAGGAGTGTTGCATAACAATATAGCCAAAATTCAATGGTTTTTACCATGTAGTCCTCAATCGGTAAATAATTATGAGCTTAACTTGGAAGTAGCGGATAATTCAGCCACTGTTTATTGATCACCTGTGGTAACATCTTTCCCTTGTGCCACATGTAGCGTAGTGTCATGGGGCTGCCGAATATGAAGTTGTATCCTTGGCTCAGCTTCCCTGTGGTCAGTCTTGCCTTGTGGTGTATCATCAGGGACTTCAATCACAATTTGCTCCATATCTTGTTGGAAACATCTTTCTTTTTCCATGGGTGTTGGTATTTCCTCTTTTACAAGTGGCACTACATCTTTATGTGTGATTGGAGCTTCCTTTATGCTGATTTTTGACGTGTCGTTCAATTGAATGAGGTGGGTCTGTTCAGTGAATACTTCTTGGTTCTGTACCTGTGATTGTTGATTGTCGGGTGTGACCTCGACCTGGTTTATCTCTATCCATTCCTCATTGTTCGTTTCTGTTACTATGTCCGTGTCTAAGGTATCCTTGTTGGGGCTAGACTCTTCATTTGAACTTGAATCTTCCAGTCCCAATTCTTTGTAACTACAAGGTAATTTCGGAGTATGTTCTTTTTTCCTTTTGTGGCTATGCTTGGCTTGCCTGTCTATATTGATGTCCTTGGACATTGAGGTTTACTTGTCCCAGCATATATGTATGCGTTTCTTCTAGTGTCGTTGATAGGTCCCTTTTTGTGATTGGCATTTGTGTAAGAGGAATCTTTGGTAATATATGTGTCCTCTTGGACTATGGTGTTTCTTGTGCTACTTCCTCTCTAGTGCGCTTAGTCCCTCCCATGGGTTTCTTGGAACTGGTTCCCAGTTCTTCGATGGAAATAACTGTTTTCTTTTTCTTTGGAACAGTAGCTGACTTTACATATTTTACCATTTCGGGGTTGGCATCACACGTAGACAGTCTTTCATCTCGAGTGCCTCATAAATTAGCAAGGTCAATGCCGAACTTCCATTCAAAAACTTCTTCTGACTCCACTTCTTCTTAGCTTCGAATAGGCGGTCTTGAATATATGTAGTCATATTTACTTTATTTCCAACTTTCCTCATTGCATGGGAAAGCAATTGTACTACGATTTTTTGAGGCGCTGTATACCTGTGCATACGGGGAAAACAAAAATGTTGATGCACCAATCGAATTGATTCTTCTATATCTGCCCTGTTTATTTCTAGAAAGGTTTGCTTTTTTGGATCATGACATTCATGTTTAACATTAGTCAGGCCATCCTGACGCCAACCATAAGCTTTGTTGATGACTTCATCAGTGAATCGAATTTTTTTCCATGTACCAACTTTATTGAGCACTCTTGCTTCTGGGATTGACGGCTTATCTGATGCAGATTGGAGTGTATTCATAACTTATGTGCATCTCTAGAAATCTGGCAAATATATGGGCAGTCGTAGGAATGCATCAATGCTAGCCCTTGTCCAAACATCTGTAATGCGTGGTAATCCTTGTATTATAGTCTGGAAATATTGTGACATAATTGGGAAATAGTGATCCCTATCCATTATCTTAATGGTGGCCATGAAAAGGAGCTCTGCCACTGGTTGATCATCAAGAAACCAATGACCTCTTGCCTTAGTAATTGATTCCAAGGGAAGAAGGAGGACCTCTTCCTCTTGCGTAGCCTCAGAATTAGAAGATGCCATCTACACTCAGTACATACCAGTAATCAGTGGAAAGCTGGTATTAAGAGTTATTCTTCACTTATCCTCCCTAAATTTTGCAATTCTCCGAGTGATGTGAGTCTTCCCTTTCCCGTGGGTGTGAGAAAGGTATTACCTGGGATTTTCTTTATATATTTTTTTCAATTGTTTGATAGAAAACAATAGCATTAGTACCTAGTCGAAGCTTTTATTGTAGTATTAGTTTTTTTTTTGTTGAAATTATTGTACACGTGCTCTCCTATTCCCTAAGAGCGGAATGTGCTTCGCTATCCAGTAGTAGAAGAAGTAGGTGCCGAATGCAAAACCTTGTAATGTGGCCCTATTATGCATACTTTGGACCCTTTTGTCAGTGTAAATCACAAGCCTACACATTTGTCTTGGAAGATATCATGAAGACTCTACATGCATGAAGAATCATAGGAACATATGCTAGTGATTACTTACCACTTTACCTCATTTGTAAAAGTCAAAATGACTTGGAATCTTTTGTAATCACCTACCAAAGTGAGTCGTGGAAAAAGTAGCTTATTTGATTGAGAGAATATCTCCAAGCTTTTAGGACCTTGATCATAGGAAGCCAAAATTTGAATTTGAATTCAAATTTTTGCACATATCCTATAAAATGTACTTGGAAAAGTTGCGGGTAGATCTCTTTATTTTCCGAGGCTTAATCTACTGAGTTTGAGTGTGTGTAAGGACTATACCATAGCCTACACCTCTCTACACCATTTGGCAATGCTATACATGCCAATAGGATTGTACACAAGTGTTAATCAATAGATACATTTACATAATTCATCTTTGTGTTCTCTGCTAGTCTACTCCAAAGTCTGTCAACTTGTCAAGGGCATATCTCAGCCAATACTCCACCAAATTCAGTGATTAAAAGCTTGTTGGATTAAGATCAAAGTCATATACATGCTGATAGAGTTTGAAGTGATTTCAGTCAGCCAATTTAGAGAAAGCGTTGTCGAGGTGCTCACTGGTCTATCTCTGCTATAGTCCTAAAAAGTCGGGGGTATACCAAATCTTGCTAAATTAATTTCTCTTAGCATAGTTCATTATTTTACATCATTCCACTTGCAAATGGTAGCGTACTAAGCTAATTGTATACCCCTAGAAGAAATTTTATCAATTGCTATTGTGCTGGTCACACTGAGCAAAACATTGAGCAGGTGTCAAGACCAAAATAGAAAGTTTTCTTGACTTTGTGACTTCCAAAGTTATCTGTTTTGATTCAATTATTACACACTTCATTTCCAAAGGACATAGGCCATTTCTTGGTGTCATTGGAAAGCTAAGGGAGTCTACTAATCAAGTCTGAAGCTAAAGAGGGCTAGTACAAAGCAGGTTTTAGCAGTACCTACTCAATCTCTTGGATCATCCATCCATCTTTCCCAACAGTGGTATCAGAGCAAATAAGGTAAAATGGGAGATGGTTTTCCTTCATTTATTGACAAATTGGACAGGAACAACTATTAAGCTTGGTCTCTAAGGATGAAGACCTACTTACAAGGAAGGAGTCTCTATGGATACATCTCAGGAGATGAGGAATTGCCCTCATTCAAAGCAAGAGGTTTGCCAACCAAGGAGGAGCAAGAAAAACTCAACACATGGTGTGCAAGGGATGCATTGGCAAGGTCTTATCTACTCAACTCTATATCTGACTTTCTTTTACCTCATATCAGAAATTGTAAGACTTCCCAAGAGACTTGGGAAACCTTGTCATCATATTTTTCCTCCAATACAAGGGCTAGGAAAAATCAGTTGTGGATTGAATTCACAACACTAAGGAAGCAACCTAAGCAAGCTGTTTCAGAATTTGTGACCAAGATCAAAGATGTTGCAGATCAGTTAGCAAGCATAGGAGAAGAGATTGAAGAGGAACAAATTGTAAGGCAGGTAATCAATGGGATCAAGGCTGAGGACAAGTGGGAAAGCTTCACCACTACAATGGATCTCTACATGGACATGCACACTCCAGATCTTACAACTCTCATGGGTCAACTATTCACACATGAAGCAAAGCTTACCAAGAGTGGAGATACTACCAAAGGTAACAACTCTTCCGCCCTATACACTGATAAGAAATCTAAGGATAAAGGCAAGAGTAAGAAGGTGGAAGATGAATGCTCTACCTCCCAAGCCAACTATGCAGGGAGAGGTAGATCTTCAAGAGGTAGGGGCAGAGGAGGTAAGCAAGGTAGGGGGAGACCCTATAACACATCACCATGTAACATTTGTGGTTTGTCAAACCACACCATAGATGAATGTTACAGGAATTACAAAAACCAGAGAGGAAGAGGCTACCAAAGAGGTGGATACTCTCAGTCTAGAGGAAGGTTCAACCATCACCAAGGCCACAATAACAATTATAACAACAACTACAACAACAATTACAATGGCAACTACCAAGGAGGATTCAGAAACAGAAAGGACTACAACAACTACACAGAGGAGCAGGATGACTCTCTCTTGATCATGAACCTGACTTCAAAGTCAGGTACAAATGATGATCACTTATTTTATATTGTTTCAGGGTGTTCAAATCATGTGGATGGTAATGTTGCACTACTCTCTGATCTTGAGGAAGCAAAAGGTAAACACCAAGTCCAAACAGGTGATGATACAAAGCATTCTGTAGTTAAAGTTGGAAATGTGAAAACTTGTGATGGTAATCAGAATTTGTTGAGCAGAGTACTTTATGTACCTACAATTACAAAGAACTTAATGAGTGTTGGTCAGATTGTAGAGAAAGGGTTGCAGGTCAGATTCAATCAGTATGGAGCATTTGTGGAGGACCCAAGACATGGATTCAAAAGGATAGCTAAAGGAGAAAAATCAGGTAGACTTTTCACTTTTGAGTTGGAAGATACAAAGAACATTGCATTATACAGTTATAAAGATCAAACACTTTCAGAGCTTGAGATTTGGCACAAGAGATTAAGGCACATAGGAGAAAGGACCTTGAAGCAAATGTGCAGGGACCAATGTGTGCTTGGGATACCTAATGTATCCAAACAACATATGATTTACAAGTGTGGTGCTTGTCAATTTGGTAAGTCTCACAGGTTACCCTTCTCCAAGAAAGGATATATGCATGAAGACTATCTAGAGCTTGTACACACAGATGTATGGGGACCTAGCAAAGACCCCTCAGTCTCAGGTTCAAGGTACTATGTGTATTTTATTGATGACTATAGCAGATGGACTGTATTATACTTTATGAAGCACAAGGATGAGGTATTTAATTGTTTTAAGAAATATCTTGCATTAGTTGAAAATCAGACAGGAAGGAATTTGAAGAGGCTAAGGTCAGATGGAGGAGGTGAGTACTTCTCCAATGAATTTGAGGACTTCTTGCAGGACAGAGGCATCAAAAGGGAAATAAACACAAGGTACTCTCCTGAACAGAATGGGGTAGCTGAAAGAAGAAATAGGTTAATTGTTGAGACAGCTAGATCTATGCTTAATGAGAAGAAATTACCTAACTATCTATGGGCAGAGAGTGTCTCTACTCCCACCTATCTCATAAACAGGTTACCATCAAAGTCACTTGATGGTATGACACCATATGAAGCATGGCATGGTAAGAGACCATCATTGGATCACTGCAAAATTTTTGGATGTGTAGCATATGTACACATTCCTTCACAGGTAAGAGGAAAGCTAGATCCAAAGGCTGAAAAATGTATTTTCATTGGATATGATTTAAATAAAAAAGGTTACAGGTTTTATAATCCTACCAATAAGGGATTTATGGTAAGCAGAGATGTGATCTTTGATGAGAATGATTCTTGGTATGAGAATGAATGCAGGAAGGTCAAACTACCCTATGATTTGGAAGAAGAATTTCCAAAACTTACAAAGGAGGAACCTACTCAGGATGGAGAGTCAAGTTCAGATGATGAAGATACAATCAACCTTGAAGAGTTCAAGGCATGGAAGTCCAAAGGCAAAATGAAGATGAAGAAGCTTGAGGACATACCATAATCTTCAACTCAATCAATCAGAAGGTCTCAAAGAGAGAGCAAAAAACCTATCAGATATGGGTATGATACATCTCTTGTTACTAAACATTCAATTTATCTTGCAAAGGATTTGCTAAATGAAGAACCAGGATCATATGAAGAAGCAATCACAAAATCAGAATGGAAGGAAGCTATGGATGAGGAGATTGAAGCACTCAAGGAGAGTGATACATGGGAGTTAGTACCCAAGAAGGACTCCATGAAGGTAATAGGATCCAGATGGATCTATAAATTGAAAAGAAATTCTGATGGCACAATTAACAGATACAAGGCCAGATTGGTAGCCAAGGGTTTTGCACAAACCCAAGGCATTGACTATGAAGAAACATTTTCTCCTGTGGCCAAGATGCCAACAATCACAGTGTTGGTGAGTGTAGCTGCATCAAAGAATTGGAACATGTACCAATTGGATGTCAAGAAAGCTTTCTTGAATGGATGGATCTCAGAAGAGGTTTATATGTCACAACCTCTTGGCTATGAAGACCCTAAGAAGGTAACTTATGTTTGCAAATTAAAGAAGGCTTTATATGGATTGAAGCAGGCACCTAGGGCATGGAATTACAGGCTAACTACATACCTCCAAGACCAAGGTTTTGTCATGAGTAAGGCTGACACTTTTCTATTCATTAAGAGAAGTAATTCAGAGATAATCTATCTCTGTGTCTATGTTGATGACATCATCATTACAGGTAATGATGTCAATGGAATCAGAAGCATCAAAAGCCAAATGATGAAGGAGTTCAAGATCAATGATCTTGGGCTATTGAAGTATTTTTTGGGACTTGAATTAGTTTACACTAATTCAGGAATATACATTACTCAGAAGAAGTATGTGCAGGACATGTTGAAGAAATTTCACTTATAGGATGCTAAAGCAGCTAGTACTCAAATGGAGGTGAACCTAAAGCTAAGTGCCCATGAAGATGATGAAGTCCAAGACATTACAGGTTATCAAAGTATGGTAGGTAGCTTGAACTATGCTACTCTTACAAGAATTGATATTGCATATGGAGTTAGTGTGCTAAGTCAATTTATGCACAAGCCAAGGACACCTCACTTAGAGGCTGCAAAAAGAATCTTGAAGTATCTCAAGGGTACACAGAACCATGGTTTGTACTTTCCTTACACTTCAGATATTGATATAAAAGTTTATTCAGATGCAGATTGGGCAGGATGCAAGGATGATAGGAGAAGCACTTAAGGATACATTTCTTTTGCAGGTGACAAACCAATTTCATGGTCTGCAAAGAAGCAACCAACTATTGCATTGTCTTCTACAGAAGCAGAGTATAGAGGACTAGCTAATGCCACTCAAGAAGCAATTTGGATTAAGCTTTTGTATACAGAATTGGGCTTATATACTAGGCCTCCAATTATCTTTGGAGATAATACAAGTTCTCTTCACCTTGCAGCTAATCCTATCTATCATGCCAGGACCAAACACATAGAAGTTCATTATCATTATGTGAGGGAGAAGTTGCTAAGCAAGGACATTCAGCTGACCTATTTGTCAACCAACATGCAATGTGCAGATTTGCTGGCTAAAGCTTTGGATGGGACCAAACTTTATAGGTTCAAATCTATGATTGGATTGCAGGATGTACTTGAAGATTGAAGATGAAGACTTAAGCCAAAATGTTTGGCTTGAGCGGGAGCTGTTGGTGTAAATCACAAGCCTACACATTTGGCTTGGAAGATGTCATGAAGACTCTACATGCATGAAGAATCATAGGAACATATGCTAGTGATTACTTACCACTTTACCTCATTTGTAATAGTCAAAATGACTTGGAATCTTTTGTAATCACCTACCAAAGTGAGTCGTGGAAAAATTAGCTTATTTGATTGAGAGAATATCTCCAAGCTTTTAGGACCTTGATCATAGGAAGCTAAAATTTGAATTTGAATTCAAATTTTTGCACATATCCTATAAAATGTACTTGGAAAAGTTGCGGGTAGATCTCTTCATTTTCCGAGGCTTACTCTACTGAGTTTGAGTTTGTGTAAGGACTATACCATAGCCTACACCTCTCTACACCATTTGGCAATGCTATCCATGCCAATGGGATTGTACACAAGTGTTAATCAATAGATACATTTACATCATTCATCTTTGTGTTCTCTGCTAGTCTACTCCAAAGTCTGTCAACTTGTCAAGGGCATATCTCAGCCAATACTCCACCAAATTCAGTGATTCAAAGCTTCTTGGATTCAGCTCAAAGTCATCTACATGCTGAAAAAGGTTGAAGTGATTTCATTCAGCCAATTCAGAGAAATCGTCATCGAGGTGCTCACTGGTCTATCTCTGCTATAGTCCTAAAAAGTCGGGGGTATACCAAATCTTGTTAAATTAATTTCTCTTAGCATAGTTCATTATTTTACATTATTCCACTTGAAAATGGTAGCTTACTAAGAAAATTGAATACCCTAGAAGGAATTTTATCAATTGCTACTGTGATGGTCACACCGAGCAAAACATTGAGCAGGTGTCAAGACCAAAATAGAAAGTTTTCTTGACTTTGTGACTTCCAAAGTTATCTGTTTTGATTCAATCATTACACACTTCATTTCCAAAGGACATAGGCCATTTCTTGGTGTCATTGGAAAGCTAAGGGAGTCTACTAATCAAGTCTAAAGCTAAAGAGGGCTGGTACAAAGCAGGTTTTAGCAGTACCTACTCAATCTCTTGGATCATCCATCCATCTTTCCTAACACCTTCTAACTCAAGATGTGTGCAAACTGAATTATTTGGCTGATTTGTACATATTGTTTTGCCTATAGGCATCCAAATCTGCTTTACTCCACTGGGATAGACTGTGTTTCCAACACTCTTGGTGAATGTAGTGCTTCTCACGTTGTATCTCTGCTTCGTCCGCTTTTTGACTCTTTGAATGTGGTTTGTTTCGTATTTTGGGTGTTGTAATGTCCTGTAGGTGTTTGTTTCCTGTAGGTTCGTCTTCAGATCATGCTGATTCTCCTTGTGTCTTGACATGTCCCTTTTCATGATTGTCATTTGTGCACATGATTTGGGAATCCATATTTGTGTTCGGGCCAGCTGGGCGGCTATCACCTTCTTTGGAATCCATACTCTAGCAATCCTTTGTGGACCTAGGTGTCCAACTTGACTTGCATTCTTGTTCTGTTGTTGTTTTCGATATCGAGAGTAGTTTTGTTGTTGAAGATATGCTGTCACTTGATCTTTTCTGATCCAAGCTTGTCTAGTGTGAGGATTGGGGTATATTCTAATGTGTGCAAGTTTGTGATAGTCTTGCTGACTAGTCCCTCTTGTGCTTGGTTCCTCACTGAGGCTTTTATTGGATAAGACACTAGTCATGTGGTTTACTGGCTTAGGATTGGGTGAGATCGAGATTTGGAGTATGCTCACACGAAGTACTTGATGGTGGGGTTTCTGTTGTGGGAGTTAATGTACATTCATCATCATGCTTGTGTGGGTGATCTCTTGGGCCTATACATTTGGCTTTGACAGGTCATTTGTCTAACATGTTGAATACCTCATGGTGTCCTATCTTGGTCGATATGTAACCTAAGACTAATTGGATAGTCACTTCATATTCATATACCACCCAACACGAGTTCCTCTAATAAGTCTTGGTCATGACACACTAAGAATTTTTGTTGCATCGTGTTGTTTCCAAGATGCAGGGATAAGGTAATCTCACCTATGCATTCAATAACTTTTCCTCCTATTCCAATCAGTTGTGTCTTAGATGGGCATAATTCTTCCTTGAGTTTCTGAGTCAATGAAGACTTGATATAGCTTATAGCTACTCATGTGTCAATGAGAGCATCCACCAAGTAGCACTCTTCTGTTCCAACACCCAAATTCAAATAAGGTTGCTTTATTTGCTGTCCTAGGTTTTCGGAGGCTCTAAAGTTGGCCATTGGAATGAGTTCCTCTCCTTGTCAATATCTCTCATCCCTCTCTCTCATCCATTCTTTTCGTTTCCTGATTCGTTCTAAAGCTTCCTATCTCGCTTCTTCTCATACTCTTTCTTCCTCCTCACGTCTATTTTTACTCATTAATAGTCGTGACATTATCTCTTCTGTCAATGGCTCTAAATATTTTTTTACTCGGCATGCGCTTATATAGTTTGGCAATACTGCTCCATCTAGGGTTGCTAAGTTGATGGCTCTGCTGGTAGATATACGATTGATGATCAATGGTATTTTCTTTGCATGTTGCTTCAAAGTATAGAACAAAACTAAATTTCTTTCCTTCAGGTTTTTATCTTTAATATGAGCATCAAAATATGCCTTCTGTCATCTTTTTGTAGCATAAATACCTGCTATAGCTTGTAATTTTGTTTCGTGTAACTTTTCTATTTGATCCAATTGAGCTGATAATTCATGTCCATTCCACTCGTAAGTTGTTGCTACTTTGAAAGTAGGTACTAAGAAATCAATTGGCAAGATGGCATTCTGTCCGTACACTAGGTTAAAGGGAGTAGTTCCTATGGCTGTTTTGTAGGCTACTCAGAATGCCCATAAAGCATGATGTAATTGCTTATCCCAATCAGATCTACCATTGTTAACAATTTTAGTGAGGACTGTACATAAGATTTTGTTTGAACTTTCAACCTGTCCATTGGCTTGTGGGTGATATGGGGCTGATTTCTTATGAATTACTAAGAATTCATTCATTAGGGCTTCTATTACTTCATTCAGAAAGTGTGTGCCTCTATCACTCACAATTTCTATAGGCAATCCAAACCTAGTGAATACGTTCTCAAAGAGAAACTTAGTCGTAGTCCTCGTATCGTTTTTCTTGGTTGCTTTGGCTTCAACCCATTTGGTCAAATAATCTGTGGCTATGATTATGTACTCGGCATGGGATCCTTTAGCTGGTGGGCTAATAGGTCCGACGAAATCTATTCCCCATTTAGTAAAGGTTGTGGCACTCATCATGGGTTTCAGCGGCATTTCATCTCTTCTAATAAGATATTTTGTTCGTTGACACGTATCACATCTTTGAACATATGTGGCTGCATCTTGATGTAGAGTTGGCCACCACATTCCTGCAAAGAGAATCATTTTTTCAGTTTTATCTGTAGAAAAACGTCCTCCTGCAGCTTCGGTATGCGCCATCTCTAAGACAGAAAGATACTCATCTTCATGAATGCACATTTGTAGATGATTGTCTCTTCCTCTTTTGAAGAGCTGTTTACCTATAAGAACATAGTCCTTGCTTTGTTCTGTGAGTGCATGTTTTCTTGCTGGAGTAGCTCCTTCTGGGTACTCTTGGGTTTTCAAAAATTGTACCAGAGGCATACTCCATCTTGGTGCTACAATGGAGTAACATAGAGTAGAGTTCTCTTCTGGCCTTTGTTCTTGACAAGTTGGGCAAGTTGATACATAGTTATGTGTATCCCTCTGCATGGTTGGCCAGTATATGCCTAATCTCTTCAGTGTTTGACATGTACCATTTGCATTTAAATGAGTTTTCCATTAATTTACATGTGCTTTTTGAAGCCACATCTCTTGTTCCTCTTCCTCTACACATCTCATGAGTAGTCCACTTGGATCTTGGTGGTATAAGCTTCCAGCAATGATGTGGAGATTTTTGGGCTTCCATAATTCCTGACTTCCGTTTGCAGTGATCCCATGTTTAGGTCCATATGTGAGGATAGGGATCAACTTTTCTGCCCATTGGGGACATACTTCGAGATTAAAAAGAAAAGTGTCTGGCAGATCATCTGGTACTACTGTGGGGGGCTCTCCATGTGTCATTCTCGATAAGTGATCTGCTCTAATGTGCGTATTCCCTTTCTTGACTACTACTTCAAAATCAAATTCCATCAACAATAGAAACCATCGTACTAGTCGTCTCGTATTACAAGACTTATTGACTAAGTACAATAGAGTTTGATGATCGATGAAGAATTTGAATTTTTTTGCCAATAAGTAGTGTTGAAACTTCTTAACCGCATACACCATTCCTAAACCCTCTCGCTCCGTCATGGTATAATTGCGCTCCGCTTGATTCAATTGTCTACTGGCATAGGCTATAGGGTGGTCTAGCTTCCTTGTATCCGCTAGCTCAGCTAAGATACATCCAATGGCAAACTTGGAAGCATCTACGTGAATGTGAAATGGTTTGTTCCAATCAGGAACTCTAAGGATTGGTGCTGAACTCAAACGACTTTTCAATTTGTTAAATGCCTTTTCACATTCTTCAATCCAAATAAATTGAGATAGTAATGCATAAAGGGGTCTAGAAATTATGGCATACATGTGTATAAATCTACGATAGTATCCACAATGTCCCTTAAATGCTTGCACTTCTTTAGTAGTCTTTGGTCTCGGAAAATCCAAAATCACTTTGATTTTGTCTTCATTAGTGGAAATCCCATTTTTAGAGATAATGTGTCCTAATATCTTCCCTTGTCAAACCATGAAGACGCACTTTTCTGGATTGAGGCAAACTCTATATTATCGACATTTGGCAAAAATCTTTCCTAGTTTTGGGATATGTTCTGATCGTATAGTTGAATAGGTGCATAATACATCCACGTATACCTCCATGCTCTTCCTCAAAAATTCCTTGAATACATGGCACATCAATCTTTAGAAAGTGGCTGGGGCATTGGTTAGACCAAAAGGCATAACCCTAAAGGCATACACTCCCCATTCAGTTGCAAAGGCTGTCATATGTTGGTCCTCAAGAGCAATCACTACCCGATTATACCCTAAAAAGCTGTCTAGAAAACTATAAACTTCCTTCCCTGCCACTCTTTCCAAAAGATGATCAGTGATGGGTAATGGGTAACTATCCCTTATGGTGGCGGCATTTACTTTTTTCAAATTAATGCATACCCTTAAATTGCCATTCTTTTTCGGCACGACCACCAAAGGTGATACCCATTTTGTGTGTTCGATCTCATAAATGAACCAAGCATCTATCAACTTATCTATCTCTTCCTTAATTTTTGCTGAGTAAACGTTGTTATAAGTGTATGGTCTTTGTTTGGAAGGTTTGGCTTCTGATGTCATAGGGATTCTATGGGCACAAATAGAAGGATCTACTCCTTTTAAATCCTTATATGTCCAAGCAAAGACATCCCTATATTCTCTTATGAGTTGTATTAACTCTTGTTCTTCCTCCATTAAGACATCCTGTCCTATAAAGGTACATCTCTCTTCTCCTTCCTCCAAAGTTACTACTATTTTCTTGGTTTGTTCTTTGTTTTCATATGCTATTCCTGGTTGTGCTTCTCATTTCGGCATTTGGATAGCAATTTTCCTCTCTTCTACTTCATATTTTTTGAAGTGGGCAAGCACTTTGAATTGATCTTGAGGCTTTTTTTCTCCATCTTCTTTTTCTTTATCTAGTCCAAGTTCTTCTTCTTGTGTCATTTCCTGATTTAACTCATTAGCTATGACACTTATTCTTTGATTGTCACTTCGTGACTCAATTTGTTCCTACTCCATTTCAATGCTCTCATAATCCTAATTCCATTCTTTTTCAATTACTTGTCCTTCTTCAGCCTCTTGAAGAACCACCACGTATAGGCTTACGTCATATCCTTCCTTGTCAATGCATTCATTCATGGTTATTACTTCTTCATTTACACACATATCGAGAGTGGCTAAAATCTCCATCCAACCATGAGGTTCGAATTCTTCATCTAGGAATATTTGTGGCATGTAAGCTGGATCTTGTATAGACCTAGCAACTCCCTGTCTTTGCTGCCATCCTTTCTTTCTTTCCTCTTCCTTTTTTGTTATTTGGCATATCCATAGATGAGTGTCTTCGTTCATCGACGTTTGGTCACTTGAACCTATACTGTGAATTGACTGCTCGTCCTCCTCCTTATGAATCAGATTCCATTGCAAGGGGGAAACATCTTGATACGTATATGTATGGATATTTATTCTGGTCGTGGTTCCTTCGTGCTGTAAGTATACCGCATCTTTTCCCCAATCTTGCACTACCTTCAGCTGTCTCATGAAAGGTCTTACAAGTATCATCTCATAATTGCTAGCCTTTTTAAATTGACAGATCGCTAAGGTGTGCTCGAATTCAACTCTGCAGGTGGTAAATGTCACTTTTTCCAATAATCCCAGGGGTCTTTCAGTGTGTTTGTCTGCCATTTGAATCTTCATCCGTGTTTGTCCTAAAGCTAGTTTTCCCCATTTCTCCCAAATTTCCTTGGTCGCAATTCCTACTCCTGCTCTCGAGTCTAAGATGGCTTTCGTAGTATACCCTCGGTAAGTGACTGGAAAGCATGTGTTCCCTTCATCTCCCTCACTGAAATCTCCAACCTGGTTGAATCGAATTTTGACTATGGTCACTTCATCAAGCATCTCCTTCTCATCTGACTGTCTCCAATTGACTGGTTAGCTTCTCCTTCAAATGTGGTTTTATCTTCAAAAGTTCTTCCAATGTCAGAGTACAAGAGATTTTTACCTTTCTAAGATGTTGTATAATGTCCGATGTTTGGATTGATGGATTCTGCTCTTTTCTTCTTACTGTGGGAATGCAGTATGATTCATAATTATGTTCGTATTCCCTCGTGTAATTTGGCAAAGGCTTCACACTGTCATCATCCTTGTTGCTCTTATCAAGTTGTAATAATCCTTCTGAGTTTAACTCAAGTATTGAGGCTTCCAATTCATCTTCTGCCTCTAACTCCTCAAAGGGTGGTTCAATTCCTTTCTCTTTCTTCCATCTATCTTCTTGGACTCTTGCCCACAAGCCTTTAGGCCACTCCCCATCTACTTCAGGGACAACCGATCCTTCTCTTTTATCCTCGCAATAATTTCCATCACAGGTCTCACCTTCTTTTCCTTTCTGGGGATCATTAGGGATGACACACTCTTGGAATTCCTTTTCGGGAACTTGTGGATTGGGTAGTCAAAGAACAGGTTTTTCTAGGGTCTGTTGAGCTACTTCAATTAATTTTTTACATATCTCCAAACTTTCTTTCTCTAAGTCACCTCTAGAATATTCTTTTTCATGTTTTTCAATGGTTGGTCCTGCTCTTATTCGTGCTTGGTATGCCTGAATCCACATGGCTAACTCTTCTGGCATGGGGTCTGCTAGAACTGATCCTTCCTCCTGTCTTTGACACTTCCCTTTCTTATTTTCTCCTTCAAGTTTTTGTTTTTCTTCTTGACTATATTCATTATTTTCATTCTTCTTCTTTTGTTGTAGTTTCTTTTCCTTCATCCTGTCTCTACGATTATTCCATCTTTGTGTTTGTTTACTTGTAATACTTTTCCTAGGCTCTTCCGAGTCTTCAACTATTTGAGGGGTGGGTATATTCAATTCTCTGTCACCTTGATCATTCTCTCCAGTTTTTTCTGGGGTCTCTCTAGCTTTAGCTCTTGTTATTGCTTTCAATGGCACGGTGTACTCCTTGTCACTCCCTGATGATTCTATCACGTCTATCACGTTGATCTGCACGTTTGAGTTAACTTTGTTGGGGTTCTTGGGGCAATCTCTAAAAAGGTGTTCTTTACCACAATCACTACAGTATCCTTCCCAAACTCGCTGTGGTGGTGGTGGGTTTGGCAATGTACATTCTCTGATAAAATGATCACCTCCGCATCTATAACGGGGTCCTCTAGGTGCAGGTGGTCTATTCATTAGTCGGGAGGGTAGGGGTGCTCTGGGAGCTGTGTACATTAATGACACATAATCCTGCTCATATCCGTAAGAACTATCCGGTCCTTCCATACCATAGGCATATGGCTCGTAAGATTGTCCATATTCAATTATAGCGCTCTCATATGCGGAATAATTTCCTTGACTATGGTCATAAGATGGGTCATACAGTTTGTTACTAGCCAAAGGCGTGGCTGGGACTATTGCTCTCTCTGGGTACTCTTCCGGTTGAGCCATTTTTACTAGGACAAAATTCTGAGGGTGGGGCGGTTGTTGTCCTAACACCGGTTGTGGTTGAGCGTACTCTTGGTAAGCATAAGGTCGTGGTGCTGGTGCTTGTTGCTAATATGTGGGATATCTAAGGGCTTCTCCTTCTTGATCTCTCGGAGGGTATCCGTAAGGTCTGACTAGCGGTTGTACTGGTCTTGATTGCTGATCATAAGGACAGTTTTCCGTGCTGTGATTTGTGTACCTTTGCTCTATGTTACAATAGTGTATAGGGCCTGGGACGGGTGGTCTATTGTAAGCATAAGCAAGTGGTGGGACTACTCCCCTAGTGCACAAATGAGAAGGATGATCACCTCCACAATGCACAAATCTTCTAAGCATGGGTACTCTCATAGGATTGTTGGGGAAGTTCCTCGGCCCTTGAACATTCAGTTTCTTTGCCACTAAGTTGGCTATTTCCTCTACATTGTTCTTAGAGTTTGATGTGCTACTGGCGGAATCTTCACTTTTCACATTTCCTTGAGGTATTTTCAAGTCTTCTGCTAGATTGTCCTCTAGATCAATACATTCTTTCATACATTCTTGCAAATTTTGAACTCTTTTCACATATACCAGTGATCTTAATGATCCATTCACTAATCCTTCCAAAAAAAATGACACCATTTTGTTTTGAGTGGGTCTCTCTTCAACAGGGCATCTGTCCACATATTTCTTAAATCTTCTTGCTGCCAATCTTACTGATTCCGTAGGAGCTTGCTTAAAACTATGGATCAATGAGGAAGAGTTGTTTTTTATTCTAGACTTGGTGAATTCTTCAATTAATTCTTGATAGACTTGTTCCATGTTTTGAAAGCTATTAGGGTCTAATGGCTGGAACTATGCTAATGCCATGTCTATAAGGGTTAGTCCAAAAGATTCATACTGGATCAAGAAATCTTCCACTTGTTCGGCTTTGATTACTTGCTTGAATTCAGTTATGTGATTGTAAGGTTCACTGGAGCCATCATAGTGGTTTCTCATGCATTTGGCAACTTGGATTGGCCTTAATCTTCTTCTTGGTTCAGGTGGTCTAGGCATTATGGGGAAGACTGGTCTTCCTAAAGGTATACCTGGTCCTCTTACTCAGGTGGTCTGTCAGGGACAGGAAGTCTATTCCTTGGTTCAACTGGTGGATGAGGCCGATAGTTAGGATTGTTGCCTAGTGTAGCAAACTGCACATGTGGTCTGACTGGAATATGCATTTGTTGTGTCTATCCCAAATGCTGATATGAATTATCTTGATAAGTTCCTTGGGGGTTTTGTGAAGTAGTGGCTTGATCCCTAGGAGGGAACACTGGTATGTTCTGATATTTCAACCCTGCTCTTTCTAACTCTGTTAAGGGCCAGTACCTCCTCTAGTTTTTGTCCAAATACGTGATAATGGTGGGGAATTCAGGATCCTGCAATTCATAATAGTGATTGGGTTATTGGCCTCTTCTCACAACGAAGAGTGGGCTCTGAGAAGATGCTCCATCCCATTGATCAAATAAACATGCATTAGGGAATCATCTTGGGGAACTAGGTCTCCTCTCAAAACCCTAATCACAATGGATTTTCCTCTAGGTGTAGACACATGTTCTTCATGTCCCTCTTCATTAAGGTTGTGGTGGTCGACTTATTCCCCTTGTTCATTGATGTTTTCAGGATATTCCGTGACTACATATTGAATATCCCTTTTGTCCATGTATAATCCTCCTGCATATTTAATTGCTGGCCTAGGTACTATGTAAGCGTCTGTAGCTTTCTTCAGCCTGGCCACTGATCTGTTTAGCCCATCTAGGTAGATAGGTCACCCGTGTTGGTTGGTGTTCACATATTCTAAAGATGTTTGATATTCACCCTCAATAATTGACATCATGCCAATTCTTGGTACGAAATTCTGCATATCCTCTAAAGCCATGAGAATTTCTTCCTCAAAGTCACTCGAGGTTTTAGAGTAGTGTGAACGACTACTTGGTTCGACTACACTTCCCACAAAAGAAATTACACTTCTTCGGCTCCCTAGGATTCTTCCGGATCTTAGGTTCATTCACTTGAAAGCTCTAGTCAAGTTGTTACCAATCCCTTGCTCCAATGTCCTTGGCTAGGTTTCTGAGTTGTCTGAAATGTTTGTTTGACTAAGAACTTACACTGAATTCATGATACACGATATTTCATCCAAGAGAAATCCCACGATATTCGATACTACCCAAATATCGTTTTTAGAGCTCCACGATACTCAATATTCCACAGGTATTACGAGAAGCAATCCCACGATACACGATATTTAACCCAAAAGAAATTGCCACGATACTCAATACTTGACCAACTGGACAATGCCACGATACTCGATGTCCAACAAGTATCACGAAAAGAACCTCATGGTACTCGATCTTTCACAGATGTCGCAAAAAGCATCCTCCACGATATACGATATGGCACAATTATCGCCAGAGCCAATTCAACGATACCCGATATGCCACAAGTATCAAGAAAAGAAATTCACAATACACGATATTCAACAAATGTCGCAGAAAACTTTGACGATACTCGATATTCAACCAAGAGAAATCCCACGATATTCGATAGTAGCCAAATATTGTTTTCAGAGCTCCACGATACTCGATATGCCCCTAGTATCGCGAGAAATACTTAGCGATACACGATATCTCCTAGGTATTGCGGAAGAAACTTTCACGATACACGATATGTGACCAATATCATGAGAAATACTCAACGATACACGATAGCATACAAGTATCATGAGAACTTCATCAACGATACTCGATATCTCACAAACCTAAGTATCGTGATACCCGACCACAGGAGTTCACGATATCTAGATATCGCGATACTCAACCGTGGGAGGACAGGATACTTGGAAGTTTTTCAATTTCTAGCAAGTGCATTTGGATTTCAATTGAATACAAATGGTCATAGAGCCTATCTACCCTCTTCCCTCATCCTATATTAAGAAAATAAACCTCCTCTACCCCGGGATGGCCCTCACGATATTTGTCACGGATCGTATTTTCTTCCACTGATCAATATTTGAAGGAATTTCTAGCAATGTAGGGATGCACTCACCTTTCCAAGGTCCTCAAGCTCCTTTTTCCACCTCTGCTCACACTCCTTGCTCCACACGTCTTGTTTTGTGCTCATGCGATATCTATCTTGGGATCTGTCTCTCTCTCTCTCTTGATACTTGCTTGTAGACAAGTGAATTGTAGAAGACAAGTTTTTTGGTTTTTATACTTTTGAAAAATCTTCCTAACTAGAAAGGCTAACAAGAACAAAGTTCGAAAGCTACTCTATCTTCCTAACCTACTCACTTCTTCCTCCTATTCTACTCACTCCACTCACTTCCCTAGACTATCAAATCACTATACACACTCCAAGAGCGAGAAGTAGTAAGTGTGGATGAGTGTGACTTACCAAAGAAGAGAAATTCACAACTCCTCTACTCGCTTCAATGCTAAGATCTACTTCCCATCACGAGTGCCTCAGTTTGATTCGGCCTTCCCCAGCAACGGCGCCAAAAATGTGTGTACCTAAGTACCAACTTAGGGAATTGTGGAGAAAGAGACTATACCTCGATCCCCCTCAAGTGCATATAGTGGGGATTCATGCATTATTTATCAATCCTAGGAGTATCAAAACCTAGTCGAGTGTATGAAGACGTGCATTCAAATGATGATCAATGCAAATGAGCTTCCAAAGAGTGCAAATAAGTCTAAATCTATTCCAAACAAAGTTCAGGGATTCGTTGAGATGTCACGATACTTGGAGCAGTAGCCAACAGTAAATCAAGCTTTTATCTTAGCTCCGAACTCCCAATATAGCGAATAGTGGGTTCTTTTCAAAGCTCTCAAGAAGACGCATCCAATGGTATTTCAATCAATTCTGACGCTTCTACTTCAAGTTATGAGAAAAATACTGAGTCACGGGAATGACCTTTCAACACTTCCTACACTTCACACACACCTTAACAATAGCAAACAAGCACTTTGTGTTGGTGCATTTTACCCAAGCCTACATGCTTGATATGCTTGATATTATGATCATTTGTAAGTCACATGTGTAGTCATGTGAACACCTCTTGTAAAAGAGTACATTTTATCTCTTGTAATTGAAAAAAGAAAAAGGAAGAGGATGGCTTACCTCATCCATGATGTAAAAGCAAAGTTGTGGCTCTAACTACCTAAAACCACGAATTTTTGAGCTGAGGGAATATCTCCTAACTTTGGGGATCACTTTTAGGTGGAGCCATTCGAATTCGAATTCAAAACTCCCTCCAAGAATAGCTATAAAAAGAGCAAGAAGGAAGAGGAAATTAGCAAGCCTTGTACGTGACCACTTCATGTCATTTTGTAGAGATTGAAGACCTTAATCCATAGCTCTATCATTCTACTCCCATTGTGCAAAGATTCATTGCCAATGTGGTTGTAATCATATGTGAATCTATACATTTATCATCAACTACTTCTGTGTTTTGTTCCTTGTTATACTCACTTAGAGCAGTAACTTCAGAAGGTCATAGATTGAGTTCTACGCAGCATTGTTCAGTGTTTTAATGTGCGTTGGATAGCTCTTACTGTCTTCTTTTTGCATAAAAATTTTCAACGTCATTGAATTTACAGTTTTGGAGGTATCTGCATTTTACTACTCACTGGTCTATTTCTACAGAGCTCGGAGAATGGTGGGCATGTTACAGAAATTGATGAATCTTGTTCTCAGTGCTCAGTCCATCATTTGAAGTGTTTTAACTTGGATTGGGAAGCTTGCTAAGTCTATGCTATGCCCAAAAGGAATTTATCTAATTCCTACTAGATTGAGAGCATTGTTCATTTTTTCTAGCAAGTGTATGTCCAAAAATAGCAAGTTTTGGGAGCTAGTCATCTTGCAACTTGTCTATCTTCACTTAAACTTTTGGGAAACATGTTCCAAAGTACTTGGCTGATATTTTGGTGGATTTAGGAAGCTCAAAGGGTCTACTAATCAACTATGAAGTCTCAGTTGGCTGGTGTGAAGCTAGTTGTAGCAGCACCTACTCATCTTTGGATTGCATCCACCATCTCTCTTCATAGTGGTATCAGAGCATAGTCAAGCAACATGGGAGATGGATTTCCATCAACAATTGACAAATTGGATCGAAACAACTACCCGGCATGGTCTCAGAGGATGGAGGCTTACCTTCAAGGGAGGAATCTATATGGATTCATATGCGGAGATGAAGCAATGCCAACCATGAGGAACAAAGGGCAACCATCACATGAACAAGTGGAAGGACTTTCAAATTGGTGTTCGAAGGATGCACTTGCAAGGTCCTATATTCTAAACTCAATCTCTGATTTTCTTTTACCTCATGTCAAGGGATGCGATACATCAAGAGAGACCTAGAATGCACTTGCTTCTTTCTTCTCTTCTAACACTTGAGCAAGGAAGAACCAATTGTGGATGGAGTTCACAACAATGAAGAAAAGCCCGAAGCAAAATGTGACTGATTATGTCACAAAGATGAAGGAGATTTCCGACCAACTTGGAAGCATTGGAGAGGTGATTGAAGAGGAGCAAATCATTAATCAAATCATAAATGTAATCAAAGCAGACGACAAGTGGGAGTCATTCACAACAGCCATGGATTTATACATGGATATGCATATACCCGACCTCAACACACTCATGGGCCAACTCTTCACTCATGAAGCAAAGATTAGCAAAGGTGGTGAGTCCTCAAGAGGTAATCAAACTTGTGCCTTATATTCTGATAAAGCTAAGGTCAAGGACAAGTCAAAGAATAGGAAGAATGAAGATGAAGGTAGCTCTTTCCAAGCAAACTTTGCAAGTAGAGGAAGAGCTAGAGGAAGAGGCAGAAGTGGAAAGCAAGGCAGGGGGAGATTCCAATCATCTCTTCTGAATTTGATGCCTTCTTGCATGAAAGAGGCATTAAAAGGGAAGTCACTACAAGGTATACACCCGAACTCAATGGTGTAGCAGAGAGGAGGAACAGAGCTATTGTTGAAGCTGCAAGGTCCATGCTCAACTCTGTCGACATCCACATATCTCATAAATAGACTTCCATCTAAGTCACTAGATGGAACATTTCAAGTAAGAGGGAAATTGGATCCCAAGGCAGAGAAGTGTGTATTCATTGGTTATGATCAAAACCAAAAAGGATATAGATTGTACAATCCAACCAATAAAGGATTTTCTGTGAGTAGAGATGTAATTTTTGATGAAAACAAATCATGGTTTGATGATGACAGGAAAGTGAAGCTGCCATATGACTTGGATGAAGATTTTCCATCACTTCAACCAAAGGAGCCAAAGCAGATTGAAGAAAGTGATTCGGAGATTGACCTAGAAGACTTGGAAAGACTAAAGCTATGGAAGAACAAAGGTAAAGCAAAGATGCAGGATGCTACATATGGACCCGAGAGCTCACATCAACCACTTAGAAGGTCTTCAAGGGAGAAGAAGAAACCAGAGAGGTTTGGTTATGATACTTCTTTGGTCAGCAAGCACTCAATCTACATTGCAGAAGATTCAACCAATGAAGAGCCTACCACATTCGAAGAAGCACAAAGCGAGAAAGCTTGGAGAGATGCAATGGATGAAGAAATGGAAACCCTGAAGGAAAACGACACTTGGGAGCTTGTACCTAACAAGCCATCTATGAAGGTAATTGGATCTCGATGGATATACAAAATCAAGAGGAATCCAGATGGAAGTATAAATAGACACAAAGCAAGGTTAGTTGCTAAAGGGTTTGCTCAAACCCATGGTATTGATTATGAGGAGACTTTCTCTCCAGTTGCAAAAATGCCTACAATTAGGGTTCTCATTAGTCTTGCTGCATCTAGAAATTGGAATCTCTATCAACTTGATGTAAAGAATGCTTTCTTGAATGGATGGAATTTTGAGGAAGTGTATATGGCACAACCTCCTAGATATGAGGATGCACATCATCCTAACTATGTATGCAAACTAAAGAAAGCTTTGTATGGATTGAAGCAAGCTCCAAGAGCTTGGAATTTCAGATTGGTGACTTATTTGCAGGACCAAGGATTCAAAGCTAGCAAGGCGGCTAGCAAGGCGGATACCTCTTTGTTCATAAAGAGGAATGGATCTGAAGTGATCTATTTATGTGTGTATGTTGATGATATTATTATCATAGGCAATGATCTTGAAGTAATCAAACATGTAAAGAGTCAAATGAAGGAGGAGTTCAAAATAAGTGACCTTGGACCACTCACTTATTTTCTTGGATTGGAGTTAATCTACACAGATTCAGGTATATACATCACACAAAGGAAGTATGTGCATGACATGCTTGTCAAATTCAAGATGGAAAATACCAAGTGTGCAGGTACACCTATGGAACAAAATCATAAGCTTAGTGTTTATGAAGGAGATCCAATTGAAGACATCACAAGCTATCAAAGCTTGGTTGGAAGTTTGAATTATGCAACTCTCACAAGGGTGGATATATGCTATAGTGTTAGCATATTGAGTCAATTTATGCATAAGCCGAGAAGAACACATATGGAAGCAGCCAAGAGAGTCCTCAAGTACCTAAAGGGGACCATGAATGAAGGTTTGTTTTATTCATTTACTTCAGATATTGAGCTAAAGGTCTACTCAGATGCAAATTTGGCCGGATCTAGAGATGATAGAAGAAGCACATCCGGGTATATATCGTTTGCAGGTTCAAAAATCATTTCTTGGTCATCGAAGAAGCAACCAACCATGGAATTATCATCTACTGAAGCCGAATATAGAGGTTTGGCTAATAGAACTCAAGAAATCATGTGGTTAAAGTCTTTGTACACAGATCTTGGACTTCATTCTTCAACACCTCACATTTTTTGTGACAACACAAGCTCACTACATCTAGCAGCTAATCCGGTATACCATGCTAGAACCAAGCATATTGAAGTCCACTACCATTATGTAAGGGAGAAGCTAATGAGCAAGGATATTCAACTATCCTATGTCTCTACAGATATGCAATGTGCAGACATGTTGGCTAAAGCTCTTGATGGTACAAAGTTAAGTAGATTCCAGTTGATGATTGGCTTGCCGAAAATCAAGGACAATTGAAGACTTATTTGGAGGCCAAGCATGTTAGGCTTGAGGGGGAGCTGTTGGTGCATTTTACCCAAGCCTACATGCTTGATATGCTTGATATTATGATCATTGGTCAGTCACATGTGTAGTCCTGTGAACACGTCTTGTAAAAGAGCACATTTTATCTCTTGTAATTGAAAAAAGAAAAAGGAAGAGGATGGCTTACCTCATCCATGATGTAAAAGCAAATTTGTGGCTCTAACTACCTAAAACCACGAATTTTCGAGCTGAGGGAATATCTCCTAACTTTGGGATCACTTTTAGGTGGAGCCATTCGAATTCAAATTCAAAAGTCCCTCCAAGAATAGCTATAAAAAGAGCAAGAAGGAAGAGGCGATTAGCAAGCCTTGTACATGACCACTTCATGTCATTTTGTAGAGATTGAAGAGCTTACTCCATAGCTCTATCATTCTACTCCCATTGTGCAAAGATTCATTTCCAATGTGGTTGTAATCATATGTGAATCTATACATTTATCATCAACTACTTCTCTGTTTTGTTCTCTGATATACTCAATCAGAGCAGTAACTTCAGAAGGTCATAACTTGAGTTCTACACAACATTTTTCAGTGTTTTAATGTGCGTTGGATAGCTCTTACTGTCTTTTTTCTGCATATAAATTTTGAAGGTCATTGAATTTACAAGTTTTGGAGATATGTGCATTTTACTGCTCATTGGTCTATTTCTACAGAGCCTCGAGAATGGTGGGCATGTTCTAGAAATTGATGAATCTTGTTCTCAGTGCTCAGTCCATCATTTGAAGTATTTTAACTTGGATTAGGAAGCTTGGTAAGTCTATTTGCTATGCCCAAAAGGAATTTATCTAATTCCTACCAGGTTGAGAGCACTGTTCATTTTTTCGAGCAGGTGTATGTCCAAAAATAGCAAGTTTTGGGAGCTAGTCATCTTGCAACTTGTCTGTCTTCACTTAAACTTCTGGGATACATGTTCCAAAGTACTTGGCTGATATTTTGGTGGGCTTAGGAAGTCTCAATTGGCTGGTGTGAAGCTAGTTGTAGCAGCACCTACTCATCTTTGGATTGCATCCACCATCTCTCTTCACACTTTCGTGGATAGAAAACACTTCCAAACACTTTTTCCAAGCATGACACAGAAGATGATGCAGAGAGGAGAAGACACAAATTCGAAATTATGTGCTCTTGATTCTCACAATGGCAAAAAGTCTTTACAAAGTCACAAATTGACTTATATACATGTGCCCTAAAAATGGTCCTTTCACACAAGAGATCGGCACTTTATTAACTAAAAGGTTAATTTCCTACTAATTTACAAGGGTAAGCTACTAATCTCCATGGGTATGCATCTAGAGGACTCCTCTAGTGCACTTACATCAGAAAATATGTTACATAATGGCTATGATACAAAAATAAAGTGTCCAAATCGAAAAAATTTTGGGGCCCATATTTTTCTCTGCCTTTTGCTCTTCTTAGCTCTGCAATAGAAGTGTACAACTTCCTAGATGGGTTCTCTGGTTACAATCAAGTAGCCATTGCACCAGAAGATCAACATAAGACGACTTTTGCCACACAGTGGGGCATATTTGCGTTTCGGGTAATGCCATTTGGGCTTACCAATGCTCCTACAACCTTTCAGAGACTGATGTGCCATGTATTTAAAGAATTCTTGAGGAAGAATTTGGAAGCCTATGTTGATGATCTTTGTGCTCATTCCAACATTAGAGAGACCCATATATCTGAACTTAGGAAAATCTTTGATAGATGTAGAGAATATCAAGTTTGCCTGAACCCAGAAAAGTTTGTTTTCATGGTCAAGCAAGGCAAGATTCTAGGACACATAGTGTCAAAGAACGGCATATCCACTGACGAAGAGAAAGTGAGAGCTATCGTAGAGCTACCAGGCCAAAGAATGTCAAGGAAGTGCAAGCTTTCATGGGGCATTATGGTTATTACCGATGTTTCATACACATGTATGCCATCATCGCAAAGCCTCTATACGGACTTTTGACCAACTTTGAGTGGACTGAGGAATGTGAGAAATCTTTCAATGACCTTAAACGGCGATTGTGTTTAGCACCAATCTTGACCACACCACATTGGAACAAGCCATTCCATGTCCAAGTGGATGCATCCAATTATGCTATTGGGTGTGTACTTGCATAACCTACGGGCGAAGGTAATATAGATCTCCCAATTGCCTATGCTAGTAGACATTTAAAGGCAGCTGAATGAAATTATATGACTACTGAGAGAGAATGATTAGGCATGATATATGCGGTTAAAAATTTAGACATTATTTGCTTGCAAATAAGTTTAAATGGTTTACTGATCATCAAGCTCTACTTTACTTGGTAAAGAGGCCATGCAATACAAGTAGATTAGTAAGATGGTTCCTCTTACTAATGGAATATGATTTTGAGGTAGTGGTGAGGAAAGGCAAGACTCACTTGAGAGCAGATCATCTCTCAAGGCTCACTTCCAGAGAGGCCCCATGTTGGCAGTAACTAGAGGCATAGAAGACGCGGAAGCATGTAAAGATAGAGCAGTGAGCCAGTCGAATCAAGTTTTCAAAGATTATGTTTTATAAACATTCTTCAAAAACCTCCAACAGTGATTTTCATCACTATTGTAACATATGTAACATAGAAAAACCCTTTTTGTAATCCATAGCTCCATTTTGTGCAAGCTGAGGAGTCCTCGAGCTTGAGGAGCTTAGGTAGAATGAGCGTACCAATTTTGGTTATTTTTAGACACCGTTTACCCTCTCAAATAGCGCATAGGACCTATTTTTTAACTATGCTGGTCACTAGATGTGAAACCGGTCAAAACTAGTCTAGAATCTATAAAAAGAGCTAGAGAGCTCATTTTTTAGGTTAGCTTGTTGGTTAGTGTGAGCTTAGAGTTACTTTGAGCTTGTAATTGAGATTTTGAGCAATAGAGTTAATTTCTCACCTTCCATTGTGTCTTGCTTGTCTCTTCGTAGTGTGTGTGTATGTGTGTGTGCATCTCTATGCTTCTCACCTTCACTCTCACTTCATCTCACATTCACGATCTTCATATCACTCCTATCTCTTCCACGGATTGACATTAAGGAGTTGGAGCTTCTTAACGTGGTTCTCACCATTGTGCTAGAGCAACACCAAATTTGGCGTCGTTGCCGGGGATCGAGTCTAGGACGAATGTGTGATGGTAAGAGTATAGCAAGAAGTGGCGTTGGAAGGTAAAAATTTTAGTTTTTGTTGTTGTTTTTAGTTAGTTTTTAGTGTTTTTCACCTTCCCCACACTCCATCTTCATCACCGCATCATCATCTTCATCTCCAAAAAAATCAAAAAATTCACCATATCCACCCATTCTCCTCATTTCCGCTCATTTGTGCATGTGCGAGAGAGAGAGAGAGCTTTTGTGCTTGTGTGTACTTGTGTGTTTTTGAGTTTTCTTGCAGGTACAGAGCTCCAGTGCATCAAGAAGGCTGCAAAAAGGTAAGAAATGTACTCTCTGTCAAAAATTGCCAACTGTGTCAGACCATCGTGATGGTTTGCAAAGTTCGGAATTTGAGGTAGGCGACCACACTAGCGTGTAGGCGACCCTTGCGTGTGTAGGAATCCATTGTTGCATTTGCAAAATTCACACTTTGGTGGACCATCGTGATTGGCTCAGCCCATCGCGATTGTGTCACACCATCGCGATTGGCTCACGCCATCGCGACGGCTCGGCCGGACCATCGCGACGGTCTCACGCCATCGCGACGGTCTCACGCCATCGCGACGGTTCACTTGAACCATTGCGACGGTCCTTGACCATCGCGACGATCCCGTCGACCCCACACCATCGTGATTGGCTCATGCCATCGCATTGACGCTGCCACATGGCAAGCTAGACCATCGCGATTGCTCACTAGCCACGCCATCACGACGAGACCCTTACACCATCGCGACACCTCAAAATTTGGACCATCGCAATTGGCTCACGCCATCGCATCTGTGACCATCACGACGGTTCACTTCGGACCATCATGACGGTTCACGTTGACCATTGACTGACGCCATCACGATTGTTCACTCAATCAGACCATCGCGACGCCTCACCCCGACCATCATGATTGCTCACATTTAGACCATCGCAACCGTGCACTTCAGACCATCGCGACGGTTCGTGCACACGCCATCATGACGGTTCGCCTGGACCATCGCGATGGTCCCAGACCATCGCGATCATCTCAGACCATCGCGATTGCTCACCCAAACGCAAATTTTAGGGTGTGTGATACGAAAAATTAAGGAAAAGAACATAAGTCTGATGGAATGAGAACTCAAAGTACCACAGAAAGTCGAATTCCTGATGCATACATCTAGACAAGAATCTAAAGGGGTTTAAAAAGAATCAAGAAAGTAAGAACAAAGAATCATTGACGATCTGAGCGTGTACTAAGTGTGCAACGAAGTAAATTCATGAACCTTTGATCGGGCAAACATATAGGTAAGTCTGACCGACAAAGCCTTAGATAATCAAAAGCAAGTGTCGGCACTACTGCACGATCGTGGGCTCAGCAACTGAACACTAGTTATCCTTAGGAGAGCTCAGACACGAGTGAATCAGAAATGGCATTTAGCACAGAAAGACTAGAAGTAGGGTCAAATGTAGCATATTTAGAAAAACCACAAGGACCCTATAGAACTCAGTTAGAATTTCTCCAAACCAACAGCTTAGGTGCTCGCATCTATGAGGATGGTTTGCGAAGACAAGTGGTGCAAATGCACAATCTTGATCAACCCATTGGATTGGAACGTCTAGTGGTGAAATTCAAAAGAGATGCGTACATAGACAAGGAAGGAACGATGTACATCTTAAGTACGCATCCAAACAATACGAATGAGTTTGGCGTAATTCAGCTAGAGACGGAAACTAAATCTCAAGGAAAAGAACCATTAGAAGAACCTAGAACACCTAGAGGGAAATCTGTACTGACACGAGTACTAGTTCCAGATTGGATCCCTCAAGACAACAGAAGCATAGAGTTGTTTGTAAATAAAGAAACTTGATGAAGCATTTTGGAGGTACAGAACAGAATAACCTAGCGAGGTAGGCTCCATCATAATCTACGAGTTCAAGGACCCGGATACACCTGAAAAGGTTGTATACCTGGATGAAACTTCAGAAAGAGTGTTTGTGGTACCAGACCACACTAGAAATACATACACATGGAGAGGTGAATTGGTATTCCCTCCATCTCGAACAAAGGTAAACACGAGCCAACAAGGGGCAGGAACATCCTCAGCCCACGCTAATCAAAGGGAGAAAAATAAAGAAAGACCGGAAGTAAGCTTCAATCATCCCATAGGAAGAGATAGAGCCACCATAGACACGGACAGAGTGGAAAGACAAAGAATGCCAGGTGGTAGAGATGATTTTCCTCTACCGAGACCACAAGAACACGCAAGAGTACTGAGACCCACTCAGTTAGTGAAGTCCATGAAAAATTATTTTGATGGGACAGGAGATCCCTACAACCATGTAGCGGAATTTAAGCAAGTGCTCAGAGCAGAACAAGTCAAAGACATGTTCACGCAATACAATGCTTTTGGACTAACGTTAAAGAATACCACTTTAACTTGGTTCCAACCATTGCAACAAAGGCAATTTAGAGACATCCATCACTTTTTAGAGTCATTCATAACTGAATTCTCTAAAAGTGGGATCAGACATGACACGTCTTCGTTGATCCATAGTTTCAAACAGATCCCTCAGGAAACAGTTAGACTTGTAGGACGTAGGTTTAGACAATATGTTGAAAGATGTCCTATGCAAGAGTTACCCTCACAGGCCAAACAAGTGTCATTGTTTCTAGATGGCTTGTTGAGCTCTAAACTACGATCCTATGTGTACTTGAAAGAACCCAGAACGCTAGAGCAGTGTGTAAGAATATGCATAGACATTGAGGACAATTTAGGAGACGAGTTGGAACTCTCAAAGGTCTATAAAGATTCAGATTGTTCATCTCTAGCATCCACAAAATTGTCTAACTCAATAGAGGACCTAACAGAAAAAGTGGCCCAGAAACTAGGAGTCTCTAGTAAACAGATGCCCAAGTTAACAACTAACGTACGTTGTTACACCTGCGGTGGAAATCATTTGGCAAATGTGTGTCCCAGTGCGACACAACCGCAAGCCAACCCTAGTGGCCAATACTATACAATTGAGAGAAGATACACAAATCACACCGCTCAAGACTGCCCATATAACAAACAAGCAGTGAGCCAGAACTACCCACAAGCATACCCGCAGCCACGTAGGTATCAAGGCCAATACAATACTCAGCCTCATTATTATAGGCCTCCACAGAACTACCCTTATCAGGCTCAACAAAGACCTCAACCTGTCTTAGCTCAGCAGCCATCCCACCAGCGAATGTCATCTCAGTCAAATATGCTGCTGCAAAAGACAACCTAAGTAGGGCCTTAGTGCCTTCTTCACCTTTGATCACAGAGAGTGACCCGAACTCAAACATTTTTGACTCTACTCATGTAGATAGTCCACCCGCTTATTACACGGAGTCACCAGAACATGTGGAGACATATCATTATGATAGTCCACTAGTGGAACCTAGTTGGGAGCCCGACTATGCTAACGTGATGTACACAAACCCGAATCCGTGGCCCCAATTGAGACAGCAAAGACCACAGGGCCCTAGAGGACCATGCTTTAGGTGCCAAGGAGATCATTTCATAAAGGATTGTCCACATCCTCCGTTAGCAGGACAATCACAATACTATAAATACAAGGCTTTTGTGCTGATTGTGGTAAAGAGAACATAATCAAAGATTGTCCTAAGAACCCAGTTAACGCTTCAAATGTGACACCGATCAACGTGATAGGTATTGTACACAATGCAGATGGATCCAACCCTACATACGTACCTATCCAAGCTATAACAAGAGCCCATGCGCTCTTACAGAACCAACAGCTTAATCAGGAAAAAGTATCCGGAACTAGTGAAGTTGCAGAATCTAGCAGTAAAAAAACAAAATCTTGGAAAGATTCTAGAGAAAGAATCAAGAGAAAGTGGAGTAAAAAAATCACTGAGTTGGAAGGAAGTCTCAAGGAATCTAGAGCCAAAATCCTAGAGTTGACTTCACAGGAATTGAATCGAGAGAACCTAGCACAAAAATCAGGATCAATTTTAACGAAACCGATACTAGAAAACCTAGACATGATGTTTCGCGCGTATCAAGCAAGATTAAAAGAAGGACCTCAAGTAGCAGAAATGAGTAAGAACTACCCTCGAGCAGACCTAGAAATAGAGAGGACTAAACTTTGCATGAAGATGGTAGAATTAGCACAAGCTTTGTTCGAAGCCTCTAGATATCTTAATTGGAATAACATTGCAAAACCGGAACTACACTTTCAAGGTCTAATGGAGAGGCTAGAATACTTGATAGAAAGCAAAGAGAAAAAGGATCATCATAGGAATCTTAGTGTCCCAGAGACACAAGAAAGGAATGCACCATCCCTATCTCAAGTGCCAAACACAGAAGGGGAAGACAACCTGTCTTCCATACATAGGTACTCACATGAATTTTTGAGAGAAATCCAAGAAGAGAAATGGAGAAGAGAACAAGGAACCCATCCTCCTATTCAAGAAATAGACGAATTGCAGGAACAATTTCCCGAAGACATCCCCTCTATTTACGATGATGTAGAGGAAGAACAACTGAGTGAACACACAGGTTTTGAATCCAATTCTTTGCAAGAATTACCTCAGTTCACAAGACCTTGGGAAGCAAAGTGTATTAGTATGAGAGCACCCACGATAATAGTGAGGAATGAAGAATCAGTAATCCCTAGAAACACGGAAGTGATCAAGAACACTAAAGTACAATGTAATCTCACTCTAGAGGAGTTGTTAAAGGTAAAACCAGAACTGTGGAAACATGTAGCAAATCAATTCCCCGAGCTTGCTACTACTCCCTCACAAACAGGATCACACAAGAAGGTACGAGAGATACCAGTAGAAAAGATAGGAGATGTAAGTGAAGGAGAGGAAGGTAACACTTATCTTCCAATAACCCATTAGGGCTACACCACGAAAGCCATCTTAGACTCAGGAGCCGGATTAGCCATTGCTACCACCACTTTATGGAAACGTTGGGGTAAGCCAGCACTACGACCTACCAGGATGAAGCTACAAATGGCTGATGGACATATAGAAAAACCATTAGGCTTACTAGAAGGCATATCTCTCACCACTTGTGTAGAGTTTGAGCATACCTTTGCCATTTGTGATTTTGCGAAGAATCATGCATACAAGATGATATTGGGATGACCATCCATGCGTCAGTTGCAAATTGTACAAGATTGGGGAACTAATTCTTTGTACTTGTAACATTTATGAGTGACTACTAAAGTCAATCTTAAAGACTATTCACATCGAGATGTACCCCCAATACAATGGAATACCATCCATAAGACACCAGTAGAAACAGAATCAGTACACTCTTTGGAGTCAGACCCCTCATGGTTACACGAGGACACTCATCTATGGATGTGTAAAGTTGCAAAACAAGAGGAAGAATGGTTAGAAGCCAGGACCTTAGGTGCAGAACAACATCCATGAACCCTTCAAGACCCAGCATATGCACATGTAGTATTTCCAGACGAAGAGTCTGAACCCCATGGTTGGGTAGAAATCCTAGCAACCATGGACGTAGCCATCAATGAAGAACAATGGACACCCCACTGTGACGAGGATGGCTATGATATCTCAGTTTTCACGATAGAGCCAATCATGTGTGATTCCGTTTTAGAAGAGTGTGAACCGAACACTGATGCTTTCGAGGATGCGAGTGACTTCGATTTAGAGTCAATTATTATGGACTCACCCTTTGCATCAGAAGAGGAATATTTCTACGTGGTAGAGACTTATCCTCAGACACACGAAGAAATTACGAATAAGGTGAGGTTAGCCACTCAAGTGACTAGCAAGAGTGAAGGCAAGAAAAGAAAGAAGAAAGAAACCATGTCAGAATAAGAAGAATCTTTGTTTGAGGTTCCCGAGAACTTCAAAAAGTATGAAATAGAAGATAGACAAATAATGGTACGAATGCCAAACAGAAAAGCTGACATTGGAGAAGTATATGATAATCGAGAGAAAACCAAGAAAATAATAGTTGTCATAGAAGGAGAAGAAGAGAAATGTACGTACATCGGGCATGATTTGACGAAGGAAGAAGAAGAAGAATTAGTTGCCCTATTGCGCGAATATAGAGATGTGTTCGCTTGGAGTTACAAAGATTTGAAAGGAGTAGACCCGGATTTATGTTCTCATAGAATCCCTATGACTCCAGATGCAAAACCGACAAAACAAAAACCATACACATACAATGATAATTACGCTGCGAAGATTAAAGAGGAGATAGATCGTTTGATAGAAGCAGGATTTATTTACGAAATTCAGCATACCGAATGGGTATCCCCCATTGTGGTTGTGCCCAAGAAGAACGAAAAATTGCATGTGTGTATTAACCTTAAAAAAGTTAATGCCACCACGATTAGAGACAGTTATCCTCTTCCTATCACAGAACACTTATTGGAAAGAGTTGCGGGCAAGGAAGTTTACAACTTTCTTGATGGTTTCTCACGCTATAATCAAGTAGCCATTGCTCTAGAAGACCAACACAGGACGGCTTTTGCCACTGAATGGGGCATATTTGCATTTCGTGTGATGCCATTTGGCTTAACAAATGCACCCGCTACTTTCCAGCGACTCATGTGTCATGTTTTTAAGGAATTCTTACGCAAGAATTTGGAAGTCTATGTCGATGACTTATGTGCTCATTCGAATATAAGACAGACACATATCCCAGAGTTAAGACAAATATTTGACAAATGTCAAGAATATCAGGTTTGTTTGAACCCAGAAAAATGCGTTTTCATGGTCAGACAAGGAAAAATTCTAGGACACATTGTGTCAAAGAATGGAATTTTGATAGACGAAGAAAAGGTGAAGGTAATTGCAGAATTACCTAGACCAACTAACATAAAAGAGGTACAGGCATTTATAGGCCATTGCGGTTATTATAGATGATTCATACACATGTATGCAATCATAGCCAAGCCTTTGTACTCTCTTTTGACCCATTTTGAATGGACAGATGAGTGTGAGAATTCATTCAATGAACTCAAACGACGTTTGTGCTCAGCACCTATATTGACAACCCCGGATTGGAGTAAGCCATTTCATGTACATGTGGATGCATCCAATTATGCCATAGGATGTGTGTTAGCACAACCCACGAATGAAGGAAATATAGATCTTCCCATAGCTTACGCGAGCAGACAATTGAACGCAGCAGAAAGAAATTACACCACTACGGAACGAGAAGGATTAGGGATGATCTACACAGTAAAGAAATTCAGACATTATTTGTTGGCAAACAAGTTCAAATTTTTTACAGATCATCAAGCATTACTGTACTTAGTCAACAAACCATGTAACACAAGACGATTAATACGTTGGCTTCTATTACTCATGGAGTATGATTTTGAAGTGGTAGTCTGGAAAGGAAAGACACATCTCAGAGCTAACCACCTTTCAAGATTAACCACAGGAGAAGCTCCTCAAGGGATAGCGGATGAATTACCAGATGCATATTTTTTTAACCTTGAGATAGCACCAGAATGGGTTAAGCCGATAGTCCCTATTCTCACATACGGACCCAAGAATCCTAGGATAAGGATCAAAGAAGGAGAGATTACCAAATCTCAAAGATATCAAATCATAGCAGGAAGTATATATAAACAGGATAATCAAAAGATTCTTGCTTGTTGTGTAGATGAATCAGAACATGCAAATTGGTTGCAATTAGCACATGTAGGTGCATTAAAGCAACATCACTCAAAACATCGTACATTGCAGACTCTGCATAGACTAGGAGTGTATTGGCCTTCAATGGAAGCAGATGTCTACAAATTGTGTAAAGAATGCCCTGTTTGTTGTGAAAGACCACCAGTAGAACATGCTACATTATATCACGCGTCTCTCACACCAGACTGGAGTGAACCTTTAGTGACATACTTGAGGACGAACACATTCCCTCAAGAAATGACCTTAGCGCGACAACGCAGTCTAGAGAAGGAAGCTCATGACTATTCACTTATTGGCGATAATCTATACAAAAGAGGAAGATACAGATAACTAAGACAATGTGTTCATGAAAGCGATTATTTGCGCATACTAGAGACTGCACACTAAGGTGTTGCAGGAGGTCACTTTGGACTAGATAGGATAATCAAAGCCATCCCCTTTGCAGGATTATGGTGGCCCACTCTTCACATGGATGCTCATACCTATGTAAAGAGATGTGATGTGTGCCAAAGAACTCAGTTTCCTACTCGCAGAGATGAAATGCCATTGAAACCCATGATGGGCGGACGTGCATTTTCTAAGTGGGGTATAGACTTTGTAGGACCCATTAACCCCCCTGCAAAAGGTACACATGCGGAATACATTACTGTTGCAACAGATTATCTTACCAAATGGGTAGAGGCAAAAGCCACAAAAAAGAATGATGCACACATGACTGCAAAATTCTTATTTGAAAATGTCTTTACAAGATATGGATTGCCTATAGAGTTAGTGAGCGATCAAGGAACTCAATTTCTAAACCAAGTCATTGAATATTTGTTACAGGATTTTATGGTGATTCACAAGAAATCCGCACCATATCATCCTCAGGCCAATGGTCAGGCTGAAAGCACGAACAAGATCCTTTGTAATGTACTGACGAAACTTGTGAACAACAAATGTTCAGATTGGGACAAACAGTTACACCACGCTGTTTGGGCATATCGAGTGGCCTACAAGACCATACTCAATGCAACTCCCTTTCAGATGGTTTTTGGTCAGAATGCTGTGCTTCCTTTGGACTTCTTAATACCGACCCTTAAGGTTGCACAAGAACATCAGTGGACCGGCCATGAATTATCAACAAGAAGAATGGACTTGGAACGATTAGGAGAAACCAGGCTGAAAGCAGCAGCAGGAATATACACAGTAAAGAAGCGATAGAAAGCATATTTTGATGCACATGTGAAAGATAAAGGCTTGAAAGAAGGAGATTTAGTTCTAGTATATATGCTGAAACAGCACGCATAGAAGTTAGAAAAGCAAGGTTATGGACCTATGATCATTAACAGACTCTCAACAAGTGGAGTAGTACAGTTAGCCACCTTAGAAGGAGATATAATGCCTAATTACATTAGTGGCTGTAGAGTCAGGTTATACCAGGAACCTCTTACTGAGGATATGCTTAGACGACTCACGTTGGCAAAGAAGCGTAAGGAGGAAGAAAATAGAATATGAGCTGAAGCTCAGGTAGAAGCTATAGAACACATTAAGCGCATGAAGTTAAGAAGACAAGGACTAGGGAGAGAACATTATAACTATCTAGGAACATCACCCAGATACCCCATGGCCATGTGTCAAGCAAAGTCAAGTACACACCCTAGCATAGTGGACAGGAGACCATTCATTATGGTCAGGCTAGAGCACGGAAACCCTTGCCAAGAGCTCTGGGCTTTAATTGATTCAGGTGTTGCGACTAGTGCGATTAGATGGTCCCACTATAAGGATTCAGGAATAGAAATGCGGCGAATTGAGGCATACCTCATAGGGCTAGGAGGCATGGAAACCCCTTGCATGGGTGAGGTGGACCTTCCTATCCTCATAAACGAAGTGACCTTGACAGTAAAGCTACTAGTGTGCCATGATGACGACCTGATAGAACCCCTAATCCTTGGCCGAGATTGGCTATACGATCACTCAGTGGACCTAAATCTTAGACAAGGCTCCTTGCAAATTGGAACCTTAGATCAGAAGCGAGTGATACTGCTTGACTTCCCTAATGGCATTCCGACTGAGGTTTGTAGCCCTAGACCCTATGAAATGCATGCGACAAAAGACCGAAAGATCTTTGGTCAGATCAGTCACGTTACGTCTACACCAACCCATGCGGGCTTGGCGATGGACAATTGTCAATCTAAAGGACGTCAGAAGATTTTCCCTTGGGCTTCCTGCAAACTAGAAGGGGTAACCACCCAACAGATGGGTCAGGAGGGTTACATCAGCGGACAAATGGACACTATCACCTGCGGTGCCCATCCTTCCACACTTACTACGGACTGGCCTAGATTAAAAGTACAAAATGGAGCACTTCCTAATGGGCACGTTTCGCAAGTGTTGGACCTCCCTTCTTTTCCAAAGCAGAGTGTCCATCCGACCTCTCAAGCTCAACCACAAAAGAGTCAACCACGACGAAGGAACCCAGACCGATGAAAATATCAACCAACACAAAGAAAGCAGCAATATCAATACCTCAGAGTAGAAGGCACAAGACAAATATGGGTGCCAAAAGAACAGAAACCACCGACAAGTTTCAACAATGCAAACAATGACAAAAAGAAGTCAAGGCAGCAGCAGAGATAGTATCCAAGGTCTCCTCGACCTTCTTCTACGACTACAAACATTCGACAAATTTGGATCGCCAAGAAGTACCTTATGAACCGACCCACAACCACACAGATTTGGGTACCCAAACAGTGTATTATAGCTCAACCCTCAAGCCATGTAATATACACCCCTCAGAAATCTCTTCACCCCTCCATACCATCAAATCCGATATCATCTTTTGTCCCTCCGCAGAGACCTATCACCCGCACACGAACTCTTAGGAAGTGGATACCGAAACGTATCCAGAAGTCTTCTCCTAACCCTTTGTCTAACATAACTACCACCCCGACTAATCTACAACCTTGTAATAACTCATTCATGACTAAACCTTGTATAAATCCACATACTATAACCCAACATCACCTGTAATAACATCTCATCAAAGAACTACATGCAATATCTGAAAACATATAGGTGTCTAGAGACCTGCACTAGTTCTGCAAGAAGCATTGCATCAATCACATCACAACACTTGGCTACATGGGTTACACATCTGCTATGGAAAGGGATTGCGGTCTCACCTTAATAGGATCATAATTAATTTCCATACTAATGTGCTAATCTTTTGTAGCAGATTTTTTCCATTAGCACGTCAATCATCATGCAAACCGAAGAAGGACCATCTGAAGCTGGAACCAGTATACCCATGGCTACTATTAGTGATTTACTTGCTGAGCCCCATCCGACGGCTCCACCGCTAGAATTTCAAGGTTTCCTAGGACCGATGCCTATTGACGATCCTCTTAGAGGGTATACTGAGAAGATTCATCATAATTCTCACTGGTTTCAAGGGCTAGCAGGACCCTTGGCGGATGCTGAGTTTATATTTGAGGCTAATTTGACTTTTGATGACCGTATCTGGGGCAAATATCAGTTTCTCTCAAGAGAGTTCGAAGGGCTACAGAACACACAAGACTTAACACATGTTTGGGCAAGAGTCGGCTTCACAGAGTATTTTAGTGACCCTTTGCCTAAACCTGACTTCTATAGATGCTATTACTTAATCACCACTTTGATAGCTTTGGAGAACAAGGATATGCCAGGCACCTTCATCCTGCCATCCTTAGTGAACGATCCACCATATAAAAGTTTTTATCTTTCTAAAGATTTGATTCGAGCTGCCATCAAGATTCATGGAACCCACACGCCCATAGAGCGAGAAAGGTTAGTTCCAGACCCTATGAAACGTGGGGATGTTACAAAGTGGGAAGAGATTTCGGCAATCACACCTGAGCTTTCAAAACCACTGCAGATATGTATGCAGCATTTTGCTTTCCTCGCTCAGGACAGATTCACAATGCCTCACAAACGAATATGGTTTGGTTTGTATTTATCTTGTATTGGACCCCAGACAATTGATCTAGCTAGCTGGATCATTGATCAGATGTATTTAGCACAACATAGATGGGAAAGAAAGAAAGTCATCAATGGATGTTGTGCACTGACTAGAATTGTATATATGTGCTTAGCATACGACTTGCCGATCGAACGTGCATTGACAAGTGAAGAGCTAAAAGCATTCAAAGGGACAACGAAGAAAGCTAGGAAGCCCAGCAAAGGAAGATCAGGAAAGCAAATGAGAGGAACCATCCCCTGCCTTCATATGCCAGAATCACCGTCACCACAACCCTCTCCTGAACAATCTCCTACTGAACCCCCTGTACAACCCATTCACATAAGGTTATCAAGATCAGTTACAACGGAGGGCACTACCAGCACAGTCACTACTCAAGTAGCCATAGTCCCAGGACCTACCACCACTACAACAGAAGTTCCCACCACTATTGGTGCGGAAGCTTTCTCTTTTCCGATACCCCATTTAGAAGTAGAACAAGCAGACACCACATTTGATTTTGAGATGCAGGATGTATTTTCAAATGAATTTCAGTTTTCAGAAGGCCAGATCTTCTCTCAGGAATATGAAAGGCCCAGCTACCCTACCACACCGCGAGATCAACCACAAGGACAAGTAGTGTCTAGTTCCATGGAAGAAAGAACGGAAACCGACGAAGATGAAGGTGATGACGAAGCCAGCCAAGGCACTCATGAATCCCAAGAGCATGGACAAACATACGAACAAGGATAGCAAACGGACACCCAAGGTGAGACGAGCACACACGAAGAAGAAACCTTCGAAGCAGCAGCTTATACACTGGCCATCAAAAAGTTATACCGTACTATGGAAAAGGTTTGGGCACATAAGAAGTTGATTGACGAAGAGAGCCAAACACTCATAGAACAAGAGCTTGTCTCGAGCGGGTTCGAAGAAGTATACATCAGAGGTTTCAGAGAGCTTTGTCAAATCAGTTGGACCCACTGAAGCCTTAAGATATTTGCAGAGAAAACCGCTACCGCAATATGATCCTTGCAGAATCCGCCTACTAACCAAACCGGGTGAATACATTCGGGTACCCACTGACGGTCAGTCTTCAGAACAGGCCAGGGAAGCACGTCTCGTCGCTGAAAGCTCATTGGCAGAGGACACCATTATCGTCGACTCCCCACCCCGTACTACTGCTGTACATACTACCACAGTTACTAAAGTACCTGTCACCCCAACTGCTCCTCCTTCACCTCCCATCCATCCAGTCTTCCCCACACACCCCCCTTCTCCCAGAACAACATCCTCCTTCTCCGATGGAGTAGCAGAAGTCGTCCTTACTCCCATTCATCCCACAATTCCCGCACCCACTCAACCTAGTCTACCCCCTAACACATCCACCTTCCTATCCAACCCATTTCTCCATCCATCTTTTCCATCCTTCCCCACACCTCCAAGACCCCTTTTCCCATTCCCACCTCCATTAACCTTCTCCCCAGTCTCACCTCCCCGACCCATCATAACTCCTCTTTCCCCTTTCCACCAAGCTGTCCAAGACAACCCCTCTGTAAATTACTCCTCAACCTTTGTAAATCCTATATTTACACCCACACACTTACCCACGATCACACCACTATTCATAGTCACCGCACTCGACACCACATCCAGCGATATGGATATATCACCCCCCACTGCACCTCCACTCACTTCCTTTGTGGCACCACAATATTTAAGCACACCACAATTTTCCACAATCACCACAGCATCCACTTTCCCACCCCCATTCTCCATTCCCTTTGCATCTACACCCACTACATCATCACTTAGCACACCATTAATATTATCACCCACCATAGACAGCATTTCGACAGATGTTCACGTGTATGACGCAAGTAAGAGATGAGTTCACATCTCCTGGAAATAATTATCAGCAGCTGCAAAGGACAACCAACGACTTACAGTCGCAGCTTAATTCATTGTCAACCGAGAATGCCTCATTGAATACCCGATACCAAGAATTACGCGAGGCATACCACAAACTGGAAGTAGAAAGTGAAGAGAAAGCCAAAGAGGCCACTGTTGATCTTGACAATTGGCCCAGACAGTTCACAATGCGACGCTTACACGGAACATGGGCTTACTCAGAAGACATCTAGCAGCAGCAAAGGAAGAGAATTAGCGGCTACAAGAGCAGAACAGAGAAAATTTAGAAGCTACTCTCGATCATCCAGACCAACCATTAAGTCCTAGCCGATTAAAAGCAATGCCCTCCGAATCAATGAAAATGTTGCTCGATGATCACATCAGATTGCTCGATGAATACGATCGAATGAACGAAGAATATCAGAAGCTAAAAGATGATCATAAGCTACTCCAACTCAGAGCACCTGCAACACAAGGACTACCAGCTCGTGCGGACCCATCTCTTGACATCCTAGAGGAACTCAACACATTACGGGCCCGGGTATCAACTCTTGAATCAAGGATAGCTATATATGAAGCACCACCATGGCCAGATTCCCCACCAGAGCTCCCAGCTGATGAAGAAAATGTAACTATTCCGGTGGAGGAAACCTTTGAAGAAGCCTACGAGCCCCAACCCATCCCAGGCGGACGAGTCACGTCCGAAGGCCAGACGACTTACGAACTCCCTACTCCCACATGGATGAAGACAATTGAAGAGCTTGGAACAACCCACTCAGCACGAGTAGAGGCGCAGTTGCATGCAATGGCAATGATTGAGGAAAGAATTTTACAGTCGCCCTACTTTGCTCATTTGGCCCCGTGTAGATACATATCAGGGCATGAGTTACAGTACAAACCATATTTCATGTTAATGGCCGAATATCAGTTGGCCATAGAGAAAGAAACAAGCAAGAAACCATCTCACGCTACTCAGTTTGAGCCTGAGGATTTGCCACTGGATGCGCAGCAAGGCGAGATCTATCAACCAGATTGGCGTAAAGATCTTTTACAAGAATATCTTGAGATGATGAGTACTTGGGTTAAGGCACCACTACACTTAAAATACAACCCATGTTGGGGACCAGTGTCACATCGCCGTTCCTGGAAGGCATTTGCGATTAAGATACAAAACAACAAGCAATGCCAGGATTAGCTAAACTACCCATACTTTAGGCCACCTACAGGACCACCTACAATCGGATACATGATGGCCACGATTCGCCACTGGATCCCTCGCTTGAAACACATGGACGATATAGCAGTGCACATGAATGTCAAGATATTTGACATGATACAAATGGTTTTCAAAGTCTTCCGTCGTGTTAAGGCTCCTCATGTAAACACCCCGGGCTTCGAGCATGGCAATCTAGATCTTGCATATGATATGAGTACAAGGCCATCACTACGGGTGTGTTATGCTTGGCATTGCACAATTAAATACCTACCGGCGTGCTACAAGGAAATCTTCGAAGAAATGTTCACAATCGGTTTTTGGGAATACCATTCGGAAGTGTTTATCAGCAGGCCCACACATTTGCTTCAATTATTCACCTGTGAACAGATGGTTTATTCCACACATTATCGACTCCCACCACCTGATGAACCACAACCAATTGATTGGGAGAAACTCGAGGCAGATTTGGCCCGAGGCATTCGAATATCAGAACACACCCTCGCTCGGGAACTACTCCAGAATTACATCTGATAGACCGCACAACAAGGTTCTGTCGAGGACAACAGAAGCGAGAGGGATGGGGGTGTTGGCAGTAGCCAGAAGCATAGAAGACGTGGAAGCATATAAAGATAGAGCAGGGAGCCAGTCGAATCAAGTTTTCAAAGATTATGTTTAATAAATATTCTTGAAAAACCTCCAACAGTGGTTTTCATCACTATTGTAACATATGTAACATAGAAAAACCCTTTTTGTAATCCATAGCTCCATTTTGTGCAAGCCGAGGAGTCCTCGAGCTTGAGGAGCTTAGGTAGAATGAGCATACCAATTTTGGTTATTTTTAGACACCGTTTACCCTCTCAAATAGCGCATAGGACCTATTTTTTAACTATGCCGGTCACTAGATGTGAAACCGGTCAAAACTAGTCTAGAATCTATAAAAAGAGCTAGAGAGCTCATTTTTTAGGTTAGCTTGTTGGTTAGTGTGAGCTTAGAGTTACTTTGAGCTTGTAATTGAGATTTTGAGCAATAGAGTTAATTTCTCACCTTCCATTGTGTCTTGCTTGTCTCTTCGTAGTGTGTGTGTATGTGTGTGTGCATCTCTATGCTTCTCACCTTCACTCTCACTTCATCTCACATTCACGATCTTCATATCACTTATATCTCTTCCACGGATTGACATTAAGGAGGTGGAGCTTCTTAACGTGGTTCTCACCATTGTGCTAGAGCAACACCCCACAAGGAGTATCAGATGACCTTCCTGATGCTTACTTGTTTAATTTGGAAATTGTACCACAGTGGGCCAAGACCTTAGTGCCAGTACTAACATATGGGCCTAAACATCGAGTAGTCAACACTCAAGATAGGGAGATAGTAAAGGCCCAAAAGTACCATATCATGGCAGGGAGTATGTATAAGTACACGGATCAAGGAATATTATTTTGTTGTGTGGAAGAGGATGAGTACGCGAAATGGTTGCAATTAGCACATCTTGGTGCATTAGAGCAACACTACTCGAGACAAAGAAATTTACAAACACTAAAGAGGCTCGGAGTGCACTAGCCAACTACGGAACCAAATGTCCATAGGATGTGCAAGGAATGCTCAATCTGTAGCAGTAGACCGCTTGTGGAACATGCCACTCTTTATCAAGTGTCTCTAGTGCTAGATTGGAGTGGACCATTAGTATCCTTCCTCAGAACGAAAATATTCCCTCAAGAGATGACAATGGCCAGACAAAGGAGCTTAGAACAAGAAGCTTTATATTATACTCTCATTGGAGATAATCTATAGAAACGAGGAAAAGATGGGTATCTTAGATTGTGTGTCCACGAGAGTGAATATCTGAAGAATTTGGAGACTGCTCACCAAGGTGTAGTAGGAGGACACTTTGGACCAGATCAGGTGATCAAGACAATACTATTTGCAGGTCTTTGGTGGCCAACCCTTCACATGGATGCACATACCTATGTGAAGAGGTGTGATGTTTGTCAGCAAACTCAGTACCCTATACGCAAAGATGAGATTCCATTGAAACCTATGATGGATGGACGTGCATTCTCTGAATGGGGAATAGACTTTGTTGGTCATATTAATCCCCCTGCCAAGAGTTCACATGCTGAATACATCATTGTGGCCAGAGACTATCTAACCAAGTGGGTAGAAGTGAAAGCCACCACAAAGAACGATGCTCAAACGATAGCAAAGTTCTTATTTGAGAATGCGTTCACTAGATACGGATTGCCAATAGAGTTAGTGAGTGATAGAGGCACACACTTCTTGAATGAAGTCATTGAGAACCTTCTCCAAGAATTCTTGGTAATACATAAGAAGTCGGCTCCCTATCGTCCACAAGCTAATGGACAAGCTGAGAGCACAAATAAGATTCTATGCAATGTATTGACAAAATTGGTTAATAATAAACACTCTGATTGGGACAAACAGCGACACCATGTTGTTTGGGCATACAGAGTTGCCTATAAAATGGTACTCCAAGCCACACCCTTTTAGATGGTGTTCGGCCAAAATGCAGTGCTACCATTGGACTTTTTGATACCTACATTGAAAGTAGCACAAGAGCATGATTGGATAGGCCATGAACTCTCCTCAAGAATTTTTTATCTTGAACGACTAGGTGAAACAAGGTTGAGGGCGACAGTAGGAATATACGCAGCCAAGAAAAGACAAAAAACATATTTTGACACACATGTGAAGGATAAGGGCTTGAAAGCAGGAGACCTAGTCTTAGTCTACACTTTGAAGCAACATGCATGGAAATTAGAGAAGAGAGGCTATGGACCAATGATTATCAATAGGATCTCCACAAGTGGAGCAGTTCAACTAGCCACTCTTGAAGGCAATATTCTACCAAGTTACATAAGTGGATGCAGAGTCAAGTTATATTAGGAACCCCTCACGGAGGAGATGTTAAATCGACTCAATACTGCAAAGAAACGTAAAGAAGAGGAAAAGCGAATTAGAGAGGAAGCACATGCAGAAGCTTTAGAACGCATCCGGCGAATGAAATTGAGAAGACAAGGTAGAGATCCACCTATGCCTGACACTCAAGAAGCTCTAGGTTATCACATGGCTATGTGCAAGGCTTCAGGTGAATGTTCCCATAGGATAGTCGATCGGCGACCTTTTATGACCATAGAGGTAGGACAAGGAGAAAGTGCAAGGACTGTGAGAGCTTTAATTAACTCAAGGGCAGCCACTAGTGCAGTTTGACTTTCTTACTGCCAAGACTTGCAATTGAAGGTCAATCCTATCGAGGCATATCTCATAGAGTTGGGAGGCATGGAAACCCCCTGCATGGGAGAGGTGGAACTTCCCCTCTACATTCAAGAGGATCTAATGGCAGTCAAAGTGCTAGTATGTGAAGATGAGGATCTTACCAAACCTCTGGTCTTGGGCCAAGACTGGATCTATGATCATGCAGTCAACCTCAACCTAAGAAGTGGACTTCTTCAGGCTTGGGTAGGCGAAAGCGGCATCATGATTGAATTAGGAAATCAAGCACTCATGCCACTAGAAAAGGCACCAAATCTTGGTCCCTCCAAGAACCCACATGAAGATAACGATGCTATTCTTGTCCAAAGTTCTATGGTGCAGAAGATTGTCGCTCTTGTCCAAGGTGCATAAGTCAATAAGGAGTTCCCTTCTTTTTCAAAGAAATTCCTAGGAAGGCAAGCAGGACAACACATGACACGAAGAAAGCAGGATCAAAGACTGGTGCAAAATAAAGTACAATAGGGCATGAAGCAGGCCTGGGTACGCAAGGGTGAACAACCCTTAGCTTTGGAGAAAGGATCCCAAAGATGCACCAAACGAGCTATAGGGTCGAGGATTACAATGAAGGAGTATCCTAGGCATCAATCTAGACAAACCATATCTATTTGGGTTCCAAAGCGATCAATGATGGCTATCCCAAATGCTAGAAAGATATGGGTGCCCAAGACCTGCTTACAAGTTCAAATAGCTTCACCTCCATTCACTAGATTGAATCAACACCCACAAGTACCCTTGGCAAAAATCCCAGGGCAAACATCTACACTCCCCAACACTATATCTTTGATCACACCTAGGAATGTCAGGAAATGGGTACCCAAAAGGTCCCAAATCCAACACAATCCAGTCCACAAACCCTTATATGTCAGCACCACTAAAAGATACGATTCCAAAATCAAAGTTTGGAGACTTAAACCCCATATCAAACTGCCTGACCCAATTTTGTAAATCCGTCCCCTCTAATGTAGGTGCATTCTGAGTACATTGCATATCCAAAGTATGCATCTAGGATAAACACTAACCTACTAACCCACATTTACACACATCACAAACACTTCACCCAATAACCTCTAACCACTCGGAATGTCATGTCAGTATTGTGGAAGGAACACCATAACATCATGTTTCCTATGCAATGCTAATGTGCCTCTCTTCTTCTAGCAGATAAGCATCAACAACTATAAGCACTCTCATGGCAGAAGCAGTAGGTTTGAGCTCACAAGCAGGAGTAAGTACAACAGGGATTAATGTGGAGAGTCTACCTATTGAAGTGCCACCAACTGAATGACCGGTAGAGCTGCAACACCTCCAACAAATACCTATACCAGACCCTCCCATAGGAATAACAGAGAGAGTCCATAGAGATTCTCATTGGTTCAATGGCATGCCAAGGCCCCTAGGAGAGGCCAAGTATATCTGGGAGTCCAAGTGTGAGTATGACAAGTCATGGTACTTTGAGGCACCCTTACCCAAACCAGATCTCCTATGATGTTACTATTTGGTCTCAACATTATAGGCTAATGTAGAAAAGGACAAACAAGGAACGTTTGTTCTTCCTTCTTTACTGGGCAACAACGATCGAAGAGGTTCGAACTTACATTGGAATTGGTGAGCTCTACTTTGAATATGCATGTCACACATGTACCTTTTGAGAAGGATGCTCTCATTCCCACTAACATGCAGGACCGAAAACTACTGAAGCTGAAAGATATGGAAGCACTCACACCAAACGTGTCTACCCCTCTCCGTATGTGCATGCAACATTTTGCATTTCCTGGGCAGGATCAATTCACCCAACCCCACAAAAGAATATGGTTCGCTCTTTACTTGGCGGAGACAGGTGCGTTACCGATTAAGCTTCCTATATGGATTGTGGACCAGTTGTATGAAGAAAATAAGCGGTCATCCAGAAAATTAGTGGTGAATGGTTGTTGTGCAATCACGCACATTATCTATAGATGCTTAGCATATGATGTACCCATTAAACATGCTTTAACTTGGGCACAACAACAAATGCTTAAGAGACTCAAAATAGCCACACATCAATCCAAGCGCATGAGGGGCTCGATTCCTTGTGTCCACACACATGAAGTTCTGACGAGTCCAGAAGTCTTGGCACGAGGGGAGGCCACTGTACCTCCCTTCACCATTAGAATACCCAGGTTTGGATCTGAAGGTACATCACAAGCTCCCCCATCGGCTCCCCCTGTACCTTTTGAATTTGAATTCGCTATGACTGCACCTTCGACTTCCAATCATTCTTACAGAATACCCAACTCTCTTACACTCACTTCCACCCCTGAAGGTATGGAAATTTCACCACCGGCGGCACCTCCCCCTCCCCCCACACTTCCACCATCCCCCATTCCCCCTCCACCAAATTCACCTAAACACACATCTCCACTAGACACAACATTCACTCTTCCCAATCCCCAATCCCCTGCATTTGACACCATGCTTGCATGTGTTTCACAATTAAGGAAAGAATACAATAAGCTCCAACAACATAACGAACGACTACAAGAGCACTCAGAAGTGCTACAACATCGTCTTGCTACACTAGAAGAGGAGAATGCTTGCCTCCAAACACAATTTCAAACTTTACAAGAGGCTCATAGCATATTGGAAGTTAAGTTACAGAACGTAGACTAGGAAGCGATACAAGTCGTGGAAAGCCATCTACAGATACAGCTGGAACGCAACTCCAAACTTTAGCGAAATATGGCCCTACCCAAGCAACACCTTGCACCTACGCATGAAGGAAATCGACGTCTCCAATTACAGAATCAAGAAAACTTAGAGGCTACCATCGAAAGCACACCCGGGGCAATGCTCAATCCCTCCAAATTCCAAGCAGTGACCCCAAAAAACATAAAGATAATACTCGAAGATTGTACATGACCAATTATCAGAGGAACTGGATCAGCTGAAGCAGGAACGATAGAAAGACATAATAGCTACCCCTCAAGCCACCACATCCACTGCTTCACTTCTCACAGACTCTAAGGCCCTAAAAGATCTCCAAAAACAGGTCACAGAATCGCAAGCACGCCTACTACAATACGAAAGACCACCTTCCCCACCTGAGGCTCCCACCCATGAAGAAATAGTTCAAATTCCTGTGGAACAAACATTTGAAGAGGAGTACGAGCCGCAACCCATCCCATTGGGACACCAAACAGAAGAAGGCCAGGATACGTTCGAAGCACCACGACCCCCGTGGTTAAAACAGGTGGAAGAAATCAGGAGTTCTCATGAAGAGCGCACGGTGGTGCAGAATCAGGCCGTGAGAGTCATAGAAGACACAATATTACAATCTAGTTACTTCAAGAACTTTTCATCTATACGTCTCATCATATCATCAAAACTCCAATACAGGCCTTACTACATCATTCTGGCAGATTACAAATCAGAAATATAGAGAGTCACAGGAAAGATTCCTTCCTTCACAACAGAGTTTCAACCAGAAGACCTTCCTCCAGAAGCACAGAAAGGTAGAATCTATCAACCGACATGGCGGCAAAAGCTTCCAGAGACATATCCTGAAATGGTCTACACATGGAACCATGCTCCTTTACATTTACTGTACAATCCATGATATGGCCCCGTTCCACGACATAGATCTTGGAAAGCATTCAACATAAAGATACAAATAATGCTGAATGTAAGGAGTGGCTCAATTATCTGTACATAGCACCACCGCAGGGGCCACCATCAATAGTGTACATGATGGAAACAATTCAACATTGGATGCCTCGATTGAAGCCCATGCCAGATGTGGCAGCCCAAATGATGCTCAAAATTTTGGATACGATGCAAGTTGCACTCAAAACTTTTAGGAATGCAGAAGCACCACAAGTACGTCTGCCGGGGTTTACTAATGGAAATTACAATTTGGTGTATGACATGAGCACCACCCCCAGCGTTCGTGTGGCTTACGCTTGGCATGCACGCATCAAATACCTCCCCACATGCTATAAACAAACATTCGAAGACATGTTCAGATCAGGTCTCTGGGAGTATCACTTGGAGGTCTTCGCACCGAAGCCTACACACCTGCTTCATCTCTTTGCATGTGAACAAGCTATGTACTCTGAGTACTACACGACATCATAACCCGATGTACTAGGTGCAATAAATTGGGATACGCTGCAAGCTGACCTAGCAAGAGGATTATGGATAGGGGAACACGAGCTAGCCACCAACGTCATTGAATACTATATTGACCACCCTATAGAATAGAGATCTGTCAGGGGCGACAGACGCTAGGAAGGGGGGAGTGTTGGCATACAAGCAGAAGAAGAGCAGAAGAAGAAAGGAGCAATCATGCACAATCAGGTAACAAGGCCTAATCATTTTTTTTTCCATGGACTATTCCCAACTCAAGTGATTTTAATCACTACAAAAAAATTGTAAATTCTGTTTCTGGTAGAACAGACTCCATTTTGTTCAAGCCAAGGAGTCCTCAAGCTTGAGGAGTGTTAGAATTAGCTACATATCATTTTTCATGATTTTTAGACTCTGTTTGAACCCCCAAATAGGCTCTAGAACGTAATTTTTAACTAGGCCGGGCACTAGGTCTGGACAAGGCCAAAGCTAGTAAAAAAACTATAAAAAGAGCTAGAGAGCTCATTTTTGAGGTTAGATTGTTAGTGATTTGAGCTTATGTAAGAGACTTTTTGACTAATGCAAAGAACTCCATTGTTCCTCCCTTTGTTCTTGCCTTGTGTGCGTGTGTGTTTGTGTGTGCATGTTTGTGTGCTTCTCACTCACGCACTTGTGCCTTCACTTGCTCATAGTCTTCATACTATTCCTCACGTCTCCACGGATTGACATTTATGAGGTGGATCTCCTCACGTTGGTACTTGCCATTGTGCTAGAGTGACAAACACTCTGCCTGCTCTTGTCGCAATTGTACCTCACTCTCCAATCAGAAATCCTCTCCCAAGCTTCTCCTTGCCATGGCCTTGAAGCTTCAGTGGACCCTCACAACATCTTAAACACAATTGCAAAATGCAATGGATAGCCAAAAATCAGGGCATGCCAAAGAGAGGAGGCTTTCTTTTCTAATAAAACAAACGCTTATGACCTCCCGCAACAACCACAAGAAGAACCTTCGAATCAAAAAAGAAACAAAAAAAAAGCAAAAAGGCCAAAGCTCATCCAGCAGGCATGGTTTAGTGGATGTGCCTTGAACTCCTAGGCAGATGGTTAGGGTTCAAGTCCCACTTGGGGCTGGATGCTTTAGAGTTCCCCAAGATGGGTGCCTCTACCTTACGAGGTCGGGTGTGTGTGTCTTTCCAATTCATTGTACTCTCCCAAAAAAAAAAAGGTCAAAGATCAGAAACGTGATCCTGAGGCAGAAATGACTCTACTAGCAAAAACACGATAGTGGACCAAAACATCATGCTGAGGGAGCCAAAAAGAAATGTGATGCTAAAAAAAAGCGATGCTCAAAAGAGCAAAAACAAAGAAGCTGAGCGAAGGATAGAAACACGACGTTGAAACTAGAATGTGGAGCAAAAGACAGAATCGCTATGCAAAGCTGGCCAAAACTACGAAGCTGACGGTCAGAATCATGACGCTGAAACCATGATGCTGAATAAAAGATAGAATCAGGATGAGGAAACAAAATCGAGATGCTGAGAGAGCGCAGACGAGCGCGACTCTAAGAGCAAGATGAAAATGCAATCCCGATGATAAAAATCGCTATGTTCATTGGCACTAAGAGACAATCGCAATGCTTGTGAGAGCGATGCAATTGGTGCCAAAACGAGAGGAGAGAGAGAGAGAGAGAGAGAGAGAGAGAGAGAGAGAGAGAGAGAGAGAGAGAGAGAGAGAGAGAGAGAGAGACAAGGAGAGACAGAAAGAGAGGAGAGAGAAAGCTAGCCAAGACAGAATAAAAACTTCTTGGAAATCTTGGATGCTGGTGAAGGAGAACTTTAAACTTCCTATTTGGTATGCTAACAACATTTCCATTTTTCTGCAGGATTCATTGTGGTTTGGTTCTTCAAGTAATGAAATCTTCTCTGCTCTGCCAATCAGATGGAATAAGTGTAAAAAGAAGGGTTTTGGCTGCTAGTAGGACTTGATTAGGGATGGTGAGGTACTTGATGATAGTGACATTTTGGATCTTGATTCTCTATCCTTATCTTTTAAACAGATTATCTTGGAGAAGAAATTGAAGCTGCTAGAGGAGTTGGATGAAAATCTCTGGAGGAAGGTAGTCTCCATTGAAGAGGTGTCCCTAGACACGCTGACCAATTATAGAAGGAACTCCAGAAGCATTAGGGAAATCATTGGGAGACTCAATAAAATGTGGGACCTCTCTTGGTCTCCCCACCAGTGGAGATACAGGTTCCAAAGCTCTTGGTCCTTCCCTACTACTAACAAGCAATCCTGCCTACTTTGGATGATTCTTCATAAAGGTATCTGGAAAGGAAGCCAAGCTAGGAAGTATAAAATTGATGCAGGTCTTTGTCGTTTTTGTGGTAGAGAAGAAGACTTAGAACACCTCTTCTTCAAATGTAAATTTACTTCAAGGTTTTGAATTGGCATCATGCGATACTGCCTAGCTAGTGGTAATAAAGTGCCAAATTTCAGAGAAATCCTTATAGGGGAATCCAGTTGTATGGACATTGTTTTATGGAAGATTCTCAAAAGTCACACCCTGTGGTCTATTTGGAAGTACAAAAACAACAAAACATTTGGCAGAAGATGCAAGGATCACTTCTTCTCTTGTCTTGTGATTATGAGAAGAATACTCAAGTATTATATCTCTTATTACAAAGAAATCCCTGTTGAGGAATATAGCCCTTTTGTAATCATAAAAAACTACCACTGCAACTCTTGGAGGGAAAGAATGTTGCACCTGCATTCTCAGACCAAACTTGATATGATCACTTTTCTGAATGTATATGTAGAGGAACTGCTGATGTGAGCTCCCTGTGTGGGGAATTTCTCCCCTCTAGGTCTGTTTGAGGGCTTGTACTCCCTCTTCTGAGGTTCTCCTGTACTTTTTCTGACTTGCATCAATTTAATACTTTCTATTTTGCTCAAAAAAGAAGAGGACAGAATAAAAAAGAAATGAAACCACATAGCTTTTGAATCTGGATGAAGACCTCTCCGCCCAGATACGATCAACATGTCTACCATCATCTGAGTTCTTCCTGCCTCACTCAATAAAAGAAATCCTGGCACGAACAGAGATGCGCCAACTTCCATGACTGCTAACTTTCATGAATGTGAATCAAGACTTGTTGTATTCTCAATTTTCATCGTTTTCATTAGATTGTGCTTCTTGAAGTCTAGCAATGACATGAAGTTTGCGATAATGGCGACCAAGAAAAAACAGAGAACTCAGACTCCTATTGCAAACAAGAGCTGATTGCTGCTGCCTTACCTCGGACATTGAAATTGCATAGCTGATGCAGAGGACAGCCTTGGAATTCTTCTTATTGCGATCTAAAACAAAATGATGTATGGAATTCCACATTTAATAATTTATGGCATGATAATATACACTTTCACCTTATACTTTGTCCACGAAAAAATTATACTCCAAGGCCTGAAATATGTATTCATTGTTGAAAGCATTACATTTGTCAATCATATTTAAAGGTCTTCTTGATGATCCAAATTTGTAGTGATTATAAATTTATCTTGCAAGAAAGTTACTCCATTCTTAGTTTTTAAGAGCATTAAGTTTAAGATAGTGAATGATCTATTATGTTAACCTTGATGAGTATCTAAACTATGGATATTTATACATGTGATTACAACATAATAGGTGCTAGCCTATATACTTATTTAGAGAACCATCAAAAGCCAAGATAACATATTGACATTCATCTTAATCAATTATCACTTCACTTCAGCTTGTATACCCACTTAGTGCCAATGCCTTCTTGCTCGGTGGTAAGTCACATGAAGACGAGATACTATTTTTCATAATAGCATCATATTTTGGTGCATAGCAACCATCCAATTTTCAGAATTTTGTGCTTCATCAAACGAAAAAGGCTCATTCTCATCACAGAGACTAGAGGCAGCCATAGCATAGCAATTTGATGCAAAAGAAGCACAATGAGAGCCTGCACAAGTATGATATGATTGAGGTGCATCTAATTTGCTATCTCGCAAAGTCTACACTAGCCATTTAGGCATAGTTTTTTCCTCCTCTATATTGGTTCTCTCTTCAATAACTGCATCATGTAAAACTACATCAGAAATGAAATGATTTGCATCAGCACGTGAAACCTATAAAGGCTGAGAAATTGCCTCATTTGGACCAGCACTAGACCGTCCACTTGTAAAAAGAGGTAGCAAAGTATCATACATACCTTTGGAGCTAACTAATGCCTCCTTAGCACATGAAAGTAATGGTTGAATAACTTCTTCCACAAAAACAACATCATGGCTAACCAAAATGCCTTTAGTTTGTGGATGATAGAGATGATAGCCTTTGCTTTTGGAATTGTACCCAACAAAAATACATTTCAGTGCTTTATCATCCAATTTCCCACATTGTTGTTCAACCACTAATGCATATGCCAGACAACCAAAGACATGCTATTGAGCAATAGATGGCTTGCGACCATGTCAAGCCTCATATGGAGTGATAGAGTGCAATACTTTAGTGGGACACCTATTAAGTACATATGCTACATGTATAACAACCTCAAGCCAGAAACTATGTAGTTACTAGGTCTAATGAAGCCCTTATGTAAATAATCCTGCAATTGCTTCTCAACCTCCTCATGCTGGGAAACACTAAGCCTATAAGGTGGCTTACAAATAGGTTTAGTGTTAGTAGCTACCTCAATGGCATGGTCAATGTCCCCTCTCTCAGGTGGTAGCCCTCTAGGTAAATCAGTGGGAAAAACATATCTAAACTCAAACACGAGATCTTTAAAACTTTTAGCCATACACTCTTGCAAGAAATAATAATAGAAATTCCTATCCATATTTACATTACTAGCATGAAAATATAAATCAGATGAACTCTTTGTACAATGCTCAATACCATGACTATACAATAAAAACATCTCCTGTACATGCTGAGAATAACAAAGACTATACAACTCTAAGGATGAAATGGGAGGTGCACTAGGTACATCTCTCTCTCCCTGAATACAAACTTTACTTCCATTCTTTTCAAACTCAAGTGTGTTGTTTTGATAGTTGCGTTTAAGTGTGTCTCCCAACCCCCATAGCCACTCTCTTCCTAACATAAGGTCTGTCCTCTCCATATTCATAATTTGAAAGTCCATATGATCTGTATAGTCCTACATCTTGACTTCCAAATTGGATACCATAGTATCCATAATCTCTTGTCTTCCCCTTGCATCATAGATACTATGTATTTATGTGCACTAGGCTGCTAGGGAATCTTTAGTTTCTTGACCAGAGCATTATTTATGAAGTTATGAGTGGCAGAGTCATCTGTCATGACTCGCAACCTCGTCCCGTATACACTACCATGAAATTAAGCTAAGTCATGTGGTCCAAACTGCGGTGAACACAATGATTGAATCAAACAACATTTGTGCTCTATATCCTCGTGCATCACCACCACTCCCTTGCAGCTAGAGCTGCCATGAATAGGAAGGGTCTGCACTAAGTGGACCACGTTTTTTCCCTTTTCAGGGGCCATACTAGTCTTTGCTCCTCTTTTCTTTTCTTCCCCCCTTCTTGAGTGGACAGTTCCACTGTGAATGTTTAGGAGACAAACACCTAAAACACAGGTTCTCACTTTTGGCCCTCTCAAATTGATCTGTAGATAACCTAGGCCGTTGTGATCTTTTTTTTTCCAAATGGAAACTTCTTCTTAAACTTAGTCGTGCTAAGAGCCTTGAGGGGTTGATCCGTCTCCATAGGAGTATATTGAGGATGGTTATGGTCCTCATAGATCTGTGCATACTTGGTCACCTTCTCAAACGTCTTAGGTGAATTCCTTCTAACCTCTCTCTTGACAACTTTATCTAAGCCTCTAACAAACCCTCTGGTTTTTTGGAAGTCATCTAAGCCCTTAAGTTTCAAAATGATCTCTCTATAATGGGATATGTAGACCGTAAGAGGCCTACCTCTCTGGGTAATCCTATCCCACTCATCCCAATTCCTCTCCTCCTCATTCTCAGGAAGAAACTCTTTTAGAAAAAGAGTTTCAAACTGATTCCAATCTGTAGGGATCGAGTTTGCCTCCTTGAGAATCATCCACCACTTATAAGCCCACGGGCCAAGCGAGAGTCTCGCCTGTAGCACACGATACTTTGATGGGGTGCCCTTCAGTTGATGCAAATCATGCCACTTTTGTAAAAAGTGTAAATTGCATCCTTGTTTCTATCTCGGTCATCCCCCGTAAAGGTAGGTGGCTTTAAGTCTTTCAAGAGGGGAGCTTCCCTAGAGCTCTCTCCTTTGTGCTTACTAGGAAGAGAAGTATCTCTTCTAGTCATCTCTAGAGGAAGAGTAGGGGTTTCTCTTCCCTTCCTAGCTAGGAAAGAGGTGATGTGAGTCTCAGTGAGATCATTTGATACTTAAGCTGCTGAATGAGAGATGTAATGCTACCTATCTCTCTCTCTCTAACCTAAGGGTTTGTTCCTTTAGGTCTGTAAATTGGTCATGAGTAACAGAATCATCCAGAGATTTGACATTCCTTGCCTGTCCAAGAAATGTAGTCCAACACCCGTATTTCAAAGCTATAAAGCTATCCCAAGTGAAAAAAGTGAATTTTGGCACCGAATGATGAAAAACTAGGCTCGAAAGTGGATACCTAGCTCCTATTAAAGTGCTATAGAGAGATTTTGGTTGAACAAATCTTGTCTACATCCAACATCAATGGTTTTTTAGAAAATTTTAGGAGTGTAGCTTCATAATGTGACAAGAATTTCTAAAATCGGATATCGTATGAGCAAGCTATGGTGCAGAGAAGTTATGTATGTCACGGGTAGGAAGTGGAAAAGCTAATCTTCATGGAAGGGTGACTTTGAGAGCCCATAACTGAGAACTTGAAGCTCTTCAAGATAAACCCATGACTCATAACCCATATCCACAACCCATAATACATGTATGCATCATTATGTCCCAAAATCTTGATCCATAGCCTAGCTTTTCTCTCCCTAATCTTGAGAAAAAAAACTTGAATTGCAATTTTTTTTCCTTTTTACCCCTTTTCACCTTCGTTGGCTCTTCTCAGCAAATCGGTGTCGATGGGGGCTTTTATCCCACATTACAGGTCGAAGGTGATTTTTCTCAGTATATAAATGAGAATATCTCCTTTGTCCTCTCACCCAAGAGGGAGGGAAGAGGGAGAAGAGAGGGAGTCAAGCTCGCCTCGTCGGCTGATCCTCTGCGCGTTATCCCATCGGCTGGCTCTGTTGGCTAGTTTGTCCGTCTGCATGCACACGCGTGTACTTTGGCTCGGATACCAATGTTGTTACAGCTCCCGAGGACGCCCTCCATTTTTGGAGTAACTGTTGCACACCCAAAAACGATAGAGAATCTTGAGCACACATAGATCAATGCTTGAATGTACCGCCCAGCCACATGGAGATCTGATATTACTCTCTTTCTCATTCTTTACCCATAAACGGCAAATATTCTAAGCATCTCATATGAGTGCCACTTGGCACTCATGTGAGTATCATACTCATAATGTATAAGGGGAGGTTCTCACCTCTAAATCATTACTCCAATATGATACTCCATATGACAAGAAACCTCATGTTTTTAAGAAGATTCAGCAGTAGATAAAAACTTAGAGAATAAAATAAGGACTTATCAGCATAAACTCAATGCCAAGCATCGAGATGCTTGGGAAACTTGAAGTTTTGAATTCATTACCACAATAGGCAAAGCATGGAGATGGAGGAGAGAGTCTCAAACACAGAACTTCTATTAATCCTTCTGATAGCTATGGAAACTCAAAAAGGTTTACAGGTGCTTTCTCACTCACAGAAGCCCAACTATTTCTCAATCATACAAAATCTTTCTCTCTCTCTCTCTCTCTTTCTTATCTCTTGATACAAACTAACTTATATCGATTTTCTCAATCTCATGACTTTGGAAATTCTAGAACTAAAGTTAAGTCTAACTTTACAGATATACTACATGTGGGAAATTGTCCCTTCACATAGGCATGTGCGTTTCTTCTTAGATTTTGACATTCAAATTTATGTCCAATTTGTGATTGGTTCTCCAACAGCCCCCCCTCAATCACTAATTGACATTCTTTGTTTCTTCATATCTTCTTCTTTTCTTTTACTCTTGTGATACTTTTGAATTTGCTGATCTTCACACCATCCAAGCTCTTTATCATTATGTCTGCTATTTGATCTTTTGTAGAAATGTACTCCACTTCAATTTCTTTCTCCATTACCTTTTCTCTCAGGAAACGATACTATATCTCTATATGTTTTGTTCTTGCATGAAATACTTGATTTGCTACAAGATAAAGTGAGCTCATGTTATCTCCATGTATTGTAGGTATACCTTGATTAATGCACAAGCTTTTGAACAATGTCTACATCCATATGCCTCCTTAGCTGCTTCTACAAGTCCTTTGTACTCAGCTTCAGTTGATGATAATGCTACTCTATGTTGTTTCTTTGAACGCCAACTTACAAGCTTATCACCAATGTATATCATGTAGCCATGAGTTGATCTTCTATCATCTTGATTACCTGCTCAATCTGAGTCACTATAGGCTCTCAACTTCAAATCTGAAGTAAAAGGATAATATAATCCTTCCTTTATGGTTCCTTTGATATATCTGAGAACTCTTTGACCTGCAATCCAATGTGGATCCTTTGGACAATGCATGAATTGTGAAAAAAATCCAATTGCATAACTAAGATCCGATCTTATTAGTGTACCATAAATCAAATTACCCACAAGAGATTGATACTTCCTCATATATTTGTATTCAACACCATAATATTTACTGAGATTGTCATTGAATTCAAGTGGAGTTGAAGCTTCTCTGTAATTTTCCATACAAAGCTTCTTCAACAAGTTCAAAAGATACCTTTCTTGTGATACATATATACCATGACCTGTATAAGTAATTACCATTGCAAGAAAATATGATAACTTTCTTAGGTCACAGATCTTGAATTCTTTCTCAAGTAATTTCACATTTTTTGAACTCCATTTTTTTCAAGCCGAGGAGTTCTCAAGCTTGAAAAGTATTAGAAGTACCATCCTACCAATTTTTATAATTTTTAGACTCTGTTTGAGCCCTCAAATAAGCCCTGGAACCTAATTTTTAACTAGGATGGAGAATAGGTCTGCACAGGGACAAAACCACTGAAAAAACTATAAAAAGGGTTGGAGAGCTCATTTTTGAGGTTAATTTGTTGTAGATTTGAGCTTTTGTAAGAGAAATCTTTTGTAATCGAAGTTCTTCCATTATTCCACTCTTTGCTCTTACCTTGTGTGCATGTGTGTATGTGTGTGCATGCTTGTGTGCTTTCAATCACGCACTTGTGCCTTCACTTGCTCACAATCTTCATACCAGTCCTCATGTCTCCGCAGATTGAAATTTATGAGGTTGATCTCCTCATGTTGGTACTTTCCATTGTGCTAGAGTGACACTCCTCTATCCTCTCATGGGAGTTGGTAAGATCATTTTGACTACTGCTGATGGTAGTTCCTTCACTTTGTCGGATGCTTTATTTGAGCTAGGGATCAAGAAGAATCTATTATCAGTTTTATCTTTAGCCAAGACTGGCTTCATTGTGAAATTTGTTGATGATAGATGTACATGGCATGATCTCTCAAACGGCAATGTGATTATTGCTTCTTGCATTTTGTGTCGTAGGTTGTATAAGCTCATAGATTATGAAAAAATTGTGAATGATTTGGCATGTGTAGTACATGATTCTTGGGCTATTTCAGATGCAAAGCTTTAGCATGCACACTTTGGTCATCTATATTTTGCTAGTTTGCTACACCTGAAGAAATCTCAAATGGTTTCCTCTTTGCCAAAACTTGAGGCACCTGGAAAACATGTATGTGAAGTCTATATTTTGGGAAAAATGCAGCATTCTTTATTCCCAAAAGATAGTTCAGTTTGAGCTACTAAAAAATTGCAGTTTGTTCACAGTGATGTCTGTGGTCCAATGCAGACATCCTCTTTTGGAAACTATCTTTACTTCATGACTTTCATTGATGATTTTTCGAAGCATGCATGGGTATATCCATTCAAAGCAAAGTCCGAAGTGTTCATGTGCTTCAAAACACTTTTGGTTTTGGCTGAAAATCTATCAGCATGTAAAATGGGCACCCTCTGATCTCATCGAGCCGGGGAATATATGCTTCTAACTTTAATGCATTTCTGGCTAAATGTGGGATAAAACATCAGTGTACAGTGCCGTATACACCTCAACAAAATGGATTTGCTAAACGGAAGAACAAGTCACTCATGGAGATGGTGAGGTGTATGGTGAAGAGTCAAGCTTTACCACATAGTTTTTGGCTTGAGGCTATCATGTGTGGAGCATATGTACTTAGCAGGTGTCCTACTAAAGCAGTGCACTCTATCACTCCATATGAGGCTTGCCATGGTTGCAAGCCATCTGTTGCTCATCTGTGTGTTTTTGGTTGTCTGTCATATGCATTAGTGCCTGAACAACATCATAAGAAATTGGATGATAAAGTAGTAAAATGTATTTTTTTTGGGTACAATTGTGAAAGTAAAGGCTATTGTCTATATCATACACAGAATAAATGCATTTTGGCTAGCCGTGATGTTGTTTTTGTGAAAGATGCTATTCTGCCATTAGTTTCATGTACTAAGGAGACATTTGTTAGCTCCAAAGACATGTATGATACATTGTTGCCTCTTTTTATAGGTGGAAAGTGTAGTGCTGGTCCTAATGAGGCAACTTCTCAGCCTTTATAGGTTTCATGCGATGATGCAAATCATTCCAATTTTTATGCAGATTTCCATGATGCACTTGTTGATGAGAGATCTGATATTGAGGAGGCAAAAATTATGCCAAAATGGCTAGTGCAGACTTTGAGTGAAAACAAATTAGATGCATCTCTATCATACCGTACTCATTCAGGCTATCATAATGCCTCTTTTGCAGCAGATTGCTATGCTATGGCTGCCTCTAGTCTCTGTGGTGAGACTCAACCTCTTTTGTTTGATGAAGCACAAAATTCTGAACATTGGATGGTTGCAATGCAATCTGAATATGATGTTATCATGAAAAATGGTACCTTGTCTTTATGTGACTTGCCTCTTGGCAAGAAGGCCATTGGCAGTAAGTGGGAATACAAGTTGAAGCATAAACCTAATGGAACAGGTGACAGGTATAAGACTAGGCTTGTTACAAAGGTTTGTGTGTAGGAAAGAGGCAATGATTTTGATGAGACCTTTGCACCTACATGCTGAATGACTACTATTCATAGCATCTGTGCACTTGCAGCTCATCATGGTTGGAATGTACATCAGTTGGACATTAAAACAACATTTTTGAATGGTGACTTGCATGAAGAAGTGTATGTTTTTCATCCCTATGGCTTTGTGCAAAAAGGGCATGAAAACGAGGTGTGCATGTTAAAGAAGCCATTATGTGGTTTAAAGCAAGCACCATGGGCTTGGTATGAAAAGATACATGCCTATCTGATTGCACATGGTTTTGAGAAGAGTCCAAATAAAAGCACCTTATATGTTAAGCATGCTAATGATGTGCTTCTGATCATTGTTTTGTATCTTGATGACATGTTGCTCACTGGTCCTCATGAGAAGCACATTGCTGATTTCAAGGCTGATTTGCATGCCTCATTTGAGATGTCTTATTTGGGGCATTTACATTATTATTTGGGCATTCAATTTATGCAAGTTGATGGTGGAATATCTTTGTTTCAAAAAAAACATATTGACATATTATTGTAGCATTTTGGCCTTGAAGACTGTAAACCTCTCACCACCTAGGTTGCATTATTCGTTATTCGACAATTCGTTTATTCATGAATAATTATGGAATTTTATGGCAACCTCCTATTATTTGACCGAATTATTCGGTGCCACATCAGCTTATTCGGAGATGAGCGAATACTTTTTGCATGGTAATTCGACAATTTTTGATCAAACGCGCTTTCGATCGAAAAAGTTTTCGATAAAAAATTTTATTGATCGAAACAAATTCAATCAAATATTTTTTTATAAAACAACACAAGTAGACTCATTTTTCATAAGAGTTACTTTGTTTTTTACGAACTTACAGTGTCGTAGATAGAACAAAGTATAAACTCTTGCTATACACATTAACTTTCTTACTTAAAGCATAAAGAAAAATATATTTGTTTGCGAGTTAAAAACTATTGTGATTGTTTGACTCAACATTGGTTCTTACTTCACAATAGTATATGTATGTGTGTGTATGATTATGAGTAATATGTATTGTGATTGTTTGAATCAATATTGATTCTTACTTCATAATAGTATATGTATGTTTATTTGAGTGTATAATTGTGAATGAAATCTATTGTGATTGTTTGATTCAACATTGATTCTTACTTCACAATAGTATATGTGTGTGTGTGTGATTGTGAATAAAAATGTATTGTGATTGTTTGAATCAATATTGATTATTACTTCACAATACTATGTGTATGTGTATGTGTATGTGCGTGTATGTTATATGATTGTGAGTGAAAATATAATATGATTGTGTATGTGCATGTATATGTGTGTGTATGATTGTGAATTAAAAACTATTGCAATTGTTGGAAAAGATTTTATGGTTTTTTTATAATTCAAGGGTTCAAAAGGTATTAATAAGTGAATATCAAAGGCATCGATGGCTGCATATCAGCTAAGAGAAGGTTCTTGTTGTATCGATTCAATATAACTTCATAGATCTGTAGATCTTCTTTAGAAAGTTGTATTGTATTGATACAACAAGAGCCTTCTCTTAGCTGAGATGTTTGGCCTTGGCATCAAGACAATATCATCAAGAGGGATTTGTTGGGAGGAAAGAAATCAATTTGTTGAAACAATAGTATCGAGAGGGATGATGAAGTTTTGATAGAAGCTGACTTATGCACTTGATCCTTGGATACTTATGATAAATAAGATGCAAACAGGTAAAATAAGATTTTACTTTTTATGATATAGTTTATTATTTTTTCTAGCATATAATAATGAATATGCACATGCATGTTTATGTATGCATGTACATATGCATGCCAGTATGTATGCATATGTGTGTGCATGTATGTGTATGTGTGGCCATGTGTGTATGTATATGTGCAAGTATCTATATATATGTATATGTGTATGTGTGCATGAAAGTATGTGTATGCATGTGTGTATGTATGTGCGCATGAAAGTATGTGTATGCAAGTGTGTATGTGTATGTGCGTGTATGTTATATGATTGCAAGAGAAAATCAAATGTGATTGTGTATGTGCATGTGTGTGTATGATTGTGAATTAAAAACTATTGTAATTGTTGAAAAAGGTTTTGTGTTCTTTTTTATAATTCAAGGGTTGAGAAGGTATCAACAAGTGAAGATCAATGGCATCTTGGACAATGTATATCTGATAATAGAAGGTTCGTGTTGTATTAATACAATACAACTTCACATATCCATAGATCTTCTTTAGGAAGTTGTATTGTATTGATACAACACGAACCTTCTGTTAGTTGAGATATTGGCATCAAGAAAATCACATCAAGAGGAACTTGTTGGGAAGAAATAAATAGGCTTATTGAGATAATCACATCAAGAGGGACTTGTTATGGCCAAGTTTTGATAGAAATCGACTCAAACTTTCGATACTTACGACAAAAGAGATAAAAACAGGTAATAAAATATTTTACTTTTTATGACATAGTTTAATATTTTTTCAAGCACATAATAATGAATTTTTAATTTTTTATAATTGCATAGGTTATTTTGAAGGCTGATTGATTTTGAGCTGAGTATAAAGGTAGAAATTTCCCATTAAAAATGGATCGTTATCAATTGTAAATTTGAATCCTTTGAATCATTAACTTCACTTTTTTTTTAAGCTCAAGTTGATTTATTGTGTGTATGTGCTTGTATTTATGTATATATACATATGTATGTGTGTACGTGTGTATACATATGCATGTGTGTGTATGAATGCATGTAAGTATGTATGCACATGTGTGTGTATGCATATGTATGCATGTGCATGTGTGTATATGCATATGTAGGTATGTGCATGTGTGTATATGCATATGTATGTATGTATGTGCATGTGTGTGTACATGTATATGTATGTATGCATATGCATGTATGTATGCATATGCATGTATGTATGCATATGCATGTATGTATGCATATGCATGTATGTATGCATATGCATGTATGTATGCATATGCATGTATGTATGCATATGCATGTATGTATGCATGTGAGTGTATGTGTGTGTGTCTATATGTGTGTGTGTCTATATGTGTGTGTATATGTGCAAGTATCTATATGTGTGTGTGTATGATTTTGTGTGTACATGTGTACATGTTTGTGTGTGTATATGTGTGCATGTGTGTGTATGCATATGTGTGTATGACATGCACATACATACACACATATGCATATACGTACTTTCAAATCTGTAAAACAATAAAGTAATTTTATCTTTGAAAAAAAGTCGAGAGTTCTCTAGACTCTCAAACATGTGCGAAATGAGTTCTCGAGAATAAAGTTTCGATCGAAAGAAATTTTGATCAAAAATGTTTCGATCGAAATGTTTTTCTTTGAAAAAACTTTTGATCGAAAGCTTTTCGATTGAAAGTGTATCCTTGTCCATTTTTTTTTCAGTGTTTATTTGGAAAACCTTGAATAAAACGAACATATTTGGTATTTTTTAATTATTCGATCGAATAAATGCAACCTAGCTCACCAATCCTATGGAGACATGTTTACGATTGAGTCTTCATGATGCTGGAGATGCATTTGATGCTATTCTCTATCAACAAGCTGTTAGATGCTTGATTTACTTATGCATTACTCGGCTAGATATTCAGTTTGTTGTCTCAGAGATGAGCAGATTTATGCATTGCCCATGTGTCAAGTATTGGCAGGCGGTTAAGCGAATCTTTCACTACTTGAGTGGTACCCGGCTACTAAGATTGTTTTATCCCAAGGGGGATCACTACCACTATATTTACATGCTTTTTGTGACTCTGATTGGGCTAGTTGCTATGACACTCGCGTGTCCATTAGTGGTTTTTGCTTCATGCTTGGTAGCTCATGCATATCTTACCTAAGCAAGAAGAAGCCTACTGTGACCACTTTTAGTTTTGAGGCTGAGTATAGTGTAGCTTTCACAGTGACTGTTGAGTGTGTGTGGCTCAGATGCCTTATGCCTGATTTGGGTGTTGGCCAATCTTCCGCTACCACCATCTTCACTTATAGTCAGAGCGCATTGGCAGTTGCGAGGAACCCTATGTTCCATGCTTGCACTAAGCATATTGAGGTGCTTTATCATTATTTCAGGGAGAGGTTCTGTGTTGGAGAGATCAGCTTGGCATATGTGCCCACACAGGAGAACATCGTAGACCTTTTCATGAAGGCTCTACCTAGGGAGAAGTTTGAAGCTTTTTGCAAAGTTTTGGCCTTACTTTCTTTTGTGGATTGATTCCATATAGCTTGGCACTTCCTTATACATGAGTGCCAGCTCCTTGTTCAACGCATCACTCCTAGGGGGGATTTGTTGATATATTTAGGTAGTGATGTGTGTGAACACACTAGGACCGTTGGGGCACTTTTTTCCCTCTTTTGGAGGTTTTTTTCCTAGGCTTGTATATATCCCTATAGCCCTAATGGTTAACTTATCTTTTTATATTCTATTGGTAATACATTCAGTATTGTGCGTTGTGCTCCAAGCTTCATCTCATTGTTCCTTGTGTTCTTCTGTGCTTGTGCAGACGTCTAACTCCAATAGTTGTTTAACATATGCTCTTGTGCCATCACAAAAACGTCACAAGCTTGATGACAAGGCAAAGAAATGTATATTTTTTTGTTATAGTGTTAAAAGTAAATGATATTGTTTGTACCATCCATTGAGGAACACAATTATTGTGAGTCGAGATTTGGTATTTGCTGAAAATTCAATTTTCCCTCTACTTGAATGTAAAAAATAGCCAACAATTAGCTCACAAGATGTGTTTGATACACTAATGCCTTTATTCCAAAGTGGTGCATTTGACTATGGTCATGTAGATCATCCAACTAAGGCTCAATGGGCTAAAAAAATTCCAACAAAACAGAGTTGAAAATGCAGACAATTCTAGCTAAACATGGCCAAAAAATTTCAACCAAGAATAGTCGGAACTGCTGGAAATTTCCAGCCATAAATGGCTGAAAATTTGTGTCAAACTATTGCTAAATATGAGCATGAAATTCAGCCCACGCATGATGTACATGTTGATGATGTATTACATAATTAATGCATGTCTATCAAGGGTGCACAAACTATGCCAAAATGGCTCAAAAAACTTTGTAGGACAACAAATTGAGTGCACCTTTACTTGGTAGAACAAGATCACGATCTTGCAATGCATCAAGTAATTTTGTGGATGATTCTCTTATTGCAACATCATGTAATGAAGATCCACTTACTTTTGAAGATGCATGTGATGATCCACAATGAATGAGTGCTATGCAATGAGAAATGGATTCCACACATAGGAATGGTACTTGGGAGTTATCTGAATTTCCAAAAGGAAAAAATGCCATTAGTACAAAGTGGGTTTACAAGATTAAGAGAAAGTCTGATGGTAGCATTGATCACAACAAAACTAGATTGGTTGCCAAGGGATATGCACAACAATACGGCATTGACTATGAGGAAACCTTTGCACCTACTTCGTGCATGACTACAATTCGTATGGTGGTTGCATTGGCTGCCCATCAAGGTTGGAAAGTACATTATTTGGACATTAAAACAGCTTTCTTGAATGGCGATTTCCAAGAAGAGGTTTATGTGAAGCAACCTTCTAGATTTTCCATGAAAGCGAAAGAGAAATGGTTTGTTGAATGCATAAAGCTTTGTATGGTCTCAAGTAAGCTCCATGTGCATGGTATGACAAAATACATTAGCACTTGATTGCTCTTGACTTCACATAAAGTCCAATTGACAGCACACTCTATGTATGAAAAGATGGGGCTGATCTTACAATGCTTGTTCTTTCTGTCGATGACATACTCTTGATTGGGTCATGTGATGCAAAACTTGACATTCTTATGGCTAATTTGCAACATACTTTTGATGTCACTTATCTTGGTCTTTTGAGCTACTATCTTGGCATCTACTTTTTATCCGCTGAGGGGGGAATTGTTATGCATCTAGCATAATATGTTGAAAAACTACTTCAACATTTTGACTTTGAGGATTGCATGCCATTTTCCACACCAATTGAGATAGGATTTGGGTTCTTAGTTGAGGATTCCAGTGATGCATTTGAAACTTCTCTTTATCACCAAGTTGTGGGATGTCTTATATATGCATGCAACACAAGGCTGGATATACAATATGTAGTTTCCCAGTTGATTTGATTCATGCATAGACCTAGCACTAAGCATTGGCAAGAGGTGAAATGTGTGTTTAGATATCTCAAAGGCATTTTGAGCTTAGGTCTCTTTTATGGAAGAGATATTCAACCATGGTTGCATGTTCTTACAGATAGTAATTGGGCTGGTTGATATGATACTTGCGTGTCCACTAGTGCTAATTGCTTTTTCCTTGGAGACTCATGCATATCTTGGTTGAGTAAGGAGCAACCTTCAATGGTTACATGGAGTTGTGAAGCTGAGTACATGGTAGTTTTCACAGCTACAATGGAGTGTATATGGTTGAGATGCCTATTGATGGATCTTTGCATAGAGATTGATGTTGTTATGCATATTCTCACTGATAGTCAGAGTGCATTGGTTGTTGCACAAAACCCAGTGTTTCATGCATGGTCCAAACATATTGAGGTGCATTATTACTATGTGAGAGAGCACCTTCATGTAAGACCTATTGATTTGGTATATATGCCTACACAAGATAATGTGGCAGACATATTCACCAAATCTCTTCCACAAGAAAAGTTTGAAGCTTTCAACAAAGCTTTAGGCTTATCACCTTGTGGGGGCTGATTTTTCATTCCCTGTATGTGTTCACATCATTTGCTGCAAGGGGGTTTGTTACACTTATGTGTTCCTCAAGTAGCGTTGATGTCAACCTTTTCCCTATATATGGGCACTTTTTACTCTAGTGCTAGCTAGAGGTTTTCTCCCCATGTTACCACATACATGATTCACTCATATGTGGTGGTACTTTGTACTTAGGGATATTATTTAGCTCTTACTTCAGTTTAGTTCATTGTCAATAGAGAGAGCTATTCCAGCCATCCATCTTCTTCGTATGTCTTGTTGCATTTGTGCTCCTTATGTGTGCTTCTCATGTGTGTCTCACACTTCTACACACGCCCAACATATACAGGTTTTGGTTCACCAATATAACTGCTTCGAAGACTATTATAGGTTTAATAGAACTCAACATGGTATTTGTGTTCAAATTTTTGAGATAGTTATTTTTTTTGCATCAGGGTTGTTGGTAGTAGCCAAGGTAGTCAAGGCCTTACGAGATAGGGAATCCATCAAACGAAGTCAAAACAAAGGGAGAGTCAAGCACAACCAAGACGGTAGAGAAGTCAATGAAGATTCGGAAAGTAGGCCACATAATTTTTCAAGGAGAAATATTTCCCAAATAGTGATTTTAGTCACTTCACACCAATGTAAATACCATTTTTTATTATTCCTACTCCATTTTGTGCAAGGTGAGGAGTCCTTGAGCTTGAAGAGTATTAGAAATAGTTCCATACCAATTTTCATAAATTGTAGACTCTGTTTGAGACCCCAAATAAGCCCTGGAACCCAAGTTTTAACTAGGCTGGACACTAGGTTTGGATAGGGTCAAAACCTAGTCAAAAACTATAAAAAGAGCTAGAGAGCCCATTTTTGGGGTTATCTTGTTAGAGAATTGAGCTTTTGTAAGAGACTTTTGGAGTAATAGAAAGAACTCCATTGTTCCTCTCTTTGCTCTTACCTTGTGTGTGCGTGTGTGTGTATGTGTATGTGTGTGCATGTTAGTGTGCTTCTCACTCACACACTTGCGCCATCACTTGATCTTGGTCATCATACCAGTCCTCATGTCTCCATGGATTGACATTAATGAGGTGGATCTCCTCACATTGGTACTTACCATTGTGCTAGAGTGACACCAACTGTGGTGCCATTGTCGGGGAGAGAGCTTCAAGGACGAGCGTGTGATGGTAAGACGTAGAGTTGTGGCATTAGAGTCGTATGCAATTTCTATACTTTTCCTTATTTTCTTTTACTTTCTTCACCATCAATATCACCATCATCATCCCAATGTTCAATTTCCGACCCCAGGAGAAAACCCTAATTATCAACCGCTAACCAATGTGTTGAGATTATGTGATGTCACGATAAAAGCTTGTTCACTAACAAGACTATGGAAAATTTCCACGCCTCAACTAGAACTAAGCTAGAGCGATATTAGAACACCTCTATAATCATCAATAGCTTAGCAACCTTTCTGAAGCTGAAAACTTTATAACTGTGTTTAGTGAAATCTGAAAATTCACTTTACAGAAAGCTTTGTGTTTCCTTCAAGCTTCAATTTTGAACTGATTTACTTCAAAATTTACACTACTGTGTTTTCTTACACTTAGATAATCTTTCCATCACTTAACTATGTCAAAAAGTGAGTTTTGAACTCACCAAAATATCACCGGAACTTCACCAGACTATTACCGGACTGTCACTATAATTTTATCGGAATGTTACCGGAATCAACTACAATTCTGTTTCTAGTTACTTCAAATGATTGTGGTTGAAGTAAGGAAGTAATACCTAAGCTTCCTTCAGTGAATGAACTCTATCTGAAGTTTGAGAAAAAACTTCACTAGTTCTGGATGTCTTTATGGTCAGACACTGTACCATGTATACATGTCCCGTTTCACAAAAATCTTTTGATCAGTTTGTAGTTGAGATTACTAGCTTCAAGATGAGCTATCACTTATGAAAATTTTTACACTGTACTCGGAGATCTAACTTACAGAAGTACCGTAAAACTTGTACTGAGAAAATTGTAACTATTAACTAACTTTCACAGTAACATGAAATCACTTAGATTTCTTCACACAAGGAGAATGCGCTCAGATCTTTCCACATAAGTATGTGTTTTCTATTAGAGAAGATGTGTACAGAATGGCTTGGCCTCACTTCGCTCATAGCCATGGAAAACTCTCCTATACTGAGTAGTTATTCCTAACCATCTCTCTCTCAGATGAATATCTAACAGTTCAGATTCTATTATTCATCTCTACATACGCACTCTTGCGGCTACTACACATACATCTATATTCTCTATCACTTCTTTTTCTAAGCACTCTCTCAACTCACTTATATACATTTTTGATCCGAGATTCAAAAACTCATAATTCTGGAAGTTTCTACACTGTATATTACAGGCGTGAATTTGTCCCTTCACTAAGGCTTGATTTTCTGAATGCTTTGTTTCTGCTTCTCTTCGTTTTCCTTCATCCTTCATACATCTTCAGGTCTCTATGTCTAATTAGTGAGTGAATCTCCAAGAGCTCCCCCTCAATTACTAATTAGCATCCTCTGATCTTTCATATATTCTTCTTTTCTTTTATTCCTGCCATTTCTTTAAATCTGCTTGTCTTTACTCCATCCAAGCTCTTTGTCAGAATATCTGCAATGTGATCTTTCGTAGGAGTGAATACTATTTCAATCTCCTTCTCCATTACCTTTTAACTTAGGAAATGATACTGAATCTCTATGTGCTTTGTTCTTGCATGAAATACTGGATTTGCTGCAAGATAGAACGAACTCATATTATCTCCATCTATGATAGGTATACCTTGATCAATACCCATGCTTTTGAACAAGGTCTGCATGCATATCACTTCTTTAGCTGCTTCCACAAGTCCTTTATATTCTGCTTCTGTTGACGATAAAGCCACTATATGCTGCTTCTTTGAACACCAGCTTACAAGCTTATCTCCTAGGTATATCATATACCCATGTGTTGACCTTCTCTCATCTTGACTTCCGGCCCAATCTGAGTCTCTGTATGCTCTCAGCTTGATATCTGATGTAAAAGGATAATATAATCCTTCCTTTATAGCTCTTTTGATATATCTAAGAACTCTTTGTCCTGCAACCCAATGTGATCCTTTGGACAATGCATGAACTCTGAAAGAACTCCTACTGCATAACTAAGATCTGGTCTTGTTAGCGTAGCATAAATTAAGCTTCCCATTAAAGATTGATACTTCCTCATATCTTTAAAGTCTGCACCATCACATTTGCTGAGTTTATGATTTACCTCACGTGGTGTTGAGGCTTCTCTGCAATTCTCCATGTTAAACTTCTTCAGTAAGTTTAGGAGATACCTTTCTTGTGAAACATATACACCATGATGTGTATATGTAACTTCCATTCCAAGAAAGTATGATAACTTTCCTAGATCACTGATCTTGAACTCTTTTTCAAGCAATCTCTTTACCTCCTTGATTCCTTCATCTGAGGTACCTGTGATTATAATGTCATCTACATAAATACAAATGTAGATCATACCTTCTTCTGTTCTCTTAATGAGTAGACTTTCATTTGCCTTTGAGCTTTGGTATCCAAGGTCATTGAGATACTTCACAAGTCTGTAATTCCAAGCTCTTGGAGCTTGCTTCAATCCATAGAGTGCTCTTCTTAATCTGCAAACATGATTTGGGTATCTAGAACTTACAAACCCTTCAGGTTGTTCCATGTAGACTTCATCTGATATATATCCATTCAGAAATGCATTCTTTATATCCAGCTGATTTAGCTTCCATCCTTTTGATGCTGCTACAGCAATCAATGTCCTTATGGTTGACATCTTTGCCACGGGATTGAATTTCTCATCATAATCTATGCCATGCGTCTGAGCATAGCCTTTGACTACCAGTCTAGCTTTGTACCTGGCTATTTTTCCATCTGCAAGTTTGTTAACTTTGTAAACCCATTTATTTCCAATCACTCTCTTACCATTTGGTTTTGGAACAAGTTCCCAAGTCTTGTTCTCTTCCAGTGCATTGAACTCCTTCTTCATTGCTTCTTCCCATTTTACTTTACCTTTTGCTTCACTGTAATTCTGAGGTTCTTCATCTTCCTTTACTAAGTAAGCATAGTTTTTCTGAGTCAAATAAGAAGTATCATAGGAATACCTTGTTGGTTGTTTCCTTACTCTGTTTGACCTTCTTGGTTCAAACTCTTCATGTGTATCTGAATACACATCTTCATCAAATCTTGGTCCATATTCATTCCTCATAGTTGTTCCGATCCTGGATGTACTTGCCTGCATATGATCTTCATCTCCATTTACCTTCATATGTGATGTATGTGAAGAGATGGATAAGTATGTGTTTGAAGATGAAGAGGTGTTGCAAAATCCTTGATCTACACCAGCCAAATGAACTCCAGGAGTAGATGGTGGGCCCTTTTAGCTTGCAAATGGATGTATTAGACACCCTATGTACCTTGGAAGATCACTCTCAAAAAGATAGATCAAAACAGATAAGTTGGAGTTAGCTCAGAGGTGAAAACTTGCTATTCTTGGTTCATACACATGTCCAGTGTTTTACATAATTCTCTCAGCACAGCAGCAATTAGCTTAATTCCTCTTGGGGAAGTCTAGTTAGCTTAAAGAGCTAACTTTCAAGAGTAATCTCATCAAAAATAACAAATCACACACTGAGAATGAGTTTTAACAAGTGATGACATCATCCCGATTTTCACGGGCTGCTACAGAAATAGACCAGTGAGCCGAAACATAACTATAACTCAAAATTTAGAAATCCAATGATTATGAAAATTTGTATGGTTATACTAGACAGTAAGCTGAATCCAACAAGCTTTAAATCACTGAATTTGGATAAGTAACCACTGAGAAACACCTCTGACAAGATGAGTGAAAAAGTCGGGTACCTGACAGAGAGGTGAAGATGAACAGACCCTGTTGACTTCAAATGAACATAACTGAAGATTGCAACATCCAAATGACATGAAATTTATGAGCATATATTAGACTTATAGAGCTAACTTTACCAAGTTAAATCACTGAAAATGATGCACCAAGCTCAAAGAAAACATCTCTGCAAGCTGACTGAGAAAACTGAGAGTAATGGCAGTGAGTAGTACACTTCACAAGAACATGGAAAGATGAACTCAAATAATCATGAAAATGAAAGTATATTGCTTGTACAATACAATGACTTACTGATACATATGTGTGCCTTGTAATCACACCTTGATATGGCATAAAGCTCAGCTCTTGGAGGTCTTCACATAGGTCTCTCTAACCACGACTAAAACTGCCATCTATTTATAGTTGAGTTTGGGAGGCTAACTTCCCTCAATCACTCCCCAATCAATCAATGATTGATTTGATTCTCTACCTACCACAAATCACAAATTCGTGGCTCCTCTTTCCATTCTTGATCAAGTGGACTCAACCACTTAAGATTCTCTTACTTTTACATTAAGTAAACTCTTCAAAAGTTACAAGAGGTAGTTCACAAGTGAACTTTACATAGTCTTCTTTTTAAAGCTTCTTCTAAGACTTTGTGAGACTCAAGCCAATACTTAGGCTTGTCATAGACTTGCTCCAACAGCTCCCCCTCAAGCCAAGTATGCTTGAGGTCTTCAATCTTCCAAGATTACCTGCAAACCAATCATAGCCTTGAATTTGCAAAGCTTTGTACCATCCAATGCTTTGGTTAGAATATCTGCACATTGTTGATGAGTGGACACATATGATATTTGAATCTATTTGCTTAGAACCTTTTCTCGTACATAGTGATAATGAACTTCAATATGTTTAGTCCTTGCATGAAAAATAGGATTAGCAGCCAAGTGAATAGAACTCGTATTGTCACCAAAAATAGTTGGAGTTCCAAACTCCAATCCAAGATCTTTGAACAATGTCTTCATCCACATAGCTTCCTGTGTAGCTATGGCAAGACCTCTGTATTCAGCTTCAGTAGAAGAGAGAGCAACTGTGGGTTGCTTCTTGGATGACCATGAAATAAGCTTTGAACCTGCAAAGGTAAGATAACCTGAAGTGCTCCTTCTATCTTCCTTGGAGCCAGCCCAATCTGCATCAGAAAATAGCTTCAAACCTAAATCAGATACATAAGGATAATAAAGTCCTTCATTTATGGTTCCTTTGAGATACTTGAGAATCCTTTTGGCAGCATCCATATATGGTTTCCTTGGTTTGTGCATAAATTGGCTTAGCACACTCACACTGTAACATATATCTACTCTTGTCAATGTGGCATAGTTGAGACTACCCACTAGACTTTGATATGATGTGATGTCCTCTATGAGTTCACCTTCATGTGAGCTCAATTTGTGATTGACCTCCATTGGAGTACCTGCAATCTTACAATCTTGCATCTTGAATTTTGCCAACATGTCCTTAATGTACTTCCTTTGAGTGAGAAACAAACCATGATCTTTGTAGACAACTTCCAAACCTAGGAAGTAGGTAAGTGAACCCAAATCACTTATCTTGAACTCTTCTCTCATCTGATCTTTGATCTTCTTCATACCATCTGCATCATTTCCTGTCAATATAATGTCATCTACATATACACATAGATAGATGACCTCGGAATTACTCTTTTTAATAAAGAGTGAAGGATCTGCCTTGCTTGGTTGAAAGCCTTTGTCCTGCAAGAATGAAACAAGCCTGAAATTCCAAGCTCTTGGAGCTTGCTTGAGACCATACAATGCTTTGTTAAGTTTACACACATAATCAAGATAAACTTGATTCTCAAAACCAGGTGGTTGTGCCATATATACCTCTTCTGTTATCCAACCATTCAAGAATGCATTCTTTACATCTAGTTGAAGTGTCTTCCAATTCTTGGAAGAGGCAATACTAAGCAAAACCCTAATAGTAGGCATCTTTGCCACAAGGAGAGAAAGTCTCCTCATAATCAATTCCCTGAGTTTGTGCAAAGCCTTTTGCCACAAGCCTTGCCTTATACCTGTTAATTGAACCATCAGAATTTTTCTTGAGTTTATAGACCCATCTTGAGCCTATTACCTTCATGGATGAAGTCTTGGGCACCAAATCCCAAGTGTTGTTTTCCTCAAGTGCTTCAATCTCTTCCTTCATTGCATGCTTCCATTCTGTTTTTGCTTTGACCTCTTCAAATGATGATGGCTCCTCTTGATTTATGTCCTGTGCTATGTAGATAGAATGTTTAGTTACTAATGAGGTGTCAAACCCATACCTTTCTGGTTTTTTCTTTTCCCTCATAGATCTTCTTAGGCCATGATGTGATGATTCTGCCTCATGTCCAAGATCTTGCAATTTTGCTTTACCTTTAGACTTCCATGCTTTGATCTTTTCCATGTGAGATTCTTCATCATCCTCTGAGGTGTCTTGTTCTTCAATCTTTGATTGTTCTCTGCCAAGCTTTGGAAAATCTTCTTCAAGATCATATGGTAAATTGATCTTCCTGCATGAATCTTCATACCATGAATTGTTCTCATCAAAAACTACATCTCTGCTTACCAAGAATCCTTTGTTGGTAGGGTTGTATAACCTGTAGCCCTTTTGATTGTTGTCATATCCAATAAATACACACCTTTCTGCCTTTGGATTCATCTTGCCTCTAACCTGTGAAGGAACATGAGCAAAAGCAATACATCCAAAAATTTTACAATGATCTAAGCTTGGTCTTCTTCCATTCCAAGCCTCATATGGAGTTATCCCATCAAGGGATTTTGAAGGCAACCTGTTAATCAAGTAAGTGGCTGTAGATACAGCCTCAGCCCATAAGTAATTAGGTAAATGCTTTTCATTTAACATAGACCTTGCAGCTTCAACAATTGTCCTATTCCTCCTTTCTGCCACTCCATTTTGCTCAGGAGTGTACCTTGTAGTTACCTCTCTTTTGATTCCTCTTTCTTGAAGAAAAGAATCAAACTCATGGGAGAAGTATTCTTCCCCTCCATCTGACCTTAGCCTTTTTAGTGATTTACCTGTTTGATTCTCCACAAGAGCCAAATATCTTTTGAAACATGAAAAAACTTCATCTTTGTGTTTCATAAAGAATAGGATAGTCCATCTGCTGCAATCATCAATAAAGGAAACATAATACCTTGATCCAGATATTGAAGCTTCCTTGCTACGTCCCCATACATCTGTATGAACCAACTCCAAGAGATCTCCATGCATATAACCTTTCTTCATGAATGGTAACCTGTGAGACTTTCCAAATTGACATGCACTACACTTATAAATCATATGTTGTTTTGACAAATTAGGAAGTCGAAGTACACTTTGGTCCCTGCAGATTTGCTTTAATGACCTTTCACCAATATGTGCTAACCTTTTGTGCCATACTTCCAATTCTGTGAGTGTCTGACTACCATAATTAAAGAGATCAATGTTTCTAGTGTCCTGTAATTCAAATGTGAACAATCTACCTGTCTTTTGACCTTTTGCAATTCTTCTGAATCCTTGACTTGGATCTTCAACAAATGCTCTTGCTTTTGTGAACGTGACTTGCAACCCTTTCTCTACTATCTACCCAACACTTATCAAATTCTTTGTAATGGTAGGGACATAGAGTACCTTACTGAGTAGGTTGATGTTTCCATCAGGTGCTTTGACATTGCCTATTTTCTCCACAGGATGTTTTGTATCATCTCCTGTTTGTACCTCATGCTTATTCCTTGGATCTTCTAAATCTGATAGGAGTGCCACATTTCCTGCCACATGATTTGAACAACCTGAATCTATGTAGAAAACATGCTCATCAGATTTACCTTGTGGCATAGCCATGTTCATGATCAATAATGAATCCTCTTTGTTTGAGTCTTCTGTGTAGTTATTGTAGTCTCTCCTTCCTTTGTAGCCTCCTTGATAGTTTGAATGATTGTAGTTGTTGTAGTTGCCATGGTAGTTGTTGAACCTTCCTCTTGAGTAGCCATAACTTCCTCTATTGTATCCTCTGCCTCTTTGATTCCTGGAATTCCTAAAGCAATTTTCAGTTGTATGATTAGTTAGTCCACAAATAGAACATGAGTTGGAGTCTTGGGATCTCCCCCTGCCTTGTCTACCTCCTCTTCCTCTACCTCTGCCATGTCTTCCTCTACCTGCATAGTTAGCTTGATATGTACCTGCTTCATCATCCACTTTCTTTGCCTTTCCTTTGTTATCTTTAGACTTGCTTTTATCCGTGTATAAAGCTGAAGATTGATTACCTTTAGAGCTTTCTCCATTTTTTATAAGCTTTGCCTCTTGAGTAAGTAGTTGTCCAATGAGTGTGTTGAAATCAGGTACATGCATGTCCATGTACAAATCCATAGCTGTGGTGAATGCTTCCCACTTGTCATCTGCCTTCAAGCCATTGATGACCTGCCTTACAATTTGCTCTTCATCTATTACCTCTCCAATGCTTCCCAACTGATCTGCTATGTCCTTGAGCTTTGTGACAAAATCAGTCACATTTTGTTTGGGAGCCTTCTTGAGAGTTGTGAACTCCAGCCATAGTTGATGCTTCCTAGATTTGGTACTTGAAGAAAAGAAAGCTTCAAGTGCATCCCACACTTCTTGAGATGTCTTACAACTTCTAATGTGAGGCAACAAAAAATCTGAGATAGAGTTGAGGAGATAAGACCTTGCAATTGCATCCTTGGAGCACCATGTGCTCAATCTTTCTTGCTCTTCTTGTGTTGGTTGACTTTTGTTCCTGAAACTTGGCATAACTTCATCTCCAGCCACATAACCATATAAACTTCTACCTTGGAGATAAGCTTCCATTCTTAATGACCAAGCTGAGTAGTTACCTCTGTCCAATTTGTCAATTGATGAAGGAAATCCATCTGCCATGTTGTCCAACCTTGCTCTGATACCACTGTGAAGAGATGGATAAGTATGTGTTTGAAGATGAAGAGGTGTTGCAAAATCCTTGATCTACACCAGCCAAATGAACTCCAGGAGTAGATGGTGGGCCCTTTTAGCTTGCAAATGGATGTATTAGACACCCTATGTACCTTGGAAGATCACTCTCAAAAAGATAGATCAAAACAGATAAGTTGGAGTTAGCTCAGAGGTGAAAACTTGCTATTCTTGGTTCATACACCTGCCTAGTGTTTTACATAATTCTCTCAGCACAGCAGCAATTAGCTTAATTCCTCTTGGGGAAGTCTAGTTAGCTTAAAGAGCTAACTTTCAAGAGTAATCTCATCAAAAATAACAAATCACACACTGAGAATGAGTTTTAACAAGTGATGACATCATCCCGATTTTCACGGGCTGCTACAGAAATAGACCAGTGAGCAGAAAAATAACCATAACTCAACATTTAGAAATCCAATGATTATGAAAATTTGTATGGTTATACTAGACAGTAAGATGAATCCAACAAGCTTTAAATCACTGAATTTGGATAAGTAACCACTGATAAACACCTCTGACAAGATGAGTGAAAAAGTCGGGTACCTGACAGAGAGGTGAAGATGAACAGACCCTGTTGACTTCAAATGAACATAACTGAAGATTGCAACATCCAAATGACATGAAAATTTATGAGCATATATTAGACTTATAGAGCTAACGTTACCAAGTTAAATCACTGAAAATGATGCACCAAGCTGAGAGACAACATCTCTGCAAGCTGACTGAGAAAACTGAGAGTAATGGCAGTGAGTAGTACACTTCACAAGAACATGGAAAGATGAACTCAAATAATCATGGAAATGAAAGTATATTTCTTGTACAATACAATGACTTACTGATACATATGTGTTCCTTGTAATCACACCTTGATATGGCATAAAGCTCAGCTCTTGGAGGTCTTCACATGGGTCTCTCTAACCATGACTAAAACTGCCATCTATTTATAGTTGAGTTTGGGAGGCTAACTTCCTTCAATCACTCCCCAATCAATCAATGATTGATTTGATTCTCTACCTACCACAAATCACAAATTCGTGGCTCCTCTTTCCATTCTTGATCAAGTGGACTCAACCACTTAAGATTCTCTTACTTTTACATTAAGTAAACTCTTCAAAAGTTACAAGAGGTAGTTCACAAGTGAACTTTACATAGTCTTCTTTTTAAAGCTTCTTCTAAGACTTTGTGAGACTCAAGCCAATACTTAGGCTTGTCATAGACTTGCTCCAACAATTTACCTTTTTCAATTCTTCTTATCTCTTCTTCAAGTGTTTCAACACTATGCTCTTTATCTGTATACCAGCTCTTTCCTTCATCAAATGTCACATCTCTGGAAACAATAAACTGTTTTGGTTAGAGGACTCCATAGTCTATAACCCATCTGCTTTTCATCATATCAGATGAACACATATTTTTCAGTTTTTGGTTCAAGCTTATGTCTCAGTTGTGATGGTACATAAACATGAGCAACTGATCCAAACACTTTGCGGTGATCAAGTGTTGGTTTCTTACCCCACCAAGCTTCATAAGGGGTCATTCCATTTAAAGTTGTACATGGTAATCTGTTTACAAGATATGTGGCTGTATTTACAGCCTCAGCCCAAAGATAGTTTGGACAATTCTTCTCCTTTAACATTGCCCTTGCAAACTCAAGTAGAGTTCGGTTTCTCCTTTCTGCTACTCCATTTTGTTGTGGTGTATACCTGCAAGTTATTTCTCTTTTGATACCTACATCCCACAGATAATCGTTGATTTCTTGAGAAAAATATTCTCCTCCTCCATCAGACCTTAGTCTTTTGAGTTTTTGTCATGTAAGTCTTTCAGCATATGCATGAAAATGCCTGAAAGCTCCAAATACTTCTCACTTCTCTTTCAAAACATAAAGAGTTATCAGCATCATCAATAAAAAGAACATAATACCTTGAGCCACTGATAGATCCTTCTTTTGTTGGTCCCCATACATCTGTATGTATGAGTTCTAGCAAACCATCATGTTTGTAACCCTTCTTCTGAAATGATAGCCTGTGTGCTTTTCCCATCTGACAGGCTTCACATTTGTAAATCATATGTTGATTCTTCATATTTGGTAATCCCTTTACGGATTGTTTTTCCACCATCATTTTGATTCCCTTTTCATTAAAGTGTCCTAACCTCTTATGCCAGAGGTCCAATTATGTAAACACTTCATCACCATGTGTGATCAGGGCTTGACCAACATTCCCTTGCACTTTAGGAGTAAAAAGTCTACCTTCCTTTTTACCATGGACAATTTGATTGTATCCATTTTCTGGATCTTCAACAAATACTCCTTCATTTGTAAACCTGACTTGAAAACCTTTTTCTACTATCTGTCCAATGCTGATCAGATTCTTTGGGATTGTTGGAACATACAAAATATTTGTTAGCAGGTCAGCTCCATTCTTACACTTCACTTTTCCAATTGACCTTACATTATGTTTTGTATTATCACCTATTTGTACTGTATGATTCGAAATATCTTCTTCTAGTTCTGATAACAATTCTATATTTCCTGACAAATGATTTGAACAACCAGAGTCAATATAGAATACCTTGAGATCTTCATTCTCTGACATGCTTATCGAGTTCATCATCAATGTTGTATGATTGTCATTCTGCGTATCACTCGCATAGTTGTAGTAGGTAGTGTTGTGAGTTTGATTCTGTCCCCAACTTCTTGCTCCACCTCTACCATATCCGCCTCTTTGGCTTTGTCTACCTCTTTGATATCTTCCACTTCTACCTTTGCTGTTGTTATTCTGATTCTAAATTGATCCTTGAGAATTATGCCAGCAATCATGAGCCAAATGATTGCTTAATCCACAGATCCAGCAAGTCTTCTTGTTGTTATTCTGATTACCTCTTCCTTTTGTATTACCTCTACTTCTACTTCTGACATCACCTCTTCCTCTTGCATAATTTCCTTGAGTAGTCATCTCTTCTTCATCTTTTTCTTTACCTTTATCACCTTTCTTCTTATTCTTTGCGTACATAGAAGAACTTTGTCCTTTATCTCCATCTGTCTTCAAATCTTGCTCAAATGTTAGCATTAGTCCAAGTAACTGATTTAAATCTGGTACAAAATGATTTAACAAAAGTTCAGTTGAGAGTACGAAAGGTTTCCACCTTTCTTCTCCTCTCAGTCCAGCAAGCAATTGCGTTATCAACCTGTGGTCTTCAATATTTTCATCAATTGATCCAAGATTGTCTGCCAAGTCCTTCATCTTAGTGACATAATCACTAATGCTTTGACTTTGTTTTTTCTTGAACGTTGTAAATTCTGACCATAAGCTAGCCTTCCTAGCTTTAGTAGTGTTTTGGAAATGATCTTCTAATGCACTCCATATGTCTTCCGCTTTCTCCAGACCTCTACTGTGTGGTAGTAGATGATCTATAACGGTATTGTAGATATACGCTCTTGCCGTTGCATCTTTCTTCTGCCATAGCTTCAAGGCTTCTAATTCTTCTTTCTTTGGTTGACTGTCGTCTCCAAAAGTAGGCTTCTTTTCTTCTCCTATCACATATATCATTAAGTCCTTACTCATAAGTAAGTCTTCCATTTGCATTACCCATGCGGGATAGTTATCTCTGTCCAATTTGTGAATAGAAATGTGATCTGCCATAATCTTCTTGGTTCTGTTACTGCGGGTGAGTATAATGTTAAAGGATTTTACCTTTTGTAAACCTTTACCCTTGAGAATGACTTCGGAACACTTCTCTGATTCCATTTGTTGTTGATCTCCTCAGCTTTCACCTTTCTTATGAAGAATTCTTCGAATTCTTTTGTATATTTACTTTCGTTTACTCTTGAGAACCTTTATGCTCTTGAGAACCTTTTCTGCTCTGATACCACTTGTTGAGGTGATGTGATGTCATGACAAAAGCTTGTTCACTAAGAAGACTACAAAAAATTGGCAGGCCTCAACTAGAACTAAGCTAGAGTGATATAAGAACACCTCTATAATCATCAATAGCTTTGCAACCTTTCTGAAACCGAAAACTTTATAACTGTGTTTAGTGAAATCTGAAAATTCACTTTACAGAAAGCTTTGAATTTCCTTCAAGCTTCAATTTTGAACTGATTTACTTCAAAATTTACACTATTGTGTTTGCTTACAATTAGATAATCTTTCTGTCACTTAAGTATGTCAAAAACTGAGTTTTGAACTCACTGAAATATCACCGGAAAGTTTGTAGTTGAGATTACTAGCTTCAAGATGAGCTATCACTTATGAAAACCTCTACACTGTACTAGGAGATCTAACTTACAGAAGTACCGTAAAACTTGTACTGAGAAAATTGTAACTGTTAACTAACTTTCATAGTAACATGAAATCACTTAGATTTCTGCACACAAGGAGAATGTGCTTAGATCTTTCCACATAAGTATGTGTTTTCTATTAGAGAAGATGTGTACAGAATGGCTTGGCCTCACTTCACTCATAGCCATGGAAAACTCTCCTATACTGAGTAGTTCTTCCTTACCATCTCTCTCTCAGATGAATATCTAACAGTTCAGATTCTATTATTCATCTCTACATATGCACTCTTGCGTCTACTACACATACATCTATATTCTCTATCACTTCTTTTTCTAAGCACTCTCTCAACTCTCTTATATACATTTTTTATCCGAGATTCAAAAACTCATAATTTTGGAAGTTTCTACACTATATATTACAACCGTGAATTTGTCCCTTCACTAAGGCTTGATTTTCTGAATGCTTTGTTTTTGCTTCTCTTCGTTTTCCTTCATCGTTCATACATCTTCAGGTCTTTATGTTTAATTAGTGAGTGAATCTCCAACACAATGGAGAGCCTAGGAATAGAAATCCTCTCCCACCTCCATCTCCAGCTAAATTTTCATTTTTTTGGTCATGTCACCTTCCCCACGTCATTCCCCTCATTTCACTTGCGAGAGAGAGCAAGAGAGAGCTATTATGCATTCTATTTTAGTGTGTTTTTTAGAATTTCTTGTAGGTTTTGGTTGTATCATCATCTCTAGTAGCTTGCGTAGGTACAAAAAATGTCTGCACATGTCCCAGGGCATTGAGATCTATCAATCATGATTGATAGAAAAATCGATTCTTTGGTAAAACTAAGTGCACAAACATAATCTAGTGACCTTACACCTGTAGGAGTCACAAAGTTAGCTCAAGATTTAAATTTAATTAACATAACAACCCATTTTCATTCATGCAATTCAAAGACCCAATTTTGCTTTGTCTTTATGAAAATTTCCCTTAGAGATCCCTCAACTTTCTCACCCTTGTAGTAGGTCAACTTCAAAATACCATATCTATAACGAGCTCAAGATCACCAAAAATGGATTTCGTATGAAGAAGGTATGTCTGTTCAAGGCTTTGGGGGTTAAGACAGACAAACAAGCAAACAAGATTTCTCGAATTCTTTGCTTGGGGCCTCACTATGCTCCTATCACTTGGAAATTATGCTCAACATTTGACATAATCTAAAAATTAAAAAACCCTAAAAAATTTGCCAAAATTGTATGTGAATCATGATCAACAGGATTGTCAATCGCGATGGACAGAGTTGTCCATCATGGTCTATCAATTGCGATGGACAGTGTTGTTGCTCTAGCACAATGGTGAGAACCACGTTAAGAAGCTTCACCTCCTTAATTTTCAATCCGCGAAAGAGATAGGAGTGATATGAAGATCGTGAATGTGAGATGAAGTGAGAGTGAAGGTGAGAAGCATAGAAATGCACACACACATACATACACACTACGAAGAGACAAGCAAGACACAATGGAAGGTGAGAAATAAATTCTATTACTCAAGAACACTATTACAAGCTCAAAATATCTCTAAGCTCTTCTCTACTCAAACAAGCTAACCTCAATAATGAGCTCTCTAGCTCTTTTTATAGTTTCCAGACTAGTTTTGACCGGTTTCACATCTAGTGACCGGCATAGTTAAAAATTAGGTCCTAGATGCTATTTGGAAGAGTAAACGATGTCTAAAAATAACGAAAATTGATATGCTTGTTCTACCTAAGCTCCTCAAGCTCGAGGACTCCTCGGCTTGCACAAAATGGAGCAAAAAATTAAGAAAAGGGTTTTTCTATGTTACATATGTTACATTAGTGATAAAAATCACTGTTGGAGGTTTTTTGAAAAGTATTTTTAAAACATGATTCTTTGAAAAAAGTTTCCACTGGCTCACTGCTCCGTCGTTACATGCTTCCGCGTCGTCTGTGCCTCTGGCTGCTTCCAACACCCCCCTCCTTCTCGCTTCTGTCGTCCCTGACAGAACCTTGTTGTGAGGTCTACCGGATATAGTTCTGTAGGAGGTCTTGAGCAAGGGTGTGCTCGGAGATACGAATGCCTCGGGCCAGATCGGCCTCGAGTTTCTCCCAGTCTATTGGTTGCGGTTCTTTCGGTGGCGGGAGCTGATAGTGTGTGGAATAGACCATTCGTTCACAGGCAAATAAGTGTAATAAATGTGTAGGCCTGCTTATGAATACCTCTGAATGGTATTCCCAGAAGCCGGTTGTGAACATCTCTTCGAAATTCTGCTTGTAGCATGTCGGTAGGTACTTTATTCTGCAATGCCAGGCATAACACACCCGTAGCGATGGCATTGTACTCATATCATATACTAGATTGAAATTTCCATGCTCAAAGCCCGGGGTGTTTACATGAGGTGCCTTGACGCGTCGGAAGACTTTAAAAATCATTTGCATCATCTCAAAGATTTTGACAGTCATATGCGCCACTATATCGTCCATATGCTTTAATCTAGGGAGCCAGTGGCGAATTGTAGCCATCATGTAGCCTACAGTTGGTAATTCGATGGGTGGCTTAAAATAGGGGTAATTCAACCAGTCCTGGCACTGCTTATTGTTTTGTACCTTAATAGCAAAGGTTGTCCAGCAGCGGCATCGTGGTACTGGTCCCCAACATGGGTTGTACTTTAAATGCAAAGGTGCATTTACCCATGTACTCATCATTTCTGGATACTTCTGTAGTAAATCTTTGCGCCACTCTAGTTGATAGATCTCTCCTTGCTGCGCATCTAGTGGCAAATCGTCCTCCTCGAATTGAGTCGCATGCGATGGTTTCTTACCTATTTCTTTCTCAATGGCTAACTGGTATTCGGCCATTAACATAAAATATGATTTATACTATAGCTCATGCCCAGATATGTATCGTCGCGGGGCCAAATGAGCAAAGAATGGAGACTGTAAAATTCTTTCTTCTATCATCGCCATGGCATGTAATTGTGCCTCTACTCTAGCTGAGTGTGTTGTCCCAATTTCCTCAATAGTCTTCATCCACGCGGGGGTCGGGAGTTTGTAAGTCATCTGGCCTTCGGCCGTGACGCGTCCGCCTGGGATGGGTTGTGGCTCGTACGCCTCTTCAAACGTTTCCTCCACCGAGATGGTGATAGTTTCTTCCTTAGCTGGAAGCTCAGGTGGGGAATCTGGCCTTGGTGGTGCTTCATATACTGCAATCCTTGATTCAAGGTTTGATACCTGGGCCCGTAATGCGTTGAGTTCCTCTAAGATGTCAGGAGAGGGGTCCACAGGTGTTGGTATGTCTTGGTGTGCCGGTGCTCGTAATTGGAGTAATTTATGATCTTCTTTGAGTTTCTGTAACTCCTCGTTCATGCGGTCGTATTCATCTAGCAGTCTTACATGATCTTCTAGCAGCATCCTCATCGAGTCTGAGGGAATGGCTTTGAACCGACTAGGACTGAGTGGTTGGTCGGGATGGTCTAGGGCTGCTTCTAAGTTTTCTCGATTCTGGTCCTGTAAGCGCTGGTTTTCTTCCTTGGTTGCTGCTAGATGTCTTTTGAGTAAGCCCATGTTTCGTGTTAGCATTGCATTGCGGACTGTCTGGGCTCGTAATAAGTTATCCAGGTCAGCAGTGGCTTCCTTGGTCTTTTCTTCATTTTCTAGTTCTAATTTATGATAGGCCTCTCGTAATTCTTGGTATTGGCTGTTCAGTGAGGCATTCTCAATAGACAATACATTAAGCTGCGACTGTAAGTCATTGGTTGTCCTCTGCAGCTGCTGATAATTATCGCCAAGAGATGTGAACTCATTTCTTACTTGCGTCATATACATGAACATCTGTCGAAATGCATTATCTACCGTGGGTGATAGTATTAATGGGGTGCTAAATGAAGATGCAGTGGGTGTAGATGCAAAGGGAATGGGGAATGGGGGTGGGAAGGTGGATGCTGTGGTGATTGTGGAAAATTGTGAGGTGCCTAAATATGTTTGTGCCGTGAGTGAAATGAGTGATGGTGCAGTGGGTGGTGAGATGTCCATCTCATTGGACGTGTCTAGTGCGGTGACCGTGAATAAGGGTGTGACTATGGGTGCGTGTACTGGTGTAAATACGGGATTTACAAAGGTTGAGGAGTAATTTACAGGTGGACTGGCTAGTGTAGCTAGGTGGAAAGGGGAAAGAGGGGTTATAGTGGGTCGGGGAGGTGAGACAGGGGAGAAGGTTAAGGGCGGTAGGAATGGGAAAAGGGGTCGTGGAGGTGTGGGGAAGGACGGGAAAGATGGATGGAGGAATGGGTTGGAGAGAAAGGTGGATGTGTGAGGGGGTAGACTGGGTCTAATGGGTGCAGGAATTGTGGGGTGAGTGGTCGTAAAAACGATTTTTGCTACGCCACCAGTGATAGAAGATGTTAGGCGGGGGGAAGGAGGGTGAAGAGGGGAGGCTGGATGGATTGGCGATGATGGAGGAGCGGTTGGGGTGGTCGGTACTTCAGTGACTACTGAGGTATGTACAGTTGTAGCGCGGGGTGGGGAATCTACAAGGATGGTTTCTGCTGCCAACGAACTTTCGGGGACAAGGCGTGCCTCCCTGGCTTGCTCTGAAGACTGTGCTCCTGTTGGTACACGAATGTATTCGCCGGGCTTTGAAAGTAGTCATACATGGCGGGGGTCAAACTGCGGTAGTGGCTTTCTTTGCAAGTACCTGAGTGCTTTGTTGGAGCCTACTGATTTGACCAACTCTCTAAATCCTTTGATGTATGCGTCTTCGAATCCGCCTGTGACAAGTTCTTGTTCTATTATCGCTTGACTCTCTTCCTCAGTCAGCTTTTTGCGTGCCCAAACTTTTTCCATAGTTCTATACAACTTCCTAATAGCCAATGTGTAAGCTGCTGCTTCACAAGTTTCATCTTCATGGGTACTTGTATCACCATGTGTGTCTGTTTGTTGTCCCTGGCCATCTGTCTATTCATGCTCTTGGGATTCGTGAGTGCCCTGGCTGGCGTCGTCATCGCCTTCGTCGTCATCGATTGCGGTTCTTTTGTCATCGGAGCTAGATACGATCTGTCCTTGTGGCTGATCCCGGGGTGTGGTGGGATAGCTGGGCCTTTCATATTCTTGAGAAAACAGTTGTCCTTCTGAAAATTGGAACTCATTGGAGAACGCATCGGGCATCTCAAAATCGAACGTTGTGTTCAGTGGTGCTGCTTGTTCTGCTTCTAAATGGGGTATTGGAAAAGAGAACGCTTCCGCACCAATAGTGGTGGGAATTTCTGCTACCGTGGTGATATGTTCTGGGGTTGTGGCTGCTTGAGGTGCAACAATACTGTTGGCGCCCTCTGTTACAACTGGTCTTGATAATCTAATACGAATAGGTTGTACTGTGGGAGTTGCTGCTATCGGTGACTGCTCTGGAGATGGTTGTGGTGAGGGTGATTCTGGGACTTGTAAGCACGGGATAGTGCCTCTCATCTGCTTTTCGGCTCTGCCTTTGCTAGCCTTCCTAGCTTTCTTTGTGGTTCCTTTAAATGCTTTCAGCTCCTCACTAGTCATGGCACGCTCAATCGGTAAGTCATACGCCAAGCACATATATATAATTCTCGTAAGCGCACAGCATCCATTGATGACTTTCTTTCGTTCCCATCTATGTTGTGCAAAATAGAGCTGATCAATTATCCAGCTAGCTAGATCAACCGTCTGGGGTCCAGTATGTTGGAGAATTCCTCTCCTAATCGCAGCGGAAAGTGTAGAAGACCTTCTCAGGATGAAGACTCTTGCCAATAGCAGAACCTTAAAATAAAAACTGGTACCAACTGAAATATTCAATGAACTTGAAACTTTGGTTACTCAAACTAGACACTTAGAGCTTTCAAATGAGATATCAAACACTCAATTTGGAGTAGATTTGAGTTGTCAACTATTTGATTCAAAACAGACTACCTGTCCACTCAGTTAGGCTAAAAACTGGACTTCACTAAAACCTGAATAACTCAGAGAGCATAAAGAATTTCATAAAACTGTTCTAGACAGAGGAAGTACTCAAGATAAGCTTTCCAACGAATGTTTAAACACTAAATTTGGATACATATGTTGAGAGATATGACTCTCACAAGTAGACTACCCAAAAATGGGTGTGCGGCTGGACACAGCTGAAAACTGGACTTCACTAAAACTTGAATAACTCAGAGAGCATAAAGAATTTCATAAAACTGTTCTAGACAGAGGAAGTAATCAAGATAAGCTTTCCAACGAATGTTTAAACACTAAATTTGGATACATATGTTGAGAGATATGATTCTCACAAGTAGACTACCCAAAAATGGGTGTGCGGCTGTACACACTCTATGAGAGTGAACTGAACGAGATGACTCAAACCAAATGAAGTAGATACAATGGGGCTTCCACGCCTTCTTGCTCTCCCAACGAATGTCCTCCCTTGCTTCTTTTATAGCCAAGTGACCAAAAACTCTCATGATGAGTTTGAGAGCTCTTCTCCATCATTTCTCCACTACTTTGGACAGCCACTCCTCTTACAATTTAGATTTTGGATTTGATTCTCTTTTGAATGATTCTCTTTTGGCCTCCACTACTTGCTGAAGTAAATGCTTCTATTTTTCATTTTTGTATTTTCCTTCTACTTGAAGAAAATCCTTTTTGCAAAAATATATACGAGCTTACTTCTTTATTTTTAACACTCCCCCTCAAGCTCACATGTGAGCTTGCACCTTCAACCATATCTTGTAAGTTGATGTCGTCCTTGAACCTCTTGAGCTTAGAAGCATCGAGGGACTTTGTAAGCATGTCTGCAACCTGGTCATTAGTTCCAATGAACTTTATATCCACATCCTTGCTCAAAACTTTTTCTCGAACATAATGATAATGCACTTCTATGTGCTTGCTTCGTGCATGAAACATTGGATTGTTTGTCAAGTGAATGCTTGACATGTTGTCACCATAAATTGGAATGGTCTCCACCTGCACATCAAGATCAGCCAAGAGCTTCTTAATCCACATAGCTTCACAAGTTGCAAAGGCTAAACCTCTATATTCAGCTTCTGTAGATGATAGTGCAACAGTAGGTTGCTTCTTTGAGCTCCATGTGATAGGTTTGCTACCTATCATGAACACATAACCTGAAGTGGATCTTCTATCCTCCTTGGAACCAGCCCAATCAGCATCACTGAAGCCCTTTACCTGCAATTCTTCATCATATCTATAAAACAATGCATGATTGACAGTGTGCTTCACATATCTTAGCACTCGTTTGGCTGAATTTAAATGTTCACTTGTTGGAGCTTGCATAAATTGAGAAAGAACTCCAACAATATAACACAAATCTAGTCTTGTGATCGTAGCATAGATCAATGAACCTATAATACTCCTGTATGTAGTTACATCATGTAACTTCTCTCCATCATTTGAGCATAGCTTCACATTTGTGTCCATAGGTTGAGTGAGTGGTTTGCATTCACTCATTCCAAATCTGAAAAGAACATCCAATAGGTACTTTCTTTGCATTAAGTAAATGCCATCTTTCCCATAGACTATCTCAATGCCTAAAAAGTATTTCAGCTCACCAAGATCTGAAATTTTAAACTCCTTACCGAGTTTCCTTTTGATCTCTTGTATTCCTATAACATTACTTCCTGTTATGATGAGATCATCAACGTATATGCAAATATATACCTGCTTGCCTTCTTCTTTCTTCATGTAGAGAGAGGGATCTGCATTACTTGGACTATACCCACACCTTGTGAGGTACTCGACCAATCTTTGATTCCAAGCACGTGGTGCTTGCTTCAGCCCATACAAAGCTTTCTTCAATCTACAAACAAAATTTGGATGCTTTTTGTCTTCAAATCCAATCGGTTGACTCATGTATACCTCTTCTTGAAGTTCACCATTGAGAAAAGCATTTTTTATGTCGAGTTGGTACAATGGCCATCTCCTTGCTGCACTCACTCCAATCAAGGTTCTAATTGTTCCCATCTTTGCAACCGGGCTGAAAGTCTCTTCATAATCGATGCCGTGAGTTTGCTTGAATCCTTTTGCTACTAGTCTAGCTTTATGCCTTGCTAGAGAGCCGTCAGCATTTCTCTTTATTTTAAACACCCATTTATTTGGAACAATCTTCATACCTTTAGCCTTTGGAACTAGCTCCCATGTGTGATTGTCCTTGAGAGCTTTCATCTCTTCTTTCATAGCTTCTTGCCATTCTTTTTGTGTACATGCTTCTTCATATGCATCCGGTTCTTTATCTTTGACCACCTGTGTCATATATGCAAAATGTTTTGCAATAAAACTATCATAGCTCAGCCTTTCAATTGGATACCTTGCTCTTGAAGACCTCCTTTCATTTCCTTTTGAACATTGCTTCTTCAATCGGTTCAACTTTACCTTCGGTGTGATCACCTCTTCATACTCTTCTTCACTTGTATTTGAATCACTATTTTGGGCAGCACTTTCGGCTTTAGATCTTTCATAAGCTGATGTTGGTGATGAGGAATGACTCCTTAGCCTCCCCTTCCATGTTGAGCTTTCTCTAAGTGATGTAGAAGCTTCTGGACCTGACATTTGAGTGCTTGTTTGCTGAAATTCTTCTTGGACAGCACCTTCATCATCTTCGCAATCTTCTTCAAGAGTCTTCTCTTTCCCTTTGTCTCCAAACCATGGTCTTAGCTCATCAAATACCACATCTCGTGAGACTCGTAGCTCCTTTGTCACCGGGTTGTAGCACCTATATCCCTTTTGCTCCGATGAAAATCCAATAAAAATACATTTTTCAGACTTTGCCTCCATCTTTGTCCTTAGTTCTTGAGGGATGTGAACATAACACACACATCCAAAAACTTTGAGATATGTAAGGTCAGACTTCTTACCGGAATAAACCTCCTCGGGAGTTAGATTATGCACTCCAGCTGTTGTGCACTTGTTCATCAAATAAACGGCCGTACTAGTTGCTTCAGCCCAATAGTTTAATGGCATCTTCATCTCGTTGAGCATGCATCTTGCAACTTCTGTGATATGTCGATTTTTCCTTTCAGCTATTCCATTTTGTTGAGGTGTGTACCTACATGTAAATTGTCTCTTGATTCCATTTTCATAAAGAAAGTCTGAAAATTCTTTGGAGAAATATTCTCCTCCTCCATCGGACCTCAAAGTCTTTATGTAGCGTCCTGTTTCCTTTTCTACCTGTGCTTTAAATCTCTTGAACATGGAGAACACATCTGATTTTTGTTTTATGCAAAACATCCATACTTTCCTTGAATGATCATCAATAAAAGTGACAAAATATCTATTACCAGCCACTGATGGTTGTTGTGATGGTCCCCATACATCCGTGTGTATCAAGTCGAAGACATTCCTTGCCACATAGTTGCTTTTCTTGAATGGTTGTCGAGTTTGCTTTCCTAGTTGGCATGCTTCACAAAACTCATGTAGTCCGGCATCATTGAATCTTGGAAGACCTCTTACCACTTCATGGTTGCTCATGTCCTTGAGCTTGGGAATGTTGATATGTCCAAACCTTTTGTGCCACAAATCGATTTCAGCTATCCTCTTGTTTCCAAACTGAATATACATCACCTTTCCATGCGGTTGTTGAATGTCCAAAGTGAACATCCTTCCTTCTTTCCTTCCTTGAGCAATGACCTTGAATCCTTCTTTTGGATTCTTTATAAAGCAGCCTTTTTCATTGAAGATAACATGATATCCTTTCTCTACCATTTGTCCTACTGAAATCAAATTCTTTGCAATAGTAGGAACATGAAGAACATCAGCCAATACCTTCTTGTCTCCAAGCTTGATATCTCCAACATGCTCAATTGCGTGTTGAGTTTCATCGTCGGTCTCTACACATCCTTTTCCACTTGGAGCTTGTAGCTTTGTGAACAAATCTCCTTGGCATGTCATATGGTTGCTGCAACCTGAATCTATGAACCATTTTTGGTCATCACTTCTCGAGTTGTTGTAGTCATGCTTCATGGCAAGCATGGTTTGCTTGTCTCCTTCACTTGATGTACTCGCATAGTTATTTTGGCTCCTTTGGTTGCCTCCATTCAGCCTTCCATTCTTTTGCCAACAATCATTTGCATAATGTCCTAGTTTACCACAATGATAACATGTTATACCTTTATGAGGATTGTATGAACCTCGACCTCTTCCTCTATTTCTTCCTCGACCTCTTCCATGTGTGTTGTCATTTGAGTTGTCCTTGTTGTCCTCCGAGTTGTGTTGGCTGAAATTTGTATTGTTGTAGCTTCTTCCTCTTCCTCTCGAGCCTCCTCTTGAGTTTCTTCCTCTACCTCTTCCTGCATATAACATTTGACTATGGCTGTCCTTACCTTTGTTGCCTTCTCCTTGTTGAGCAACCTCTTCAGCCACAAGATTTGGTATAATTTCGTCGAATGTTGGTAAAGGATCTCTATAAAGGATGTTTGTGATGAGGGGCTTCCACTTTTCTTCACTCCTCAAGCCATTGAGGGCTATTTGGACGATGTCTTCCTCTTCTATCCTGCATCCAACTGATGCTAGTTGATCTCGAAGCTCCTTAATCCTCAATGTATACTCACCAATGCTTTGGTTTGAGCTTTTCTTCATGTTGTTGAGCTCGTTCTTAAGTTGCATCCTCCGAGACCTTGTTGAGGTAGCATACACCTTCTCCAATGCTTCCCAAACTTCTTTGGCTGTTTCTAAGCTTTGCACATGACCAATCATAGTGTTAGAAATAACTTGTGAGATGAGGAACATCACCCTTCGATTCCTCTCTTCCCAATCAGCAAATTGTCTCCTTTGTGCCGGAGTAATGTTGGGATCTTCAAGGTCTACCGGTTGTGGATCATCTCCACTAACTAAAACCCATAAACCTTTACCTTTAAGGTAATTTATCATTCTATACCTCCAAGACTGAAAATTGTCTTTGTCTAACTTCTCAACTTGTTGTCCTAAATCAGCCATTGAAAACTTCCAAGATTGAAGTTTACCTCAAGTATGTTGTGGCGCTCTCTCTTGAATTCACGAAGCTCCCCCTTGATTTGTAGCTTTCCCTTTGCTTTAGTTTAGTTCCAATGCTTTGCCTCTTCAAACTCCAAAGCATTGATACCAAATGTTCAAGAATTCCTCTCCTAATCGCAGTGGAAAGTGTAGAAGATCTTCTCAGGATGAAGACTCTTGCCAACAGCAGAACCTTCAAATAAAAACTGGTACCAACTGAAATAGTCAATGAACTTGAAACTTTGGTCACTCAAACTAGACACGTAGAGCTTTCAAGTGAGATATCAAACACTCAATTTGGAGTAGATTTGAGTTGTCAACTATTTGATTCAAAACAGACTACCTGTCCACTCAGTTAGGCTGAAAACTGGACTTCACTAAAACCTGAATAACTCAGAAAGCATAAAGAATTTCATAAAACTGTTCTAGACAGAGGAAGTACTCAAGATACGCTTTCCAACGAATGTTTAAACACTAAATTTGGATACATATATTGAGAGATATGACTCTCACAAGTAGACTACCCAAAAATGGGTGTGTGGCTGGACACAGCTGAAAACTAGACTTCACTAAAACCTGAATAACTCAGAAAGCATAAAGAATTTCATAAAACTGGTCTAGACAGAGGAAGTACTCAAGATAAGCTTTCCAACGAATGTTTAAACACTAAATTTGGATACATATGTTGAGAGATATGATTCTCACAAGTAGACTACCCAAAAATGGGTGTGCGGCTGTACACACTCTATGAGAGTGAACTGAACGAGATGACTCAAACCAAATGAAGTAGATACAAGGGGGCTTCCACGCCTTCTTGCTCTCCCAACGAATGTCCTCCCTTGCTTCTTTTATAGCCAAGTGACCAAAAACTCTCATGATGAGTTTGAGAGCTCTTCTCCATCATTTCTCCACTACTTTGGACAGCCACTCCTCTTACAATTCAGATTTTGGATTTGATTCTCTTTTGAATGATTCTCTTTTGGCCTCCACTACTTGCTGAAGTAAATGCTTCTATTTTTCATTTTTGTATTTTCCTTCTACTTGAAGAAAATCCTTTTTGCAAAAATATATACGAGCTTACTTCTTTATTTTTAACACAGTACATGCTAAGTATAAGCCAAACAAGATTCTTTTGTGGGGCATGGTAAAACGATCCTGAGCTGGGAAAGAAAAATGCTGCATGCATATCCGCAATGGCTTGGAGAGCTCAGGGGTTATAGCTGAAATATCCTCCCACTTAGTTACATCACCACGTTTCATCGGCTCTGGAACTAGCCGTTCTCTCTCCGTCGGAGTATGTGTTCCATGTATTTTGAGAGCTGCACGAATTAAATCTTTAGACAAATAAAACCTTCTGAATGGAGGGTCATTTACCAAGGATGGTAACATGAATGTTCCGGGTAGATCCTTGTTCTCTGAGGCTGTCAAGGTGGTGACGAGGTAAAAGCATCTGTAAAAATCGGGTTTAGGCAGAGGGTCACTAAAATATTTTGTAAATCCTGCTCGTGCCCAAACGTGCGTTAAATCTTGTGTATTCTGTAGTCCTTCGAATTCTCTTGAAAAGAACTGGTACTTAGCCCATGTGCGAAGATCAAATTCCAAATTGGCCTCAAATATGAAATCAGCATCTGCTAATGGTCCTGCTAGGCCTTGAAACTAGTGAGAGTTACGATGAATCTTCTCAGTATATCCTCTAGGAGGATCGTCGATTGGCATGGGTCCTAGAAAACCTTGAAACTCTGGTGGTTGCATTGTCGGATGAGATTCCGCGAGTAATTCTCCAATATTGGTCATTGGTATACTTGGGCCAGCTTCTGATGGTCCTTCTTCGGTTTGCATGATGACTGACGAGCTAATGGAAAAGATCTGCTACAAAAGATTAGCACATTAGTATGGAAATTAATTATGATCCCATTAAGGTGAGACCGCAATCCCTTTCCATAGCCGATGTGTAACCCGTGTAGCCAGGTGTTTTGAAGTGATTGATGCTATGATATTTTTCAAAACTAATGCAGGTCTCTAGACACCTATATGCTTCATATTATGCATACATTTCTTGATGAGCTTTTATTATGCATGATGTGGGGTTTTGGTGTATGAATTCATACAAGGGTTAGTTGAGGGTGAATTATTACAAGGGTGGTGTTTAAACGGGGTGGGAGAATTGTTAGATAAGGGGGTACAAGAAGACGTTTGGATACGTTTCGGTATCCATTTCCTAAGAGTCTTTGAGTGGGTGGTGTGTTTCTGCTGAGGGGCAAAAAGTGGTATCGGGCTTGGTGGTCTTGAAGGATGGAAAGATTTCTGAGGGGTATATATTACATGGCTTGAGGGTTGGGCTATAATACATTGTTTGGGTACCCAAATCTGCATGGGTGTGGGTCGATTGATAAGATACTTCGTGGCGATCCAAATCTGTCGAGTATTTGTACTTGTAGAAGAAGATCGAGGAGAATTTGGAATCTAACTCTGCTTTTTTTGAAACTTTGTCCTGTTCTTGTATGCAGTGTTGCCAATAGGCTGTGGTTGCTGTTCTTTTGGCACCCATATTTGTCTCGTGCCACTTGTTCTGTGATTTTGATACTGCTGTTGTCTTTGCCTTGTCTGGTGGTGTCGTCGGTCTGGGTTCCTCTGTTGTGGTTGACTCCTTCGTGGTTGGGTTTGAGAGGTCCATTGGATGCTCTGCTTTGGAAAATAAGGGAGATCCAACACTTGCGTGACCTGCCCATTAGGAAGTGATTCGTTCTTTATCTTTAATCTAGGCCTATCCGCAGCAAGTTTGGAAGGATGAGCAGCGCAGGGTGTTGTGCTCATTTGGCCACTGATGCAACCCACCTGATCGCTGATTGTGTCCATCTGCCCTAGCGGTTGGGTAATTGCCCCTTCTAGTTTGCAGGAAGCCCCAGGGAAGATCTCCTGACGTCCTTCTGATTGACAACTGTCTATAGCCAAGCCCGAGTGGGTTGGTGTAGATGTAACGTGACTGATCTGACCCAAGATCTTCCGGTCTTCCGTCGCATGCATTTCATAGGGTCTAGGGTTACAAACCTCACTCAGAATGCCATTAGGGAAGTCAAGCGGTATCACTCTCTTCTGATCTAAGGTTCCAATCTGTAAGGAGCCTTGTCTAAGATTTAGGTCCACTGAGTGATCGTATAGCCAATCTTGGCCAAGGATTAGGGGTTCTATCAGGTCGTCATCATGGCACACTAGTAGCTTCGCTATCATGGTCACATCCTTAATGAGGATAGGAAGGTCCACCTCACCCATGCAAGGGGTTTCCATGCCTCCTAGCCCTATGAGGTATGCCTCAATTGGCCGCATTTCTATTCCTGAATCCTTATAGTGGGACCATCTAATCGCACTAGTCGCAGCACTTGAGTCAATTAAAGCCCTGAGCTCTTGGCAAGGGTTGCCGTGCTCTAGCCTGACTGTAATGAATGGTCTCCTATCCACTATGCTCGGATGCGTGGTTGACTTTACTTGACACATGGCCATGGGATATCTTGGTGATGTTTCTAGAGGGTCATAATGTTCTCTCCCTAGTCCTTGTCTTCTTAGTTTCATGCGCTTAATGCATTCTATTGCTTCTGCTTGAGCTTCCGCTCGTATTCTATTTTCTTCCTCCTTACGCTTCTTTGCCAACGTGAGTCGTCTAAGCATATCCTCAGTAAGAGGTTCCTGATATAACTTGACTCTATAGCCATTAATGTAATTAGGCATTACGTCTCCTTCTAAGGTGGCTAACTGTACTGCTCCACTTGTCGAGAGTCTGTTAATGATCATAGGTCCATAACCTCGCTTTTCTAACTTATGTGCGTGTTGCTTTAGCGTATATACTAGAACTAAATCTCCTTCTTTTAGACCTTTATCTTTCACATGTGCATCAAAATAAGCTTTTTGTCGCTTCTTTGCTGCATATATTCCTGTTGCTGCTTTTAGCCTGGTTTCTCCTAATCGTTCCAAGTCCATTATTCTCGCTGATAATTCATGGCCGGTCCACTGATGTTCTTGTGCAACCTTAAGGGTCGGTATCAAGAAGTCCAAAGGAAGCACAACATTCTGACCAAAAACCATCTGAAAGGGAGTTGCATTGAGTACGGTCTTGTAGGCCACTCGATATGCCCAAACAGCGTGGTGTAACTGTTTGTCCCAATCTGAACGTTTGTTGTTCACGAGTTTCGTCAGTACGTTACAAAGGATCTTATTAGTGCTTTCAACCTGACCATTGGCCTAAGGATGATATGATGCGGATTTCTTGTGAATCACCATAAAATCCTGTAACAAATATTCAATGACTTGGTTTAGAAAGTGAGTTCCGCGATTGCTCACTAACTCTATAGGCAATCCATATCTTGTAAAGACATTCTCAAATAAGAATTTTGCAGTTGTGTGTGCATCATTCTTTTTTGTGGCTTTTGCCTCTACCCATTTGGTTAGATAATCCATCGTGACAATAATGTATTCAGCATGTGTACCTTTTGTAGGGGGGTTAATGGGTCCTACAAAGTCTATACCCCACTTAGAAAATGCACGTCCTCCCATCATGGGTTTCAATGGCATCTCATCTCTACGAGTAGGAAATTGAGTTCTTTGGCACACATCACATCTCTTAACATAGGTATGAGCATCCATGTGAAGAGTGGGCCACCATAATCCTGCAAAGAGGATGGCTTTGATTATCCTATCGGGTCCAAAATGACCTCCTGCAACACCTTGGTGTGCACTCTCTAATATGCTCAGATAATCGCTTTCATGAACACATTGTCTTAAATATCCATCTCGTCCTCTTTTGTATAGATTATCGCCAATAAGTTAATAGTCTTGAGCTTCCTGCTCCAGACTACGTTGTTGAGCTAAGGTCATTCCTTGAGGGAATGTCTTCGTCCTCAAATATGTCACTAATGGTTCACTCCAGTCTGGTGTGAGAGACACGTGATATAATGTAGCATGCTCTACTGGTGGTCTTTCACAAAAAACATGGCATTCTTAACACAACTTGTAGACATCTGCTTCCATCGAAGGCCAATATACTCCTAATCTATGCAGAGTCTGTAGTGTTCGATGTTTCGAATGATGTTGCTTTAGTGCACCTACATGTGCTAATTGCAACCAATTCTAATGTTCTGATTCATCTACACAACAAGCAAGAATCTTTTGATTATCCTGTTTATATATGCTTCCTGCTATGATTTGGTATCTCTGAGATTTGGTGATCTCTCCTTCTTTGATCTTTATCCTAGGATTCTTGGGTCCGTATGTCAGAATAGGGACTATAGGCTTAGCCCATTCTGGTGCTATCTCAAGGTTAAACAAATATGCATCTGGTAATTCATCCGCTACTCCTTGAGGAGCTTCTCCTGAGGTCAATCTTGAAAGGTGGTCAGCTCTAAGATGTGTCTTTCCTTTCCTGACTACTACTTCAAAATCATACTCCATGAGTAATAGAAACCAACGTATTAGTCGTCCTGTGTTACATGGTTTGTTGACTAGGTACAATAGGGCTTGATGATCTGTAAAGAACTTGAATTTGTTGGCCAACAAGTAGTGTCTGAACTTCTTTACCGCGTAGATCATCCCTAATCCTTCTCGTTCCGTTGTGGTGTAATTTCTTTCTGCTGCGTTCAATTGTCTGTTCACGTAAGCTATGGGGAGATCTATGTTACCTTCACTCGTGGGTTGTGCTAACACACATCCTATGGCGTAATTGGATGCATCCACATGTACATGGAATGGCTTACTCCAATCTGGGGTAGTCAATATAGGTGTTGAGCACAAGCGTCGTTTAAGTTCGTTGAATGAATTCTCACATTCTTCTGTCCATTCAAAATTGGTTAAAAGAGAGTACAAAGGCTTGGCTATGATTGCATACATGTGTATGAATCTCCTATAATAACCACAATGACCCATAAATGCTTGTACCTCTTTGATGTTCGTCGGCCTAGGTAGATCTGCAATCACCTTCACTTTTTCCTCATCCGTAGAGATTCCATTTTTTGACACAATGTGTCCTAGAATTTTGCCTTGTCTGACCATGAAAACGCACTTTTCTGGGTTCAAACAAACCTGATATTCTCGACATTTGTCAAATATTTGCCTTAACTTTGGGATATGCGTCTGCCTGATATTAGAATGAGCACATATGTCATCGACATATACTTCCAAACTCTTGCGTAAGAATTCCTTAAAAACATGACACATGAGTCGCTAGAAAGTGGCGGGTGCATTTGTGAGCCCAAATGGCATTACACAAAATGCAAATATACCCCATTCGGTGGCAAATGCCGTCTTGTGTTGGTCCTCTGGAGCAATGGCTACTTGATTATGTTGGAGCAAGTCTATGACAAGCCTAAGTATTGGCTTGAGTCTCACAAAGTCTTAGAAGAAGCTTTAAAAAGAAGACTATGTAAAGTTCACTTGTGAACTACCTCTTGTAACTTTTGAAGAGTTTACTTAATGTAAAAGTAAGAGAATCTTAAGTGGTTGAGTCCACATGATCAAGAATGGAAAGAGGAGCCACGAATTCGTGATTTGTGGTAGGTAGAGAATCAAATCAATCATTGATTGATTGGAGAGTGATTGAGGGAAGTTAGCCTCCCAAACTCAACTATAAATAGATGGCAGTTTTAGTCGTGGTTAGAGAGACCTATGTGAAGACCTCCAAGAGCTGAGCTTTATGCCATATCAAGGTGTTATTACAAGGCACACATATGTATCAGTAAGTCATTGTATTGTACAAGCAATATACTTTCATTTTCATGATTATTTGAGTTCATCTTTCCATGTTCTTGTGAAGTGTACTACTCACTGCCATTACTCTCAGTTTTCTCAGTCAGCTTGCAGAGATGTTTTCTCTGAGCTTGGTGCATCCTTTTCAATGATTTAACTTGGTAAAGTTAGCTCTATAAGTCTACTATATGCTCATAAATTTTCATGTCATTTGGATGTTGCAATATTCAGTTATGTTCATTTGAAGTCAACAGGGTCTGTTCATCTTCACCTCTCTCTCAGGTACCCGACTTTTTTACTCATCTTGTCAGAGGTGTTTCTCAGTGGTTACTTATCCAAATTCCGTGATTTAAAGCTTGTTGGATTCAGCTTACTGTCTAGTATAACCATACAAATTTTCATAATCATTGGAGTTCTAAATTTTGAGTTATGGTTATTTGTCTACTCACTGGTCTATTTCTGTAGCAGCCCGTGAAAATCGGGATGATGTCATCAGTTGTTAAAACTCATTCTCAGTGTGTGCTTTGTTATTTTTGATGAGATTACTCTTGAAAGTTAGCTCTTTAAGCTACCTAGACTTCCCCAAGAGGAATTAAGCTAATTGCTGCTGTGCTCAGAGAATTATGTAAAACACTGGACAGGTGTATGAACCAAGAATAGCAAGTTTTCACCTCTGAGCTAACTCCAACTTATCTGTTTTGATCTATCTTTTTGAGAGTGATCTTCCAAGGTACATAGGGTGTCTAATACATCCATTGGCAAGCTAAAAGGGCCCACCATCTACTCCTGGAGTTCATTTGGCTGGTGTAGATCAAGGATTTTGCAACACCTCTTCATCTTCAAACACATACTTATCCATCTCTTCATAGTGGTATCAGAGCAAGGTTGGACAACATGGCAGATGGATTTCCTTCATCAATTGACAAATTGGACAGAGGTAACTACTCAGCTTGGTCATTAAGAATGGAAGCTTATCTCCAAGGTAGAAGTTTATATGGTTATGTGGCTGGAGATAAAGTTATGCCAAGTTTCAGGAACAAAAGTCAACCAACACAAGAAGAGCAAGAAAGATTGAGCACATGGTGCTCCAAGGATGCACTTGCAAGGTCTTATCTCCTCAACTCTATCTCAGATTTTTTGTTGCCTCACATTAGAAGTTGTAAGACATCTCAGGAAGTGTGGGATGCACTTGAAGCTTTCTTTTCTTCAAGTACCAAAGCTAGGAAGCATCAACTATGGCTGGAGTTCACAACTCTCAAGAAGGCTCCCAAACAAAATGTGACTGATTTTGTCACAAAGCTCAAGGACATAGCAGATCAGTTGGGAAGCATTGGAGAGGTAATAGATGAAGAGCAAATTTTAAGGCAGGTCATCAATGGCTTGAAGGCAGATGACAAGTGGGAAGCATTCACCACAGCTATGGATTTGTACATGGACATGCATGTACCTGATTTCAACACACTCATTGGACAACTACTTACTCAAGAGGCAAAGCTTATCAAAAATGGAGAAAGCTCTAAAGGTAATCAATCTTCAGCTTTATACACGGATAAAAGCAAGTCTAAAGATAACAAAGGAAAGGCAAAGAAAGCGGATGATGAAGCAGGTACATATCAAGCTAACTATGCAGGTAGAGGAAGACATGGCAGAGGTAGAGGAAGAGGAGGTAGACAAGGTAGGGGAAGATCCCAAGACTCCAACTCATGTTCTATTTGTGGACTAACTAATCATACAACTGAAAATTGCTTTAGGAATTCCAGGAATCAAAGAGGCAGAGGATACAATAGAGGAAGTTATGGCTACTCAAGAGGAAGGTTCAACAACTACCATGGCAACTACAACAACTACAATCATTCAAACTATCAGGGAGGCTACAAAGGAAGGAGAGACTACAATAACTACACAGAAGACTCAAACAAAGAGGATTCATTATTGATCATGAACATGGCTATGCCACAAGGTAAATCTGATGAGCATGTTTTCTACATAGATTCAGGTTGTTCAAATCATGTGGCAGGAAATGTGGCACTCCTATCAGATTTAGAAGATCCAAGGAATAAGCATGAGGTACAAACAGGAGATGATACAAAACATCCTGTGGAGAAAATAGGCAATGTCAAAGCACCTGATGGAAACATCAACCTACTCAGTAAGGTACTCTATGTCCCTACCATTACAAAGAATTTGATAAGTGTTGGGCAGATAGTAGAGAAAGGCTTGCAAGTCAGGTTCACAAAAGCAGGAGCATTTGTTGAAGATCCAAGTCAAGGATTCAGAAGAATTGCAAAAGGTGAAAAGACAGGTAGATTGTTCACATTTGAATTATAGGACACTAGAAACATTGCTCTCTTTAATTATGGTAGTCAGACACTCACAGAATTGGAAGTATGGCACAAAAGGTTAGCACATATTGGTGAAAGGTCATTAAAGCAAATCTGCAGGGACCAAAGTGTACTTGGACTTCCTAATTTGTCAAAACAACATATGATTTATAAGTGTAGTGCATGTCAATTTGGAAAGTCTCACAGGTTACCATTCATGAAGAAAGGTTATATGCATGGAGATCTCTTGGATTTGGTTCATACAGATGTATGGGGACCTAGCAAGGAAGCTTTAATATCTGGATCAAGGTATTATGTTTCCTTTATTGATGATTGCAGCAGATGGACTATCCTATTCTTTATGAAACACAAAGATGAAGTTTTTTCATGTTTCAAAAGATATTTGGCTCTTGTGGAGAATCAAACAGGTAAATCACTAAAAAGGCTAAGGTCAGATGGAGGGGGAGAATATTTCTCCCATGAGTTTGATTCTTTTCTTCAAGAAAGAGGAATCAAAAGAGAGGTAACTACAAGGTACACACCTGAGCAAAATGGAGTGGCAGAAAGGAGGAATAGGACAATTGTTGAAGCTGCAAGGTCTATGTTAAATGAAAAGCATTTACCTAATTACTTATGGGCTGAGGCTGTATCTACAACCACTTACTTGATTAACAGGTTGCCTTCAAAATCCCTTGATGGGATGACTCCATATGAGGCTTGGAATGGAAGAAGACCAAGCTTAGATCATTGTAAAATTTTTGGATGTATTGCTTTTGCTCATGTTCCTTCACAGGTTAGAGGCAAGATGGATCCAAAGGCAGAAAGGTGTGTATTTATTGGATATGACAACAATCAAAAGGGCTACAGGTTATACAACCCTACCAACAAAGGATTCTTGGTAAGCAGAGATGTAGTTTTTGATGAGAACAATTCATGGTATGAAGATTCATGCAGGAAGATCAATTTACCATATGATCTTGAAGAAGATTTTCCAAAGCTTGGTAGAGAACAATCAAAGATTGAAGAACAAGACACCTCAGAGGATGATGAAGAATCTCACATGGAAAAGATCAAAGCATGGAAGTCTAAAGGTAAAGCAAAATTGCAAGAACTTGGACATGAAGCAGAATCATCACATCATGGCCTAAGAAGATCTATGAGGGAAAAGAAAAAACCAGAAAGGTATGGGTTTGACACCTCATTAGTAACTAAACATTCTATCTACATAGCACAGGACATAAACCAAGAGGAGCCATCATCATTTGAAGAGGCCAAAGCAAAAACAGAATGGAAGCATGCAATGAAGGAAGAGATTGAAGCACTTGAGGAAAACAACACTTGGGATTTGGTGCCCAAGACTTCATCCATGAAGGTAATAGGCTCAAGATGGGTCTATAAACTCAAGAAGAATTCTGATGGTTCCATTAACAGGTATAAGGCAAGGCTTGTAGCAAAAGGCTTTGCACAAACTCAGGGAATTGATTATGAGGAGACCTTCTCTCCTGTGGCAAAGATGCCTACTATTAGGGTTTTGCTTAGTATTGCCTCTTCCAAGAATTGGAAGATACTTCAACTAGATGTAAAGAATGCATTCTTGAATGGTTGGATAACAGAAGAGGTATATATGGCACAACCACCTGGTTTTGAGAATCAAGTTTATCCTGATTATGTGTGTAAACTTAACGAAGCATTGTATGGTCTCAAGCAAGCTCCAAGAGCTTGGAATTTCAGGCTTGTTTCATTCTTGCAGGACAAAGGCTTTCAACCAAGCAAGGCAGATCCTTCACTCTTTATTAAAAAGAGTAATTCCGAGGTCATCTATCTATGTGTATATGTAGATGATATTATATTGACAGGAAATGATGTAGATGTTATGAAGAAGATCAAAGATCAGATGAGAGAAGAGTTCAAGATAAGTGATTTGGGTTCACTTACCTACTTCCTAGGTTTGGAAGTTGTCTACAAAGATCATGGTTTGTTTCTCACTCAAAGGAAGTACATTAAGGACATGTTGGCAAAATTCAAGATGCAAGATTGTAAGATTGCAGGTACTCCAATGGAGGTCAATCACAAATTGAGCTCACATGAAGGTGAACTCATAGAGGACATCACATCATATCAAAGTCTAGTGGGTAGTCTCAACTATGCCACATTGACAAGAGTAGATATATGTTACAGTGTGAGTGTGCTAAGCCAATTTATGCACACACCAAGGAAACCACATATGGATGCTGCCAAAAGGATTCTCAAGTATCTCAAAGGAACCATAAATGAAGGAATTTATTATCCTTATGTATCTGATTTAGGTTTGAAGCTATTTTCTGATGCAGATTGGGCTGGCTCCAAGGAAGATAGAAGGAGCACTTCAGGTTATCTTACCTTTGCAGGTTCAAAGCTTATTTCATGGTCATCCAAGAAGCAACCCACAGTTGCTCTCTCTTCTACTGAAGCTGAATATAGAGGTCTTGCCATAGCTACACAAGAAGCTATGTGGATGAAGACATTATTGAAAGATCTTGGATTGGAGTTTGGAACTCCAACTATTTTTGGTGACAATATGAGTTCTATTCACTTGGCTGCTAATCCCATTTTTCATGCAAGGACTAAACATATTGAAGTTCATTATCACTATGTACGAGAAAAGGTTCTAAGCAAAGAGATTCAAATATCATATGTGTCCACTCATCAACAATGTGCAGATATTCTAACCAAAGCATTGGATGGTACAAAGCTTTGCAAATTCAAGGCTATGATTGGTTTGCACGTAATCTTGGAAGATTGAAGACCTCAAGCATACTTGGCTTGAGGGGGAGCTGTTGGAGCAAGTCTATGACAAGCCTAAGTATTGGCTTGAGTCTCACAAATTCTTAGAAGAAGCTTTAAAAAGAAGACTATGTAAAGTTCACTTGTGAACTACCTCTTGTAACTTTTGAAGAGTTTACTTAATGTAAAAGTAAGAGAATCTTAAGTGGTTGAGTCCACATGATCAAGAATGGAAAGAGGAGCCACGAATTCGTGATTTGTGGTAGGTAGAGAATCAAATCAATCATTGATTGATTGGAGAGTGATTGAGGGAAGTTAGCCTCCCAAACTCAACTATAAATAGATGGCAATTTTAGTCGTGGTTAGAGAGACGTATGTGAAGACCTCCAAGAGCTGAGCTTTATGCCATATCAAGGTGTTATTACAAGGCACACATATGTATCAGTAAGTCATTGTATTGTACAAGCAATATACTTTCATTTTCATGATTATTTGAGTTCATCTTTCCATGTTCTTGTGAAGTGTACTACTCACTGCCATTACTCTCAGTTTTCTCAGTCAGCTTGCAGAGATGTTTTCTCTAAGCTTGGTGCATCATTTTCAGTGATTTAACTTGGTAAAGTTAGCTCTTTAAGTCTACTATATGCTCATAAATTTTCATGTCATTTGGATGTTGCAATATTCAGTTATGTTCATTTGAAGTCAACAGGGTCTGTTCATCTTCACCTCTCTGTCAGGTACCCGACTTTTTCACTCATCTTGTCAGAGGTGTTTCTCAGTGTTTACTTATCCAAATTCAGTGATTTAAAGCTTGTTGGATTCAGCTTACTGTCTAGTATAACCATACAAATTTTCATAATCATTGGAGTTCTAAAGTTTGAGTTATGGTGATTTGTCTACTCACTGGTCTATTTCTGTAGCAGCCCGTGAAAATCGGGATGATGTCATCAGTTGTTAAAACTCATTCTCAGTGTGTGCTTTGTTGTTTTTGATGAGATTACTCTTGAAAGTTAGCTCTTTAAGCTACCTAGACTTCCCCAAGAGGAATTAAGCTAATTGCTGCTGTGCTCAGAGAATTATGTAAAACACTGGATAGGTGTATGAACCAAGAATAGCAAGTTTTCACCTCTGAGCTAACTCCAACTTATCTGTTTTGATCTATCTTTTTGAGAGTGATCTTCCAAGGTACATAGGGTGTCTAATACATCCATTGGCAAGATAAAAGGGCCCACCATCTACTCCTGGAGTTCATTTGGCTGGTGTAGATCAAGGATTTTGCAACACCTCTTCATCTTCAAACACATACTTATCCATCTCTTCACAGATTATAGCCTGAAAAACCATCAAGGAAGCTGTAAACTTCCTTGCCCGCAACTCTTTCCAATAGATGTTCTGTGATAGGAAGAGGATAACTGTCTCTAATCGTGGCGGCATTAACTTTTTTAAGGTTAATACACACACGCAATTTTCCATTCTTCTTGGGCACAACCACAATGGGGGATACCCATTCAGTATGCTCAATCTCGTAAATGAATCCTGCTTCTATCAAGCGATCTATCTCCTCTTTAATTTTTGCAGCGTAGTTATCATTGTACGTGTAAGGTTTCTGTTTTGTAGGTTTTGCATCTGGAGTCATAGGGATTCTATGAGAACATATATCTGGATCTACTCCTTTCAAATCTTTGTAACTCCAAGCAAACACATCTCTATATTCGCGCAATAGGGCAACTAGCTCTTCTTCTTCTTCCTTCGTCAAATCATGCCCTATGTATGTACATTTTTCTTCTTCTCCTTCTATGGCTACTATTATTTTCTTGGTTTTCTCTCGGTTATCATATACTTGTCCGTCATTCGCCTTTCTATTAGGCATTCGTACCATGATCCTTCTATCTTTGATTTCATATTTCTTGAAGTTCTCGGGTACTTCAAACAAAGAATCTTCTTTTTCTAACATGGTTTCTTTCTTCTTCCTTTTCTTCCCTTCACTTTTATCAGTCACTTGTGTGGTTAACCTCACATCATTTGTAATTTCCTCGTGTCTCTGAGGGTGAGTCTCTACTTCGTAGAAATATTCTTCCTCTGATGCAAAGGGTGGGTCCATGATAATTGATTCTAAATCGAAATCACTTGCCTCCTCAAATGCATCAGTGTTCGGTTCACATTCTTCTAAAATTGCATCGCACATGATTGGCTCTATCGTGAAAACTGAAATGTCATAGCCATCCTCGTCATAGTGGGGTGTCCATTGTTCTTCATTGATGGCTACATCCATGGTTGCTAGGATTTCTGCCCAACCATGGGGTTCAAACTCTTCATCAGGGAATACTACAGGTGCGTAGGCTGGATCTTGAAGGGTTCGTGGATGTTGTTCTGCACCTAAGGTCCTGGCTTCTAATCATCTTCCTCTTGTTTTGCTACCTTACACATCCATAAATGAGTATCCTCGTGCAACCAAGAAGGATCTGATTCTAATGAGTGCACGGATTCTGTTTCTACTGGTGTCTTATGGATGGTATTCCATTGTATTGGGGGTACGTCTCTATGTGAATAGTCTTTAAGATTGACTTTGGTAGTCACTCCTAAATGTTGCAAGTACAAAGAATTAGTTCCCCAATCTTGTACAATTTGCAACTGACACATGAATGGTCGTCCCAATATCATCTCATAAGCATGATTTTTTGCAAAGTCACAAATGGCAAAGGTATGCTCAAATTCTACACCACAAGTGGTGAGAGATATGCCTTCTAGTAAGCCTAATGGTTTTTCTATGTGTCCATCAGCCATTTGTAGCTTCATCCTGGTAGGTCTTAATGCTGGCTTACCCCAACGTTTCCATAAAGCGGTGGTAGCTATGGCTACTCCGGCTCCTGAATCTAAGATGGCTTTCGTGGTGTAGCCCTGATGGGTTATCGGAAGATAAGTGTTACCTTCCTCTCCTTCACTTACATCTCCAATCTTTTCTACGGGTATCTCTGGTACCTTATTTTATGATCCTATTTGTGAGGAAGTAGTAGCAAGCTGGGGGAATTGATTTGCTACATGTTTCCACAATTCTGGTTTTACCTTTAACAACTCCTCTAGAGTGAGATTACACTGTACTTTAGTGTTCTTGATCACTTCCGTGTTTCTAGGGATTACTGATTCTTCATTCCTCACTATTATCGTGGGTGCTCTCATACTAATAGACTTTGATTCCCAAGGTCCTGTGAACTGAGGTAATTCTTGTAAAGAATTAGATTCAAATCGTGTGTGTTCACTCAGTTGTTCCTCCTCTACCTCATCGTAAATAGAGGGGATGTCTTGGGGAAATTGCTCCTGCAAGTCATCTATTTCTTGAATAGGAGGATGAGTTCCTTGTTCTTTTCTCCATTTCTCTTCTTGGATTTCTCTCAAAAATTCATGTGAGTACCTATGTCTGGAAGACAAATTGTCTTGACTTTCTGTATTGGGTACTTGAGACAGGGATGGTACATTATTTTCCTGTGTCTTTGGGACGATAGGGTTCCTAGGCTGATCCTTTTTCTCTTTGCTTTCTATCAAGTATTCTAGCCTCTCCATTAGTCCTTGAAAATGTAATTCCGGTTTTGCCATGTTATTCCAATTAAGATATATAGAGGCTTCAAACAAAGCTTGTGCTAATTCTACCATCTTCATGCAAAGTTTAGTTCTCTCAATTTCTAGATCTGCTCGAGGGTAGTTCTTACTCATTTCAACAACTTGAGGTCCTTCTTTTAATCTAGCCTGATATGCACGAAACATCATGTCTAGATTTTCTGGTATGGGTTCCGCTAGAACTGATCCTAATTTCTGAGCTGGGTTCTCGTGATTTAATTCCTGAGAAGTCAATTCTAGGATTTTGGCTCTCGATTCCTTGAGACTTCCTTCTAACTCAGTTATCTTTTTACTCCATTTTCTCTTAATTCTTTCTCTAGAATCTTTCCAAGATTTTGTCTTTTTACTACTAGATTCTGCAACTTCACTACTTCCAGCTACTTTCTCTTGATTAAGCTGTTGGTTTTGTAAGAGCGCTTGGGCTCTTGTTATAGCTTGGATAGGCACGTAGGTAAAGTTGGATCCATCTGCGTTATTTACAATACCTATCACGTTGATCGGTGTCACATTTGAAGCATTAACTGGGTTCTTAGGACAATCTTTGATTATGTGCTCTTTGCCACAATCGGCGCAAAAGCCTTGTATGTTATAATACTGTGATTGTCCTGATCAGGGGATGTGGACAATCCTTTATGAAATGGTCTCCTTGGCACCTAAAGCATGGTCCTCTAGGGCCCTGTGGTCTTTGTTGTCTTACTTGGGGCCGTGGATTTGGGTTTGTGTACATCACATTAGCATAGTCTGGCTCCCAACTAGGTTCCACTGGTGGACTATCGTAATGATATGTCTCCACATGTTCTGGTGACTCCGTGTAATAAGCGGGTGGACTATCCACATGCGTAGAGTCAAAACTGTTTGAGTTTGGGTCACTCTCTGTGATCAACGGGGAAGAAGGCACTAAGGCCCTACTTAGGTTCTCTTCTGCAGCAGCGTATTTGACTGAGATGACATTCGCTGGTGGGGGTGGTTGCTGAGCTAAGACAGGTTGAGGTCTCTGTTGAGCCTGGTATGGGTAGTTCTGAGGAGGCCTATAGTAATAAGGCTGAGCATTGTAGTGGCCTTGATACCTACCTGGCTGTGCGTATGCTTGCAGGTAGTTCTGTCTCACGGTCTGTTTGTTGTATGGGCAGTCCTGAGCCGTATGATTCGTGTATCTTCTCTCAATTGTACAGTATTGGCCACTAGGGTTGGCTTGAGGTTGTGTTGCATTGGGACACACATTTGCCACATGATTTCCACCACAGGTGTAACAATGCTTGTTTGTTAGCACCCTAGGTTTACTAGAAACTCCTAGTTTCTGGGCCACTTTTTCTGCTAGATCTTCTATCGAGTTAGACAATTTCGTGGATGCTAGAGATGAACAGTCTGAGTCCTTATAGACCTTTGAGAGTTCCAACTCATCTCCTAAGTTGTCCTCAATGTCTATACAAATTCTTACACATTGCTCTAGCGTTCTGGGTTCTTTTAGGTACACATAGGAGCGTAGTTTAGAGCTCAACAAGCCATCTAGAAACAATGACACTTGCTTGGCTTGTGAGGGTAGCTCTTGCATTGGACATCGTTCAACATATTGTCTAAACCTACGTCCTGCCAGTCTTACTGTTTCCTGAGGGGTCTGTTTGAAGCTATGAATCAACGAAGACGTGTCATGTCTAATCCCACTTTTAGAGAATTCAGTGATGAATGAATCTAAAAAGTGATGGATGTCTCTAAATTGTCTCTGTTGCAATGGTTGGAACCAAGTTAAAGCGGTATTCTTTAATGTTAGCCCAAATGCATTGTATTGCGTGAACATGTCTTCCACTTGTTCTGCTCTTAGTACTTGCTTGAATTCTGTGACATGATCATAGGGATCTCCTGTCCCATCAAAGTAATTTTTCATGGATTTCACTAACTGAGTGGGTCTCAATATTCTTGCATGTTCACGTGGTCTAGGTAGAGGAAAATCATCTCTACCACCTGGTATTCCATGATCTCTTTGTCTATCCACTCTATTAGTGTCCGTGGTTGTTCTATCTCTCCCTACGGGATAAGTGAAGCTTACTTCGGGTCTTTCTTTATTTTTCTCTCTTTGATTTCCATGGGCTGATGATGTTCCTACCCCTTGTTGACTTGTGTTCATGTTCGTTCTAGATGGAGGGAATACCAATTCACCTCTCCATGTGTATGTGTTTTTTGCGTGGTGAGGCACCACAAAGACTCTTTCTGAAGTCTCATCCAGGTATACAACCTTTCCAGGTGTATCCGGGTCCTTGAACTCGTGTATCGTGATGATACCTACCTCACTAAGTAGTTCTATCTTGTATCTCCAAAAGGCTTCATCAGTTTCTTTATTTACAAACAACTCTATGCTTCTGTTGTCTTGAGGGATCCATTCTGGGATTATTACTCGTGTCAGTACAGATTTCCCTCTAGGTGTTCTAGGCTCTTCCAATGGTTCTTTTCCTTGAGATTTAGTTTCCGTCTCTATTTGAATCACGCCAAACTCGTTGGTATTGTTTGGCTGCGTACTTAAGATGTACATTGTTCCTTCCTTGTCTATGTACGCGTCTCTCTCGAAATTTCACCACTGGACGTTCCAATCCAATGGGTTGATCGGGGTTGTGCATTTGCACCACTTGCCTTCGCAAACCATCCTCATAGATGCGAGCACCTAATCGGTTGGTTCGGAGAAACTCTAGTTGTGTTCTATAGGGTCCTTCTGGTTTTTCTAAATAGGCTACATTCGACCCTCCTTCTGGTCTTTCTGTGCTAAATGCCATTTCTGACTCGCTAGTATCTGAGCTCTCGTAGGGATAACTAGTGTTCAATTGTTGAGCCCACGATCGTGCAGTAGTTCTTACACTTGCCTCTGATGATCTAAGGCTTCGCCGGTCTGACTTACCTATATGTTTGCCCAATCTAAGGTTCATTAATTTTCTTCCTTGCACACTCAGTACACACTTAGATCGTCAATGGTTCTTTGATATTACTTTCTTGATTCTTTTTAGATTCCTTTAGATTCTTGTCTTAATGTATGCGTCAGGAATTCGACTTTCTGTGGTACTTTGAGTTCCCGTTCCGTCAGACTTATGTTCTTTCCTTTAGGTTTTCGTGTCACACACCTTTATCTTTAGTCTTGGACTTGATAAATTTAATTCTCTTGAACTTGAGGCGTTCCTATCGTCTTAAATCCACAATACTAACGTTTATCCTAAGCTAAGAATTGACTGAGGGGGTTGAGTAATCTTCCAACCTCGAGTCAGCTTTTCTGGTTGCTCTAATGCCCAAGAAGCCGTGCTTCCCAAGCTTTATGCCCTTCACTGCCTTGCCTTGGTTGCCTTTGATTGCCCTTGCTAGACCTGGAAAAATCCAATATTAGAACAATTCACGGTTGGATGATCAAGCACTTGAGTATATACACCCTTTAAGTCCCTTCCCTTTTGCCCAACTTTTTAATGCTTGCCCCCTGGCTTTCTAGTCCCAAACTAGGTCAACCTCAAAATAGCTTATCTAAAAATAGACGTATTCTTTAAGAGCTTTCTAATGAGCTATTAAGCTCAAAAAACGGACTTCGGATGAAAAAGTTATGACCATTCAGGCCCTGGGGGGTAAAAATTGACAAATAGGTTTTTCTCCAAATATGAGCTAAGGGGTCTCCTATGAGTCTAATCACCCAAAAATTTCCCAAAAATAGCCCCAAAATTGGCCAAAAAATGAAACCCTAAAATTTGCGATGGGGGTGCACAATCGCGATGGCGTGAGACAATCGCGATGGTCTGGGACCGTCGCGATGGCGTGAAGGTGAACAATCGCGATGGTCTGAAGTGCACGGTCGCGATGGCGTGAAAGTGGATGATCGCGATGGCGTGAGTGTGAACCGTCGTGATGGCTCGATCAGGCAGACAATCGCGATGGCGTCAGTCAACGGTCAACGTGAACAATTGCGATGGTCCAAAATGAACCGTCGCGATGGTCACAGATGCGATGGCGTGAGCCAATCACGATGGTCAGGGCGCGATGGCATGAGCCAATCGCGATGGTCCAAAATTCGAGTTGTCGCGATGGTCTGAGGGTATCGTCGCGATGGCCCAACTTACCACGTGGCACCGTCGGCGCGATGGCGTGAGCCTATCGCGATGGCGTGGGGTCAATCGAACAGTCGCGATGGTCCGCGAACCGTCGCGATGGTCCAAATGAACCGTCGCGATGGTCCGGCTGAGCCGTCACGATGGCGTGAGCCTTTCGCGATGGTGTGACACAATCGCGATGGTCTAAGACCGTCGCGATGGTCCACCAAAATGTGATTTTTGCAGATGCGTTTGTGGATTCGTGTGTGTGCTTGTGTCGCCTATCCCGTGGTGTGGTCGCTTACCAAAAATTCCACACTTGGAAAACCATCACGATGGTCTGACACAGACGGAAATCTCTGACAGAAACTGAAAATTTTACCTTTTCCAAGCTTTCCTGATGCTCTGGAGAAATGTACCTACAAGAAAACTCAAGAAGACAAAAGCACATGCAAGCACAAAAGCTCTCTCTCACTCTCTCACATGCACAAATGAGGGGAAATGAGGAGAATGGGTGGATATGGTGAATTTTCTGATTTTTTTGGAGATGAAGATGATGATGCGGTGATGAAGATGAAGTGTGGGGGAGGTGAAAAACAACAAAAACTAAGTAAAAACAACAACAAAAACTGAAAATTTTTTACCTTCCAACGCCACTTCTTGCTATACTCTTACCATCACACATTCGTCCTAGACTCAATCCCCGGCAACGGCGCCAAATTTGGTGTTGCTCTAGCACAATGGTGAGAACCACGTTAAGAAGCTTCACCTCCTTAATTGTCAATCCGCGGAAGAGATAGGAGTGATATGAAGATCGTGAATGTGAGATGAAGTGAGAGTGAAGGTGAGAAGCATAGAAATGCACACACACATACATACACACTACGAAGAGACAAGCAAGACACAATGGAAGGTGAGAAATCAATTCTATTACTCAAGAACACTATTACAAGCTCAAAATATCTCTAAGCTCTTCTCTACTCAAACAGGCTAACCTCAAAAATGAGCTCTCTAGCTCTTTTTATAGTTTCTAGACTAGTTTTGACCGGTTTCACATCTAGTGACTAGCATAGTTAAAAATTAGGTCCTAGATGCTATTTGGAAGGGTAAACGATGTCTAAAAATAACGAAAATTGATACGCTTGTTCTACCTAAGCTCCTCAAGCTCGAGGACTCCTCGGCTTGCACAAAATGGAGCGAGAAATTAAGAAAAGGTTTTTTCTATGTTACATTAGTGATAAAAATCACTGTTGGAGGTTTTTTGAAAAGTATTTTTAAAACATGATTCTTTGAAAAAAGATTCCACTGGCTCACTGCTCCGTCGTTACATGCTTCCGGGTCGTCTGTGCCTCTGGCTGCTTCCAACAAGCGTCAATCATGATTGATGGTGTCAATCGTGATGGACGAGTCCATCATGATTGATGGTGGCGGTCATGATTGATGGTGTCTCTCATTGAAATGGATTTTTAACCATGATTTCTCTATTGATCTCGATGGACAGGGTGTCCGTCGCGATGGATACCTATAGCGATGGACACCTGTCAATCATGATGGACAGACAATCCATCGTGGGCTCTCAATCATGATGGATTGAAATATTCACTTTTTTCATATTATCTTATGTCAATCGAGATTCTATTCATTGTGATGGACAAGATTTTGGTCGACTGCACGTGTCAGTCATGATTTTTATGTCGATCGCAATGGACAAAGCCTCATCTGTCTCTCAGTTTAAGAGTAAATCTATGCTCTTTTTGTCTTGGGGAACCCACTCTGGAGTGATTATTCTAGTTAGGATTGATTTGCCTTGAGGGGTTCTTGGCTCTCTTCCTAAGTTCTCTTGCTCTATGTCACCTATTTCAACCTCTGAGATTATGTTGCCAAATTTTTCTATCATGTCTGGTTGAGTGGTGACTACATACATTGTTCCTTCTTTGTCTATGTATGCACAATTTTCAAATTTGACAACTAGATATTCTAGTCCAATGGGTTGATCCAAGTTTTTAATTTGGATCATAGATCTTCTCTGACTCTCCTCATAGATGCGAGCACCTAATCGGTTGGTCTTGATGTATTCCAGTTTATTCTTGTAAGGTCCTTCTAGCTTTTCTAGGTATGCCATCCCTGAACTACCTACACATCTCTCCATGCTAAATGACATCTCAAAGTCACTCGTTTCTGAACTTAGAGCATATGGGTAATCACTCAACTGCTGGGCCCCCGACCTAGCAGTATGATTGACACTAGCTTCAGAAGATCTGAGCCTTTGTCTATCTCGTCCTAGATATCTTCCTGACCTAAGGTTCATAAGCCGTGGTGGTTATCGCAATTTTCTCAGTACAACCTTGTTGTAGAGTTCTTTTGTATTAGTTTCTTATTCTTTTTACTTCACTTAGGCTGATACTTTCTTGTTTAATATACTTTGTTGTGAGGAACACTTAAGTTTTATCATACTTGAAGTTTCATCGCTTGATTTATACACTTTCACCTTAGAGTTTGTTGCCAAATTGAATTATTGATTCTTGCGCTTGAGAAATTAGGGTCTTGTACTTGATCATGATTAACATATCCCTAATTAGTTAAAACCTCTATCTGTACGTAGCCTAAGCTAGGAATTGATAGAGGTGTTGAATGATCCAACTTCAAGTTGCTTATCCCTTGAATCACCCTTGAGTGCCCAAGAAACTTGTTCTCAAGCTTGTAGTAAGCACTTGTTCTAGGTGCCTTTCACTGCTCTCAATGGAATCCACAAGAATTTAAAAAAAATCACATTATTTATGTCCATCATGATTGATACCATCAATCATGATTGACAGTGTCCATTTTGAGTGATAGACCTTTTCAGAGGTATAAACCTGACAAGCCTAATGAAGTGGGAATGCTTACAATATATGAATTTAAAGATCCTAATTCCCCAGGCAAAGTGGTCTACTTAGACAACACATCTGAGAAAGTGTTCATGATAACGGAGCATGGTAGGCATGCCTACACTTGGAAGGGTGAATTTGTTTTTGCCCAAGCAAGATCTAATTTCTCTTATGGTTTCCAAAGAGCTGGAACATCCCAAGCTCATGGAACTCAAAGGGACAGGAGTAGAGATAGACCCGAGGTAAGCTTTGCTAACCCAATAGGAAGAGAAAGAACAAGAACAGAGACGGATAGAATGGAAAATGAGAGACATAGAAACCCACAAAATCAAAGAAATGTAGAGGAATTCCCTCTACCAAGGCCTAGAGAACAAACTAGGACCTTAAGTCCTACACAATTGGTCAATTCCATGAAGAATTATTTCGATGGTACATGAGACCCTTATGATCATGTGGCAAAATTTAGGCAAGTCTTGAGAGATGAGCAAGTTGATGACCTATTCACGCAATACAATGCTTTTGGTCTAACTCTCAAAAACACTACCTTGATGTGGTTTCAACCACTACATCAAGGTCACTTCACGAACATATACTAATTGCTAGAATCCTTCATTATAGAATTCTCCAAAAGTAGCATCAGACATAACACCTCATTGCTGATACATAGCTTCAAGCAAACAAAACTTATTAGACTTGCAAGATGAAGGTTTAGACAATACCTAGAGAGATGTCTGGTTCCAGAGTTACCCACTCCAACCAAACAAGTGGCCTTATTCTTAGATGGATTGTTAAGTACCAAACTAAGATCTTATGTGTACTTAAAAGACCCTAGATCCATAGAAGAGTGTGTGCAAATGTGTATGACATTAAGGATAATCTAGGGGAGGAATTATAGCTTTTCAAAATCTATAAAGATTCAGATAGCTCTACTAGCCTCACCTCCAAACAATCCATATCTATAGAGGAACTTGCTTAGAAGGTAGCTCAGAAATTAGGAGTCTCTGGCAAATAGATACCAAGATTTTCCCGAGTAAAATGGTGTTATACCTGTGGAGGAGACCATATGGCTAATGTGTGTCCAATTATGGCTTAGGCCCAAGTTAACTCTAACAACCAATACTGCACCATAGAAAGGAGGTACACTAACCACACTGCACAAGACTACCCTTATAACAAGCAAGATGTTAGACAAAATTATCCACAACCATATCCACAACAAGGGAGATATCAAAATCAATACCCATAGTAGTATGGTAGGCCCCAACAACCCTATCAGCCACCCTATTAGGCTCAACAAAGGCCTCATCCAGTTCTAGATCAACAACCTCCAACTCCAACCAATGTAATCCCAGTAAAGTATGCAACTGCTGAAGAAAATATGAATAGGGCCTTAGTGCCATTATCACCATTGATTATAGAAAGTGAACTTAGTGATCATAGTTTTGATTCTACTCATATCGATAGTCCCTAGGCTTACTATATGCAGTCACCTAAGCATAACGAGATGTATTATTATGAAGACTTGAGCGAACCTAGTTTGGAGCCAGAATAGGCTAATGTCATGTATGCAAACCCTAACTCTAGACCCCAAACTAGACAGATCAGACCCCAAGCACCTAGAGGACCGTGCTACGGATGCGAAGGTGATCAATTCATTTTTGATTGACCTATACCTGCACCTGTGCAACCCCAATCAGTGACAATTCAAGGTTTTTGTCCAAATTGTGGGAAGGAGCACCTCTTATGGGATTGTTCTAAGAACCCGAATAATGGGCCAAAGATCACTCTTATCAACGTGATTGGGTTAGTAGTAGATTCTACTAGAAGTGTAACTTCCACTACCCGTGTGCAAGTAGTCACTAGAGCTTAGGCATTACAGAAGAGCCCAGGCTTAGTACATGAAAAGAGTTCTGACATCAATGAGACTGAGAGTATAACTAAGAAAAGGACAAGAGCTTGGAAAGATAGCTATGAGCAAATGAAAAGACAATGGCCGAAGAAGATGAGTGAGCTTGAGGAAATCCCAAGAGAAACAAAGGCCAAGATAGTTGAACTCACCTCTCAAACGCACTCTCACACATCAGCACCACCACCACCATCCCCATCACCATCTAATTCACCTCAAATAACCCCAACACCACCTAGAGCAGGATCAATCTTAGCAAATCCCACTCCTGAGGACCTAGACGTTATGCTTAAAGCATATCTGGTTAGAATCCAAGAAGGGCCAAATGTAACAGATCATGAAAGATGTTACCCTAGAGCTGACCTAGAGATTGAAAGGACAAAGCTTTGTGCTAAGATGGTTGAATCGGCTCAAACCATGTTTGAAGCCGACTAGCCGCCTCTTCAATTACTCTAGTTTTGCTAAGACTCAATTGCATTTTGATGGACTATTAGAAAGGTTGGAGAGCTTAATTGCAAAATCTAGAAAGGAATCCACCTCCAAGGGTAAGGACAAGGCAAGTGAAAGAATGAGGATTCCTCCCAAGGAAGCTTATGTGCCCAATTCCATTGAATCAGACACCTTTTCTTCTATGAATCGGTGTTCCCAAGAATTTTTAAGAGACATTCAAGGAGAGAAATGGGAATTTCTCTCATTGAACTTGTGGATGAATTACATGATCAATTCCCACAAGATATTCCTTCTATATATGGAGAACAAGAGGATGCCCAATCAAGTGAATCATTAGACTTTGAGTCTAATTCCCTAGGAGAACTACCTCATTTCACAAGCCCATGGGAAGCCAAGTTCACATGCATGAGAGCTAAGTTTCCTAGTCCTATGGAGACCGATTAGAGCGATGGAATGAATCAGCTTATGAGCAATAAGCTGGACAAGAACAACTTCCATGCTTGGATATTCATGTGAAGAGAGATGGTGGATGCAATCCAAAGATGAGTAGGTGCTGCTACAACTAGCTTCACACCAGCCAACTGAGAATTCAGAGTTAGTTAGTAGACCCTTTGAGCTTCCTAAATCCACCAAAATATCAACCAAGTACTTTGGAACATGAATCCCAAAAGTTTAAGTCAAGACAGACTAGTTGCAAAATGACTAGCTCCCAAAACTTGCTATTTTTGGACATACACTTGCTGGAAAAAATGAATAGTGCTCTCAACCTGGTAAAAATTAGATAAATTCCTTTTGGGAATAGAAAATAGACTTATCAAGATTCCCAATCCAAGTTAAAACACTTCAAATGATGGACTGAGCACTCAAAAGAAGATTTATCAATTTTTGGAACATGCCCACCATTCTCGGGGCTCTGCAGAGATAGACCAGTGAGTAGTAAAATGCAGATATCTTCAACACTGTAAATCCAATGACCATGAAAATTGATATGCAGAAACTCGACAGTAAGAGCTATACAACTCATATTAAAACAATGAAAAATGTTGAGTAGAACTCAAGATATGACCTTCTAAATTTACTACTCTGAGTGAGTATAGCAGAGAACAAAATAGAGAGGTAGATAATGACAAATGCATAGAATCACATAGGATTACAACCACATTGGCAATGAATATTTGCACAATGGGAGTAGAATGATAGAGCTATGGAGTAAGCTCTTCAATCTCTACAAAATGACATGAAGTGGTCACGTACAAGACTTGCTAATCGCCTCTTCCTTCTTGCTCTTTTTATAGCTATTCTAGGAGGGAGTTTTGAATTTGAATTCGAATGGCTCCACCTAAAATCAATCCCCAAAGTTACGAGATATTCCCTCAGCTCAAAAATTCATGGTTTTAGGTAGTTAGAGCCGCGAATTTTCTTTTACATCATGCATGAGGTAAGCCATCCTTTTCCTTTTTTCTTTTTTCAAATACAAGAGATAAAAATGAACTCTTTTACAAGAGGTGTTCACATGACTACACATGTGACTTACAAATGAGGATAATAGCAAGCATATGCAGCATGTAGGCTTGGGTAAAATGCACCAAGAGCTCCCCCTCAAGCCTAACATGCTTGGCCTCCAAATAAGTCTTCAATTGTCCTTGATTTCCTGTAAGCCAATCATCAACTTGAATCTACTTAACTTTGTACCATCAAGAGCTTTAGTCAACGTGTCTGCACATTGCATATCTGTAGAGACATAGGATAGTTGAATATCCTTCCTCATTAGCTTCTCCCTTACATAATGGTAGTGGACTTCAATATGCTTGGTTCTAGCATGGTATACCGGATTAGCTACTAGATGTAGTGAGCTTGTGTTGTCACCAAAAATGTGAGGTGTTGAAGAATGAAGTCCAAGATCTGTGTACAAAGACTTTAACCACATGATTTCTTGAGTTGCATTAGCCAAACCTCTATATTCGTCTTTGGTAGAAGATAATGCCACGGTTGGTTGCTTCTTCAATGACCAAGAAATGATTTTTGAACCTCCAAACGATATATACCCAGATGTGCTTCTTCTATCATCTCTAGATCCAGCCCAATCTGCATCTGAGTAGACCTTTAGCTCAATACCTGAAGTATGTGAATAAAAAAAACCTTCATTCATGGTCCCCTTTAGGTACTTGAGGACTCTCTTGGCCGCTTCCATATGTGGTCTTCTCCGCTTATGCATAAACTGACTCAATATGCTAACACTATAGCATATATCCACCCTTGTGAGAGTTGCATAATTCAAACTTCCAACCAAGCTTTGATAGCTTGTGATGTCTTCAATTGGCTCTCCTTCATAAGCACTAAGCTTATGATTTTGCTCCATAGGTGTACCTGCACACTTGGTATTTTCCATCTTGAACTTGACGAGCATGTCATGGACATACTTCCTTTGTGTGATGTATATACCTGAATCTGTGTAGATCAACTCCAATCCAAGAAAATAAGTGAGTGGTCCAAGGTCACTTATTTTGAACTCCTCCTTCATTTGACTCTTTACCTATTTGATTCCTTCAAGATCATTGCCTGTGATAATAATGTCATCAACATACACACATAAATAGATCACTTCAGATCCATTCCTCTTTATGAACAAAGAGGTATCCGCCTTGCTAGCTTTGAATCCTTGGTCCTACAAATAAGTCACCAATCTGAAATTCCAAGCTCTTGGAGCTTGCTTCAAATCATACAAAGCTTTCTTTAGTTTGCATACATAGTTAGGATGATGTGCATCCTCATATCCAAAAGGTTGTGCCATATACACTTCCTCAGAAATCCATCCATTCAAGAAAGCATTCTTTACATCAAGTTGATAGAGATTCCAATTTCTAGATGCAGCAAGACTAATGAGAACCCTAATTGTAGGCATTTTTGCAACAAGAGAGAAAGTCTCCTCATAATCAATACCATGGATTTGAGCAAACCCTTTAGCAACTAATCTTGCTTTGTGTCTATTTATACTTCCATCTGGATTCCTCTTGATTTTGTATATCCATCGAGATCCAGTTACCTTCATAGATGGCTTGTTAGGTACAAGCTCCCAAGTGTCATTCTCCTTCAAGGCTTCCATTTCTTCATCCATTGCATCTCTCCAAGCTTTCTTGCTTTGTGCTTCTTCGAATGTGGTAGGTTCTTCATTGGTTGAATCCTTTGCAATGTAGATTGAGTGCTTGGTGACCAAAGAAGTATCATAACCAAACCTTTCTGGTTTCTTCTTCTCCCTTGAAGACCTTCTAAGTGGTTGATATGAGCTCTCCGGTCCATATGCAGCATCCTGCATCTTTGCTTTACCTTTGTTCTTCCATAGCTTTAGTCTTTCCAAGTCTTCTAGGTCAATCTCTGAAACACTTTCTTCAATCTGCTTTGGTGCCTTTGGTTGAAGTGATGGAAAATCTTCATCCATGTTGGAGAATTCCTCTCCTAATCGCAGCGGAAAGTGTAGAAGACCTTCTCAGTATGAAGACTCTTGCCAACAGCAGAACCTTCAAATAAAAACTGGTACCAACTGAAATATCCAATGAACTTGAAACTTTGGTCACTCAAACTAGACACTTAGAGCTTTCAAATGAGATATCAAACACTCAATTTGGAGTAGATTTGAGTTGTCAACTATTTGATTCAAAACAGACTACCTGTCCACTCAGTTAGGCTAAAAACTGGACTTCACTAAAACCTGAATAAATCAGAGAGCATAAAGAATTTCATAAAACTGTTCTAGACAGAGGAATTACTCAAGATAAGCTTTCCAATGAATGTTTAAACACTAAATTTGGATACATATGTTGAGAGATATGACTCTCACAAGTAGACTACCCAAAAATGGGTGTGAGGCTGGACACAGCTGAAAATTGGACTTCACTAAAACCTGAATAACTCAGAGAGCATAAATAATTTCATAAAACTGTTCTAGACAGAGGAAGTACTCAAGATAAGCTTTCCAACGAATGTTTAAACACTAAATTTGGATACATATGTTGAGAGATATGACTCTCACAAGTAGACTACCCAAAAATGGGTGTGCGGTTGGACACACTCTATGAGAGTGAACTGAACAAAATGACTCAAACCAAATGAAGTAGATACAAGAGGGCTTCCACGCCTTTTTGATCTCCCCTTGATTGTCCTCCCTTGCTTCTTTTATAGCCAAGTGACCAAAAACTCTCATGATGAGTTTGAGAGCTCTTCTCCATCATTTCTCCACTACTTTGGACAGCCACTCCTCTTACAATTCAGATTTTGGATTTGATTCTCTTTTGAATGATTCTCTTTTGGCCTCCACTACTTGCTGAAGTAAATGCTTCTATTTTTCATTTTTGGATTTTCCTTCTACTTGAAGAAAATCCTTTTTGCAAAAATATATACGAGCTTACTTCTTTATTTTTAACACTCCCCCTCAAGCTCACATGTGAGCTTGCACCTTCAACCATATCTTGTAAGTTGATGTCGTCCTTGAACCTCTTGAGCTTAGAAGCATCGAGGGACTTTGTAAGCATGTCTGCAACCTGGTCATTAGTTCCAATGAACTTTATATCCACATCCTTGCTCAAAACTTTTTCTCGAACATAATGATAATGCACTTCTATGTGCTTGCTTCGTGCATGAAACATTGGATTGTTTGTCAAGTGAATGCTTGACATGTTGTCACCATAAATTGGAATGGTCTCCACCTGCACATCAAGATCAGCCAAGAGCTTCTTAATCCACATAGCTTCACAAGTTGCAAAGGCTAAACCTCTATATTCAGCTTCTGTAGATGATAGTGCAACAGTAGGTTGCTTCTTTGAGCTCCATGTGATAGGTTTGCTACCTATCATGAACACATAACCTGAAGTGGATCTTCTATCCTCCTTGGAACCAGCCCAATCAGCATCACTGAAGCCCTTTACCTGCAATTCTTCATCATATCTATAAAACAATGCATGATTGACAGTGTGCTTCACATATCTTAGCACTCGTTTGGCTGAATTTAAATGTTCACTTGTTGGAGCTTGCATAAATTGAGAAAGAACTCCAACAATATAACACAAATCTAGTCTTGTGATCGTAGCATAGATCAATGAACCTATAATACTCCTGTATGTAGTTACATCATGTAACTTCTCTCCATCATTTGAGCATAGCTTCACATTTGTGTCCATAGGTTGAGTGAGTGGTTTGCATTCACTCATTCCAAATCTGAAAAGAACATCCAATAGGTACTTTCTTTGCATTAAGTAAATGCCATCTTTCCCATAGACTATCTCAATGCCTAAAAAGTATTTCAGCTCACCAAGATCTGAAAATTTAAACTCCTTACCCGAGTTTCCTTTTGATCTCTTGTATTCCTGTAACATTACTTCCTGTTATGATGAGATCATCAACGTATATGCAAATATATACCTGCTTGCCTTCTTCTTTCTTCATGTAGAGAGAGGGATCTGCATTAGTTGGACTATACCCACACCTTGTGAGGTACTCGACCAATCTTTGATTCCAAGCACGTGGTGCTTGCTTCAGCCCATACAAAGCTTTCTTCAATCTACAAACAAAATTTGGATGCTTTTTGTCTTCAAATCCAATCGGTTGACTCATGTATACCTCTTCTTGAAGTTCACCATTGAGAAAAGCATTTTTTATGTCGAGTTGGTACAATGTCCATCTCCTTGCTGCACTCACTCCAATCAAGGTTCTAATTGTTCCCATCTTTGCAACCGGGCTGAAAGTCTCTTCATAATCGATGTCGTGAGTTTGCTTGAATCCTTTTTCTACTAGTTTAGCTTTATGCCTTGCTAGAGAGCCGTCAGCATTTCTCTTTATTTTAAACACCCATTTATTTGGAACAATCTTCATACCTTTAGCCTTTGGAACTAGCTCCCATGTGTGATTGTCCTTGAGAGCTTTCATCTCTTCTTCCATAGCTTCTTGCCATTCTTTTTGTGTACATGCTTCATCATATGCATCCGGTTCTTTATCTTTGACCACCTGTGTCATATATGCAAAATGTTTTGCAATAAAACTATCATAGCTCAGCCTTTCAATTGGATACCTTGCTCTTGAAGACCTCCTTTCATTTCCTTTTGAACATTGCTTCTTCAATCGGTTCAACTTTACCTTCGGTGTGATCACCTCTTCATACTCTTCTTCACTTGTATTTGAATCACTATTTTGGGCAGCACTTTCGGCTTTAGATCTTTCATAAGCTGATGTTGGTGATGAGGAATGACTCCTTAGCCTCCCCTTCCATGTTGAGCTTTCTCCAAGTGATGTAGAAGCTTCTGGACCTGACATTTGAGTGCTTGTTTGCTGAAATTCTTCTTGGACAGCACCTTCATCATCTTCGCAATCTTCTTCAAGAGTCTTCTCTTTCCCTTTGTCTCCAAACCATGGTCTTAGCTCATCAAATACCACATCTCGTGAGACTCGTAGCTCCTTTGTCACCGGATTGTAGCACCTATATCCCTTTTGCTCCGATGAATATCCAATAAAAATACATTTTTCGGACTTTGCCTCCATCTTTGTCCTTAGTTCTTGAGGGATGTGAACATAACACACACATCCAAAAACTTTGAGATGTGTAAGGTCAGGCTTCTTACCAGAATAAACCTCCTCGGGAGTTAGATTATGCACTCCAGCCGTTGTGCACTTGTTCATCAAATAAACGGCCGTACTAGTTGCTTCAGCCCAATAGTTTAGTGGCATCTTCATCTCGTTGAGCATGCATCTTGCAACTTCTGTGATATGTCAATTTTTCCTTTCAGCTATTCCATTTTGTTGAGGTGTGTACCTATATGTAAATTGTCTCTTGATTCCATTTTCATAAAGAAAGTCTGAAAATTCTTTAGAGAAATATTCTCCTCCTCCATCGGACCTCAAGGTCTTTATGTAGCGTTCTGTTTCCTTTTCTACCTGTGCTTTAAATCTCTTGAACATGGAGAACACATCTGATTTTTGTTTTATGCAAAACATCCATACTTTCCTTGAATGATCATCAATAAAAGTGACAAAATATCTATTACCAGCCACTGATGGTTGTTGTGATGGTCCCCATACATCCGTGTGTATCAAGTCGAGGACATTCCTTGCCACATAGTTGCTTTTCTTGAATGGTTGTCGAGTTTGCTTTCCTAGTTGGCATGCTTCACAAAACTCATGTAGTCCGGCATCATTGAATCTTGGAAGACCTCTTACCACTTCATGGTTGCTCATGTCCTTGAGCTTGGGAATGTTGATATGTCCAAACCTTTTGTGCCACAAATCGATTTCAGCTATCCTCTTGTTTCCAAATTGAATATACATCACCTTTCCATGCGGTTGTTGAATGTCCAAAGTGAACATCCTTCCTTCTTTCCTTCCTTGAGCAATGACCTTGAATCCTTCTTTTGGATTCTTTATAAAGCAGCCTTTTTCATTGAAGATAACATGATATCCTTTCTCTACCATTTGTCCTACTGAAATCAAATTCTTTGCAATAGTAGGAACATGAAGAACATCAGCCAATACCTTCTTGTCTCCAAGCTTGATATCTCCAACATGCTCAATTGCGTGTTGAGTTTCATCGTCGGTCTCTACACATCCTTTTCCACTTGGAGCTTGTAGCTTTGTGAACAAATCTCCTTGGCATGTCATATGGTTGCTGCAACCTGAATCTATGAACCATTTTTGGTCATCACTTCTCGAGTTGTTGTAGTCATGCTTCATGGCAAGCATGGTTTGCTTGTCTCCTTCACTTGATGTACTCGCATAGTTATTTTGGCTCCTTTGGTTGCCTCCATTCAGCCTTCCATTCTTTTGCCAACAATCATTTGCATAATGTCCTAGTTTACCACAATGATAACATGTTATACCTTTATGAGGATTGTATGAACCTCGACCTCTTCCTCTATTTCTTCCTCGACCTCTTCCATGTGTGTTGTCATTTGAGTTGTCCTTGTTGTCGTCCGAGTTGTTTTTGGCTGAAATTTGTATTGTTGTAGCTTCTTCCTCTTCCTCTCGAGCCTGCTCTTGAGTTTCTTCCTCTACCTCTTCCTGCATATAACATTTGACTATGGCTGTCCTTACCTTTGTTGCCTTCTCCTTGTTGAGCAACCTCTTCAGCCACAAGATTTGGTATAATTTAGTCGAATGTTGGTAGAGGATCTCTATAAAGGATGTTTGTGATGAGGGGCTTCCACTTTTCTTCACTCCTCAAGCCATTGAGGGCTATTTGGACGATGTCTTCCTCTTCTATCTTGCATCCAACTGATGCTAGTTGATCTCGAAGCTCCTTAATCCTCAATGTATACTCACTAATGCTTTGGTTTGAGCTTTTCTTCATGTTGTTGAGCTCGTTCTTGAGTTGCATCCTCCGAGACCTTGTTGAGGTAGCATACACCTTCTCCAATGCTTCCCAAACTTATTTGGCTGTTTCTAAGCTTTGCACATGACCAATCATAGTGTTAGAAATAACTTGTGAGATGAGGAACATCATCCTTCGATTCCTCTCTTCCCAATCAGCAAATTGTCTCCTTTGTGCCGGAGTAATGTTGGGATCTTCAAGGTCTACCGGTTGTGGATCATCTCCACTAACTAAACCCCATAAACCTTTACCTTTAAGGTAATTTATCATTCTATACCTCCAAGACTGAAAATTGTCTTTGTCTAACTTCTCAACTTGTTGTCCTAAATCAGCCATTGAAAACTTCCAAGATTTTACCTCAAGTATGTTGTGGCACTCTCTCTTGAATTCACGAAGCTCCCCCTTGATTTGTAGCTTTTCCTTTGCTGCAATTTAGTTCCAATGCTTTGCCTCTTCAAACTCCAAGGCTCTGATACCAAATGTTGGAGAATTCCTCTCCTAATCGCAGCGGAAAGTGTAGAAGACCTTCTCAGGATGAAGACTCTTGCCAACAGCAGAACCTTCAAATACAAAACTGGTACCAACGGAAATATCCAATGAACTTGAAACTTTGGTCACTCAAACTAGACACTTAGAGCTTTCAAATGAGATATCAAACACTCAATTTGGAGTAGATTTGAGTTGTCAACTATTTGATTCAAAACAGACTACCTGTCCACTCAGTTAGGCTGAAAACTGGACTTCACTAAAACCTGAATAACTCAGAGAGCATAAAGAATTTCATAAAATTGTTCTAGACAGAGGAAGTACTCAAGATAAGCTTTCCAAAAAATGTTTAAACACTAAATTTGGATACATATGTTGAGAGATATGACTCTCACAAGTAGACTACCCAAAAATGGGTGTGTGGCTGGACACAGCTGAAAACTGGACTTCACTAAAACCTGAATAACTCAGAGAGCATAAAGAATTTCATAAAACTGTTCTAGACAGAGGAAGTACTCAAGATAAGCTTTCCAACGAATGATTAAACACTAAATTTGGATACATATGTTGAGAGATATGACTCTCACAAGTAGACTACCCAAAAATGGGTGTGCGGCTGGACACACTCTATGAGAGTGAACTGAACGAAATGACTCAAACCAAATGAAGTAGATACAAGGGGGCTTCCACGCCTTCTTGCTCTCCCCTTGAGTGTCCTCCCTTGCTTCTTTTATAGCCAAGTGACCAAAAACTCTCATGATGACTTTGAGAGCTCTTGTCCATCATTTCTCCACTACTTTGGACAGCCACTCCTCTTACAATTCAGATTTTGGATTTGATTCTCTTTTGGCCTCCACTACTTGCTGAAGTAAATGCTTCTATTTTTCATTTTTGTATTTTCCTTCTACTTGAAGAAAATCCTTTTTGCAAAAATATATACGAGCTTACTTCTTTATTTTTAACAATCCAAGTCATAAGGCAGCTTCAGTTTCCTGTCATCATCAAACCATGATTTCTTTTCATTAAAAATTACATCTCTACTCATAGAAAATCCTTTATTGGTTGGATTGTACAATCTATATCCTTTTTGGTTTTGGTCATAACCAATGAATATGCACTTCTCTGCCTTGGGATCCAATTTACCTCTTACTTGAGAAGGAATGTGAGCATAGGCTAAGCATCCAAAGATTTTACAATGCTCTAGACTAGGTCTTCTTCCATTCCACACTTCATATGGAGTTGTTCCTTCTAGTGACTTAGATGGAAGTCTATTTATGAGATATGTGGCTGTAGACATAGCCTCTGCCCATAGGTAGTTTGGCAATCCCTTTTCGTTGAGCATGGACCTTGCAGCTTTGACAATAGCTCTGTTCCTCCTCTCTGCTACACCATTGAGTTTGGGTGTATACCTTGTAGTGACTTCCCTTTTAATGCCTCTTTCATGCAAGAAGGCATCAAATTCAAAAGAGAAGTATTCTCCTCCACCATCTCATCTGAGTCTTTTCAAAGTCCTACCTGTTTGGTTTTCAACAAGAGCAATATGCTTCTTAAAGCAATTAAACACTTCATCCTTGTGCTTCATGAAAAACAGAATGGTCCACCTGCTACAATCATCTATGAAAGACACATAATATCTTGAGCCTGATATAGATGGCTCCTTACTTGGACCCCACACATCCGTGTGCACTAGATCCAAAGGATTTTGATACATATATCCTTTCTTATTGAAAGGTTGTCTATGAGCCTTGCCGAGTTGACAAGCTTCACACTTATAAATCATGTGTTGCCTTGTGATATTAGGCAAACCAAGTACACTTTGGTCCCTGCAAATTTTTTTTAGTGTCCTCTCACCAATGTGAGCAAGCCTTTTGTGCCATATCTCCAACTCTGTTAGAGTTTGAGATCCATAGCTAAACAAAGCTATGTTCTTTGTGTCTTCCACTTCAAAAGTTAAGAGCCTTCCTGTCTTTTCTCCTTTGGAAATCCTTCAAAAGCCTTGCCTTGGGTCTTCAACATATGCTCCAAATCAGTTGAATCTAACCTGCAATCCTTTTTCAACAATCTGTCCAACACTTATTAAATTTTTGGTAATTGTAGGGACATACAAGACTTTGCTTAAGAGGTTCATATTCCCATCTGATGTCTTCACATTACCTATCTTCTCCACTGAGTGCTTTGTGTCATCTCCTCTCTGCACTTCATGCTTGTTATGAGGATCTTCCAAATCAGAAAGTAAAGCCACATTTCCTGCTACATGGTTTGAGGATCCTGAATCAATGTAAAATATGTGATCATCATCCTTACCCTTCTTCACTCATAGATTCATAATCAATAATGAATCTTCTTGACTTTGGTCCTCTGCATAGTTATTGTAATCTCTTCTTCCTCTATGGCCACTTTGATAGTCGTTGTTGTTGTAATTGTTGTTGTAGGAGTTGTTGTTGTTGTAGCCTCCATTGTATCTGCCTCTATTTGATCCATAGCCACCTCTATTGAATCCTCTTCCTCTTGAGTTCCTTGGATTCCTGAAACATTCTTCAGTAGTATGGTTAGATAAGCCACATATATTGCAAGGTTGAGATGATTGGAATCTCCCCTGCCTTGCTTTCCACCTCTGCCTCTTCCTCTAGCTCTTCCTCTACCTGCAAAGTTTGCTTGGAAAGAGCTACCTTCATCTTCATTCTTCCTATTCTTTGACTTGTCCTTGACCTTAGCTTTATCAAAATATAAGGCAAAAGTTCGATTACCTCTTGAGGACTCACCACCTTTGCTAATCTTTGCTTCATGAGTGTGTTGAGGTCGGGTACATGCATATCCATGTATAAATCCATGGCTGTTGTGAATGACTCCCACTTGTCGTCTGCTTTGATTCCATTTATGATTTTTCTAATGATTTGCTCCTCTTCAATTACCTCTCCAATGCTTCCAAGTTGGTCGGAAATCTCCTTCATCTTTGTGACATAATCAGTCACATTTTGCTTCGGGCTTTTCTTCATTGTTGTGAACTCCATCCACAATTGGTTCTTCCTTGCTCGAGTGTTGGAAGAGAAGAAAGAAGCAAGTGCATTCGAGGTCTCTCTTGATGTCTTGCATCCCTTGACATGAGGTAAAAGAAAATCAAAGATTGAGTTTAGAATATAGGACCTTGCAAGTGCATCCTTCGAACACCAATTTAAAAGTCCTTCCACTTCTTCATGTGATGGTTGCCCTTTGTTCCTCATGGTTGGCATTGCTTCATCTCTGGATATGAATCCATATAGATTCCTCCCTTGAAGGTAAGCCTCCATCCTTAGAGACCATGCTGGGTAGTTGTTTCAATCCAATTTGTCAATAGTTGATGGAAATCCATCTCCCATGTTGCTTGCCTATGCTCTGATACCACTAAGAAGAGAGATGGTGGATGCAATCCAAAGATGAGTAGGTGCTGCTACAACCAGCTTCACGCCAGCCAACTGAGACTTCAGAGTTGATTAGTAGACCCTTTGAGCTTCCTAAATCCACCAAAATATCAGCCAAGTACTTTGGAACATGTATCCCAAAAGTTTAAGTCAAGACAGACTAGTTGCGAAATGACTAGCTCCCAAAACTTGCTATTTTTGGACATACACCTGCTAGAAAAAATGAACAGTGCTCTCAACCTGGTAGGAATTAGATACATTCCTTTCGAGCATAGCAAATAGACTTAGCAAGCTTCCCAATCCAAGTTAAAACACTTCAAATGATGGACTGAGCACTGAGAAGAAGATTTATCAATTTCTCAAACATGCCCACCATTCTCGGGGCTCTGAAGAGATAAACCAGTGAGTAGTAAAATGCAGATATCTTTAAAACTGTAAATCCAATGACCATGAAAATTGATATGCAAAAACAAGACAGTGAGAGCTATACAACGCACATTAAAACACTGAAAAATGTTGCATAGAACTCAAGATACGACCTTCTGAAGTTACTGGTCTGAGTGAGTATAGCAGGGAACAAAATAGAGAAGTAGATAATGACAAATGTATAGATTCACATAGGATTACAACCACATTGGCAATGAATATTTGCACAATGGGATTAGAATGATAGAGCTATGGAGTAAGATCTTCAATCTCTACAAAAATGACATGAAGTGCTCACGTACAAGGCTTGCTAATCGCCTCTTCCTTCTTGCTCTTTTTATAGCTATTCTTGGAGGGAGTTTGGAATTCGAATTCGAATGGCTTCACCTAAAAGCGATCCCCAAAGTTAGGAGATATTCCCTCAGCTCAAAAATTCATGAATTTAGGTAGTTAGATCCATGACTTTGCTTTTACATCATGCATGAGGTAAGCCATCCTTTTCCTTTTTTCTTTTTTCAAATACAAGAGATAAAAATGAACTCTTTTACAAGAGGTGTTCACATGACTACACATGTGACTCACAAATGAGGATAATATCAAGCATATCAAGCATGTAGGCTTGGGTAAAATGCACCAACAATTCAAAATGATGAATTTTGAGATGGGAAAAGGTTACTGGAAGTACATCAAAGGAGAGAATGAAAATGCTCCGCAATTACCAGAAAGGAATCGGACTGCATATCATGTAAGAGCATATGAGGAATGGAATCAAGGAGCACAAAAGGTAATGTATTGCGTATCTGTTAGCATACAAGATAGCATGATTGGAAACATACACGATGCCAAGACTCCAAAAGAGGCTTGGAACAGTTTGGTCACATTGTATGAGACCAATACAAAGGCATGGAAATTGCAACTCGAGAATGAGCTGCATACATTGGAGAAGAAGAGCATGTCGATAAGTAACTACACCTTGAAAATCAAAAACATATGTGAGTCACTTGCATCTATTTGGGTGAATGTAGATGATGATGATAAGGTGGAAGTGTGTCTTTGTGGTTTATGAGATGCATATAAGCAGTTTACAATTTCTATACAGACCAAGGAAAATATTCTGAATTTTGCTGATCTGGTATCTATGCTAATCATTGAAGAAAAGAATCTTGGTGAGGATTCAAACTCCCAAGGAAAATCTAGTTCTCAACAGGTATTCTACTCTCGTAGAGAAAGAGGTAGAGGTAGAGGTAGAGGTTTAAACAAGTGATGACACATCACATCCTATTGAGCATACAAAAAACATAGCACTATCAATGGAGGATGGAAAGGTAAAACATCTGGCATGATGTGTTGCATGTTCTAAATATAGCAAAGAATATGGTTTCTGTTGGACAAATGGTTGACCAAGGATTACAAGTCAGGTTCAATGCTGATGGATTATATGTAGAAGAGTACAAGCAGGATGGATGATTGGTTGCCAAAGGAAACAAAGTGGATAGGATGTTCACCTTAAATGTGAAGATTCCTGAAATGAATGCAGCCATGTTTGCAAAAGGTGTAGGAGTTATTGCAGATATAGAGATGTGGCACAAACGATTGGACATGCAAACTTGCAAAGGCTGAAATTGATGCAATCAAAGGAGATTTTCCATGGACTACCAAATTTCAAAGTTGTAGAAATGAAAAAGGTATGTGCAGCGTGTCAATTTGATAAACACTCAAGAGCATCATTTCCGAATGACAAGCATGTTAGTGAGAATGTACTAGAAGTAGTACATATAGATGTTTGGGTCCAACAAAGACCACATCTATGGGCGGTTGCAAGTTTTATGTTACTTTCATTGATAACCATACACGCAAAGTATGGATATATTTCATGAAAGAGAAGAGGGAGGTGTTCACTCACTTCCAAATTTTTAAAGCTATGGTGGAAAAGGAGGCAGGGAAGTACATTCAGACAGTAAGATCTGATGGAGGAAATGAATACATGTCAAATGAGTTCAAAAATTTTCTAAAAAATCATGAAATTCAACGTCAATTTTCATGCAGGTACACACCACAACAGAATGGCGTTGCTGAATGCAAAAGTAGACATATTGCAGAAATAACAAAAGCCTTGATGGTTGAGAAGAATATGCCTCATTGTTATTGGGCAGAAGCTGTGCATACTATTGTATACATCATAAATAGAATTCTGACTGTAGCTGTACATCAAGTTACACCCGAAGAGAAGTGTATAGGTAAAAAGCCAAACTTATCACATCTGAAAATTTTTGGTTGTATTGCATATGTACATGTCCTAGATGAATTGAGGATGAAGCTTGATCCAAAAGCAGAAAAGTGTGTCTTTATTGGATACTCCCTTGAGCAAAAGGGATATAAATGTTATAACCCACTCACACTACAAGTAAAGGTGAGTAGAGATGTGGTATTTGATGAAATGTCAAGCTTCTATGTAGATGCCAAAGAATGATTGAATCTTGAACCAAATGACAAAGAAAATGCTAAAAAATCAAGTGTAGAATCTCAAGTTTTGAGTGGATCGGATGCATCACCAAGCAATAGTTCCAACTCAAATCCATGGAGTGGAAGATTGCATGGAAATTTTAGTCCAACAAATTCATCAAATACATCCAAGAAAGGTAAAGAAAAACTTCTTGTAGGTCATAAAACATGTGCAGGTTTTGAAGACATTGATGGAGATTCAAGCGGTTCAGAAAAGAGTCTTGATGAGGAACTTGGACTGCCCTCTATGAAGACTCCAAGAGTAAGAAGGGCACATGCAGATGATATAAGGAGAAGTGACCGAGGACCAAGAAGATCTAGGAGGATGCGGAATTCACTACAACGATTGATGTATGACAGTTATATGGCTCCTCATTGTGCCCACATGAAAGGTAATACAAAATGCTGAACCTTCTTGCTTCAGATTAATAGAAGTTTTGCGTATGAGACTCTCTCCCCCATCTCCATGCTTTGCCTATTGTGGTAATGAATTCAAAACTTTAAGTTTCCGAATCAATTCTATGTCTGGCATTGAGTTTGTGCTGATAAGTCTTGTTTTATTCTCTGAGTTTTTATCTATTGTTGAATCTTCATAAGAACATGAGGTTTCTCAAGCAACTCAATGCATAGCATCAAATTTCAACATAAAGTCAATGCCTAGCATCGAATTCCAACATAAAAGTGGTTTTCTTCATAATTGTGTTCAAGGTGGTATTTTAGGTGCTCAAATAGTGGCCAAAATCACACCAATTTGATGCCTGGTATCGAATTCTTGCTGCAAGTCGATGCTAATTTTGACACTTTTATTTTTAGAGATGCGTTTTTACTAAAACAGACAAGATTTCCAGTTTTGGTAGCTCATACAGGGTCATCTTGTGAAGGCCATAACTTGGTGTGTAGTGCAAAGTTTTTAGCAAATAATAGCTTGTTAGAAAGATCTTCTCTTCTATTTTCATGCACTTGAAGATCTTGGCAAAATAATATTTTTGATAAGAGTGAAGGTATGTCATTTCAATGACTAGAAATTTCTGAAGAACTAAAGTTCTCGGTTTTGGTTATCATTTCTCAAAGTTTGAAGAGGTATTGAGTTAATGGTGACCATAGAGGTTTTCTAGTGTCACATTAATTCATTTCTTGTGATGTTTCATACATCAACAAGTGGTATCAAAGGAGAAAGGTTCTAGAGAGCAGAAGGCATCAAAGGTACGAGAAGTTTTGGAAAGTTTTCATTAAAGTTTTTTGAAAGTTGAAGTATTCAAAGACATAAGGCATTAGAGGATTACTTCAAAAGTATATTTTCACACAAAGAACTCCAAAAGGTATTATTTTTTATCCTTTAAGCTCACAAGTTGAAGGAGAAGCAAAGAATTATGACAGATCATTTCTCCATTGACAAGCTGGACAGAGATAATTATCATGCATGGGTAAGGAGAATGGAAGCCTTAATTATGAGTAAGGATCTCATGGTGTACATAACAGGTGAAGAAGACACGCCAGCATTTGAAGATGAAAGTCGACAAAAGAAAGAGGAAGTGGATGCTTTAAAGCATTGGCAGAAGAAGGATGCAAGTGCAAATGCCTACATCTATAATACAATTTCGGATCATTTGCTACCATACATCACAGGATTGGAATCAGCTAAAGATATATGGAATGCATTGGAATATCATTTCCAAAGTACTACTAAAGTAAGGAAAGTGATTCTTTGGTCAGAGTTTACTACATTCAAGAAGAAGCCGAGTTAAAGTACTAGTGATTATGTCACTAAGATGAAGGATCTAGCATATAGTCTTGGATCCATAAATGAAGATATTGAAGATCATAGATTGATTGCTCAATTGCTTGCAGATTTGAGTGGAGATGAAAGGTGGAAACCTTTTATCTTGTCAACAGAACTTCCTTTAAATCATTATGTTCCAGATTTAAATCGATTGCTTGGTTTGATGCTCACATTTGAGCAAGACTTGAAGGGAGATGGAGATAAAGGACAAAGTTCTACAATGTACATGAAGAACAAGAAGAAACGAGACAAAGGTAAATAAAGGATGAAGAGGAATCAAGTTCTCAAGTTTATTATGCAAGAGGTAGAAGCACTGGCAGAGGAAGAGCAAGAGGTTTTAAAAGAGGAAGAGGTAATCAGAATAACAATAAAAAGAACTCTTGGATCTGTGGATTGAGTAATCATTTGGCTCATGACTATTGGCATAATTAGCAAGGATCAAATCAAAATCATAATAACAATAGCAGAGGCAGAGGTGAAAGATATCAAAGTTATTTTTAGAGAGGTAGACAAAATCAAAGAGGAGGCTATGGTAGAGGTGGAGGAAGAAGTTGGGGATAGAATCAATCCTACAACGCCACCTACTAAAATTATGCAAATGACACACATAATGAAAGTCATACATCATTGATGACTCAATCAACACATCAAATAAAGAAGATCTAAAGGTATTTTACATTGACTCTAGATGTTCTAAGCATTTGTCAGCAAACATAGAATTGACATACCTGCTTTGTACCTGCCCTATTTCACTTCATGGTTATGTAATAGGGCCTCTTAGCATGCAAATGACACCAAATAAGTACCTATGTACTTTGGAGTTGACTTCAAACAATTAAATAAAAAACAGATAACTTTACAACTAGCTAGTGATCAAAAACTTGTTATTTTGGTCTTTACACTTGCTGGATCTTTTGCTCAATGCTCTCAGTACAGTAGCAATTGATCAAAATCCTTTTGAGCGTATCTAGTTAGCTTAGATAGCTAAGGATTACAAGTGGAATCACTTAAAATGATGAATCATACACTGAGCAATCAATTTAGCAATTGGATGCTTACCACCGACTTTTTAGGGATTGAGTAGAGAATGACCAGAGAGCACTTCGATGTGGATTTCTCCAAATTAGTTGAACTAAATGCCTTGAAACTTTGAGAGCTTAAAATAGACTTTGAGCTCATTCAACAAGCTATAGAACATACAAAAGGATGGAGAGATCACTGAGATATGGTCATGCCAAGTCCACTGTTCTGAGTAGTCATAGCAGAGAAGTCAACAGAGATGACCAATGATGTAAATGTATTATAGAAAATTGTTGTACATGATCATTGGCATAGAGATGATGCCCAATGGTAGTGATCTAAGTGAGCTATGGTATAATCCACTTAGCCTCTACAAAATATCAACAATAACCTCAAGAATGGGGGCACAATGGCCACACATTTTCCAAGTCTTTTATAAGTGATTTACCTCCAAGTTTGAATTATCTAAAAGTGCTTCCTCCAAATTAGGAGTTAGTTCATCAAATGTAGCTCGTAACTCTTAGTTATCCAAACTCCAGAAGATGTACAGTCTTGGAAGATTCTCTCAAGTAAAAGAATTTTGCAATGGTTAATGATCAACCAATTACAAGCCAAAGTTCACATGCTTCATGAAGTGATTGTACACATTATCTTCCATGCCTAGCCAAGTGTGAAGGCTTGTGTACTTGCACCAACAGCTCCCCCTCAAGCCAAACATCTTGGCTTGCATTTCTATATGAGTCTTCTTGAATATCTTGCAATCCAATCATAGTTTTGAACCTGCAAATTTTAGTACCATCAAGTGCTTTGGTCAATAAATCTGCACATTGCATATTTGTAGATACATATGCCCATTGAACCTCCTTGCTTAGTAGCTTCTCTCTAACATAATGATAGTGTACTTCTATATGCTTGGTTCTTGCATGATAGATAGGATTGGCTGCAAGATGCAAAGAACTTGTATTGTCACCAAAGATCATAGGTGAGTGAGTGTGAAGTCCCAAATCTGAATATAGCAATCTAATCCAAATTGCTTCTTGTGTAGCATTGGCTAATCCACTATATTCAACCTCTGTTGAAGATAGACCAATAGTAGTTTCTTCTTGGAAGACCATCAAATGGGCTTTCACTTGCAAAAGAAAGATATCTAGAAGTATTCCTTCTGTCATTCTTACATCCTACCCAATCTGCATCTGAGTAAAGTTTAATGTCCAAATCTGATGTGTATGGGAAGAAAAGACCTTGATATTGAGTACCTTTGAGATACTTCAAAATCCTTTTGGCAACTTCCAAGTGGGGTGTTCTAGGTTTGTGCATGAATTGACTCAAAATACTTACTCCATAAGCTATGTCAATCCTTATTAAGGTTGCATTGTTTAGACTCCCAACTATGCTTTGATATCCTGTAATGTCTTCAAACAAATCACCTTCATGAGCACTCAATTTATGATTTACCTCCATAGGGTGCTAGCTACCTTTTCATTTTCCAAATGGAACTTCTTCAACATATCTTGTACATATTTCCTTTGAGTGATATAAATTACAGAATTTGTGTAGACTAACTCAAGTCCAAGAAAATGTTGGGACAAATCCATTACAAGCCTAAGTATTGGCTTGATTTTCTAAGAGAAGACAATGTATGGAAATCTACGAGTTCACTTGTGAACTCACCCTTGTAATCTTTTGATCATTTACTTGATGTAAAAGTTAAAGGAATCAAAAGTGGTTGAGTCCACTTGATAAAAATAGAGAGAGAAGACAAAAATTATGATTTAGAGGTTGGAGAATCAATCAATCTCTAAAACTTAGGAAACTACTTTTAGGTGAGCAAGATTCAAATTCAAATCTTGGCTCCAAAACTCTCTATATATATATGGCAGTTTAGTTGCACTTTAAGAGGCGTCCATAAGCTGAGCTAAATGCTATATCAAGTGTGGATACAAGGCACAGACATGTATCTATAAGTTCATTGTATTCTACAATCAATATACATTCATATTTATGATCATACAAGTTCATATCTTCATGGTTGTGTGAGTTTACTCTTCACTATTATGCTTCTTAGATTTTTTAGTCACATTGCAGAGTTCATTTCTCTTAGCATGGTGCATCATTTTCAATGATTTAACTTGATAAAGTTTTCTTTTAGAGTCTAATATATTCTCAAAAAATCTCATTGCTACTGAAGTTCTAAATCTTGAGTTATGTTCAGTTTAAGTCAACCCTATTTGTCCATATTCACTTCTCTATAGATTTTTGATTTTTTTCAGTCAACTTGTCAGAGCTGGTTCTCCGTGTGTACCTCATTAAACTGTATGATTCAATGCTTTTTGGATTCATCGTATTGTCTCGTATCAGCATAGAAAATTCCATAATCATTGGATCTTGATTTATGATCATTTTTCTACTCACTGGGCTAAATGTTGTTGCAGCCTGTGAAAATCGGGATGATGTCATAACTTGTTAAACTTCATTCTCATTGTGTGATTCACTATTTTAGATGAGATTACTCTTGAAAGTTAGCTCTCTAATTTACTTAGAGTTCCCCAAAAGGAATTAAGCTAACTACTGATGTGCTCAAAGAAGTATTCAAAACACTGGACAGGTGTATGAATCAAAATAACACGTTTTTCACCTCTGAATTAATTCCAGTTCATCAGCTTTGATCTATCTTTTTGAGATTGATGTTCTAAGGTAAATAGGGTGTCTTACACACATCCATTGGCAAGCTATAAGGGGCCACCACATACTCCTGGAGTTCATTTGGCTGGTGTAGATCAAGGATTTTGCAGCACCACTTCATCTTCAAACACATATCTATCCATCTCTTGACAGTGGTATCAGAGCAAAGATGGTAGATGGATTTCCTTCATCGATTGACAAATTGGATAGAGGTAATTTCTCAGCTTGGTCATTAAGGATGGAAGCTTATCTCCAAGGTAGAAGTTTATATGGTTATGTGGCTGGAGATGAAGTTATGCCAAGTTTCAGGAACAAAAGTCAACCAACACAAGAAGAGCAAGAAAGATTGAGCATATGGTGCTCCAAGGATGCACTTGCAAGGTCGTACCTCCTTAACTCTATCTCCGATTTTTTGTTGCCTCACATTAGAAGTTGTAAGATATCTCAGGAAGTGTGGGATGCACTTGAAGCCTTCTTCTCTTCAAGTACCAAAGCTAGGAAGCATCAACTATGGTTGGATTTCACAACTCTCAAGAAAGCTCCCAAACAAAATGTGAATGATTTTGTCACAAAGCTCAAGGACATAGCAGATCAGTTGGGAAGCATTGGAGAGGTAGTAGATGAAGAGCAAATTGTAAGGCATGTCATGAATGGATTGAAAGTAGATGATAAGTGGGAAGCATTCACCACAGCTATGGATTTGTACATGGACATGCATGTACCTGATTTCAATACACTCATTGGACAATTACGCACTCAAGAGGCAAAACTTATCAAGAATGGAGAAAGCTCTAAAGGTAATCAATCTTCAGCCTTATATACTGATAAAAGAAAGTCCAAAGAAAACAAAGGAAAGTCAAAGAAAGTGGATGATGAAGCAAGAACATATCAAGCTAACTATGTAGGTAGAGGAAGACATGGCAGAGGTAGAGGAAGAGGAGGTAGACAAGGCAGGGGAAGATCCCAAGACTCCAACTCATGTTCTATTTGTGGATTAACTAATCATACAACTGAAAATTGCTTTAGGAATTCCAGGAATCAAAGAGGCAAAGGATACAGTAGAGGAAGTTATGGCTACTCAAGAGGAAGGTTCAACAATTATCATGGCAACTACAACAACTACAATCATTCAAACTATCAAGGAGGCTACAAAGGAAGGAGAGACTTCAATAACTACACAGAAGACTCAAACAAAGAGGATTCATTATTAATCATGAATATGGCCATGCCACAAGGTAAATCTGATGAGCATGTTTTCTACATAGATTCAGGTTGTTCAAATCATGTGGCAGGAAATGTGGCCCTCCTATCAAATTTAGAAGATCCAAGGAACAAGCATGAGGTACAAATAGGAGATGATACAAGACACCTTGTGGAGAAAATAGGAAATGTCAAAGGACCTAATGGAAACATCAACTTACTTAGTAAGGTACTCTATGTCCCTACCATTACAAAGAATTTGATAAGTGTTGGACAGATAGTAGAAAAAGGATTGCAAGTCAGGTTCACAAGAGGAGGAGCATATGTGGAAGACCCTAGCCAAGGGTTCAGAAGAATAGCAAAGGGAGAAAAAAGAGGTAGATTATTCACTTTTGAGTTGCAAGACACAAGGAACATAGCTCTCTTCAACTATGGTAATCAAACACTCATAGAACTAGAGGTATGGCCCAAGAGATTGGCACATATTGGTGAAAGATCATTAAAGCAAATTTGTAGGGACCAAAGTGTACTTGGACTCCATAATTGTCAAAACAACACATGATTTATAAATGCAGTGCATGTCAATTTGGAAAGTCTCACAGGTTACCATTCATGAAGAAAGGATATATGCATGGAGATCTCTTAGAGTTGGTTCACACAGATGTATGGGGACCTAGCAAGGATGCTTCAATATCTGGATCAAGGTATTATGCCTCCTTTATTGATGATTGCAGCAGATGGACTATCCTATTCTTTATGAAACACAAAGATGAAGTTTTTTCATGCTTCAAAAGATATTTGGCTCTTGTGGAGAATCAAACAGCTAAATCACTAAAAAGGCTAAGCTCAGATGGAGGGGGAGAATACTTCTCCCATGAATTTGATTCTTTTCTTCAAGAAAGAGGAATCAAAAGAGAGGTAACTACAAGATACACTCTTGAGCAAAATGGAGTGGCAGAAAGGAGGAATATGACAATTGTTGAAGCTGCAAGGTCCATGTTAAATGAAAAGCATTTGCCTAATTATCTATGGGCTGAGGCTGTATCTACAGCCACTTACTTGATTAACAGGTTTCCTTGAAAATCCCTTGATGGGATGACTCCATATGAGGTTGGAATGGAAGAAGACCTAGCTTAGATCATTGTAAAATTTTTGGATGTATTGCTTATGCTCATGTTCCTTCACAAGTTAGAGGCAAGATGGATCCAAAGGCAGAAAGGTGTGTATTTATTGGATATGACAACAATCAAAAGGGTTACAGGTTATACAACCCTACTAGCAAAGGATTCTTGGTAAGCAGAGATGTAGCTTTTGATGAGAACAATTCATGCAGGAAGGTCAAATTGCCATATGACCTTGAAGAAGATTTTCCAAATCTTGGCAGAGAACATCAACCAAAGATTGAAGAACAAGATACTTCAAAAGATGATGAAGAAACTCAGATGGAAAAAATCAAAGCATGGAAGTCTAAAGGTAAAGGAAAATTGCAGGAACTTGGACATGAGGCAGAATCATCACAACATGGCTTAAGAAGATCTATAAGGGAAAGAAAAAAACCAGAAAGGTATGGGTTTGACACCTAATTAGTAACTAAGCATTCTATTTACATAGCACATGACATAAATCAAGAGGAGCCATCATCCTTTGAAGAGGCCAAAGAAAAATCAGAATGGAAGCATGCAATGAAGGAAGAGATTGAAGCATTTGAGGAAAACAACACTTGGGATTTGGTGCCCACTTCATCTATGAAGGTAATAGGCTCAAGATGGGTCTATAAACTCAAGAAGAATTTTGATGGTTCGATAAACAAGTATAAGGTAAGGCTTGTAGCAAACGTCTTTGCACAAACTCAGGGAATTGATTATGAAGAGACCTTCTCTCCTGTGGCAAAGATGCCTACTATTAGGGTTTTGCTTAATATTGCCTCTTCCAAGAATTGGAAGATACTTCAAATAGATGTTAAGAAGGCATTCTTGAATGTTTGGATAACAAAAGAGGTATATATGGCACAACCACCTGGTTTTGAGAATCAAGTTTATCCTGATTATGTGTGTAAACTTAACAAAGCATTGTATGGTCTCAAGCAAGCCCCAAGAGCTTGGAATCTCAGACTTGTTTCATTCTTGCAGGACAAACGTTTTCAACCAAGCAAGGCAGATCCTTCACTCTTTATTAAAAAGAGTAATTCTGAGGTCATCTACCTATGTGTATATGTAGATGATATTATATTGACAGGAAATGATGTAGATGGTATGAAGAAGATCAAAGATCAGATGAGAGAAGAATTCAAGATGAGTGATTTAGGATCACTTACCTACTTCTTAGGTTTGGAAGTTGTCTACAAAGATCATGGTTTATTTCTCACTCAAAGGAAGTATATCAAGGATATGTTAGAAAAGTTCAAGATGGAGGATTGTAAAATTGCAGGTACTCTAATGGAGGTCAACCATAAATTGAGCTCACATGAAGGTGAACTCATAGAGGACATCACATCATATCAAAGCCTTGTGGGTAATCTCAACTATGCCACATTGACAAGGGTAGATATATGCTATAGTGTGGGTGTGCTAAGTCAATTCATGCACACACCAAGGAAACCACACATGGATGTTGCTAATAGGATACTCAAATATCTCAAAGGACCCATAAATGAAGGACTTTATTATCCTTATGTATCTGATTTAGGGTTGAAGCTATTTTTTGAAAGATTGGGATGGCTCCAAAGAAGATAGAAGGAGCACTTCATGTTATCTTACCTTTGCAGGTTCAAAGCTTATTTCATGGTCATCCAAGTGTGTGGATGAAGACATTATTCAAAGATCTTGGATTGGAGTTTGGAACTCCAACTATTTTTGGTGACAACATGAGTTCTATTCATTTAGCTGCTAACCCTATTTTTCATGCAAGGACTAAACACATTGAAGTTCATTATCACTATGTAAGAGAAAAGGTTCTAAGCAAAGAGATTCAGATATCATGTGTCCACCCATCAACAATGTGCAGATATTTTGACCAAAGCATTGAATGGTACAAAACTTTGCAAATTCAAGGATATGATTGGATTGCACGTTATTCTTGAAGATTGAAGACCTCAAGCATACTTGGCTTGAGGGGGAGCTGTTGGAACAAATCCATTACAAGCCTAAGTATTGGCTTGAGTTTCTAAGAGAAGACAATGTATGGAAATCTAAGAGTTCACTTGTGAACTCAACCTTGTAATTGTTTGATCATTTACTTGATGTAAAAGTTAAAGGAATCAAAAGTGGTTGCGCCCACTTGATAAAAATAGAGAGGGAAGCCACGAATTCTAATTTGGAGGTTAGAGAATCAATCAACCTCTAAAAATTAGGAAACTACTTTTAGGTGAGCAAGATTCAAATTCAAATCTTGGCTCCAAAACTCTCTATATATACGTGGCAGTTTAGTCACACTTTAAGAGGCATCCATAAGCTGAGCTATATGCTATATCAAGTGTGGATACAAGGCACACAGATGTATCTGTAAGTTCATTATATTCTACAATCAAGATACATTCATATTTATGATCATACAAGTTCATATCTTCATGATTGTGTGAGTCTACTCTTCACTGTTATGATTCTCAGATTTTTTAGTCAGATTGCAGTGTTCATTTCTCTCATTGTGGGGCATCATTTTCAATGATTTAACTTACTAAAGTTTTTTTTTTCAGTCTACTATATGCTCACAAAATTTCATTGCTTTTGGAGTTCTAAATCTTGAGTTATGTTCAGTTGAAGTCAACCCTATATGTCCATATTCACTTCTCTGCATATTTTTTATTTTTTTCAATCAACTTTTTAGAGTTGGTTCTTCACGTGTAATTCAGTAAATTGCATGATTCAAAGCTTGTTGGATTCACCATACTGTCTAGTATCTTGACTTATGATCATTGAATATTTGAATCTTGAGTTATGATCATTTTTCTCTTCATTGATCTAAGTACTATTGTCGCCCGTGAAAATCGGGATGATATCATAACATTAGGGGAAAAAATGAGCCCTGCATGGGCCTTGTAAGGATTTGGATTAAAAAGCTTAATCTAGGAGATTCCCAAGTAAAATAGTATTTCTCAAAACATTGTATTAAAATTTTAAAAAGGAAACATTTGAGGCCTTTGGATGCTTGAAATCAATGACTCATATTTAAATGGATGTTAGTCTAGTGAGAGAAGGTCTGACAATGTAATGATAGTGAAGGGATCACAAGCACGTGTTGATATTCTCTCTGCACACTTTTTGGCCCTTAGATCAAGGGAAATCCAAGGGCATTCCGTATTTGGTGCTGATCGAAAAGGCGGAGCTACCGTGAGCCATTAGATTAAGCTTTGATCAAATGGAGGTCGTTAAAAGGTGCCTTTTGATTCGGGGGCTTCATTCTCAGCCATAAGATCTTCTGCAGATCCAATGGTCCACAATCTAGGCGCTCCAACTTGCTTACTTTCAAGCAAACACGTCCGATTTTGAGCTTGATCAAAGGGCCTACATTTGGTGGTGCATTTTTTATGAGCAAGACAATCTTGGCCATTGATAAGAAGGAGAATCCAAGGGCCCATGTTACATGCCGCCTTGACTTTTGCCTTTCCACCTAAAAGTCTAAAACAACTAGTTCAAGGTGGTTTTTGCTACTTTGACCACAAAAAACCAAGGGAAGCCTATGCCTAGTCTATGAGATTAAGGGACTAGACTGTGGCCACCATCCTCTTCTCATTGGTCCATCACTAATCAGCCCTCAAGCTAAAAGGCCCATTTAGGGTTCATTTTTTCCCCTAATGACTTGTTAAACTTCATTCTCATTGTGTGATTCACTATTTCTCATGAGATTACTCTTAAAAGTTAGCTTTCTAAGTTACTTAGAGTTCCCCAAAAGGAATTAAGCTAATTGGTGTTGTGCTCAGAGAATTATTCAAAACACTAGACAGGTGTATGAATCAAAATAGCAAGTTTTTCACCTCTGAATTAATTCCAGCTCATCTATTTTGATCTATCTTTTTGAGATTGATCTTCCAAGGTACGTAGGGTGCCTAACACATCCATTGACAAGCGAAAAGGGCCCACCACATACTCATGGAGTTTATTTGTCTGGTGTAGATCAAGGATTTTGCAACACCACTTCATCTTCAAGCACATATCTATCCATCTCTTCACAGAAAATACTTTAGAAACCCTAGGTCTATGATTTTGAACTTTGTCATCATTTGGTTCTTGATTTTTTTGATGTCATTGGCATCACTACCTGTAAGGATGATGTCATCAACATACACACATAAGTATATCATTTCTAAGTTGCTCATCATGAATCCTTGATCTTGAAGATATGTTGTTAACCTATGATTCCATGCTCTAGGTGCCTGATTCAAACCATAAAGATCGTTGTTCAATTTGAACACATAATTTACCTTGCTTGGGTCTTCATAACTAGGAGGTTGAACCATGTAAACCTCCTCTGAAATCCAGCCATGTAGAAAAGCATTCTTCACATCCAATTGATACATATTCCAATTCCTAGATGGAGCCACACTTACCAACACTCTGATGGTTGGCATTTTAGCCACATGTGAAAATGTCTCTTCATAATCAAATACTTGTGTTTGTGCAAAAGCCTTGCCCACAAGTCTAGCTTTATACCTATTTATGGATCCATCTGAGTTCTTTTTGATTTTGTAAATCCATCTAGAACCAATTACCTTCATTGATGCCTTCTTGGGTACTAGTTTCCCAAGTATCATTCTCTTGGAGTGCTTCTATTTCTTCATCCATAGCTTCCTTCCATTTTGCCTTGGTACTTGCTTCTTCATATGAAGAAGGTTCTTCAAGTAATGAATCCATAGCAAGATAAATGGAATGCTTAGTAACCAATTAAGTATCATACCCATATCTGATTGGTTTCTTACTCTCCCTTTGTGATCTCCTTAGAGCTTGGTTGGATAACTCAGGTAAGTCTTCCAACCTCTTCATCTTGGACTTGCCCTTTGATTTCCATGCTTTGAAATCTTCTAAGTTGATGGTGTCCTCATCATCTAATTTGATGTCTTCAATTGTGTTAAGCTCCTCCTTGATGAGGCTTGGAAATTCCTCTTCCAAGTCATATGGGGACTTGACCTTCCTGCATTAACTTTCAAACCAAGAATCATTCTCATCAAACACAACATCTCTACTAACCATAAATCCTTTATTGGATGGATTATAAAACCTGCATCCTTTTTTATTTAAATCACACCCTATGAAGATGCACTTATCTGCCTTAGGGTCTATCTTACCTCTGATTTGAGATGGAACATGCACATAAGCAACACATCCAAATATTCTACAATGATCAAGTGATGGCCTCCTACTATGCCATGCTTCATATGGGTTCATCCCGTCAAGTGATTTGGATGGCAACTTGTTAATAAGATAAGTGCCAGTAGATACACTTTCTACCCATAAATAATTAGGCAATTTCTTTTCATTAAGCATTGATCTAGCTGCTTCCACAATCAACCTGTTTCTACTCTCCACTACCCCATTTTGATCCAGGGTATACGTTGTAGTAATCTCCCTTTTGATACCTCTATCCTGCAAATATGCATCAAATTCATTGGAGAAGTACTCACATCCTCCATCTCACCTTATCCTCTTTAGACTTTTTCCTGTTTGATTTTCCACAAGTGCAAGATACTTCTTGAAGCAACTGAACACTTCATCTTTATGTTTCATAAAGTACAAGATAGTCCACCTACTGAAATCATCAACGAATGACACATAATACCTTGAGCCTAAAATTGAAGGGTCCTTGCTTGGTCCCACACATCTGTGTGGACAAGTTCCAAGTAATCCTCATCCATGTAGCCTTTCTTTGTAAAGGGTAACCTGTGTGATTTACCAAATAGACATGCACCACATTTACAGATCATATGTTGCTTGGATACATTAGGTATCCCATGCACACATTGATCTCTACATATTTGCTTCAAGGTTCTCTCACCAATATGCCCTAATCTTTTATGCCAAATCTCTAACTCAGACAATGATTGATCCGTGTAATTATAAAGTGAAAATTTTCTAGTGTCCTCAAGCTCAAATGTAAATAATCTACCTGTTTTTTCTCCCTTTGCAATTTTCTTGAATCCATGTTGGGGGTCCTCCACAAAAGCTCCATATTTTTTGAACCTAACCTGCAAACCTTTTTCCACTATATGTCCAACACTCATCAAATTCTTGGTGATTGTAGGTACATAAAGAACCCTGCTCAACAGATTTCTATTCCCATTAGAGATTTTGACATTTCCTACCTTGACCACTGAATGCTTGGTGGCATCACCTGTCTGCACTTGGTGCTTTCCCCTAGGCTCCTCAAGATCAGAAAGAAAAGCTACATTGCTTGTTACATGGTTTGAACAACTTGAGTCAATATAGAAGAGGTGCTCATCTTTCATACCTTGTTTTGAAGTCATGTTCATAATAAGATGAATCCTCTTGATCCTCTATATAACTGTTGAAGTCCTTTCTTGATTTGTATCCTCCTTGATAGTTGTTATTGTAATTGTTATTGTAGCCATGGTTGTAGCCTTGATTATGGTTAAACCTTCCTCTTGATTGTGAATAACCACCTCTTTGAAATCCTCTTCCTCTCTGATTCTTGAAGTTCCTATAGCACTCATTTGTAGAGTGATTAGACAATCCACATATGTTGCATGGGGAAGAGTTGAAAGATCTCCCCCTACCTTGCTTACATCCTCTGCCCCTTCCTCTTGAATTCCTACCTCTCCCTACATACTTAGCTTGAGAAGTAGTACCTTCATCCTCTACTTTCTTGCTCTTCCCTTTATCTTTAGTCTTTCCTTTATCTGTGTATAGGGCAGAAGAGTTGTTACCTCTTGATGGTTCTCCACTTTTGTTGAGCTTGGCTTCATGGGTAAAGAGTTGTCCCATGAGTGTGGTAAGGTCTTGAATCTACATGTCCATGTATAAGTCCATAATAGTTGTGAAGGCTTCCCATTTATCATCTGCCTTGATGCCATTAATTATTTGTCTCACTATTTTCTCCTCTTCAATATCCTCTCATATGCTTGCAAATTTATCAACCACATCTTTGAATTTGGTCACAAACTTTGAAACATTCTGTTTGGGTTGCTTCCTTTGAGTAGCAAACTCAATCCACAATTGATTTTTTCTAGCTCTTGTTTTGGAAGAAAAGTATGAAAACAATGTATGCCAAGTATCTTGGGAAGTTTTACAATTCCTAATGTGAGGAAGAAGGAATTCAAAAATAGAGTTAAGCAGATATGACCTTACTAAAGCGTCTTTGGCACACCATGAGTTGAGTCTTTCAAGTTCCTCCCTTGTAGGTTGTCCTTTGCTTCTGAAAATGGGCATCTCCTCATCTCCTGATATGTATCCATAGAGACTCCTTCCTTGTAAATATGTCTTCATCCTCAAGGACCATGTTGGATAGTTATTCCTGTCCAATTTAGCAACAAAAGAAGGGAAACCATCTCCCATTTTACCTCAACTTGCTCTAATACCATTGTTGGAAGAGATGGATGGATACCTCAAGGAAGTGAGGTGGTATTGCCAAAACTTGCTTTGTACCTATCCTATTTCACTTCAGTCTTATGTACTAGGACCTCTTAGCTTGCAAATGATACCAAATAAGTACCTATGTACTTTGGAGTTGATTCTTCAAACAATTAAATAAAAAATAGATAACTTTACAACTAGCTAGTGATCAAAAACTTGTTATTTTGGTCTTGACACTTGCTAGATCTTTTGCTCACTATGTTGAGTACAGTAGCAATTGATTAAAATCCTTTTGAGTGTAGCTTATTAGCTTAGATAGCTAATGATTACAAGTGGAATCACTTAAAATGATGAATCATATACTGAGCAATCAATTTAGCAATTGGATGCTTACCCCCAACTTTTTAGGGACTGAGCAGAGAATGACCAGAGAGCACTTCGATGCAGATTTCTCAAATTGGTTGAACCAAATGCCTTCACATTTTGAGAGCTTAAAATAGACTTTGAGCTAGTTCCAATAAGATATAGAACATAAAAAAGAATGGAGAGATTAATGAGATATGGTCATGCCAAGTCCACTATTCTAAGTAGTCATAGCAGAGAAGTCAACAAAGATGATCAATGATGTAAATGTATTATAGAACATTTTTGTACATGATCATTGGCATAGAGATGATTCCCAATGATAGTGATCTAAATCAGCTATGGTAAAATCCACTTAGACTCTACAAAAGATCAACAATAAGCTCAAGAATGGGGGCACAATGGCCGCTAGATTTCCAAGTCTTTTATAAGTAATTTACCTTCAAGTTTGAATTTTGAATTCAAACTTTGCTTATACCTAAAAGTTCTTCTTCCAAATTAGGAGTTAGTTCATCAAATGTAGCTCGTAGCTCTTCTCAAAACTCCACAAGATGTATGGTCTTGGAAGATTCTCTCAAGTAAAAGAACTTTTACAATGGTTAATGATCAGACAATTACAAATCAAAGTTCACATGCTTCATGAAGTGATTGTACACATTATCTTCCATGCCTAGCCAAGTGTGAAGGCTTGTGAACTTGCACCAACAAGATAGTTGAAAAATGTTTTCAAGTCAAGTTTACAAATGAAGGATCATTTGTTGAAGATCTAGAGAATGGATATAATTCGATTGTTTGTGGTAAGAAAGAAGGTAGACTCTTTACTTTAAGAGTGCATGGGAAAATTGGTCAAGCTTTGCTCACACATAGTGGAGTGATTACAACACTTGATCTCTGGCATAAGAGATTAGGTAATTTCAATGAAAGATGAATTAAAGCTATGGTTGCAAATTAGTCTGTACGAGGATTACAAAATATGCAGAGTCAACATATGAGATATAAATGTGAAGCATGTCAGATGGGAAAAGCACACATGTTACCATTTCAAAAGAAAGGATTCAAACATGATGGATTACTAGAGCTGATTCATACAGATGTACAGGGACCAACAAAAGAAGGATCTATCAGTGGCTCAAGGTATTATGTTCTTTTCATTGATGATGCTACAAGATGGATAACTCTGTATGTTTTGAAGGAAAGATCAGACATGTCTGGAGCTTTCAAGCATTTTCATGCATATGCAGAGAAAATCATAGGTCAAAAGCTTAAGAGATTGAGGTTTGATGGAGGGGGAGAATACTTTTCCCAAGAGTTCAATGATTATCTTTGGAATGCATGTATTAATAGAGAAATAACTTGTTGGTATACACCACAAAAAAATGGTGTAACAGAAAGAAGAAACAGGACTTTGGTTGAGTTTTCTAGAGCTATGCTGAAGGAGAAAAATTGTCCAAATTATCTTTGGGTTGAGGCTATAAATACAACTACATATCTTGTGAATAGATTACCATGTACAACTCTAAATGAAATGAATCCATATGAAGCTTCCTGGGGTAAGAAACCAACACTAAATCATTGTAAAGTGTTTGGATCAATTGCATTTGCTTATGTGCCATCACAACTTTGACATAAACTTGAACCAAAGGCAAAAAAATATGTGTTCATTGGTTATGATGAAAAGCAAATGGGTTACAGGTTGTGGAATCCTCTAACCAAACAATTTCTTGTTTCTTGAGATGTTACATTTGATGAACATAAAAGTTGTTATGTAGATCAAAGTCATATGGTTGAAGAATTTGAAGAAGAGTTAAGAAGATGTGAGAAAGGAAAATCAAGTGTGCAGGTGATTGGAGATGAAGAGTATATGCAAGCAAATACATCCAGAGGTGGATTAACAAGAAGAAATGAAGATGATCCAATATTTGATGAAGAGGTGTATCCAGACACATATGAAGAATGTGAACCGAGGAGGTCAAGAAGGACAAGAAGGAAACCATAAAGGTATTCTTATGATACTTCTTACATAACTCAAAATAACTATGCATATATGGTCAAAGATGATGAAGAACCTCAGAACTATGATGAAGCAAAAGGTAAGAAGCAATAGGAAGAAACAATGAAGGAAGAATTAATGCACTAGAGGAGAACAAGACTTGGGAACTTGTTTCTAAACCAAATGGTAAGAAGATAATTGGAAATAAATGGGTTTATGTAGTGATGAAACTTGCAGATGGAAGTATAGCCAGATACAAAGCTAGAGTGGTGGTGAAAGGCTATGCCCGAACTTATGGCATAGATTATGATGAGACATTCATTCTTGTAGCTAAGATGTCAACTATAAGGACAATAATTGCTATTGTAACTTCAAAAGGATGGACTGTGAGTCAACTGGATATAAAGAATGCATTCTTGAATGGATACATATCAAATGAGGTATACATGGAACAACGTCAAGGTTTTATAGATACCACGTATCCAAATTTTGTGTGCAGATAGAGAAGAGCACTCTATGGATTGAAGCAAACTCCAAGAGCATGGAACTATAGATTGGTGAAGTATCTCAATAATCTTAAATATGAAAGTTCAAAAGCAGACCCAAGTCTACTCATCAAAAGAACAAAGGAAGATACAATCTACATTTGTACTTATGTAGATGATATTATAATCACAGGTACACGATACTTGGACTCACGATACGATACTTGGATTGGTCATGATACATGATACTTGGGCAATATCGCAATACATGCTCAAGCGATACACGATACTTGGGCAGTATCACGATACACACTCAAGCGATACACGATACACGATACTCAACCCGACAATACATGATACTTGTTTTGTATCATGATACACAAAGAGTGAGATATCAAGGATACATGATACTTGCCAAGTATCACAATACAAGGGAATTCAAGTATCAGGATACCCGAACTCAACCGACCACAATACTTGGACTTTTTGGAGTCCAAATTCTTTTTTTTTTTGCAAATACGTGTACCTAGTGTCCTCCTTGTCACTCCTATGTGCTTGTAGATGCAAAATCTATCTCCGAACCCATCATACCACACTCACGACACTTGGCATAGGTCGTGTCAGGTACGAGACTAGTCACTCAATTTTTGATGTATTTAGAGTATTTGAAGTGGATTTCTCCAGTGTTTTGAGCTCTGAGCTCCTCTATGCTTCTTGCTCATAGCCACAAGTGAAAAACGAGATGAATGTACAGTCAAAAATGAAAAAACGCTGAGAAGATGAAGATGGGAGATGATGGTGATGATGATGATGAAGATGAAGAAAAACTCAGAAACTGAATAGAAAATGCTGATTTTTTATCTTCCAACATTGCTACTCTATGTCTTGCCATCACACAATCGTCCTGTAAGCTCTCTCCCCGACAACGGTGCCAAATTTGGTGTCACTCTAGCACAATGGCAAGTACCAACGTCAGGAGATCAACCTCATAAATGTCAATCCGTAGAGACGTGAGAACTCGTATGAAGAATGTGAGCAAGTGAAGGCACCTAGGTTGCATTGTTCATTATTCCACAATTCGTTTATTCGTGAATAATTACAAAATTTTGCGGTAATCTCTTATTATTCGACCTAATTACTCAGTGACACGTCAACTTATTCAAACATGCCCGAATAGTTTTTGCATGGGAATTTGATAGTTTTTTATTGAAAATGCTTTCCATCGATAATTTTTTGATCGAATTTTTTTCGATTGAAAAATATTTCGAAAAAAAAAAATCGATCAAATAATATTTTATAACAGAGTAGAACTATAATCATTTTTTCATAAAAGCTACTTTGTTATTTACAAACTTAAAGTGTCGTAGAGAGAACAAGGTATAAATTTTTGCTATATTAAATAATTGAAACTATTGTGATTGTTTGACTCAACATTGATTCTTACTTCACAATAGTATATGTATGTGAATTTAAAATCTATTATGATTGATTCTTATGTTGGAGATAGACGTCTGCGGAAGCATGTGAACAACACAAGGAAGGAGAAGAAGCTTGGAGCACAACACACAATACTGAATGTATTACTAGAGAATGTACAAAGATAAGTATCCCATTAGGGCAATAGGCATATATACAAGCCCGAGAAAAAAACCTTCTAAAGAGGGAAAAAAGTGCCCTGATGGTCCTAGAGTGTTCACACATATCACTACCTAAATATATCAACAAATCCCCCCTCGGAGTGATGCGGTGAACAAGTAGCTGGCACTCATGTATAAGGAAGTGCCAAGCTATCTGGAAATCACTCCACAAAAGGAAGTAAGCCCAAAGGTTTGTAGAAAACTTCAAACTTCTTCCTAGGTAGAGCCTTCGTAAAAAGGTCTGCAATGTTCTCCTATGTGGGCACATATGCCAAGCTGATATCCCTAGCAAAGAACCTCTCCATGACATAATGATAATGCACCTCAATGTGCTTAGTGCGAGCATGGAACAAAGGGTTCCTCGCAACTACTAATGCACTCTGACTGTCAGTGAAGATCGTGGTGGAAGAAGACTGACCAACACCCAAATCAGCCATAAGGTGTCTGAGCCACACACACTCAACAGTAGCTATGAAAGCTACCCTATACTCAGCCTCACAACTAGAAGTGGCCACAATAGGCTGCTTCTTGATCAACCAAGATATACATGAGCTACCAAGCATGAAGCAAAAGCCACTAGTGGACACACGAGTGTCATAGCAACCAACCCAGTCTGAGTCAGAAAAGCATGCAAATCTGGCGGTAGTGACCCCCCCTTGGGATAAAAGAACCCAAGTAGCTGAGTGCCACTCAAGTAGCAAAAGATGTGCTTAAGCGCCTGCCAATGCTTGACACCTGGGCAATGCATAAACCTGCTCATCTGTGAGACAACAAACTGAATATCTGGCCGAGTAATGCATAAGTAAATCAGGCATCCAACAGGCTGCTGATAGAGGACAGCATCAAATGCATCTCCAACATCATGAAGACTCAATCGTAAACCTGTCTCCATAGGAATGGCAATAGGCTTATAATCTTCAAAATGCAGCAATAATGTGTCAATATATTTCGTTTGACACAAAGCCATTCCACCATCAACTTGCATAAACTGAATGCCCAAATAGTGATGCAAATGCCCCAAATCAGACATCTTAAATGAGGCATGCAAATCAGCCTTAAAATCAGCAATATGTGTCTCAATAGGACTAGTGAGTAGCATGTCGTCAACATAGACAACAATGATCAGAAGCACATCATTAGCACACTTAATATATAAGGTGCTTTTAGTTGGACTGTTCTCAAAACCATGTGCAATTAGATAGGCATGTATCTTCTCATACCAAGCATGTGGTGCTTGCTTTAAACCATATAATACCTTCTTTAACCTGCACACCTGGTTTTCATGCCCTTTTTGTAAAAAGCCACAAGGCTGGAAAACATACACTTCTTCATGCAAGTCACCATTCAGAAATGTATTTTTAATGTCCAACTGATGTACATTCCAACCATGATGGGCTGAAAGTGCAGAAATGCTCCGAACAGTAGTCATACGGCATGTAGGTGAAGAGGTCTCATCAAAATCAATGCCTCTTTCCTATGCATAACCCTTTGCAACAAGCCTAGTCTTATACCTTTCAACTGCTCCATCAGGCTTACGCTTCAGCGTGTAAACCCACTTAGTGCCAATGGCCTTCTTGCTAGAAGGCAAGTCACACAAAGACCAAGTACCATTCTTCATTATAGCATCATATTCAGATTGCATAGCAGCCATCCAATTTTTTGAATTTTGTGCTTCATCAAACGAAACAGGCTCATTCTCTTCATAGAGACTAGATGCAGCCATAGCATAGCAATGTGATGCAAAAGAGGCACCATGAGAACCTGAACGAGTACGATATGATAGAGGTGCATCTAATTTGTTGTCACGCAAAGTCTGCACTAGCCATTTTGGCATAGTTTTTGCCTGCTCAATATCAGCTCTTTCATCAAGTGCATCATGTAAATCTGCATCAGAAATGGAATGATCTGCATCATCACCTGAAACCTACAAAGGTTGAGAAGTTGCCTCTTTAGGACCAGCACTAGACTGTCCACCTGTAAAAAGAGGTAGCAAAGTATCATACATGTCTTTGGAGCTAACAGATGTCTCCTTAGTACATGAAAGCAATGGCTGAATAGCATCTTCCACAAAAACAACATCATGGCTAACCAGAATGCATTTAGTTTATGGATGATACACATGATATCCTTTACTTTCAGAACTGTACCCAACAAAAATACATTTTACTGCTTTATCATCCAATTTTCTGCGATGTTGTTTAGGCACTAATGCATATGCCAAACAACCAAATACATGTAGATGAGAAATAGATGGCTTGCCATCATGCCAAGCCTCATATGGAGTGATAGACTGTAGTGCTTTAGTGGGACACCTGTTAAGTACATATGCTGCACACATGACAGCCTCAAGCCAGAAACTATGTGGTAAAGCCTGACTCTTGACCACCGCCATCTCCATGAGGGACCTGCTCTTTCGTTCAACAACTCCATTCTGTTGAGGTGTAAACGACACTGTACACTAGTGTTTTATCCCACGTTCAGCCAGAAATGCATTAAAATCAGAAGACATATATTCCTCCCCTCGATCTGAATGGAGGGTGCCCATTTTACATGCTGACATATTTTCAGCCAAAATTAAAAACTGTTTGAAGCACATGAACACTTCAGACTTTGCCTTCAATGGATATACCCATGCATGCCTGGAAAAATCATCAATGAAAGTCAAGAAGTAAAGATAATTTCCAAAAGAAGGTGTCTGCATAGGACCACAGACATCACTATGTACAACCTACAATTTCTGAGTAGCCCGAACTGAACCATCTTTTGGAAATGAGGAATGCTGCATTTTGCCCAAAACAAAGCCTTCACAAACATGTTTTCCAGGTGCCTCAAGTTTGGGCAAAGAGGACACCATTTCAGATTTTTGCAGGCGTAGCAAACTAGCAAAATTCAGATGACCAAAGCATGCATGCTAAAGCTTTGCATCTGACATAGCCTAAGAATCATGTACTGCACATGCCAAATCATTTAGAGATCTTTCATAGTCTATGAGCTTATACAGCCCACGACATAAAATGCCAGAAGCAATAATCACATCGCCATTTGACAGATCATGAATTGTACACCTGTCATCAACAAATTTCACAACCAAGCCAATGTTGGCTAATGCAGAAACTGATAATAGGTTCTTCTTGATCCTTGGCACAAATAAAGCATCTAACAAAGTGAAAGAACTACCATCAGCAGTAGTAAAAATGATCTTATCAACTCCCATAACAGGATAAGAGGAGTCGTTAGCGCATGTAACAGTATTCCCTATAGGGGCAGGCTTGAGTGAAGAGAAGAAACTACACTGCGAGGTAATATGTTTGGTCGCCCCACTGTCAAAATACCAAACATCTGAGTCTACTGCACACATACACTGCTCATGAGAAGATGGGTCAAAACTACAGACAATAGTAAACACCCATTCTTCTTCCTGCACAAGATTGGCAGACTGTGTTTTTTGGTGTAGAGGCCTCTGCAACAACCATTCCAGCCTCTCTCATCTTTGCCTCTTTAGCACCCAATTTTGGATAGTTCTTTATGATATGATAATTCCCTTTACAGTACTTGCAAAACAATTTCTGCTTTTCTGATTTCTTCTCATCTTTATCTTCCTTCTTCGAATGTGCAACATGTGCACATTTGTGCTTACTAGTTGAAGAGCTCCATTTTCCTTTGTCCTTCTGACTAGCTAGGAAAGCTTGATATGCAACACACATAATGGACCTATTCTGTCTGGACTGCATTTGGATTGTCATTCATCATTAACCAAAGAGTAGAAGCAAAACTCTGATATGAATCAGGAAGACCATTCAGAACGGTCTGCACAAGTGAGCTATCTGGTATAACCTCATCAGTAGAAATCAATTGTTCCTTCAAGTCTTTGATCTTTGTTAGAAAACTGTCCATAGAATCATCTTCATTCATGTGCTCACTCTCCAACTGTTTTCGGAGGTAAGCAACACGAGCCTCATTCCTAGCTTGGTGCAATGTGGTAAGTGTATCCCCAAGCATCCTTAGCTCTTGTGCACGAGCAAATATGAGGAATAATTGCACGTTTGACAGACAAATCTATCAATGCATGTGCCTGGGCATCTCTGCCATCCCAATGAATTTGCTCTACAGTAGGTCCAACAGAAACCGTAGCACGAACAAGAATATGCAGAATATCATCATCTTTGACACCTTCTACCTCAGCTTCTGTACCTGTAGTTGTAACAGTTGCAGGTGTGATAGGACGTTTTTCAACAACCTACACAATGTTCCACAGTCCTTTTGCAACCAACACATGTTGCATCATATAAGCCCATAACGGGTAGTTGGTACCATCCAACTTATCCTCAACAGCCAACATGCGGAATACATCACTGCTTTCAGCCATGGCTGGTGACTAAAATACCTTGATGCAAAAGATTGTCTGTATCTCAAAAAGTTGAACAGAAGTTCCTAGACAAATTGCACTAGCCCTGTTGTAGACTTCAAGACGCTTATACTGGTGAACTAAAATTGATATATACCTTTGGCACGAAATAGCCTGCACAAGCACAAAATTCATGTGATTCTGAGACTGCAACCGGAGGAGTGTCGATGACGCCCTAGATGAAGCGACGACGTGTGGAAGATAGACGTCTGTGGAAGCATGTGAACAACACAAGGAGAAGAAGATTGGAGCACAACACACAATACTAAATCTATTACTAGAGAATGTACAAAGATAAGTAGCCCATTAGGGCAATAGGCATATATACAAGCCGAGGGAAAAAAACCTCCTGAAGAGCGAAAAGCTACTTTGTTCTTTACAAACTTATAGTGTCATAGAGAGAACAATGTATAATTTTTTGCTATAAATATTAAATAATTTAAACTATTGTGATTGTTTGACTCAATATTGATTCTTACTTCACAATAGTATGTGTAAATGTATGTGCATATGATTAGGAATTTAGAATCTATTGTGATTGTCTGATACAACATTGATTCTTACTTCACCAGGATATGTGTAAGTGTATGTGCATATGATTAGGAATTTAAAATCTATTGTGATACATTAAATTTATTACTGAAAGATGTAGGTAGATTATGTTTGACTCAACATTGATTCTTACTTCATAATAGTATATGTATGTGTGTGTATGACTATGTGTGTGCATATGAGTGTATAATTGTGAATGAAAAATCTATTGTGATTGTCTGACTCTATTGATTCTTACTTCACAATGGTTCGTGTAAATGTTTGTGCATATGGTTAGGAATTTAGAATCTATTGTGATTGTCTGATACAACATTGATTCTTACTCCACAATCGTATGTGTAAGTGTATGTGCATATGATTGGGAATTTAAAATCTATTGTGGTACATTAAATTTATTATTGAAAGGTATAGGTAGATTATGTTTGACTGAACATTGATTATTACTTCATAATAGTATATGTATGTGTGTGTATGAGTATGTGTATGCATATGAATGTATAATTGTGAATGAAAAATCTATTGTGATTGTCTGCTTCAATATTGATTCTTACTTCACAATAGTATGTGTAAGTGTATGTGCATATGATCAGGAATTTAAAATATGTTGTGATTGTTTGACTCAATATTGATTCGTATTTCAAAATAGTATGTGTAAGTATATGTATGTGTAAACGTATATGTGTGTATGATTGAGAATTAAAATCTATTGTGATTCTTTAAGTCAACAATGAATTTTACTTCACAATAGTATGTGTAATTGTATATGGGTGTATAATTGAGAATTAAAGTCTATCGTAATTGTTTGACTCAAGGTTGATGGAAATATCTTATTGATATTGATTTATATTGTTTTTTTTTGTAGGGATAGTCTTCATAAAGCTATTTGTAAGCACTATGGGAAAGGGAAAAGAATGGTCATATGTGATTATTCATCAAGAGGGTAAAACAATATCCACAATACAATGCAAATGTTGTGGGCATCCTTATGTAGGAAATGCAACTCGAATAAAAGAGCATCTTTTTAGTACAGGTAATAATGTGGCAGGATGCTCTAATCTAGATAGTGATATATGGGTAGATTTTGCAAGTTATGAAAATAAATGTAAATCTCAAGGTATCACATAAAAAAGATTCAAAAGCATGAGTAGTTCACAACACTTTCGAAGTAGCCCAAGTGTAGAGCAAGAACGACTAGATGCATCAATGACAGTAGAGGATCATCAGGATATTTCTACTCAAGTCTCTCAAACTGTTTTTGAGAATAACCAAGATACATGTACTCCATTTTCTCCAACTACATAAAAAAAGAGTGGAGTTGGTGAATGTAGTAAAAATGGTGGATCTAATACTCTGTCACCATGCTTTGTCCATAATAAATCACAAAATACTATACATGTAGCTTTTGAAAAGCAAGATTTTCTCGAGATTCATCTTAAATGGACTCAAGCATTCTTAGCATGTGGGATTCCTTTCAAGGTTATTCATAATCCCATTTTCAAAGATGTTTTGATGTCAACTGCACGAAAAGGTTTCACCATGCCAGATTATAACAAAATGCGAATAGAGTATGTAGATAAAGTGAAAAAAGTACTAAAGCTATTTTAAAGTGAACAATACTTGATTATGTACCCATGTATGGATGCACAATAGCATTGGATGGATGGACAAGTTGTCAAAAGAAACCATTGATTAATGTCATTGTTATATGTCCAAAAGGAAACATGTTTTTAGAAGCTATTGATACTTCTCTTAAAGAGAAAAGTTCGGCTTTTCTTGTAAAGGTATATGAACATGCTATATCCCGCATGGGTGGTCCGAAGAATGTGACTGCGATAGTGACAGATAATGCCTCTAATTTTTTAAGTGTTGGAATTACAATTCAAAACAAGTATGAAGGCATTACTTGGGTTCCATGTGGAACTCATTAAGTTTATTATTGAAAGATATAGGTAGATTATCTTTCATTAAACAAAGCTTATTAGATGCAAATCATATGGTCAAATTTATTAGAGAACATCAATTTTCATATTTGTTCTTTCGATCAAAATCTCCCAATAAAGCACTTCAATTTTTTGTGCCACACGATTTGCAACTGCTTACATTGTGCTCAAATGATACCACTTCATTTACTCCACATAATTCAAATAAATCCACATCATTTAATCCATATATTATAAATGATTACACTTCATTTCATCCACTTAACTCAAATGATACCACAACATTTACTCCACTTAATACAAATGATTACACCTCATTTCATCCATTTAACTCAAATAATACCACTTCATTTACTCCACATAATTCAAATGAATCCACAATATTTAATTCACATATGTTAAATGAACCCAGAACCTTTAATCCACATAACTCAAATGATACCACTTCATTTACTCCACATAATTCAAATAAATCTACATCATTTAATCCATGTATTATAAATGATTACACTTCATTTCATCCAATTAACTCAAATGATACAACAACATTTACTCCACTTAATAAAAATGATTACACTTCATTTCATCCATTTAACTCAAATGATACCACTTCATTTACTCCACATAATTCAAATGAATCCACAATATTTAATTCATATATATTCAATGAGTCCACAACATTTAATCCACATAACTCAAATGATACCTCTTCATCATATAATTCACATATTACAAATGATTACACTTCATTTCATCCACTTAACTCAATGATACCACAACATTTACTCCACTTAATGCAAATGAATCCATAACATTTACTCCACTTAATGCAAATGAGGTGTTTATTCGGACAACCACGAATAAAACGAGCATATTTGGTATTTTTTTATTATTCAATCGAATAAATGCAACCCAGGAAGGCACAAGTGTGTGAGTGAAAGCACGGAAGCATGCACACACATACACACACATGCACACAAGGTAAGAGCAAAGAGTGGAACAATGGAAGGAATTCGATGACAGAAGAGTTCTCTTACAAAAGCTCAAATCTACAACAAGCTAACCTAAAAAATGAGCTCTCCAACCCTTTTTATAGTTTTTTGAGTGGTTTTGGCCCTCTACAGACCTAGTGTCTGACCTAGTTAAAAATTAGGTTCCAAGGCTTATTTGAGGGCTCAAACGGAGTCTAACAATTATGAAAATTGGTAGGATGGTACTTCTAATACTCCTGAAGCTCGAGGACTCCTTCGCTTGAACAAAATGAAGTTGCAAAAATGTGAACCGGTATTTACAATGGTTTTTGGTGATGAAAATCACTATTTTTATAGGGATTTCTTCTGAAAATTTGAATGTGCTTCTTGGAGCTCCCTACATGCTCCTTCTTCTTGTGTGTCCACTTCCTTGATGTGTTTCCATGCTTGTGACATGTGCTTCTTGGAGCTCCCTACATGCTCCTTCTTCTTGTGTGTGCACTTCCTTGATGTGCTTCCATGTTTGTGCTTGACCTTGGGTGTCAACAAGGAGTTGTTGGCGCATGTGATAGTATTCCCTATAGGGGTAGGCTCGAGTGAAGTGAAGAAATTATGCTACAAGGTAATATGTTTGTTTACCCCGCTATCAAAGTACCAAACAGTTGAGTCTACTACAGACATACATCGTTTAGAAGAAGATGGCTCAAAACTGCAAACAGTAGTAAACGCCCATTCTTCATTCTGCGCAAGATTAGTAGACTATGTTTTTGGTGTAGAGGCCTCTGCATCCTTTACAATACTTATAAAAGAATTTCTTCTTTTCTGATTTCTTCTCATCTTTGTCTCCCTTTTTCGAATGTGGAGCATTTGCAAATTTTTGCTTACTAGTAGATGAGCTGCATTTACCTTTGCCCTTCAAACTAGCCAAGAAAGCTTGATCTGCAACACGCATAATGGACCTGTTCTGCCTAGACATATCTTCCTACAATAGAATAGAGACTAACTCCTTAAATGACAAGGCATTTGGATTTTCTTTCATCATCAAGTGAAGAGTAGAAGCAAAACTCTGATATGAATCAAGAAGACCATTCAGAACGGTCTACACAAGTGAGCTATCTAGTATAACTTCACCAGTAGAAATCAAATGTTCCTTCAAGTCTTTGATCTTTGTTAGAAAATTGTCTGTAGAATCATCTTCATTCATATGCTCACTCTCCAAATGTTTTTGGAGGTCAACTACATGAGCCTCATTCCTAGCCTGGTACAATGTGGTAAGTGTATCCCAAGCATCCTTAGCTATTCTACAAGAGCGAATGTGAGGAATAATGGCACATTTGATAGACAAGGCTATCAATGCATGTGCCTGAGCATCTCTGCCATCACAACAAATTTTCTCTACAGTAGGTGCAGTAAAAACCACAACATGAATAGGAATCTGAAGAATATCATCATCTTCAATGCCATCTACATCAGCTTCAATACTTGTATTTTTCAATGTAATAGGATGTTTTTCAACACCCTGCACAATGTTTCATAGTCCTTTTGCAACCAATACATGTCGCATCATATAAGCCCACAATGGGTAATTGGTACCGTCCAACTTACCCTCAACATCCAACATACGGAATACATCACTACTTTCAACCATGGTGTTGGAACTCAAGGTCAAGCACAAGCATGGAAGCACATCAGAAAGGTGGACACACACAAGAAGAGGGAGCAAGTAGGGAGCTCCAAGAAGTGTATGTCAAATTTTCAGAAGAATCCCCTACAAAAATAGTGATTTTCATCACTAAAAACCATTGTAAATACCATTATCTATTTTTATAACTCCATTTTTTTCAAGCCAAGAAGTCCTTGAGCTTGAGGAGTATTAGAACTATCATCCTACCAATTTTCATAATTTTTAGACTCCGTTTGATCCCTCAAATAAGCCCTCGAACCTAATTTTTAACTAGGCCGGACACTAGGTCTGGACAGGGCCAAAACTAGTCAAAAAACTATAAAAAGAGCTAGAGAGCTCATTTTTGGGGTTAGCTAGTGAGAGAATAGAGCTTTTGTAAGAGAACACTTTTGCCATCTAAGCTTTCCATTGTTCCTCTCTTTGATCTTACTTTGTGCACGTGTGTGTGTATGTGTGTGCATGTTTGTGTGCTTTCACTCACGCACTTGTGCCTTCACTTGCTCGTGGTCTTCATACCGGTCCTCACGTCTCCGCGGATTGACAAGTAAAGGAGGTGGTGCTTACTGTTGAGAGCAGTATGGGCACCCAAGGACTGACTAGACAAGGAAGCCAGCGGAGAGAGTCAGAGCGAGGTGAAGGATTAAGTAGACAAAGCAGTCGACGCAAATCTGGCAGATAGGCCCTTCAAATTTTTCCAAATCAACATCTTTATAACAGTGATTCTTATCACTAACAATCATTGTAAATACCACTTCATATTTTTGTAGCTCCATTTTGTGCAAGCCAAGGAATCCTTGAGCTTGAGGAGCCTTAAAAGTGCCTACATATCAATTTTCATATTTTTTAGACTCCGTTGAAGCCCTCAAATTCGCCTTGGAACCTAATTTTTAACTAGGCCGGACATTAGGTCTGGAGAGGGCCAAAACCTAGTCAAAAACTATAAATGGAGCTAGAGAGCTCATTTTTGAGGTTAGATTGTAATTGAGATGACCTTGTAAGAGCTTTTTGAATGTAATCTGAGAACTCCATTGCTTCTCACTCTTTGTCTTGCCGTGTGTGCGCGTGTGTGTGTATGTGTGTGCATGTTTGTGTGCTTCTCACTCACGCACTTGTGCCTCCACTTGCTCGAGGTCTTCATACCATCCTCACGTCTTCCCGGATTGACATTAAAGGAGGTGCTACTCATCACTGAGCTACACCAAATTTTGGCGCCGTTGCTGGGGATCGAGCTTTGAGGACGAGCGTGTGATGGTAAGATGTAGAGTTGATGCGTTGGAGTCATAGGTATTTTCTTCACTTTTATCTATTTTCTTTTGTTCCTCATCACCATCATCCTCATCACCATTTCCCACCTCCATCTCCATCATCGCAGAAATTTCAGTTTTTACTATATCTCCTTCCTCCTTTCATTTCCCTCATTTCACTTGTGAGAGAGAGCGAGAGAGCGAACTGTTGTGTGCTATTTTCTACATGCTTTTGGAGTTTCTTGCAGGTTTCAGCATCATCATCCCCTCTAGCACGTCGCGCAGGTACGGAAATGTGCAGAACTGTCTCGCAGTCGCCGACTTCTGTCGATCGCGATTGATAGAAATTTTCACCTTTTGGTAAATCTGAGTGCACCACAGTAGACTAGAGACCCGGCACACCACATTTCCACAAAAATTTTTGAAAAATTTGCAAAATTTCAATCCATCGCGATTGACAGCTCTGTCCATCACGATTGACAGCTCTGTCCATCACGATTGACTGCCTGTCCATCGCGATCGACACCCATCCGTCGCGATTGACTGCCTGTCCGTCGCGATTGACTCCTATCCATCGCGATTGACTGCCTGTCCATCGCGATCGACACCCATCCATCACGATTGACTCCTGTCCGTTGCGATTGACTGCCTGTCCGTCACGATTGACTCCTGTCCATCGCGATTGACTGCCTGTCCATCGCGATCGACACCCATCCATCGCGATTGACTCCTGTCCGTCGTGATTGACTGCCTGTCCATCGCGATTGACTGCCTGTCCATCGAGATCGACACCCATCCATCGCGATTGACTCCTGTCCATCGCGATTGACTCCTGTCCATCGCGATTGACTGCCTGTCCGTCGCGATTGACTGCCTGTCCGTCACGATTGACTGCTTGTCCATCGCGATCGACACCCATCCATCGCGATTGACTCCTGTCCATCGCGATTGACTCCTATCCATCGCGATTGACTGCCCTGTCCATCGCGATTGACAACCAATTTTAGCCAATTTTTTAGGGTTTTTAATTTGAAGAGTTTGGCTAATTTTGGGCATGAACATTTTACTCTAGAGCACATAAGGAGGCCATAGGAAAACCACTTGGGGAAAACCTGTTGCACAGTGATCCTGTTTGAACCCTGTTTTAACCCCAGAACCCTGAACGGTCATAACTTTTCCATACGAAATCCATTTTTTGAGCTCTAGGGCTTGTTGGAAAGCTCGTGGCATATACTACACGCCCTCAACTGTTTTTTATAAAGATAATGCGTTGATTTTCAGATAGGGTATTTTGAAGTTGATCATACGCAGGGGAATCAAAGTCAGGGGTCTTTAGAATTGTTTTTCTAAAAATCACTGTGCAAATTAGTGTTTGTGCTACAGGAATGAAAATCATTGGTTCTGTCTTTGAAATTTAAATCTTAAAGCTAACCTTGGAACTCTTACAGATCTATTGAGAGCATCGAAAGGCGTTCTAAGCAAGTGTAAGTGCAAGCTTGGGAACACACTTCCTGGGCATTCAAGGGCAACCAAGCAGGAAACAAAAGGTTGGAAACTTTCAACCCCCTCTGTCAATTCCTAGCTTATGCTAAGAACGACTAGTGGTAGGAGTAGACCAAGGCGGCATTAGGTACTTATCAAGTTGAAGAATACCTAAATATTCAAGTTCAAGTTAACAACATAATCTTTGTACGATCGATAACCTTGAAGGAAAGAATCTAACGCGGAACGATCAACTTACAGTGCGAAAATTAACTCAAATATTCCTGACGACGTGATTTCTGACAAGAGCATAAACTCGGTAACCACTAAAAAGAATCAAGTAACTGATACAAAAGAACTCAGCAACGAGGTTGTACTTGGGCAAATTTGGGCTATTCAATTAGGCTTATGAACCTTAGATCAGGGCGACACCTAGGGAGAGATAGACAAAGTCTTAGGTCTTCAGAGGCTAGTGTCAACCACACTGCTAGGTCGTGGGCCCGGCAGTTGAGCCATCACTCATACTACCCTAGCTCTGAGACTAGTGAATCAGAGATGTCTCAAGGCATGGACAGACCTACGGGAAGTTCAGGAGTGCCATACTTGCACAGGGTAGAAGGCCCGTACAAGACGCAGCTGGAATACCTGAGGACCAACCGATTAGGTGCTAGCATCTATGAGGACGGTCTAGGAAGATCTGTGGTCCAGATTAAAAACCCTGACCAATCCATTGGACTAGAACACCCAGCTGTCAAGTTTGAAAATGGTGCATACCTTGATAAAGAGGGGACCATATACGTGGTCACTAGTCACCCGGAGAGGACAGATGAATTCGAGAATGTGATCCCTGAGACGGACATAGAGGACCTAGAACAAGGAAACATGGGTGTAGAGCCCAGGACCCCTCGAGGGAAATCTGTTCTTACGAGAATTCTCACTCCTGAGTGGATTCCCCAAGACAACAAGAGCATAGATCTGCTGCTGAACCGAGAGACTGATGAAGCCTTTTGGAGGTATAAATCTGATCGACCAAATGATATAGAAACAATCATGATCTATGAGTTTAAAGATCCAGATAGCCCAGGCAGAGTGACCTACTTAGATCACGCTTCAGAGAGGATCTTTGTGGTTACAGAACATGATAGACATGCTTACACTTGGAAGGGTGAATTCGTTTTCCCCCAACCAAGATCGAATGTGTCCTATGGTCACCCTGGAGCTGGAACATCCCAAGCTCATGGAACTCAAAGAGACAAAAGTAGAGTTAGGCCAGAAGTAAGCTTTGCCAACCCAGGGGGCAGAGAAAGAACGAGGACGAAAACAAATAGAGTAGAACCTGAGGTACTTAGAGCTCCCAGGAATCAAAGACATGCGGATGAGTTCCCTCTACCACGACCTAGAGAGCACACAAGGACTCTGAGACCGACTCAGCTAGTTAAGTCCATGAAGAACTACTTCGATGGCACTAGAGATCCATATGATCATGTGGCTGAGTTTAGGCAAGTCTTGAGAGCTGAACAAGTTGAAGATCTGTTCACACAATACAATGCTTTTGGTCTAACCCTTAGGAACACTGCCCTGACATGGTTTCAACCACTAAACAAAAGACAGTTCAGGAGCATAGACCAACTCCTAGAGGCTTTCATTATTGAATTCTCTAAGAGTGGCATAAGGCATAATACCTCCTCATTGATTCACAGCTTCAAGCAAACCCCTCAAGAGACTGTGAGACTTGCTGGAAGAAGATTTAGGCAATATCTTGAAAGATGCCCTGTTTCGGAGCTCCCCACACCAGCTAAGCAAGTGGCTTTATTCTTGGATGGATTGCTAAGTACAAAATTGAGGTCATATGTGTATCTGAAGGACCCTAGGACTATAGAAGAGTGTGTACGCATGTGTATTGACATCGAGGATAACCTAGGGGAGGAGTTAGAGCTTTCCAAGATATACAAAGATTCAGATAGTGCCTCTAGCCTCTCTTCCACGCAATCCACATCAATTGAGGAACTTGCAGAGAAAGTAGCTCAGAAATTAGGTGTCACTAGCAAACAGATCCCAAGGTTTGCCCCTGTGAAAAGATGATATACTTGTGGTGGCGACCTTATGGCGAATGTATGTCCCATTATGGCTCAACCCCAAGTAAACCCTAGTAGCCAGTACTGCACCATAGAACGGAGGTACACCAATCACACCGTGCAAGATCGCCCCTACAATAAGCAAGCCCTTAGGCAGACGTACCCACAACCATACCCTCAACAAGGAAGATACCAGAACCAGTATCCACCTCAGCAGTATGCGAGGCCTCAACAAACCTACCAACCCTACCAAAACTAACAAAGGCCTCAGCCGGTGTTAGCACAACAACCCCTTGCTCCAGCTAATGTGATTCCGGTAAAGTATGCTGCTGCAGAAGAAAACCTGAATAGACCTATAGTCCCTGTAACACCAGTGCTTTCAGAAAGTGATCCCAGTGACCATAACTTCGATTCTACACATGTTGATAGTCCCCAGGCTTACTACATGCAATCTCCTGAACATGGTGAGTCCTACTATAGTGAAGAGCCAAATGAACCTAGTTGGGAGTCAGATTACACAAACTTCATGTATGCAAACCCCAAACCTAGATCTCAACCTAGACAAGTAAGACCCCCATTCCCTAGAAGACCATGCTACAGATTTCAGGGAGATCATCTCATTCGTGATTGTCCCTTGCCTCCACCTACACAACCCCAATCACTGACGATCCAGGGCTTTTGCCAAGAATGTGGAAAGGAGCATCTCTTACGAGACTGCCCTAAGAATCCTAACAATATGCAAAAAATCACTCCTATTAACATTATTGGGTTAGTGGTAGATTCCACAGGATGTGTCACTTCCACTGCACCCGTACAGGTAGTCACTAGAGCTCAAACATTGCAGCAAAACCAAGGGGTAGGCCAGGAAAAGAGCCCAGAAGTTAGTGAAACAGAGAGCTTGACAAAGAAAAGAACTAGAGCTTGGAGAGATATTAGTGAAAGAATGAAAAGGCAATGGGCAACAAAGATGAGTGAACTCGAGGAAAGCCTTAGAGAAACAAAGGCCAGGATAACTGAACTCACATCTCAAACTCCCTCTCACACTACCCCACCTCCACCATTCCCAACTCCATCTGAACCGCCATCTTCCAACCCGCCTCACCTAAACCCACCAACCCCAAGAGTAGGATCAGTCCTAGCAGATCCCACTCTCGAGGACCTAGACATGATGCTTAAAGCCTATCAGGCCAGAATCCAAGAAGGGCCAAACGTAACTGATCATGAAAAGTGTTACCCTAGAGCGGAACTAGAGCTAGAACGAACCAAAATTTGTGCTAAGATGGTGGAATTGGCTCAGACCATGTTTGAAGCTAGTCGCCTATTGAACATCTCTAGTTCAGCGAAGACACAGTTACACTTTGATGGACTACTAGAAAGAATAGAGAAGCTGATTGCACAATCAGAAAAGGAACCCGCCTCTCAACATAAGGACAAGGCAAGTGAAGGAGCAAGTCTTCGTGCCCAAGAAGCCTATGTGCCTAACTCTACGGAGCCAGATACATCTTCATCTCTAAATCGGTTTACACCAAAATTCCTACGAGAGATTCAAGAAGACAAATGGGCTAAAGAGAGTGAAGTCCCTCCTCCCATTGAACTTGTGGATGACGCACATGACCAATTCCCAGAAGACATCCCATCCATTTATGAGGAGCAGGAGAGCACCCAATCTCAGGAAAGATTAGACTTTGAGTCTAACTCTCTACAAGAATTACCCCATTTCACAGGCCCATGGGAAGCTAAGTCTACTTGTATGAGAGCACCCACAGTCATGGTACGGAATGAGGACTCAGTCATACCTAGGAACACAGAGGTAGTGAAAAACACTAAAGTACAATGCAAACTCACTTTAGAAGAGCTACTCAAAGTAAGACCTGAGCTATGGAAACATGTAGCCAAACAAGTACCAGAGATAGCAAAACCTCGTTCCCAGGTAGGATCCCAGAGAACAGTGCCCGAAATACCATTGGACAAGATAGGAGACATGAGTGAGGGCGAAGAGGGAAACACCTATCTTCCTATCACCCACCAAGGATATACCACCAAGGCCATTCTAGACTCAGGTGCAGGAGTTTCAATTGCCACCACTTCCCTATGGAAGCATTGGGGTAAGCCTGCACTCAGGCCCATAAGGATGAAATTGCAAATGGCCGATGGTCACATAGAGAGACCCTTAGGATTGCTAGAAGGAATAACTCTCACCACCTGTGGTGTCGAGTTTGAGCATACATTTGCTATATGTGATTTTAGCAAGAACCATGCCTATGAAATGATCTTGGGACGACCTTTTATGCAACAGTTGCAAGTGGTACAGGATTGGGGAACCAATTCTTTGTACCTGCAACACTTAGGTGTTACGACCAAAGTGAATCTCAAAGATTACTCTCATAGAGATGTTCCCCCTATCCAATGGAATCCCATCCATCGAGCCAAAGATGATACGGAATCTGTGCATTCCATAGGATCAAGATCCTCATGGATGCATGAAGACACCCACTTATGGATGTGCAAAGTGGCAGTAGAAGAGGAGAAAAGAGAAAAGGCCAGAGATATAGGTGCAAACGAAACACATAGACCCATTCAACACCCAGACTATGCACCTGTAGTATTTCCTGACGAAGAATTTGAACCCCACGGTTGGCAGAAATCCTAGCAACAATGGATGTAGCCATCAATGAGGAACAATGGACACCCCACTGTGATGAGGATGGCTATGACATTTCAGTTTTCTCCATAGAGCCAATCATGGGAGAGGCAATATTGGAAGAGTGCGAACCTAGCCCTGATGCATTTGAGGATGCAAGTGACTCTGATCTAGAGTCAATCATTATGGACCCACCTTTTGCATAAGATGAAGAATACTTCTATGAAGTAGAATTTCAACCCCAGAGGCACGGAGAGCTTACAAAAGACGTAAGGCTAGCCACACATGTAACCCCTAAGGAAGAAGGAAAGAAAAGGAAGAAGAAAGAAGTCACACAAGAAGAGGAGGAATCTTTGTTTGAGGTCCCAGAAAATTTTAAGAAGTATGAGATAGATGACAGGAGAGTCATGATCAGAATGCCTAAACGAGAGGCACAATCAGGAGAGGCCTATGATAACAAAGAAACCACAAAGAAAATTGTGGTAGCCATGGAAGAAAAAGAAGAGAGATGCACTTACATAGGACATGACCTGACGGAAGAAGAAGAGCACAAATTGATAGCCTTGCTAAGAGAATACACAGATGTGTTCGCTTGGAGTTACAAGGACTTGAAAGGTGTGGACCCTGACATATGCTCACACACCATCCCCATGACCTCAGATGCCAAACCCTCTAAGCAAAAGCCATATACATACAATGATAATTACGCTGCCAAGATCAAAGAGGAGATAGATAGACTGGTTGAAGCTGGATTTATCTATGAAATTGAGCACACTGAATGGGTATCCCCCATTGTAGTGGTGCCCAAAAAGAATGGTAAATTACGTGTATGCATTAACTTAAAGAAAGTCAATGCAGCCACAATCCGAGATAACTATCCGCTTCCCATCACAGAACATCTCTTAGAAAGAGTAGCAGGCAAGGAAGTGTACAGCTTCCTTGATGGATTTTCGGGCTACAATCAAGTAGCCATCGCTCCAGAGGATCAGCACAAGACAGCTTTTGCCATAGAATGGGGCATTTTTGCCTTTAGAGTAATGCCATTTGGACTTACCAATGCACCAGCTACCTTCCAGAGGCTGATGTGCCATGTATTTAAGGAGTTCCTGAGGAAGAATTTAGAAGTCTATGTTGATGATCTTTGTGCTCATTCCAACATTAGACAAACCCATATCCCTGAACTCAGACAAATCTTTGACAAATGTAGAGAATATCAAGTCTGCCTGAACCCAGAAAAGTGCGTCTTTATGGTCAGGCAAGGCAAGATTCTAGGACACATAGTGTCAAAGAATGGCATATCCACTGATGAAGAGAAAGTGAGAGCCATAGCCGAGTTACCTAGGCCAAAGAATGTCAAGGAAGTACAGGCTTTCATGGGGCATTGTGGTAACTACCACCGGTTCATTCACATGTATGTTGTCATTGCAAAGCCCATGTACGGACTTCTGACTAACTTTGAGTGGACTGATGAATGTGAGAATTCCTTCCAAGAGCTTAAACGAAGATTATGTTCAACACCAATCTTAACCACACCAGATTGGAATAAGCCTTTCCATGTTCATGTGGATGCATCCAATTATGCCATTGGGTGTGTGCTTGCTCAACCTACTGGTGAAGGTAATATGGATCTTCCCATTGCCTATGCGAGTAGACAATTGAATGCAGCTGAACGAAATTACACCACTACTGAGAGAGAAGGCTTAGGCATGGTATATGCAGTTAGGAAATTTAGACACTATTTGCTTGCAAACAAGTTTAAATTTTTTACTGAACACCAAGCATTGTTATATCTCGTGAACAAGCCATGCAATATAGGAAGATTAGTAAGATGGTTTCTCTTACTAATGGAATATGATTTCGAGGTTGTGGTAAGGAAAGGGAGGACTCATTTGAGGGCGGACCATCTCTCTAGGCTCACATCTGGAGAAGCCCCACAAGGAGTGTCAGATGACCTTCCTGATGCTTACTTGTTTAATTTGGAAGTGGTGCCGTAGTGGGCTAAGCCATTAGTGCCAGTATTGACGTACGGGCCTAACCACCCAGTAATAGCCACACAGGATAGACAGGTAGTAAAAGCCCAAAAATACCACATCATGGCTGGAAGTATGTACAAGCACACAGATCAAGGGATCTTGGCTTGTTGTGTAGAAGAGGACGAGTATGCGAAGTGGTTGCAATTAGCACATGTAGGTGCATTAGAGCAACACTACTCAAAGCGACGAACCCTACAGACACTACGGAGACTCGGAGTGCATTGGCCGACTATGGAAGCTGATGTCCAAAAGTTATACAAGGAATGCCCAATCTGCTGTACTAAACCACCGGTGGAACATGCCACTCTTTATCAAGTGTCCATAGTGCCGGATTGGAGTGAACCGCTAGTATCCTTTCTGAAGACGAAAACATTCCCTCCTGACATGACTCTGACTAGGAAAAGGAGTTTAGAACAAGAAGCCCAGGATTACTCACTCATTGGTGATAATCTATACAAACGAGGTAAAGACGGTTACCTGAGATTATGTGTCCATGAGAGTGAATATCTCAAGATCTTGGACACTACTCACCAAGGTGTAGCAGGAGGACACTTTGGACCAGATCGGGTGATCAAGGCAATACTATTTGCGGGCTTCTGGTGGCCGACCCTGTTGGATGTGATGGCTGGATGCACTCACAGAGTTGAGTTGGTGCTGCAAAACCTGCTTGACACCTGCCCTCTTTTGACTCCAGATATACTTAGTAGACTCCTTGAGCTTTCAAATGACACCAAAATATGCTACATGTACTTTGGGAAAGGTTTGAGTAATGACTTGATCAAAACAGATAAATTGGTACTTCAAAAATCAAGAAAAACTTTCTATTTCTGTAGTGACACCTGCTCAGACTTTCACTCAGTGTGACCAGCACACTTAAAATTGAAACAATTCCTTTTGGGAGTATTAAAGTACCTTATTAAGCTACCAATCACAAGTGGAATCACTCCAATTGATAAACTATGCACTGAGAAATAAGTTTAGCAAATTTATGTGTACCCCCGATATTTTAGGAACTCTACAGACTCAGACCAGTGTCCACTTCGAAGCAGATTTCTCCCAAATGGCTGAATGAAAACTTCTGAGATTTTGTATGCTTGTAGAAGACCTTGAGCTGGTTCCAATGAGCTATAGAACTCTTGATTTGGTTCAGTAGATCTTGAGTTATGCTCTGTTGAAGTTGACAGACTTGGAGAAGATAACACAGAGAACCAGAAATGATCAATGTGTATATATCTATTGATTGATAAGATTGTACAAGCTCAATAGCATGACAAGCATAGCTAATTGAGGTGTGGTGGTGTAGGCTATAGAGTAGCACTAACACACACACAATTACAAGAGCAATAAGCCTCGGGAATGATGAAGAACTTCCGTGACTTCTCAAGTACAACTTATATAAGAATGAGTGATAGTTTTAGTTCAAATTTGAATTCTTGGCTCCCTTCAATTACTCCTCTAAAAGTAGGGAGATATTCTCTCCACTAAACTATTCTCTTTCCACGACTTAATCAGGTAGGTAAGTGATTACATGAGATGCCAAGTCATAAAGACTTTTACAAGGGGTAAAGAGGTAAAATCTTATAAGCATATGTTCATATGAACCTTGGTTCAAGTGAAGCCTTGATAGATCTTTGTCCATGCTAATCTTCCATGAGTCCAAGCCAACGTGTGAAGGCTTGATATGCACCAACAGCTCCCCCTCAAGCCAAACACTTTGGCTCAAGTCTTCTTCTCTAGTCTTCAATTATTTCCTGCAATCCAATCATGGATTTAAATCTGCATAGCTTGCTTCCATCCAGAGCTTTAGTAAGCAAATTTGCACATTGTATATTAGTAGACACATATGATAATTGAATTTCTTTGCTAAGTAACTTCTCCCTCACATAGTGGTAATGAACCTCTATGTGTTTTGTCCTAGCATGATAAATTGGATTAGCTGCTAGGTGAAGAGAACTTGTGTTATCACCAAATATGATTGGTGACCTTGTGTATAGGCCCAATTCTGAATATAATAGCTTCAACCATATGGCTTCTTGAGTGGCATTGGCTAGCCCTCTATATTCTGCCTCAGTAGATGACAAAGCTACTGTGGGTTGTTTCTTGGATGACCAAGAAATTGGTTTATCACCTGCAAAGCATATGTAACCAGATGTGCTTCTCCTGTCATCCTTGCAACCTGCCCAATCTGCATCTGAGTATACCTTAATATCAATGTCTGATGAATATGGAAAGTACAAACCATGATTTTGTGTTCCCTTTAGGTACTTTACTATCTTCTTTGCTGCCTCCAAATGAGGTATTCTTGGTTTGTGCATAAATTGGCTAAGTACACTAACACCATATGATATATCAATCCTGGTTAAGGTAGCATAATTTAGACTACCTACTAGACTTTGGTAACCTGTAATATCTTTGAGTTCTTCTCCTTCATGTGCACTGAGTTTGTGGTTGACCTCCATAGGAATGTTTGAGACTTTAGCTTCCTGCAAATTAAACTTCTTGACCATGTCTTGAATGTACTTCTTCTGAGTAATAAAGATACCTGAATTTGTGTAGACCAATTCAAGTCCTAGGAAGTACTTTAATAATCCAAGATCATTGATCTTGAATTCCTTCATCATCTGTCCTTTGATGTGTCTTATTCCCTGAACATCATTTCCTGTAATAATGATGTCATCAACATAGACACACAAGTATATTACCTCTGAATTGTTCCTTTTGATAAATAATGAAGTATCTGCTTTACTCATCACAAATCCTTGATCTAGGAGATAGGTTGTCAACCTGTAATTCCATGCTCTAGGTGCCTGCTTCAATCCATACAGAGCCTTCTTCAATTTACAAACATGATTTACCTTCTTGGGATCTTCATAGCCAGGTGGTTGTGACATGTAGACCTCTTCACATATCCATCCATTCAAGAATGCATTCTTCACATCCAATTGGTACATGTTCCAATTCTTGGATGCAGCTACACTCACCATAACTCTGATAGTTGGCATCTTGGCCACAGGAGAAAATGTCTCCTCATAATCAATGCCTTGGGTTTGTGCAAAACCCTTGGCTACCAACCTAGCTTTATACCTGCTTATTGTACCATCTGAGTTCCTCTTGAGTTTGTAGATCCATCTGGATCCTATCACCTTCATGGAGTCCTTCTTGGGTACCAAGTCCCAAGTATCACTCTCCTTGAGAGCCTCCATTTCTTCATCCATTGCTTCCTTCCATTCTGGTTTAGTAATTGCTTCTTCAAATGTACCTGGTTCTTCATTCAAGAGATCCTTTGCAAGATATACAGAGTGCTTGGTTACAAGTGAAGTATCATACCCATACCTAATAGGTTTTTTCTTTTCCCTCTGAGATCTCCTCATAGCTTGTGTTGAGGATTCTGGATTATCTTCTAGTTGCTTCATCTTCATCTTCCCTTTGGATTTCCAAGCCTTGAACTCTTCAATGTTGATGGTGTCTTCATCATCTGAGTTTGTGTCCTCTTCCTGAATTGGTTCTTCTCTGATAAGCTTGGGAAAGTCTTCTTCCATATCATAAGGTAGGCTAACTTTCCTGCACTCATTTTCATACCATGAATCATTTTCATCAAAGATGACATCTCTGCTTACCTTGAATCCTTTGTTTGAGGGGTTATAGAACCTATATCCCTTCTGATTCAAATCATAACCAATGAAGATACATTTTTCAGCTTTAGGGTCTAGCTTTCCCCTTACCTGTGAGGGAATATGCACATATGCAATACATCCAAAAATTTTGCAATGATCCAGAGATGGTCTCTTACCATGCCAAGCCTCATAGGGTGTCATTCCATCAAGTGTCTTTGATGGCAACCTGTTAATTAAATATGTGGCAGTAGATACACTCTCTGCCCAAAGATAATTTGGCAATTTCTTTTCATTTAGCATAGACCTAGCTGTCTCTACAATAAGTCTATTCCTTCTCTCAGCTACCCCATTTTGTTCAGGTGAGTACCTTGTAGTAATCTCCCTCTTGATGCCTCTTCCCTGCAAGAAATCTTCAAAGTCATTGGAGAAGTATTCTCCACCACCATCTGACCTTAGCCTCTTCAAATGTCTACCTGTTTGATTTTCAACTAATGCAAGATACCTTTTGAAACAATTAAATACTTCATCTTTATGTTTCATGAAGTATAAGACAGTCCACCTGCTATAGTCATCAATAAAGGACACATAGTACCTTGATCCAGATATGGATGGCTCCTTGCTAGGTCCCCAAACATCTGTATGCACCAATTCCAGATAATCTTCATGCATAAAACCTTTCTTGGTATAGGGCAATCTGTGTGACTTACCAAATTGACAAGCCCCACACTTGTATATCATGTGTTGCTTGGATACATTAGGTATCCCAAGCACACATTGATCCCTACTCATTTGTTTTAAGGTCCTCTCTTCAATGTGACCTAATCTCTTGTGCCAAATCTCCAATTCTGATAAGGTTTGATCCTTATAGTTGTACAAAGCAATATTCTTAGTGTCTTCAAGTTCAAAGGTAAACAATCTACCTGATTTCTCACCCTTGGCTATCCTTCTGAATCCATGTCTTGGATCCTCCACATATGCACCATGTTGAGTGAACCTGACCTGTAGACCTTTTTCCACAATCTGACCTACACTCATCAGATTCTTGGTGATTGTTGGAACATACAATACTCTGCTCAATAAATTCTGATTACCATCACTAGTTTTGACATTGCCTACTTTAACAACTGAATGTTTAGTGTCATCACCTGTCTGTACTTGGTGCTTGCCTTTGGGTTCTTCCAAATCAGAGAGTAATGCAACATTTCCAGCTACATGGTTAGAGCAACCTGAATCAATATAGAACAAATGATCATCATTGATACCTGACTTAGATGTCATGTTCATGATCAACAAGGAATCATCTTGTTCCTCTGCATAATTGTTGTAATCCTTCCTATTCCTGTATCCACCTTGATAGTTGCCATTATGATTGTAGTTGTTGTTATAATTATTGTTGTAGCCATGGTAGCTTTGAGATTGGTTGAATCTGCCTCTACCTTGAGAGTATCCTCCTCTTTGGTGACCTCTTCCTCTTTGGTTCTTGTAGTTTTTGTAGCATTCATCTGTAGTATGGTTAGACAAGCCACATATATTGCATGGAGATTGATTGTAGGGTCTCCCCCTACCTGACTTACCTCCTCTGCCCCTACCTCTAGATGATCTTCCTCTCCCTGCATAGTTTGCTTGGGAGGTAGAACTTTCTTCATCAACCTTTTTATTTTTACCCTTGTCTTTAGTCTTCTTATCAGTATATAGGGCAGAGGGATTGTTACCTTTTGATTGCTCTCCATTCTTTGTGATCTTTGCTTCATGAGTAAAGAGTTGTCCAATCAGAGTTGTTAGATCAGGTGCTTGGATGTCCATGTATAAGTCCATTGCTGTGGTAAAGCTCTCCCACTTGTCATCTGCCTTTAGTCCATTAATCACTTGTCTGACTATTTGTTCTTCCTCAATTTCTTCTCCAACACTTGCAAGTTGGTCTGCAATGTCTTTGACCTTGGTGACAAAATTTGAGACACATTGTTTTGATTGCTTCCTAAGAGTTGTAAACTCAACCCATAGCTGATTCTTTCTGGCCCTTGTGCTTGATGAAAAATATGTTGACAAGGTTTCCCAAGTCTCTTGGGAAGTCTTACAATTCCTTATATGTGGTAGAAGGAAATCAAAAATAGAGTTTAGAAGATATGACCTTGCCAAAGCATCTTTTGCACACCATTGGTTGAGCCTCTCATGTTCATCCTTTGTGGGTAGGCCTTTAGTTTTGAATGAGGGCAATTCCTCATCTCCTGATATGTATCCAAATAAGCTTCTCCCTTGTAGATAGGTCTTCATTCTCAATGACCAAGCTTGGTAGTTGTTCCTGTCTAATTTGTCAATAAAGGAAGGGAAACCATCACCCATGATTACCTTATTTGCTCTGATACCACTGTTGGATGTGATGGCTGGATGCACTCACAGAGTTGAGTTGGTGCTGCAAAACCTGCTTGACACCTGCCCTCTTTTGACTCCAGATATACTTAGTAGACTCCTTGAGCTTTCAAATGACACCAAAATATGCTACATGTACTTTGGGAAAGGTTTGAGTAATGACTTGATCAAAACAGATAAATTGGTACTTCAAAAATCAAGAAAAACTTTCTATTTCTGTAGTGACACCTGCTCAGACTTTCACTCAGTGTGACCAGCACACTTAAAATTGAAACAATTCCTTTTGGGAGTATTAAAGTACCTTATTAAGCTACCAATCACAAGTGGAATCACTCCAATTGATAAACTATGCACTGAGAAATAAGTTTAGCAAATTTATGTGTACCCCCGATATTTTAGGAACTCTGCAGACTCAGACCAGTGTCCACTTCGAAGCAGATTTCTCCCAAATGGCTGAATGAAAACTTCTGAGATTTTGTATGCTTGTAGAAGACCTTGAGCTGGTTCCAATGAGCTATAGAACTCTTGATTTGGTTCAGTAGATCTTGAGTTATGCTCTGTTGAAGTTGACAGACTTGGAGAAGATAACACAGAGAACCAGAAATGATCAATGTGTATATATCTATTGATTGATAAGATTGTACAAGCTCAATAGCATGACAAGCATAGCTAATTGAGGTGTGGTGGTGTAGGCTATAGAGTAGCACTAACACACACACAATTACAAGAGCAATAAGCCTCGGGAATGATGAAGAACTTCCGCGACTTCTCAAGTACAACTTATATAAGAATGAGTGATAGTTTTAGTTCAAATTTGAATTCTTGGCTCCCTTCAATTACTCCTCTAAAAGTAGGGAGATATTCTCTCCACTAAACTATTCTCTTTCCACGACTTAATCAGGTAGGTAAGTGATTACATGAGATGCCAAGTCATAAAGACTTTTACAAGGGGTAAAGAGGTAAAATCTTATAAGCATATGTTCATATGAACCTTGGTTCAAGTGAAGCCTTGATAGATCTTTGTCCATGCTAATCTTCCATGAGTCCAAGCCAACGTGTGAAGGCTTGATATGCACCAACAGACCCTTCACATGGATGCACATACCTATGTGAAACGGTGTGATGTCTGTCAGCGAACTCAGTATCCTATGCGCAAAGACGAGATGCCACTGAAACCTATGATGGATGGACGTGCATTCTCTAAGTGGGGAATAGACTTCGTAGGTCCTAATAATCCCCCAACTAAGGGGTCCCATGCTGAATATATCATTGTTGCCACGAACTATCTAACCAAGTGGGTAGAGGTAAAAGCCACAACGAAGAACAATGCTCAAACAACAGCTAAGTTTTTATTTGAGAATGTGTTCACTAGATACGGGCTACCTATAGAGCTAGTTAGTGATAGAGGCACTCACTTCTTGAATGAAGTTATTGAAAATCTGCTCCAAGAATTCTTGGTAGTACATAAGAAGTCTGCCCCCTATCACCCTCAAGCAAATGGCCAGGCTGAGAGCACCAATAAGATCTTATGCAATGTACTGACCAAATTAGTGAACAATAAACGCTCTGATTGGGACAAACAGCTATACCATGCTGTTTGGGCATATCGAGTGGCCTACAAAACGGTACTCCAAGCCACCCCCTTTCAGATGGTATTTGGCCAAAATGCAGTGCTACCGTTGGATTTCTTAATACCTACATTGAAAGTAGCACAGCAGCATGAATGGACAGGTCATGAACTCTCCTCTAGGATCTTCGACCTAGAACGATTAGGAGAAACAAGACTGAGGGCGGCTGTAGGGATATATGCAGCTAAGAAACGACAGAAGGCATACTTTGATGCCCACGTTAAGGATAAAGGTTTGAAGGCAGGCGACCTAGTACTAGTCTACACTTTAAAACAACACGCGAGAAAACTAGAGAAAAGAGGCTACGGACCCATGATCATTAATAGGATCTCAACCAGTGGAGCAGTTCAACTCGCTACCCTCGAAGGTGATGTTCTCCCAAGCTACATTAGCGGATGCAGAGTCAAGTTATATCAGGAACCTCTCACAGAGGAAATGCTAAGTCGACTCAATACTACTAAGAAACGCAAAGAAGAAGAAAAGCGAATTCGAGAAGAAGCCCAAGCAGAAGCCTTAGAGCGCATACGGAGAATGAAATTAAGAAGCCAAGGTAGAGAGCAACCTAGGCCAGATGCCGATGCAGATCAAGGATATCACATGGCTATGTGTGAAGTTTCAGGTATCAGCTCTCATAGGATAATTGATCGACGTCCTTTTATAACCTTAGATATAGGACAAGGAAAGGGTGCAAGAACTGTAAGAGCCTTGATTGACTCAGGTGCAGCCACTAGTGCTGTAAAATTGTCTTACTGTCAAGAGTTGAAATTAATTGTTAATCCTATAGAAGCATATCTCATAGGATTGGGAGGTGTGGAAACCCCTTGCATGGGCGAGTTGGAACTTCCCCTCTATATTCAAGACGAAGCAATGACAGTCAAAGTACTAGTGTGTCAAGATGAGGACCTCACTGAGCCTCTTGCCTTGGGTCAGGACTGGATCTATGATCATGCAGTCACCCTAAACCTAAGAAGTGGACTTCTTCAGGTATGGGTAAATCATAGTCGAATTACAGTTGAATTGGAAAATGAGGCACTCAAGGAACTAGGTGAGGCACGAACTCCTGGTCCTTCCAGGGGTGCACATGAAGTTGACAATGCTATTCTTGTCCAAAAATGTATGATGCAGAAAGAGGATTGTCTCAACAACGGAGTCAAGGATAAGAAGGCACTCCCTTCTGTTCCAAAGGCCAGAGGGATGCAGCAACCAAAGGCAGATCGAATACAGAAGAAGCAGAACACTACCTATACTGGAGGCCAAAACAAGGAGCAAAGCAGATTGTTTCAGCCAAGGAAACAAGTATGGAGGCAAAAAGGCAAACACCTTGTTCCGACCAGGGCAACACCACGGCCAAAACCTCTTATTAGTAATCAACAACACAACACTAATAAGAAGTCCTTCATAAATTCTTCTACGAAAGTGAAGTCTATTTGGGTACCCAAGAAGTTAATGAAGGCCAGCCCACAATCACAACAAATCTGGGTGCCTAAGGCTTGCTTGCGGGCTCAAATAGCTACACCAAGGCCAAACCCTGTACAACATGTTTCACTCACTCGAACATTTGAGGCCCATTCTTACACATCACGCACGAACACGTATTTTCCCATGAGCACAAGTAGAATCACTCGTAAATGGGTCCCTAAAAAGCCTCATCTTCAAGTAGATACCCCTATCAAACTCTTCAGAGTCTCCACAAAATCAAGATCAAAGCCCATCCACTGCCTTTGGAAACCTAAAACTTGTAATAAACCCCCGGACCCCAGTTATAAATCCATGCCCACCTACTAACTACGTCACTCTCACTCTACATCATTCCACTTAGTTTTTAGGTCCAACCAATTCCTAACTACACACACAAGCACCGAGCACTTATTAACCTACTAATCTCTCCCGGACCTCATGTTAATGTTGTAACGGGGACACGGTGTCATTTTTGTGTCCATTGCAATGTTAACATTTATTCATATATTCTCACAGAACCAGCTGCGAAGTTTTCAACATGGCTGAGGCAGCAGGAACTAGCTCTCAAACAGAAACGAGCCAGCAAGTGGTGGACTTAGACAGTTTACCCGTTTTGCCTGAGACAAATGAAAGACCAGAAGAATTGCAGGCCATCAAAATCATACCTATTGCGGACCCTCCCAGTGGCCATACCATGCCCGTAGGAAAAACTTCCCACTGGTTTAGTGAAGTGGCAGGACCCTTGGGAGAGGGAACGTACCTATGGGAATCAGAGTTGGACTTCAATGGGAAGCAAGGTAAATACCATTTCTTTACAAGAGAATTCGAGAAGTTACAAAATGCAGATGGTCTACGTTCCATTTGGGAGAAGGCAGGATTGAATGCATATTTCAGTGCACGGCTTCCAAAGCCTTGACTTCATGCGATGCTACTATCTCATCAACACCTTGACTCCAAACAAGAACCCAAAAGGTGCAAGCTCATTTGTGATTCCATCTCTAACAAAAGGAAATGAGCTCAAGAGGTTTAGGTTATCCAACAACTTGGTAAGAGAGGCCCTAGATATGCGCGGAATGCATATTCCTATAGAGAAGGAAACCCTAGTTCCGGATTACATGAAGAATCGAAGCCTCACCAAACTCAAGGACATGGTGTCCATGACGCCTAATGTTGCAATACACCTTCGCATGTGCATGCAACACTTTGCTTTTCCTGCCCAAGATAGATTCACCATGCCGCCCAAAAAGATTTGGTTTAGTTTGTATCTGGCAGAGACACAGAGCCTCACCATCAACTTACCCCACTCGATAATTGACCAGATACACCTAGCTCACAAACGATGGCCGCGGAAACAGTTTTTATATGGATGCTGTGCTCTGACGAGAATAATTTATAGGTGTTTGGCTTATGACATCCCTATTCAACGGGCCCTAATGTGGAATCGTGTAGAGCAGTTTAGAGGCAGGACATCCACTGGACCCCCTCCTAAGAAGATGAGAGGTACTGTCCAAGTCCCTTGTGCTCAACCACGTGGAGCCACCCTAACACCAGACGTCACCCCTCCACCCCGAAGAGTCCGACCATTCACACTCCGACTTCCAAGACGCAGCATTGATGGTTCTACCTTGATATTCCCTCCCATCCCAACCGATCTTGAATTTCCCAGTGGTGCACCCTTGGAAGAACTCACGAATGAAGATTTCGAACAATTATTACAAGATGTAGAGCTGGAGGCAGAAGAGGCACAACAAGTGGAGAATGTGCAAACGCAAGCAACAACCTCCCAAGTACCTATCACCATAGTTGAAGTGGATGAAGAGGACAATGAAGAAGAAGAACAGGAGGAAGATGAGGAGGATTATGATCAAGAGCATCATGATGAGCAACAAGAAGTGCCAGAAATTGTAGGTGCACCTGCATATACAACTCAACTACAAAGGTTATATGACACAATCAAAGCAGTGCAAGAAAGGCATCAACTCTCTCTTGTGTCAGGTCAAGCTTTGATGCAAGAAATGCTATCAGATGATGGGGTGGATCAACATTTCATTGACACCCTCAAATTAGTGTCAGAGTCTTTAGGAGTTTCGGAGGCTATCCACACTGCAGTCCGCCAGTCCGTGAGGTATGACAAATGCAGAGTCGACACATTACCACGAGCAGGTAAGACTATCATGATGCCCGTCACAGAACAAGAGGTAACCATTGAAGCCACAGCTACCCCCACCACCACCATTGACCTCTCTACCGAAACCTTTGTTCAGACATCACCCATCTCACCCCAGCATCCCCCATCACCACCTTCTCCACCCCCACCACCTCCCACCATGGAAGAAACGCCATTCATCACCTCTACCTTCACTTATAACCCACCCTCAGTCACATCATTTTCCTTTCGAGAACCCACCTCACAAGACACTGTTGCAGAGCACAGAAGAGCACAAGGCAGAGAAAATGAAGGGCCCCAAAATTTTTCCGATCTGGACACATAACTTTTGTATTATAACCACTCTTGTATATATTTTCCGTTGTAAATGCACTAGAGGAGTCCTCTAGGTGCATCCCCACAGAAGATTAGAAGCTTACCCATGTAAATTAGTAGAGAAATTTGTCTTTTAGTGAATAAAGTGCCGGTCTCTTGTGTGAAAGGACCAAACTTAGGGCACTAGTATATAAGTCACTTTGTGACTCTTTGTAAGGACTTTTTGCCATTGTGAAGAAGGAGCTCTACAGATTTTCGAGTTTGCCTCTTTCATGCTGATTTTGATCTTCATTTCGCTCTTGTATGTGTGTGTTATGCTTGAAATGCATGTGTAGGACTGTTGTCTACCCTTTCCCCTTGGTTTTGAGCTGCTGTAGTGCATGTGCAAGCTAGGAGGAGTTGTGGCACGGATGTTGGTGTCTCCCGTCATTCACTATTTTTGCCATAACTTGAAGCAGAGTGGTCAGAATTGAGTGAAACCACTTCTAATAGATGCGTCTCGTCGAGAGCTTCGAAACGAGTACCTATTGCCTATATTCGGAGTTCTGGGCTGGGAGAAAACTTCAAAATACTGAAAACTGCTGTAAGAGGCTTGCGTCAAACACTTCCAGTAATTCAGTGAGTGTGAGAGGTAGTAGTCTTTTCTCATGTATGCTAACTAAACCACTTCATTTTCCATCACGTGTGCACATGTCTTCATACACTTGGTATGTCGTTCCATTGGATTGACAATTAGATGTGTGTTAAAGTACCCACTATACGCACTTGTGTGGCAATTGAGGTACAGTCTCATTGACACAAGTCCTTGAGTCTTCTTGGCTCAAGTACACAGACACCCTCTTCTCTTTTGTCACCAATCCCTTGTACACTTCAAACCTTCTATCCTCCGAACCCATAATTGGTCATCCCATAATCCCAATTGTGGTTGGAAACCCTGCACCCACAGAAGGCACCCTGTGTTTCCCAGCCTATCCCCCAATACGAATACCTCCATCCCATGACCCTCACTTCCCATCTAGCCCCTACGCCTCTTTAAACCTAACCTCACCACCCCAATACCCGTCCTTTGTGGAGCAGTTCATCCGCTCTCCAATGTTTCAGAGGCACCTTTCCCCGCTGTTCGCAACGACATCAATTTACACGAACACCACACTCACTTCACCTACCATACCCACATACATGGTAGCCCCTGTGCACACCACTCTGTCTGACCCAATGGACATTTCACCCACCACAGCACCTCTCCCCACGATTCCACCATCTCCCCCTCCACTACTCCCCACCTCACCACTCACCACATCATTGGCACACACAACATTCACTACCTCCCTTCCCAATCCCACCTCCTCTGCATTTCAAAATTTTCCCCTTGCATCTCATAATGTAAATAGCACGTTCAACACATTACTTCAGTGTGCACATCAACTACAACAAGAATACCATCAATTGGAAGAACGCACTACGGCCCTCCAGGCAGAATCTCAACGTCTGCAAGCTAGAGTCACCACTCTTGAAGCTGATTACCAAACGCTCCTAACCGAGCATACCACCTTACAGCAGGCTCACTCCGAATTGGAATAAAAGACATCGACAGTAGATGATCAAGCAGTCAAGGAACTAGAAACAGTGCTCCAAGCGCAAATGATATCTACTGCTACACTCAGACGCAACCTTGGGCTATTAAGGAAGCATATGGCAGCAGCACTAGAAGAGAACAAGAGGCTTCAACAACAAAACCAAGACAACTTTGAAGCGGCTATGGAAGGAACTGCAGGAGCAACCATTAGCCCTACCAAGTATAGAGCAGTCCCATCGGAAGACATTCGCATCTTACTTGAGGAGCATGCAAATTTCTTGGAGTCATATGAAAAGTTAGAGACTGAATGTGTAGACCTAAAGAAACAGATTGCTAGTGCCCCCACGGCTCAATAGGAGCCGGTAATCTTGCAACACTCTACAGAAGAAGTGGAGACCCTCCGAAAACAGGTGGTAGAACTCCAAGCATGCCTCGCACCATATGAAAGGCCACCCTCACCCACTGAAGAACCAGAACCTGAAACAGTAGTGGAAATCCCCGTCGATGACAGCTATGAAGAGCCGTACGAGCCAATGCCAACACCCGGTGGTCGGACTACAGAGGAAGGACAGGACACTTTAGAAATTCAAGTTCTAGATTGGGTAAAAAGGGTCGAGAAAGTGGGTAAGACACATGATGATCGCATTGCCGTGCAAATGCAATCTCTCACAAATCTGGAAGAAACTATCCTTCGGTCTTCTTACTTTCAGAACCTATCCCACCAACGGTTAATCACAACATCAGAGTTGCAATACATGCCTTATTTTGTCTTGCTACATGATTATAATGCAGAAGTTAAAAGACATACAGGGAAGGAGCCCAAATTTGCCACTCAATTTGAGCCAGAGGACTTACCGATAGATGCGCGTGCGGGCTCGATTTTCCAGCCTAATTGGCATGCACGTCTACTAACTGATTACCCTGAGATGATGAGCACCTGGGCAACCATGCCACTGTATATCAAGTATAATCCATGTTATTGCCCAATGGTACGTCGCAGATCATGGCAAGCATTTGCGATCAAGGTACGCAACAATAAAGAATGCTCGGCTTGGGTTAACTATCCATATTTTGCTCCACCTCGAGGGACCCCAACCGTAGCCTACATGGTATCAACAATTCGGCACTGGTCTACACGTCTAAATAATGTACCCGACATAGCAGCAAAAATGTGTATGAAAATATTCGAGCTCATGACCATTGTCTTCAAAACCTTTTGGATGGTACACGCTCCATACATCTCTACCCCTGGATTCTCCCAAGGTAACAAGGATTTAGTCTACGACATGAGCCAGACTCCCTCGGTCACTATAATCTTTGCCTGGCATGCACGAATAAAGTACTTACCCGCATGCTTCAAGCAGACATTTGAGGAAATGTTCTCTACGGGATTCTGGGAATATCATTCAAAAATTTTCATTCCCAAACCCGCACATTTGCTACATCTATTCGCAGTAGAACAAGCGATCCATGCAGATCAGTTACATCTGCCACATCCGGACATTCCAGGACCAATTGATTGGGATCGTATGATGACAGACTTGGCCAGAGGACTACGCATACAAGAACATCAGCTTGCCATTCAGGTTGTGGAATATTACATCCAACACTCCCAGCAACAAGGGTCTGTCAGGGACGACAGACGCGAGAGAGGGGGGGTGTTGAGAGCAGTATGGGCACCCAAGGACTGACTAGACAAGGAAGCCAGCGGAGAGAGTCAGAGCAAGGTGAAGGATTAAGTAGACAAAGCAGTCGACGCAAATCTGGCAGATAGGCCCTTCAAATTTTTCCAAATCAACATCTTTATAACAGTGATTCTTATCACTAACAATCATTGTAAATACCATTTCATATTTTTGTAGCTCCATTTTGTGCAAGCCAAGGAGTCCTTGAGCTTGAGGAGCCTTAGAAGTTCCTACATATCAATTTTCATATTTTTTAGACTCCGTTGAAGCCCTCAAATTGGCCCTGGAACCTAATTTTTAACTAGGCCTGACACTAGGTCTGGACAGGGCCAAAACCTAGTCAAAAACTATAAAAGGAGCTAGAGAGCTCATTTTTGAGGTTAGATTGTAATTGAAATGACCTTGTAAGAGCTTTTTGAATGTAATCTAAGAACTCCATTGCTTCTCACTCTTTGTCTTGCCGTGTGTGCACGTGTGTGTGTATGTGTGTGCATGTTTGTGTGCTTCTCACTCACGCACTTGTGCCTCCACTTGCTCGAGGTCTTCATACCATCCTCACGTCTTCCTGGATTGACATTAAAGGAGGTGCTACTCATCACTGAGCTACACTTACGCTTGAGCTACACCAAATTTTGGCGCCGTTGCCGGGGAGAGAGCTTCGAGGACGAGCGTTGGGATGGTAAGATCGTAGATTTGCAACGTTGGAAAGTAAAAAAACTGTCTTTTCAGTTCATTTTCTATTTTTTCCTCTTCATCTTCATCATCATCATCATCTCCACCTTCTTCCATCTTCTTCTTCATAGAAATTTCTTGTTTTTTAGTGCATTTTCACCATTTTCCTACCATTTTTCATGCATTATTGTGTGGAAAGGAGTTAGGAGGTGCAAGGGAGAGCAAGCACTGTGTTTTTTCATGATTTTCTGCTCATACGGAGCTCGCCATTGCCGGCGCTCAGAAATTTGAATTTTCCCGCCAAAAAACGCGATTCTGTGATGAAAATCGCGATTCTGTGAAAATTCAAAATTTTTTGAAAAAATCACGATTTGCTATTTCCCGCCTAAAAGCTTGCTGAAAGAATCACGATTCTGTGGTCATTCTCAGAATCGCAATTCCGTGGTTATGCTCAAAATCGCGATTCTCACAAATCGCGATTTTCATGTCAAAGAACACGATTCTGAGAACCACGATTTTGTGAAAAACATGATTTTGTGAATCACGATTCTCTGAGACAAAATTGCGATTCTCTAGAACATGATTCTGTGAAACACGATTCTATGAAAACATGATTCTGTGAAAACACGATTTTGTGAAAACACGATTTTGTGAATCATGATTCTCTGAGACAAAATCGCGATTCTCTAGAACACGATTCTCTAAAACACGATTTTGTAAAAACACGATTCTCTGAGACAAAATCGCGATTTTCATGTCAAAAAAACACGATTTTGTGAAAAACACGATTTTGTGAAAACACGATTCTCTGAGACAAAATCATGATTTTCATGTCAAAAAACACGATTCTGAGAACCACGATTTTGTGAAAAACACGATTTTGTGAATCACGATTCTCTGAGACAAAATCGCGATTCTCTAGAACACGATTTTGTGAAACACGATTATGTGAAAACACGATTCTGTGAAAACACGATTTTGTGAAAACACGATTTTGTGAAAACACGATTTTGTGAATCACGATTCTCTGAGAAAAATCGCGATTCTCTAGAACACGATTCTCTAAAACATGATTTTGTAAAAACACGATTCTCTAAGACAAAATCGCGATTTTCATGTAAAAAAAAAACGATTTTGTGAAAAACACGATTGTGTGAAAACACGATTCTCTGAGACAAAATCGCGATTTTCATGTCAAAAAAACACGATTTTGTGAAAAACACGATTTTGTGAAAAACACGATTTTGTGAAAACACGATTCTGTGCTCAAAATCGCGATTCTCACAAATCACGATTTTCAACCAAAACACGATTTTGTGCTCAACATCGCGATTTTCAAAAACACGATTCTGTACTCAACATCGCGATTTTCAAAAACACGATTTTGTGCTCAACATCGCGATTCTTTGACTTCACAGCATCGCGATTCTCTGATTTCACACAATCGCAATTCTCTGAAAGTTCACAAAATCACGATTCTCTTGAAGTTCACAAAATCGCGATTCTCTTGAAGTTCACAAAATCGTGATTCTCTTGATTTCACAAAATCGCGATTTTTTCCAAAAGGTCCTGTTTGCCTGTTTTGACCCCTAGGAGTCTGATTCGACATAACTTTTTCATCCAAAGTCCATTTTTTGAGCTCTATAGCTCGTTGGAAAGCTCGTTTTGAATCCTACACGGCCTCAACTGTTTTTTATAAGAATAATGCGTTGATTTTCAGATAGGATATTTTGAAGTTGATCCTCCAGTGGGACTAGGAAACCAAGGGGGCCCCAAGGGATTTTGAACAATACCAAGGGGAAATTTTGGACTCTTAGCCAAAGCTTATGAACTTGAGATCTGGTAGACACCTAGGCAAGGATAGAAAAAGCATTAGATCTTCTCAGTCCAGTGTCAACCATACAGCTAAGTCTTGGGCACAACAACTAAGTGGTCATCCTTACGGACTAAGTTCAGACACAAGTGACTCAGAAATGTCTTTTAGCATGGAGAAACCTGTACGTGGCTCAGCGACTGCCCATCTACAAACACCAGAAGGTCCCTATAAGACACAGTTGGAATATATTCGGACCAACCGATTAGGCGCTCACATCTATGAGGATGGCCTGAGGCGATCAGTGATCCAACTCAAAAATCCAGATCAATCCTTTGGACTTGAACACCTGGTGGTCAAGTTCGAAGAGGGTTCATACATTGATAAGGAAGGAACCATGTATGTGGTCACCAACCTACCAGATAGGACCGATGAGTTTGGAAATGTCATTCATAAGAATGAGATGGGAGACCTAGAACAAGGAAATGTAGGACAAGGACCCCAGACTCTTAGAGGTAAGTCAGTTCTGACCAGAGTGATCACACCAGATTGGATCTCTCAAGACAACAAAAGCATAGAACTCTTCATGAATAGAGAAACAGAGGAAGCCTTTTGGAGATTCAAGCCAGATCAACCTAGCCAATTGGGCATAGTCATCATCTATGAATTCAAAGATCCTGAGATACCAGGCAAAGTTGTGTACCTGGATAACACATCAGAGAAGATATTCTTGGTAACAAAACATGATAGACATGCATATACTTGGAAGAGTGAATTGATTTTCCCTCCACCAAGATCCAATGTTTCCCATGGTCCCCAAGGAGTAGGATCATCGCAAGCTCATGAAGCCCAGAGAGAAAGAACTAGAGAGTGACCTGAGGTAAGTTTTGCACACCCTGTGGGCAGAAATAGAGCAGGATTTGAAAATGAAAGACCTGAAAGAGAGAGACATCAAGCACATAGGCAACAAAGAGATGAACATGATTTTCCATTGCCTAGACCCCGAGAGCACACAAGAACCCTTAGACCCACTCAAGTGATCAAGGCAATGAAGAATTATTTTGACGGGTCAGGAGATCCTTATGATCATGTGGCTGAGTTCAAACAAGTGTTAAGAGCTGAACAGGTTGAGGATTTGTTCACCCAATACGAGGCATTTGTTTTGACTCTTAAGGGCACTGCCTTAGCTTGGTTTCAGCCACTAAGTAGTCGCAACTATCACGATATAGGTCAACTGCTAGACGAATTCATTGTAGAATTTTCCAAGAGTGGTATCAGGCATAACACAACATCCCTGATCCACAGCTTCAAGCAAACACCCCAAGAAATAGTGCGACTAGCAGGTAGAAGGTTTAGACAGTACCTATAAAGATGCCCTGCTCCAGAGCTACCCACACCAGCCAAACAAGTGGCTTTGTTCTTAGATGGCTTACTGAGCACAAAGTTAAGATCATATGTATACTTGAAAGAGCCTAGATCCATAGAAGAGTGCGTGCGGACATGCATTGACATAGAAGATAACTTGGGTGAGGAGTTAGGATTATCCAAACTCTATAAGGATTCAGATAGTTCTACTAGTCATACCTCAAAAATCTCCACGAAAATAGAGGAGATAGCTGAGCAAGTTGCCAAGAAGCTGGGAGTCCAAAATAAACAAACACAGAGAGTCACTCCATTGAATCGGTGTTATACTTGCGGAGGCGACCACATGGCTAATGTATGCCCATTTCACAACCAGAACATGAGAGAAAGGAATGCTCCATATTGCACTATTGAGAGAAAATATACGAACCACACGGCTCAAGATTGTCCCTATAATAGGCAGGCTGTTAGACAGAATTATCAACAACCTTACCAATAAGGTAGGTATCAAAACCAATACCAACAGCCATATTATAGACCACAACAGCAATATCAGGCACAATATAGGCCACAACCAGTCTTGGGAAACCAACCACCAGCTCCTGCCAACGTGATTCCAGTCAAGTATGCCGTGGGAGAGGAAAATACAAATAGAGCATTGGTCCCACTAACCCCATTGATACCAGATAATGACTCTCATGCTCATAGTTCAGACTACTCCCATGAAGGTAGTCCACATGCTTATTACACAGAGTCACCTGAACATAGTGAGATTTACTCGTATCAATATGAGGCACCACCTATGGAGCAAAATTGGGAGCCAGAATACTCCAATGTCATGTACACAAATCCTAACCCTAGGCCCCAATTGAGACAAATGAGACCACAAGCCCCTAGAGGATCTTGTTTCAGATGTCAAGGTGACCATTTCATTCGTGATTGTCCCCACCCACCATCTCCGAGTCAAGGACAGGCTATCACAATACAAGCTTTTTGTCCTGATTGTGGCAAAGACCATCTCCCCAGAGATTGTCCAAGAAACCCCTCCAGTGCACCCAAGATTACACCCATTAATGTGGTAGGCTTAATGGCAGATTCAAGTTCAAGTAGTAGCAATGTGGCTCCTATACAAGCTGTCACTAGAGCACAAGCCTTAAAACAGGATATACCAGCAGAACAATCAGAGTCGAGTGAATCAGCAGAGCCTAGTAAGAGGAAAACAAGAACATGGAAGGATACCAGAGAGAAGGCCAATCGCAAGTGGAATAAAAAGTTATCAGAACTAGAAGAAAGCTTAAAAGAGGCGAAAAAAAAAATAGAAGACATTGCATCTCAAAGCCCCTCGCATGCCGAAACTCCATCCACTCCACCTCATCCCACCCCACCACCCATTGTAAATAGACCGCAACCAGGGTCTGTTCTTGCAGATCCAACCTCAGAAGGCTTGGACATGATGTTCAAGGCCTACCAGGCTCGACTTCAAGAAGGGCCTACAGCTGCAAACCTAGACAAGAGTTACCCTAGAGCAGATTTAAAGATTGAACGGATGAAAATGTGCATGAAAATGGTAGAACAAGCTCAAGCTATACTCCAGACTAGTCAAAAGTTCAATCAAACAAACTCTGTCAAACCGGATTTGCATTTCCAAGGCTTACTAGAAAGATTAGAGCAATTGGTAAACAAACCACAAGTTTCTTTACCTCCACAGGCTCAACCAGTTATTGAAAGAGGAAGCTCACCACCAATGGGAGCTTATGTTCCTAATTCCACAGATGCTGGAATACCTCCTTCAATTCAATAGTACTCTCAAGAGTTCTTGCGGGAAATACAAGAAGAGAAATGGGCCAAGGAGAAGGGTAATTCCCCTCCTATTCCTGAGATTGATGATCATCATGATCAATTTCCCCAAGACATTCCATCTATTTACGGAGATGAAGCAGAACAACAAGAAGACGAAAGATTGGATTTTGAATCTAATACCCTAGAAGAACTGCCTCAATTTCCAGGTCCATGGGAATCTGAATCTCTCCAGATTAGAGCTCCCACAATACTGGTAAGAAATGAAGACTCAATGGTTCCAAGGAACACTGATGTCGTGAAGAACACTAAGGTTCAGTGTCACCTCACTGTAGAAGAGCTGATCAAAGCAAAACCTGAGCTATGGAATCATGTGAAGGATCAGGTTCTAGAACTTGAGTCCAATATGCCAAAAACAGGCTCTAAGCAAAAAGTACCAGAGATACCTCTAGACAAAATAGGGGACATGTGTGAGGGTGAAGAAGGTAATACTTATCTTCCAATCACCTACCAAGGTTACACAACCAAAGCAATCATAGATTTAGGTGTTGGTGTTGCTATTGCGACCACCTCTTTGTGGAAGCAATGGGGCAAACCCACATTAAGACCAACTAGAATGAAGCTTCAAATGGCTGACGGCCATTTTGAAAGACCTTTAGGATTGCTCGAAGGGATAACTCTAACCACTTGTGGTGTAGAGTTTGAGCACACATTTGCTATATGTGACTTTGAGAAAAATAATGTTTATGAGATGATCGTAGGAAGACCCTTCCTACGACAATTGCAAATAGTACACGATTGGGGAACCAACTCCTTGTACTTGCAGCACTTAGGGGTCACCACCAAGGTCAATTTGAAGGATTAATCCTTCAGAGATGTACCACCCCTACACTGGAATCCTATCCACAAAGCAAAAGAAGATTCAATCTCTGTGCATTCTGAAAGTTCACCTGATCCATCATGGCTGCATGAAGATACTCATTTGTGGATGTGCAAGGTCGCAGAGGAAGAGGAAAAATGCTTGAAGGCGCGAGAAGAAGGAACTTCGCCAGGAGATAGACCAATTAAAGACCCAGCCTATACACCGATGATCTTTCCAGATGAGGAATTTGAGCCTCATGGCTGGCCAGAAATCTTAGCCACCATGGACATTGCTGTCAATGAAGAACAATGGACACCTCATTGTGATGAGGAGGGTTATGATATCTCAGTGTTCATGTGTCAGCCCTTGCTAGAAAAATGTGACCCTAGTGATGTCATAGAAGAAGAAGAGAATGATGATGATATAGAGTCCATTGTGATGGATAGTTGCTTTAACTCAAAGGAGCACTATCTAGAAGATATAGGAGTGTTCACCCAGAAAGAAGAAGAACCTCTCACAAGTATTAAAACGGTAAATTTGAAGGATGGAAGTGAGAGCAGTCAAAAGAAAAAGAAAAGAAAAGCAGTGAAACAAGAAGAGGAGGAATCATTGTTTGAAGTACCAGAAAACTTCAAGAAATATGAAGTTGACCACCGCAAAATTTTGGTACGAATGCCTAAGAGAGAGGCCATCATAGGAGAATCATATGATAATAAAGAAAAGACCAAGAAGATTGTAGTGACCATCGAAGAGAACGAAGAGAGATGCACATATATAGGAGATGACCTAAGTGCAAGAGAAGAAATGGAGCTTGTAGCTCTATTAGGGGAATATAGGGATGTGTTTGCGTGGCACTATAGAGACTTGAAAGGGGTAGATCCAAGAATTTGCTCTCATACTATCCCCATGACTGCTGATGCCAAGCCCACCAAACAGAAGCCCTACACATATAATGATACCTATGCAGCCAAAATAAAAGAAGAAATTGATAGGCTGATTGAGGCTAGATTCATCTATGGGATTGAGCATACTGAATGGGTGTCCCCCATTGTAGTGGTACCCAAGAAGAACGGGAAGTTGCGAGTGTGTATTAACCTTAAAAAAGTAAATGCTGCTACTATCAGAGATAGTTATCCACTTCCAATCACGGAACACCTTTTGGAGCGTGTTGTAGGCAAGGAAGTTTATAGCTTCCTTGATGGGTTTTCAGGTTACAATCAAGTAGCCATTGCCCCAGAAGATCAACACAAAACAGCTTTTGCTACAGAGTGGGGAATCTTTGCATTTCGTGTGATGCCATTTGGGCTCACCAATGCACCTGCAAAATTCCAAAGGCTCATGTGTCATGTCTTCAAAGGATTCTTGCGAAAGAGCTTAGAAGTGTATGTGGATGATTTATGTGCTCATTCCCAAGAAAGAAGGTTTCACATCCCTGAGCTCAGACAAATCTTCAACAAGTGTAGAGAATATCGAGTGTGTCTGAACCCAGAAAAGTGTGTGTTCATGGTGCGTCAAGGTAAAATCTTAGGTCATATTGTTTCTAAGAATGGAATCTCAACAGATGAAGATAAGGTACGAGCCATAGCGGAGCTACCAAGGCCAAGGAATGTTAAAGAGGTACAAGCCTTTATGGGCCATTGTGGATATTACCATAGGTTTATCCACATGTACGCGATCATAGCTAGACCCCTTTATGCCTTGTTGTCTGATTTTGAGTGGAACGATGAATGCGAGAATTCTTTCAACGAACTGAAGAAACGTTTGTGCACAGCACCAATACTGACCACTCCTGATTGGAATAAACCATTCCATGTCCATGTGGATGCATCCAATCATGCCATAGGATGTGTGCTTGCACAACCCACCAGTGAAGGAAACTTAGATTTGCCCATAGCATATGCTAGTAGACAGCTCACTGCAGCTGAACGGAACTATACCACCACTGAGCGAGAGGGATTAGGCATGGTATATGCTGTGAAGAAGTTTAGACACTATTTATTGGCCAACAAATTCAAGTTTTTCACTGATCATCAAGCTTTGTTATATTTGGTCAATAAACCTTGCAATACTGGACGCTTAGTAAGATGGTTCCTCTTACTAATGGAATATGACTTTGAAGTTGTTGTCAGGAAAGGTAGAACCCATCTTAGGGCACATCACCTTTCTCGCATCACTTCAGGAGAGTCACAGCAAGGAGTGTCTGACGACCTACCGGATGCTTATCTATTCAATTTAGAAGTTGTTCCTAAATGGGAAAATAAGTTGGTACCAGTCCTAACCTTCGGCCCTGCAAATAAGAATGTGAAAACATCACAAGAAGAAATTGTAAGATCACAAAAATATCACATATTGGCAGGAAGCATGTACAAACAAGATACTGATGGTGTATTAGCTTGTTGTGTGGAGGATGATGAACATAGTAGTTGGTTGCAACAAGCCCATGAAGGAATGCTAGGAAATCACTATTCTAAACAAAGAACATTGCAGAATTTGAAGCGTCTAGGAGTGTATTGGCCTAGCATGGACAAAGAAATACATGAGTGGATTAAGAATTGTCCAATGTGCAGAGAGAGACCCCCAGTGGAGCATGCGACCCTTTATCAAGTGTCATTAATTCCAGATTGGAGTGCTCCATTGGTAGAGTTTATGAGGTCGGGAAGATTACCCAAAGAGGCTAGTCTAGCAAGAAGACGAAACATGGAGCAAGAAGCTCAAGGCTATGCCTTAGTAGGAGACAACTTATACCGAAGAGGCAAAGATGGTTACTTAAGATTGTGCGTTCATGAATCAGACTATTTAAAGGTCTTAGAGACTGCACACAGTGGTGTTGCAGGTGGACACTTCGGTCCTAATCGAGTAATCAAGACCATTCTATTCTCAGGACTTTGGTGGCCCACTCTTCATATGGATGCACATACCTATGTGAAGAAATGTGACACCTGCCAACGTGCACAATATCCAGTTAGAAAAGATGAGATGCCTTTGAGGCCAATGATGGGAGGGCATGCATTTTCGAAGTGGGGCATAGACTTCATAGGTCCTATTCACCCCCTAGCTAGACACTCCCATGCAGAGTATATTATTGTAGCCACATATTACCTTACAAAGTGGGTAGAAGTCAAAGCCACCACAAAGAATGATGCTTAGACAACGGCTAAGTTCTTATTCGAGAATGTGTTCATGAGATATGGGCTACCAATAGAGTTAGTGAGCGATAGAGGCACACACTTCTTGAATGAGGTCATTGAAAATCTTCTCCAAGGATTCTTGGTGATACATAAAAAGTCTGCCCCTTATCACCCACAAGCTAATGGACAAGCCGAGAGCACCAATAAGATCCTCTGTAACGTATTGACAAAACTGGTAAATAATAAACGCTCTGATTGGGACAAACAACTTCATCATGCTGTTTGGGCTTATCGAGTTGCCTACAAAACGGTACTCAACGCCACCCCATTTCAGATGGTCTTCGGACAGAATGTTGTGCTACCATTAGATTTCTTAATCCCTGCCTTAAAAGTAGCACAAGAGTATGAGTGGAGTGGGCATGAATTGTCCTCTAGGATCTTTGATCTAGAACGCTTAGGTGAGACAAGGCTACGCGCGGCAGCAGGCATCTATGCTGCAAAGAAAAGGCAAAAGGCATACTTTGATGCACACATCAAGGATAAGGGATTGAAAGAGGGAGATCTAGTGTTGGTTTATATACTAAAACAACATGCTCGTAAGTTGGAAAAAAGAGGATATGGACCCATGATCATTAATAGAATTTCCACTAGCGGTGCAGTTCAGTTGGCCACTCTAGAAGGAGACATCTTGCCAAACTATATCAGTGGTTGTAGAGTCAAGTTATACCAAGAACCTCTTACAGAGGATATGCTTACGAGACTCAACACTGCTAAGAAGCAAAAAGAAGAGGAGTTAAGGGTGAGAGAAGAAGCACAAGCCGAGGCTAGAGAGCGCATAAGGCGAAATAAGTTAAGGCGACTAGGCCTAGATGTCAACTCAAAAGCCCCAAAATATCACATGGATATGTGCCAAAAGTCAGGCATAACGACTTCTGAAGTCATTGACCGAAGAACCTTTGTGACCATAGAGATAGGACAAGGAAAGGATGCAAGGACTGTGAAAGCATTGATTGACTCAGGTGCAGCAAGTAGTGTAGTTTGACTATCCTACTGCCAAAACTTGCAGTTGAACATCAATCCCATAGAAGCTTATCTCATAGGATTGGGAGGTGTGGAAACCCCTTGTTTGGGCGGGGTGGAACTTCCCATCTACCTTCAAGTTATTCCAATGAAAGTCAAAGCGCTAGTATGTCAAGATGAGAACCTTACAGAACCACTTGTCTTGGGTCAAGATTGGATCTATGACCATGCAGTTAACTTAAACCTAAGAAGTAGAATTTCTTCAAGTTTGGGTACATGAACAATGCATTACATTAGAATTAGAGAACTGCATGCTCCTAGATCATGGCACCACACACTCTCTTAGTTCTTCCAAGACTAATCATATGAAAGAAGTTGTTGTATGTGTCAAAAGCTCTATGATGAAGAAGGAGTCAATCATGGAAGACCAGGTTCGAAGGCGGGTGGATCTTTCTTCTTCTCCAAAGAATCAAGTAGCCATAGTAGTGAGTCCATCACACAAGCAAACACAACCGTTCACGACAACTGCTACATCAAATAGAAAGACACCATTCGTTAAGAAAGCAGTTCCGAGCATGAAGCAGATATGGGTATGCAAAGGAGAGCAACCACCAGCCCTGCCCCCACAAAGCCCATCCAGGCAAGCCAACCAGGCCAAAAGATGAAGGAAGCAGCTCGGACAAGCTCAATCACAAGGTATCCAACAAGTTTGGGTGCCTAAGAAGTTAGCTGCAGCTCAACAAGGACAATTACAGATGTGGGTACCTAAGAAGCTCCTACATCCACAACAACCTATGTTCTCCCACATGCAAAAGGACTCAACAAAGAAGCCAAAAAGAGAAAAAACCTAATTTTTAACTAGGACGAACACTAGGTCTGGACAGGGCCAAAACTAGTCAAAAAACTATAAAAAGAGCTAGAGAGCTCATTTTTGGGGTTAGCTGGTGAGAGAATAGAGCTTTTGTAAGAGAACTCTTTTGCCATCTAAGCTTTCCATTGTTCCTCTCTTTGATCTTACTTTGTGCGCGCGTGTGTGTATGTGTGTGCATGTTTGTGTGCTTTCACTCACGCACTTGTGCCTTCACTTGCTCGTGGTCTTCATACCGGTCCTCACGTCTTGCGGATTGACAAGTAAAGGAGGTGGCGCTTACGCTTGAGCTACACATGGCCACTGATTAAAATACCCTGATGCAGAAAAATGATTGTATCTAAAAAAGTTGAATAGAACTACCGTGACAAGTTCTGCTAGACATGTAGGAGACTTCGAGATGTAGTAGCTAAACTTTTAAAAGATTCTGGTAATCCTTTTAACAATCTAGAGATGAGTGATGCATCCAGAATAATCTCATCTATGTTTGCCAATTGCTCTTTCAAGTCCTTGATCTGTGTCACATACACATCCGGAGACTCATTTTCAGCCATATTCCTCAAGTATGCAACACGTTCTTTATTATGCATGACATACAAAGAAATAAGACTGTCCCATGCATGTCTTGATGTAGAACATGGCCGAATGTGTGGAGCTATATGATGCTTCACAAAAAGTGCAATCAATGCATGAGCTTGAACATCTTTTCCATCCCATCTAAGCTGCTTCTATGTAGGTGGAGAAGAAGAAACCATTGTACTTGAAGAAGAAGCTCCATCTGTGACAGTAGTGTGTGAAGTAGAAGAACTTGTGGGTCTTCTATCTACATTTCCCACTATGTTCCAAAGTTGTTTTGCAACAAGAACATTCTTCATCATGTAAGACAACATTGAATAGTTAGTCCCATCAAGCTTATCTTCATCTTGAAGCATGCGAAACAAGTCATTGTTGCCCACCATTTCACTAAAGAACAAGAATGTGACAAAATCTTTACTTCGACAAAAGCTGAAATTTCAGCTCACGAACCGTCACTTTGATGGCAATTCTGACCACACGAATGGCTTTGAAATGGGGGTAAAACTTCAGTTCAACTAGTTCAACTAGTGGAAATGTTTCTTGGCAGTTGAAATTCAATGTTCTTTGCTTCAAAGTCAATTTGTGCTATTAAAAGTGTACGTGTGCCGCGATGCAAAAAACCAAAACTTGAGAAGGAGTTGAATCCACTCTGATACCACTATTGTATGTGTATAGAAGTGCAAGAGACACATGAGAAGCACACACAAGGAGCACAAATGCAGTAAGACACAGAGAAGATGGATGGCTGGAATAGCTCTCTCTATTGACAATGGACTGAAATAAAGTAAGAGCTAAACAATATCTCTAAGTATAAAGTACCACCACACATGAGTGAATCATGTATGTGGTAAGATGGGGAAAAAATCTCTAGCTAGCACTAGAGTAAAAAGCGGTCATTTCTAAAAATGATACTCACCAAGGAATGCATAACATCTACTCTCTTGTAAATCACTAATTGAAATCAAGCTCATAGGGAATGAAGGCACATAACATACATTTATGAGTGTAAATGATGCTCCACTAGGTAGAATAAGGCATATATCTCTTGCATCCTCAATGTCATATGACATACGATCATGTATGTGCAAACATCCATGAGTCTCACATAAGAATCAACAAAACCACTCATGATGTGGGGTAACATGAAAAGTGGCTAATGCATCAAGCAACCAAGCCATATGTGTGCTATCCAATGAACAATAGGAATCTTGAGATGAATCATAGGAGAAAGTGATATCACCATCACTAGCATAATCAACTGCTATAGAGTCTCCTAAAATCACGAACTGACCTGCATCACATGCATGTCTCTGACATCATCATCACATCTACCTGAAGCAACATCATTGAGTATGGCCCACATGACCATAGTGCAAACACTGAGGTCATCAATGTGATCTATGTCTCACATGAGTCAATTGACTCGCATACATATCATGTAGTCTCTGTCATAATGCACTACTGGTTTCCTCATACATCACATACTCATATATAATCCAAAAGTTGTAATTGGATAGTGGAGCTAGCTAGTGCATCCATATCCATCCATATGTGGTCGGGCATGTCACAAGGCCTCTATGCATCTCTATGCACATACATGTGTAAACCTACACGAACCCATGTATGCCGCATCTAAGCTTTCCATCTCGAAAAATCAGTGCCATCAAATTGAGAAGACATAATGTTGGCAATCAAAGAGACTAGCAATGTAACAAGAGACTAGAATATTACCAATAGGATCACACCTGCATATCCATATGCATAACACATATAAAAAATATGTCACTAGAGAAGAAACCATATGAAGCACTTGTCACATAACCATTCATCTAGCATGCACATAAAACCATGATCATAAGCCTTCTCACCAAGTCCCCAAACTGACTAAGTAGATATGAAAGAATCTTGGAGAAAAATCAACAAAGTATCCCCTATAAATTGAGCAATCGTAACAAGATAACCAATAGCAAAATAACAATGAGTAACCTGTCACCACCTATCACTGATTCAATCAAAGCTAATGGCAAAATGCACATGCCAAAAGCTGATGGCAATAAATGCTATTACAATGGTGATACACCTCCCACTCAAGAATGAATCTAGCAATATGGTCCAACTTGTTACAAATAACTTGTGACCAATTCCAAGTGAATGGAGATAAGCAATGATCCAAAGCTATCACATAAGCATAAAGGATCTACTAGATTACTCTTCTAGCATAAAAGCCAATGAAATTTTGATAACATCTCCTTTCTAAAATGGACTCTAAATCAAAATATCCATGTGGGAATATACAATGCACTAATGCCAAGAATCACACGTGCAAATAAAATATCAAATAAATGATCATATGCTTATAGAATAGCCAATCAAGTTGACATATTGATGTGAAATTGAGGCTCCAATTTGGATCATGTACCTACAAAGAAAACAAGAATACAAGTACTAACTAAGATCCAAAATCAACTCATATAAATTGCATGAAATTGGCAAGCTAATCCATACCCAAGTGGCATAAAAGAGATATAGAACACAATGTCACTATACATCCATTACTAATACTATGATCAAACTCATGATGGCATAAACTTGAAAGGTATAAAATAATGCCATCTCACATGCCAAACACTTGACAAGATCATGCTCTACTCTTATACAAAGGAGCTACCACAATGATCATTCATGGTCAAATAGAAACCAAGACCAAAGAAAAAGTGCTCATACACACTTCTCCCAACTATCTTTGCACCTATGAAGCTCTAAACCAAGAGCTCAAAACAGATTTGAAGATAATTTCAATCTTCAAATATCTTTGGGGTTGCATAGGAAAAATATGATAGTATGTATATTGCTCTTTTCATGCTTCGAAATTCAAGATTTGCCTCTCAACTCTTTAGTAAACTTGAAGATCTGTTTCTTGGCTAGGTAACACTACTTAGAATTCTTCAATCGGAGGTGTGTAGCTCAAGATATAGACAAAACAAGTATTTGCTATCAATTTCACCTTCATTTGCAAAATTGTTGCTTTGTATTCTGTATTTTCGGCAACCTAGCACTCAGAATGTGAATCTATGTTCTTCTACAAAGTTGTAGAGCTTTTTTAATC